>OX336388.2:1298443047-1299789953 GCA_946902985.2 Meconema thalassinum | reverse complement strand
AAGAAAAAATTGGTAACTCACCAGTAATAGTAAACATTGGTTTGAGGTGTTGAAGAAGTCAGGATGGGCAACCCTTTGCCATGGTTCACGAATGGACCCCAAAAAGTTTTACCTGTCAAGACTCAATATACCCTGTTGCAGTCTTGAGAAAAAAAATCGAACCGGGGCCTCTGTGGTGACAGTGGAGCTATATTCATGATGATTTTTAAACAAACATACGCTTGCCTACTACCGCTGTGTTGAATCTGCACAGAGACTCTGGCTTTGGTTTGTCTAGTGTCCCTTGGCGATAACAGCACAGCGACCTTGTCAGTAAGTTTCATATTACTCATTTGCTTGATAGCGGACGTGATCTGCACATGACTAGATCGTTGTTTGGTTTGACAAAGGCTTAGTGAAGCTTATTGCAACCTTGAAATGAATGTCATGGTATAGTCGGGGTTGGAAGGCAAGACCTTAGTGTTGACAACCAAGTAGGTTAACCACTACACGGTGAGATGGTCAAATAATAATGTAACAGAACATATAGAAACGTTTTCTATAGTTTAACGAATTGACTAAGAGCCATACCATGAGAGGTGTAGGTAATGAAAATTAAATCTAAGCTATAACTAAAACTAACTACACGCTTATATACTACAAGAAGAAATGGAAAACTAAAGGGCAACAGGTCAAATAAAGGACAGAAGGAATAAAAAAATGGCTCTCAACCCTCAAGCATGTGGATTGAGGGAGTTGGAGGAAAGAGAGCCATGAAAGGCAGATAAAAAGTGCATGCCCCAGAGGTAATGGATAAAAAGGGGGTAAACTGGACTCAGCTCAGAAATCCCTTGGGGTCGCCAACTTTTAAACTGATCAGCCGTAAACCCCTTGAGGGTGTAGCCATATGCAGAGTGCATCGCAAGTGGTGGGGCTTCTTGAGAGGGCTTGAGCAAAAGACAAATAAAATAAAATAAAAAAGCAAGACTGCCTCCTCACACTAGTAGAATATCAGAAAAAATAAATAAACAAGGGCCAATGAAGTTGCAAAAGGAAGAGACTCCCTAGGCCTCGGATACCCTAATCATGTTGGGGTCGGTAGAGAACAAGAGTTGAGCAAGTGTGGTCGACAGGAAATAAGAGAGTGAGGAGCCTAGCACAAGTTAGTGGAAGCAATGACGGTCTCAGCTGGGACTCCGTGATCGTCAACCTACATGACACTAGATATGACGCCCAGGGGTGGAATTAAAGACCTCTTTTGTTTTATATCACATGGCATGCCTTATAATGCAATACTGGTCCTAGGGTGTGCAAAATTGTATTAGAAACTCAGCTAATAATAGTGTGCTTGCCCATGATTATTTTCCCAAGGACTGATAACCATGATTTCCAAGCCCCTAAGTAAGACAAAAAAACAAATGATTTTCATTTTCCAATGAGTTGGGGTGAGGTGAGGTGAGTTTTCTATACACCAAACTGATGTGGTTTCCCACTTCTACTCCAGGCAAATGCACATTTGATGTTAAGAATAGTTAAATGGTTTGCAACTGCCCAATGCTAGGACCTGATTAGTGGCTTTTAAAAAATGGAATGGAATGGAGTACACTTCCCTCAAAACCAACAAGAGGAGTGTTCGATCCCCCACAACCATCCTTAAAGTCAATATAAGTGACTATGCACTTCAGCTCATGACGGTCTCCTCTCTCCAATCCTACCCCTTAGTGGTGAAAGGCACACTCTAATACAACCATCATAGTGACAGGTTATCTGTTAAATACCTAACTATCCCCAGATTTACCTTAAATTTTCCTAAAATCCACTACATTTTCCGAAAATTGACCAAATGACACAACATTCCAGCAAAATTCAACAAATGACTACCAGATTTATTGAAATTCCATTGATTTACCTAAGCATGGTTTAAACTACCTCAAATTCATATAAAATTAGACGAATATAGATGAAAATTCACTAAAATTTACCAAACTTACCCAAAGTGGGCTACAAACCATGAAATTTATTCTTTTTTTTTTTGTTAATTCACTATATGTACTCGAAAATTTCATAATATTGCCTTTACATGTATGCTTTTATTGTTGTTGTTGTTTCGTTTACCATACTCTCTGCAGACAAATACCTCAACATGAATTTCTCTTAGACTAGGAGCTCTTTATTCGACATGATAGCTGAGTTTCATTTCCCATAAACTTGTCTCTGAGGCGGGTGTCAGGAAAAGGCATTCAGCTGTAAAAACCACACTCTCACATAGACTTTCATAACCTCTTACGTTGAGGTTCCTAACGCTAACGACATTGAATGATTGAACGGTTCCCTTTTCACTATTCCTGTCTATACTTTCCTCTTTAAGGTTGCGAGATGTTTGCAAGATTCCTAAAATGCAATTAAACTTAATAAATACCTTAAGATGGTTTGATTTGTTTAATGATAATGGTGTTGATGATTGTTATATATACGTGAAGACTAATTTTTTTTAGGTCTTGACTGGCCTTGCAATAAGAATTGACTAACCACACATGAGTTACCTATGAGGGAAACATTTTAGCCCACTATGTTGGTTATTGACCAGTGAGTACAGTTGTAGAAAGCTGTTTTTTTTTTTTCTTTTTTTTTTTTTTTGAAATCATATACAACAGAGGCTTAAACCTATAGACAATCCGTGTGACCATGTTTGTTAAACATGACATTATACCAGGGACAATTAGGAAACTTGTGTAGAGCTTACCAAAAATAATGTTGTGTAACAGTAAATGCTAGTCAACAAACAGTTATGCCATACTAAAAAATCATTATACAATACCTGAGAGAGCTCTTCTAAAAGTATTAATGCGTAACATGTTTCCACTCGCTTGTTATATATTTTTCGGCGTGGGAATGATTCTCAAGAAATGAAATGCAAATGGAACTGAAATGCAACACAAACGAATAATGAGCGCGCGCGGTGACTGAGATTGATAACATGACGTACTGTCGGTTATGTAGCTATGTGGAATGTTTATCACATATGGTTTACTTCAAGGTTTGGAGATCCCATTAAAGATATTCCTACAATAAATGATTTTCAAGTTGTCGTTCTATGGCGTGAAATTATTTAATATAGCCTATGATATTTTATAATTTTATTAATGCAGCCAATGGCCATGTATTTTTCTTTTCAGGACGGGTCAGGGAAGGGATTATGATATTTGCTAAAAGGATTTACCACTGGAATTATTTTACAAGTAGTTATTTTAATGACCAACAGAGTTCACTGTTAAGAAGGTAGAGCCCTATGTGGAATGTAGGATAACATGTTATACATCATATGCAACTACTGTAAGGCTTGTGATTTTTAAGATGCCTTTATCCCTATATTAATCACCCAGTTTGCAATACTGATAACTGCAATGTTACTGAAAAAAATTGAAACAAAACAAAAATCAGCATTGAAAAAACAAAAAAGTGGTTGAGCATATATATAGTGGGGAAAAGAAACGTTTTGTAAACACTAATGTCCAACAAGACTAATTAAATCAGTAACTGTCAGGGTGGCCGAGTGGTTAAGGCGTTTGACTTAAGATCAAATTTCCAATTATATAAGGAAGCAAGGGTTCGAATCCCTTCCCTGACATAACTATTGCTTGAACATGCAAGAAAACAAGAAATATACACAAACTATGTTTATCAATTTAATCAATTTTTTCTTTTTTTTTACAAGAGATAGACACACAGAATACAGCTCTTTTGGTTTATCAGTTCTTTTAAACATAACACTTGTTGAAAATTATTTTTTAGGGGAAGGGGGTGTTGCTACGTTGACCCATCACACAATAATAGCAGCTTTACGAAGTTCATTTTCTATATTTAATAGCTCTTTCTCATAACCAATATGACCAAGCTGTTTACAGGCATGCAAGAGCTGTAGACGATCGACTAATATATTAGGATCGTTCCATTTACTATTTTTTATGAATGGTTTCAGAATCTCGGGAAGCAGTTTATCATTATCACCATCATTATGATTATCATCCTCATTATTATAATCATTTTCATAATGATGATCATTATCATTGTTATCATTACCATGATAATTTCCACCTGTGTCCACAGTCTGTTCAATGGTTTGAGTTGTCTTTGATAGTGTTGAAAGCTTCTTTTTAGATGTGCTAGAATGCTTTAACATTGTTATGTTATTATTACCATTATTACCTTTCCCCACTAACTTTTTGATGGGGTATATTGTCTCTGATAGGGTTGAGGGCTTTTGAGATGTGGGTGCATGTTTGAACATGGGTTTCACAGGAGGTGTTAAAGGTTTCTCATTAAACAATTCGCTAACAGCATGAGTGCGTTGTAGTGTATTAAACTTGAGGTTAATATTATCTTGAGCAGTACTATCTTTCTCTTGGACTTGGTTTCTTGCTTTGGTTTGGGTTTTCCTTACATTTAGACTAGCATGATTATTAAGTTTACATTCATGATTGTTTGAAGAAAGTACGTCCAATTCTTTTGTTTTAAGCATTCCTCGACACTGTTTTGATCGTTGCTTTGAACAGCGCCAAATAACAGTTCCATTTGTATTGCTTCGTTTCACAATATATGAATATCCTTTATAGTATGCATAAGGCTTACCATACCTAGTCACTGATACTTCCATATCAACTGTCAAGCACAAACTAATCTCTAGTAAAGACAACTTGGTAATAACAACAATAGTTTAATGTGGGAGCATATATACATGCAGAAAGTGGGAGCAAAAATTGAGAGCAAAAAGTGATTGCACAAAGTGGGAGCAAAATGTGTAAGTAAAAAGTGGGAGCAAAATGTGTTAGTAAAAAGTGGGGGCAAATGTAGTGTTTTACTAAAACAATCCCCCCTAACCTAACCTAACCTAACTTCACCCAACCTAATTTCACCTAACCTAACTTCACCTAACCTAACCTTCCAACTCTCAGATCAAAAATTGAATTCTGGCCATAGTCGAGTTGGAACCCAAACCTCTGGGATAACATCCAAGTATACTAGCCACTACACCGCGAAATGGGCAAATTATCATGCAACACAACACGAAAATAAAAAGTTTTCTGTAGTGTAACTCATTGGCTGTCAACCATAGTTTGGGAATTCAAACCCAAGACCTCAGGACTTTTGTTTTGAACATTATCAGAAATATTATTTCATTTACATTTTCCTGCTGCTGCTTATAGTTATAAGAGTTGGCATTAATATGGAAAGCAAAAAAAATGTGAGAGCAAAAAAGGGGAGGAAAACGTGTAAGCAGAAGTGGGAGCAAACAAGTGTGAGCAAATATGGGAGCAGAAAGTGGGAGCAAATGTGAAAGCAAAAGTGGGAGCAAAAAGAGCGAGCAAAAGTGAGTGCACAAAGTAGGAGCAAAATGTGTGAGTAAAAAGTGGGGGCAAATGTGGTGTTTTACTAAAACAATCTCCCCTAACCTAACCTAAACTATCTTCACCCAACCTAATTTCACCTAACCTAACTTCACCTAACCTAACCTTCCAACTCTCAGATCAAAAATTAAATTCTGACCATAGTCGAGTTGGAACCCAAAACCTCTGGGATAACACCCAAGTATACTAGCCACTACATCGCGAAATGGGCAAATTATCATGCAACACAACACAAAAATAAAAAGTTTTCTGTAGTGTAACTCATTGGCTGACAATCATAGTTGAGAATTCAAACCCAAGACCTCAGGACTTTTGTTTTGAACATTATCAGAAATATTATTCCATTTACATTTTGCTGTTGCTTATAGTTATAAGAGTTGGCATTAATATGGGAGCAAAAGTGAAAGCAAAAAGTGGGTGCAAGCATGGCTGGTTGTAGAGACTTTCATATCAACAAATACACATAAATTAAATTTTAGTAAAGTGACTTGGCTAATAATAATTATAATATTAACAGTTTAAAAAAAATTCAAGGGGATTGATATTTTTCAGGGTGTAATTTCCAAAGTACTGTCAAGAATAATAATTACATGAACAGATTCCAAGAACTCTAGAGTGCTTTTAAGGTTAATGATTGGCTAGGAATGAGATAGAGCTAGCTAACCTAAGTTAACCTCAGCTCAGTAAACCTAACCTTGTCACATGGCATGTTCTACAAGTATAGACTTGCTTTGAGACTGGCTAGGACGTCACAGATGAATGGCGGTGGGAGGCTGGCAAAAAGGAAAACGTTTTTGGGTAATAAAAAAGTCATGTCCAGCCTCCCACCGCCATTCATCTGTGACGTCCTAGCCAGTCTCAAAGCAAGTCTATACTTGTAGAACATGCCATGTGACAAGGTTAGGTTTACTGAGCTGAGGTTAACTTAGGTTAGCTAGCTCTATCTCATTCCTAGCCAATCATTAACCTTAAAAGCACTCTAGAGTTCTTGGAATCTGTTCATGTAATTATTATTCTTGACAGTACTTTGGAAATTACACCCTGAAAAATATCAATCCCCTTGAATTTTTTTTAAACTGTTAATATTATAATTATTATTAGCCAAGTCACTTTACTAAAATTTAATTTATGTGTATTTGTTGATATGAAAGTCTCTACAACCAGCCATGCTTGCACCCACTTTTTGCTTTCACTTTTGCTCCCATATTAATGCCAACTCTTATAACTATAAGCAACAGCAAAATGTAAATGGAATAATATTTCTGATAATGTTCAAAACAAAAGTCCTGAGGTCTTGGGTTTGAATTCTCAACTATGATTGTCAGCCAATGAGTTACACTACAGAAAACTTTTTATTTTTGTGTTGTGTTGCATGATAATTTGCCCATTTCGCGATGTAGTGGCTAGTATACTTGGGTGTTATCCCAGAGGTTTTGGGTTCCAACTCGACTATGGTCAGAATTTAATTTTTGATCTGAGAGTTGGAAGGTTAGGTTAGGTGAAGTTAGGTTAGGTGAAATTAGGTTGGGTGAAGATAGTTTAGGTTAGGTTAGGGGAGATTGTTTTAGTAAAACACCACATTTGCCCCCACTTTTTACTCACACATTTTGCTCCTACTTTGTGCACTCACTTTTGCTCGCTCTTTTTGCTCCCACTTTTGCTTTCACATTTGCTCCCACTTTCTGCTCCCATATTTGCTCACACTTGTTTGCTCCCACTTCTGCTTACACGTTTTCCTCCCCTTTTTTGCTCTCACATTTTTTTTGCTTTCCATATTAATGCCAACTCTTATAACTATAAGCAGCAGCAGGAAAATGTAAATGAAATAATATTTCTGATAATGTTCAAAACAAAAGTCCTGAGGTCTTGGGTTTGAATTCCCAAACTATGGTTGACAGCCAATGAGTTACACTACAGAAAACTTTTTATTTTCGTGTTGTGTTGCATGATAATTTGCCCATTTCGCGGTGTAGTGGCTAGTATACTTGGATGTTATCCCAGAGGTTTGGGTTCCAACTCGACTATGGCCAGAATTCAATTTTTGATCTGAGAGTTGGAAGGTTAGGTTAGGTGAAGTTAGGTTAGGTGAAATTAGGTTGGGTGAAGTTAGGTTAGGTTAGGTTAGGGGGGATTGTTTTAGTAAAACACTACATTTGCCCCCACTTTTTACTAACACATTTTGCTCCCACTTTTTACTTACACATTTTGCTCCCACTTTGTGCAATCACTTTTTGCTCTCAATTTTTGCTCCCACTTTCTGCATGTATATATGCTCCCACATTAAACTATTGTTGTTATTACCAAGTTGTCTTTACTAGAGATTAGTTTGTGCTTGACAGTTGATATGGAAGTATCAGTGACTAGGTATGGTAAGCCTTATGCATACTATAAAGGATATTCATATATTGTGAAACGAAGCAATACAAATGGAACTGTTATTTGGCGCTGTTCAAAGCAACGATCAAAACAGTGTCGAGGAATGCTTAAAACAAAAGAATTGGACGTACTTTCTTCAAACAATCATGAATGTAAACTTAATAATCATGCTAGTCTAAATGTAAGGAAAACCCAAACCAAAGCAAGAAACCAAGTCCAAGAGAAAGATAGTACTGCTCAAGATAATATTAACCTCAAGTTTAATACACTACAACGCACTCATGCTGTTAGCGAATTGTTTAATGAGAAACCTTTAACACCTCCTGTGAAACCCATGTTCAAACATGCACCCACATCTCAAAAGCCCTCAACCCTATCAGAGACAATATACCCCATCAAAAAGTTAGTGGGGAAAGGTAATAATGGTAATAATAACATAACAATGTTAAAGCATTCTAGCACATCTAAAAAGAAGCTTTCAACACTATCAAAGACAACTCAAACCATTGAACAGACTGTGGACACAGGTGGAAATTATCATGGTAATGATAACAATGATAATGATCATCATTATGAAAATGATTATAATAATGAGGATGATAATCATAATGATGGTGATAATGATAAACTGCTTCCCGAGATTCTGAAACCATTCATAAAAAATAGTAAATGGAACGATCCTAATATATTAGTCGATCGTCTACAGCTCTTGCATGCCTGTAAACAGCTTGGTCATATTGGTTATGAGAAAGAGCTATTAAATATAGAAAATGAACTTCGTAAAGCTGCTATTATTGTGTGATGGGTCAACGTAGCAACACCCCCTTCCCCTAAAAAATAATTTTCAACAAGTGTTATGTTTAAAAGAACTGATAAACCAAAAGAGCTGTATTCTGTGTGTCTATCTCTTGTAAAAAAAAAGAAAAAATTGATTAAATTGATAAACATAGTTTGTGTATATTTCTTGTTTTCTTGCATGTTCAAGCAATAGTTATGTCAGGGAAGGGATTCGAACCCTTGCTTCCTTATATAATTGGAAATTTGATCTTAAGTCAAACGCCTTAACCACTCGGCCACCCTGACAGTTACTGATTTAATTAGTCTTGTTGGACATTAGTGTTTACAAAACGTTTCTTTTCCCCACTATATATATGCTCAACCACTTTTTTGTTTTTTCAATGCTGATTTTTGTTTTGTTTCAATTTTTTTCAGTAACATTGCAGTTATCAGTATTGCAAACTGGGTGATTAATATAGGGATAAAGGCATCTTAAAAATCACAAGCCTTACAGTAGTTGCATATGATGTATAACATGTTATCCTACATTCCACATAGGGCTCTACCTTCTTAACAGTGAACTCTGTTGGTCATTAAAATAACTACTTGTAAAATAATTCCAGTGGTAAATCCTTTTAGCAAATATCATAATCCCTTCCCTGACCCGTCCTGAAAAGAAAAATACATGGCCATTGGCTGCATTAATAAAATTATAAAATATCATAGGCTATATTAAATAATTTCACGCCATAGAACGACAACTTGAAAATCATTTATTGTAGGAATATCTTTAATGGGATCTCCAAACCTTGAAGTAAACCATATGTGATAAACATTCCACATAGCTACATAACCGACAGTACGTCATGTTATCAATCTCAGTCACCGCGCGCGCTCATTATTCGTTTGTGTTGCATTTCAGTTCCATTTGCATTTCATTTCTTGAGAATCATTCCCACGCCGAAAAATATATAACAAGCGAGTGGAAACATGTTACGCATTAATACTTTTAGAAGAGCTCTCTCAGGTATTGTATAATGATTTTTTAGTATGGCATAACTGTTTGTTGACTAGCATTTACTGTTACACAACATTATTTTTGGTAAGCTCTACACAAGTTTCCTAATTGTCCCTGGTATAATGTCATGTTTAACAAACATGGTCACACGGATTGTCTATAGGTTTAAGCCTCTGTTGTATATGATTTCAAAAAAAAAAAAAAAGAAAAAAAAAAAACAGCTTTCTACAACTGTACTCACTGGTCAATAACCAACATAGTGGGCTAAAATGTTTCCCTCATAGGTAACTCATGTGTGGTTAGTCAATTCTTATTGCAAGGCCAGTCAAGACCTAAAAAAAATTAGTCTTCACGTATATATAACAATCATCAACACCATTATCATTAAACAAATCAAACCATCTTAAGGTATTTATTAAGTTTAATTGCATTTTAGGAATCTTGCAAACATCTCGCAACCTTAAAGAGGAAAGTATAGACAGGAATAGTGAAAAGGGAACCGTTCAATCATTCAATGTCGTTAGCGTTAGGAACCTCAACGTAAGAGGTTATGAAAGTCTATGTGAGAGTGTGGTTTTTACAGCTGAATGCCTTTTCCTGACACCCGCCTCAGAGACAAGTTTATGGGAAATGAAACTCAGCTATCATGTCGAATAAAGAGCTCCTAGTCTAAGAGAAATTCATGTTGAGGTATTTGTCTGCAGAGAGTATGGTAAACGAAACAACAACAACAATAAAAGCATACATGTAAAGGCAATATTATGAAATTTTCGAGTACATATAGTGAATTAACAAAAAAAAAAAGAATAAATTTCATGGTTTGTAGCCCACTTTGGGTAAGTTTGGTAAATTTTAGTGAATTTTCATCTATATTCGTCTAATTTTATATGAATTTGAGGTAGTTTAAACCATGCTTAGGTAAATCAATGGAATTTCAATAAATCTGGTAGTCATTTGTTGAATTTTGCTGGAATGTTGTGTCATTTGGTCAATTTTCGGAAAATGTAGTGGATTTTAGGAAAATTTAAGGTAAATCTGGGGATAGTTAGGTATTTAACAGATAACCTGTCACTATGATGGTTGTATTAGAGTGTGCCTTTCACCACTAAGGGGTAGGATTGGAGAGAGGAGACCGTCATGAGCTGAAGTGCATAGTCACTTATATTGACTTTAAGGATGGTTGTGGGGGATCGAACACTCCTCTTGTTGGTTTTGAGGGAAGTGTACTCCATTCCATTCCATTTTTTAAAAGCCACTAATCAGGTCCTAGCATTGGGCAGTTGCAAACCATTTAACTATTCTTAACATCAAATGTGCATTTGCCTGGAGTAGAAGTGGGAAACCACATCAGTTTGGTGTATAGAAAACTCACCTCACCTCACCCCAACTCATTGGAAAATGAAAATCATTTGTTTTTTTGTCTTACTTAGGGGCTTGGAAATCATGGTTATCAGTCCTTGGGAAAATAATCATGGGCAAGCACACTATTATTAGCTGAGTTTCTAATACAATTTTGCACACCCTAGGACCAGTATTGCATTATAAGGCATGCCATGTGATATAAAACAAAAGAGGTCTTTAATTCCACCCCTGGGCGTCATATCTAGTGTCATGTAGGTTGACGATCACGGAGTCCCAGCTGAGACCGTCATTGCTTCCACTAACTTGTGCTAGGCTCCTCACTCTCTTATTTCCTGTCGACCACACTTGCTCAACTCTTGTTCTCTACCGACCCCAACATGATTAGGGTATCCGAGGCCTAGGGAGTCTCTTCCTTTTGCAACTTCATTGGCCCTTGTTTATTTATTTTTTCTGATATTCTACTAGTGTGAGGAGGCAGTCTTGCTTTTTTATTTTATTTTATTTGTCTTTTGCTCAAGCCCTCTCAAGAAGCCCCACCACTTGCGATGCACTCTGCATATGGCTACACCCTCAAGGGGTTTACGGCTGATCAGTTTAAAAGTTGGCGACCCCAAGGGATTTCTGAGCTGAGTCCAGTTTACCCCCTTTTTATCCATTACCTCTGGGGCATGCACTTTTTATCTGCCTTTCATGGCTCTCTTTCCTCCAACTCCCTCAATCCACATGCTTGAGGGTTGAGAGCCATTTTTTTATTCCTTCTGTCCTTTATTTGACCTGTTGCCCTTTAGTTTTCCATTTCTTCTTGTAGTATATAAGCGTGTAGTTAGTTTTAGTTATAGCTTAGATTTAATTTTCATTACCTACACCTCTCATGGTATGGCTCTTAGTCAATTCGTTAAACTATAGAAAACGTTTCTATATGTTCTGTTACATTATTATTTGACCATCTCACCGTGTAGTGGTTAACCTACTTGGTTGTCAACACTAAGGTCTTGCCTTCCAACCCCGACTATACCATGACATTCATTTCAAGGTTGCAATAAGCTTCACTAAGCCTTTGTCAAACCAAACAACGATCTAGTCATGTGCAGATCACGTCCGCTATCAAGCAAATGAGTAATATGAAACTTACTGACAAGGTCGCTGTGCTGTTATCGCCAAGGGACACTAGACAAACCAAAGCCAGAGTCTCTGTGCAGATTCAACACAGCGGTAGTAGGCAAGCGTATGTTTGTTTAAAAATCATCATGAATATAGCTCCACTGTCACCACAGAGGCCCCGGTTCGATTTTTTTTCTCAAGACTGCAACAGGGTATATTGAGTCTTGACAGGTAAAACTTTTTGGGGTCCATTCGTGAACCATGGCAAAGGGTTGCCCATCCTGACTTCTTCAACACCTCAAACCAATGTTTACTATTACTGGTGAGTTACCATTTTTTCTTTCTTCGGCTTTTCCCTATTATTTTGAGTCGCCGGAGCCAACCAGCCTCATTTTCATTTTGGCCGGGGATTTAAGGCCGAATGCCCTTTCTGACGCCACGTGATTTTTCAAGTGAAAATTCCAACCCCCGCTGTCACCGGGATTTGAACCCCAGCCGTCCGGGTAAAGACGAGCAGCTAAGCACCTGCGCCATCACGCTCCCCACTGGTTAGTTATCTATACTCACATTAATCCATAATTACCTAATAATAATAATAACAACAATCATCCTCCATACACATGTCCATTAAAGCATGGTTTCACAAAGATGCTTATGCTTTTAGGTGTATAACACGTTTTTTCCTCATAACATGACTATTTACTGTTTTAGGGGTGAAATGATCAATCGAGGTAAAAGCCCATATCATCCCCTATTTTTTAGGCTATCACACCTAATTTTAGGATTCTTCGTTTCCAAGATATGGATTTTTCAATTTTGGGGGGTAGTTTCACCCCCCTGCTATTTTTCATCAAAAACAAAAGATCTTAGGTTCATTTATCATTTTTAGGTGTTTAACACGTTCTTTTTCCCCCATAACATGACTATTTACTGTTTTAGGGGTGAAATGATCAATCGAGGTAAAAGCCCATATCATCCCCTATTTTTTAAGCTATCACACCTAATTTTAGGATTCATCGTTTCCGAGATATGGATTTTTCAATTTTGGGGGGTAGTTTCACCCCCCTGCTATTTTTCATCAAAAACAAAAGATCTTAGGTTCATTTATCATTTTTAGGTGTTTAACACGTTTTTTCCCCATAACATGACTATTTACTGTTTTAGGGGTGAAATGATCCATCGAGGTAAAAGCCTATATCATCCCCTATTTTTTAAGCTATCACACCTAATTTTAGGCTTCTTCGTTTCCGAGATATGGATTTTTCAATTTTGGGGGGGTAGTTTCACCCCCCTGCTATTTTTCATCAAAAACAAAAGATCTTAGGTTCATTTATCATTTTTAGGTGTTTAACACGTTTTTTTTCCCATAACATAACTATTTACTGTTTTAGGGGTGAAATGATCAATCGAGGTAAAAGCCCATATCATCCCCTATTTTTTAAGCTATCACACCTAATTTTAGGATTCTTCGTTTCCAAGATATGGATTTTTCAATTTTGGGGGGTAGTTTCACCCCCAAACAGGGGATATTGCCCCAAGTGCTAGGACCCCTCATACAAGTCCCTAGCATAATTGGTTCGCGAGATATGAACAAAAGTGTCGTTAGGCCCTTTCGACAAAAACGAATCCTACATTCAAAAACGGGGCGTCACCCCCAGGGCTAGAATACTGCCTATGGCAAAATCCCATGAGGGGTTCAGAAAATATTAACAAACGTATAGTTAGGTCCTTTCGACAAAAGCCGTCCGTGCGCGCACATACAAAAAATATTACATTTCAACCCCCGGGTAAGGGTAGTTTTTATTTTGGAGTGGATATGCCCCGTCCATAGAAAAGGGGAGTTCACCACGAGTCCTACGACACCCCATATGTTTAAATCCGATTATTGGTTAGCGAGATAGTAAAAAGCCAATGACCTATTAGTTTTTTGGGTTTATTTCAATACATATTAAAACACTCATTTATAAATCATTATTTAAAAAGCCCGCTCTTTTACAAAATCCCCAAATGCGCAGGCGTACAAAAAATAAATTACTATTTCATCCCCCGGGTAAGGGTAGTTTTTATTTTCGGGTGGATATACCCCGTCCATAGAAAAGGGGATTTCACCACGAGTCCTACGACACCTCATACGTTTAAATCCGATTATTGGTTAGCGAGATAGTAAAAAGCCGATGACCTATTAGTTTTTTGGGGTTTATTTCAATACATATTAAAAAACTCATTTATAAATCATCATTTAAAAAGCCCGCCCTTTTACAACATCCCCAAGTGCGCATGCGTACAAAAAAAACATTCATCGCCATAATGTCAAAAAACACATGTTTACCCCAAATGGCGTTTCCCAATTCCATCCATTTTTAAAAAATAACCTCACCATCATCTAGAGCGGAAAAAATACCATCTAAACGACCCCTCACTCGACCCTACTCCTCTCCCACCACCTAACCCTTTCCCAACATAGGCATACATATTCAAGCACGAGCGCGACTTAAGGAAACCAACACTACTCCACTACTCGCGAATGACCATTTAGTTTTGGTCGTTTCATTAAATAAAGAGGCTATAGGAAAGTAGGGGGCATTACTAGCAGTGCTAGGACACCCTGTATGTTCTAATCCCATGTTTGGTTAGCGAGCTATCAGGTTCGGGGCAAATACGAGGGTGGCTCAATAAAAAGGTAAGCAGCTCCCCCACTACCCCACTACTAAGATTCATTTATATTTTGCTTGTTTCGATAATGTTCCTGCGTGAAATTGAGTTTAAAATGCCTTATGAATAGGCCCTCTTGTGAGTAAAGGGAATGTATTCAGTAATCGTTCATGAAGGCTTGCTCAATTCTTGTATAACCACAACGATTATATTATATTGATGACTGCATTACCGTTATGTGGGTTAATATTTGAATAGCCATTGTGCAGAAACATAATACCGGCAATGCCGAGACTACTTACAATGTTTGATATAAAGGCATTTTAGCATTTAAATACTGATACGAAGACTTCGAACATATACCATGTCATTTGTTTCAATCACTTGATACCAGAATTCGCATGAGCGTTTTCCGTTCAGTATGTCTTATACATTTCACATGGCCGAGAGTACGTCATGGTATCAATTACCGACACCGCGCGCTCATTGTTTCTCGTACCACTGCCAGCTGGGTCTTACCACTGCTCGCTGGATCGATCGATCGAGCGGGTAGTGCATACTTCCGTTTTCCACCACTGCCAGCTAGTACACTTCCGTTCGATCGATCGAGCGGGCAGTGCATACTTCCGTTCGATCCACCACTGCCAGCTCGATCGTTCCGATCCACTTCCGCCCCAATTTTCAAAATCACTCCCACAAAACTATCCAGCTACCGAGCGGAAAGATGTTACACATCAAAATACCTCTACTTACTTTCTGTAGACATTGCTTCGCTTCATATTCTTTGTAGATACTAATGCGTTTTTATATTTCCGCACAGAACAGGCTGTGAAAAACAGTGCCACCGAAAGTGTAGCGTAGACCTACAGTTTCTCAGTGAAGGTATGATCAAATTAGGATGATATTACTCACTAAAAATGTGGCTAGGGGTAACCTCTTCCCGTATTGAGTGTTTCGTTACTGAAATCATACAGGAGTGTGCAAGTTAACCTAAACATGCCAAATAGTGGTATTATTTTTAGTAATCATGCGTGTAAATGACGATAGTTGAGTATTCTTTAGTTTTTGTAATTCTTATATGCCTACAATTTTTGAATGGATTTAATATTCCAAAAACCACACTTTGTTGATGTTGTTAATCCTGAGGGTATTGACACTCTGTTCTTTACCTTTAGCATTCCATCCAATACTGAACAGAGATCTTCGGCAGGATTCAGTAAACAAACTAGCTCCCTTGTAGGCCAAATATGAACATTCGATGCCTCTGAATAGCTGCCTAAGATTATAGAATGCATGGCTTGGATTCGTGATTTCATAAGCATCAGCTTAGTTACCTCAGCTGGCCGCGAAACTCTCCTGACCTCAAACTGATCGTAGCCTATATAAATGTTCAATCGTTAATAATTAAAGTCTGGCCATATTTCATGCTAGGTTTGATATTTGGTATTAAACTCGCATCATTCATTAAAATGATGATGCTATTTGCTTTGTTGGGATACATCTTCTCACAACTGTACATAATTATACATTATAGCATGCCATAATTGTACCCATCGGGTTAGGGCGCTTAGTGTGACCTCAGTGGTCAGCTCCGAGCTCTACCCATTACCTCAGCGAACTGTCTTGTCATGCGAAAGGAGTTTACTTTCATCGGTCTCTGGTGTGATGTATAATGGTATTGGTTTATCGTCCCTTTTTATTACTGAGGCTTTAGAGACGTGGGGGTGCCGAAATTTTGTTCCGAAGGGGATCTTTAATGTGTCAGTACTCCATCGCATTTGCGCACCTTCAAATGGCAACTGACTGCGCCAGGATTCAACCTCGGGAACAGCAGGCGAGAGCGTTACCGCTGCGCCAGGCTGCCAGTCGTCTCTGGTGTGATAGTACACCGCAGTAGGCTATATCTATCACCGCACGACTCACAACACCTATGCAGCTTCGAGCGGGCCAGCTAGAGGACTTGTGTTAAACATCGCACAACTCCCCTGCCCAAAGCAAACTTTAATTGGTAGCGGGTGTATCACTCAGTTCCAGAGTCTTACACGGTGAACCTGTGATACATTGATTGTTCGTGTCTATGAACTAGATATCGGTCTGCTGTGATTATGGGGGAGGGACCACGCACTTGGTGCCTGTTTTCAACAGTTTCCAGCCTCTCTGTCTGGCTAGTGCTCTCAGTGGCGTCATACTGCTGGGTTGCTATTGATTCCTCCATGGAGCGCCACAGCCCAATGATTTAGCTTTTCTTCGCACAGAGGCTGCCCTGGTTCACTTAATACTGCCTAGGGACTTCTTTTCTACGGTTCAGATTAGACCGTGATATGTGGACTTTTCAATGAAGCCTCGCGATGTACAGTATCATCAAACGGGCTGTTAGTCGTGTTGTGTGCCTCTTGATATCGGGCGTTTCTCCAGTTAGTGCAGCTGCCATTTTAAAGATTTCTGAATATCAAGTTTTGAATATTCTTACCACGATCGTGAAAGCTTGTCGTGATACACGTATGCATATTTAAAGTGAGCATCACTGTTTGGGTGTATCAAGACTAAATATTTTAATGTAAAGGAAAGTGAGTTTTTAAAACCCTGACGGTGTCCTAGGTTCCCAAACATTGTTGTGGGCTGGCTGTCACAGCGAGCGTGGCGCCATCAACTTACTGTAGGTCACAGTAAAATTAGCATGCATACTGTTGTTAGTTAATTGATGTAACAGTTCGCCCTATTATATGGTCAGTCATTGTCTCATTGAAGTGCTGCACGCATGCGGGCGATAGGGGAGTTATGAAGAGGTTAGGGGAGAGGCGAAGCTAGATCCCACCACTTGAGTTGCATTGTTCTGTCCTTCACCAGATGTCAATCTGCACAAGTGATGGGTAAGTCCCTGACTGTGGCAAGGGTGGGCAAGTGAGCATACGACGCGACGTTGTCAAGAGCGGGGTGATTCTCAAAAGATCTTGGAAGAACTACTTGCGATAGGTACATGGGATTTCGAAACTTAAATGCTTTTCAGTCGGTCAACACGATTGTACCCAACTTATAATGGGTGTTATTCCCTAAACCTGAAAGAAATTACATAACATTTAATTAATCTGAAAAATCCATGAGATTTAATCTGAAAAAATGAGTCTTAATTAATCTAAAAAAATCCATGTGATTTAATTAATCTGAAAAAAATTCATCTGGAACAAGTAGTTCCGTGAAGAACTATACAGCTTATTTTCATATATCCTACTCATGTTAATTGCCTCTATCAACATTCAAAATTTCAGTTTGAAGTTTGTGATAGATTCATAGATATTGGGAACCGTCTGAATATTTCAGGTTGGATTTTTATTTTTGTACTGTTACATTAAGATTATTGTGTACGTGTATTGTATTCAAACTTCAATCGCATGATTAGAACACAAGAAGTAAAAACGAGATTTTAAAATTTCGCATAGCTACCATCTTGTGATTATACAAATAATTGAAATAAATTAGATGCCAGTGGATTAACATTTGTATAAGCATTTAACGAGCAACGTTTTACTGCACTCAGATAGTTAATTCGCGAGAAACGTCCATTTAAATATTTATACTTCGCGTCGCCGCCATGTTGGATTTGTGCTCACCAGGTTACTGAAAGTCCTATAGGTGAACATATGTCCATAGCCTCTATTAACATAAAAAAAACAGTTTGATTGCTGTAAAAGATTCATAGATATTGAGAACCGTCTAAATATTTCGGATGCTTGCCATTCTGGATTGTTATATGTATAGGCCATAGAGTTATGTACCATTCAAGGACAATTATTACCTAGGTTCATTATTCAAACTTTCATTTCGATCGCATGATTGCGACACAAGAAATAAAAACTTAATTTTAAAATTTAAAATTTCGCACAGCCGCCATCTTGAGGTTATGTAAACAATTGAACTAAATTAGATGTCAGTGCATTACAATATGTACAATCATTTACTGTACCACATTTCACTGCGCTCAGAGAGTTAAATCACGAGAAAAGTCTATTAAAATGTTTCAACTTCACTTGGCCGCCATGTTCGTTTTGTGCTTTACAGGTTTTTCAAAGTTACATAGATAAACTTGTATTAGTACCCTTTATCACTGTACAATAGTTTCGGAGATATAGAATGTCAGTGAAATATTTCGCACAGCCGCCATTTTGAGGTTATCTTAACAATTGAACTAAATTAGACTCCAATGCATTACAATGTGTACCAAGTTTCATTACGTTTGGATAGTTAAATCGCGAAAAAAGTCTATTTAAAAATCTCAACTTCGCTTGGCCGCCATGTTGGTTTTGTAGTTACCAGGTGTTTGAAAGTCTCATAGGTGTACTTCTAGTAGTGCCCTTTATCACCGTACACAATTTCAGGGCGATATCGGTAATAGTTTCGGAGATACTGAATGCTGGTGAAATATTTCGCACAGCCGCCTGTTGGATTGGTGAGACACAATAAAATTTGAAGGGCACGGTCGAGGTCGGTCAGAACAGTGCTATGATCTTACCGAGTTTCATTGTAATCGCTCCAGCCGTTTAGAAGTTATTAGGGGGACACTCACGCAAACAAACAAACAAACAAACAAACAAACAAACAAACACACACACACGGACAAAAGGTGATCTCATAAGCCTTTTTTTTTTCACAAAATGAAAATTGGCAAAAAATACATGAGTAATGAATTAGTATGTGTGTTATTCCCTCAACTTGAAAAAATACGAACTTGAGATTTAATTATTTGAAGAAATAATTGAGATATAATTAATCTGAAAAAAAAAACATGGGATTTAATTAACCTGAAAAATATTCATGATATTTAGTTAATCTCATGTAATTTTCGTCAGGTTTATTTGCTTTAATTAAATTAATTCCTGTAATCTGAAAACAATTACTTGCGATTTACCTTAATCAATCTCATGCGCTTTTTCTTTTCAGATTTAGATAATAACACCTATTACCAGTTGGAAAGGATTGTTGACCGACTGAAGAGCATTTAATTTTCGTTTACCAAAGCAACACTGAAAAATAACTTCCAACGCGATAAGATAGGATTTGTAATATCTATTATGTATTTAGTTCTTCTTAGTAATCCAGAGGCAGTGAAGATTGCAAGAGGCTTTAAAATGGAAACTTACTTTTTTCTTTCCATTTTAATTGCTATAAATGACGAAAATACATGGAATTAATAGCTAATGTTATTAGGCAAGACTCCCGTGTAGGGAGAAAGGGCAAGTCCTTGTCTGCATTGGCATATAAGAATAATAATATGACTGAGGCTCTGCTTCGAAATTCTTGCAGTGTTCAGTTTTCAGAGAATTAATTGCATCCTTTCTACATCCATCAATCTATTCTCTTCAGTTGGTCAACACGCTTTTACTTAATTAGATTAGGCTGGGTAATTATATATAAAACACACTTTCCTGAAAAATAATGATATGTATTAATATTATTCTCTAAAAAGGGGGAATTTTAGGATTGCACGTTTAGACAGCTACGCGGCCATCTTCAGATATTCACTAGGGTTTAAGTTTAGATTTATGCAAATATTTAAAAATATGTATTTTTTTATATTTGTCTAGTTAATGTTGGCAACCTATTTATGATTCGCAGTGCATCTCGTCATTTGAAAAGATTAGTCTATTCTGCGTTGTTGTATTAATCTACATTGCTCAACAAAAGTTTGTACTACCACCATCATTGTATGCTGACGCTGCCATGGAGGAGTGGGAACTCTTACCCCAAGATAAACTTGGATGGTCTCATTAAGAGCATGCCTCCTCTGTGTGCGGGGAGGACTACTAAAGACTCATACTGATCATCATGAGATACAGATTTTCAATGTTTTTGTTTTCAAAAGGGACACTTAGAAGCGATTTCGCTTTGTTTTTGTACCGTATCATTGTTATCTAACCACGATTGTTATTGTTTTCAGAAGGACTGATGTTTAGTTTGTTAATAAGTTATTGTATAAACCTCCAAAGAAGTCATTGTAGTAAAAAATATATATATTCCAAACTTTTGTTGAGCTGTGTATATGTTTGCGATCTACGTATTATTAATATACGTGTAAATAGTTAAATTACACAACTTACAATATAAATAGAGCATTATTATATATTGTGTAGCTTAACTATCCACACGTGCATAATATCTACAGTATATGTAGATCGCAAACAACATCTTAGAATAGGCTAACAATTTCAAATAACGAGATTCACTGCGAATCAAAATAGGCTACTAACATTAACAAGGCAAGCTGTACAAAATATACCAAAACCTATTTCTAAATACTTGTATAAGTGTAAACGTTAACCATAGTGATCAGGAGCTGCTGATGACCGCAAGACTCGTTTTTCAATGAATAATATTAATACATGTAATGTTTTTCAGGGAAGTGTGTTATATATACAGTACATAGTTACCCCACCTAATCTAATTGGGAAAGAGTGTGTTCACCGACTGAAAAGTATAAATTGATGATTTGTACAGGCAACACTGAAAATAGGCTTCAAAACTTCACATATCCTTTGACATAGCCATGTCAATACATCTCTCACTTATAATTGCTCATGTCAAGTAATGTGGGTAGAACTGCATCAATTGACTTTTAGCACCGGAGTGATGTCTTTAACACCGGATAATTCATTTTGTGTGTCACCGCCATTCTTTATACAGAGAGGGGAATTAAATTATCTACTTAAAAGTATATTTATTATTTGAAAAGTCACTGGAATGATGTCAGGGTTTAAGTGTGTGACAGTTTAATTGTAGGGGGGCTTTGTCAGTGCCTGTGACGTGTACAGTGATAGACGAGCATCGCACCGCGCAGCACCGTATGGATCAGGCAAGGCATACTGTACCTTTCATATTCACACATACTGTGTTATTAGTGCAAGGTTTCCCAAACTGTGATACACATGTATCAATATTGGTATATCAAACTCGGATTTCTCGTATCACAGCTTGTATAGAACAGGAGTTGTCCACTGAATGTAGGCTACACCTCATAATATAAGACCGTCCTCGAGACAGCGAGGTAGGTGATGGTTGTTGTGTCATAGCATGAATTTGAAATATGTACATTCGTTGTTTTTATATTTTTATCGCTTATCCTTTTAATAACAATCCATTTCTGTCGTTATACACTTGTTAACACATGCTGCTGAGAAAAGTGGATGTAGTAGAGCAATTGGTCAAATGGTGCAAATGGTGACGTAGTTGGTAGCATGCTGAGCTTCTATCCCCAAGATTGCGGGGTCAAACCCGGCCGAAATCTTTGGATTTTAAGAGCGTTAAAATCCTTATGTATGCCTTCCTTCGGTGGGGAAGTAAAGCCGGCGGGCATGTAAAAGAACCTTCCACTTACTAAACGTGTGTGAAGCAAACTTTGTAGGTTAGATTTGATTAATACTCTTAAGTTCCAACGTTCGTCGCCAGGTGCTGGTTGCGATGGCAATTAGTAACCAAGTTTGCAGATAGGTGTCGTTGACGGTATCATTTGGTAGCAAAAGTAAGAACTACTTGAAATTGATCGTCTGCAGTCCTTACCTGAATTGCAGATAACACACACTAATACAGCCATCACAATTAACACCGGGTATCAGACAGATTCTACACACACCCAAAGTATGGAGCAACATGACCGAGTTGTCGCAGCCCTTAAACTAAGGAACCGACCAACCAACCAGCTCGGCGAGCATGTCTTGATAAGCACGTTATATTTCGTGGGCGTATTTAAACTCGTACAATTTCACCCTCTTTGGCGACTGCCGAAGTGATAAGGATGAAATAACATCATCTAAGCCGCTTTTTGTGATCTCGGGGCCTACGTTTTGAGATTCTGACCCTAAGGTCGTGGGTTCAATTTCCGTTTATATCAAGAAATTTATTTTTGACCCTAAAATAACACGGGTTAACATGGTTTTTTTTTTTAAATTTCTCTTTGGAGCTCGACCAGCGAAGTGGGTTTCACTTTCCTGAATGTGTCTTGCAGCAATCCCATGTTTGCGCAGAATATCTTGCTCAAGATTGCACCCTCGTGGAATTCGAGAGAGGGATGGGATATCTAGGTGACCGACCCGTGTTTGCATTGCAAATACTGAAGTCAGCTCTCCCGATGCCATCTGAGCACGCGCAACGTACTTGACCTCCTTTCAATTTCCGGTTCGATTTCGGACAGTGCTCCAAGGGCATGGCAAATTATCATTTGAAACCTCAGCCAATTGTGTGATAAACATTCTTGTTTAAGTGCGATTTTAATTTTTGAAGTGACATGTTAAGAATCTCCCTAACAATGTTTTATATTTCATATTTTATATTTTACAAATTACAATATATATTTTATAATGAGTTTAGCGCCCTTTTATCCGCCGTGACTTTAAAGACACTGCTGGATCGACATTTTGTCCTAGAAGAATTTTTCTGACGGGCCAGTAAATCTACCGATATGAGGTTATCGCATTTGTACACCCTTATAATATGTCCAGCTTTGAAAAGTGTTTGAATTCGACAATCCTGAACCGATGGATGCCCAGCCTGTTAAGGAATTCATCCAGGGCGATATTCTTGTAAACCGACCAACTTCAAAGCTTCGTAGTTTAAAGGAACGTTAAACTCAGTGTTATTCTTCATGTTTCGTTTCGGCCAACTGAGAACCAAGTCATTTCAACTGTTTCCGTTTAACTTTAAGATTAGTCCAGTATTCCTTCGTTCGTAGATGGTGTTGTTCCTTTCTCTCTCTTTTGTCCACGCCTTTCCAGTTTTCAGCGTCGGCTTTGCTCGAAGCGTTTTCTCTTAAGCTAGTCACGCTCTTGGATATCTTTTTGTGTCTCACTGACCCAGGCTCCCTCCGTATTAGCCTACTTTCGATTTTTGCAAAAAATGAAAGTAGACTTATGAGATCAACACAGGGCGAAAAAAGTGTGTCTGTCTGTGTGTGTGTATGTGAGTCTGTGTGTGTGTGTATGTGTGTGTGTGAGTCTGTGTGTGTGTGTACTCTGAATGCCTGTCCCCCCCCCCTATCAATTCGAACACGGTGAATGCGAATTGAACGAAATTTGGTACAAAGGTAGCACTAGCAAAGGACACCTCAGTGTCATGTTTTATATCGCCGCCATCTTTACTAAAACTGAATGGCGGCCACTCAAACGTTCAAAACGTAAAATCAAATAACGACTAACCAAATCATCCGATCTCTACCAAATTTGGTAAAAACATACCTTCGTATAGGATGCGTCTTGTGACCAAACTACAAGGTCGTCCGCCATACCATTTCAGGATGGCGGCCGTGCGAATTATGCAAACTTTATAATCCATATCATGGGACCCACCAGTTCCGATTATCGAGCCGAGAATCGTTTTAACTGTTCTAAAGGAAGAGGCACGTTCGAAATTAAAAGTTTATTTTGTAATACTATAGTGCAGACGTGATTTTAAAAAGCTGAGCTGATTCAGTAATAAGACAAGATGGCAGCGGATATCTTGTGCCTGACTTATATTTCACTAATTTGAGTATTGCATGCAATATAGCGTACTGATACAAAATAAATAAACTTTGTATGAAATGCTTTATATATAAATAATATACTCCAGTGATGAAATCGTTTAGTATAAATCATTATTTGCTAACAAGTTCTATGTAAGTCATTTTATATAGAACGATATTCGTTGACACAATTAGCTCAGTGGTAGAGCGTTAGCCTATCGCTCAAATGCCTATGGTTCAAACCCGATCAGAGCTAGATTTTTTGCTTGAAATGTTATATGTTTATTGTTTTGTAATGACTCAGATGTTTTAAAATTAAGCGTTATATTGTGCATATTATGGTGTAAAATATATATTTAATTAAAACATAATTCGCCAGCAGATTTACTCGAGACATCTAGCTGCCAAAAAGGTAACTGCACGCCGACCAGATTTTATTGAAAAGTTTCTTCTTCTGGCCGCTAGAATGCACTCGCTCTGTTAGGATTATATTGTTAGATATTTCACCACTAGATGTCACGACTAGTCTACGTGGGGCTCCATTGATTACTACACCATTGGCTTTCTATGCGCATCGAATTTGAAGAATGACAATATGATACTACGATACATTTTTACTTTTTATTTTAAAGGGTTTGTAACAGCCTATTTTGCGTTACTTGAAAATGTTATTTGAATTCAATTAGGGTTGTGAAAGCCATGCACAACCAGACGTGTAAAGACATGCCTCAACTCAAAGTTGGATGTTGCCCACGGCAGGTCGTATATGTAATAATAATAATAATAATAATAATGTTATTGGTTTTACATCCCTTTTAACTACTGCTGCTTTTAGAGACACCGGGGTGCCGGAATTTTGGCCCGATGGGGATCTTTAACGTGCCAGTAAATGTACTGACACGGCTCCCTCGCATTTGTGCACCCTCAAATGCCAGCTGACTGCGCCAGGATACGAACCTGCAACCTAGGGCCCAGCAAGCGAGAACGATACCGCTGAGCCCCGCAGCCAGTCCGGTCGATTATGTCTCCAGATCCATAACATTCTTGATATACTTCTTATCTTTCTTTCTTCAATGATGGTAGCAGTTTTTATCTAGGTTGTGGCGTTTGGTAGAGGTAAATCGTTTCTAAGGTCTTCAACAAAGAATAGTTCTATTATACTCTTTGATAATAACAACGAGTTATAACTATACTCATACATTTAGGAGAAAGTAGGCTATATGTTCTTTACTGAACATCTTGTTTTTCTCTTGGAGAGAAGTGATAATGCGATAGATTAATCGTGTTGACGTCATTTGGGTCACGTGCCCATAAAACGTAATCCGTCATTTTTGCATCGCGTCAGTAATTTTTTCCACATGTGTATGTATATATATATATGAATTGCAGCCAATGGCCATAGCTGGGTATTTTTGATTGAACGCCCGAGGACTCCCAACAAGTTCAATTTCAAGTAGTTCCAACTTTGGCTACCAGATGCTATTGTCACTGGTAGCATCTGTGACAATAGCGAACGTTGGAACTTGAAGAGAGTTTCTAAATCGCCAAATATAACCTGCAAAGTTTGCTACACACTACCAATTGTAGTGGTAGCTTCTTTTACATGCCATAAATCCATGACATGGGACCGCCGGCTTTACTTCCCCTCCGAAGGAAGGCATACTGAAGGAATTTAACGCTCTTAAAAGTCCGACGACTTCGGCCGGGCTGGAACCTGCGATAACAGTGTTCAGCATGCTACCGACTACGCCACCGAAGCCGTGTTTACACATGTATATAAATCCTGGTTATGCCATCTTCTAAACTCACCATTCTCTTTGACCGGACCTTCGATTTTATCAATATCTTCCTGTATTATTATTATTATTATTATTATTATTATTATTATTATTATTATTATTATTATTATTATTATTATTATTATTATTATTATTATTATTATTATTATTATATGGATTGAAATCATTATCACGGCAAATACCGGCTACATTTTATGTTACAACCTGGTTCGGCCTTAGCAAGGAACCATCTGTACTGAGGTAATTTTGTAGATCACACTGTTCTGAGACTGCATATTACAGTACATCCATGTCGTGCCCGCACTCTTCACGAGTCTCCTTCATTTATAGGATGAACCAGATTTCCATCTGAATCTTCGAGCTATGCTGAGTGTTCGGCCAGGGTATTGTCACCAAGGAATTTCCTGACAATATGGCAGGTGTTTAACAGAACTGTTTTCTGTAGTTCAATATATATCCGCGAATGCAGGTTCAATATTGATAGACTACTGTGGAGAGTTTTGGGTATAACACCAGTACACGATATAGCCTAATTATTGGGATTGTATTCACCGACTCGAGTTTCCACATCTGCTTTATCTCAATAATTGCCAGCTCTGTGTACTTAGATGTTTAGTAGCAGCTGTTGTTTGAATGTTTTGAGTGTTGTGACATGCGATATCTATCAGTAATGCCTCTCGGTGTTCTTTATTGATGACAATGATATCTGGCCGGTTATTAATTAGTATTATTATTATTATTATTATTATTATTATTATTTAACAGGGCAGTGGATCCCACAGAAATTTCCACGGAGCCGCAGGGGAACGCAGACTTTTTTAAATTGTATTATACCGTTAATTACTGCGTTGTTCTGTTTATTCTATAGTCGCTATGCCCTTCTTTCATTTAATTTTAGGAGTTAAAATAGTTAGTGGGAGATTCAAATATTTTTAAATGAATTGTTATTATAAAAGTTACTTGAAACTGTAGGTTTAATAATTGCCTTTAACATTTAAAATCATGTCGTGTGGCTGATCTGTTTGTCATCCAAAATGAGTTGTTTTTTCTACCCTTGCAATGTTTCTGTTATTTTTTTAATAGACAGATTTGAAGCCATTTTTCAGTGACATATGTAAGTCGGCCAACACAAAATAATCCCAATTACTGGGAAACGCAAAAAGCAACCTGAAAACAAATACATGTTAAAAATATGTTACGGAATGTAGCCGAGGGTGAAAATTATAATAGATCCTAATGGTTACCAGGTTGTTTTTCGCATGTCCCAGTAATTGGGACTAATTTGTGTTGACCGACTGAAAAAGTTGCAATATCAATTGGTTTAAAAATGAAATCTCAGAAGGGGTCTGTGAAACTCCCGGGGGTCCGTAAACTTTAAAAAACGATTGGGTACCACAGTAATAGAGTTGTTATTCATTTTAGGGGCTTTGTAACATCGTGGTCGTATAGCCCCGTGTACTTGGGTGTGTGTAGAATTTGTCTGATAACTCTGTGTCACTGTGATGTCTGTGCTACTGCGTATATTTGTAATTAAGGCAGGATTTGGGTGGGAAGCGGTCGTGGCCTTAAGTTAGGTACCATCCCGGCATTTGCCTGAAGTGGAAGTGGAAGTTGGAAACCACGGAAAACCACTTCCAGGATGGCTGAGGTAGGAATCGAACCCGCCTCTTCTCAGTTTTGCCTCACGAGGCTGAGTGTACCCCGTTCCATCCCTCAGACCATAATTAAATTCCACAGTAATAGAGTAATGGTCTCTGAAGTCGAACCCGAATCCTTCCATTGTCAAAACGGCTACTGGATACATGGATATTCTGAATCTGTGATTGTGAATGTAGATTCCTAGTGACGGCATGAGAGCCATCGTACGTTAATGGTGAAAATCTTGTGCTTTTTCAACAATGTCTACGTTGTTGCCTTTTTGCATGGATTTGCTTTACAGAGAAAACTACAAGTAAAAATATATTGTTGATTTGCTGTTTTCGTCATCGGATTGCGTCACGGAAATGTGAGTGACGTCACGTATTGCAGGCACGCAACAGGTGCGCGCGTACACCTTCAGCTGTTCAACAAAAGAGCGCGACGCGGCGGTAACAAAGGGCCCTCATTGTAAGAACTACCTGACAGTGACGAATAGCGCGATTCATCATCTAGCCCTTTATTGAACTCCTCTTTAGAAAACCATTAAGTGTGTATAGGTCTCAATTTATGCAGATTATCAGTTGTATGGCTCTCCTTTAGCGAGTTCGACACTTGTTAAGAAATTCGCCAGTTTTACCTCATCACCAGCGATCGTCATTAACGTTTTTAAATCCGTAATACAGTAAAATCTTCCTTAAACGGAATCGAACGGAACTCGCAAATTTAACCGTTAAAGATACGTATCCGGTTAACGGAGGTAGGTCCATCTCTACTTAGTATAAAACAAAGTCCCCGATTTTTGGATGTAACGGGTAATCTCGAGAACCACTGGATGGATTTTGTTGCGGATTTCACCTTTCTGTAGAGGATTTCTCGAGGAAGGTTTCTATTGAACAACATTAATTTATAACCATAGGAAGCCGATCAGTAACGATTTCAGTGAATCGAGTCGAAGAAAAACCTGCCGTCCGTGCGTCTTTTACGCTTACGCTGGGTAAACCGTTAAAGATACCGGACGAAGGCAGGGCGGGTTGCTAGTACGAAAACATTTAAACCATGGACATACATATAATGGACATACTGAGAAAAAATAAAATGGTGTACATTCCTTATTCAGTGTTGTATTTTCTGGTACGAAATAATACAGCACTGTATCACTTTTACTCTCGTGTTAAGATCAAACACAACTCTTGCTTACGAAGCCTTAATGGCTACTGCTGAACTACGTCAGTAATGTAAGTTGAGAAGTGTTCAGTTTAAAGCTGAATTCTAAGCTGATTGACAAGTGTCACGACAAAGACAGGCATTTGTTAATTGACAGCTCATTGCAACGAGCACGAGGAAACGTGTCTTCACATGAGTTCCGATTCCCACCAGTTCCAAAATCTTGAGCGGATTAGCTATCTGCCAATTACACTAACTGAGCGAGTTCCAGCTTAGTTTTCTACAGCAAATGTGTATTAATTTGTTTATTACTGAAACAAGTAAGGTCAATTGTTAGCGCCAGCCGGGAGTGCGCGTACCCTCTTTAATAAATTGTTGTTTTTTTTACGGAGAAGGGGGGGGGGGGGGGGCGGACGCCATGGACCGGTAGCTCCCATAAACAGCCTTTGCCTTGTCAGTATCTGTATCAGCATGTGCGTATCAGCATGTCGCTTCGTCGTTGATCTTTATTTTATCTTATTTACAAGTCACTTAGTAATCAGCACGTAGCTTCGTCAAATTGATCTATTAACTGAATTATTCTTCTCTTCATATGCACAGCAAAAGACACAAACACAAATGGCATACCTGGTGATAAGGCCATTAACTCTTCTAGGTCGCGTCGTACTATTATTAACCAGTCGAACCTCAGAACTGACAGCTGAGTTTTCCAGAGATATTCGGAACTAGTGAGATTCATTAGCTTATTTACTCAGGCGTGAATACGCGTTCGGAACTCATGGGACGTTTTGCCTACGGAATTTGGTTTCGGAACTCATGGGAATGGAACTCGTGGGACGGAACCTTAGGAAAGGCTTGGGGGGAACAGGAAATAGGCAATTAGTCTTACACTTTGACATGTGAGTTGGAGAACAAAAGGAGTAAGACCTATTTGCACATTCCCTGTTAGCTACAGAATCAACTGTTACAGCAGACAAGGCAGACTTTCACAGGGTGCCTGGAATTTTCCGTTATAATGCGTATTTTGATTTTCGTTGTCCGCGTCAGACAGTTTCTGTTTAATGAAGGGTATTTAATACGCATTTTCACCACTAAGTTCTCGGGACCGTCAAATTTCCGTTTGATAAAGGGTCCGTTGGAGGCAGGTTTTACTGTATTTATACAGCACGGGAGCAATAATTATGAATTGAAGGCAAAAGGCTTAACTTAAACATGGTGGCTACACAATCTGGAAGTCAGGGAAATATCAGGGAAATTTGTCTCACTGGAAATATCATGGAAATGTCAGGGAATTTCACCAAGGTGTAGAAAAAATCACGGATATTTGAAGAAACTACAAAAAAAAAAAAATGCGTCAAGCGAGTGAGAATTATTTTGCAGCCGTAACCTGGCGTGGCGAAAAATGTAGCACGATTATATAGTCTACTAATTAGGCCCTAATACATTATTCGCTAAATTAATATCAGGGAATTTTGTGGCAACATCAGGGAAATATTAGGGAAATTTGTGAGGCGAAGTCTGTCGCCACCATGTATAAATCACTTAAGCTACAGATGCAACTCATCTACTAAACCTCGAATGTTGCGTGAATGTTTTATCTGGCCTTGGGCGCCAGATTCTGGGAAAAGCTCGCTCATTTCTAGCTGATTCACACATTTTCACAAGTGACACTGAATATTGCGCTACGCTGGCTAAACTGTTCAATTATATCAAATGTATATCAATACTATTGTTCAGAATAATACGTTCTACAAAATTGTCCGTAGTACATAATCCTTTTACAGCTGACTGTCCTTACAGTACAACGTATACTACGCATGTGTGTACATATAATATTACATTTTAAAGTACTACGTAATGGCCCGACAGTTGCTTGGATATGATTACTATACTGTACAGTATATCGTACTGCAGGCTGTTCCAGCCGAGCAGCTCGCCCCTGAGCAGTGGAGTGCTCGCCGCCTTGGGTGAGTAAACCTGCAATATGCAATACAGCCCTGCTATGGGGGGCTGCCGTCTTTTCGCGGTGGATACATCAGGACTGGCAGAAAGTGCATGGACTTGTGTTATGACCTTCGCCCAGTGACGTATTGACAATCACCCCCAGTCCCTCTCCAACCGTGCTCCGAGCATTACTGCTGAGTACTCGCGTGTACGCATAGTCAAACTCATGGATTTGGAACAGCCTGTCGTACTGCATATCTCCCCGACCCGACCCTCTCTCCATCTTCCTATACTTGGCTTATTGTCCTCTATTTAAGGAAGCATTACTGCCAAGTAGAGGCTTTCTAGAAGTATTACGGAATCACATTATTAAATATTACCATAGAGAGTTTTTGAAGAAAAATAAATATAAATTGAAATTCAGTTCCAATGTAAATTACAATTTGATAATCAATAATTTAACAAGCCGAGAAAGACATCAAAGAACTGGAATTAACAGACCAACAAGGCAGACAAACTGTGAGACAGATTCTTAAGGAAGTCCGCGGTGTTCAGGACAAACCTCTAAAGAAAAGCACCCCCTGGTCGGTGGAAAGAAAAGAAATAAACCGGGAAAAGATGCGCCAGTACTGGGCAAAACTCAAAACCTAACAGTTGAACAAGTGTGGTTCCCAGTAGGCCCATTCGAAAGACTGTGCGTATACATTCTTAAGTTCGCTCGAGCTTGAGAATGACACGCATTTTGGTAACACTGAGCAGAATACAAATCCTTGTAACAAGCAACATCAGAATACAAATCCTTGTTATTATTACAAGCAACATCAGAATATGTTAAATCAAAATAGATGTCAGAGGAGAGATTTATCAAATTATGTTTATGTTTCGCCTGGAAATAAGAACAAAGAGTAATAGTCGATGCCCCAGACAGTTACTCAATATGTTAAATATGGAACATGAGCAGTGAGTGGAGTGTGGTTGGCAGACTCTCTATAAATACTGTAGCCAACCCATTAATGTTTAAAGTACACCGCGCTTGGCCCATTGGAGACTCCAACTAGGTCGACAGCAAAGGGAAACTGACCTGGGGTAATCAGCTGTGAAATTAGTGAGACCCCTTGGTTATGAATACATTCATGGATAAATGGTTTAGATCATACCGATGAAAAAAATATTTGTAGAATTAACTTAAACAAAGAAAGAAAGAAAGAAAGAAAGAAAGAAAGAAAGAGTAGAAAATTAATCTGCAATCAAAACTCGGAACATTCACCTACATTCCGAGTAGGTGCCCTAACTAACGGCTTCGCCGTGGTATATGTCCGAAGGGAGCTCACTGCTATCACTTTGAAGTGATGGCTGAAGTTTTGGGGCACCATACGGACGACGACCAAAGCTTTATGGGTAACTTCGCGATGCTTGCCCACCTAGACATGTATTAATGAATATAAGATTCATAGAAATCACTTGGAAGAACAGCTTGTCTTAGGTTCAACTTAAACAAAGGAGCAACTTGACTTAATAAATTCAAGACCAAAATTAAAATATAAATTAGTTTTATTCGGGTAACTTTTTCTATTTCTACACAACACTTGATAGGCCTACTCAACATTTGCTAGGGGGCGTGGTGACGCAGCGGTCAAGCTCACGGCGGATCGGATTCGATTCCCGGCCAATGCATGTGAGATTTTCAAAGTGGTTCGGAACCCACGTAAAAAGGTGGTCCCGTGGCTCATGATCACGAGATTAACGGTTGCGTAATACTACAAACTTCCTTCCTTCCTTCCTTCCTTCCTTCAACCTTTGCTCACCTGTGTATAACAAAGAAACCTTTTATTTACAGTACCGGTACAAACAAAATGTGTAGTTGGCCAAATAAACACTTAGCCTGCTAGACTACTCGTACTTACAGAATTACAGTAGTTGACTGGCTGCGTAGCGCAGCGGTTGCTGTGCCCAACTTGATTTACTTATTTCCTGTAACTCCTAAGTGGAGCGTAGGGCATCAACGAATTTCCGCCATCGGACTCTGTTCTGCACCATGGTCTTCGAATCCAATTTTTCCGTCCGGCTTCTATTCGTTAATGTTTCTGTAATGAAGTAATATCGCGTGTGCAGGTTATTGGCCTACAGCACCCAAAGCCTGATGATGGGGCTGCCTTCTAAGTATCCAGGCCCACTGATTTTCTGTCAGGGTTTCTTCCCTTAGCCTTTGAAATTCCCACTTCTATCCACAAGGCAGTGGAGGTCCTGACCTCTTGACCCTGGTCAACCCGGCTGCCTCTTCCGCCAGCTCCGCCGTATCGAAGACCATCTTCTTCGCCTTCGCTGTCGTTGAGGACTTGATAGTTAGTTAGATATTGTTGTTATAAGGGGCGGAACTACGAGGTCATCTGCCCCTGGACTTGATTGTTGTGCCCAAGGTTGCAGGATAAAATCCTGGCGCAGTCAGTTGGTATTTAAAGGTGCGCAAATGCGAGGGAGCCGTGTCAGTAGATTTACTGACAAGTTAAAGATCCTCCTCGGGGCAAAATTCCGGCATCTCGGCGTCTATAAAAGCCACAGTAGTTATAAGGGACGTGAAACCAAAACATTATTATTATTATTATTATTATTATTATTATTATTATTATTATTATTATTATTATTATTATAATTATTATTATTATTAATAGACTAATAATATTATTGCGAATTACAGTTATTGTTTCCTACTTGAGGTATGACGTTTTTCAAGAAGTCAAGAATGTTTGGCGTTGTTGTTTATACACTTTACCTAAACTTTAGGGGGACACATTTTGTAATTATCGGGACCGTATGTCTGACATACTTGGCATCAATGTGTGACCGTCTTGAAGTGATATTTTGTTCTTCTCCAATTAGTCGGATCAAAGAGTAACACACAACAGTTTTGGTGCGATATTATTGTCGCTGGAACGTTGAAATTTCACAGACAAATAGTTTGAAGGTCGAACTAGAGACGTCACTTGTTCGATCATGTCTCACTCCAGCGGAACGTCTTTTAGGGTCATTGATGTATGAAGAGCGAAGGGTGGGTACAGGCCGTTCTTTGTGGGCAAAAGAACAAAGTCCAAGGAAAAATGTAGGGAAATGTTAGAGGTGTGTCGGGGTGACTATGAACCGCAACACCTACCGGCTGGCACAGATTTTTCGAAGACTTTCGAAACTGATGTCTCGATGTGAGAAATGTTTCGAGTGACTTGGATCTTGTGTTGAAAAATAATTAAGCGATGTACTTTTATTGTGCATAATTTATTTTTCCCTACCTATTAAAATTTTTCTAAAATAAATTCTTGCGCGTTACTTTTCACTTTGCCCTCGTTTTTATCTCCTTGCAAATACTGGGATGGTTATGCTTCTCTCTCCCCAGTTTCGACCACTTCGTTCCCAAACCTAACACTTGATTAATGAACTACGAATACACCCATCAGGACACAATAGCACAGGTGGCAGACATAATTTACTCGCACTGTAAGTGCTCTATACTGATGACCTCCATATTCAAATTCTGTATTTAAAGTTAGTTATTGTTGTTTATATTTGGGTATGTTACATAAATCCAAGCTCCTTTGGAGATTTCAAATCTATCCTTTGTTCACACATATCTACTCACGTTTCTTTCTTTCCTTCCTTCCTTCCTTCCTTCCTTCCTTCCTTCCTTCCTTCCTTCCATTATTTTCTTTTCGTAAATTTAGACTTCCAGCATTCATCTTCTTTTATTGATTGATTATTGTTTTTTTTTAGTTCGGCAAGATGAAGTGCCAATGGATGTCTTTTATATCTAAATAGATATAATAATAATAATAATAATAATAATAATAATAATAATAATAATAATAATGTTATTAGTTTTACGTCCATTTTAACTACTGTGGATTTTAGAGACACTGGGGTGTCGGAATTTTGCTCGGAAGAGGATCTTTAACGTGCCAGAAATTCTACTGACACGTCTCCTCGCATTTTCACATCCTCTAATGCCAACTGACTGCGCCCCAGACTCGATCCTGCAACTATGAGTGTACATGTGGTGGTAAGGGCTAAGTGTTACTGAAACACTAACAATGAAATTAATAATAATTATTGGGATAAATAGTGTTGAAATACCTAAACTTATGTTATTGCTAATCATAACAAAATGTTCAGTAAAGAACATAATTATAGCCTACTCTCTCCTAAATGCATGGGTATATCGTAGTCATAAGTCATTGTCCTTTTCAAGGAGTATAATTGAATGTTGGTTATAGTAGATTGTTGAATAATAACGTAATATATTATATATTGATTGAATCCTCACCCTAAATATGGACTAGGAAGCAAACAATAGCCTCCATTTTGACCCAACGGGACGGCACGGCCCATCACGATACGGCACGGTCGGCCTGAACTATTAGTCACTGCCATTGTATAATAATTGTAAAATAAGATGTTAATATACTACGGGTCACCTCCTTGAGGACAGTATAAACCACCTGCTGTACGATAAGCGGATTTGGTAAGGTCGGGCCTTGTTGAATCGTAAGTAACGGTTAGGCTATAATACTTGCATGATTCATACGTCCGCCACCTTGAAACTATTTGGGCTGATGACTTTGTACTTAAGGCAAAGGACACTTTCCACATTAAGGTACATTTTTGTAATATTTGGTAGAGATCGGATGATTAGGTTAGTCGTAATTTGATTTAAGATTTGAACATTTGGGTGGCCACCGTTACGTTCCATCAAGATGGCGGCGATATAAAACATGACACTGAGGTGTCCTTTTCTAGTGCTACCTCTGTACAAATTTCGTTCAATTTGGTTTCGTCGTGTTTGAATTGATAGGGGGGAGACAAATATACACAGTCACACATGCGGTTTCACACATACACGGCCGCCATCTTCAATCTATTTGGCTGATGACCTTGTAATTTGGTTGAAAGACGCTTCCCACATGAAGGTACGTTGTTACAAAATTTGGTAGAGAATATTAGGTTAGTCGCAATTTGATTTAAGCTTTGAACATTGAGGTGGCCGCCATTACGTTAACGTCAAGATGGCGGCGATATAAAACATGACGCTGAGTTGTACTTTCCTAGTGCTACATCTGTACCAAATTTCGTTCAATTCGGTTTCGTCGTGTTTGAATTTATGGGGGGGGGGGGGGGAGGGGGACAGATATACAGGTACACACAGACAGTCTGACAACTTTTGGCCCGTGTAGATCTCATAACTCTACTTTCATTTCTTGCAAAAATCGAAAGTAGGCTAAAATAGTCTATAGTAATTAACTAAAATGAATAATAACTGAATAATTGACATTTAAATACATAAATAATAAAAATATCTAAATAATAAATTGATTGAATAACATGAAAGTAAACAAGTGACAAAACATAAAATGATATTGGTTACAAAACAAATTTAATCCAACAGCTGTTTGTGAGTTTGAAAAGGATCGAAGAGCTTATTGTCCATACCACATCTCTTTTAGGATGGTAAACGTAGGGAAAAGCTCTCAGTTTCTTTGATCGAGTAGGAAACCCACAAATTCTGTTATTATAAATCTGTTGCCCTGGATGCCTGGGTTCGATTTCTGGCTCCGCCAAGAAATTTAATTCTGGTCTGAGGGCTGGAACGAGATACACTCAGCCTCGTGTGGTAAAACTGAGGCGTGGTGGGTTCGATTCCCACCTCAGATATCCTGTAAGTGATTTTCCGTTGTTTCCCACTTCTTCACCAGACAAATGCCGGGATGGTTCCTACTTAAGGCCACGACTGCCTCCTTCCCACTCTCAAATTATATATACCTAACTACATGGGGCTAAATGATACGGCGTCCAAGCCCCTCAAATGAAACAGCAACAAACATTAGAAATCAAGTTACGGGAGACCAAATGGCCAGAGGACCTGTATTTGAACCCACGCCACAGTTCGGTTTACAACTAGAGGTTGAGGTCATGCGCACACGAGTGCTACTACAATCACTGCGAGTGTCTGGAAGGTTGCCATGGAGACCTATCAAGAGGTCTGGGGACAGCAACTCCCCCGGTGGGACTCCAGAAATTGAATTAGCTGATGGACTGGCTACTCAGTGAGAACATGACTGTAATCTTTCTTTTTATTGCGCTTTCAAGACATTACAACGAGTCCATTGGCGTTCCTCGACTCTCAATTAGGGCTGTACATATTCGGACATCGAATTATTCGAATTGTTCGATTAATTTATAATACGAATATTTAATGCGAACTTCCGAATTCGAACATTTGAATTTCTAAATACTGTATTAGCATTGGTGAAATGACCCGACTATTCAGTCAATAATTGATATTCAAATAATTATAATAAACATAGAAACAAAGAGAAATGGAAACATAAAGGGAAAAAGAAAGAAAGAAAGAAAGAAAGAAAGAGAAGGAAATAACAAGTGAAAATGAAATCCACAGCCTGCTTCCAGTCGACCGACCGGGTCAGGGAATGAATGAAGCCCTCATCTAGCGGCGAGGATATGAACTGTGCCGGCTGCCGGAGCCTGTCGCACTCCTCTGGGGCAATGACTAAATGAATGACAGATGAAATGAAATGATAGTGGAGAGTGTTGCTGGAATGAAACGTTGACAGGGAAAACCGGAGTACCCGGAGAAAAACCTGTCTGCCTCCGTTTTGTCCAGCACAGATCTCACATGGAGTGACCGGGATTTGAACCACGGACCCAGCGGTGAGAGGCCGGCGTGCTGCCGCCTAAGCCACGGAGGCTTAAGGAAATAACAAGTGATGTTTTGAATTATATTTTTTATAAGAATTTATCAGGCTGAATGGGGATGGGGTTAACCTCATTCCGACCCCTTGGAGTCGCCCTTGCTGCGAACAGCTCGTCAATTTACACAAATTGCTTTACTTGTCGGGTACTAATCATCTTCAAATAATTAGCATATTTGAGCTTTTCGATTAATTTTAATAATAATCGATTACGGTATTCGAAATAATCGAAGACTTCGAATGCTCGAATGATTTGAACAACCGAAGTATTTTGGACATCTGCATTTTCGAACATCCGAATAATTTATTCGAATTTCGAATTGGCGAATATTCGAAGTACCGTAGTCGAACTAATCGAATATTCGAATGATATGGACAGCCCTACCTTCAATACAACACACTATTAACTGAATCTTCAATGTGAAAAAACACTGTTTTTCTAGGGGCAGATGACCTTATAGTTCCGCCCCTGAAAACAACAATAACTAACACTGTTGTTCGTACAAATATTTAATATTATTATTATTAGACTATTATATTATTATTATTATTATTATTAATATTATTTATTTATTTATTTATTTATTTATTTATTTATTTATTTATTTATTTATTTATTTATTTATTTATTTATTTATTTACAGCGTATTTTCCCAATATTGGAAAGCGTTAAGCAATTTGACTCAATTATTATTATTATTATTATTATTATTGATTTCACATACATTTATACTAATTAGAGTATCAGCATACACATACAGGAATATGAAATTATTCAGGCTGTCAACTACTCGGGAAAACATGGATGATTGGTTGGTTCCTTAGTTTAGGGGCTGTGACAATGTGGTCATGTAGCCCCGTGTACTTTGGGTTTGTGTAGAATTTGTGTGTTATCTGTGATTCGGGTAAGGACTGCAGACGATCAATGTTTCAAGTAGTTCCTACTTGCTACCGTCCACGACACCTTGCTGCGGAATTGGCTACTAGATGCCATCGCAGCCAGCACCTGGTGGCGAACGTTGGAACTATTATAGCGTTATCAAATAATCTAACCTACAAATTTTGGCTTCACACAAGTGTAGTTAGTGGAAGGTTCTTTTTCATGCCATAAATCTATGACATGGGACAGCCGGCTTTACTTCCCCTCCAAAGGAAGGCATACTGAGGGAGTTTTAATGCTCTTAAAATATCCGACGACTCCGGTCGGGTTTGAACCCGCGACCTTGAACATAGAAGCTCATCATGCTACCCACTACGCCACCGAAGCCGCCGAGAAAACAGGGAATTCTCAGGGAATATTTTAATGGCTGCTGGAAATTTCAGGGAATTTTAATATTGTATTTTCATGACACTGAGGAAATTTTAATTTTACAAGGTTCAACCTTAAATAATTGCAAATTGTGCGTTCAAATTTTGCCCGGGAAAAGTATATTCTAGTGTTAATTGTTGTAAATGTATGTTCTTATTGTCATTAAATCAATAAACTCTTATTTGTTCAAATATTGAGCGTATACATTACATGTGTTGACTGTGTATTTGTTGATGAATGTGCAATTGTATTAAATTTGCGAGCATCGCTTTTAATACACGGACGCCAGTATATTTTCTGAATAAATAATTTTGAAATTTGCAAAATGTAGAAAAATATATTTTTCTGTTTTTGTCCCCAACTTTGTTATGATACCAGTTTTTGTTCAGGAACTTTTTGAAATAATCTTTAGGCACAGACTTTCTAGTTTATTTATTTATTATGACCGCTACTGTTCCTTAGGGAATTTTCTGATTTATTCTGGAAAAATCAGGGAATTCTCAGGGAAATCTGTTACTTTGTTCTTATAGACACCTTGTAAACAATCATTCTTCCAAAAATTGATCCGTATTGACTTAAAGGAACAATTGAAATACACTGATGTTGCAACTTATCAATACTATATATTAAATGTATTTGTAATAGAACGATCACGTTTCGGGCCATTTTGGTGATTCTACAGCAAGTATGTAACAGTCGTTTAATAACAAAAACCCCGAAATAATTCGTATAAATGTATTCTCTTACAATTGCATTATTGATAAGGTCGAATATCAGTGATTTTCAATTGTTACTTTACAGTAATTTAGTAAAATAATTATTTTTCAGTCGGTCAGCACGTTAATGTGGCCAATCAAATTGGCCGGAGAATAACACTTCTACTCACACCTGACTTATGTATAGAAGGCATAGTATTGTTTGCACATGGTTTCTAATTTTCATGTACTGCGTATTATAGTAATGGTTCCTTTTCGTTTGTTTCAGGTAAGCTACTTCCAAAATGGCTGTTCTGTTGGCATCTGTAAGTTCATCTGCTTGCACATATCTGAAGCTATGTATTATAACAGACCTGCTCATTTAACATCATTTCATTGTTTTTACCAATCCGCTGCAAGGAGCGCTATTTACCGACCATCAGTTAGTTGATCCTAGACGAGAAGTATAATCCATGTAGGTTTGTCATAATGTTGGCTTGGATTTTATTACATTTAGAAACTCTAAGAGGTCGTAAACTAGTGCTCAGCAGAAATATAAACTTCCATCATGGTGGACACGTTAATGAAGGCAATGTGAAGGTCTGTTATTATACATGTGAGTTTAGTCTTAAATGACTGATATCGTATGATAATAAGTGGAAATGTACTTGCATATTATAATATACAGGATGACCTATATTCAGTACCCTAACTTGGAGGGATAACAGGAGGTTTTGGACATACATTTTATCTGTGAACTCACGAAGTGTGCAAACGCTAAGTGGTAGACGTCATTAAAGAGCGTCGTGTACCACCTGCGGGTCACACACACTACCACAGCCGTTCTTCGTAAGGGTAGAACCCCAAGTTTGGGTACCAATGGATGGTAAAGAAATCACAGGTTTGTAAGTTCTTCCTATGTGTGAACTTCCATAGTATAAACAGCTACACTCAAGTCCCGATTATCCGAAACCCTATTAAGGGGATCCGGAAAGCCCAAAAGTTCAACATTTTGTTTTTGTGCCATATTAATCTACGGACTTAAAGCTTTCTAACGGAACCGTACATATTTCATTCCTTATACTTGTCCACAATCGTGCGTCCTGCTAGTCAACACACTAAAATGCTTGCCACGGTGGGTGAGTGGTTAACGTGTCGAATTACCAACCCCAAGCTTGCAGGTTCGCTCCTGGCCGTGGTAAGTGATTTTTGAAAGGCGACAAAATTCACGACATGGATGGCATACGTTGTTGGCATATTAAAGAACCCATTTGAATTCAGTAGGTCGTGTTCAATGGCAAAATTAATCTCTGAATTTTCCGCCAACACAAAGTTCCTCCATTCTTTACTAGAAAGCGCTGTAGTGTCAAGGAGCTTAGATATCTAACCTCCTTGACTTTCGTAGCGTTCAAAGGAACGACGAAATTCGACATGCAAGCTGCCCTCTGGGTGTCAATTAACAAAGCTTTCACCCGGCACCCGAGGCCATACAATATTATTATTATTTTGCACACTAAAGTACATTTTATTTATATTTCTATTAGACGATAGATACAAAAAAAACTTAAGAAAGAGACTGCGTTAGAAGCAAGAACAAAGGGACATGAAACAACAACAAAATAGATGCTAGTGCCTCAAATGGAAGAAGGAATCCTATGCTAATGGCATGTTCAAAAAAGCATAAAAATCGTTGAATCCATTTGTCGGTAAAATGTTTTTCTAATTGTAAAATTTCCCTTTTTATCGGAGCTTTTCAACATACAATGCTTACGTTTTTAGATGTAATTCCTCCTTTTATGTGTTTAACACATACGTTTATCAAAGTTTACTTTAGTTTAATTTTACCAGTAGGAAATGTTCATGAAAGTGCTGTTAAAAATGCAATTTTAAAAAGTTTCATGAAAATTCAAAACTTCATTTGTTTTCAAAAAGCGTTAGTCAAAGTAAGAAGAGAGTCTTGAAGAACATCCCTGAATAAATTCGATTAGATCATGTTAATAGTTTCTGACAAAAAGGCAAATAAAGAGTTGGAAATGTGCATGGGGAAGAAATGACATTGCGTAATTCCTTAATAATACAACTCCCCCCTATAATAGCATTATTATAATAATAATTATTATTATTATTAGTTGACGAAGCCTCCGTGGCTTAGGCGGCAGCACGTGTGTACAGACTACCCGTCCGGCGCTAGTGCTATGCGGGCTGGACGCGTCACAGTTCTGGCAGGAGCTATCGTCTTGTTTATTTGTTTAAAAGCACTTTATAAACAAACAAATACATTTCCGTTGACTTTTCAAGAAATGCAAGATTTTTCCTGTACTATTGAGACGATTTGGAAGATTCTGGTACAAACCACACCTTCTAACTCCCTCTGGTTTAGGAGTTTGAGTTTCGTGAAACATACACCTTAGCGTATTATATAATAAGATTATTATTATTATTATTATTATTATTATTATTATTATTATTATTATTATTATTATTATTATTATTTAGTCTCAAGGTCATCGAGTTTCCTTTCTGGACGAGTCTATCTCTTGTTTGGATTAAACTGCCTCCACGCTCTTCAAGGGATATTAGAGATTTGGAAAGGAGGCGATCGTAGGCTGTTATTCACATGCATTCTCAGATGACCACGAGTGAGATTCAAATCCACGTTTCTTTTTACACACATCGAAACAAGTTTTGCATATTGCTGGCCAGGAGTCGTAGTGGTCTCAAACCTATTAATCGTTCTTGCGTGCGTGTACATTGGCTGTGTAGACTCGCCTGTGTCAATGAGGACACTGTGTGAATACGTATGCACGACCAATACATCCGAGACCGATACAAACAGGGAGGTGGTGCAATGTGTTGGGGGTTGGCATCATGTATGGTCGCCGAACCCCTCTTGTGTATATCCCAGGGCGTATGACAGGCATACGTTACAGGGATACTATCCTGGCACCTGTAGTGAAAGGCTATTGCTGACAATTTCGGCACAAATTTCACTTTCGTGGACGATAACGCTCGCCCGCACAGAGCTAGAGCATTGTCAATACCTTTCATCAGGAGAATGGTATTCACAGAATGGAATGGCCCTCCTATGCTCCCGATCTCAATTGTGTACAGCAGGCGTGAACACAGCTTAATAAATATGTCCGTCCTCACTTTCATCCCCACTGTGATCCATGACAATATGCAAAACTTTTTTGATGTGTGTAGTTGTCTTCATGTGGTTGAATGCACCTCGTTCCAAGCTTAGTACTACTCTGATGACAAAGCCGGGAATCTGAGCCAAGCTTCTATACCAGGATTTGAATCCCTTCTGGCAGGGCAGGGCCAGCAATCGAACCAGTAAGTCGCTATGGATAAGCCGTCACGACCTGGAGAGAAAATTCACTGTTCGGTTCATAATCACCACAATCATCAGCTACTAGTAGTATATTACTACTAAAGAATGCTTGAAGCTTGCAGGTTCGCTCCTGGCCGTGGCAAGTTTTTTTTTTTTTTTTTTTTTTTTTTAAGGCGGCACATATTACGATACCATGTCATACGATGTTGGCATGTCAAAGAACCCATTTGAATTCAGTAGGCCCTGTTCATATTGGCAAAATTAATCTCGGGAGTTTCCGCCAACACTAAGTTCCTCATTTCTCTACTAGAATGCGCTATAATGATCCAGGAGCTTAGATATCTAACTTCCTTGACTTTCGTAGTGCTTCAAGGAAAACGAAATTCGACATGCAAGCTACCCTTTGGGTCTCAAATATCAAAGCTTGCACCCGGCACCGAGGCCATACAATATTATTATTATTATTATTATTATTACTACTGAAAATCCACAGCCTGCTTCCAGTCTCCGACCGGGTCAGGAATGGAATGAATGAAGCCCCCATCTAGCGGCGAGTATAGGAACTGTGCCGGCTGCCGAGGCCTGACGCACTCGTCTGGGGCATTGATTAAATGAATGACAGATGAAATGAAATGATAGTGGAGAGTGTTGCTGGAATGAAATGTTGACAGGGAAAACCGGAATACCCGGAGAAAAACCTGTCTGCCTCCGTTTTGTCCAGCACAGATCTCGCATGGAGTGACCGGGATTTGATTTATTATTACCGGTACTATTAAAGAATTAAATTCGTGTGACCTTGCTAGCCTAGTGCAAGTCTTCGAAACTGACAATACTTGGTCCACAATCTGGTGTAGCTGCTAGCATTCTTGGCTGGCACCCCGGAGGTCCGGGTTCGATTCCCAACTCTGCCAAGGAATTTAAATCTGGTCTGAGGGCTCTCACGGGGTGAAATCTGCCTCGTGAGGCAAAACTGGGAATAGGCGGGTTTGATTCCCACCTCAGCCATCCTGGAAACGGTTTTCCGTGAATTCCCCACGTTCACTCCAGGCAAATGTTGGGATGATTCCTAACCTATGGCCACGGCTGCTTCCTTCCCAATCCTACCCTGAATTACAAATAGCCTATACACCACAATAACATAGGCTATCAGACAAATTCTACACACATGAAGTGAATGATCAGTTTGATCACAATGTCCAAGCCCCTCAAATGAAACAACAACAACAACAACGACGACAATACTTGGGTAACATGCATGTCAACAATACAGTTCCAGTTCCTGAGGTCAACAATGCTACGAGTCGTACACAACTACAGCTACAATAATATCTCTGTACAGGGAGAGCTTGACCCCTATGCGTAGTAAGTGTTTTTCTAAGTTCTTGGATTATTCACATTCCAGAAGGTTTGCGGTATGTTGGGTGTTTTTACTAATCGTGTTGTAATGACGGTAGCACCCCTCGTCAAGGTTTAATTGAGAGTAATTTCCGCTTTGCTCGGTGCGCCTCATTAAGCAATACAGCGGCCCGCCCCTGACCACATTTTGCAGCCCTGTGCTGTCCTCGACAAGGGTGGACCCCCCCCCCCCCCCCCTCCCAGTCTTAGACTAGTGTAAACCTCTAACCCGGCCACAGTGGTCGAGAGCGCTAATGCGATAGTTCGTGCGTCGCTGGCATCGGGAGAGCGTGGGTTCGAATCCTACCTCAGTTTTCGTGGTTTCGCATTTTCACCACCAGATAAATGCTGGTTCCTTCCAACGGGTCCATAGCTGACTTTCAGCCAAAATCCTTTTCCTGGCCTTTCCTTAATTGAGACCCAAATTAGCGGTCGCCTGTCACCATCCCGAGTTGTATCTGCTGACAAAGTGTGTTCAGCTCCCAGACATCGTCCTTGCGTCGGTAGAGGAATGATCCCTCGCAGAGCTGGGAGGATAAGCGATACAAATAAAATCTACAATTTTTATGATTTTAATTACTATAGGCTAAGGTGAGATGAGTCTACGTGCTGGTTGTTGTACCGATCGAAGGACCATCCAGACGCCAATCCCATTAGAGGAGTGGCCTATTAAAATGCCATCCCAGCATTTTCCTGCATCATAATGGGAAACCATGGAAAACCATTTGATGAGATGACTTTGGTATATCTCTCCTTCTAACAATTACCACCAGCTTAAAATGAATAAAAATTATAAAATCAAATGATGATGATGATCGTGTGGCCTCCTGAGAGGCCGAGTGCAGGTCTTCCTAGTTGACGCCCGTGGGTGACCTGCGCGCCGTTATGAGGATGAAATGATGATGAAGACGTCACATACACCCAGTCCCCGAGCCACGGGAATTAACCCCAGGAGATGGCCCGGCCGGGAATCGAACCCGCGACACTTCGGGCCAAAGCCTAGTGCGCTAACCAATTAGCCACGGTGCTGGACATAAAATCAAATTAAAGTATAACTTGATTCTATAGCCTATAATTATTATTTTCTAAACATAAAAATCCTTAATAATTTTATAATCTAGAAAAATATACTTGTCCGTATGCTATAGTGTAATTGAAACTTGGCAAGGAGTTAGGAGGAGATGACTGTGGCCTATTAAAATGTCATCTCAGCATTTGCCTGGATCATAATGGGAAACCACGGAAAACCATTTGAAGAGCGGTTTTTGAACTCGCTCGTTTATCGAATCCGGATGTAGCCTGACCTGACACGTTAGCACGTTGAGCCAACACGGTTTATTATGGCGGGTACAGACATGCGTGCCAAACTTTGTATACGTTGCGCGTCAAGGTTAAACGGGGCGAGGTTGCGCACCGTGGTTGCGAGGTAAACATTTTCACCACGCACCGCAGCCCGTAACGCGTAACCTACTAGCGTTCCACCAGTTGAGATAGTAGGCTACATTTGGCGATATGTGCAGCAGCCTATGTTTATTTGCATTATGCAAGCAAACAGTGACGGTAACACAGGCGATGGTGGCAAACTCAGTTATATACACGTAGACGTAGAACTACCGTAACTACAGTAACCCTACACATGGTGGTTCCAGTATCACATGTGCACCTGCCTCCCCACCAAGTCACCAGGGTTGCCCGATCGCACACTACGCTACCAGTCTCATTACTATTTACACACTACATACGCCAAAACTCACGGGAAGGCTAGTCCCATGAGCAAATGTACCGTGTATGACTCTTGAGCGTTGTGGCTAGCTACGGCGGAGCAGAGCAGTCTGTCACAGACACGAGTGTAGCGAAATTGGCAACACGTTGCGAGTTAACAGACTTTGAACGTGGGATGATCATCGGCGCACGGCGCATGGGTCGGAGATTACACACGAATTCGGGTTTCTGAGGTCAACAGTGTCGAGGGTGGATCTTCAATATCGCAGAGATAATGTTACCATCCGCGTAAACCGCCACACGGGACGACCGCAGGTGTTTAACGAATGGACATCATGTCGCCTCAGCAGAACCATACGGGGCGATCGAAGGGCTACTGTGAGTCAGATCACCGCCCAGTTGAATGTTGGGAGTCAGGAACCCATTTCTTGTCGAGTCGATGCCTCGCCGTATTGCTGCCGTTTTGAGGGCTCGCGGAGGAGCAACTCGTTTTTAACATCATATCTCGTGCCTTGCCATGACTTTTGACCACTAAGTGTATATTCTCAATATCATCATCATCATCATTATGGGTAAGTGACCTAGATGCTACGTACATTATACTACTAATATCATGGACGTCCTGTACAACTAGGCCATCACTTCGATTCAGGAGATGCATGGGTATTACATTAACGTTTCGTAAGTCATTTGTATGGAGGGCGGGGAAGTCTTAATTTCTTTCTTCATTGCGTTACTAAAATTAAAGATCTGTGCTGTCAGTTCCACTATTTCCTGATATCTCAGTTGTAATCGGTTAGTTTATTCCATGTGTTTCAATTCGCAGACCAACAGAAATATTAAATGAGCTACACCTCAATAGACGCCGACATCAAGTGCTCGAAACTGAAGCCTGCTTGGAAAAGGATTGAAACCCTGGTTAACTGAGGTAACTGTGAAATATCTTTGAAATCGAGCAAAATTCATATTATTACCTTGGTTAAACTAGGACAACCACCCTACCTGTCCCATTCTACACATGGGGCAGTAGCTAGGTTGGAGTTAGCAATAGAATTGATGTCAAGTACGTATGATCAACGTGTACGGTACTTATCTTCAACAAGTTGTATCAATATTATATAAAGCAGTATATTTGTGTGTTTGTTCCTAGCACAATTTTTAACTTCTCCACCTCCCTTTACCAAATGTTTGAACTGTAACTCTTTAGGAACTTGCGTACATAACTGACTCTATATCATTGAAATACACCCACCCGTTTCCTTGGATTCTACACATGGGACGGAAGCGAGGCTCAAGGGATGTGACAGTTACATCCAGTATCAGGAGGAAGTGAGTAAGCTACGGTCTCTCCTGCTCCTCCAGCAGGATAGCTATAGATTTGCTAGATATGTAGTAGTCTTGCTACAACTTCGGTACCGTAGCTGTAAGCCCTCTGCACTTACATTGTATGTGATACATGACTTTGATAAGTGGGTACGGTGCGAGTGTCATATTAATAGGCCGTTGGAAACTTATTTGATGGTGAAAGAGCCATTGGAGATAGCAAACTGTTCTTAGTGTGACATTTCGTTTTGAACAGACTTCCCTTTGATCTCTTATCACATTGTAGCAATTGTGTTGGTTAATTTTCTTAATGATTGTCTGTGTTGTTAATTGTTTATTGTCACCATTTAATGAATAAATAAATAAATACAATTCATCACTCAGAGTGTTATCAGTCCCTGGAGCTTAAGGAGATTTTGAGACTTCGTGATGACTCGACCGGGCAGAGCCGGGTACGACTGCTAGTGAATATATAAATCAAATACTATTGTACATTAATACAGATCATCCTTGCTGAAAAAGATACAGTACATCTCTGCAGTGGATTGGCCTGGCAATAGTCTACTATTTGGTGAAGGTATATTTTATAAGCTTACTAGATTATATCATCTAATAAGCAATGATCAAGGAATGCTTTCAGTTGACTCTGTACTCTTTGATCTTGTTCTACACTTTTACTCCCTTTTACTGGTAAATAAGGACGTTACAAGAAGTAATGACGTAAAACTCAATTAATTTCATTTTATAGCTTTAAATTTCATTAAGGAATACATTTGTAGATAACCGGAGCAATTGCTGTAAGCGTCGCTAGACCAGTTTTCAGGCCCATCCGCTACGCCGCGCTCCTGCAGGTTGTCGTAAAACAAATACGCGTTAAATCAGTGAGTATTCGGTATTGATGTTTTATAATATTTAATTTAATAAATGCATCAATAAAATGTTATTTCATGCAATATTCATTACTGTTATTATTATTATTATTATTATTATTATTATTATTATTATAAGATGAAGAAACTGAGTGCCATATCCACAAAGGACGGGGGTGGCCTGATTAGAGCCTTGGACTATGACAAAAGGTCACTAAACAAGCATCTTGAGTTTAGGTGTGTTATGGCGTTTGTTTTTCAAGTAGTTCAAGTGGCTCGCGAACCTATTTGTATTTTAAAGTTGGTCATTCAATAAGAAAATGTGTATAGCCCCTGATTTAAACATCAATAACGTCAGCATGTGAAGTGTATGTGAAGAACGGGCAATTCCAAAATGTGCAATAAACGACGGTGGTTGAAACAGTTTAGCAATTGGTAGTGGTTCTCTGCTCGTGATGTGGCAACAAGTTCGAAGAGGAGGAGAATGTGAAAAAAGGAAGGAATTGTATAAACCTAGATTTTTTATGGAAATCTGTTGAAGAGATGCTACATTTATCTGGCTTGGCGTCAACCGCCCCCGCGCTGACTGTGTGTGCGCCAGCATCTTTATGGTCTTGTCTAGCCTTCGGAGCACTCAGCACACATATGATGTAATTAACTACTATGTATTAAACCCTTTGGAAAATAGCATGTAGACAAGATTCAAAATTTCGGGGTCGTAACGGATTCTTGTGAATGTGATTTAGAGGTTTTGCTATCAACATAACTTCCAAGGTTCATAAGGTTAACTTATTATTATATAAAGCCAAGAAAAACAACAGGATCTACTAACAAAATGAAATTTATTAACTGAATCAAACATAAAAAGGTAAACTATAACCACCCTTTTATTGTTCACTCGCGTGAACAGATCTAACACTGACCAGCCTGACGTACCATGACGACATGGCATGACAGCTGTCAACAAACATTGTGACTGCAATGTCACTTAAGTCAAAGTAACAAAAGAAAACAGATCCCAAGATCCAAATATAACAAACAAATAAAATAGTACAAAAATTCAATATTTATGAGCGACACGGGTTTTAAGACTAGTTCAAGTAATGAGCATTTTGACGGGCGCTCGTTTCCGACCAAAACAGTTGGTTCGGGAACGGACTCCGTACTGCGAAGGACGAATTACGGAAATGTGGGAACAACAATTACATAATTATACACACTACTGACATGCTCTAACCTTAGATTACCACAACCAAATACACGTGTGTATTATTTAAAATAAGGGCTGCGGAATTACCGTCTTATACCTTAAACACTAGGATAGCATAACATGACATGAACAAGTTTGGCCGGTTGCCAAATTATATTTATATGAATACAATGGCCTTGAAAATAAGAGCCAACAACAACAAAATATAACTTTTAATTTTCACGCCGGAAAGTTTGGCGTTTTTAAAACAATGAACAAGTAAGTCGTAGTAATGATAAAAGAAACTTGGATCGACAACATGGCAACTTCCCAAATTAAACCAAATAAAATAACCTTAACTCATTAGGCTTTAAAGCAAACATAACGTGTCATAACGAGCTGGAGACAACCGGGCCTGTTATCGCATCACCGAGAGAGTGGCTGATTTCTTCCCCCAAGTAGTAATTAGTGCCATGCTAAATATAGATTCTGGCCCATAGCCAGCGTACAGCACCTTTGCTAATCGCCACCTGTTAAACGCGTACAAATAAATAACACATTATCTCAAAACATCCTCTCAGGGATTTTTAAGAATACATTCCCAGGTCAAACTTATCCCCACGGATAACTAGTTTTCCGGAATGATATCGCAGTCATGGACAGGCTTTACCTCTCCTCATCATCATCACTTACACCCAAAAACACGTGGCACATTTCTCGAAGATCTCGTCGTAGCATTAATCAGCACACCTCTCAGATAATGACATACAACATGTCCAAATGACAATAAAGAATAAATAACAGGATCAGTCCTAGCCCGAGTTATCAAAGCAACAAAATGCAAATATTCCCCCCACGTAGTAATTAGTTTAACATATCATTAAATCAGTCCATTTATCATTGTCGTTCCTAGGTTCTCATTCATGGCTACACTTTATAGATACGTTAATCGATGCGGCCGTTTCGCTATAAGAATTACGTATACATAAGGAAAACATTTATATTACAAAATTTACTGTACAACATAATTGTCACGCAATGCCAAAATTTACTACACGCATGTCAGTTAAGAAATCAAACCCTAAAAATTAAAATTAAACCACACAAATAAAATCTATACAAAGTTCCACACATCTCTCGCGATTCCCCTCGTCCAAAATCAATAAATCAATTTTTTAATACTCATCACTTAAACTGCTTTCCAGAGGCCTCCCGCCTCGTCAATTCCCATCATTAGGCCGTTAGCCCATAACACTGATGGTAATGGAGGATGAAACTTGCTGTCTTCTCTCCATGGTCGACATTTTGCTGCTGTTAAAACACAATTAAATCAAAGTTTTTAAACTGTTCTATCTGCGTTCTAAGTATTTTATTTCCTCAGATCGTCCTATGCAGAATCGTCGACTTTCCCTATTCTATGGCTAATTGCCATCTCACAATTTATGAAAATTTCCAACTTCGTTGCCGACACACAACTATAATTTTAAAACCATATCGTCTTAAGGACGTCTTAAATGACTGTCGAAGAATAATTAGGAGTGTCCCGTTTCATCTCAGACATTTGTATATATACAGAAAGCCTAAAGTTTCAATGGTGGGAGAAAAACAGCTCCTCAATATTTTAAGTAATGGGCCTATAATTAAGTGTGACCTCTCAAAAATCTTGTATTTTCTCACAGGTCGCGAATCTGCCGTCGAACATGCAAACCGATCGCTAGATCTTTTTATATCCGATTGCCGCGCAAAACACACTGACGCTATGTTCTGGCGTCATGTTTTCTTATTGGTCAGATAAGTTGGCGTTGGAGCTCTGACCTTACAAATCCCGCCCTTATTTTGACGTCACGACTATTCTCCTCTCTCTCACTCCTTGCCTTGTACGCAGCATTTTGCCCTTCGATGGTCACGTACGCCACAGCGTCATATCTGATTTTCTCAGAAATCCAAGAATAACATTGGTTGTGAAACTATTGGTCATTTCCAGCCAGCACGTAGCATGTCTTACCAAGTCCAGATTTCTAGCTACATCAATATTACTCAAATATCCAGCATATCATGTATTTAGTATTTCCATCGTTTTTATTAATATGAAACATTATTATTGGACACAATGATAAGGGTTCATCCGACCCCTAGTTGATGAAATTCGAACTCAAATGAAGTCGAATTTCACATCCCCTACTTTTCTGGCTCAAATTTGAAGTTGCTGGTCACCCTCAAATATAATGACTGTCCGCCTCTGTCTGTTTCAGTAGCCGTCTCGTTCCAAACTCATTAGGAAATTCCTGTATACTTATGCCCTCCGGCCTCTTTCCTTGCTACTCGTCTCCCCTCTCACTCTTTCAAAACATCAACATATTCATTAACGACTTCCGCCTGAACTTGTAAACACGTCAGAGCTGTCTTTTGAGCGCTTTAACCACTAGAGTACCCCCGTATCTTTTGTTGTATGTTATCACGCGAATGTTTAATTTGCTGCAGTAACATTATTTCTCGGTTCGTATGGCTCTCTCTGATGATACAATTTTAAATGAGATATTATACACTGCCATGTTTCCTGTGCTCACCTCTCGGACTCTGTAGGCGTTGTTACCTAAATTCGTAACCCCTAGTTGAACTTCCTTAAGCCGCTCCTGTCTCTTCTCCATTTTACCGTGATGTCATCTCCTTCTTCTCCCCCGCGTTGCCATCTTCTTCCTTCTCCCTTCTTCTTCTCCGATTCCCGTACAATAACTTTTTTTTACCATATTTCGAGACCCTTGCCTGACACGGTCTGCGAATCTCTCCTGCTATTCTTCTGTTTCCTATTGTCGGCTGCTCTATTTTCTTCTTCTCCATGCAGCTCCTCCAAATATCTCTGGGTTTCTACATGCATGGCCTCCAACATTTGATGTGTTCCGTTTTCCTCCTCGTGGGTGTCGGGATTCTTCCGCCGATCTATCGCTCTTTCCCATTTATCATTATTTCCTTCCATGTTACGTGGCTCCTCCAGGTACTGTTGCGGGTCAGCGTGTCTCTCGTTCCAATTTCTCTGATCATCCCTTGGATCCGATTGCTCGTTAAACCGCTGGTTATTTTGTGCGTTATATTGTTGATTGTAACGCCTATTGTCTCTGGGCCTATATTGTTGATTATAGTGTCCTCCACGCCATCCTCGATTGTAAGGTGCGTTATTATTATTCCTATTGTATGACGTTTGGTATCTCCTATTATCTCGCCACTGCTGATTGTTTGTGTTCCGGTAGCGGTTAGTTCCTTCCTGATTGTTATGGTTTCTGTCCCTATTTTCGTATCTCGGTTGAGATCCCGGCTCATATTCTTCGGTGCTCTGCCGTCTTTGGTTATCCCCAGTGTTTGTAGCTTGCGACCTCGTGTTTTTGTTCGGTGTCTTGACTACTTCGACTGCATTAACTAACTCTATCTGTCTCTTCTCTCTCGGGTTGATATAATTAGTGGTTTCATCTATCTTCCTTAATACCTCTTCTGCCTGGACCACGGTCGTAATATTTGCCGCCACCAAGAATTGCTGAACGCTAATAGGCATCTGCTTTCCTATAGTAGTTATTAGCTCCATTTCGCTCGGGGGATTATCAAGATCCTGCAATTTGACAAGTTGCATGGCGAAAAAATCTGCATATTTCGTCTGATGCGTGGAATGGTATTTGCGCGAGTATAAGTCCATTCGCAAGCTTTGTTGATACGACCCACTCCAGTATTTGCTTAGGAAGGCCTTGTGGAAACCTTCCATTGATTTAAATGTGTTCTTAAATCCAAGATACCAGGTAAGTGCTGAGCCCGCCAAAAATTTTTCAACCATTCTTAATTGTCGCGTTGAGCTAACATTTTGGTCCGAAAAATATTCTGTCAGTTCCCTTAAGAAAGCTTTAGGTGTCCCTCCGCTCTCTGGTAAAAACTTATTCGGTTTAAATTCGTTTCCACGGATGACTTGTATAACTTGCGTGGGAAGTTGTGTGTTTTGAGGTGTCGAGCTCCGACCCTCATAATTCTGGAATGCTTGCGTGTCTACCGTTCTTGGACTTTGCCCAAGCTCGTGGCTGTCTATTGTGTGCTCTCTTTCCGCATTCTCCCCTTTCCCCTTTTCCATTAGTGTCGCAAACATCGTATTATGTCCAAGTGACTGCAACTCCGATTTTATCATGCGGTCCTCTTGAATTTGAAACCTTAACTTCATATTTTCTTCTAACGCCTGTATTTTCGCGTTATTTTCCCCTAGCTTCTTGCTTACTGCGAGCCGTTCATCTTTCGAATCAGCGCTCATCTTGGTCCAATCTTTCCTAATAGTATCCTTCAATTTAACAAAGCGTTTTTCGACTTCCTGTTGATTAGCCTCCTGATTATCTTCAAGTTTATCTATCCTTTCTCCCAGAGAAATGTTGTTCTGTTCTAATGTTTGTTTAATTTCTTCCTGGTCAATTTCTAACTTTTTCCATTTCTTAATTGATTGTATTTCTAATTTGTTGAGTTCCGTCACTAAGCCCGTGATATTGTTATCTACTGTAATTATCTGATCTTGCATACCCTGTGTCCCTCGTTCGATCATCTCAAACCTTTTTTCTAAGTTTGTGTGTGCTTCTTTGATTTCAGATGAGCTGGTCAAACACGCTTGCTCGATTTGTGCTAGTTTTGCCATAACAGTCTCATCCATTCCTTTTATTTCCTTTTTAAACGAATCTTCGATACCTTTTATTATTCCTAATTGTTTGGTATTGTTAGTGCTAACGTCCTTTGCTAATTGTATTAGCTGTTCTTTTGTGTGCTCTTTGATTTCTACCGTTAGCGCAGCTAGATTTTGAGTGTTCCTTTCGTCTTGTGCGTTTAACATTTCATTGTTTTTCTCAGACTGCCTATGTAATTGTTCACTAACCAGAATGTTTTGTGTAGCGATTTTCTGATTTATATTCTCGTTAACTTCAGATAGTTTTGTGTTTAACTGTGTCTGTATTTCTACATTATTTGCCGCTAACTGTGTCTGCATTTCTACACTATTTGCCGCTAACTGTTTCTGCATTTCTACATTATTTGCCGCTAACTGTGTCTGCGTTTCTGCCGATTGTTTATTTATAGCCGCTAACTGTGTCTGCGTTTCTTCACTATTCGCCGCTAACTGTGTCTGCATTTCTACACTATTTGCCGCTAACTGTGTCTGCGTTTCTTCACTATTTGCCGCTAACTGTGTCTGTATTTCATTGGTTATGTCCTTTCTCATCTCACTAAGTTGTTCTCGCGTACGAGCGGATGCTAATTCAATCACTTCGCGGATTTCTCCCAGAGTTGCCATCACAACAATAATATATTTGAGACATAGGGAAATGACATAAGGGCGGAGCCCTGGATACGCGCGCTCACATATATTAAATATACACACATTAACCCTTTACATACTCAGTTCATTTACTTTAAATTACTCCCACAAACTATAGCATCACTGAGTATAATTTACTTATTATTCCATTTAATTTTAACCCTTTGATTCAGTTATAATCTTCCTGACCTTACTTTACTTACAAATTTTAACCAATTAATAGAGTATTAATTAGTTTTTAAGGTCTAACCTTCCTGTCAAATAATTCTTTGAGTTTGGCTTTTCTACACAAAGCTAATTTAATTTTATTGGGCGCCTGGAACAGTTTGTTCTAATTTTAATCAAAGTTCAAACACTTAACTTGTTCCACATTTACTTTATTGCAAACTCCATGACTTTATATTTTCAAACATTTGGCGGTACTATCTTCGCCTAACTTACGTTAATAAACTTATCACATGCCGGTGATCTATTTTTTTACTCTAAAACACAAATGCCACACGTTCGGAAGCCAAAGTAACTCTTATAAACCCTTTGGAAAATAGCATGTAGACAAGATTCAAAATTTCGGGGTCGTAACGGATTCTTGTGAATGTGATTTAGAGGTTTTGCTATCAACATAACTTCCAAGGTTCATAAGGTTAACTTATTATTATATAAAGCCAAGAAAAACAACAGGATCTACTAACAAAATGAAATTTATTAACTGAATCAAACATAAAAAGGTAAACTATAACCACCCTTTTATTGTTCACTCGCGTGAACAGATCTAACACTGACCAGCCTGACGTACCATGACGACATGGCATGACAGCTGTCAACAAACATTGTGACTGCAATGTCACTTAAGTCAAAGTAACAAAAGAAAACAGATCCCAAGATCCAAATATAACAAACAAATAAAATAGTACAAAAATTCAATATTTATGAGCGACACGGGTTTTAAGACTAGTTCAAGTAATGAGCATTTTGACGGGCGCTCGTTTCCGACCAAAACAGTTGGTTCGGGAACGGACTCCGTACTGCGAAGGACGAATTACGGAAATGTGGGAACAACAATTACATAATTATACACACTACTGACATGCTCTAACCTTAGATTACCACAACCAAATACACGTGTGTATTATTTAAAATAAGGGCTGCGGAATTACCGTCTTATACCTTAAACACTAGGATAGCATAACATGACATGAACAAGTTTGGCCGGTTGCCAAATTATATTTATATGAATACAATGGCCTTGAAAATAAGAGCCAACAACAACAAAATATAACTTTTAATTTTCACGCCGGAAAGTTTGGCGTTTTTAAAACAATGAACAAGTAAGTCGTAGTAATGATAAAAGAAACTTGGATCGACAACATGGCAACTTCCCAAATTAAACCAAATAAAATAACCTTAACTCATTAGGCTTTAAAGCAAACATAACGTGTCATAACGAGCTGGAGACAACCGGGCCTGTTATCGCATCACCGAGAGAGTGGCTGATTTCTTCCCCCAAGTAGTAATTAGTGCCATGCTAAATATAGATTCTGGCCCATAGCCAGCGTACAGCACCTTTGCTAATCGCCACCTGTTAAACGCGTACAAATAAATAACACATTATCTCAAAACATCCTCTCAGGGATTTTTAAGAATACATTCCCAGGTCAAACTTATCCCCACGGATAACTAGTTTTCCGGAATGATATCGCAGTCATGGACAGGCTTTACCTCTCCTCATCATCATCACTTACACCCAAAAACACGTGGCACATTTCTCGAAGATCTCGTCGTAGCATTAATCAGCACACCTCTCAGATAATGACATACAACATGTCCAAATGACAATAAAGAATAAATAACAGGATCAGTCCTAGCCCGAGTTATCAAAGCAACAAAATGCAAATATTCCCCCCACGTAGTAATTAGTTTAACATATCATTAAATCAGTCCATTTATCATTGTCGTTCCTAGGTTCTCATTCATGGCTACACTTTATAGATACGTTAATCGATGCGGCCGTTTCGCTATAAGAATTACGTATACATAAGGAAAACATTTATATTACAAAATTTACTGTACAACATAATTGTCACGCAATGCCAAAATTTACTACACGCATGTCAGTTAAGAAATCAAACCCTAAAAATTAAAATTAAACCACACAAATAAAATCTATACAAAGTTCCACACATCTCTCGCGATTCCCCTCGTCCAAAATCAATAAATCAATTTTTTAATACTCATCACTTAAACTGCTTTCCAGAGGCCTCCCGCCTCGTCAATTCCCATCATTAGGCCGTTAGCCCATAACACTGATGGTAATGGAGGATGAAACTTGCTGTCTTCTCTCCATGGTCGACATTTTGCTGCTGTTAAAACACAATTAAATCAAAGTTTTTAAACTGTTCTATCTGCGTTCTAAGTATTTTATTTCCTCAGATCGTCCTATGCAGAATCGTCGACTTTCCCTATTCTATGGCTAATTGCCATCTCACAATTTATGAAAATTTCCAACTTCGTTGCCGACACACAACTATAATTTTAAAACCATATCGTCTTAAGGACGTCTTAAATGACTGTCGAAGAATAATTAGGAGTGTCCCGTTTCATCTCAGACATTTGTATATATACAGAAAGCCTAAAGTTTCAATGGTGGGAGAAAAACAGCTCCTCAATATTTTAAGTAATGGGCCTATAATTAAGTGTGACCTCTCAAAAATCTTGTATTTTCTCACAGGTCGCGAATCTGCCGTCGAACATGCAAACCGATCGCTAGATCTTTTTATATCCGATTGCCGCGCAAAACACACTGACGCTATGTTCTGGCGTCATGTTTTCTTATTGGTCAGATAAGTTGGCGTTGGAGCTCTGACCTTACAAATCCCGCCCTTATTTTGACGTCACGACTATTCTCCTCTCTCTCACTCCTTGCCTTGTACGCAGCATTTTGCCCTTCGATGGTCACGTACGCCACAGCGTCATATCTGATTTTCTCAGAAATCCAAGAATAACATTGGTTGTGAAACTATTGGTCATTTCCAGCCAGCACGTAGCATGTCTTACCAAGTCCAGATTTCTAGCTACATCAATATTACTCAAATATCCAGCATATCATGTATTTAGTATTTCCATCGTTTTTATTAATATGAAACATTATTATTGGACACAATGATAAGGGTTCAGTATGTCGCGTATGAAAACTACCCTGTTCAAACTACTCCGCCAGAAAAGTTTCAGGAAAAGAGTTATTTTATTTATTTATCGTATGGCTTTTAGTGCCGGGAGTGTCCGAGGACATGTTCGGCTCGCCTGGGTCTGTAGCTGCTTCCAGCGGACACCCTTAGGGTGAGCTAAAAGTTCCGTTCAATTTCAAGTAGTTCCAACTTTCGCCACCAGATATCAATGATACCTAGTGGTGAACGTTGGAACTTAAATAGGGCGTTCCGGTGAAATCTAACCTAACAATTTAGCTTCACACAAGTTTAGTCTGTGGAAGGATCTTTTACTTGCTATAAATCTATGACTTGGGACAACCGGCTTTACTTCCCCTCCGAAGGAAGGCATACTGAAAGATTTTTAACGCTCTTAAAAAAATCCAACGACTTCGGTCGGGTTTGAACCCGCTATCTTGGGCACAGCAGTTCAGCATGCTACCAACTACGCCACCGAAGCCGCTACGAAAAGAGTAGAAGAGGGACACATAGGAATACACACAGATGCCAATACTGCCAGTGGAGTCAGGCATTTCTGGCGCTGACGCCGTTTCCTTGCTCAAATATTACCTTCTGTTACTTTGATACGGGGTGCTTTGAAAATCTATGCCAAAGATGACCGTTAACTTAGTGAGCATATACCACGTGATTACAATTTTACATGCAGATCAAATCACTGGGTCGTCACTTGTCATTTCTAAAATCTCAGTTGTGTTGACTGGTGAAAGGTGAGCAGAAGTCGAATTTAACATTTGAAGAGGGTAATTTTGATAAGGTGGAAATTCCTGTGATCCCCTATATTTTTCCCATACACTTGCAAGGTTTAGACGTCATTTGTTTAATGATTAGCAGCTGTAGAACTATTCCTGCGGCATTTGTAAATCTCTGACTCTTCTTGTATTGAAGAGTGCAATACTAATCCTGCGAAAGAACTTACCTATCCACGGCGTAGCTGATCTCGTTAAATCGTGTACCACGACCGCGCGGGCAGCTGCAGCAAGTCCGGAGATCGTAGGCTCTAATCCAGGCGCTGTCCTGAATATGGTTTTTCTCCGGGTTTTTCCACGCTCCATCAAGGCAAATGCCGGGATAGTACCTTATTTCAAGTTTCGGGGGCATCTACTCCATCCCTGTCCCTAATACAGTTACAAACAGTAGTGGGTACAATACTTTATTTATTTACTTATTTACTTGCTTACTTAATTACTTGCTTGCGGGGTGGATGACCTCGTGGTTCCGCCCCTAAAAACAACAACAATAACTAACTTGCTTACCTACTTACTTACTTACTCACTTACTGAAAAAAATACACGAGATTAATAAATATACTTGGACCAGGACGATCGAAACTGGTCATCCAAGTGTTAATTTATTAATCTCATGTTGGTGGTTTTTTTTTTCGGATTAGGGAAACGCCCATTACAATTGGGTACAATCGTGTTTACCGATCGAGAAACATTACATTTCGATAAGTGAGGCAACACTGAAAACTGGCTTCCAACGCGGTAATGTTACTTACATACATACTTACGTAGCCTACTTACTTACTTCCACTACAGCCTTCACGTCTTCATCCCTTGTATTTCCAGCGAAATCACTTACTCGACTTATAATTAGGCTTGCTTGTTCTCATTTTGTTGTACTTAAGTTATTGCACATTCCTTCACATTATCGAAGTGTACAATAACCATTTCTTACTATATACCGTCAAAAATACAAGCTTAAGAGGATTGAAGTTATTGGTCTAATGATTGACGCGAGGAGTACTCACCTCAAAAGCACCATTCAGAGGTTCCATATACCCAACAGTATCAATGTAGCTATTGCTGCCCTAAGGATCTATAACAATTCCTCGACATCACCTGCACCAACTATAACGCCTTCCTTTGCGAGCTTTTATGTCATATCGAATGACGCAGTACTCTCTAGTGGTGGCAATAAGTATGGCAGTTAGGTTGAATGTTCTGCATTTTGTGTGTGTAACCGTGATTTAATTGCATATTTTACACACTATCTAGCGCGGCTGCCCTTAATTGTGGGAACTCTTCAAATTAAACATTTATTTTTAAATCCGTTTTCCCGGACACAGTTTTGTTAACGGTACTCTTTATCTTCTGGAAATCTGCAATGACAGAAAGAAAATTAATAAATATCCCCTGCACATACTGCACAATAACACATTTTATCAGACGGCTTTCAGTCCCAACCAAGTATACGGGGCTGATGAACGCGATGTTCCAAGCTTCTAACAACCGCCTTGTATGTCGATTGGCTGTTCAATGCTCCATGTGGTTTTATTTGTTTTTATTAAATGGAAATGAGGTATCCCTTGTTAAGCCATTCGACAGGCGATTTGTTTCACCCCCTGAATCCGTTATTGTCATTGGTGGGGCTCAATCCGCTTGTAAAGCTCTGCACTTTATGCAGCATGAAAAGCTGGAATTAATTGGGGCTGATAATAGATATGGAGTGGGGTCAAAGGTTAGTTAAACTCTTTCGTGCCGTCAGCTGTTGGTGGCGTTCAGTGCACTGTACAATGGTGTGTGGTGGTGAGCTGTAGTGGACTCTCTCTTATATAAGGTCAGTTCCTCAACTGCTTTAATGCTATGCAGTAGTTCTTATTTCATTTGAGGGACTTGGACATCGTTGTCATTTGGCCCCGTGTACTTGGGTGAGTTTGTAATTATGTCTGATAACCTGTGTTATTGTGATGGCTGTAGTAGTGTGTGTATTTGTAATTCAGGTGAGGATTGGGATGGAAGTGGATTTGGCCTTAAGTTAGGAACCATCCCGGCATTGACCTGGAGTAGAAGTGGTAAACCACGGAAAACCACTTCCAGGTTGGCTGGGGGTGGGAATCCTTCTCAGTTTTGTCTCACGAGGCTGAGCAGCTATGCGGTAGTCTGGGTTAAGACGGGGAAACCTCAGCTATCTTTGGAAACTTTAATTGTTAAATATTTAAAACAATCGAGAGTTTTGAACCCATCTTTGCAGTGATGCCCTTTTGCAACTTTTCAGTCGGTCAACAAAATGTATTCCAATTACTGGGACATGCGAAAGAACAAACTTAAAAATTGCATGTTATTTGCCAGTAACAGCTAGCGGATCCATGCGAAAACTCTCACATGTGTATAAACCACTCACCCAGCTCTGTTCTGCCAGGGGCTATCGTCTTGTTATTTGTCAAACACACGTTGTCGATATTTTGAAATATCGAGTGCAATTCGTCACTGCTGCGTATAATTCTCTCTATTATTTTGAATGCTCATTTGTTACGATTGGTTACTTGTGGACACCCAATGTGTTCATACCACCCGCCTGGCTTTACTGTTTTGCGGGTTCTACGCGACATAGTTCTGGCAGGGGCTATCGTCTTGTTTATTTGTCCAAACGCAATTTATAAACAAATAATTATATTTCCATTGACTTTTCAAGAAATGTAAGATTGTTTCCCTGTAGTCTACCATTTGGTTGATTTGGAAGACTTTGATTCAAATCGCACCTTCTAACTCCCTCTGCTTTAAGAGCTTGAGTTTAGTGAAACATACACCTTAAGCGTTATATGATGATGGTTACAGGATCTGCTTCTGAGCACATAATTTGCCTACAATATCCAGGTAAATGATGAGCTCAGAACCAGATCATGTAATCATATCTTAGATATTCTGTTACTGGCCAATCATTTCAAAGTAACAAGTAACTATGAACAGAACTATACGCCAACTAAATTCCCATCACTTTTGTTGTTGTTGTTGTTGTTGTTGTTGTTGTTGTTGTTATTATTTCACTAGTCTCATTTTGACCGCAGCTATTGCGTGAAATAAACTGTCTGCATTAATTTGCGAATGCATGTTTGTGGACCTGTCTACTGAAACTGACTGCAATTCTGGAGCTGGGAGGAGAAAGGGCGAATCTGCAATCCCTATATCCCAATATCTCTCTCTATATATAAAAGTGAAAGTTTGTCTGTTTTTTCTGAATTTCCACGGAAGTTTGAGTTATTAACGCGTTTCAGACTGGTTTATGATGGTTGCGCACAAAAACAAAATTTTTGTCTGTCTGTCTGTCTGTCTGTCCGTCCGTCTGCGTACAACTTTGCACGCGCATCACTCGAGAACGACTGAGTGGATCAACGTAAAATTTGGTACAGATGTCCATCAGAGGCACGAAAGTAATCATTGATGTGACTCTTCTCCATACCTGTCATAAAAGAGGGCCTACCCCTTAAAATGCATGCTGAAATGGGCGTAGAAAGACGAGACAAAGCTCATTTTCAGCGTCTCAATGTGAGAAACAAAACTCGGGAGCCCTACGGGCCCCGAAAACCACATTTTAAGGTCCTAAAACTAACAGTTTTTGAGATATACCCATAAAACTAATTTCATTTATTAAGCTATTGAAAGAATGCAAGCCGGTAACGATGGCAACACAATCTCTGAAGTCCATCTATTTCTGTAAGACGCTATGCCATTCCATTTATTACATTACTGTGAACGTTCGCAAACGGCTATAAGGTTATCAAGGAACCAACTTAAGCTGTAAAATTCATCAATACGTATATAATGCGCTTAAGGGGGTCAAGGGGTACTCTTGAATTTTTTCACGTGATTTATACGGGCGGGTGTGGTACTAAAGGTCTATTATATCTCTATCCCTATATTACTAAATTATTATTATGATTATTATTATATTATGACGTACAAGGACGAGACAAAACTCATTTTCATCCCCTCGGTGGTTCGGAGGCTATTACGTTTTAAGGTTCTAAATCCACGTTTCTGAGAAATTCCCAGAAAACTAATGTCATTTAATAAACCAATAAATAGATGACGAGTACAGAAGAACACCAAATCAGGAGCTATATAGATATACTGAGAAAATCACAGATGTGGCCACGAAGAGACGTCTGGCTTTCTACGGACATGTCTCATGGATGAACCCAACAAGACTAACTAACCGGCTTCTCAACTACTGGGGGAATAGAAAGAGCTTGACACCGTCGCTAATAGTAGTTCACAAGGATATCCAAGAACTGAAGATGATGAAAAGTGATATTAGAAGTCGATCACAGCTCAGAAAGATACTTAAACAGAAGAGTTTTCAGGACAGACCCCCCTGTAAGAAATCCGGCATCGTCTGGACAAAAGAGAGAAAGGAGAAACATAGCCAGAGAATGCGCGAATATTGGGCAAACATCAAGTCTCTCGCCAAGCTGAAAAGTTGAACGTCGTGGTCCTTAGCTGGCCCATCCGAAAGAAGAAGAACAAGAAGAAACTAATGAAGTAATGCAAGCTGGTAACCATGACAACAGTATCACAAGAGGTGACATCCAACTTTCCATCTATTTCTGTAAGAAGCAATGCCACTCAATGTATTACATTTCTGTGAAAGTTTGCAAATGGCTATAAGTTTATCGTGGAATCAAACATAAACTGTAAAAGATGGTATATTGGCTTTCACGGCCGGTGAATTAAAACTCAGCAATTCTTCTAGGTTTGTGCCGTGTCTTGTGTGGGGTTTCGCCTAGGACACCAAGCTGGCTCATCGGCGGGCTCTTGGTGTCCCCGCCCGGACCCCCACAGGAGTATCGAACTGCGCGATACCTCCCTTTATATAGAGTGCAACTGCACTCCTTGACTGCGAGAACCAAAAGCTCAAGCAGCCTCAACCTCCCTATGAAGGCTTCCAAAAAGATGGTATATTGGCTTTCACGGCCGGTGAATTAAAACTCAGCAATTCTTCTAGGTTTGTGCCGTGTCTTGTGTGGGGTTTCGCCTAGGACACCAAGCTGGCTCATCGGCGGGCCCTAGGTGTCCCCGCCCGGACCCCCACAGGAGTATCGAACTGCGCTATACCTCCCTTTATATAGAGTGCAACTGCACTCCTTGACTGCGAGAACCAAAAGCTCAAGCAGCCTTAACCTCCCTATGAAGGCTTCCAAAAAGATGGTATATTGGCTTTCACGGCCGGTGAATTAAAACTCAGCAATTCTTCTAGGTTTGTGCCGTGTCTTGTGTGGGGTTTCGCCTAGGACACCAAGCTGGCTCATCGGCGGGCTCTTGGTGTCCCCGCCCGGACCCCCACAGGAGTATCGAACTGCGCGATACCTCCCTTTATATAGAGTGCAACTGCACTCCTTGACTGCGAGAACCAAAAGCTCAAGCAGCCTCAACCTCCATATGAAGACTTCCAAAAAGATGGTATATTGGCTTTCACGGCCGGTGAATTAAAACTCAGCAATTCTTCTAGGTTTGTGCCGTGTCTTGTGTGAGGTATCGCGCAGTTCGATACTCCTGGGGGGGTCCGGGCGGGGACACCAAGAGCCCGCCGATGAGCCAGCTTGGTGTCCTAGGCGAAACCCCACACAAGACACGGCACAAACCTAGAATAATTGCTGAGTTTTAATAAACTGTAAAATTCAACAATGCGATTAAGGGGGTCAAGGGGAACCTTAGAATTTTTACACGTGACTTACACGTGCGATATGCGATATGTTGTACAGAATGTCTATTATCTCTCCAAATAGCAACATTATTTTCAAAAATTCCTGGATTGGAATAGTGTTTTTTGCAGCTTTTGGGAATTTGGGCCATTGGAGGCTAAAAACCCCGAAATTTCATGCACCACAAGCCTTTATAATGTACTAGCAGAAGTACCCGCTCTTCGAACGGTCTTCGGTATTAATAACCAGACGTTATCAATTGAGCTACTGTTACAATGGTTAGGGGCTTGTTATTCCTTCATACGTTTATCAGAGCGAAGTTAGATTTCTGGGAATATCACAGACACTGTTAATTTAAGGGACTTAAAATGTGGTTTTCGGAGACTCTTTATAGACTCCCGAATTCTGTGTCTCACATTGAGAAGCGCAACATATGCTTTGGTCGTCCTTCTAAGATATTTTTTATATTTCGCCTATTTTTGCATGTATTTTGAAAAGTTTTTCCTATACCAACTCATGAGAAGTACGGTGAAGAGTTTTATAAATGATTGGTGTATTGACTCTGATGGATACCTAATGCTTCAAATATTCCAACACGAGTTATAGACGTAAATAAAGATACACAGAAAGGCCGAAAATCCCTAAGTATGGCTTACTTCGGAGGGAAGTAAAGCCGTTGGTCCCATGTCATAGATGTATGGCATGTAATAGAACCTTCCACAAACTACAATTGTGTGAAGCTAAAATTGTAGGTTAGATTTGATTAACGCTCTATTAGTTCCAAAGTTGGCCGCCAAGTGCCGGTTGCGGTGGCATCTAGTAGCCAAGTCAAAGCTAGTTGTCGTTGACGGTAGCATTTGGTGGCTAAAGTAGGAACTACTGGAAACTGATCGTTTGCAGTCCTTACCTGAAATACAGATAACACACACTAATACAGCCATCACAATTAACACCGGTTGTCAGACAAATTCTCCACACACTCAAAGTACACGAGGCTACGTGAACGCGTTGTCCCAGCTTCTAAACTGAGGAACCAACCTACCAACCAACCTACAACATATCACCCAGATACCGACAGTAGTGACTACGCTAGCTAAAGCGCAGCGTTAGGTCATGGGGCCAAGCTCTCTGCTGACTCGGTAGACGCGTGGGTTCGAGCCCCACCGTCGGCCGTCCTGGAAATGGTTTTCCGTGGTTTCCCATTTTCAACACCAGGCAAATGCTGGGTTGATACCTTCTGACAGGCCACGGCCGCTTCCTTCCACACCCTTGCCCGGATTCATTCATCTTCATTCATTCCATCTCTCATCCTTACGCGCAAGTCGCCCACGGGCGTCTTCGAGAAAGACCTGCACTCGGCCTCTCAGGAGGCCACACGACCAAAAAAAAAAACACCCAGATGTCCGAATATGGTTATATCAACCACACAGTATCAAATAAAATCATCCTTACGATGAACCCGTTTGTCGAAAAAAAAAAAAAAAGTTAGAATGTACTCAATCTAAATTCCCCTATCCTGTACTTCCTGACGTGAAAATTAAAATGAAAACCTCGTATACGAAACGCAATACACCTCACATAAAGACTGACCCTCGCCGTTGTGTCAAGTCCCCATCCACAGGAAGACACCTTAAACAATTTATAAAGGCTTGTGGTGCATGAATATTCAGTTTTTTTTAGCCTCCAATGGCCCAAATTCCTATAAGCCGAAAAAAAAAACCTATTTCAATTCAGGAATTTTTGAGAATGATGTTGCTGTTTGGATATATAATTCTGTACGATATATCACACGTGTAAATCACCTGAAAAAAATTCTAGGATACCCCTTGACCCCCTTAAGCGCATTGATGAATTTTACAGTCTAAGTTGGTTTCGTGATAACCTTATTGCCATTTGCAAATTTTCACAGAAATGTAAAAAGTGGAGTGGCATTGATTTTTACAGAAATAGTTGGAAAGTTGGATGTCTTCTCTTGAGAACCTGTTGTGATGGTTGCCGGCTTGCATTCCTTCATTAGTTTATTAAATTGAATTAGTTTTCTGGGAATATCTCAGAAACTGTTGGTTTTAGAGCCTTAAAATGTAGTTTTCGGGAACCCTCGAGTTTTGTTTCTGCCACCGAGGGGCTAAAAATGAGCTTTGTCTCGTCGTTGTATGCCATAATATAATAATAATGACAATAATAACATAATAAATACAATATAGGGATACGGATATAAAAGACCTTCCATACCACACCCGCACGTGAAAATCGCGTGACAAAATTGTAGTGTACCCCTTGACCCCCTTAAGCGCATTATACGTATTGATGAATTTTACAGCTTAATTTGGTTCCGTGATAACCTTATAGCTGTTTGCAAAATTCACAGCCATGTAATAAATGGAATTGCATTGCGTCTTACAGAAATAGATGGTCCTCTGAGATTTAGTTGCCATGGTAACCAGCTTGCATTCTTTCATTAGATTATTAAATGAAATTAGTTTTCTGGGAATATCTCAAAAACTGTTGGTTTTAGGGCCTTAAAATGTGGTTTCGAGTTTTGTTCCTCACATAGAGGGGTTGAAAATAAGCTTTGTCTCGTCCTTCTACGCCTATTTCAGCATGTGTTTTAAGGGGGTAGGCCCTCTTTCATGAGAGGTACGGAGAAGAGTCACATCAATGATTAGTGTGGTGCTTCTGATGGATACCTGTATCAAATTTTACGTTGATCCACCTAGCCGTTCTCGAGTTATAAGGACACAAAATTGTCCACAGACAGACAAACAAACAGACAGACAGACAAAACATTTATTTTTGCGCGCATCCGTCATATAACAGTCTAAAACGCGCAAATAACGCAAATTTCCGTGGAAATTCAGAAAAAACAGACAAACTTTCATTTTTATATAGAGAGAGATTAAGAAGGTCTTCTTGGGGTTGGGGACTTTCCATAACGGTGAGGGTCAGTTTTAATTTGACATATATTGCGTTTCGTCTACGAGGTTTTCAATATTATTTTCACGTCAGGGAGTACACGTTAGGTGAATTTAGTTTGAGAGCACATTTTAAATAATCATATTTTTGTCCATCAACGGGTTCCTCGTAAAGATGATTTTGTTTGATACTGTGTGGTTGATATATATTTATGTTTATGTACGCCTATAATTCATGATCGGGTGCTTGGAGCATCGTAAAATTAGGTATTGTAACCATGAGTCAATACACCAATCATTTAGAATACTCTTCAACGTACTTCTCATAGAAGGGTTGGTATAAGGAACAACTTTTCAAAATGCATGCTAAAATAGACGAAAAATAATAATTATCCTAGAAGGACGACCAAAGCATATGTTGTGCTTCTCACTGTGTGACACAAAACTAGGGAGTCTATAAAGGGTCTCCGAAATCCACATTTTATGGCCCTTAAATTAACATTGTCTGCGATATACCCAGAAAACTAACTTCGTTCTGATAAACTTATGAAGGAATGACAAGCCTCTAACCATTGCAACAGTAGCTCAAATGATAACTTCTGGTTATTAATACCGAAGACCGTTCGAAGAGCGGGTACTTCTGCTAGTATATTATAATTGTGAAAATCTGTGTGTGTGTCTGTGTGTTAGTTACCTCTTGACACTAAAACGGCTGGACTAATTTGGATGAGATTTGAAACGGAGATAGCTTATAACCTGGGTTAACATATAGGCTACCTTTCATCCAGAAATAAATCATTGTTCCCGTGGAACGGGCAACATAACTGAAAAGTCACCAAAAATACTCAACTGGGACAAAATATCGAAATTGTCGCATAAAGACCGGACACAGCTCATTTTACGCCCCTCGATGCGAGAAAAAATACTCGGTATGTCCCTAGGGGACACCGAAAACCTCATTTTAAGGCCATATAACCAACAGTTTCATAGATATTCGCAGAAAACTATCTTCGCTCTGATAAACTGATGAACTAATGGCAAGTCCGTTTCCAAGGCAACAGTACATCAAAGTATGACATCCGATTTTCTATATATCCCTGTAGGAGGCAATGCCAATCCCTTTATTATCTTTTTCAAGATATAGAAAAACATAATAACAACAGGGTAGCGCGCCTGCCTCTCATCCGGATGCCCCGGGTTCGATTCCCGGCTCCGTCAGATATTTTAGACACTGCCGTGAGGGCTGCAACGGGGTGCACTCAGCTTCGTGAGGACAATTGAGTAGCTGTCTGATAGTGAGGCAGCGCCCCGGTCACGAAGAACAAGATTAACGGCCGAGGGGACGCGATGCACTGACCACGCGTGACCACAATATCTGCAGGCCAAATGGCTGGGAAGCAGTCGCATGATAGGCCTAGGCCCTTCATGGGCTGTAGTGCCAGGGGTAAAAAAAATTAGGGAAAGCGCCTTCTAATACCACCTTTAATTTTTAAACACGACAGTAGCGGCTACTAAATAAAGGTAGCGATATAGCTACTTTCAATTTCATAAGCACTGGGCTTACAAATCCCGTACAGTTAAGTACAAATATCAGTCTGGTCGTTATTTCAGTAGCAACGAAGCTCTGTGGCGGCTATTGCCGTTTCCGTAACACTTAAGGCATCCCGGCGTCACATTCCTCAATGTGCACTTACAAAATTGTGAACCAGTCTATTTTACTCAGAATTTCTACGAGCGAGTATCCACTCCGGTAAAAAAAAACACACTTACTACCTTTTCAAAAATTTACACAAGACATGATTTTTAAAGCACTCTTCAGTATGTTGAGGTACAGAGATATACCACATGGAAAGATACAATAAAATGTTGGCAAATCTGAGTTCAAGGAACTGCCGTTCAGAATAGGCCTTGAGTTAAATCTTCAGAAGCTTTCGGTGCAGGTTATGCGGCTCATGTTCGTAACATGGAATGTTTTCCTTTGACAATGCATCTACACCATGTGCGAGGGCAACGCATTTCAAAGATCTCTAAAAGCAAATAATCAGGAAATTGGAAACAAATTTAATGTGGGAGCGAAGATTCAAGGAGAAATAATTTTATCTCTGAGATTTGCTGATGACATCGTCATCTTGGCCGATATGCCAGAGGATTTGAACGAGTTTTTGAATGGTATGGTCTCCGTCTTGAGGAAAGAATTCATGATGAAAATCAAAAAATGTAAAACAAAATTATTGGAATGCAGCCGAAATAATTCAGAAACCTCTATGGACATCAAATTGGCAGGTGGAACGCTACGGGAAGTAGGAGACTTCTGTTACTTAGGAAGCAAAATATCCAGTGATGGACGAAGCAAAGAGGATATAAAAAGTAGGTTGGCTCAGGCAAGGAAAGCATTTCTACAGAAAAGGAATATGTTGACATCAAATGTACATTTAGGTATTAGGAAATCATTTTTGAAAGCTTTTGTCTGGAGCGTGACACTATAAGTAAGTGAAACTTGGACTAATGGTTCAGAAAAAAAAAGAGGAGAATTGAAGATGAAGATCAGATGGGTAGATAGGGTAACAAATGAAGAGGTATTAAGACGAGTGGGAGAGGAGAGATGTTTCTGGCGACTGCTTATGAAGAGAAGAGGTAGGTTGGTAGGACACATATTAAGACACCCAGGAATAGCAAGCTTAGTTATGGATGCGGGGGGGGGGGGTCCAGGACAAGAACTGTAGGGGTAGACCAGGGTTAAACAGATTGCCTCGGATGTGGGGTTTGGTAGCTATGTAGAAAGATAAGATACGATTAGCTCAGGAGAGGGAGGCTTGGAAAGCTGCATCAAACCAGTCAAAAAACTGAAGACTCGAACAACAGCAATGAGGAATGTTAATTACTTAGAGAGACATGTGAGGCAAAAGGGTTGTTGGAGAATTTCAATCCCTGGGATGTAGCCCTAACACTGGAAGAGACTGCATGATGTACATCAGCGGCCAAGTTGAGAGATAATTTACTATAGGTCTATTAATAGCGACATGTTGACGTACAAATCATCAATAAGTGTGGCAAAATTACACCCTGAATAGCGTAAGGAAAAATACTTTTAATTCCCCATACTCTGATAGATTTGCCATTCCAGTGTGCAAGAGTGCAGTTCCCTCTTCAAACAATATTCGCAATTTTTATTAACAAAGTGCAATGACACAATCTTAACAGCAGTAGGTGTACATTTAGACAAAACCATTTTTTCCCATGGGTAACTGTATGTGGCGTGCTCACGAGTACCCGGACAACAAAATAGTTACGTCTCAGCAGAAGATGGCAAAACCAAAAACGTAATTTTCAAATGTGTTCACATAATGTAACATCGTACCCTGCAGACTTTCACAACTCTAAAAAATTCCCATTTTGCTGCTCATATCAATATACTGTATGTATCAGAATTTTCAGAATTAGAATGGGCCCACCTGTAGCCGCGATTGCTGTAATAGAATAGACCAATTATCAACAATAATGCATGGACCCCATTGTCTTGATCGCGAGTGAAGCCGCGGGTACCTGCTAGTAAGATTATATACAATAGTCGCCCCATCAGCTGGGAGGAGAAAGGGCGAATCTGCAATAAGATTACATACAATAGTCGCCCTATCAGCTGGGAGGAGAAAGGGCGAATCTGCAATAAGATTACATACAATAGTCACCCTTTCAGCTGGGAGGAGAAAGAGCGAATCTGCAATAGGATTATATATAATAGTCGCCCTATCAGCTGGGAGGAGAAAGAGCGAATCTGCAATAAGATTACATACAATAGTCGCCCTTTCAGCTGGGAGGAGAAAGGGCGAATCTGCAATAAGATTACATACAATAGTCACCCTTTCAGCTAGGAGGAGAAAGAGCGAATCTGCAATAAGATTACATACAATAGTCACCCTTTCAGCTGGGAGGAGAAAGAGCGAATCTGCAATAAGATTACATACACTAGTCACCCTTTCAGCTGGGAGGAGAAAGGGCGAATCTGCAATAAGATTATATACAATAGTCACCCTTTCAGCTGGGAGGAGAAAGAGAGAATCTGCAATAAGATTATATACAATAGTCACCCTTTCCGCTGGGAGGAGAAAGAGTGAATCTGCAATAAGATTACATACAATAGTCACCCTTTCAGCTGTGAGGAGAAAGGGCGAATCTGCAATAAGATTACATACAATAGTCGCTCTTTCAGCTGGGAGGAGAAAGAGTGAATCTGCAATAAGATTATATACAATAGTCACCCTTTCATCTGGGAGGAGAAAGAGCGAATCTGCAATAAGATTATATACAATATTCGCCCTTTCAGCTGGGAGGAGAAAGGGCGAATCTGCAATAAGATTACATACAATAGTCACCCTTTCAGCTGGGAGGAGAAAGAGCGAATCTGCAATGAGATTACATACAATAGTCACCCTTTCAGCTGTGAGGAGAAAGAGTGAATCTGCAATAAGATTACATACAATAGTCACCCTTTCAGCTGGGAGGAGAAAGGGCGAATCTGCAATAAGATTATATACAATAGTCACCCTTTCAGCTGGGAGGAGAAAGGGCGAATCTGCAATAAGATTATATACAATAGTCACCCTTTCAGCTGGGAGGAGAAAGGGCGAATCTGCAATAAGATTATATACAATAGTCACCCTTTCAGCTGGGAGGAGAAAGAGTGAATCTGCAATAAGATTACATACAATAGTCACCCTTTCAGCTGTGAGGAGAAAGGGCGAATCTGCAATAAGATTACATACAATAGTCGCTCTTTCAGCTGGGAGGAGAAAGAGCGAATCTGCAATAAGATTATATACAATAGTCACCCTTTCAGCTGGGAGGAGAAAGAGCGAATCTGCAATAAGATTACATACAATAGTCACCCTTTCAGCTGTGAGGAGAAAGAGTGAATCTGCAATAAGATTACATACAATAGTCACCCTTTCAGCTGTGAGGAGAAAGAGTGAATCTGCAATAAGATTACATACAATAGTCACCCTTTCAGCTATGAGGAGAAAGAGTGAATCTGCAATAAGATTACATACAATAGTCACCCTTTCATCTGGGAGGAGAAAGAGCGAATCTGCAATAAGATTATATACAATATTCGCCCTTTCAGCTGGGAGGAGAAAGGGCGAATCTGCAATAAGATTACATACAATAGTCACCCTTTCAGCTGGGAGGAGAAAGAGCGAATCTGCAATAAGATTACATACAATAGTCACCCTTTCAGCTGTGAGGAGAAAGAGTGAATCTGCAATAAGATTACATACAATAGTCACCCTTTCAGCTGGGAGGAGAAAGGGCGAATCTGCAATAAGATTATATACAATAGTCACCCTTTCAGCTGGGAGGAGAAAGAGAGAATCTGCAATAAGATTACATACAATAGTCGCCCTTTCAGCTGGGAGGAGAAAGGGCGAATCAGCAATAAGATACACTATTCGCCCTTTCTGCTCCCAGCTCCTGAATTCAGCGTTGCAAACTTATGTTTGTTGAAATTCACTAAGTAGATAGACTATCCAAACACACTATACTATATTATCAATTGAGAAACATATTTGTGATGTTAAAGGGCTTTTAATGAATCACAAATCCCCATTTAAGCTAATTTAAATTCATAATTTTTGTTCGTAAAGTAGGCTATATGTAAAGTCATTAGATCGAGCGACTAGAGTTGGCAATACTGCTACTAATATCACTCGTCTAGTTGTGTCCTTATGATGTTGTTGTTGTTGTTGTTGTTGTTGTTGATTCATTCATGGACTTGCGACATCATGACCATTATGCCCCCTGTGTTGTGGTGTGTGTGTATGTAGGATGTCTGATAAATTGTGTTATTATGGTGCCTGTAGTAGTGTGTGTATTTTTAATTGGGACTAGGATTGAAAACGAGGAGGCCGTGGCCTTAAGTTAGGAACCATCCTGACATTCGCCCGGAGTAGAAATGGAAAATCACAGAAAACCACTTTCCAGAATTAAATTTCTTGGCAGAGCCTGGAATCGAACCTGAACCTCCGGGGCGACAGCCAAACATCCAAACATGCTAGCCGCTACACCAATATAGGCTACTCAATGCAGTTCCATCGCTCTAGGTTTTGAACTTCGTAAATATATTTATCAGGCACACAGTCATTGATCGATGATGTTTAAATCACAGCAAACTAGTGATTGGCGTTTGACGGATCCTTTCTAGTTGAAGATACGAAGAGAAATGCATTTGGCGCTGTTGGAGTCGGACATTTTGTGTGAACGATGGAGATTGAGTGAGGTGGAAGACATCAGCAGAAATATTAGAGATGGTTGTGCATTGTGGATGATTTCACTCCTGTCTTGCCCATAATTGTATTACAGGAAGAAAATAGCATGAATATATGTATGTCTACGCCTTATTAATCCCGTTTCCAACGGGGTCAGGGATGAGATGCGATGAAATTCTGTGTGGAGGATGGTTTTTACAGCCGGATGCCCTCCCTGACGCTAACCTCATGAGAGGAGTTAATGAGAGATGAAATGAATGAAACTGGGCAAGTTCAATTTCAAGTAGTTCCAACTTTGGCTACCAGACGCCACCACTGTTACTGACACCCAGCGGCGAACGTTGGAATTTGATAGAGCGTTCTAACCAAATAACCTACAAATTTAGCAACACACTACCAATTGTAGTGGTAGGGTCTTTTTCATGTACGCCGGCTTTACTTCCCCTCCGAAGACATACCGTGCTGAAGTATTTTAACGCTCTTAGAAATCCGACGGGTTTGAACCCGTGATCTTAGCCATAGAAGTTCAGCACGCTAGCGACTACCCTACCGAAGCCGAATAACGATGCAAAATTACATCATTTCTAATCTTGAATTTGAGTTCATTCGGATGCATGGAAGAAAGCACACTCCGATAAGACAAAGACCTAAAAAAATTGGCTCACAAGAAGGCAAACAGTTGAGAACTCGCGGTCCTTAGTGGCCCTAACAATCAATAATAATTATAATAATAATACTATAATAATATCAATCAAAATGGGTCGTGTGTTTCTTTCCTGTCATTTATTCGCCTTGCTCAGCCTCTGAATTGCCCTGCATTATCATCGCTCTAAAATACGAATATCATTGTAAATAGAACACTTTAATTAATTTGACAGTCACTGAACGATTATGTTTATGTGATTTCAAACTAGTGATTGACGTTTTGTCGGGGCATTTTAACATAAAATATGACGCGAAGTGTTTTTGACACCAATGGAGTTGAGACGTTTATTGTAGTTATGGAGATTGGGAATGGGGGAAAAAATACTACAGTTATGTGTAACATTTCACTTGTGCATTACTATTGAAGAGATTTCTTGAAATGATATTGGTGCCATAATTAATCACCTGATGTAGTGTGCTAAAGTGCATACATGGACCTGTGCATACTGGGATTTGCATGGCGATAAGGCAGTGCTGTGAATACCCCTGTCGCATTATTGCAGGTACATCCATAGCATGCTTCGCGTCCAGTATCTACTTGTCATTTAGTCAGGAAACTTTCAAGTGAGAACAAGGGGTTATTAATGGCACGCGATCGCTGTTTTGACAATTTTTCTCAGTAATTAATGTTCTTCCAGAATAGAACCAGTGCTTTGTACTCACATTTTCTTCTCAATTTTCTGTTGGTTTTTAAAAGAATTTTTCTTGTTTCTCACTTCTGATTTAGCCTATTTTCGTCATTATGGTGTTTGAAGCAATTTCTCAGTGTTGGCTTAATAATCTTTTTTTTTTTTCAGTCAGTCAACGCAATTTTACCCAATTTTTCCTAATCATGAAAAAGAATACATGAGATTAATGTGATTAATAAATACACTTGGATTATTAATTATTAATCTCATGTATTTTTTTCAGGATTAGGACCCAAAACAATGGGTACAATCGTGTTTAATTTCGACTATTTTCGTCATGCGAAATGTAAGCTAATGAGATGTGTGTGTGTGTGTGTGTGTGTGTGTGTGTGTGTGTGTGTGTGTGTGTGTGTGTGTGTGTGTGTGTGTGTGTGTCTCCAGAGGGCGGCCACGCGATTTTTTTTCACCCGCATTCAACATTTCGTAACTATTACAGCAATCAACATGAAAGATTGGATGGTAGTAGAGGATATTACAGTAATGTAAGTTCAATGATGTCTCTTTCAAACTTGGTGGCTGCGCGAAATAAAACTTCAATTGTTCTTCCTTAGAACCTAATAATCATATCATATGTTAACAAAATGTACTAAGTCATGGGTATAGCACCACCAAATATTCGCAGAAGAACGGCTGCACAAGTAGAGAAGAATAAGCAGGAAACTGATCCTAGACACCCATTATTTGGACATATAGGCCCTACATCAACCCACAAGGCTTAGGTCAAGAAAGAGCAACTGTTGCGATCCCATCATCACCCGGAACTCGCCGATTACAGTTATGGCGGGATTCACTACCCGAATATCATTGGAACAATTTTAAGGAAGAACCAGCTGCGGGGAGCTTTCAGCCGTATGTCATCTGGAAGGCAATCAACAGACTGAGAACCGGAGTATCTCGATACAGAGCTAGTCTCAAGACATGGGGCTACAGTGAAGACGGACCAGGACGGACTTTGTGAATGTGGGGAACTGCTGAACCCACAACATCTTCTGGTATGCAGAAACCTACCTGAGACTAGCACCACCGACAATGTTTGGAGAGCAAATGACAGGGCCATTAAGACTGCCAAATTCTGGTCTTTGCATTCCATTTGATTTCATTTCATTTGTTATTATAGTCTGTAAGTTTGTTTGTATTGTTCCCTTTGTTTTGTAATTTTTCCTGGACACGTAAAATAAATAAATAAATAAATAAATATCGTTATGAATGTTGACATGATAAATACGTGAAGAAGGCTAAACCAATTGGAGTCCCTAAAATTCTAGATAAAGACCATGCGAACTTCTGATATATACATTTTATGGTATATTCGAATGATCCTTACGAATCATGGTATAGTGAGCAGTTACTATAGCCTAAATATACTGGTATACGATGTTAGCTTAGTTCCCGCGACTTATAGATGTTATGCATATATTGTATTTGTTGCTCCTATAAGTTCATGTATGTGACTTTGAAAACCCTGTTAAGTACAAAACCAACATGGCGGCCAAGCGAAGTTAAGGTATTTAAATTGAATTTCCTCGCAATTTAATCATCTGAGCGCAGTGATACTTGGTAGGGTTAAATGCTTATACCAGATTTAATCTACTGGCATCTAATTTAATTCTATAGTTTTCATTACCTCAAGATGGTGGTTGTGCGAAATTTTAAAATTAAGTTATTATTTCATGTGGCCACACCATGTGACAAACTGAACGCTTGTATAATGAAGCAAAGCAATAATCGTCATCTACTGGTGCATACCGGTATGGCCTACATATAGAACAATCCAACATGGCAACCATCCAAAATAATTCACCGGTTCTCAATATCTACAAATCTATTATAGCAATCAAACTGAATTTTTCTTATGTTCATGGAGGTCATTAAAATAAGTTCACCTATGGAACATTCAATAACCTGATGAGCAGAAAACCAACATGGTGGCAAAAATGCTGACTTAGTTAAATTATTAGAATAATAATTGATATTAGCTTAAAGGTAAGCCTCCGTGGCTTAGGCGGCAGCACGCCGGCCTCTCACCGCTGGGTCCGTGGTTCAAATCCCGGTCACTCCATGTGAGATCTGTGCTGGACAAAACGGAGGCAGACAGGTTTTTCTCCGGGTACTCCGATTTTCCCTGTCAAAATTTCATTCCAGCAACACTCCACTATCATTTCATTTCATCTGTCATTCATTTAATCATTGCCCCAGAGGAGTGCGTCAGGCCTCGGCAGCCGGCACAGTTCATATCCTCGCCGCTAGATAGGGGCTTCAATCATTCCATTCCTGACCCGGTCGGAGACTGGAAGCAGGCTGTGGATTTTCATTTGCATTAGCTTAAAGACAATCCAGGTGTGCCAACACCCCAAAGGGAGCTCTGAAAATAATGTCTTCATGCCTGCATATATAACGGAAACCTCGCCTAAATTACAAATACAGCCACCACAATAACACAGGTTATCAGATAAATTCTGTACACAACCAAGTAAACAGGGCTGAATGACCACGTTGTCCAAGCCTCTTAAATGAAAACAAGAACAACAAGCCTCTCATTTTTAACTGTCTATTAAATCAGTTGAGCAGGTCATGATTGAATCTTACTAAAATAATGTACCCAAAGGCGACATTTCTTCGAATTGACTGTCTCCAGGATGCAGTGCAGTTATCAGCAACATAGTTCTGAAGGTCATTTTCACATTCTCCCAGTGAACCAGTCAGTTCCCCGCTATCTCGTGAGGTCATCACACAAGATCTCAATGCGAGGTTCTGTACTCCAGAGCTTGTTCCTAATACTGTAAGAAACCAAGTGTTTCTGAAGACAACCGCACTCTTTATGTTGGTGGAATGTGGCACATAATTCGCAGTACGTAATATTCTTATGAGAAGAGTTCCACATCTGTTTCGAAGAACTAGGCTGTCACATGGATGTGACGTGTGAGATGGGATCGGTACACATGAGTGAAGAGCAGTGTGAAACAGTGTTACCAACTAAGTTCCTTGTTGTTGTTAAGTCGTCTCAAATTCCTATGATTATTTGATGATAATAATATTGATTTTTTAATGTAATCGCATATTCTCCCAGCACGGCTTCAACCACGGACTCTGCAAGTAATCATTCCTCTACCGTCGCAAGGAAGGTGTCTACGAGCTGAGCATACTTTGTCAGCAGATACAACTGGGGATGGTGACTGGTCGATTGCCCACGTGACCACTAACTTGCGTCTAAATGAAATTTCAGGGAAGGGATTTAGGAAGGACGTGGACTTGTTAAAAGAAACTGTCCCATCATTTGCCTGGTGGTGAAATTGGGAAACCACGAAAACCATTTTCAGGACGGCTGAATTGGGAATCGAACCCAAGTTTACCCGATGCCAGCGAGCCACTAGCTGGTGCGGTAGCGCTCTCGGCCACAGTGCCTGGTAAATAATAATAATAATAATAATAACTAGCGGACCGGTGCGAGAACTCTCGCATAATGGGTTGTGTGCACCCCATGTGTACAGACTACCCACTCCGCCCTAGTGCTATGCGGGCTGTACGCGAAACCGTTCTGCCAGCGGCTATCGTCTTGTTTATTTGTATAAAAGCTTTTTATAAACAAATAAATATATTTCCGTTGACTTTTCAAGAAATGCAAGATTTTTCCTGTACTATTGAGACGATTTGGAAGATTTTGGTACAAACCATAGTCTACCTTCGAACTCCCTCTGGTTTAGGAGCTTGAGTTTTGTGAAACATACACCATAGCATATTATATAATAAGAATATAATACTAATATGGCCTCCGTTACCTGATCTAGATCTTTCGAATTGGAGCCATTCTGCCATCTAGCAGCGAAACTGGAATTCTGCTGGGCAAACTGTAGTAGAGATGTAATTAATTATGTCTTGTAATACCATGATGTGAGTGATACTGTAGTTATTTTACAGCACACCCCGACATTGTTCGACTCAGAGTGCCATTGATTTTTTCCACCTTTCAAGAATCCTATTTTCTTAATCGGGAATTGAATCCGCTAGTTTGGGATCTGAAGGCGGACACTACGCTCTGATCCACTGAAAATCGATTATGAATCTGATGATATTAATTATTGTTGTTTTATCGGACATAGCTGTTTGGTGACGAGGATGGACAAGGAAAATCTAGGCCGAAAGAAATGCCCTTAATCCTCAAAGAATGAGCTTTTGTTAATTAATTTAGGGGCTTGAGACATCTTTGTCATCAGCCCCGTGTAGTTGGGAGTGTTTTGAACTTTGTGTGATAACCTGTATGGCAGTGAGGACTGTATTAGGGTCAGGGATGGGGTAGGCACCCCGGGTCTTGAATTAAGGTACTATCCTGGCATTTTCCTGGAGGGAGTGTGAGAAAACCCGGGGAAAAATCACACTCAAGATAGCCGCTGTCAGCGCCAGGATTCGAACCTATGATCTCCGGACTTGCCGCAACTGCCCTCAAGGCCGTGTTCTTAACGAGAACGGCTATGCCGCGGTGATCAAAGAAAGAGCGACTTGGAACCTTTGACGTGACTTTCACATTTGGCATCAAGAGGTTGAGAGATACCACACTTTTAAATTTTTGGCAGAGCTGATAGTCAAACACGGGACCTCCGGAGTGGCAGCCAATAACGCTAGCCACTGGGTACACCACGAAGTGGAGTAAATCGAGAGTATGAAAGAGTCCAGAATCTAAAGTGCGTCTCTGACACGACCGCCGTTTTCCCATCCCTTGCCCGTATTGAAACCACACATGCTATTAACAAACATCACAATAACGCAGGTTATCTGACAGAATCTCTGCACACTTTATTGGGGCTGATGACCATGTTGCTTAAGTCCCTTAACGAAGCATTAGCAACAGTTAGAACATTTTCAACCCTATTTTCTTCAGAATGCCTTGTTCTTATGGAATAGCTATAAAGAAAAGAATACTTCATGGAGTAGCGGCAGATATTCTTGGCTGTCGCTGTCGCCCGGAGGTCCCAATTCGATTCACGGATCCAGCAATACATTTAATTCTGGTCTGAGGCCTGCAGTAGGCTAAGCTCAGCCTCGTGAGAAAAAACTGATTAGAGGTGGGTTCGATATCCACCACAGCCATCTTGGAAGTGGTTTTGCGTTGTTTCCCGCTTCCACTTCTGACAAATCTTGGAACGTTTCCTAACTTAGAGCCACGGCTGCCTCCTTCCCAATCCTCACCTGAATCACACTTATATAGCCTAGTCATCATAATAACACAGGTTATCAGACAAAAGTACACACACAATATACGGGGCTGAATGACCTCGATATCCAAGCCCCTCAATTGAAAGAAAACATAAATATTCGACCGTTTGGTTGAGTTTTAATTCGCTAAAAATAAAAATAATTCCTTACTGTTTACACGCCTGCGTAAGGCTGCAGCTACGCAGTTCAGTGCGTGATCCTGTTAGGTGGAGTGACCTTGACACGGTGAGGTAGGGAGATTTGCACTTTATAATCTGCTGATTGTCGCCCGTCATCGCGTTCGATCACGACCTCCCTCTCAGATGCGTCTTGTAATATCAAAATAGATTCTCTTAGGTATTCATATCTTTCATTCTTGCGGGTAAGATTGTAGTATTAACTCCGAACATGATATAAAACTTCCATAGAAAGAAACGTCTTTCTGCTGCAAACTTTTATTTGCACTGTGTTGGTGAGAGGTGGCCTGGGTTCGATCGATGATGTAATCTATCCTTATGAAGTGTAAGAGAGGGGCTAGGTAACTACCAAAAATAAGTAAACTTTTTTATAAAGTTGGCAGTCGTGGCGGCGACGGCCCGCAGTCCCTTGCTGGCGTGAGGGAGGCCGATAGGGCAGGCGCAGTGTGGAGCTAGTGCGGGTACTGTTCGGTCCAGTAACTGCAGTTCGAGTCTGCCTCACGGTACGCGAATAGATGGATATTAGTGCTTTCAGTGGTATAGTAGCCATTCTGTCGGTACGCGGGGAGCGTGGATATTAGTGCTAGCAGTGTAACGAGGTGCGCTTGAGATCTGCGTTAGTTGTTAGTCCCTGGTTGGAATAATTTAAGGCTAATCAGCTTCAGTTGCTGAAGCTGTGTTAGGTACTATTTTACCGTTATTATTTCTATTATTTTATTTTGTCATAATAAGCGGTCTGAATGAAATCCTCTTTACTACAGTTTTTCTTGGGATGTTGTTATTTCTTTTAGTAACATCTTGGTCATCGGCCCTTACTTAAAGTGTGATTTAAATATCGTCCAATTCGTACATTTCTATTAGGGATTTTATATTTTAAGTTTTCTAAATTAACAGCTCTTATTAATGATAAGTTGCTGCTTTGAGTGCTAGAATTCCTCTTACCTCTGGACTGATAGCTCTTACTTCTGGTACAATTTGTTGCCGTTGCTTCTTTAAGTTGACTTTCTCTCTCATTCCGTTAAGACACACCTACATCAATTTGTCTCTTAGCTTATTATTAGAGAATTCTTCTTGTCTCTTTCTTTCCTTTTTCTTGCCTCGCACTAAGGTTGACAGGGCTCGTTTCCTGGGATTTTCGAAGTGAATGTCACGCCTGGTGGTTCGAATTCAATGCAAAAAGGAGGTCCCGTGGCTTATGATCACGAGATTAATGTTCACATTGTACTACAAGCTTCGTTCCTTTTCTTTCTTTCTTTCTTTCTTTCTTTCTTTCTTTCTTTCCGGTGATAGTTTTGCTATCTATGTCCTGACGTATCACCATATTTATCTTGTTATCCTTTATTTACACATGTCCATTCATTCGAACCTGGCTTCGAACTGTGATGGGCTTGAGTCATATTCTACTCCAGGTACCTGTGAATGTGTTGTCTGGAAGCCTATGTTTTAATTTGACTTTAAAAATGTATGTAATTGTAATTACTTGAGTCCAGAATTGGTAGAAGTGCGCTAGGTCTAAAAGTAATGTGTCAAACAACCTCGCAATTTCACGGAGCACTTGCGTAAAGGAACTCCCCTTGGGATCAATTGTTACAGTGAAGTGAGAGCCCTCCCTATAGAACGGAGACTCGCGGAGGCTGTGTGGCGGCCGGGGCACTGTGGCTAGCCGCGTGTCGAGCAAGGCATTGACGCTAGCAGCAGCGTAGCACCCGACTAATTTAACACATTTACGCTTTTCAACGTATTCAATAATCATAATTACTTACATGAATTTCAGAGTACTACAGTTTGAAATGTTGTCCTTCCTTTTCTAAACACACGTTGCACCTTCGTAGGAAGTTCTGGTACACTCGCTGTATTTCATCCTCACTGATATTTCGTATCAGTGCAGTTATTTCGTTCTCGAGAGCCTCCAGAGTACGCGTATTGTTTCTGTATACCTTTTGTTTGAGGTTCCTCCACAAGTAAAAATCGCACCGCGCTGAAACTTACGAACAAATTTACTACAAACTTCTTATTGAGAAGATAAATTTCCACTAGGAAAATTTTATGTTTTGTTCTATACCTAACCATGTTCACGGGATACGAGGCAGGCTACAGTACTTCACAGCAAGTCTTAATTATCACAACTAAGGTATCTTGCCAATTGCCATCTGCGTATGAAATGGGGCTTCACGACCCGCTGTTGTAATCGGTACGTGCTATAAATGTGACGGTGAGTTATTACGACCTGTCTGCGGCACGGCCAATGCAAAGCTCCGTTCTGTAGGGAGGGCCCTCACATTAGCCTTACGGGCGTTCAATTAAAATACCCCGCTATATTCCTGCGCGGATAAACAGAACGTTATCCGCATCCGCCTCGCATCCGCACGTCTGTTATCCGCCCCGCATCCGCACGTGTTTTATCTGCATCCGCACGTTTGTTATCCGAATCTGCTAGCATTACAATAATATTTTAATTAGATAAAAGCATCATATTAAAGTAACAAATTTAGACATTTGAGGAGAAAGTCGTTTCCTTTTAAGCTTTGTATGTCATGTGCTATGTTTAGAATGAATGTTAACTTATACAGCCAGAATTGTAACCCTTTTCAGTTCGGAGTGTTAATTTTGCTCAATGACATAAATCGAATGATATTAGCTTAAATCACCTTACAGTTGTCATGAAAAGAAAAATGACGGAGAAATATGATATGTCATAAACATCCGGGTCCTAATAATGATATTCAACAAGTGCGGATTGTATTCTAAAAACTACCCGCAAATTTACTCCAAACATTGTCCGCAACTTAGCCGCTATCCGCACAGCTATGCAAACTATATCCGCATGGCGAAAAATCTGCGCAGGGCTTTAACCGTTGGCAGCAATTCAAATATATTTCAACATAGGATAAGCGGCATTCGGAGTGGTCAGATCTTGAAAAGGTAGCCAGTACTGAAGACTGCTAGCTGGATGGTAAAGAACAACCCGCTACCCTACCGCACGTAAACTCTGATTCGGGAAAGCCTCTTCGCAGATGTAAACATGTCTAGATGACAGATAACCCACCTTTTCTTAGCGCCTTATGAACATTTTCAATTTAGCGAATGTATCTTATAAAATCAAGTGTTCCCTTGCCAGTGTCTTGTTTGCCAAGACAATGCTTTAAAAAGTCCAGAGAAAAGCAAACTCCATTCTGAGGTTTAAAATCAAATTACTGTCGGCGTTGTTCATTTTTAAAAGTGATTTGTGGTCTGCGAACAGTTTAATGCGAAAGTAATTGAGTTTGCTTTTGACAAAATGGGATCAGTGGATCGTGTCTCGTTTTGACTTATTTAAATCAGAGCCACATTAACTGCGATTATGGTGCTTACTTCTGCATTTGGTATTTACACGTCTAGCAGCTAAAATATTAATCATATTAATATTATTAATTCTTTTGGGAATATGCCCTGTGAAAATAAAAATAAATAAAAAATGTCCTTTACGTTACGAGAGGGACCATGGCTCCTTATTCAATAGAATTAAAACAATGTGGCCAAAGAATGTGTGATAATGAGTTGACAAAAAAACTAGAGAAGCTCATTGGCACAAATTCTTTGGCCACATTGTTTTAATTCTATTGAAAAAGGAGGTCCCTCTCGAAAAGTATAGGAAATGTATATATATTTTTATTTTCACTCGGCATATTCCCAAAAAAAAAAAAATAATATTAATAGTATTCCGGGCCGTGAAAGCCTTAATCTACACAATATTAATCATGTTTATCAAATCATCAACTGTTAATAAAATGATTATACATAGTGTTTATTTGGCGGCTTCGGTGGCGTAGTTGGTACAATGCTGAGCTTCTATGCCCAAGATCGCGGGTTCAAACCCGGCCGAAGTCTCCGGATTTTTAAGAGCGTTAAAAATCCCTCAGTATGCCTTCCTTCGGAGGTGAAGTAAGGCCGGAGGGCCCATGTCATAGATTTATGGCATGTAAAAGAACCTTTCACTAACTGCAATTGTGTGAAGCTAAATTTTTGGGCTAGATTTGATTAATGCTCTATTAAGTTCCAACGTTCGTCGCCAGGTGCCGGTTACGGTGGCATCTAGTAGCCACGTTCGCGGCTAGGTGTTGTTGAAGGTAGCGTTTGGTAGCAAAAGAAGGAACTACTTGAAATTGATTGTCTGCAGTCCTTACCTGAATTACAGATAACACACACTACTGTAATACAGCCATCACAATTAACACTGGTTATCAGACAGATTCTACACCCACCCTAAGTACACAGTGCTGCATGACCGCGTTGTCGCAGTCCCTAAACTGAGGAACCAACCAACAGTGTTTATTTCAAGATCATATTTTCGCGGGGTGTTATGGTGTTGCAGAACTAAAACACAGAACCATGGATGGGCTATGATTTTATTTGTCTATTATAATTACCGCCTTCAACTTGTGTATGGTGTTCGCGTGTCTTCAACGAGTGGGAACTAAGTGAGCTTGCACTTGATGCCATGATGTTGGAAATTTGTCGACGCAAAACTTCAATATTATACACTAAAATATAATCAAAACACACGCTTCCGAATTCGACCTTGTTAGGGAAAAAGGATATAAGTCAAAAGAATACCAAAAATGAAATTATATAATTGTTTTGTTAGGGAATTTTCATAACTTTGTTTGTGCTAAAGGGTTTGTCAATTCTCAAAACCCTGTTAGGGCAAAATAGTATAAGTCAAAAGAATACCAAAACTGAAAGTAAGCAATTGTTTGGTAGTCGGCCCCGTGGTGTTTGGGTAGCGTGCCTGCCTCTTCCGGAGGCCCCGGGTTCGATTTCCGGCTCCGTCAGGGGGGGCTGGAACGGAGTGCACTCAGCCTCGTGAGGACAAATGAGTAGCTGTCTGAAAGTGAGGCAACGCCCCGGTTACGAAAACCAAGATTAACGGTCGAGGGGACCCGACGCGCTGACCACGCGTCACCCCTATATCTGCAGGCCAAATGACTGGGCGGCGGTCGCTTGGTAGGCCTAGGCCCTCATGGGCTGTAGTGCCACGGGTAACAAAAAAAACACAATTGTTTGGTTCGTGGGAATTATCACAATTATGACTCATAACTTTGTCTGTGCAAAAGGGCTTCAGTGAATTCTGAATACGCTGACTGTTAGAGCAAAATAGTATAAGTCAAAAGAATACCAAAACCAGAGACAATTAGTGTTTACACTTACCTAAATAAAATAATTAGGGGGGTTAAAATACTGAAATAAAGCACACGCTTGCAAATTATACACTTCACTACTTAATAATACAGTATATTAATATTAACCGCCCAGATAATTGGGCTCCCACTATACAGTATGTGTGACCGACTGAAGATCGTTTTTACATAGAACCTAAAAAAACGGCAACACTGAAGAAATGGCTTCTAAGTTTTCCATTTTACTTTATCCTTATGAAGTATTACGTGTCTTAGAGAGCTCGGCTTCCTTGGTGGTTCTAACAAAAATAAAAGACAGATATGAATGTATCTTTGTTAGCCGAAGACATGTTCACATCGAGTGGGTTGTATCGTCATTGTGACAATAAGAAGATGTCTGACCTTAGGTGAGCTCCGTTTGCTCAAGGCTATGGAGTAAAAAGTGTAGGGGTTTAACTGATGATTGATTGATGGATGTTTAGGCTGAACTTCAAGGCCATAGAACCTAGGCGTTTCGAAGAATAGTGGCTTCAAGCTGGGAAAGAAAGCTAGCCCGCGGAGAACGATCGTTATCGCCTTGGTACTATGAGTTTTCATCTCCCGTTGTATCTTCGAAGTATCAAGTTGAATCATGTGTTTTAGAAACCAAAATTGCAAAAAAAAAGTTGGTCTGTGGATATAAAATGAAGTTTATGAGTGACGAAAGAAACAAGCATATCCAATCTTTTATACCTATCAAGTAATCTGACGATTTTCAAAAGAAGCTTCTCATTCCACAGTGACTCCATTAATATTCACACTTTAAAATATCATTTGTTAACATTTAAAGTTATAAACAGTCTGTCAGACTCTTTCTCACACTTTACTTGGTAAATATTAACTTCTTGATTTTGGCCATTTTGCGAAGAGACCTATGGTTTTTTTTTCTTGTAAGATATACCGTATTATGCGAAGACCGGCCGCGGTGGCCGAGAGCGCTAAAGCGCTAGCTCGTGCCTCGCTGGTATTGGGAGAGCGTGGGTTCGAATCCTACCTCGGCCGTCCTGGAAATGGTTTTCGTGGTTTCTCCTTTGTACCACCAGGCAAGTGGCAGGAAGGTTACTTTGCACAGTCCACTGCCGACTACCTTCCAAAATCCCTTCCCTGACCTTCCTTAATTAGACCAAGTTAGCGGTCGCCTGTTACCATCCCCAGTTGTATCTGTTGACAAAGTGTGTTCAGCTCCCAGACACCGTCCTTGCGACGGTAGAGGAATGATCCCTCGCGGAGTCCATGGGTAAGTCCGAGGATATGCGATTTAAAAAATAAAATAATAATATGCGAGGATTATAACCGCTGGGAAATTATATAAGGTGCGTTCAAAAAGTAACGAGCCGGAGGCATAATTACAGAAACCAGTACCTGTATGTTAGAAGTATTGGCCCTGGCTGTTGAGGCACTTGTCCCACTGTGACACGAGGCGGTGAATGGCTGTCTCATGAAATTCCCTGGCCTGCGATGTGAACCAGTTCCGCTCGTACAGATGGACGACGGCGTCCGAGGTGAATCGTTGGCGTAATCACAGGGAGAGAGGTCTGGACTGTATGGAGGATGCCCGAGAACCTCCCATTTCAATTTCTGCAGGAGTGCCGCGAGGTCGTGCATTGTCGTGGAGCGACCACGGCGGCTATGGCGTTCACTGTCACTCGGAGGTCCTGGGTAATGAGTGCATCAACCAGCTGGACGTTATCATCGGTAATGCAGGGGGGTGCCCCAGACCGGGCATCATCGGCTAACGACACCAATCGTTCCCTGAAGCGCTTGTGCCACGCCTTGACGCTTGCAAGGGACATGCTGTGTTCGCCGTACACTTGTGACATTCGGCGATGAATGTCCGTTCCCCCTACTCCTTCCGCTGTCAGAAACCGAACAACACCTCTTTGTTCTTCGGTTGACGCCTCCATGTCACTGTTTGCAATGCGACTGGCAGCGTTGGACGATTGATGCATGCTGCTGCTCGCTTTGTATCGTCACGTGACGTGCACGCGTGCCCTCTAGCGACGGACTGTGACCTTCCACGCTCTGGTTGGAACCACACCTCGTTACACACGCCACGATTAGCCGATGTCGTCAACGGTTTGCGCATTCCAGCCTCCGGCTCGTAACTTTTTGAACGCACCTTATATATCAACAGGAATATTAAAAATTATAGTTGCTTAAAATCATGCTATTCTGGCTGTACTGTCAAATTGTCCAAAGATCCACATATTTGAAGGACTTTTTCTTGAAACTTTCTTTTAAATTCAAGGACAAGTTTTAGAAAGCGCAAGACTGATAATGTTAATAATAATAATTGTATTTGTTTTGCGTCCCTTTGAACTACTGTAACACATATAGGGACGCCGCGCCGGTGTGCCCCGATGGGGATCTTTAATGTGGCAGTATATCTACTAACACTTTTTCCTCGCATGTGCACACCCTCAAGTACCAATTTACTGCACCAGGATTGGATCCTGCAACCTTCGGCACAACAGGCAAGAACGATACCGCTGCGCCACGCAGCAAGTCAATGCAAGACTGAATGTAGTAGAGTGATTCCAGTATTTTAAACTACATAGCCTGTACAAGTGGTTTGTATATTTTAGTATAGAAAATTAACATTTTCATAAGTTTGATTTACGCTAGTTCATTTCATATACATTCACAAAATAACGGCCAAGTCACACAACAGGAAATTTCTAAGTAGCATGCATGATGGGTGTCTCAAAAAAAGTTTTTGAAAAATATTTTTTTAAGTGCTTGGGTAGAATACCTTGTTTGGTTGGTTGGTTCCTTAGTTTAAGGGCTGCGACAACGCGGTCATGTACCCCCGTGTACTTTGGGTGTGTGTAGAATATGTCTGATAACCGTTGTTAATTGTGATGGCTGTATTAAGTTAGTGTATGTTCTGGGATTCGGGTAAGGACTGTAGACGATCAATTTTTCAAGTAGTTCCTACTTTTGCCACCAAATGCTACCGTCCACAACACCTAGCTGCGGACTTGGCTACTAGATGCCATCGCAGTCAGTACCTGGCGGTGGACGTTGGAACTAATATAGCGTTATCAAAATATAATCTAACCTACACATTTTGGCTTCACTCAAGTGTAGTTAGTGGAAGGTTTTCTTTCATGCCATTTATTTTATCGTATGGGTTTTTAGTGCCGGGAGTGTCCGAGGACATGTTCGGCTCGCCTGAGTCTGTAATCTGCTTCCAGCGGACACCCTTAGGGTGAGCTACGAGTTCCGTTCTATTTCAAGTAGTTCCAACTTTCGCTACCAGATATCAATGATACTTGGTGGTGAACGTTGGAACTTTCATAGAGCGTTCCGACGAAATCTAACCTATTAATTTAGCTTCACACAAGTTTAGTCTGTGGAAGGATCTTTTACATGCCATAAATCTATGACATGTACCCGCCGACTTTACTTCCCTCCGAAGGAAGGCATACTAAGGGATTTTTAACGCTCTTAAAAAATCCAACAACTTCGGCCAGGTTTGAAGCCGCAACCTTGGGTATAGAAGCCATCAAAGCCGCCAGAATACCTTATTACAGATGAATGTAATTAATTGGAAGTTATGGTAATGGCTACAGAATGTAGATTCTCCAACGGCGCACAGTGGTCCTTTTAGCCTATCTGGCCGCGCAAAATTCCTTTGCATATGGAAAAGGTCTATAAACCTTAAAATAACTGTTCAAAAGTATGTTAAACATTTTTCTTATTCTTATTTATAAGAATTCAGGTTAAACTTTTCTTGATAATAACAATAATATTAATAATGCTCAACTGGATGAGGGCTTTTCTTAATGCTGCTGAGCGTAAGTGATTTTGTGACTACAGGTTTTTGAAAAATACTCCAGATTAAAAGAAATCAGCAACGATTTGTATGCTATGTTGGACTCCTAGCTTCATACAATCCATAGATCTTTTAGTTGAACTATTACAGATATTATGCCACAATAGGCTAATTTTTATTTGAGAATGCATTACATTAAAAATAGTATTTGATGTGTAGGTATAGTAATAACAATTGAACTCTTTTAGTAACCAAAATAAAATAATGTGCATGAATACACAAAACATATAATCTCCGGTGTCCTCACAATCTCTATATCTCTGGTCATCACAGTAATAAATTAACTCGTCACTGAAATGCGATTTCATGAATCAGGCGAAACACATGCCGTTCCGTCCATCTGGTTCTTATCACAGCTAAACGTGTGGTGCAACGAAGCACTTACGAAAAGAAGGAATTAATTAACACAATATATGATCTTTCAGGGGTGTACAGAATTATAGTGAAGTACCACACATCTATTCAATTAAAGAAAAATTAGGACGACAAAAAACTTGCTTTATGTCTTGTGATTTGCAACCCACGTTTTCCATAATTGCGCGGAAAAATTAATACGTTTTTTTTCTAACACTATCTTTACCAGACTGTCCAAGGGTTTTCAGATTAGTATTTTCTATCAAATAGTTTAGTAATACTTCACTTTCATTCACTTTCCCACTTGCATGGCGTCAAACATCGAAAAGATCTTTCCGCGAAATTCCTTCCGACAGCACTAAAACGAGAAAAAAAAAGCCAAAGTTGCAAGCAGTTTTTACACAGACACCACAATAGGGTATAGGCTTTAGTCTAATGAAAAGAATTTCAACAATGGTTGACAAATGAGAATTTTCGGGTCTATAAACCCATAGAAGAAGGATAAAATATATTTTAAAAGTCACTATTTTCAAACGTTTATCACATAAACACAGCAATTTGTATACGATTTTGCAAATTTAATTTAAAAAAATAGCATACCTTGGTCTGCCATATCCAGTGGCAAACGATGAAGATAGCTCAACAAACATGTCTTTACAAGCACAAGATTAAAACACAAATAATCAGTTCCGCTTCCAGCTGAGGACGCGATAAGAAACATCCTACTTCAGCGATCTCTCACTCTCCAGGGGTTGAACCAATATGACATATAGGCACAGTTCTGATGTCATCGGACATTGCTGATACTAAAAACGTCATAAATCATGAAAATAAATAACATTTATTTTTTGCGTTTTGAGCGCCCAGATAGTGCAAAAGTACCACTGTGCGGCGGTCCGTTGTTGTTGATGTTGTTGAGAGGCATCTGCCCCTGCTGTTCCGCCCGTTAAAACAACAATAACTAACTAACTGTTCTTGTTTTATTTAAGAGCTTACTGCATTGCTGTAATAAAATGCATAGGGCCTACTTGTATTTGCCTGGATTAGAGATGGTAAACCTCGGATAAACACTTCTTGGAATCGAAGCTTTCCGGGGATAGTTGAACAGTTCCAGTCTACAACCCAGAATTAAATATCTTCACAGGGCCGGGAATCGAACCTGGAATCTTTGGGACAGGAGTCTGATTGCGTACCCTTTGATCACAGTAAGCGGTGGTCGTACTTTGAAGCGTAAGGGTAGAAAATAAAACCTGACGTAATACCGTCGAGATCGGAAGATATTTTGAGACAGGGTTGGCAAGGGTGAATAGTCCATATAGGTACAGACCCGCGCTAGCTCTGGCAGAGTCACGTTACAAAGTGAACCACGCTAGAACAAATAATATCCGTTGTTTAGTTTTCTGCTGACGTCACGCAGTCAGATAGTTCGCTTGCATTGTGTTCTCACGGCTTTGTAGCTCCTGCCTGGCTATTGTTTGTATTTCTGGCCCACTTACAGTCCTTTGACGGGCTCTCCACTACTGTAGTTCATTTCGTATACAGTACATTCGCGGAATATACACTGACGTCCCTATCGCTTGGGACTTATCATCTCTTTCATTAGTAATATTTAGTTGTCGATCTACGAGTATTTTTTTATAGAGACATCAAATTAAGAATACAATAATTGCCTTTTGTACGAGTATTTTTATTTCGTAATTGTAATAAATGTTATAGATTTTATGTTAATCTCAAAAAGCACAGAAGCCTACGGAAAATGTATTGCATACCTTTGTACAACCAAGAAAAGAAACAGGAAATATCGTATCGCACCGAACCTGCTCAAGGTCCTCCTCAGCCCACTGGTTAAGTGTTAATCGCATCATATCAGTTGTCATGACAACGTTAAGTCAGTTGTAGCACGGTTCATTTAGCTTCCGCACCGAGTGTGCTGTTCGTATAGTAACATGGATATGTGTTTTGGGCTGGGGATCTATCTGAGATTAGCGTAGATAGTTTTCCGTCGACACACTTTTGACATCTAGTTACCATGTCAACAAGTGCAAAGACATTTAGTTTCCACTCGTTGGAACGTGCGCGAACATCATACTCAAGTCGAATGCGGTGCATTTTTAAACAAACAGAAAAATAATCTGCATCACTGTAACTATTATTTATAACATTTATATACATTAATTCGTAAGCCTCCGTGGCTTAGGCGGCAGCACGCCGGCCTCTCACCGCTGGGTCCGTGGTTCAAATCCCGGCCACTCCATGTGAGATCTGTGCTAAACAAAACAAAATGGAAGCAGACAGGTTTTTCTCCGGGTACTCCGGTTTTCCCTGTCAAAATTGCGTTCCAGCAACACTCTCCACTATCATTTCATTTCATCTGTCATTCATTTAATCATTGCCCCAGGGGAGTGCGTCAGGCCTCGGCAGCCGGCACAGTCCATATCCTCGCCGCTAGATGGGGGCATCATTCATTCCATTCCTGACCCGGTCGGAGACTGGAAGCAGCCTGTGGATTTTCATTTTCATAAGCATTAATTAGACTGAGCTCTCATTATTGAGCCTAGTAAGCAATGGTCTTCGAACGAAAGAGGTGGCAGCAAGATGTCTCGTTTGTCGTTGACATGTAACCTTGTCTGTTATTAGTCCGGCTGGGTGGTTGAGTCCTTCGCTTAAGCTGCATGACTCTCAAGCTCAATTATTGTCCGTTGCCCGTTGATGAGTTGCTCAGCTATGAGTGAGCCGCGTTATAGCCAGGTGTCAGAGACACATTATATTGTTGGCTGAATCTTCGCACCTTGGCGACTCAAAAAAAAAGCAGCAGATAAAGAAACGTTAAATTATTATTATTATTATTATTATTATTATTTATATTGTTATTAATGTTTTATTATTATTATTTATTATTCTTTTTTTATTATTATTCGATTTGGCCAACTATGGACCACGTTACTTCAACCGCTTCCGTCCCTGAGCATTAGTTCTATCCCAGTATTCCCGCATGAATTTTCTGTGAGCCTCCTTTCTTTCATCAGTCCAGCTGTTTTCAGCTTTGACTTTTCCGATGTGTTCCAAGTTTTCTCTGAAGAGGAGCACATTCCTGGATGTCTTCGAACGTGATCCCTACTTCTAGAAGATCTCTTTCAATTATTATTACTCACTTTACTTTTATCGTTGTGGCCACTAGGGACCGCGAGATCTCAACTGTTTTTTTTTCAATTATCATTATTATTAGTCTATTATTATTATTATTATTATTATTATTATTATTATTATTATATGAATTTCTACCACTTATTACTCCCGTTTCAACAGGATCGAGGGTGCAAATATAAGAGTTTCTTTTAAGTAAATGTTTTATTTTACCAAAGGATGTCCTTCGTGATGCATAGGCTACGTTATCAGGGGAAGTAATGAGAGATGGAATTAAGATGAATTAAATTGGGCAAGAAGTAGACGAGAAGAGGTCGTGGCCGATTGGAAGGTACCGTCGTGACAGTTGCCGCAAATTGAAAATGAGAAACCACGGAAAACCATTTCCGAGACGGCCAATGGTAGACTCCGAATCCACTCTCCTCCTAAGCCCAGATATAGTTTGGCCCCTTGGCATTGCGTGCTAGCGTGTGTAGATACCCTGTTCATTATTAATATTCTTATATTTTATTATAATCGTATTATTATTGTTATTACTGTATTTCCTGCTATTTTCTGGCTTTCATTCAACCAAATCACTTAGTGAGTTATTCCAGTCATTAGACTACACTTTGACATTGGCAATAATATCATTAAGTCAAAACAGTCAAAATTTGACTTAGTGAGTTTCTCCACTAAGACCACGGATATTTTTGTAATTTTTTCACGCAATGAATTAGGTCCTGACGCAGATGGGAACCATGCTGTAGCAGCGAAGGGTCTGGTGTGTTTTTGTCCCTACTGATAGACTACCATATTTATGTTCACAACTGGCTCCACTTGACTTTATCTTACTGACGAAGGCAATATGATTGAGTAGGTGAGAACGGAGCATTAACTACCACTCGGAGAGAGCTTCGAGACAAGCCTCATCCATTAAGACGGCGATTAAAATTTTCAGTTGCTTCGACCACAACAGAAGAAATCCTGTTACACGCAAACAAACTATTCTTGTTCTGATCACCTCGTGACGTAGTGTTTAGTGACTGTCGCCCCAGAGACCTGGGTTCAATTCACAGCTCTGCCAATAAATTTAGTTCTGGTCTTAGGTTGGAACGGGGTACATCCAGCCTGGTATTCAGAATTGAAAAGAAGTGGTTTGATTCTCATCTCAGTCATCCTAGAAGTGACTTTCCGTGGTTTGCCATTTCTACTCCAGTCAAATGCCGGGGTAGTACCTAAATTAAGGCTAGATCCCCTTACCCAATCCTAACCTAATTACAAATACAGTATACACACTAATATAGCCATCACAAATCACACAGGTTATCAGACAGATTCCGTACACGGGGCTACATATCCACGATGTCAAACAGCCTAAGTGGGTCAACAAATCCACTTATATTCTTGTTGTCTCATTCAATCGTAGCAAATTCGCTTTTAGTTTTCCTTTAAACATTGCTGCTTGCAAGAATTTTTACTATTTCCTCATCACGTTTCGAGCCTGGAGCATATGTCTGGGTCTGAACTGCTCAAGTTTTTGTTGGCAACATCTTGTAGTTTAATCCAGTTTCGTCGTATTAATGTTTCCTCTCCAGTTAATCGTTCAAATAGAATAAAATTTGGAAATTTCTGATTAAATTTTAAAATATCTTTAGGTTTCGCCGACAGTTCCTTTCCACAGATATTCAGCCGCCAATGCCTTCATCAAGCTCGTGTACTTGGGTGTGTGTGGAATCCGTTTGATAAGCTATGTTATTATGGTATCTGCATTTGGTGCTAGGTTTGTAAAGGAGTCGGCTGTAACCTCAAGTTTTTTTTATTTTTTATTTCTTTATTTTTTATTTTTGTGTCTATTTAAGCTGTAATTTCCCTGATTAAGACATTATTTCCTTTTCTTAAGCAACACTCTTGTAAACATCTGCCATATGACCTCCAAATTCAATATAGTTCCTCACTTGGGAACTACGCCCTGCTTATTTTCCAATAATGAGTAGTCAACAACATGGGGTGAAGTTTTCGAATAGTTGCCAAGTTCTTAGAATCGAGTTTGAAATCAACGCGCTCTATTGAGTTGTGAACAATGGTGATACGAATCGACCTCTAAAAGTTCTGAATCATTTATGGGTGCTTTATTCGGAGTAGAGATGTACGAGAGTAAACGTTCACCATTGTTTATGTACTGTATAATTGGCGCTGTATAATCCTGTTGTCATGCAATACAAGACATGGGGAACAATGTATGCATGTGTGGTATTTACCAGCACCCATGCCTTGAACAGTGAATTCTCGTTGACCCCTGGCAGGCTGGCATCTCTCCCATCCATAGCTATATTGTTGTTGCTACATTTGAGGGGGCCTGGCTGCCTGGCTCACAAGGGGAGGATACGATGCATTGATCACCGATTCGAACCATCTTTAGTACACGTATAGGACATGACCAGGCGTATACCAGGTGCAAGTAGTAAGGTGCTTCTCAGCCGTTTCCGAAAAAATAACTTTTCGCAATTGCAGTGTGGCGTCCAAGTGCGTTGTACGATAGCAAAAATCCAACGAGAGCGTGGTGCAGAGGTAAGAGCCCTGCTTCGAACACGCGGGATCCCTGGATCGAATCTCACCGGTGAGCCGTTGCAGGGTAATGTTTTTTCTTCTTCTTCTTCTTCTTTTCTTTAACCTTTGGCAATTTCCAACCAATACGCTTAGCATGAGTCATTGCTTGCGGGGTACGCAATGGTCTGATGGTTCACAGACGTGCAATGAATGGAACAGACTGGGCCTTCAATGTATAAATGTAGGCCTATACCGGTATACAGTATATAATAGAATACACTTGACCGTGTATAATACTAATGTATTTACAATGCCGATACTGTGCATTATGTAATGTCACAAACGTAACCACCATACGATGATTTCAGAATCTCTTTTCCCGCTCACATGACACGTTATTACAATTGACTGCAAAATAAACATTGTTCTTGACACCTACATTGTTATGAATTGCTAATGTTTACAACAACAAAAAACACAACACACCGCAAAAGCTCACCGGTGGGATTCGATCCAGCGATCCCGAGCTTACGAAGCAGGGCTCTTACCACTGCACCACGCGCTCGTTGGCTTTTTACTAGCGCACAACGCACATAGACGCCGCACTGCAATTGCAATTAATTAATTTCTCGGAAACGGCTAAGAAGCGCACCTTACTACTTGCACCTGGTATACGCCTGGTCATGCCCTACACGTGTACTAAAGATGGTTCGAATCGGTGACCCAAGCATCGTATCCTCCCCTTGTCAGCGGTAACGTTCTCGCTTGCTGGGCCCAATGTTGCTGGTTCGTATCCTGGCGCAGTCAGCTGGCATTTGAGGGTGCGCAAATGCGAGGGAGCTGAGTGAGTAGATTCACTGGCACGTTAAAGAACCCCTTTGAGGCAAATTTTCGGCACCCCGGCGTCTCTAAAAGCCAGAGTAGGTTAAAGGGACGTAAGACCAATAACATTATTATTATTATTATTATTATTATTATTATTATTATTCATTTGAGGGGTTTGGGTGATCATTCAGCCCCGTGTACTTGCGTGTGTGTCTTGTGGTGTACAGATACCGTCGCTCAGCTAAGCACTTGGCATTGAGAGCTCAGCAGCAGGAGCGGGGTGTAGAGCGGTGCGGGGAGCGTGCTGAACACTTCCTTGTCTGAGAACATTGACGCGTGTGACCGTAGGTTCTCACAATCAGACAATACAAGCTCAGCGTGGCAAATGTTTTACGCTGCAGTAGTATACCGGGAGGTGGTATAGGGAAGTGCCGAGCTACCTGTCGGTAACTGTGTGTATTTGTAACTCAGGTGATGATTGGGAAGTAGACGGCCGTAGCCTTAAGATAGGAACCATCCCGGCATTTGTCTAGAGTAGAAGTGGGGAAACCACGGAAAACCACTCCCAGGATGGCCGAGGTGGGAAACGAACCCATATCTTCTCAGTTTTGTTTCATGAGGCTGGTGGTACCCCATTCCAGCCCTCAAACCAGAGTTCATTTTCTTGGCAAAATCGGGAATCGAACCCGAACCTCCGAGCTGACAGCCAAGAATGCTTGCCGCTACACCACGAGATGGTCATCCACTATATCATAGGAATATAATTATGACGTACGGCAATGGTTTGGTTTTCAGTTCAAGTTGTTTATTCTCCAGCATTCCCTTCTTCTTTATCCCATGGGAATTTGGTGCGGCCTTGAAGCCATTCATTACTTAATTAATTGAGACTGTTGGCAGTAATTAAGTGCTCCTACGCACTTACTTCATCATAGTCACCATTCGTCGAGACACATTCAGCGTGCCTGGTTCAGTTGGCTCTCATATCCATGCTCCTCAGTCGCTTAAGAAGTGGATCACTGTTTTAGTTTCCTTCAGCCCATTATACTTGATAACGTGCTGTTTCTCTTAGGAAATGAGTTTTATATAAGAATGATGGCCTTCCAGATGGTCGCGCATGCGCAGTGTGAAATATGACGCAGTGTTATCTGAAGAAGTAGGCCTACAGGTGTTGCTAGACAGGTTGTAGCAGATAAGTACTCACCATGCCCAGGTCAGGGTATTCTTACCGGCCTAAGAAGGTTCCCGGTTCACCCTCGTGGGAGCGGCACTATGCATCTGACACCGAGGCGGATTCGCCCTTCAGTGAGGTAAGTCAAGTAGCAACTATTATAATTAGGGATTCCATAGGAAGGAACTTGGTGAAATGTCATGTTTTTTAAATTATTTCCACAACAAAACAAAGTCCGATGATATAACGTTATTAAGACCAACTCGTGGTGTAGTGGCTAGAATTCTCGGCTGTCACCCCCGAGGTCCGAGTTCGATTTCTGGCTCTGCCAAGAAGTTTAATTATGTTGTTATTGTTCTTTCATTTGAGGGGCTTGATCATCGTGGGTCATTTAGCTCCGTGTACTTAGGTGTGTATGTATAGTGTTTGTTTGATAACTTGTGTTATTGTATTGTCTGTAGTAGCTTGCGTATTTGTAATTCAGGTGAGGATTGGGAAAGAGGCGGACGTGGCCTTAAATTAGGAACCACCCCGACATTTGCTTGGAGTGAAAGAGGTTAATCACGGAAAACCACTTCCAGGATAGCTGAAGCGGGAATCGAACCCGCCTCTTCTCAGTTTTGCCTAACGAGACTGAGTGTACCCCAAAATTACTTGACAAAGCTGGGAATTAAACCCGGACCTCAGAGGTGACAGCCAGGAATGCTAGCCACTGCGCCGTGAACAAAATGTAATTCTGGTCTGAGTGTTGGAACGGGGTACACACACTCCTCCTCGTGTGAGGAGAGGTGGGTTTCGATCCCACCTCATCCATTGTAGAGGTAGCTTTCCGCTGTTTCTCACTTCTACCCCCAGACAAATACTGGGATGATTTCTAAATTCAGGCCACCTCTTTCCCAATCCTAACCTCAATTACAAATACATACACTTCTACAGACACCACAAAAACACAGATTATCAGACAAAGTACACGGGCATGAAATGGCCACGTCGTCCAAGCCCCTAATGAAACAACAATAACAACTACAGTGCAACTTTATGACTCGCGGGCTTCACGACTTGAAAACTTCTTATAAAATTTAAATTAAAAAAAAGACGTTGTATCACCGTAATGGAAAATAATCATAGATTGATTTTAAAAGGACTTTTTAAAATAATTCACCGACTCTGATGACAGTATAAGTGTTATACAAGATATCACTGAGCAGTTATTTTAATTTTAAAAGAAATATTGAATTCATTCGACTGCGTGGCGTAGTCGTCAGTTAGCACAAGACCCCTTGTAGGGAAGAATTCTGCCAACTGACGTATCTTATATAATGCAATTCTGATTAACTTGAATGTGCATCGACCGTGGAATTGTCTGTATGTTGGGTTGTCAGCACGAAGACTGGCCTGATTCACAAAGAGAGCCACTAGACGTTAGGTTATGTGGGATGAAACCCAGCAACCCTACGAGTAGAACATTTCACAACATCCACTGGCACTGACTGTGCCCCACCTCATCCATACAGCCATGAATGAGACGGAGACATCGGTGAAAAGACACAATTTACTTTAGCCTGTGCCAACAGACATCAGAGATGGAAAACTGGCGGACCGTGGAAATGATAGCTAATACTGTATATTTAAATTCTCAAAACTGATTCTGAACCATATTTATTAAATTAAAATACAATTAAGTAAAAACGAACTTTTATGGATATGAATACAATTATAATTCAATATAGAAATTCAGTGCTATTAATTGAGCTTTTAAACTACTCTTTTATATACAAATTTGTATTTATCATTGTGCTTTTCTTGAACATCTTTCCTATTCTAAATTATTCTAAACATAACTAAATAAATAAATCATTGGATTGAATCTTAAATTTTAAGAAAAGTAGGCTCTTTAGTTCATCACAGAACCTCAGCCATTTTCTTATGCAATATTTTTCTGTCTTAGTGGCCCAGTTTACTAAACACTGGCTGACATGATCGGCTCGAACCTGGCTCAGTCTGTCCGATATCCTAGATCTTAGGTCCTTTAAAACAATGATTATGATCATCAGCGACAGTTAGGGTGTGAAAATTTGACATCGTGTCGGTAAATTTACCGGCAATTCAAGTATCCTTCCATGGCACCTCGGTGATGAAAAGACATACTGTAGCCAACCAGTTCAACGGGCCACTAAACCTTAGCATAATTAGTAGACTATTATGAGTTATTGTTATTATTATTATTATTATTATTCATTCATTCATTCAATTTCGCTAATCGGTCAACTAGGGACCACGATAAGCCTCATTTTACATTCTGGCATTTGCTCATTTTACGCTTGATCCACATTGCCTTCATGAGCTCACTGTGTTTAGCACGACGTTCTTCTGTCCATTTCGCACCAGTTTTCCGTTTTTCGTCCCGGAAAGTCCCAAAGGTCTTGATGGCTGCTCCATAAAGATTTCGGTCTTGTGCATCTTCTGCTCGTATCCCCATTTCTTTCAGATCTTTCTGGACGTTAACATACCATGGCATTGTCGTTTTTGGTTTTGAGTCGAATATACTGAAGATACGTTTCGTCCATCGGGAATCGATCATCCGTCGTATATGACCGTAGAAGAAAACTCTGCGTTTTCGCATTGTGTCTGTGATCTTCTCTATCCTCGAGTAAATTTCTTGCCTGGATTTTCTGATGTAGATGCCATTTTTGTAGTCTGGGCCAAGTATGATGTGTAGGATCTTTCTTTCTTTTCTCTCTAACTTCGCGAGCAAACATTTCTCGGATAGGATAAGGCATTCAGATGCATATAGCGGTACTGGTTTGATGACAGTGTTGTAGTGACGAATTTTTGTGTTCATAGAAAAGCACTTTTTGTTATATATGTTGCGGGTGGTTTGAAAAGCGACTTCCATTTTCTTGCTTCTTGCTTCTATGGCTTCCTTGTCAAGGCCATTTTGCTGGATCCATTCCCCAAGATATTTAAATTTATTAACACGGTTTATCGTTCCATATTTGGTGTTTAGTTGTGCTGTATCATCCTTGATGTTCGACATTACTTCTGTCTTTTGAAAGGAAATTTGTAATCCTGTTTGTTCTGCTACTTCCTTCAATATATTGACCTGTTCTGTTGCACTTTCGAAATCTTCTGTCATCAGGGCTATATCATCAGCGAATGCTAAGCAATCTATTTCCACTCCGTTTTTCTTTGTCCCGGTCCTTAAAGGTTTGTAAAGGCCTCCTTCTTTTAACTTCTGTCGCCAATTCTGTATTACCTTTTCAAGCACGCAGTTGAACAACAGAGGTGACAGGCTATCTCCCTGTCGAACACCTGTCTTGATTTCAAAGGGTTCAGAGATACATCCTTGGAATTCGACTTTGGATGTGGTATTAATTAGGGTTGCCCTTATTATCGCCAGCAGTTTCATATCGACTCCCATTTCTGCAAGTATGTTAATCAACACATCACGGTCGATGCAGTCGTACACTTTCTTAAAGTCTACAAATGTCGATACATACGTTCGACCTCTCAACACATAGTACCTAATTATGGTTTTTAGGTTAAAGATTTGTTCTGCAGTCGATCGGCCTTTCCTAAAAAAAACCTTGGTATTCTCCGAGTTTGTGTTCAACTTGCTGTTCCAGTCTTTCAAGGATGGAAAGTGACAGGATCTTGTAAGCTACTGACAGAAGAGAAATACCACGGTAGTTGTTCACATCTCTTATATTTCCTTTCTTGTGTAAAGGATGTATCAAAGCTATCTTCCAGTCCTCTGGGAGTTGTTCTGTCTCCCATATATCTACAATGGTTTGGTGTAGGATGTCAATTGCTTCTTCTGGGGCATGTTTCCACAGTTCTGCAATCATGGAGTCTTCACCAGGAGCCTTGTTATTTTTCAACCTCTTTATGTGGCGTTTGATTTCATCGCGATTTGGTGGAGAAGATGGCAAATTGTGGTTCATTTGTTTGTTTGTTCTGATGGGGTTGGATGGCTTTTCACAATTTAGGAGGTCGTTAAAATACCCGGCTAAAATTTCGCAGTTTTCTTCGTTGGATGTTGCTAGAGTTCCATCTTTTCTTAGAAAACAAAGGGAAGGTGCCTTGTATCCTTGTATCTTCTTTTTAAAATCCCTGTAGTATTCACGGGTCTCATTTCTGTGAAAGTTTTGTTCAATTTTTTCCATTTGTTCTTTTTCATACTTGCGTCTCTCGCTGCGTATTATTTTTGCTGTTTGTGCTCGTTGGTCTCTATAGATGTTCCAATCTTCTTCCTCTTTGGTGGTGTAGAACTTTTTCCAAGCATTTAGACGATCCTTTAAGGTCTTCTCGCAGTTATTGTTCCACCATGTGTGTTTCTTCCTCTTCTTGGTTTCTGCTACTTCTTTTGCAGCATTTATCATCTGCTTTCTCGTGCTGTTGAAGTCTTTTTCCACTGGTTGGGCAAGTTCTTTGAATTCATTCTCCCTATCTCTGAGCATGTTTGTGTCGAAGCGGATTATGGTAGGTTTGTTTTTCTTTTTGTTTAGTGGAATGGGCCGGAACTTTATTACCGATACATAGTGATCTGAGTCTATGTTCATTCCCTTTTTTACGGTAACGTTCATGATTTCCGGACTAGATCTTCGAGATATAGCAACATGGTCTACTTGGAACTCTCCTAATGTTTTGTTCGGGCATCTACATGTAGTCTGTTTTCTAGGTAGGTGACGAAAGTGTGTTGACATCAGCTGGAGGTTATGGTTATTACATAGTTCAATGAGGCGTTCTCCATTCTTGTTAGTTCTATTGTGTGCTGGATAGAGCCCAACGACATTCCTGCATTTCCGTTCACGTCCTACCTGTGCGTTGAAATCACCCATTAGGATCTTGACTTGGTGTTTCGGGATTTTTGCCAGTCTAGCATCCAAGAGGTTCCAAAATCTATCAGTGTCTTCCAACTCTTTTTTGTTTTGTTCATTAGTTGGAGCATGTACATTGACTAGCGTATATGTTTTGTTTGCACAGCGTAGAGATAGAAGACATAACCTATCGTTAACAGCTTCAAAATTCGAGACTGACCTAAGGATTCTAGTGTTGACAGCAAAGGCTGTACCGAAGATAGGGGTGTTCTTCATTACCCTCTTACGCGATTTGCTCTTGAAGAACCGATACCCATCAGACTCAAACGTAACTTCGTCAGTGAAGCGAGTTTCTTGCAAGGCCATTATTGCGATTTTGTTTTCGTGAAGGGCATGCATGAGTCAGCTGTTTCATCTTACCAGTTTGTATTAGAGAGTTGATGTTGAACGTTGCCAAAAAACTCTTAGATTTGGGTTTCAGCTTTCGTGACTGTTCAGGATTTCCAAGACGCTCCGACTCGTCTTTAGCATGACGTTGCATCCCCCCCAGAGTCCGAATGGGATGCATGCGTCGCTCGTGGGCGACGGTGGATTTCTTCGAAAAGTTGCCACCTGGGGTATTAATCTCCTGTATTTGTTTTACCATCATGCTTAAGAAGCTTTAGTTTAGCTTGGAGCAAATTGCTCATAATGAATGCAACCGAGGTTGTTAGTCTTGGAGGGCCTCAAGATGTTATCCGGCGGTGGGCAGGCATTTCCTCCTAACCCGAATAGTTATGGTTTTCCCGCCAATACTCGGGTGGCTGATTGCAGTGGTTTCCCACTGGGCGATGGGGTCGCCACATTATTATTATTAGTATTATTATTATTCACTAATCACTACTTGTCGGTTTTCTTGGAGTACTTTGCCAAAGCAAGATATTTAACAACATTAACTGTGTGTAAGAAAGTTACAGTGTATTTATAAAAATAGTGAATGTGGCAGAAAACTGTTTAAAAATTGATATACTGACGTATCTGTCGAAATCGGCGCAAAAGGAATGCGAAATATTTGCAACATAATTATGTTCAGTTATCCTTCATCATAACTAGGAAGGATGTTGAGGATTGTAATGTTTTCTTTCAGCATGACCTGTAGCATAGAAAATCATTCTACTACGAAGGTCAATACTTAAGTTTTATGTTGCATGATTTCGCGTATTTTTGTTTGTATGCCGTTATTTACCTGTTGCCATACCTTGATGAATGCTGTATTTTTCCATTTGTCTGTTGGCATAGAGTAGCGCAAAATGTGGCTCTTCATCGATGTTTCAGCCTTATTTATGACTGGGATTGTAAGGGATTTACTGAGGTTTGGTTGGTGATGAGTAATGCCAATGTCTGTGCATGATGTGAAAGGTGACAAGCCTACTCATAAGAAAGTAATGGCAAAGCACCTCACTCCTTGCCTTGCCTAGTACGCGTCATTATATCACTTCCTTGGTGGTTAGGAGTGTTTTACCATATGATTTACGGTAGTGCTTTTTGGGGATCCGACAAGGCCTTGGGCTCACTACCTAACAGACAGATCCCATCACAGATTTTCTCTGTATTGTTTACAACTTGGATGCATTTTTAGATAATGTTTGAAAGCATTATACATTTCTCACAAATTGTTAAAACTGTAAAATATGCATCGTACAGTTCCAAAAACGGCCTCGTCTGTCGGTAGGATTCACTGGTTTACCCTGATTTTTTTAAAGCTATATAGTTATTCTTCTGTGTGTAAAGAAGCATTTCTGAAGTAACCAATAGTCTACTTCGAATTAATTCAGTTCTTTAGAAACACGGATGATAATAGTAATAGTAATAATAAATTTCGACGACCCTTTGAACTACTGGGGCATTTAGAGATGCGAGGGTGCCAGATTTCATCCCGACCTGGAGCCAGCACCCTCCCAAATGCCAACTGACTGCATCGGGATTCCGCAACCTTGTGTAGTGCAGGTGAGACGGTTACCGCTGCATCACACAGCAGGCAGACAATATACTGACAGATGCAGATATCGCGTTTTGGAATTTAGACGACTCATATCTTGCCTAGCCAAACAACCCAATGAATTGTAATTTGTGAAAAAACCAACGCGTTGTTTTGTAAAATGTTCCATATACTGTAATTACCTCACGAATAACACATGGGTAAAGAAATTGTTTAAAGTTAAATAATGAATAACAGTCCTAATGTAATTAATTAATAACAGTACATTAGTGACGACGCGTACAGTGCTGTCAAGCACTTGGATTGTCGTAAGAATGAAAACAGCCTGGACATAGCCTATGTCGTCCAACAAATTGGGTGTTTTATTTCTTGTAAACGAACATGTTTGTCACTGTATAAGTAGAAAAAAGTCATAAGGTTTATAATTCTAAACGTATGTTTTATTTTAGGTTACTAATTTTTAAAAGGTTGTAAAAATTAAAACCTTGTCCTATACAAAGAAGTAACGCATGGTATTAAATCCATAAATATTTGCCTTATTCTGTTAATAATATATAGGCTATATACTGTATATATAGGTAATAATGTTATTTGTTTTACGTCCCTTATAACTACTGCGGCTTTTAGGGACGCCGGAGTGCCGGAATTTTGCCCCGAAGGGGATCTTAAACGTGCCAGTAAATCTACTGACACGGCTCCCTTGCATTTGCGCACCCGCAAATGCAAGCTGACCACGCCAGGATTCGATCCTGCAACCTTGGACACAGCAAGCGAGAACGTTACCGCTAAGCCACACAGCAAGCCCCTTATTATTTTGTTACAACTACTTGGATAAATATTTCCCATAGACCCCGTCTGAAGTAAATCTTGTGAAATATTAGTGTTAAACAATTTGGGCTTGATAGAGAATAACATACAAATAATGGAATGCAGCCGAAAGAAATCAGGAACTCCTATTGGACGTCAAATTGGCAGGGAAAAGCTAAAGCAAGTAGGAGACTTCTGTTATTTAGGAAGTAAAATAACTAGTGATGGACGAAGCAACGAAGATATAAAAGTAGGTTGGCTCAGACAAGGAAAGCATTTCTACAGAAAATGAATTAGTTGACATCAAATAAAGATTAGATATTAGGATGTCATTTTTGGAAGCCTTTGTCTGGAGCGCGGCGCTCTCTGGAAGTGAAACTTGGACTATTGGTGCAGCAGAAAAGAGGAGAATTGAAGCGTTTGAAATGTGGTGTTACAGGAGAATGATGATCAGATGGGTAGATAGGGTTACAAACGAAGAGGTATTTGGATGAGTGGGAGAAGAGAGATAATTCTGGCGACTGCTAATGAAGAGAAGAGATAGGTTGGTAGGACACATACTAAGACACCCAGGGTAGCAAACTTAGTTATGGAAGGAAGGGTCGAGGACAAGAACTGTAGGGGTAGATCATGGTTAGAATATGTTAAACAGATTGCTTCGGATGTTAGGTGTGGAAGCTATGTAGAGATGAAAAGATTAGCTCAGGACAGGGAGGCATGGAGGGCTGCATTAAACAAGTCAAAAGACTGCAGACTCGAACAGCAACAACAACAACAAATAAAACAAATCAAACGTAACATAATAATAATTAGTAGTAGTAGTAAATTATAGGCCTACCTGTTTATACGGTGTCGACGATGGAGTGATGAGATATTGTTTAAATATGACTGATACACTTCCTGACGCCAACCTCGTCAGAAAAGTTAATGAGAGATGAAACGAATGAATATGAATAAAATGGACGAGCTGTTGGACAGAATCGACCGTGGCATATTAGGAAGGCGCCGTCCCGACAGTTGCCTAAAATTGAAAATGGGATACCACGGAAAGCCATTCCAAGAACGGCCGACGTTGGAGTGAAAAGTCACGAGTCTCCGAAAAATAATAAAGGTTGCCGTTTATGGTTTACACAGATGTAAGAGACTTAAAAGCAAATGACATCTACCCACCAGCGTAGTCGAGTAGTCTAAGGTACGTTCCACGACTGGAATCAGTAATTGGCATCCAAAGATCTGAGCTTTGAATCCCGGCAGTGACAGTGGCCACCCAGAGTGTGATTTTTCTCGCCTTTTTTTCCCCTCTCCTCACTCACTCCCAGACAGATGCCAGAATGGTATGTTATTTCAAGTCCCCGGGCTCCTATCCCAATCCGAGACCCTAACAATACATTTGGAGACTCCACGAAAAAAAACGGGGTGTCACTTTTCAAAAATCTTTTAGGAGAGAAAATCGAAACTTCCAGGATTGTTAGAAAATTCTTAAAAACCCCCAATCGAGTGTAGCCAATGTTATGATTGTCGAATTTATTTCTTATAAAGAGAATAGGCTATATTAGAAAGACATAATAAAAATTAAATGATCAAAAATGAGAAAATGCTGTATGCAATGAAAGTACACCTTTGCCACAGAGAAAACTTCGTTAGTCCATCTATTGCGACTAATAATCTTGTCTTTAAACAAAAGGACTCTATTGAAGAGTTTTAGAAACAATAAGATACTAAAGATAAGTCTTGATAACAAATGCTAATAATGTAGACTCAAACAACCTTGGAACTCAAATTTAATATTTTAGCGTTGTTGATTCATAGTTTTCTACTTTTTGGTATGCTTTCTTTCCTCCCTTGTGTTCTTTGTCTTTGGAAGTTTCTTTTTGTTGGTCTTGTGTTTTGCTTCCTTGTGAGGTGGATTGTAATATAACTTACATTTCTTGCGTCTTGGCCACAAATCTGTTTAAATTCTTGAGGAGCTGCATAATTTCCATAGGATGTTGGCAGGAACTTTAAAAATATACCCCTAAAATTAGTTATTTGCAAAACAATGGTTTACCCTATAAAAGTCTCATATTGCAATATATTCGTTGAGGCCATGAGAATTCGCCAAGTCCCTAGGCTTGTTACTCGGGCTCAACGTCTACTTGTTGATCATCAGAGCGTTCCAAATATAATGGTATCCAGGCTCCGTTGTAAGTGGTCCTGTATTGAAGCGGTCTGGACTTGCCCCGTTCTTTCCGTGAGATGATGGACTTAGAACGTTCTTTCAGTTGCCACTAAAAGCGAAAACCTCTGTTCTTCGGTGATTTGCCGTGTTAATTGAAAGTTATTTTAACTGGTTTGTAGTACCGATGTCGGTCATTATAATGCGTCATCATAACTCATTTCCCAAACAAAGTGACTTACCTCGTTTTTTCCGTGGGGTTCTTCGATTACAAACACTGCTACAATCGTCACAGTAAGACGGTTATCATACAGTTGCTACGCACACCCAAGCACTAGGATCTGATGACCACGGTGTTCACCCCCTGCTTAGTTGTAGTGTTAATAAACAGTGAATAGGAATGCTCAAAGGATGACTTTATTGCCAGTTCCTGGAAATAGTGATGCGGTCGTTTCCGTGGGAAGTAGGTTTATGGACCTGTGTCTCCTCTTACATCAATAGTAGACTAGAATGTTGGCCTTTGTTCCCATCTTCCTTTGTGGTTTACTGCCAAGCTATTAGATTGCGGTAGACTATATTCTGTAATAAAGAGAATTTCAAGCCATCGTCAGAATTATTTGGCTATAAATATTATATTTTGTATTATGTGTTGTACTCCATACAAGGTACTAGAGGTCACTCCGTGACTCAGGCGGTGAGTCATTGGTCTAGTTCCCCCTTCCTTCGCCGTTGTACTACAAGATCATATTTAGCTTAAATTGGTGCATTAATGCATTGGATGCAAATAGAAATCCTCATAATTATATGTAGTCGTTTGCGTGTGGTCCACCATCATAGGCTACAGAAATACAGGCAGCAATCTATTCAATGCAAGCCTCTACAATCATTTAACATTATAGCAACCTAAAAGTTTCTTGATTGTAAACAATGTAGTCAAAACTGTATTATTATTATTATTATTATTATTATTATTATTATTATTATTATTATTATTATTATTATTATTATTATTAATGCCGACAATTTCTTAATGTGTCTTTTGACTGTTGTGATCGAGCAGCAAATCTACTTCCAAGAGTCTTTCGCATTGAAGTAGTTCCATGTCAACGGACTATGCTGAGGTTCGAACCCAGAAGCGAACGCCTAACCAATTATTATTATTATTATTATTATTATTATTATTATTATTATTTTATTATTATTATTATTACCGGCCACGATGGCCGAGGGCTCTTAACGCGCTAGCTCGTGTCTTGCTGGCATCGGGAGAGGGTGGATTCGAATACCACGTCGGCCGTCCTGAAATTGGTTTTCGTGATTTCCCATTTTCACCACCAGACAAATGCCGGGACGGTTCCTTTCAGCAGGTCCACGGCCGATTTCCTTCGAAAATCCGTCTGCTGACCCTTCCCTACTTAGACCCAAGTTTTAGCGGTCGCCTGGGCGATCGATCTGTTACTACCCCGGTTGTATCTGCTGACAAAGTGTGTTCATCTCAAAGACACCGTCCAAGAGACGGTAGAGGAATGATCCCCCGCAGAGTCCGTGGATGAAGCTAGGAGGATGAGCAATTTAAATAACATTATTATTATTATTATTATTATTATTACTAAGCCTACTGGTCAGTGATAATTTATGGTACACTACTGCATTAATTTGCAACGATTTCTTTGCTTATTTGCCCTTATAGTGAATGAAGGTTAGAATGTCTATAAATAAAGTAAGCTTTTTGTCTGAGCATTACGATTTTTCGACTAAAACTTTGTATTTTTCCCGGATGAGATGTATACAGTAGTAGCATAATGTCCTGCGCGGTTAATATTTGTCTGTTTGCTATGGATTGACGTCAGAAATACTGGAGGGAATGGCATGACAATTCGTAAGTAAGAGACATCCCTAAAATAAAACTAGGGTAGCCTACTAATTATCATGTAATACGAGTACAAAGGTTGATTGTTGTTTTCTTAAGGCGAGGAACAGCAAGGTCATCTGCCCCCAGGTGATGGGATTAATATGAAGCCTCCAAATCCAGGTAGTGAGGCGATTGCGCAATTCATATCAACCTCTTGACAGGAAGTTGTAGGTTCAGTCATGATTTCGTGGACTGCTGCAAATCACGTATTACTCCCGCGATAGGGCGAGAAGCACGCATCCTTCTGCTATCCATGTGTCTCAATCCTGTGTTTAAGAAGTCTCAAGATAAGTACGAACCGTAGAGTAAGTCTGTCTGTGATCAAGAGTAAGGATAATACTGTAGATCAGGCGTTCTCAACCTGGTGCTTGTGAGCACCACATTGCTCTATAAATAAAATTTCGTGCTCCCGTCATACGAGACAAAAAGTGATCGCGAGCGAGTGATTCATCCTTCAGTTCAAATTCTATTACACGAACCGGAATAAAAGTGTTTTCTTTACAAGTTTTGACAATCAGAAATTTTATCATTTTGTGAAATATAAATAATTGCACTTCCCTATTTTATGAGTAATGGAGTTAGAAGGTGTGGTTTGTACCAAATTCTTCCAAATCGTTTCAATAGTACAGGTCAAATCTTGCATTTCTTGATAAGTCAACAGAAATATATTTATTTGTTTATTAAGTGCTTTTAAACAAATAAACAAGACGATAGGCCCTGACAGAACTGTTTCGCGTACAGCCCCTAGCGCCGGGCGGGTAGTCTGTACTCACAGGGCGCACACAACCCATTATGCGAGAGTTCTCGCACGGGTCCGCTAGTAATAATAATAATACTGCTACTAATAATAATAATGCAACAACCATGTGCCACTCTTTCCTTTTCTTATCTCTCTCTCTCTCTCCCTCTGACGTTCTGAAGTAGCTAGGGATTCACTGATCACCATCCATGTTGCAACTGATTACATGTCTCATGCAGGTAAGGTACATTTACTGTACGTGTGAACAATCTAGTTTTGTTTAAAAGCACTTTATAAACAAATAAATATATTTCCATTGACTTATCAAGAAATGCAAGATTTTTCCTGTACTATTGAAACGATTAGGAAGATTTTGGTACAACCCACACTTTCTAACTCCCTCTGGTGTAAGAGGTTGAGTTTTGTGAAACATACACCTTAGCGTATTACATAATAAGATTAGACTATTATTAGTAGTATTAGTAGTAGTATTATATTCGATTCAATGATGCTCGGGTACTTTGTATGGCATGAGGGTGGTGCTCACAGTCTCAAAAAGGTTGAGAACACTTGCTGTAGATTCTCTCCATAGTTACTCTATGTTTATTGCTGTCACGCTAACTCTCTTAACTCTCATGCTGGCTTCTCCCCGACATTGCTATAGATTCCAACGTTAGTGAGTAGCCTACTTAACTCTTCACGGAACATCGTTTTAGTGAAATTGACTCCACTATTAGCTATTTAGAGGGCAAGGCTGTCCTCCATATTTCTGTCATAGAACTATTGTTTCTTTTCTTCAGCGACGGGGATATGTCGTCACTTCCTTTACTACTGTATATGTACCCATCAACGATGGGTATTGAATGCTAGTACGGTATGTTATACCGATTGCCCCAGATGGAGAATGTGGTATATATGTAGAGATGAAACGATTAGTTCAGGACAGGGGGGGGGGTCCAGGATAGCTACATCAAACCATTTTAGGGACTGAAGACTCAAAACACATTGCGATAAAAGTATACAAATACATATTCATAAACCGCCTAGTCAATACTCCATTGAGCACTTGAACTTTAAATTGGGGCAGATGACCTCGCAGTTCTTCCCCTTAAAAGAACAGTAACTAATCATATATATTATTTCAGTAGTATAGATCCCTCCTGCGGCGCTCACAAGCGACCGATCGTGACAAATGAGCATTCAAATGAAAGAGAATAGACATTAGCAGTGGTTGGTTGGTTGGTTGGTTGGTTCCTTAGTTTAGGGGCTGCGACAACGCGGTCATGTAGCCCCGTGTACTTTGGGTGTGTGTAGAATTTGTCTGATAACCGGTGTTAATTGTGATGACTGTATTAGTGTGTGTATCTGTTTTTTTAAATTCAAGTAGGGACTGCAACTTTGAATTTTCAAATAGTTCCTACTTTTGCCGCCAAACGCCACCGTCAACGACTACTAGGCCTAGTTCAGAACTAGCTACTAGACGCCACCGCAGTCGGCTCTTGGCAACGAACGTAGCAATCTAAGAGCGTTGTTTACATTCTTAACCTATCCAATTTAGTTTCACACAGGTGTAATTAGTGGAAAGATCTTTAACATGCCATAAATCTATGACATGGGACCGCCGGCTTTACTTCCCCTCCGAAGGAAGGCATACTGAGGGATTTTTAACGCTCTTAAAAAATCCGACGGCTTCGACATTAGCAGTGACTTGTTGCACTATACTTTCATAAATATCTATAATTTCTTTAAAAAAAATACTTTAAAAAAAGTGTACGAAGTGTGCGAATTGCAAACACCGTTGATGTAGAAAAATACGCTCCTTAATTGCTGTCCACGGGCCGCTGTGAGGCCTGTTTCATGTCATATTAACATTCTGAGGTCTTTCCTTTATCCTGAAATGTAAATAGTGTTCTATAATTATTTGGTTGAAATAAAAACATAACCTTTCTCCTTAAGTGTCTCATTATAAACCTATTGGGGAAAGTGTGGTTTCTCGCATGGATCCGCTAGTAAACTTAAAATTGTTTTGTGGGCATGTTTCGGGTTTAATTAAACCCTTCTTCTGTCAGTTGTAACTCTTCAGTCGATCAACACAAATTTGCCCAATGACTGGGCGGGTTACAATGTCATGGTATATGAACAACAAGTAAATAGCACTCCTGGAAAAATGTACATGTATTAGTTATGATCACTAATATAACGGTAATCCTAAAATTCCCCCATTATAATAGTGATCTTAACTAATATCATGTAAATTATTTCCAGGAGTGTTTTTTATTTGTTGTTCATATAGCCTAATTTGTATCCTGCCGCGCCGACTCATTGGATAAATTCGTGTTGACCGACTGAAGAGTTACAACTGACAGTTTGTATAGGCAGGTTCGCTCCTGGCCGTGGTAAGTGATTTTTGAAAGGACACAAAAATCACGGCACGCATGTCATAAATTGTTGGCATGTTAAAGAACCCATTTGATTCAGTAGGCCGTGTTCATGATGGCAAAATTAATCTTGGGATTTTCCGCCAACACAAAGTTCCTTCTTTCTCTACCTTTTTTTTTTTTTTTTTTTTTTTTTTTTTTTTTTAGCGTATGGCTTTTAGTGCCGGGAGTGTCCGAGGACATGTTCGGCTCGCCAGTTTTGTAGCTGCTTCGAGACGGACACCCAATGGGTGAGCTACAAGTACCGTTGGGGAGGAAAGTTGGAAGGGAAGGGCGAGGAGTTGGAAGGTAGCGGCTGTGGCCTGTAGTGAGGGACCAACCCCGGCATTTGCCTGGAAGGAAGATGGGAAACCACAGAAGACCATCTTCAAGGTTGCCGGCGGGGGGATTCGAACCTCCTCGCCTCCCGGATGTGAGCGACTGCCATTAGTCATGCCGTAACCACCACGGCTAACTCACCCGGTTCTTTCTCTACTAGAAAGCGTCAAGGAGCTTACTGTCGACGCAGAAATTGTGTGCATCCTGGTTTGGAGATAAATATAAAAATAACCGAAAGGCCTACAGAAAATCAAGTAACATCACCATTTTCCTTGTTTATTTCTGCGTTGATTGATGGTAAAGATAACTTTTAGAAACGTATTTTAATATCTTTTATGGCAGGTGTAATGTACCTAGTAAAACGTACTGGTCTTTGGCGGGTTTCGTGGGAAACGTCGACTTAAGAGATTCACAAATCTTAACGCCGTTGTGCTACAATAACCAAATTTTAATATGTGTTAGTCAGATATGTTGTTTGTGTGCATGTGAAGTTTCAAAATTGTATCTCCAACATAAACAACAAAACAATCAATAATGTGAAAGGCTCGCATTTCGAAACTGGACTTCCGTAGAAGTTCGTTCTTGTGTGCGTTGTAATCCACATTTGCGATATGTAACTATCCGTAATGTAAATAAATATGTTTATTTTATAGGGATTGATATTTATTATGATTTTGGCGGCTGTTGTTGGCAGGCGAGATCAGCAGGAAAGTTGGTGCGCTGTTGCCGCATTCGCTCACTGCCTGATCAGAGCTTCCTCGGCACAGAGCATATTCAAGTAAAATGTAGCCTAAATCGTTTCCACATTCCCCATCATATATTTAACATTCTCGGAAAGTGTGATAAACATTTCTCCAATTTTTCGATCGTAGGAAATATTTTTTGAAAATAAAAACTATGAATAGATTTACGTACAAATTCAATAATATTAACTGGCCAATGTGAATGGATGGTCGTCCTACCGATAGTCTTTTCCTCTTGACCTGATCCTGGATTTTCATCCCTCACAATCTCAGCATTCATAGTTTTGAACCGTTACGTAGAGGCTTGCATTCTTGGCTGTCGCTGTATGCCTCTCACCAAGGCGGTCCGGGTTCGATTCCCGGTCAATGCATGTGAGATTTTCGAAGTGAAATGCCATGTCCTGTGGTTCGGATTCCACGTAAAAAGGAGGTCCCGTGGCTCATAATCACAAGATTCACGGTCACGTAAAACTACAATCTTCTTCTTCTTCTTCTTCTTCTTCTTCTTCTTGGCTGTCACCGCGAAGGCCCTGATTTAATTCCCGACTCTGCCAAGGAATGTAATTCTTGTTGTTTTGCCTCGTGAGGCAAAACTGAGTAGAGGCGGGTTCGATTCCTACCTCAGCCATCCGTAAGTGGTTTTCCGTGGTTTCCCACTTCTACTCCAGACAAATGCCGGGATGGTGCCTAACTTAAGGCCACGGCCACTTACTTCCCAAATCCTACTTAAATTATTACAAATGCACACACTAGTTCATACATCACAGTGACACAGGTTATCAGACAAATTCTACACACACCAAAGTACACAGGGCTGCATGACCTCGATGTCGCAAAGCCTCTAAAAGAATTAACAACAGCCTATTCAACCGAGTGAGGGATCACTCAAAGACAATCAACAACTCGCCGGAGCAACGGATATCGCTTATCGCCATCTCACCCTCTTAAAGAAAAAAAAATAGCACTCAAAATCATCCGAATTCCGCACTCCGTAAACAGGGTTCTAGGAGGCATTATTGTGAAGGTATCTACTCCACAATTTCCTCAGTGAAACTGGGAACTACACTTTAAGACAATATCCGAGATAAAAGATAAACAGTGACTCACTGATGTGTTTACAGACTTCCTTTGACACATCTAAGGGCAGAGTTGAACAGTGAATGTTGAAACTGGCGAAGAATGCGATCCTCATCCAAGAAAGGCGTAAGTCTCTGATAATTTCTTTAGGATTTATTTATGTTTACTGGTTTATCTTGTACTAGTTAAATATTCAGAGTTTGTTTGAACTAAATAGTTTCCTTTTAGTAAACACCAATAAAATAATTTTGTAATGAACAGATATGAGACAGTATAACAACATATAATTTATTTTTCTTACTAATTTCATCACGAACTTGTGAATTAATTTGTAATCTTTAATCATTCATTCATTCATTTATTTATTGCCACATCATGCTTCTGGGACTAGCTTTCTCTGTGTTTTAAATATTTTATCACCACCGAGAGTCATCTTATTGTGATGTACTGTATACCAAATTAAAATTTTAAAAAGACTCCCCAACGTTGAAATATACGAAACACAAGGATAGATCTGAAAGATATAGCCTACTGCCAGACATCATTTCGCAAAATGTCCTACAGTTGGCGCTGTAGAAGTATTTTCGAATACAATACAAATCTACTTAATATGAATGTACTACATTCCAACAGATGTATTGCATTATGAAGCTGTGCGAACGGAGCGCTGATCAGTCAGAGATGTTCACTGACGCGCCAGAACAAGGGAACGCGGCAACAACGCACCAACTTTCCTGCTGATCTCGCCTGCCGACAACAGCCACCAAAATCATAATAAATATCAACCCATATAAAATAAACCCATTTATTTACATTACGGACAGTTTAATATCGCAAACTGTTAGTATATGTGGATTACAACGCACCCAAGAACGAACTTCTACGGAAGTCCAGTTTCGAAATGCGAGCCTTTCACATTATTGATTGCGGTGTTGTTTGTGTTGGAGATAAAATTTTGAAACATCACATATACACAAACAACATATCTGACTAACACATATTTAAATTTGGTTGCTGTAGCACAACGGCGTTGAGAGTTGTTAATCTCTTAAGTCGACGTTTCCCTCGAAACCCGCAATTTTGGGAGGCTGACTATCGGGACAGTGTTAGCATCAAAATCCAGTGCTCGGCCTAGGAGGCTGAGTACTGGTGTTTGGGCTCATTCAAGATATTGTTCCATGATGTTCATTGGTTGGAAATCGGAACTGGCCCTTCTCTATAGTGTGAAGGATATGTGCATGCCACTCAATAATACCAGTAGTCAGCCGCACATTAAAATAACGGCTGACTACTGGTGTGATGTTAACCAGTAGTCAGCCATGATATTTCCTTTCGGCTAATTTCCTTTTTATTACCGTATATCGTGATCTCTTTCTGCATTAAATAACTGTACTTTTTCTTACAGGATCTGTAGCATGTGCCTTTTATAAATATGACAGGGACCAGGGGCCTATTCATCTGTATCCTGAAAATGCTCTCACACAAGCACTTCAGGAAATCCGAGAAAATGAAATGCTAATTAGAGAAGCGAGCAGGAAGTTTGGTATGCCAAGAGGGACTCTACAAGACCGTCTTCATAATAGAGTTCCAGAGGGACCACGTAAAATGGGGCCTTGCACAATTCTGACTGAATTAGAGGAATTCAAGATAGTGAAATGGCCTGAGGGTTGGGTTTTGGGGAGGTCGACAGTGGGTGGATGAATAGTGACATCTTCTATGAATACATTATTAATTGTGTAGACAAGTGGTTAGTTGACAATCTAATCCCGAAACTCATTTTGTTACTTGTTGATGGCCACCGAACACATCTCACGATGGAATTAAATAGGGAATGTTCAGAGAGAAACATCATTCTCTAATGTTTACCACCGAACACAACGCACATCATGCAGCCAGCAGATGCTAGTGTCTTTAAACCACTCAAATCGGAATGGAAAAAGACTACTCGAGAGTGGCAGAATGATCCTAAGAATGTCAATACCCTTCTGACGAAGTCAAACTTCTGCCACTTCTATTCATGATCCTAAAACACGAAAGTCTCCCCACTTCAATTCAAAATGGATTCAGGAAATGTGGACTGTATCCATTTAATCCTAGTGCTGTGGATTACTCGAAATGTGTTCTGAATCAACTGGAAAGCTTGGCTGACACAAACCCAGCCCCAGAAAATGTACTACAACGTGAACATTTCAACATAGCTAAGAAAGTTATTCAGGCGTTGAGGAATGCATTAACTTCAAAAGGACAAGATGTTGATGCCATTCTTGAAACTGTTAACACAGTAATGGAAGGATTTACAGCTGAGAGGCCGGCCACAGTGTTAGACAGTCAAATTGAAATTGATGGAGAGTTGCTTGATTTTAATATTGAACCGGGGGTATATGAAGTCCAGGGCACTTCTCTCATCAATTCTTGCACTGTCCCAGATCGCCCCCTGTCTACCCCTGGCCCATCAAGTTCAGTAACTTTGTCAGGTTATAACTTGGCTGTCGCATCTCAAGAAACACACACTTCATTTCTCGCCCTTTCTGAGGAAGTTTCAACTTCTATTACAGCAGAAAATTCTCATTGTGGGACCCCTGATTCATCCCCTTCATTGCAGGTGTCACCTTTCTCGTCATCAGAAACCACACCTACCTCTTTAACTGCTAAAAGATCCCTATTGAATAGGCATTTGTATTTTCCATCTCCTATTCCGAAGTCCACAAAAGCGAAGCAGAAGAAGGCATTAGAAAGCGGGGAGAATGCACCAAAGACACCTCCCAAGCCAATTTCATCAATTGCATGGAGAGAATGGTATTCAAGGAAGGAACGGCAAAAGAAAGAGAAAGAAGAAACTTTGCTCAAGAAAAGAGAGGATAGGAAGAAAATGGCAGAAGAAAGAAGATTAAATGAAACAAAAAAGAGAAGGAACAGAGGTAAGTGAGAGAAACTGTCTGAAACACAAAATAGGGACGTTAGTGATGCTGGTGTTATTAAGTGTACAGAATGTCAAGAACTGGTTAGTGACGTTGAAGATGACGATCTAAAAAATTTTGGTTGTGACAACTGCCGAAACTGGTTCCATTTAAAATGCAGTCATTTCACCCCGTATATGAATCACCATTCCAGTGTAAAATTTGTTAAAACATAGGCTAAGCACAATAGGATAAGTTTTTTTTGGTAACCATTCCATGCCTGAAATTTTCAGGTGTGACTGTTTTATTGTACTATTGTAGAAATGTGTCAATTGTTATTTTTGTGTTTTTTTCCAAGATTAAAAATATAATCAAAACACTTACATTTTCAAATTACTAAACTTAAATCTCCAGAACAAACACTGGCTGACTACTAGGACTAGAAAGGCTGACTACTGAAAATTAATGGCTGAGTACTAGAAAAACGTGGCAAGTATATTTATAGCAGTTGGGAACAGTATTCATTTTGAAATGATGCTGAAAAAAGTACATAACACAAAACATAATTAATCATTCTACCACCCAGTTACAAATCTACCTTATTGTGCTTAGACAATGGCGTTCTGTAGTAGGAATAACCCACAAGTTTTGTTACCTGGCTGACTACTGGCGCATTTACCCTATCTGACTAACACATATTTAAATTTGGTTGCTGTAGCACAACGGCGTTGAGAGTTGTTAATCTCTTAAGTCGACGTTTCCCTCGAAACCCGCCAAAAACCGGTACGTTTTACATTACACCTGCCATAAAATATATTAAAATACTTTTCTAAAAGTTATCTTTACCATCAATCAACGCAGAAATAATCGAGGAAAATGGTGATGTTACTTGTTTTTCTGTATGCCTTTCGGTTATTTTGCTATTTATCTCCAAATTCGGATGCACATAATTTCTGCGCCGACAGTAGATATCTAACCTCCTTGACTTTCATAGCGCTCCAAGGAACAAAAAATGACATGCAAGCTTCCCTCTGGGCGTCAAATAACAAAGCTTGCACCCGGCAACCGAGGCCATACGATAGTCTATTATTATTATTATTATTATTATTATTATTATTATTATTATTTATAGGCAACACTGAAAGAATGTCTTCAAAACTTTACATACACCATAAACCCTACTTCAGCACAATAATAATAATAATTTAAACAACACGAAATCTTTTGAATAATGATGTATTTTGTTGTTGCTTATTTTAGGGGCTGCGACATTGTCATATAGCCCCGTGTATTTGTGTGTGTGGAATTTGTGTGATAACCTTGTGTTATTTTGATGGCTGTACTAGTGTTTGCATTTGTAAACTGGGGATGCGATTGGGAAGGAGGCAACCGTGGCATCAGTTAGGCACCATCTCGGCATTTGCCTGGAGTAGAAGTGGAGAACCACGGAAGTCCACTTCCAGGTTGGCTGAGGTGGGATTCGAACCCTCCTCATCTCAGTTTAGCCTCTCGAGACTGAGCGTACCCCGTTCCAGCCCTCACAACATAATTAAAATTTCTTAGTAGAGCCGGGAAACGAAACCGGACCTCTGGGATGACAGCCAAGAATGCTAACCGCTACACCACAAGGTGTTCCGAGATATTTTGGCTTTAAGTTATTATTGTGCTTTAGAAGGGTTTAATTAAAGCTGAAACATGACCACGAAACAATTGTAAGTTTTAGTGAACAATAAAGTCTCGACGAGGCGGATAGACTACAGTCTTGTTTATGAAAATATTTGTAAGCCAATACGAACCTCAGGGTAAAAATCCAACATGATTAATTTTATGGCTTATTATAAAAGTATATCTTCTTTAATTCTTGAAAATTGTTTTTTCATTCCTAACAGCTACAGTATCTTCGATGATTGAATCAAAAAGTTTTCTTTTAGTCTGGCAGAAGAGAAACTTCGTGAACTTACTTTTTTTATTTCAGAATGCGGAGATAATTTGGGCTCGCTGTTACATCGCCATCTTGTCCCTCGTGGGCTATAGAACCCACAGTGTACAGTAATTAACTACAGCCCCTGCGGCAGAAACTGTTATTGAACGTTGCTGACAGTTCCTGGACTTTAAAGTAGATCTCGCGGCTCGAGGAGGATTATATTCCACAGTGGCGCATCTGTCTTCATTGGTACAGTATACACTCTGCATGAATGTACTGTAGACCATCTTTAATATCCCTTAGTGTCTGACGTCGTGGCTTTGACTTTGGTCCGAATGGACCCGCGTTCGACTTTCGGCCGGGTAGTAAGATTTTTTATTTGAATTGGGACTGGGTATTGTAACGTCTTTATGAATTTCAACTTCATCACGACGTCAGGTCGTCCACGGTCGTCCATTCAAAAGACCAGCACCAGACCTCTTTGGAGGTCATACGCCTTGACATTAAATATATCCCAGTGCGGCGGTTCTCAATGAACCATGATTGCCAAAATCTAATAATTTTAATAAATTCCAGATCATCGAGGAAAAAATTGTTTCGCTGAAAATATCAGAAAAAATCCTTATTTTGCGTTTAAAAACAAGAGTTTTTTTTTCTTTCAGAAATCTGAGTTGGAATATTTTGAAGACTGGTTGGTTGGTTGGTTCTTAAGTTTAGGGGCTGCGACAACGCGGTCATGTAGCCCCGTGTACTTTGGGTGTATGTAGAATCTGTCTGATAACCGGTGTTAATTGTGATGACAGTATTAGTGTGTGTTATCTGTTTTTTAATTCAAGTAAGGACTGCAGACTTTTGAATTTTTCAAATAGTTCCTACTTTTTCCGCCAAACGCCACCGTCAACGACTAATAGTTCAGAACTTAGCTACCAGACGCCACCGCAGCCGACTCTTGGCAACGAACGTAGGAACCTAACAGCGTTGTTTACATTCTTAACCTATACAATTTAGCTTCACACAGGTGTAATTAGTGGAAGGTTCTTTAACATGCCATAAATCTATGACATGGGACCGCCGGCTTTACTTCCCCTCCGAAGGAAGGCATACTGAGGGATTTTTAACGCTCTTAAAAATTCCGACGACTTCGGCCGGATTTGAACCCGCGATCTTGGGCATAGAAGCTCAGCATGCTACCAACTACGCCACCGAAGCTGCCATTTTGAAGACTGAGAGCTAATTTAATGTACAACAGAGCAGTTGAATTGTAACTTTCCTTGCGCCATTATAATACGAGTTGACAATGAGCTAACCTCGAGCGTGGATTTTGTGGGGTAATCGATTCGCGCACCTGCTAGGAACGCAGGGGATTTGGGTTCGAGTGGTGATGTTGGTCCCATTTTTTACTCTAACGCTTAAAATATATTTATTTTCATTGAAAATTACAGTTTGCTTATTATTTATTGTGTTGACTACATGTCTGAGGTTTGAAAGACAAATATTCCGTGTATTATCTTATCTAAAGATAAGCAAGTAAGGACACGTGCGCAAAGCAGAATCTTCGTATCTATATTAAAACACTTTGCTACAATTTCCATTTAGTCACCAACCTTCAGTCACAAAAATTCTGTCAATGTATTTAGTTCTTTCTTATTACCGGTATCAAACTTTTCTTTTTTTTAGCGTATGGCTTTTATTGCTGAGAGTGTCCGAGGACATATTCGGCTCGCCAGAGTTTGCAGCTGCTTCTATGTGGTCACCCATGGGGTGAGCTACAAATACCGTCGCGTGTGGAGTGTAGTCTGGGGAGGAAAGTGTGACTGTAAGGACGAGGAATTGGAAGGTAGCGGTTGTGGCCAATAGTTAGGGACCAACCATGGCATTTGCCTGGAAGTAAGATGGGAAACCACAGAAGACCATCTTCAAGGTTGCCGGCGGGGGGATTTGAACCTCCTCGCCTCCCAGATGTGAGCGACTGCCTGCAGCCACGCCGTAGTGACCACGGCTAACTCACCCGGTATTATCAGTGTAAAAGTTAATGTACCAACTGGGGTAGCTACGCGGTTAACGCGAATGGGCCTGGTTATCTCCGGACTCGGAATACGTGTGGATCGAAACCTACTGTCGATCGTCCTGGAAATATTTTCCGTGGTTTCCCATTTTCGACTCCAGGAAAATGCAAGTATGGCCACAATTGCTTCCTTCAGATTCCTTGTCCTATTTCATCTCTCATTAATTCCTCTTCCGGTGTGTTCGTCAGGAAGGTCATCCGACCATAAAACCATTGCCCTCGTGGAAACTCATCTTACCTCATCCCTGACCTCGTAGAAACGGGATAATATGGGGCAGAAATATCAAAATGTAACAAACCGTATTTAAAAAAATCGTGAATGAATGTTCTTTAAAAAGTCAATTCTTGCTTAAACCTAGAATTTACAGCCTTTTCCTTCCTGGAATCCAGTGAATTCTTTGGAAAAACGGCCAGGGTAGACCACGCTAGGGAACAGTTCGGTAATTCTAAGGTTAATTTCTCTGCCTCGTGGTTTTTGAGGAATAACTACAAAGGGATGATCATTTTTATCTTCATGTTTTCATGGTGTAGTGGCTAGCATTCTTGGCTGTCGCCCTGGAGGCCCCGGTTCGATTCCCGGCTCTGCCAAGAAATGCTATTCTGGTCTGAGGGCTGGAACAGGGTACACTCAGCCTTGTAAAAGAAAACTGAGAAGAGGTAGTTTCTATTCCCACCTCAGGCACCCTTAAAGGGATTTTCGTTGATTTCACATTTTTCCTCCAGGCAAATTTCGAGATTGTTCCTAACTTAGACCACGGCCGCCTCCATCCCAATCCACACCTGAATTACAAATACACTACTGCAGACACTACGATGTCGCAAAGCCCCTAAATGAATTATTAACATAATTTTTATCACAAGGTTGAAATATTTGTAATTTCGAATACGACAGAACGGATTCTGGCCCAATTCTTCTAATACGGTAAGCAATAACATTTTCCATGTTAGGTAATGTAAGATATTTTTCGTATTGGTTTATAGATAACTCTTAAAATATTACGCCTATCAATACAAATTATGAAACATCTATTAAATTGTTGTACATGTTTCGACCCTTCAATGGAGTCTGCTTCAGCTTAAATCCAATTTATAATCTATTCTAATTAAAAAATAGGACAATATTCATGAGGTTTCTTTTACTTTTTAACTCAATTCAAAATTATATTGTTTCAATTAATTTTTTAAATTTAATATTTTTATGTAAGGATATCAATTTATTTATTTATTTATTTATTTATTTATTTATTTATTTATTTATTTTACTCTTACTTTTTAATTAGAATAGATTATAAATTAGAGTTAAGCTGAAGAAGACTCCATTGAACTATTGAATAGATGTTTCATCATTAGTATTGATAGGCGTATTTTAAGAGTTACAATTCTTCTAGTACTGAATTTCCTAGTGTATTGGTGATTACAACTTAAAGCATTCGGACCATTTTATTGTCAGATTTGGACAATGCAGCGGAACTTATACTATAGAATCGAGACCGCCCCTATGTTGGTAAACCTAAATTGTATGCTCGCAATCGTGAGATTTAAGTTGACAGTTCCTGTCAATTTTCACCTAAAGATGTCGGCACGCGCGAACGAAACATGCTATTTCGTGTTCGTGGTGTTCTTTAGTTCACTTAAATATACATCAGTCCTCGAATGGAAAGTTTGTCTGACGTGTTATGTGTGGAATGTTATCGGTTGTTTCCGTACTTGTTTTTGTTTCTACCCGCATTCTCGTGGCGGAAATAAATACAGCACATACACGTGAACAGGGGCGCACCCAGACTTTTGGTTTGGAGGGGGTTTTCCTCAATAACATGATTTCAGCTATGGAAAGAGAATGTGTCCATTATTAGTCTTGTATGTAAATATGTATATTTGAGATCATATGCATAAAAAGATATTCTATAAGATCAAACATAATGTAGAATGCTGTGTTAAAACCAATACAAAAGATGCTATTGGACTGGAGATTATTTAAACAAAATGTGCATTGGTTTTCAAATTTTAGTTACAGTACCATTGAGCTAAGGTTATACAAGTAATAAAATGGAACTGCATGATTTTTATCAAGAATTACCTTTTGATCACGATCAGAGTGATAACGACTGGATTGCTCTGCTCACTATTATCATAACTATATATCCAGCTACCAGGATTGTCAGATTGATGTGTAACATCAATTATCTGCAATCATTTACTAAGTTTTGAGTTGTTTATACCAAGAACTAGTATAGGGTTTAGGAAATTAATAATAACATATTGATTTTGAATATGTAAATTTAATTGGAACTAAAAATTACATTTTAAAAATTACGTGATGTAATTGTACACCATAGTGTTATGGATTGTAACAAATATTGCATGTACTGTACGTAAAAATATATAAGTTATTTTAATTTTCCTTAATAACTAACATTATAATAAAAAAAAATCTTTAACATTTCTAGAATTTCAAGTTGAACTTAATTACATAGGCTGAATGCAAGTTTAAACAAATAGAATACAAATCATGTATTAATGAATTAACATTAACGTTGTTTGAATAAAGTGGAAACTCAAATTTCACAGAACAAAATCCAGCCGCCTAGCAGATTTTTTCAAAATGGAAACTACCTCTGTACTGGCGACTTCAATTTCCCGGTGAATATTCAGTGCTGCTAGTCCAGTCAGCCTGTCTGCACCCATGGTATTCCTAAGATATGTTTTCAGCCGACGTAGTGTAGAAAATGACCTACCAGCAGTGCTTGTAGTCACAGGGATGGTACACAAAATTCTCAACAATGTGTGGATATTAGGAAACAAGTCCTTGTCTCATAGATTCAACACATCGATTGCGTTTTTAGGGATATTAGCGTGGGTCTTGAAGCTCTTGTGCCACAGTTCAAACTCAGCCATAAGCAGGCCTTTGTTGTTTCCTCTACTTTCAATTATGTCATTCTTATAAAAATTACACAGCCGTAAGAAATCAAGTTGCATTTTTTCTTGGAAGGTTTCTTTATGTGTATGTGATGCATTGGCTGATGGCATTAAGGACTCAAAACTCTTTAATAATATTTATGCTTGATGAATCGAGATTCCAATGAAATAATGAAAGAGTCAATCCAAGGGATGAAAACAGATCTTTTATAGTATAATTCTAGAGTTTCTGCTGGCATGTTGCTTCTGTTCAGTTGTCTACCAACTGTTCGAGGCATCGAAAGTATTGAACCGCAGTTATTAGCAATTTTGGTAGCTTCTTCAAACGAGTGAAATTCTTGATCTGCATTTTTAGCCTACTTTCGATTTTTGCAAAAAATGAAAGTAGACTTATGAGGTCACTACAGGGCCAAACATTGTGTGTCTGTGTGTGTGTGTGTGTGTGTGTGTGTGTACTCTGAATGTCTTCCCCCCCCCTATCAATTCGAACACGGTGAAACCGAATTGAACGAAATTTGGCACAGAGGTAGAACAAGCAAAGGGCACCTCAGTGTCATGTTTTATATCGCCGCCATCTTTACCAAAACTGAATGGCGGCCACTCAAACGTTCAAAACGTAAAATCAAATAGCGACTAACCAAATTATCCGATCTCTACCAAATTTGGTAACAACATACCTTCATATAGGACGCGTCTTGTGACCAAACTACAAGGTCATCCGCTGTACTATTTCAGGATGGCGACCGTGCGAATTATGCAAACTTTATAATCCATATCATGGGACCCACCAGTTCCGATTATCGAGCCGAGAATCGATTTAACTGTTCTAAAGGAAGAGGCACGTTCGAAATTAAAAGTTTATTTTGTAATACTATAGTGCAGAAGTGATTTTAAAAAGCTGGGTCGTCTCGGTATGAAGACAAGATGGCAGCGGATATCTTGTGCCTGACTTATATTTCACTAATTTGAGTATTGCATGCAATATAGCGTACTGATACAAAATAAATAAACTTTGTATGAAATGCTTAATAATATACTCCACTGATGAAATCGTTTAGTCTAAATCATTATTTGCTAACAAGTTATAAGTCATTTTATATAGAACGATGTTCGTTGGCACAAAAGGCTCCGTGGTAAAGCGTTGGCCTATCACTCATATGCCTATGGTTCAAACCCCATCAGAGTTTTTTTTTTGCTTGAAATTTTATATATTTATTGTTTTGTAATGATTCAGACGTTTTAAAATTAAGCGTTATATTGTGCATATTACGGGGGAAAATATATATTTAATTAAAACATAATTCACCAGCAGATTTGCTCGAGACATCTAGCAGCCAAAAAGGTAACTGCACGCCGGCCTACTTATTAACCATATTAACTTCAAGATTTTATTGAAAAGTTTCTTCTTATGGCCACTAGAATGCACTCGCCCTGTTAGGATTATATTGTTCGATACTTCTCCAATAGATGTCACGACTGGTCGACGTGGGACTCCATTGGTTAGTACCGATACCATTGGCATTCTATGCGCATCGAACTTGAAAAATGGCAAGATGATACTACGATAAATTTTTACTTTTTATTTTAAAGGGTTTGTAACAGCCTATTGTGCGTTATTTGAAAATGTTATTTGAAGTAAAGAACAAAACGATTTCACATAGTAACTGAATTCTAGCCGTTGGTGCTAGTTCAGGTTATTAATTAATACTTTTATTTCAGGCAAATAGCAATCGAAAATATCCACATAGTTTGTATACACACACCTCTGTAGGGTCATGGAAAGATTTGTTAATTCAATTAGGGTTGTGAAAGCCATGCACAACCAGACGTGTAAAGACATGCCTCAACTCAAAGTTGGATGTTGCCCACGGCAGGTCGATTATGTAATAACAACAATAATAATATTAATTTTATTTGTTTTACGTCCCTTTTAACTACTGCTGCTTTTAGATACGCCGGGGTGCCGGAATTTTGGCCCGAAGAGGATCTTTAACGTGCCAGTAAATCTACTGACACGGCTCCCTCACATTTGTGCACCCTCAAATGCCAGCTGACTGCGCCAGGATACGAACCTGCAACCTAGGGACCAGCAAGCGAGAACGTTACCGCTGAGCCACGCAGCCAGTCCGGTCGATTATGTCTCCAGATCCATAACATTCTTGAGATACTTCTTATCTATCTTTCTTCAATGATGGTGGTAGTTTTTTTTCTAGGTTGTGGCGTTTGGTAGAGGTAAATAGTTTCTAAGGTCTTCAACCAAGAAATGATTCTATTATACTCTTTGATAATAACGAGTTATAACTATACTCATACATTTAGGAGAAAGTAGGCTATATGTTCTTTACTGAACATCTTGTTTCTTAGCGATTTTAAGCTTTCAATCACAGTTTCAGCGTGTGTAATTGCAGACGATCAATCTAAATCAGTTCCCTGAAGCTTTTTGATTAGGTTTACTGTGTAACCAAGCAGTTTTTCTGATGCCATGAGAGAAATTATAAATTCACCTTGACTTAAGGAGTTTAGTAGTATTAGAGCTCCTGAAGGAGATTCCCTTACATTCCAGTTTTTAATCTCCTCTAACGCTACTTCAAGAGGTTGCAGCAGTTCTTTCATAACAAAAATAGCATCATGCCTTTGTACCCATCTCGTTGGACAAAGCTGCAGGAGTTTTTTTTCTTGTTGGTTTCAAGATTTACCTCAGATTCAATGCACTGTTTTAAAACTGCTCGTCTTTTAGGAGTGTTAGAAAAATCCCACAACTTCTCCACTATTCCAAAGCAGTTCCAGATTGATACAAACTCAGACGCGGTCGACAATGCCAGGTTAAAGTTATGAGAAGCGCAATGCACGTATATTGTTGTGGAGTGAGCTTCTTGGATGCACGCTTGAGCCCCTTTAAACTTTGCACTCATGGCAGCCGCCCCATCGTACCCCTGGCCACGTAGGTTATTTATGTCTATATTACTGTCTTCAAGACCTTTAATCAACATTTTTGCCATTACGCTACCCGTAGTAGAGGTTAGAGGCATGAACTTCAAAAATTGCTCACATATTTCATAACCATTTAAAGTATTTGGCGTTACATAACGTAAACACAAAGAAAACTGTTCAACAGTTGAAATATCAGATATTTCATCTGCGAGAACACTAAAAAAAACTTAGCTTCTTTTACTTTACTTACTATTTTTTCAGTTATTATTTGGTTACAAGCATCGACGACTTGATTTTGAAAATTCCAACTTATATAGGTCGCATTTTTGCCACATGACCAAAAGTGATCTTTCAAATTGTTGTCACCTGCTTCAATTCTAGCTCTGAGCAAAGCTTTTTTTTAGTTCCCCTCATTTTCAAATGGTTTGCTGTCGATTTGAAACTGACCATAATTTCTATGGCCCCTAAGGGCGATATTTTGCCTGCCACACAAAATAATAGTTTCTATTATTGGAATTATTCTTTTCACATTATTTTGGGCTTGTGCGTCTTTTCCTTTATCAAGAGATTTGTCAATCGGTTTCATTCGGCAGTCCATAACTCTTTTAAAGTTAGTTGCGCTTACACATGAGTCTTTATGATACTGCAAGTTTGCATGTTTTTCAAACTTTTCTAGTGTTTTTTTTTTTTTTTTTTTTTCAGTTACAAAAACCTTCTTCAACAAGTTGTTCAGTAGGTTGAGCGTTACTCTTACCTACTTCTTTTTTTGAAAAAAGCATACAATGGACACAGTATGCAGAGTCTTCAATTCCAGAATACGAAAGCCAGGTATATTTCTTTAGCCATGAAAACGAAAATTTTCGTTGTTGGTTCCCATGCGATCTAAAAGGAAAGTTAAAGTTGCTCTGAGGAACCCATTTGTCATTCAAAACTTTGAACTTTTCATTGTCCGTCAATACTTTGTTTTTAAATAAACCAATGTCCAAATCCATGTTATGTTTACTTACAACGGCCTTGGGTCTGCTCACATTTGCCTCTAAGCCCTCCTCTGACGAACAACTTGGCTGTCTTTCTATGCTTGCAGTCCTTGTTAACAGTTCCTTACTCGTTGAAGGATTGCCACATTCACTAACACTAACCACATCATATTCATTGATTTTTAACGGTTTAAAGTAGTTTTGCATGTTTGACTTTCTTTTGTCTCCCAATTTGACACACTACGAACACCAATAGCCAATAGAAAATACAAACACAACAACAATCAACGAATCAACTTTTACAAACACCACTACTGACTTGACGCCTGACACAGAGCACAGCACAATACATTGGGGAGATAAATTTTCACCGCTGTCCCACGCGCATCTTGCTCTGAGCATAGTTACGACAACGGTCGGAAATATCCGATCGTGTTGTGTTTACAATATATATTATTATTATCACTCAAGTGTTCCAAGCCTCCGTGGCTTAGGCGGCAGCACGCCGGCCTCTCACCGCTGGGTCCGTGGTTCAAATCCCGGTCACTCCATGTGAGATCTGTGCTGGACAAAACGGAGGCAGACAGGTTTTTCTCCGGGTACTCCGGTTTTCCCTGTCAACATTTCATTCCAGCAACACTCTCCACTATCATTTCATTTCATCTGTCATTCATTTAATCATTGCCCCAGAGGAGTGCGTCAGGCCTCGGCAGCCGGCCCAGTGCATATCCTCGCCGCTAGATGGGGGCTTCATTCATTCCATTCCTGACCCGGTCGGAGACTGGAAGCAGGCTGTGGATTTTTCATTATCACTCAAGTGTTGCATAAGTATAGGCCTAACATAATTCTATTTTAAAACAGTAGAAAATCGCAAAATGTTCCAACGTTCCAACATTAAACATTCTGGAGACCGTTATGCAATCAATTTTCTTGAAAGATATCATCAATGTTTTTAAAGTGTTCCCAGGTTGTTGTTTTTTTTTTTTTGGGGGGGGGGCTTAAGTCCCCAAAGCCCCCCCCCCCCCCCTGGGTGCGCCCCTGCACGTGAAGACGAACGGTGAGCGATAAAAATCGCGAGCTCTTGTTGGAATGGAGAGCCGTTGTATGAACACGCCAAATGTCGTGTTACTGTCTGATCTGTTATTGCACTGAACGAAACTTGGTAGCGTACATGTACGAATGCCTTGTTTCCCTCATGCTCATTGAAAACTTTGTAAAAGAAGATTCCTTCAGTAAATGTTCTCAGAGTTAAGTTATAGGCCACCACGTTTTCCCAAGGGCGTTAAGCGGACCAAAGAGTAATAAAGGATGTTTGTTCGTTTATATAGTCTGAGGGCTGGAACGGGTACACTCAGTCTCGCGAGGCATAACTGAGAAGAGGTTGGTTCGATTCCAGCCTTAGTCATCCTGGAAGTAGTTTTCCTTGGTTTCCTCACTTCTACTCCAGGCAACTTCTGGAATGGTTCCTAAATTTAGGCCACGGCCGACTCCTATCCAAATACTCGCCCGTAGGCCTAAACTTTCCGTTCATTTATCCAAGCCCATTATCGCTATGTGAAGCTAAAAATAGTAAAATAAACATCTTCAATATTATACCGGTATATATCCGACTCTTAGCGAACGTTCATTGTGACATAACTGGGACCTTTCTCATACCCTTTGCATTTCAGGTGCTGTCAGTATTTTTTGTTGTGTACTATAGCGTAACAATATCAGCGAGTTTATTCCCATACCATGATGATGTACTACTGGCACTCTTTCCTGGCTAATTTCTGGCTTCCTGAAATTTGCGTTTTGTGGAATGCATTTGTGCGTATCGGATAATTCAGTGCGTATACTAGTAGTGCGTGTAGCCGTCCATTGAGGAACATGGCTCTGGTATGTGGATAATTAATGGAGCCCATCCCGTCAGCTGGGCTGCCAACCTTGACAGTGGAGAGTACGCGTTGAGTCACGCTCCAAGACGGCGCCGACTGGTTGGGATTGTTGTTTTAAGAGGCGAAATTTCTGGTTCATCTGCCCGTAACGATTTGCTTGATAGTGAAAAAGATAATAAATGAAAACTACAAAAAATAGGGATAAGGGAAATAAATAGCACGAAAATGAAAAGCCTTCTACCCTCGAAGATTGAGGATTGACGGACTTGTAATGAAATAGAGCAATGAAAGGCCTATAGGAAAGGGAATAAGGGGAGGGGTCTGTCCAAAACCAATGGGAAAACGGACAACGCTCAGAAATCCCTCGGAATCGCTAACTACCGAGCTCACCAACTGTAAGTCCTTAGGGTGTAGCGCTATCCAGAGTACACAATGCTGATGTACCTACACACACCATGCATTCTGCAGGGCCTCTTACAGAAGGCAAGAGATGCCATGACATAAGTTGTTGTTTCATTTGAGGGCCTTGGACATCGTGGTCATTTAGATGATGAGGGGGACACAGCGAAGACGAAGTGCCGAAGTCAAGCAGTATTGCGCGCGCTATTATACGGTACTTGTGTTAGACAGAAGTTATATTGTGAATTGTGAACGGAAAAATTAATAGTATATGCAAATTAAGAATGGTGCGTTTCTACTTGTTTCGCAACTGTACAGCTAAGCGTTAGAGGAGCTCATGTCACCACGGAGAGAAAAACTATGACTGAGACTGCTGGAGCTGAGTCATATCCTACCCACGCGACTGTACTTGCCCAACCAAGGAGGCTGACAGCGTGCCACAAATAAACATAGAATAGTTCCTACCACGACCGCCGGCACTCGTATTTTGAAAGGCTAATACATGGGTGTGTGTAGAATTTCTCTATTTGTATGTCGTAGTGTGTGTATTTGTAACTCGGCGAGGGTTGGGAAAGACGTGGCAGTTGCCTAAAGGTATTTGCCTGGAGCACAAGCGGGGAAACTACGGAAAACCACTTCCAGGATGGTTGAGGTGGAAATCGAACCCACCACTTCTCAGTTTTGCCTCACAAGGCTGAGTGAACCCCGTTCAAGTCCTCAAATTAGAATTAAATTTCTTGGGATAGCCGAGAATCGAACCCGGACCTCCGTGGTGACAGCCAAGAATGCTAACCGATACGCAAGACTGCGGATATGTGTATTTGTAATTGAGGTGATGATTGAAAATTAAACGGCCGTGGCCTTCAGTTAGGAACAATCCCGGCAATCGTCAGTTGGCAACGTTGCGTGAACAGCAATGAAACTTTCCATGCTTAGAATATTTTGGTCACCAAACAAACTCGAGTGTCTTCAAGAAGGAAACAATACAGCAAGAAAAGTAGTAGCCATAAAAGGCGTCAATGCATCATTAAAGAAAATGCATGAACCTGCTATGCTTAACACCGTACTTGAATGAAAGCTCAAAGAGTGGAGATTGGATATCTTGCCAGCAACAATACATTAAAATAATGAAGTCGACAGTTGCCTGTACTGCTGGCGATACTGAAATGCAAACTGTTTTCACTCAGGATGAGTTGTTAGTTACGTACATGATACCCAATCTTAATGGAGAAGGTTTGGTGCTGAACTGGATCAGCTATCACGATCCGGACCCAGAATCCCCTGAACAAAACGTAGATAATGAAGTAAGGTCCTTCTGCTTCCATAAAAGCGTTTGCAAATTATGTAAGTTGTAAGGTATGGTAATGTCTATAATTAACCAAGGTTATTTGATGATATATTGTCACCTCTGTTGCGTCTGACGTCTATAAATAAAACTCTCTATCTTGACGAAATGCTGACTCAAGTTCGTTTGTCAAGGCCATTTGGAAGTTTGTTTATTTCATACTATCTTTCATTACCAGTTTCTGACGAGTTCAAAGATTAAAGGAAGGCAGTTCACGACAACTTCTAGGTTATATCCCCGTTATCGAAGGAAAGAAAAATCCTATGACAGTATTATGGAGTACTTTTGTTATTGTTAATTCATTTCAGGGTCCTGGGACATCGTGGTCATCAGCCCCATGTATTGGGTGTGTCTAGAACTTGTCTGATAACCTGTATGTATGTGATGACTGTGGTAGTGTGTGTAGCTGTATTAGGGACAGGAATGAGGAACGTGCCCCGTGAATTGGAATACGATGCTATCCCGTCATTTGCCTGGAGGGGGTGTGAAAAAAAACGGCATTTGCCTGTCAGATGAATTACAAAATCACGTTGTTTATTGAAAATGTATTAATTATCACAAGATGAGTGTCCAGCATCGTGTAGCCTACTATGAAATTATGACAAATTGACAGGAAGAATACAGTTTTTAAGGACTTCGAAGCCATCAATTCTAGGAAAGTCCGCTGAATGTAAAATTCCATAAGAGCCCGTAAGACTATCTTAACTCTGGGCGGACAATAGAAGATTACTAGCTAATTTGTTACATCAACACGCTTTGCACTAATAATGTGGACTAGGGATCACCTGATTCCCGGGAGTCGTACCAGTATCCCGCTGCGTAACAGTGACTGCATGGGAAAGCTGGAAGTCTGGAGATCGAAGGTTTGAATCCCGCTTGACAGTGGCTAACCCGAGTGTGGTATTTCCTCTGGGTTTCCCCACACTCCCTCCAGGTAAATGCCGGAATGGCATCTTCACCAATATCTACACCTAATAATATCAGTTATACACACTATTACAGTCACCACAGAAACACAGGTTACCATAAAAATTCAGCACACACCCAAGAGCACGGGGCTAATGATTAAGGTGACTCAAGCCCCCAAAATGAATTAACAATACAAACTAGACTGTACATGTGCGCCGCATGCATTTTTCAGGGGAGGGTTGGAGGACAGAAGTTCCATTCTAAAGTTGTCGAGATTGAAACCACGATTTTAGGATGAAAGTTCACTAGCTAAGCAACACTAAACAATCATTCCTCGATTATCATTTCACAAAATAAATTCAAGGGAGCATAATTTTACTGAGCATTGTTTTGAACGAAAAAAAAGTACACATTAAAATCGAATGCATACTTTTAAGAATTGTTTATATTCTTTTCACTTTACGTAATTTATCGTTAAAAGAAATACCGACAGCAGTAGCTACGCTCGCTAAAGCGCAGCGTGAGGCCGTGGGGCTAAGCTCTCTGCGGACTCGGTAGACGTGAGTTCGAGCCCCACCGTCGGCCGTCCTTGAAATGGTTTTCCGTGATTTCTCCATTGTCAAGTCCAGGCAAATGCAGGGCGGTACCTTCTGACAGGCCACACGGCCGCTTCCTTCCACATCCTTGTCCAGTTCCATTCAACTTCATTTAATCTCCCATTAACTCCTCTCATGAGGTTGGCGTCAGGAAGGGCATTCGGCCGTAAAACCCACCCGCCACATAGAAATTCATCGCATCTCATCCCCGACTCCGTTGAAAACGGGATTAATAAGGGGTAGACATACAATTGTTAATCAAAGTAATGCTTTCCCCTTCCCATTTCCATGTCTGTGCTTTTTTTTTCCATTCCTATAGTAGGAAGGGTAGTGTAAATGCTTTTCATGGAAAATCCTAGCCAAGCAAGTCTCTCTCAGAACACCTTGTGGTGTAGCGGCTAGCGTTCTTGGCTGTCACCCCGAAGGTCCGGGTTCTATTCTCGGCTCTGCCAAGAAATTTTAATTCTGGTGTGAGGGCTGGCACGAGGTAACCTGGATAGAGGAGAGTTCGATTCCTACCTCAGTTATCCTGGAAGAGGTTTTCCGTGGTTTCCCCTACTTCTACTCCAGGCAAATGCTGAGATGGTTCCTAACTTAAGGCATCGGCCGCCTCCTTCCCAATCCTCGCCTGAATTATAAATACACACACTAGTACAGCTATCACAATAACAGAGGTTGTCACATAAATTCCACACACAAAATGCACTGAGCTCTATGACCGCGATGTCGCAGCCCCTAAAGTAAGCAACAAAAAATAATCTCTCAGTGCGGATTATGTACATCAAATGGGACATGGGCCTATGCAATCCTGAATCAATCAATCAATCCCAGTTTCTCGTAGTTTCATTAGTAAGCAATACCGATGGGACAACAAGAATCTATGTCGACAGGAAACATGAAAAGGAAGAGTCCGCACAAGTAAGTGCTCAAGGGCAGATGACTTCGTTGTTCCGCCCCTTAAAGCAACAATAACAAACAAGAGTGCTGAGCCACTGCGCTGAGCAATTTTGGATTCAGCTAAGACATCCTAACCCCCGTCCCATCGTGTCCGTCATCCCCATGTACTTTCCATGTCTGAGTGTGTACCAGAGATGATCTCTCTGATAACATGTGTCATTGTGATTTGCTTTTGGAATGGAAACGGCCGTGGCCTTGGTGCATACAGGGTCACTATTACCACATTCATGACGTTACTCTATATTTATCGACTATAAAATTCTAAAGGCCCCACCTGTCTGTTAAATGTATTGTACCGTGCTATGGGTCTACTTATTATGTATCCCGACATGTATCTTATGCTGTCAGGTTTGCGAGTCTCCTTTGGCAAACATCCTTCAACCATGCAACTCACTCGTTAGCTATCTTACTTATCGTTGCAGAAATCATTTAAAGTGAAATTATCGCCCCTTGGATAGAAATCCAGAGAATTAAACGTTCAAAATTATACGCCAAATCAATACATAAACAAATATATATATATTATATATTGGGACATGTTTCGGCCTTCAATGAGGTCAACTTCAGATTAAAAAGAAAATCAATTAAGAATTGAAAACTAAAATAGCATATAATGACTTAAATATAAATTAGAAATTAATGATAATAATTGTAATGAATAAAATATAGTAATAAAATGGATATCCTTACAAATGCAGTATTAATTAAATAAATATAAGATTGGTCTTTTTACAATAATTTTAAAAAGTAGTTAGAAAATAAGAACTAATAACGGTGAGTGTAAAAATGTTAAGCTTTATTTTTTTAAATCAAAATATACACAAAATAATTTAGAAAATCTACTCCAGAGAATGCAAATCATTAACGCTAACAGGTCAAATCTCGAGAACAGTTATGAGTTTTCCTGCAAAGTGTGTTAGAAGAGCTGTCATCTTCCCGGATATAACAGAGAAAGTAGAAGATCTTGACTCTTTAATAATGTGATTTGTTAAAAATGCCTAGAATGTTCCTACAGTCCAGAGATTCTTTATACTGTGCAATGCGACACCTTGGGAAGACGACATAGAATTAGGGCTCATAACGATTGAAGATCGGACATGTTAAGGGCTATGCTGGTGATCAATGCAAAACATTAAGGTTAACATACCTCGTAACATAAACATTTTCCTTTCCCAAATTCACTTGTGCTACGCGTTTACGTACTTGACATGTATGCAATGTATGTATATGTCGTAGTCAGCAAGTGAAATCCGTCATTTCATGAAAAACCTACGCACTTCATGAAAAGTCGGCATATGATGTAAAAAGGGATAGTTGCACTATCTGACGCGCTTCTTCATGAAGTGACGGACCGATTTAGACAGATGATGTAAGAAATGATTTTACATTATCAACTGAGGCACTTCATGAAGATCCGGTGTTTGCTGATTTGACTCTTCATGTAATGACTGACGCACTGGAGTCGTAAATTAACTTTTCGCCGTCATACACGAACTATTCTGAGAAATAAATTAATGCCTGTTTGTAATGGTTTAAATTAAAGTGAATTTACAACAATAAAACAGCAAGAATAGAACAACAGAACTATATTAAAATTTCAGGCTGAACAAAATACATTTCAGAAATCGTTAATTTGGGGGAAAACCCACACCTAGAAATAGCCTTTGAACGTCCACAGTGACTTCCATAGGCTACCGTATATTGCCACGAGTAATTCTTGGAAAGCACACTTACCTCACCACCGCTACCGCTATTTCATGAAGTGACGTGCTGGACTTCCAATCGGATAATGTACAAAATGAATTACACTATGTGACGGTGAAATTTAATCAGTTCATGAAACCGCGCGCCAGATGGTGCACCTATCCCTTTTTACAGCAAATGCCGGCTTTTCATGAAGTGCCTAGGATTTTAATGAAATTATGGATTTCACTATCTGACTACGACGTATTCTTTATTGTCAGACAGAATCCACGTGTGACATTATTGAAGTACCGTAGAAACAAAACAAAAACAAAACACACGAACACATTACACATTACCTATCAACAACCACAACCATACAAAGATCCTAGAAGAAATTAACTCTAGCTTTCATTCATTTCATTTATTCATTCATTCATACAATCACAAATGTTCAAGAAAAGTTAAATTAATTATTTATGGAAAATCACAAACTATCTACAGTAAATGAAAAACTGGAGATTCAGAAAATAAATACAAAAAGGCAAAACACATAAATGAAAATATAGAAAAAAAGTTTAGAAACTGGAAAATAAAATAAAATACAAAAGTGACATTCAAGGATCTAGTCATCAACAAAAGATAACATTACTTCAGTCGCTCGTACATCTAATCAACCATTAATCCTTCCACCCACAAATTCAAGCAATCAATCAACTAACCAATCAAACACAAATAGAGTACCACATGAACATATACATTACAACACTTGACAGCCCACTTGAGATGTTTCTCATAACAATTGACAGAGTCGAAGTGAATATCAACAGGACTTGAACTCTCCATCAAGCTGTATGTTGACTGCAATCGGATCAGACATGAATTTTTGTCAACATGAATTTTTCTCGTCTCATTTCTGAGAGTCTTGGATTTCAGCTCTTACTGAGGTGAGAGTAAACGCTGCGGGAGAAAACACATTTAATGTGTTTGCCATACTATAATCTGTTCCTACATTTACTTTATTGTGCCATATAAAATAAGGTCGTTGATCACATCGCGTCGTTCAGAAAACTGGTTTCTTACTTGCATGTGTACATGTATTTATTCAATTCTTATTATTCCTCATAACTGTAATAATATGATCACTGTATCACTCTTTTCAGTTTAAAAGTTCGTTGTTACTTTGTGTAGCAGTTTAATGCTATTAAATGCTCATCGTGTTCACTTATTTATTTGTGGAGGTGCGTGAAAGATTAAACGTCCTAAGGGAGGTATCAAGCTTCCAAGTTAGGAAACCCCTACTTTAATCTGTTGGGGCTGGTGGTGTGCGCCGGCTCCCAAATTATCATCCTGAAGTATTTTTCCTCTTTTTCTTCTCAGAGATAAGTTGATCCAAGGGAATAATACCGAAAGCTAAGTAGTAGCTTCCATAACTTTCGTGTTTAAAAAACTTATCATCTATGAGTGAATATTTTCCTCAATGTGAGCACTTCAATCCACTCAGAAGAATTGGCTTCCTACAGGATTTATTAATGTTATGCTGTATGTTATTAGCTAATGCTGATCCTGCAAGTGCACCACATCCACATTAATCTGTGGAATAAAAGCAACTTGAATATATATACTCAAATAATAATAATAATAATAATAATAATAATAATAATAATAATAATAATAATAATTTATACTAAATGACGTGTGTCCTCCGTACAGATTAGATGCAGGCACAACCCGGTCGGAAATAGAACCCAGGTTTCTGCAGTCAAAAGACAAGCGGCCTACCACTTAGGCACGAAGGTGGACATAACAATAACAATAATAATAATACGTGTTTGAGAAACTAGTGTCGCTGACCTTGCGTTCGCTAGCGTTTGATGGTTGATCGTAGCAGCTGGATCCTTGCGGGGCACAGTGGTGGCGGAGTAAAGTTTTCTCGTAAGTCCAACACTGGTAAGCGTAACAAGAGCACATGTCACTAAGGAGAGAACAATAATTACTGAGTCTACTGGAGCTGAGTCCTATCCTACCCGCGCGACTGTACCTGTCAACAGTGCAAGCTGATAGTGTGCGGCATGTGAACAGCGAATAGTTCCCAACTTGAACGCCGGCACTCATATCTCGAACGGGTATTAGAGTAAGGAGCACATACGAAGGCGGGTGCACACCAGCTGCGCAGGGGATAAGCACATGTATGGAGTAGTCATCAGCCAATAGGCGTTTTCTTACATGATTGCAGTTTGTGGTGCGTTGCCAAATGTCAGGAGAGAACAGTTGAATAAGTGACGAGCCTAGCGCGGGCACAGAGAGGCAGTCTGTGCGCAGAACGCGCTCTCTCACCCGCCTTATTATGCACTCTCCACTCTAATAATCATTCTTAGTCCAAGAACAGCATTAATGTCTCTTGTGAGCAGCACACTCTCAGCAGATCTAAGTATTCTTCAAATCTTCAAACTCGTGAAGGATGTTTGTTGTTAATGAGGGGCCCCTTTTTCAACATTGAAGAACTGCTACATTAAGGCTAAATGTCCCGTTTTTTAGTTTGTAATTCTGACACCACGTAGCAGCACCAAAGTGAGACAATTTCTTTTTTTCAGTTTTCTCTTGAACGAAAGCTCGTATTTGCGATCTGAAAACCACTATGTATACTAGACTGCAATTGAATTGATAGTAATTAAATGCATTTTCCGAAATGTGAAAAACAAAAAAGTTACTAACAGTTTTTTATATCTCTGCTTAAAATATGAAAAAAAACTGGTAATACGAAAATGGAGATTTATTTCCTGTTTCCAATGCATTTTTCAAAATTAAAATCGGGTGAATGGAATCGACAGCATTAGTTTGGGAATTGTTTTGAAAAGGGTGGTAGGCGGCGCGGTTCCACAAGATCTCTTGCGCAAGGAAAATGATGAACACGCTGACAGGGCGGAGGGAGAAGGGAACAATTTGACGACAGGAAGGAGTTGTCTTCCTCTTGTCAAAAATATTATAGTTCGACGAGTTACGTGTACAAGTGCCTAGGCGTGGAAAATATCTGAGCAATAAAATTATACTGTAGTAGTGTTAGAATATGTAACATTGACACAATGTGTTCGTACAGATGCCTTTCTTACTTCCTCTAACATTCTTGTTGATAATAATACATTGTAGGGGCTTGGGACATCTTGGTCATCAGTACCTTTGGCTGGCTGCGTGGCTCAGCGGTAACGTTCTCGCTTGCTGTGCCCATGGTTGAAGGATCGAATCCTGGTGCAGCCAGTTGGCATTTGAGGGTGCGCGAATGCGAGGGAGCCGTGTCATTAGATATACTGGCACGTTAATGATCCCCTTCGGGGCAAAATTCCGGCACCCCGGCGTCTCTAAAAGCCCGCAGTAGTTAAAAGGGACATAAAACCAATAACGTTATTATTATTATTATTATTATTATTATTACTACGGTATTATTATTATTATTATTATTATTATTATTATTATTATTATTATTATTATCATCATCATCATCATCATCATCAGTCCCGTGTAGTTGACTATGTGTGTAACTGTATGAGAGTCAGGGATGGGACAGGTGCCCTGAAACTTCACGTACGGTACCATCTCGGCATTTACCTGGAGGGATTGTGGAAAAACCGGTGAAAACACACTCAGGATAGATGCTGACAGCGTTGGATTCCCTTCTAGGTAACTGTTTTAGAGTTATTTGAGGATAAACTCCCGAACAAAAAAACATATTGTTCCGATATTAGTAATACTTTGTAGGGCATAATTCTTACCGCACAGATCAGCGACTGGTTTCACTCGATGCGAAATTGAATACTGTATAGAAAGATATGACTGGTTTGTAGTTAGCACGTACTTGATTTTTTAGAAAAAAGATGGACAGGATATGCTCATGTTCTGGTTTATTGGGAATATATATTCTAAAAACCATCCGATGCGGACGTCCAACACTAGGTATCGTCTTCTAGACATAACAAACAAGACCACAAACCGTGAAATATTCTAATCTATCGATTTATAAGAGGCCAAATGCGCACGCACATAGACCTACATACATACATGATACATACATACAGTTATATTGGTGATTCGTATGGTTCTTTGGTTCTTTCGACTCAAATTCCCTATTTTTTTTTTTATTTTTTTTTTTCGTGAGATCTGAAACGACTCCGTGTGGCCAATCACTATAACTTACTTCAATTTCCATGGAGGTAATAATAAAAGTTCATTTATGTAGGACATTTTATTACAATAAACAAATTATGAAAATGCATAACAAGAGCAAAATTATTATGTACATAATGGAATTAAAGTTCCTAAGATATTCTCATCTGCCTATTGTTAGCACAGGCACTAGTACTGCGTACTATAAACAAACAAAAATATTATACCTAATTATTTCCTGTTCTTGAAATCAATGCTTCAAAATTTTCCTTATCAAAGATAGCGTTTCATGATTTACACACACTCAGTAGCCTATTTTACTTCACCTCAGGTTCTCTTATATCCATGGATCTGGTCATCCTGGGATCAATGATCTCAGGCAACAAGATTTTCTCGCAGCTGCATGTCAGTTACATAAGCATTTTTCTGTCTCCAGAACTTTTCGTCCCTCTTTATTGTTTCTATGTTAATGTCCTTAGGCGTCCATACCACAAAATAACATATTTCCCGCTATGTTATTTCCAACTGGCCCTGGTTGTGGAAATAAAAACCATGCGAGTGTTAGAGAGTTAGAAATCTGTTATCTTCTGAAAGGCACTGTTCTTGACATTCTCTGGCTTTCTTTTCCACTTACTTTCTGCCAAACAAAATCCCTTCAGCTTTTTGTAGGCTTCCAGTATGGTCATATTCCGTGCAGAATAAGGGCACTTGACTTCGACTACAGCGTCGTCTCCTATTAATCCGTCTGGGGAGGCACCTAAAAACCCATAAGTTTTATGTACGAAAATACCACATTCTTCGACTTTTCTACCGATTTCTCCTCTAAATTTCGTTTTGCAATTCGCTCATTATCACAGTCATACTGCATTGCTTTTGAGTGAAATTCGCCGTACATAATGTGTTTTGCTAATGGAGCCCATTTCGAAGTAGGTTTCCCCTTGCATACATATCCAAAATTGGATGCCGTAAGTCTGTCCTTTCTAGCTGTGTGCCACTTTTCATTTTCCCTTTGGCCCCTTGTTTCCTTTTCCAGTTTTTTTATATGACCTTCACTAAGCGCTAGTTGCTTGATCTTCTCATCACTAAACTCTCTCAACAGTACCTCATCGAAATCCAACTGCATTGATCGGTTTCTATAATCACGTGAGACAGTACGTTTCATTTCATTAGACTGTTGTCGGGACATTCTTTTCCCTTCTCGCGACGCAAATAAACTTTTTAGGAAAGCTGATCTTCTTCTCTTTCTGCTGAGTGCAGTGTCCTTCACTATTGTGGCAGGTTTTTTTTCTAAGCGGATTTCATTGTTTTATAGTGCCTGGATGGCCCAAACTGAAATACCAGTCCGGCAGCTTTGGTTCTATGAGTGAAGGAACCTCGTTACCCTTGATTGATCTGCTTACCTCCCGTGAATTTTGCAACAACGGACATATAATTTTCGGCAGCATTGCTGGTGGTGTTTGATATTAGCTGGGATCTTTTTGCAATTAGGGGCTACAAGCAAGAACGGATTAGTTTGGTTGCAGTTAGCTGTTTGTCTTCACCTTGCCCACTGGTAGTTCAAAAGTACTGTTGGCAGTCTTTATGGATCTCAATCCAATCCAGTATTACCGGAAACAAATTTTCCATTTTCAAATTCGCTACGCCTTTATTTTTCCACACAACGCATTGTTTTCATTTGAAGTCGAACTTGCTTCTCTGAAAAAAGTAGACACTGAATAGTTCGTGATTTTGTACTCCTACACTTATGTATTAGAAATAAAAAACAAACTACACCCATGGTGCGACAGCCCACGAAGGGCCTAGGCCTACCAAGCAACCGCTGCGCTGTTCAGCCATGTAGCCTGCAGATTCGGGGTGACGTTTAGTCATCCAACTTGTAGGCTACTGGTAAAACATAAGTGAAATCATAACTGCTCAGAGCATTACAGATTCTCTAATGCAAGCGTAAAGAATTATATAATTTCAAATATAAACTAGGAAAAAAACAACTTACGGGTGTGAAGAGGTGTTTTTTTGTAGGGCCTGGCTTCCTTTTCTTGGCACTTAGTCGCAATCTCTTCAGGGATTTAGTGGAACGCCCTTGAATCGGTTTTGGTGGTGGCCCCATTTTTCAACAAAAACAAAAACAAAAACTCCACGTGATGACCGTAATGCTCTCCACCAGTCGTAGCCTACCTATATGTACGTGTATCTATTCATCCTCCGTAGCGTAGCGGTCAGCATGGTTCGCTGCCGCCCCGGAGGTCCTGGGTTCGATTCCCGGCTCTGCCACGAAATTTGAAAAGTGGTATGAGGACTGGAACGGGGTCTACTCAGCCTTGGGTAGTCCAAATGAGTAGAGGGGGTTGATTCCCACCTCAGCCATCCTCGAAGTGGTTTTCCGTGGTTTCCCACTTCGTCTTCGGGCAAATGCCGGGATGGCACCTACTGTAAGGCCACGGCCGCCTCCTTCCCTCTTTCTTGCCTATCCCTCCCAATTTTCCTTTCCCATCCCTTCCCTCGTGAGCCCCCCATTCGCTTTGCAGGTGAGACCGCCTGGGTGAAGTGCTGATCACACCTCCCCAGTTGTATCCAATCCGACCAAGGGTTCCCAGCTCTAGGACACTGCCTGGAAAGGCGGTAGTGGTGAGTTCCTTCGCTGAGTCCTTGGGAACCACCACCCTGGAGGGTAAAATTGACTACAAGAAAAAATCTATTCTACCAGAAATACTGTCCAAAAAATAAAGTGTCGAAAATAGAACACCTAACGGGCATTAAAAATAATACTGTTGCAGGTAAAATAAATTAAACAAAAAGTAATTAATGAGTTCGATGAACTAAAAACAAGTCGTAACAACTAGAAACTGCTAAAATATCAAAGGATCACTCAGAAATATCCAGACCTTGACAATAATTCAGAACTAACCAGCACAGTCAATCACAATATTGGACAAGATGCTCGGGAATTCCATACCGTCTGACAAGGTTGTCGCTCTCTCAAATCACTCGACCGCTCTCCTCCCCTCCCCCCAACCCTCCACCAACCAGCTCACCATGACCTTGTTCTACTGCCGCGCCTTGTTGCAAATACAGTAACACTTTTATTAACAAACTTCCCAAAGTGAACCCGACGGTTCTATTCAACCGATTTAGGTTTTCGATGCGGCTTTGGAATCAGTGAGTAAAACTCAACTTTCGTATTACCAGTTTTCTTTCGAATTTTAATCAGATATTTGAAAAACAAACAGCAACTTTTCTGTTTTTGGAATTAAAATGTAAGCAATGAATTAATATCAATTCTGCTACTAGACAGAGTGCATAGCAGTTTTCAGATCGCAGATCGGAGCTCCCCTCCGATACAAAAATAAATAAATAAATTCAGCTTCTCTTGAGCTGCCATCTGTTGAAATATATTCTTACCAAAGTGTCGGGTCATTTAGCCTGAAGTTGCTTAGCTGCTTTTATAAAATCCTTTCTACACTGCGCGCAGCAAGTAAGGTGAAGGTTACCTGGACGGCTGATGGCTAAATTAAAAAGCAACCTGTTTTAGAAGGTAGTGAATGTTTTTATTAGCCTACTTTCGATTTTTGCAAAAAATGAAAGTAGACTTATGAAATCTACACAGGGCCAAAAATTGTGTGTGGGTCTGTGTGTGAGTGTGTGTACTCTGAATGTCTACCCCCCCCCCCTATCAATTCGAACACGATGAAACCGAATTGAACGAAATTTGGTACAGAGGTAGCACTAGCAAAGGGCACCTCAGTGTCATGTTTTATATCGCCGCCATCTTGATGGAAACGTAATGGCGGCCACCCAAATGTTCAAAGCTTAAATCAAATTACGACTAAGCTAATCATCCGATCTCTACCAAATTTTGCAACAACATATAACTATATGGCGAGCGTCTTTTGATTAAACTACAAGGTCATCAGCCCAATAGTTTGCAGATGGTGGCCATGTATGTGTGCAAATAGATTCCCCCTATCAATTCAAACACCGTGAAACCGAATTGAACGAAATTTGGTACAGAGATATCACTAGGAAGGGGCACTTTATTTTCTTGTTTTATACCGCCGCCATCTTGATGAAAACATAATGGCGGCAACCCAAATGTTAAAAGTTTAAATCAAATTACGACCAACCTAATCATCTGATCTCTACCAAATTTACCAACATTATACCTTTATGTATGAAGAATCGTTTGACCAAACTACAAGGTCATCAGCCTAATAATTTGAGGATGGCGGCCATATATGTGTGCAAATCGAGTCCTCCTATCTATTTAAACACGGTAAAACCGAATTGAACGAAATTTGGTACATAGGTAGCACTAGCAAAAGGGCACCCCAGTGTCATGATTTATATCGCCGCCATCTTGACGGAAACGTAATGGCGGCCACCCAAATTTTAAAAGCTTAAATCAAATTACGACCAACCTAATCATCTGATCTCTACTAAATTTTGCAACAACATACCTTTATGTGGTTGTGGTAAGCATCTTTTGACCAAACTACAAGGTCATCAGCCCAATAGTTTGTAGATAGCGGCCATTTATGTGTGAAAATCGATTCCCCCTATCAATTCAAACTCGGTGAAACCGAATTGGACGTCATTTGGTACAGAGGTAGCACTAGCAAAAGGAAACTCAGTGTCATGTTTTATATCGTCGCCATCTTGACGGAAACGTAATGGTGGCCGGCCAAATGTTTAAAGCTTAAATTAAATTACGACCAAACTAATCATCTGATCTCTACCAAATTATGCAACAACATACCTTTATGTGGGAAGCATATGTTGATCAAACAAGGTCATCATCCCAATAGTTTGCAGATAGCGGCCATGTATGTGTGCAAATCGATTCCCCCTATCAATTCAAACTCGGTGAAACCGAATTGAACATCATTTGGTACAGAGGTAGCACTAGCAAAAGGAAACTCAGTGTCATGTTTTATATCGTCGCCATCTTAATGGAAACGTAATGGCGGCCACCCAAATGTTCAAAGCTTAATCAAATTACGACTAACCTAATCATCTGATCTCTACCAAATTCTGCAACACCTTTATGTGAGAAGGGTTCTTTGACCAAGCTACTAGGTCATCAGTACAATAGTTTGCATATGGCTGCCATGTATGAATGCCAATCGATTACCCCTATCAATTCAAACACGGTAAAACCGAATTGAACGAAATCGGTGCAGAGGTAGCACCAGCAAAGGGCACCTCAGTGTCATGTTTTATATCGCTGTTTTCTTGAAGGAAACGGAATGGCGGCCTCCCAAATGTTAAAAGCTTAAATCAAATTACGACCAACCTAATCATTTGATCTCTACCAAATTTTGCAACAACATACTTTTTTGTAGGAAGCATCTCTTGACTGAACTACAAGGTCATCAGCCCAATAGTTTGCAGATAGCGGCCATGTATATGTGCAAATCGATTCACCATATCAGTTCAAACACGGTGAAACCGAATTGAATGAAATCTTGTACATAGGTAGCACTAGCAAAGGGCACCTCATATTCGTGTTTAATATCCGTATAGCACGTTGTATTTCAACAAGCTACTACATCCGACATTCAATTATACTCCTTGAAAAGGACAAAGTGTTATAACAATACCCATGCATTTAGGAGAAAGTAGGCTATATGTTCTTTATTGAACATCTTGTTTTAACTTGAGTTAGTTTCTCATCGTGAAGTAATCCTAGGACTTATCATTCCTTTTCTTGCTTCTTTTATGGAAAGACTCGTAATTAAGAGGTTTCCTTCAGCTATGTTGTATGCCTTCGTTTCATCAGGTGTGAGTCTCGATGAAAGGCATAAGGGTCCAAACTACCCTGAAATAAATATTTTGATAAGTTATACGAAATTGTAATTACATAAGACTGGGTTCCATGACCTCTAAATTGGACATCACTGTACTCTCCGTACTTGAGCTGATATTCGGTCTGCATTGGCTGCTGCCTAGGTGGGAAACCATTTTATTGCTGATTGGTTTGCTCAATATCTTGTCGAGTGTTTGTTTCGGGCTTGTAATCCTCCAGGGTGGGTTAATTAAACTGAGACCCAGTCAGAAAAGTAGGCTATAGCTTACCACCAAATGAAAACTCCAATTTTGCTATCCGCTGTAATTGGTCAGCCTAACTGTAAGTAGGTGACAGATAAAAATCTACCTTTCGTCATTTACGTCCGACATTGTGCAAAATCCACAGCCTCGTGTGGGCTAGTGTTCTTTGTGACAGCAAATGTCTCCAAGCATTTTACTCTTATTATCCTACATTAGATTTTTTTAAAAGTTGAAGTCGACTTACGAGTTCTACATGGGCCAAATAGGTGTGTGTCTCCCCTCCGTCGCTATCCATTCCCAAATGACCAAAGTGAATGAATACAATTTGGTACCTACTAGTGGAGGGCATCTCATTTCCAAATTTATATAGCCGCCGTCTTCACAATAACTGTGTGCTTAAATCAAGTACCGACTTCGCTAATCATTGGACCACTACGAAATTTCGTAAAAACAAACCATTTTAAGGGAACGTTAAAACCAATGATTCAATGTACGAGTATAGCCTATTTCTTGATACTGCCTAAGTTCCCCAAATAATTACTTTATTGAATATCACGTACATCCACCATTTTGAAATTATAGAATTACAGAATTACATTGTGGAATTACAGGACAGCGCGGAGTTTGCCCGAGTTAGGACTCTGAATAACGAGTACAGTAGAACCATTTTACGGCATATACCAAAACCAGCATAGCCTCAACAATATATTGACAAATTTGTTCTTTCAGCAAGTGTAGGCCTAACTAATAGGCCTAATAATGATATATAATAACCCCTGGCACTACAGCCCATGAAGTGCCCAGGCCTACCAAGTGACCGCTGCCCAGCCATTTGGCCTACATATATTGGGGTGACGTGTGGTCAGTGCATCGAGTGCCCTCGGCCGTTAATCATGGCCTAACTATATATTTAAATACAATTTAAATTCGTGCTAGTAACTTCAAAAGTAGCAAGTTACTCCTAACACGTTATTTGAAGTATTGATTATTATTATTATTATTATTATTATTATTATTATTATTACTAAATAATATATATTTACAAAGCTAGTTAAGAGATGGCCGGCCCCGTGGTGTGAGGGTAGTGCGCCTGCCTCTCACCTGAAGGTCCCGGGTTCGATTTCCGGCTCCGTCAGGGATTTTAGAAACTGACGTGAGGGCTGGATCGGGGTGCAGTCAGCCTCGTGAGGACAGTTGAGTAGCTGTCTGACAGTGAGGCAGTGCCCCGGTCATGAAAACCAAGATTAACGGCAGAGGGGACCTCATGCGCTGACCACGTGTCACCCCAATATCTGCAGGCCAAATGGCTGGGCAGCGGTCGCTTGGTAGGCCTAGACTTTTCATAGGCTGTAGTGCCATTGGGTTTGGTTTGTTTGTTTAGTTAAGAGATGGCCTTCAGAAACGAATATTGCGAGTTTGATCCCAGTTCAGTTGAAAGATCCTCGTCCAGGACAGGAGCGTGCATCAGGTATTTAGTTAAGTAATTATTGTAGTTTTCACTACGCTTTGTTTCAGTGGAGCATTTTGGGCACTTTTTCCCGAAAGTCTGAAACCCCTAAACGAAAATAATTTGTGAATTCAGCACTAACCACAGATATTACTGAGACATGCTGTTGAGATCAGTGCTGTAAATCTCCTGTTTGTTCTTCCTAAACTGTTGACCACCTCGTGGTGTAGTGGCTAGTCACCCCTTAGGTTTGAATCCGATTCTCGGCTCTGTCAAGAAATATAATTTTAGTCAAGGGTTGTAACGGGATGTGAGGTAAAACTAAGAAGATGTGGATTCGATTTCCACGTCAGCCATCCTTGAAGTGGTTTACCGTGGTTTCCCACTTCTCCTTCGAGCAAATGCCGGGATGTTCCTAACTTAAAGCAGAGCCCTCTCCTTTCCAATCCTAGTTTCAACACATTCTATTACTTACACCATAGTGGCAAATTCTATGCCCACCCAAGCACTTGGGATTGACTGAATGAAATAGCAACAACTACTCTCTAACATGCTCGGAAGACTGCATGAAAGCGTGCGCTGCGGTGTCAACTTGCATGGCATGCCGCACTCCATTAACATACGTGAACCGTGCTAGCAGCGATAATATCAGTCTGCACTCGGGTTTAGTTCATGAAGTTGTTTTAACATTCAATAAGTTACTTTAAATAACGTGTCAGGAGTAATTTGCTACTTTTGAACTTACTAACTCGAACTTAAATCGTATGTAGCTTATCAACTAGAAGGTAGGACAATGGACAAAGCGCAGGCTTTTTGTAACAACTTAGCATTTCGTACAATAAATTTCTGAATGTAGTTCTAAGTGCAGAAAGCAATACTGTCCATACTCATACGACAGGTGTAGTTATGGACAGGTCGCTACAGCTGGTAAATATTCATTATTTAATAATAATAATATTATTATAATAATAATAATATCTGTCAACGCCCTTCTAACTGCTGTATTGTAGAAACTCCAAGAAGTTCAAATTTTGTCCTGGACGAGGAGGATCTTTCATCGTGCCAGTAAATCTAAATACCGCTGGACTGAACTGGTATCAAACCCGCAATATTCGTTTCTGAAGGCCTTCTCTTAATTACCTACGCCATCCAACCGACTTGTGCTTTATGTATGGATACGTGGAAGATTGCAGATTGAATAATGATATGAATTTTGAATTAAAGTATCTAACACCTAAGTCATCAACGCCACTAATACAAAGTGAAGAGCCTGAATTCCTCGAACAGTGAGGAAAAGAATAGGATCGTCAATTACTCTTCCTACGCCTCACATCTTAATACCATACCGATTGGAAGTGAACAAGAGTCGTCCAATTGAGATTGTGCTAATCAGTTGAAAGAGAGGAGTCTGACACTAATAAATTGGCAGTATCAGACTCAGTTCGCTAACCCGTGATCATAATCTACATTCCTCCCGTTATAAGCCAATGAAAGTGAGAAATTGCATCAAGTTGTACCAATTTTCCAATTACGTTCTGAGAGTTTATTGACGTAGGGTTGCTAACGTGAAGTATACCAAGCTAGCATTGAGAAGCTATATTATATAGTCTATGAATAAATAAGACTGTTTTAAGTGAAAATCCACAGCCTGCTTCCAGTCTCCGACCGGGTCAGGAATGGAATGAATGAAGCCCCCATCTAGCGGCGAGGATATGAACTGTGCCGGCTGCCGAGGCCTGACGCACTCCTCTGGGGCAATGATTAAATGAATGACAGATGAAATGAAATGATAGTGGAGAGTGTTGCTGGAATGAAATTTTGACAGGGAAAACCGGAGTACCCGGAGAAAAACCTGTCTGCCTCCGTTTTGTCCAGCACAGATCTCACATGGAGTGACCGGGATTTGAACCACGGACCCAGCGGTGAGAGGCCGGCGTGCTGCCGCCTAAGCCACGGAGGCTCCCACTGTTTTAAGTATGGAAACTAAAATATTTTTTTATTTTTTTTATGTTCGACCCTCACTATTATGTGTCAGATAACTGTATCATAATGATGGTCATTATAACACTGTTTTCCATTATGATACAGTTTCTCCAGCCAATCAGAGCTCGTTCATTGACCAATTAGGTAACGATAACTTCGCGCATGCGCTCAAAATCCAACATGTCGGACATAAACACAACATCGAACTATAATAAATTACCGACATGGAATACCCACCGTCCATATGTTCGCGTAAATAAACTGGCGAATATGAGACAAGAAATAGCACTGTACCTTAGAATCACCAACACTAATTTCTACACAGCGCATTGTCTTCAAATGACTGCGGTGACAATATTACTGAGGGACGGCTGATGTAAACATATGGCTGCATATGGCATTGCAAGCCCACAGAGCGCATGCGTCGGTCGTTCAAAGCTCTTGAAATACAAAGATATAACACCCAACGCTCGCTCTGCGATCACAAAATTCCAGTAGCTGACTCTCAACAGATATTTATGAATATTTATGTTAAAACATATAATAAAGTTATAATTATCGTCGAACATAAACAGTCGTATGCAACTCGCCTATAATGGTAATTAAGACACTCGTGTGGAAATTATAAAACTCGCATACGCTCGTTTTATAAAAAATACTCGTGTCTTAATTATAGCCATTATAGGCTCGTTGCATAATGTACTATTTATCATCCGATGTCACTTGCTGACAATTTAACTGCTTAGAGAATGCGCTCGTATTAGGAATTACATAATAGCGTGCCGAAGAGCTCAGTACTCGTGGTCTGTCTGGCATTGATTTTCTATTTGCGTATCAGGGATACAGCCTGACTGTTCACGTGGAGCTGTTATTCTGGAGATATCGTAGTAATCCTTTCCTGCTTCGCTTGGTTCACCGCACCTCGCTGGTTAGAACGAACACATTACTATACCGAGCAAACCCCACCGCGATAATATAAGCTAATCTTAATATTATATGACCATCATGAATGGCTCAGGGCGTTAGAACACCGGCCATTGCGGGCAAGAAGCCTGAGCCAGGGAGACAGTGTAGTGATGGTAACGAGACCGACCGACTGCCTGGCGCAGCGGTAACATTCTCGCCTGTTGTGCCCAGGGCTGCAGAATCGAATCCTGGCACAGTCAGTTGGCGTTTGAGAGTGCGTAAATGCGTGGGAACCGTGTCAATATGTTTACTGACACACTAAAGATCCACTTCTGGACAAAATTCTGGCACACCGGCGTTTTAGTAGTTTAAATAAAAACACTGGTCTTGTAAATCAATATTAAGCCACAGTAGTTAAGAGGGACTTTAATCCAATATTATTATTATTATTATTATTAGTGGGGAAAGTTATGAAAGTTATGATGGTTGTTTTAAGGAGGTGTCCCTTTTAACAAACAATGTTGAGAGTTCCAATCGCTCAAAAAGGAGTATCGAGAAAATAAATGTACCCTAGGCCCCGAATGCCTATCGGGTCCCGAAGAGAAAAAGAGTTTCAGTAAGGGAGGCAGACAGGAATTATACTGTATTAAAAGACGAGGCCGACACAAATAAATACATGGAAGCAATGCCATTGTTTTGAGATCCAATGGTGGCAAGTTGTGAGCCTCTGCTTCCTCGGTGGATCAGGGGGTAGCGTGTCCGCCACATGATACCAAGATCGCAGGTTCGATTCCCGGCCGAGGAAGTTGGGTTTTTAAGGGCGGCAAAAATCATGGCACTCCGAGTCGTACAAAAAATATAAAATTAGTTAAATATCAGTCACAGGTCGCCCAAGAGAGATGGCATGGATCGTCGAAGTTGGAAAGTAGATCGCCTAACTGGCTTCAACTCAAAAGATCTATGCCAGGTAGCTGAAGCCAAACGATTATTATTATTATTGCTGCTGTTGTTTCGGCCATCTATGTGCCACGCTATTTCAACTGCCCTGTTCCCATTTCTTTGCACCCGAGCTTTAACTTTCGCCCTGTATTTCCGCATTAATTTCCTATGCTGTTCATTCCTCGCTTCAGTCCATGTTTTACCAGCTTTTATTAAGTTTTGGCTTTTCTTCGAAGCCATGGTGTTCTTGGAAAAATGTCTTGAGCGGAACACGTTTCTGGATATCCTCCTGTGTTATTCCCACGTCATTCAGGTCTTTTCTCTATCTCGGCGAACCACACCTCCTTAGTTTCTTTTAAAGAAAATTATTATTATTAACTCCTGGGCGTAAAACAAGAGTTGACCACTGGGAGGTAGAAAATAAACAGAGGAACCTGACACAGGTACAGTAAGTGTAACGATTACAAGACTCAATTCTGGGTCTGGGGTTGCCATCCACGTTTCACCAGCCGTGGACCCATGATGGAGGGGGAGTTGTATTCCCATCAAAAATACAATTAATACAATCTGGTGACATTGATAATCCACCAATCAGTTCCAGTTCCTTAACATCATTTATAAATGTTTTAAATAAGCCACTTCATCTTATCTAGTCCCTGATCCCTTGGGTACCCGCATTTCTAAAGATAGAAGGAGATTTTTATTGCATTGGAGTGTTTGCTATTCTCTAAGACCTCGCAGAGCAAAATGAACGGGCAGACTAGCAAAACAAGCATTGAAATCTCTGCGAGGAAGACAGGGTATTGGAAAATCGAAGGCGCAATAGTCGGGACAGGCTCACTTTATTGGGTTCAGGTGTGTTCAGGTTGGTAGCCATCCTACAATAAATGTTATCTCTTTATCTTGCTGATAAGGAGCTTCTGGCGCCAGGAATGTAGGCTACGTATCTCACGGTTGTGGTGGACCCTAATGAGGTGAGAACACACAGATAAAACTGTTTCCTCCGGTAAACTTCTTGTGGCACGTGCTGACTGACGTCCACACTGGAGTTGCTGCTCGAATAACAGGGCAATTCTCCCATATTATTATTATTATAGTTGTGGTTATTATTATTATTAGGGCTCGTATTCGAGCATATTTGTATATTTTTTCCTGAATAGTACACATTGAAAGAAGCCTTTCGGTGGTATTTTCACCTCTCTGGGACCAACATAATTCAAATTTATCGAGCATATAAATGCATAAAACCGCGGTTTTCAGAATAGAAGCATATAAATGCATATTCTTGTGGTTTTCGTCTAAATAGTTTGTTTTTCTTCGAATTCTCCCCCGAATTCGGGCCCTGACAATCCTTAAGGTTCGAAATCAGTAATAATTATCGAAAAGCCTATCTGGTGCGAATAATAGAACCACAGGCTTTTAACCTTTTGTGAGGTCGTTCTCGTCATTGAAACTTTTATTGACTGATTTAAGAAAATCATTCAAAACTGAAAACATAGAAAATTTCTTGTTGTGCAGACCAATGCAGATCTACTTCATTGACTCGCCTAATTCTGAACAATTCGTAAATGAACTTTTAAACTGTATCTTTTATAAGAGCACTTCTCTTATATATACTTGTAAAACTTGAATGCGAGTATATTGCAGTGTATCATACATACAATTAGAAAATAAAGCTCGCATTTAAAGGTATGTTATTTGTTTTTTTCGTTTCACTTTCCTTTCTATAGTTTTTAATGGTGTTTTTCGAGCATATTCTGAATATTTAACCGCATATAATGGGGGTTTCGAGCATATCTATCGAGCATATAATGGGTTTATAATGGTTTTTTCGAGCATATAATGGGTTTTCGAGCATATCTATCAAGCATAAAACACATGGGTTTCGAGCATATCTGGAGATTTTATCGAGCATATCGATCCGAGCCCTAATTATTATTATTCTTACATCGACCGGGTTAGCTACCCTCACTAAGGTGCAAGGCCATGGGGCCAGACTATCTCTGGATTTGGGAGACGAGTGAGTTCAAACCCCGCCGTCGGCCGTCCTTGAATTGTTATCCGTGGTTTTCCATTTTCAACTCCAAGCAAATGCCGGGATGCCCTTCCAAGAAGCAAACTTGGGAAATAACTTCTCTGTAACTCTGTATCGCCATCGTTACCTTTAACATTAATGCCTAATCGTTAAAGTTATTTTGTAACTATCACGTTAGTAATTACCACTCTGTGAGAAGGAGTTTATATTTTTTGGCGTATGCGACCAGAAACAAGGTAAGTCCGGGCAGAGGACGGATGATGGACTGGAAGCTGAGGCAGAAAGTGAAGCTGTGGCATTTATTGTAAACCGCAAAATGAGTTGCTGTTGGTAAGAAGATTATTTGTTGAATTAAATACAAGTGTGAGAAACACTGTTTAGTGATGCAGGGGTCCTATCAGACCACAAAAGGAGAATTGGAGTTATAGACTATATTTTGAAATATAGTTATTGTTAAAATTTAGCAAAGATTTAAAATAAAGATCCCGTGTTTACAAAATGGCGTTTACTTATTTAACCTTTTAAAATAACTAGTAACTTTAACTGGTTACATTTTGAGTACCGGTAACTGTAATCAGCTATAATTTTCAGAAAGTAACTAGTTACTTTTTCCTATTCCTTCCAAATCTTTATCTAATTGCCTACACCTTCGTTAATTTCATCTCTTATTAACTCCTGTTATGAGGTTGGCGTTTGGAAAGGCACAGGGTACACTCAGCCCCGTGAGGTAAAACTGAGAAGAGATGGATCCGCCTCCATCCTCGAAATGGTGACCACCTCGTGCTGTAGCGGGTAGCATTCATTACTGTCGCTCTGGAGGTCCGGGTTCGATACCCGGCTCTGCAAAGAAATGTAATTCTTGTCTGAGGGCTGGAATAGGGCACACTCAGCCTCGTGAGGAAAAACTAAAAAGAGGTGAGTTTGATTCCCCCCTCGGCCATCTTGGAAGTGGTTTTCCGTCGTTTTCCACTTCTATTCCAAGCAAATGCCGGGGTGGTTCCTAACTTAAGGCCACGGCCGCCTCCTTCCCAATCCTCACCTGAATTACAAATACACAAACTTCTGTAGACACCACAATAACACAGGTTGTCATATATTGGTCTTCAGTCCCGTGTGTGCGCAATTTGTCTGATAACCTGCGTTTCTATGGTGGCTGTAGTAGTGTGTGCAACTGCAATTATTAGGGTCGGCGATAGAGAAGGAGCCCCGGGACTTTTAATACGGTACCATCTGACATTTTCCTGGAAGGAGAGTGGAGAACCGGAGGAAAACCTCACCCATTACAGCATCTGTCAGAGCCGGGAATCAAACCTCTGATCTCCGCCTTGTTGCAGCTCCCCATCGCATCGTGGTCGTGGTTAGCGCACTGATACGCCGCGGGTTTCCATGTAGAAATGTACCACGATTACCTATAACGAGGACTACCTTCGCGTCCTCTCGCCTATCCACAGGGATGCGACGAAATTCAGTCAAGCCGAGGGAGGTTGTGTTGGCTAGGACGTTAACGAGTCTCATGTGAGCGAGCCGGCTCCAGTTTGCCTACCCAAGAGCCGCTAGCTACACAGAGAACTGTTAGCCAGAGTTCCAACATTCAACAAAACCACCCTGTTCTGTTCTGACATGCACTGGGGGAGGTGAGGCTAACCGCTCGTGCTTCACTTTCATGTTTCATACTGAAATACATGACCCGTTTGCTATCTCTAGATGAATGCAATACATTTGCATTTGTCTGTTGGCACAGGCTAGAGTAAAATGTGGCTTTTCACCGATGTCTCAGTCTCACTCGTGGCTGTGATTATGTGGAAGCTACTGGGGTATGGGTGGTGCTTAGTAATGACTAATGACATCACAGTCGGTGCCTGTGAATGCTGTGAAAGGTTCTATTCATAGGGTTAGTACTGCTGTTCTGACTCAATGAGGAAAACAATGGCAAACTACCTCACTCCTCATCTTGCCTAGTAGGCCTACGCCTCAATATAGGTCTGCCTTGGGGTTTTGTGAGTATGCACCCTCATAACCTAACGGCGGTACTTTTTGAGGATCCAACCAGCCTTCGGGCTGACTACCTTAACCAGACAGACTGAAATACAGTAGTACATCCACCTCGTAAACTCAATTGTACACGACAGTTGGGCTGATAACCTCGATGATATCCCCCTAAAGGCAACATTCGTCATGATTATTCTTTGTCGCATAAATGAGACCACCGCTGCGAGTAGAACCCTAATCCTTTGCATTCCGAACCGATTACACCACGAACGGTCCATGCCCGGTCCGCCTAAAAGGACGATAGGCCTATATACTCTACATCCTATAAAATAAATAAATGATGTGCAACAACAATCCCTCATTATGCTGCGTAGTTTTAAGTACCGTACTTTTGGTGCCACTTGCCATGATGCTGGTGGATCGCGGGTTCAAACCCGGCCAAAGTCGTCGGATTTTTAAGAGCGTTAAAAATCCCTCAGTATGCCTTCCTTCGGAGGGGAAGTAAAGCCGGTGGTCCCATGTCATAGATTTATGGCATGACAAAGAATCTTCCACTAACTACACTTGTGGAAGCTAAAATTTGTAGGTTAGTTTGACAACGCCTTATTAGTTCCAACGTTCGCCGCCAGGTGCTGGCTGCTATGTCATTTAGTAGCCATGTCTGCAGCTAGGTGTCGTGGACAGTAGCATTTGGTAGCAAAAGTAGGAACTACTTGAAAAAAATCGTCTGCAGTTCTACCTGAATCACAGATAACACACACTAATACAGCCATCACAATTATCACCGGTTATCAGACAAATTCTACACACACCCAGAGTACACGGGGCTACATGACCGCCCCTAAACTAAGGAACCAACCAACTGATGCTGGTGGTGATCGGTATCAAATTCATCTGCACCCATTAACATATAGCCACGGAGAAGAAGGAAAATTGGAAGTGTTCTGTCCTTCGAAAAAGGAAAGTACCAGGAAAGCAAGATCCATGCAAGACACCCTAGGTCTCGGATATGGGAGGATGAGAGAGAGAGGAACCTGGAACAATGAAGTGGAAGCAATGTCAAACTCAGTGGTTGCCAAATCAAGTCCCATAAGTTGCGACCCCTTGAGGAAAGGGGATTAAGCATACTAGACCGCGAAACTCTCAATCAAATTCCCCCCCTCCCATTTTCGTTCCTTTTCTCATCTTCGTCATTTTGATTTCATCTTCACAGTGATACGTCCACGGTTCACCCCAGATTCTGTCCGTCTCTTCCGCTGTTCAAGATGCGCGCTGGTCACTTCACGGCTGGACCCCGCTGTTGCTTCCTGTATGTGGAGCACGTCATATCCTCCAAGGGGCTGTGCTGCATTGCGTCTCCCGGGAACGTGTTGTGCTACAACATGGGTTACCCTGGCCTAGAGGATTCATACTTCAGACTTGGTCTACTCTACATCCTCTGTCGTGCAAAGTCCGCGTCACATTAAATGAGTTACTACCACTTGTCCCCATCGCTACAAACGTGGTGATATATGGTAATTATCTTGCTGTTTGGTTGAATCAGAGTCAGGCGCGGATCTAGAGTTTGGCTTGGGAGAGGGGGGGGGGGGGGGGGGGGGGTCAGAGAATTTTGATGGGTTTAGCGCACCAAAAAATATTCGTACAAATTGCAACGGCGTGTTTTGCGACTTTTACATCGAGCTTCGAGAAAAGTATCAAGGTATGTTACAGTTTCGGCAAGTCGAGTTGGTACCGACAAAGGGAGAAAGTCACAGCTTAAATTGCCAACCAAGCTTTCAGTTTGGACGTCGGCAAAAATTTTTGGTGCGAAAAAAAGCCCCAAATTCCTATCCGTGCATTGCTGCACATTCATCGTGACATCTCTATACACATCGATTCGGTAATCACAATGTTTACTAGACAAAATAGACGAGTTGATTTTGTTATATAAATAATCGTGTTTATATAACAGGTATGAAGTTGTAAATATGTACACTTGTAACAGAACATAATAATTGCAATTAAGATATTTTCAGAATTGAATAAGATGAAAAAAAACTGTTTTTCAGTTAAAATTCGTTAAGTTTTATTTGTCTGGCTATTGTGTTTTCGTTTTTTGAGTTTGCAAAAAAATTTGGTCTCCGTTTGGGGGGGGGGGTCATGACCCCTGTGCCCCCCCCCCCCCCCCTTGAATCCGCGCCTGATCAGAGTTGCATTCACTGTCGCCATAGGCTACATGTTTCAGAGTTACCGTACCATGTTTGCAGACACTGTATGCTGATCGTCTCTTTTCTAGTATGACGCCATCGCTAGTTAACAATCAGCAAAGTCTAGAATGCAATGCCTAACTGAAGAACAATAATACATGTTCACTTAATGTAAACAGCTGTTGTTGTTGTTGATGATTTATTTTAGGGGCTTTGCGACATCGTGATCATGTAAGCCCCGTGTACTTGGCAGAATATGGAATCTTATCTGGTAACCTGAATCATTGCGACGGCAGTACTACTTACTTACTATGGAAGATCAGACTGAAAATTTGGCACAAGTAAGTGCAAGCTATATTACCGGACTTATTTCGGATCCTGTGGGCACTAGGCCTATACCCGTAACAATTCGTGAATCATACCGGAGAATTCTCAAATTGAAATCCAATTAAATAAATACATAAATAAAAAATAAATAAGATACATAAATAATTTTTAAAAATATACTTTGTCTGCCCTTGATTATTGCCGTTTCACGTGGACGGATATGATATGCGATGAATTTATGTGTGACGGATGTTTTTTTTTTTTTTTTTTTTTTTTTTTTTTTTTTACAACCGGGAGCTCTTCCTGACGGCCGCCACGTTGCGTAGTGATTACCATTATTGGCTGTCAACGCGGAGGCCCGGGTTCGTTGGTTGGTTGGTTCCTTAGTTTAGGGGCTGCGACAACGCGGTCATGTAGCCCCGTGTACTTTGGGTGTGTGTAGAATATGTCTGATAACCGGTGTTAATTGTGATGACTGTATTAGTGTGTGTATCTGTTTTTTAATTCAAGTAGGGACTGCAACTTTGAATTTTCAAATAGTTCCTACTTTTGCCGCTAAACGCCACCGTCAACGACTACTAGGCCTAGTTCAGAACTAGCTACTAGACGCCACCGCAGTCGGCTCTTGGCAACGAACGTAGCAACCTAAGAGCGTTGTTTATATTCTTAACCTATCCAATTTAGTTTCACACAGGTGTAATTAGTGGAAAGATCTTTAACATGCCATAAATCTATGACATGGGACCGCCGGCTTTACTTCCCCTCCGAAGGAAGGCATACTGAGGGATTTTTAACGCTCTTAAAAAATCCGACGGCTTCGGCCAAGCCCGGGTTCGATTCCTGGCTCTGCCTAGAAATTTAATTCTTGTATGAGGGATGGAACAAGGTACACTCAGCCTCTAGTGGCAAAACTGAGGAGAGGCGGGGCCAATTCCTACCTCAGCTATCCTGGAAGTGGTTTTCCGTCGTTTCCCACTTCTACTCCAGACAAATGCCAGGATAGTAACGTAAGGCTATGGCCGCTCCTACCCAAATCCTACCTCGATTATAAGTACACCCACTAGATTATCAGACAACTTCAACACACATTCAAGTACACGGGGATACATGACCACGATGTCGCAAAGCCCCTAAATAATCAACAATAACAACAGCTAATCCTGACGCCAACCTCATGAAAGGTGTTAATGCAGATGAATGGAACGGAGCAAGGAGTTACAAGGAAGTGGTCGTAACCTATCAGAATGTAGGCTACCATCCTGCCATTTGTGTGGAATTAAATATGGGAAACAACGAAAACCATGCAAGGACTGCCGACGGTGGGGTTCGAACTCTATCGTCTACAAAGTCTGGAAATAGCTTGGCCCCATGGTTATGTGCCCTTGCTACACCAGGTGACAAATAAATAAACAAATAAATCCTGGGCATCTTTCCTTTTGAACATTATTTGGTTAATCTATTCGTCCAAATGCAGTGCACTAATAAGTAGGATTTTTTGCGTGCCACTTCAGCAGTGATCGATTGTTACATGTGACTTGTTACTAGGAGACGGTTGGGCTATATTTTCAACCTTGACGGTTTAATCATGATATCTCCCAATATCTCTTTGGCGGCTTCGGTGGCGTAGTCGGTAGCATGCTGAGCTTCTATGCCCAAGACAGCGGGTTCAAACCCGGCCGAAGCCGTCGGATTTTTAAGAGCGTTAAAAATCCCTCAGTATGGCTTCCTTCGGAGGGGAAGTAAAGCCGGCGGTCCCATGTCATAGATTTATGGCATGTTAAAGAACCTTCCACTAATTGCACCTGTGTGAAGCTAAATTGGATAGGTTAAGAATGTAAACAACGTTCTTAGGTTTCTACGTTCGTTGCCAAGAGCCGACTGCGGTGCCGTCTAGTAGCTAAGTTCTCAACTTGGCCTAGTAGTCGTTGACGGTGGCGTTTGGCGGCAAAAGTAGGAACTACTTGAAACATTTTAAGTTGCAGTACTTAATTAAAGACAGATAACACACACTAATAGTCATCACAATTAACACCGGTTTTCAGACAGATTCTACACACACCCAAAGTACACGGGGCTACATGACCGCGTTGTTGCAGCCCCTAAACTTAAGAACCAACCAACCAATATCTCTGATAGACCTCTCCCGTTCAAACCAGGAAGGCTCTAGTTGAAGCAGTAGATGTTATCGTCACGTATCAGTAAAATGAACGTCTTGCTCTCTGAAATATTCAAGACCCTCATGGCGTTGAGTGCTGGTGCTGATAAAAGGTAGTGGCTTCTTGATGGGGGAAACTGACACCCATGTTAGTTTAATACCTAGAATTGTACTTGCTGGCATAGATAAGTGTGTCAACCTAGGGAACTGCACGTGTCGGCAGTCATATTGAGCGTCGTTTCCCCCCTGATACTTCTCATACTCTCTCTAGGGGAATGAAATCTTTCGGAGGGTTAGCGCTAGAGCAGGCGTTCTCAACCTGATGCTCGCGAGCACCAAGATGATCTTTAAATGAAATTTGGTGCTCTCGTCATACGAGCCAAAATGTGCTCGCGAGCATTAGCTCCCCTGAGATCCATTCTTCAATTCAAATTTTGTTACACGAACCGGAATAATAGTGTTTTCATTTTACTAGTTTTGACAAAAATTTTATCATTTTGTAAAATAGTATTTTTTAATCTAGCCTACAGTAAAAATAATTGGACATCCCTGTTCCATGAGTAACAGGAAAAATACTGATTCGACTCGACTATCCACACGTAAATATATCTTATCTGCTTAAGTCATGTAAGCAGTTGCAGGATGCCTGGTGAGCGGGTAATCCTTAGCTATTTCAGCACTTCATAGGGAGAGAGAGAGAGAGAGAGATAAGAAGAGGAAAGAGAGGCGCATGGTTGTTGCATTATTATTATTATTATTATTATCATTATTACAGTATTATTATATTCGATTTAATGGTGCACGGGTACTTGGTATGGCATGAAGAATGTTGAGACCGCCTGCCCTAGAGTAATTCTATACCCACAGCAACACTCATTATAGCGATTGCGGTTTTATGGGGAGGAATATGGAGTTTATCTGTATCGAATATTGAATATGTTTTTTTTAAATCTGAGGTGCTTGGGCATCGTCATCATTAGGCCCGTGTACTTGGATGTGTGTATATATACTCACACGTATATACAGTAGATAGAAAGAATACCGACAGCGGTAGCTACGCTCGCTAATGCGCAACGCTAGGCCGTGAGGTCAAATACATCTGTGGACTCGATAGACGTGGGTTTGAACTCCACCGTTGGCCGTCCTTGAAATGGTTTCAGTGGGTTTCCCATTTTCTACTACAGGCAAATGCTGGGACGGTACCTTCTGACAGGCCACGGCCACTTCACATCCTTGTCCAGTTTCATTCATCTTCATTCATTTCATCTCTCATTAAACTCCTCTCATGAGGTAGGCGTCAGGAAGGGCATCCGGCCGTAAACATCATCCGCCTTAGGAAACTCCGATTCACACGCATAAGTTCGTCTTTCGTAATTGACGCTATTTCTCTCCGGATATGTTAATATTTTTCTCGGACGAAACTTGGTCCCATTTACACGGGCATGGGTCGACGCAGAATAACAGATACCGTATTGGAGTACAGAAACCCCCCATCGAATATACGAAATTCCTCTACAAAACGAATGGGTTGGAGTATGGTGCGCAGTGAATGGATACATAATTATAGGGCCTATCCTTTTTCAAGGCACAATTAATGCACCAAGATACAGGGATAATATACTCAAACCATATTTTGACGAACTGACTGACATTTAATCTCGAAATGGATATATTCAGCAAGACTCTGCCACCGCGCATACAGCTCATGACACATTAAACTTAATTGAGGACATTTTTGAATACCGTGTAATTAGTACGGACTTATGGCCGTCACGGTTCCCATATTTAATTGTTTGTGACTTTTATTTATATGGGTTCTTAAAGAACAAAGTGTATGCAAGAAACCTCACACGTTGGGCGAACTGAAAGAACATATCTGGAGAGAAATAGCCTCATTTACGGAAGACGATGCGTGTGAATCGGAGTTTCCTAAGACAATGCCGGAAATTTGTGGATGTAGGAGGAGAACATTTCCAACATCTCCTGTCATAAGGTACGAGCTTATTAAATTAATTGTTATTTTCTTAATTTTAATTGTCATATCATGCCATGCATGGATAAAGGGAGCGAATTGCTATGCTATGCCGAGCGGAGAGTGATGACTCAACGGGAATTCGATAAGCTGGGCACGCCGGCCGGCCAGCCGGCCAGCCGGCCGACTCGTGAGAGAGACTCGCTGTATTTGAGCCTACGGTTGGTTAGGTGCCCCGGTACTTGGAATAAAGCGCCATCCCGGCATTTGCCTGGAAGGCGTGTGGTAAACCTCGGGGAATTAAACTCATTCAGGATGGCCTCTGTCAGTTCTAGTACCGGTATTCGGACTTTTCATTCCCGGACTAGTTGCAACCCCCTATCGCAGTCGTATTGCGTGAATTAATGCCGCGGGATCAGAAGATATGGTGTGCACATCGGACTGATTGTGTGTGCTAAGGTTAGTTAATGACGTCAGATTGTCGCTATCGATCTCTCAACCCACAAGCCCCGCCCCTCTCGTTACGTCACTATCGTATCCTTAAAGCTGTGAATACGAGCAGGGATTCCCGGCAGTCGATATGACAGCACGCTCGGTGAAAAGCACGTCTCCATTTTAGAATGAAGTCCATTGAATTTATAGCAATTAGCATGCGCATCGCGATAGTAGATTGTATTCTTCTATGAATGAGACGAATTTCCAGTGATGTGGGCTTTATTGAACCCATGAAGATATACCGTACCGTTCGTTTTTTTTTTTTTTTTTTTTTTACTGCTGACTATTTGTTATATGTTTAACAAATAAATAGGCAACAGGTTTACACACTTTTAGAAAAGAAAAATTCTTTTTGTAAAATTCTCGAATTTAACTTTCAACCAAAGTACAAATCCAAGCCGGCGTGCGTGGTCTAGAAGTAAGCAGTTAGCAGGAGGGTGCTAAAGGGTATTCGCGCCTCACCTCCACACTCTTCAGTAAAACCCCAATATTCTAGGAAAAACTGAAGGGAATATTTTAAAATATTCGAAGTTATTGTGGTGGTGCACGTCTGTGTTTGCAGACCAGAAACGTTCTGTATGTAGATGTGTGAACGAAAAGCTCTGCAAGGTGTTTCTTTCTTAATGAATAACACAGTCTGTGTTGATATGGGCTTCATTATCGCAACGCATTCCTCATTATAAGGACGACGTCATTTGATTGTCAAACAATAACTCGTTGACATCCCACCTCGCTCGCGATTTGATGCATGAATGACACATATGGCTCACCGTTTTCGGAATGCTTTGTGTCCTAGCTGCGACTAGACTCGCTTCAGTGCGCGAGCTATCAAGGACTCCGGCAGAAATCGGTGGTGCAAACAGAAAATAGCTATTCTGGGCATTTGCTGCTGAGTTCTTGGTTCGCTTCCTGGCTCTGCCGAGCAATTTAGTTCTACTCTGAGGGTTGGAATGGAACAGGATACGAAACGAGACCAGTGGCGAAGCGTGATATTTTTTGTAGGGTAGGCTGAAGTTGAATGAATTCCGAAAGTAACAAACGTGCTCAACTCCTCAAAATTCACAGCTTTAATCTACTGGAAAGGCAGTGTCCTCACCCCCAGTGTCCCTTAACTCATCAGAGGTCGGGCCTTTTTTTACTTTAATGGGGCACAAACCATACCATACCATGTATGGAAAAAATTAAAATAGAACAATTATCTCAACTAAATTGTGTTCTTCACTTACACAGTCATAATAGAGCAGATGTGTTATTTCAAATAATTAAATCTAATTCGACAAGGGGCATCAGTAAATTAATACATTATCACTCACCATTAACTTTTTTTTGTAGATAAGTTCGATCCTTCTGTCCTTTTTTCTGGGCGTAGACGTCGATAACTCGAGAAATTAATTCTTGACGTTTGGAAGAAGATTTAACAGTTCTCTTCTCTATAGCCAAAATTGCCAAATTTGATTATCGTTCGTCATTGTGTTGCGGAGGTACGTTTTAACACGTTTCAATGTACTCATGCTTCTTTCGCATGAAGCAGTGGTCGCCGGAACTGAAAGTACCAAGGAAAGTAGCTTCACGCACTCGGGGAGCACATATTTAAATCCATTGTGTATAATGTATTTGAATAAATCCCTAGGCGATAGGTGTTTATCCTCACTACTATAGACGACCATAAGTTCTCCTGTCAGTTTTTCATGATCGAAGAATGGATACACATTAAACAATTTTTCTAGAATAAATGTCGTGAAATTATTTGGCCTACTGTAATACAAAAATTTTTCCTGATCTACCAATTCCGTAAAATCTATCTTCTGAAAGTCCTGGAATCTGGTTTCCATATTCACTACTATAGTGGCAACTATTTCAAACGCAAGTCTCTTCAATTTCTGTGATCCTGCTTCATTTAGAGTAGTTTTAAGTTCACCTGCTGAATTTAGGAGAGAGTTAGCTTTCTCTATGCAGGCAAGAAATACTTCTTCACATCTTAGTTTATCAACCGCCTTGGTGCAATTTTCAATTTCGTACTTGCAACGTCTTATATCTACGGTTTTGCTTTGCATGTTGTCAAACAATACACCCGTATGCTGAAAAATCAAATTATAAAGCTGCAGCAAAAAAAGAAACGTCAGATCATTCAATATATTGCCGAGTCCAATTGCCTGATGTAAGGAATTATCATCCCATCCATCATTGTCTATAATATCATGAAATCCGGCTTTTAGTTCCGCATAGTGAAGGATAATTGTTGCAACAGCGCGCGGATGAAAGTTCCATCTTGTTTCACATGAGCTTGGCAATTTGAAACCCCTTGCTCTAAGAAGATCGCTTCTTTTACTAGAACGGCTAAAGAAAGTATGGAATCCTGCGAGGTTTGCTACAAAAATCTTAACTTGCGTAATTGTTTTACAAGCATAAAGCAGAACCAAATTTAATTGATGCGCGTAGCAATGGATGAAGAGAGCATGAGGATATTCTTGTTTTACAATACAGTGAACACCAGCATTCTTACCTGCCATTGCACTGCATCCATCGTACGTTTGGGATATTAATTTCCCTTTCGAGATCTTCCAGGTTTTGATGACGTCAAGCAAAACAGCGGCTATACCTTGAGCACTTCGGTCTTCTGAAACGTCATAAAATCCGACGAATCTCTCTTCAATTTCTCCCGATTCGTTATTGGCATAACGGAAAATAACGCTCATTTGACTTGTAGTTCAGACATCCGTGGTTTCATCAGCCTGTATGGAAATAAACGGACTATTTTCAAGTTCACTAAAAATCTGTTCTTTAACTACTTCCGTAATGCATTCGAGTAGTTCATTTTGTGTGTCAGAGGAAGTGCCTTTATATACCCCATCGGATAATAAATGATCTTTCATATACGGTTCTTCCTCTGCCAAGAAATCCAATAATTCTAAATAATTGCCTTTGTTTAAAGAGGTCTCAATTTCATCGTGACCTCTGAGAGCTAACTCTTTCCGCGCCAGGAAACAGAGAGTTGAAATCAGTCTTTTCATTATATTCCTATTTCGCTTGACTTTTTCATTGTGTTTCATAGCTGCAAGACGCATCGCCTCAGAAAGTGCATGATCAATTCAAGCGGTACCTGAAAAAATGAATGAAAATCCACAGCCTGCTTCCAGTCTCCGACCGGGTCAGGAATGGAATGAATGAAGCCCCCATCTAGCGGCGAGGATATGAACTGTGCCGGCTGCCGAGGCCGACGCACTCCTCTGGGGCAATGATTAAATGAATGACAGATGAAATGAAATGATAGTGGAGAGTGTTGCTGGAATGAAATTTTGACAGGGAAAACCGGAGTACCCGGAGAAAACCTGTCTACCTCCGTTCTGTCCAGCACAGATCTCACATGGAGTGACCGGGATTTGAACCACGGACCCAGCGGTGAGAGGCCGGCGTGCTGCCGCCTAAGCCACGGAGGCTGCCCAAGCGGTACCTAAATGATTATATTGAACAGCTGCTGTGAAGTGTGAAATTGAACACTCATGTTTTTTGTCTTACAAAGAAAATTTTTAAGACTTTCCTCACCAACCCCTCTTTTGCCCCATTCTAAATTGTCTTTAGCAAAAAGCACACAATAAAAACAAAATAATCTATTTCGGGTAGCACTACCACTCAACCATGGTTTCGACTCGTACCATTCTCTCTGAAACCGTCTTACAAACTTTCCATCGGTTTTCTGAAGTGACAAGCTTGGCGTGGGCTTCCGTTCTTTCACCTGGATTTTTTCCTCCAAAGAGAGTTGAGAAAAAAATGTTGGACTTTCAATAAGAAAATTCAATGGAACATGAGATGTATTGAACGCATCTATTAAAACGCATGTGTCGTGTAGATTTGCGTACTGATGCCTACTATTTGTTTTCAACTACACTGTAACACAAACACACCACACAGTAAGATACAAATAGATTAATAGAAACACACTTCACTGCACGTACATTCCACACTGGCAATAGGCTACACAGATTCGTATCATTCGCCGTGTAGCCAGGACTGCCAACATGTCGAAAAAGCATATTAAAAAAAATATAATTCTGCAAGTTAAGTTATGTATTTTAAAGTAACACATAATGAGATTTATCTTAAATTCATTTTTTGCGTATGTCTGGGTCCTGTTCAGATTTATGTCCATGTTCAATAATTTTTCATGTCAGAAAATTATGCTGTCTTGCATTTAATATCGTTGACAACCCTGTAACCAGTATCATTCATTATACTGTGCTGCCTTAGTTCTGCCAATCACCCCTAGATTGCAGCAGTTATCGTTGTGTGGTTTCTATCTCCAAGAGTCCTTGGGCAAGCCTTAACGCACGCGTTTGAAAGATACACCCCCTCTTTACCCCGCCCACAGATTACCCCGCCACCTAAGTAGTTGCTACTGCGTCTGCGCGCTTCAGGCTGAGTTGAGGTGAATAGCTATTGGTTGATTTGGTTGTGAGCAGACACTGCGCTAGGCAGCGCGAGTTAAAATATATAATATTTGAAATATCAATCGAAAAAGACCAATAACAGCGGAAGAAAAATAATTTAACTTTTTTACGGATAGGCTGAGCCTCAGCGCCTTAATGGGCGCCTCGCCCCTGAACGAGACCAACCTTGCAAACGGCAACGAACGTAAACAAACAGGCCGCGTTTTTTTTTTTAAGCGAGAAATTGCAGCGCTGCATCAAGGGGAAGTAAATCGCTACATCACAACTACCTGTAAATAAAAACGGTAAAGATGGCGCGAATTGGCGGTCGTTTAAAACGTGTTTCAGTCATTATTTCGAAATAAATTTAATGTAATTAAATTATTTATAATTTACTTTGAATTGCGCATATGTTCCCAGCGAGACGTGTTTCCATTATTATAAATAACTTTCCTAGTTCGACTGTGTAAAGTTTCGGCACTCCCTAATTTAAAGCGAAACGGTGGCATTGCGGTACACTGAATATTATGCGTCTACTAGAAGACCAAAGTTATGATGAATGCATAGTTATATCGCTCAATAAACAATTTTGTTAATTACCGTACACTAGGATTTCACATTGCTTGTAATTTTTAGGTTAGGCCTAGCCCATGTCATTCGAGTTTTTTTTTTTTTTTTTTTTTTTACGAGCAATCATTTTTATTCACTGACAGTAAACATGTACATATACAGATGTTGTATCAAAAATACAGGGTGAATCCCACATAAGATAAACTTGTGTGTGGGCTTCATGAACACAATTTCTTAATTTATTTGCAACATGGTATTTGACTGATAATAATAAGAAAAGTTTATAGCAAAAGCATTAATTATAAGGATACTGAAAATAAAAGAAGATGATACATTACTTGTTTCTGACCGAGTTGGTTTAAAAATGTTGGTGAAAATTTATAAGTTCATTTACTCTATCAAAGTTACTAAGGAGCCATATAAAAAGCCTTTTCTTCAATATATTCAGGGTATTATTTGTCACATTTCCTGGCAATATATTGTATATCCTAGTGCTAAGACAACTTAAATTCCTTTGGCCAAGTAGTGTGTTTCGACGAGGGATATTTATTCCAGTTCTGTCTTGAAGTCTAGTGCACATTTCAAGTTTTTGTCCATTAGAGAAGAGCTTCATATTTTTATGTATAAATATGATTGATGACTGAACAAATAACTGTCGTATGTTAAGCAACATGCTTTGTTGATACAGTTCACATGTTGGAAAAGTTGGTGGCCTTTTGTACATAACTTTTAGAATGAAATTCTGGCAGGTATTTACCTGAGCCAAATGTGAATCAAGTATTCCACCCCAACCATTTATTCCATAAGTTGCCTTCCACGAAGTAATGCCCTTGGCTTAGCCATTAAAGTCGCATTCAAAATGATCGTTTTACGAATGAAGTAGCGTTAGATAAATATTTCAGAACTTAAGGTTACCATATCTATAATAATCAGCATAACTTTTATGTGGCAAGGTAACTTGGATTTAAAAATTGCAAAATGGGACGACCTAGCTCTTGACTCCTTTTGCCTTCTTATAAATATTTCCTAACTAACCAACTGAGATGCTGCCAATGGAAATGGAAATGTAGGCCTATCATTGTGCAATATTATATGCTACACCAATAGCCTGTGCATGTCACTAATGATTTCCCCAGGATAGTCAATTGTGGGGCAGTGTATAGCCTCTTCTGAATTATTATTAAAAGAAAAGCGCACAATGTGCAAATACATATTTGAACATATGATCAATTATGCTAATGCCAGTCTTATTATTGAGGTTGTCCTCATTTTGCAGTTTTGTGTGTGGTACCTTTCACAATGATCGTTGCACAGGTCACATACAGTCTTCATTTGGTTGGTGCAAATTCTTGGTTTTGCAGAATCTATGGTGAAATCCATGGGTGGCGTAACGTGTTATTACGTGTCGTAGTTCGTAATTAGTTTGTTTCCACTCTTCCGTCATTATGGCATCTGTGGAGTAAAAGTTGGACCAAATGGCATTTCGTTTCTCATTTAAGGTTCGGCGTGCATTCTCATAGGCTTTGGTGTTAGGTAGGTAAAACTGTATTTTGATGTCGTCGATGAAGTAGTACTCCTTAGTTTATACATATGTCAACCTTGAAGGGGCAGACTTTCCAATGCCTAAAATCTTCTGAATTATGCAGTATGGTGCATCTACTTGTGCCAGGCTCCTCTTTCATCTTCCTGGCGATCTCCTTGGATCAATGGGGCAGAAGACCTCATTGTTCCACCCCTTTAAATAATAACTACAACTCCCTTGGTCATCTCTCATTTTCTTCAGACCTTCGAAGCCTAGGGAGTCTGTCATGGCCTTTCTCTTTACTCACCACCCCAATTTTTTTAAAGAGTCGAAATTCTTCCTTCTATAGCCTAACTCGACGCCAACAGGAAAGGGGGCCTCGATGTTACACTCCTTAAAACATTCATCCCCACCACCACCTGTCCAGCTACATAATTTTCAACATGAGCCCAAATCATTTAGATGGGATTCAAGTCGGGGTGGTACGATGGTAGACGCAAGATCGTGTGTCCATAGGTAGCAAGCAGTGTATCGATTTGATACGTCTCATAACGTGGTTTATGGGATTTAATCAAAGCGTACAGTTGAGGTTTTATCATCTCTGTAGAAAATGGAATACCCTTATCGGTCAACCAATCCTGCATAACTGTTTTTCGGGAAGATGATGTGGGTACGCACTCACATTGGACATTATGGTACGAGGCATTGTCAATCACGACTACAGAATTTGTTGGCAAATTGGGAATTAATTTTTCTGTCAGATATTTTTCGTTATTTCTATAGTTCATCTCATCGTGATAGTCCCCAGTTCTTTTGTTGGATTTTGAAAACCAACAAAGCATTTGGAAAGAAACATGCATCAGAACCGGCATATACCGCTATTAATCTTTGTCCTTTCGAGATAGGCGACTTCAGTCCATGAAGAGAACCGTCACTCCAAGCACTTGGCTTAGTGTGCGAACTATGCAAATATGTCTCATCAGTGTAAACAATAGGCCTACCTTGTTGTCGGTACCGCCTTATGCTCTGTAAGTACAGCATGCGTTATGTCAGGCTTCTCCATAAGTATTCTATGCATGTCTTCTGTCTTCCTCCATCTGAAGCCTAGGCCTCGAACTATCTTGCTTAATGTTCGTACGCCACCTTTAAAATTTATAACCTCAACCAGTTTCCTACGGATCTTTTCCAGCGTTGGCCTCTCACCTTTGCTATAGTGAAAATTATGAATCGTATGCCTTACCACGCATTTATCAAAATCGTCTAACTTACACTTCTTGGCAGATTTTGGTCTTCTCTTTCCAGGCGTTGAAAATGAATCCACTTCACCACTTTCAATTCTTTTGGCGCCTTGTATTATATTCCGCACCGACCTTTCTGACACACCTGATGCTTCAGCCACTTTATTTTGAACTGCGTATAAGTTCCCAGCGAGATGTGTTTCCTTTTTCATGAATTTATACACATTATAAATAACTTCACTAGTTCGACTGTGTAAAGTTTTGGCACTCCCTAATTTAAAGCGAAACGGTGGCATTGTGGTACACTGAATATTATACACAAATTTCAAGGCTTCAGGTATTCAACAAACACACTTTCAGCTACGTAATATACATAAAATAGTAATAATACACACGTGTGATGCCTCCTGCACTCTACGCTTGGTTTAAAGCTGTAGACCGTGTCTTGGAGCGAGCCGCATTGTTGAAGAATGGAGTGAGCAGTGAGCCCAGTAATCAGCATTCGGGGGACACACAGGAGCCCCGCAATGAGCATTGAAATACGCCAATTGATATTGGTCTCTGCTCATCGTTGAGTTTCGGCAAGCTCTTCTTGCGTCTGCTCTACTATTGTCATCGCACCAGGAGATGGAAGTTCAACACACTGTGACGGGGTGTGTGGGGGTCTTGCAGTACGTATGCGCGGCCCGCTTATTCTAAACCTAAATATATCGGCTTCCCGCATGCCAATGGTTATCACAGCAGATGACTCGCAGCCAGTGAAAAAGGAATGTGCTGTGTGAGTGAAGCAAGTAGTGGCCAACTTAATGTTTTTGGAATGTGCGATGCGCAGTGAGCGGGAAGACATCTGCAGTTCAATCCCAACTGCCATCTCCTGGCACGATATCAAAACCGTTCGCCTTGCGAATATAGTTTGCACGACTGTGCGGATAGCGGATAATATTTAGAGTAAATTTGCGGATAGATTTTAGAATACAATGTTGAACTGGATTTTTAGTTCTTACTAAGAACTGAGTCTTTCACGTTTCTTGTTATTTCCCTATTTGCTTTCGGTTGGGTTGTACGAGAATGAGAAGTGAGAGAAGCCAGTCATGGAAATACCCTCAATTATTGTTACCACAAAAAAAAAAAAAAAAAGCTTTATACCTGCGCTTGCCTGCGTGGGTATATCCGATGACTAAGTAAGTGCTATAATTAGCCACCCTCTGTTTCACTTACCATTGCTCAGAGGGACAAAACTCGGTCGAAGGTGGATGAGAAAGTGGGTTGTGCTTACGTTATTGATGGTGCAAATACCAAGATCTCTTTGCCAGAGGCCTGTAGTGTGTTTACTGCGGAGCTCGTTGCCATCTATGAAGCTCTGCAGTTTGCACTACAGGATGCATGAATCCACTTTCTCGTGTGCACCGACTCTTTGAGTTCGTTGCAGTCAATTGCTACTTGATTCCTGCAACACCCCCTAGTGCAGCGAATCCACGACCTACTAGCCGGGCTGTGTCACGCTGACACTCGAATCACCTTTCTGTGGCTTCCAAGCCACATGGGAATTGCGGGAAATGAGTTAGCGGATCAAGCTGCAAAAGAGGCGGGATCACTACCACCTCGAACAATGGAGGTACCCGCTAGAGATATTCGCTCTCAGTTACGCCTACAAGTTCTGGTATTTTGGGAGAGTCAGTGGATAGCTGACCCACTGCCCAGTAAACTGAGAACGATCAAGGGAACTACATCGTGGCCCACATTTTAACCGAGTGTGTGGATCTTACTGACTTACGAAGAAACCTTGGTTTGCAGATGACACTCAAACTTATATTAGCCGATGACGCGGTGGTTTGTTCGTTTTTGAATGATAATTTTTTGTTTTTTCATAATTTTTGTTTATTTTTATAATTATTATTTTTATTTAATATTTTGTTTTATTAAATTTAGGTCTATGAATTGGTCATAGCTAACACCTTATTCAATAACCACAATAGAAGAATATACACATGGATGAGACCAGGAGATACAGGGCGTTACCAAATCGACTTCATTATGGTCAAGCAGAGGTTTCGAAACCAGATTTTGGATTGTAAAACATATCCTGGTGCTGACATAAACTCTGATCACAATCTGGTTGTAATGAAATGCAGATTAAAGTTGAAGAAACTGAAGAAAAGTCAAAAGCCAAAAAGGTGGGCAATAGACAGACTGAAAGAGAAGGATGTAAACGAAAGATTCAAGAAGAGTATAAAGGAAGGACTAATGAAAAACCCTAAACAAACTTCAATTGCAGACGAATGGGCACTTTTGAAGAATGAAATAACAAAATCCGCAGAAGAAAACATTGGTATGAAAGAAAGAATAGGTAGAAAACCGTGGATCACTCAGGATATACTAGAATTGATGGATGAAAGGCGGAAACACAAGAATCTAAGAGATGAAAAGGGGAAAGCAGAATACAGACGTCTGAGAAATGAGGTTAACAAGAAGTGCAAGGAAGCGAAAGAAGAATGGTTGAAAGAGAAATGGGCAGGTATAGAAAATTGTCTGAAATTAGGAAAAGTAGACACAGCTTATCGAAGGATTAAGAATACTTTTGGGGAAAAGAAGACTAAGTGCTGTAATATTAAGGACACAAATGGAAAGCCTCTAACAGATAGGGAAGAAAAGGTTGAGAGATGGAAAGCTTACATAGAGAGTTTGTATAAGGGAAAGGAGATTGAGAATCATGTAATGGAAAGGGAGGAGCAAATTGATGAGGATGCGAAAGGAGATTTAATATTGAGATCAGAATTTGATAGAGCTTTGGAAGACTTAAGCAGGAACAAAGCACCAGGCATAGATGATATACCGATTGAGTTGCTACGCTGCATAGGAGATGAAGGTCTGATCAGGTTATTTCACTTGGTGTGTAGGATTTATGAGACAGGTGAGGTACCCCCTGATTTCAAGAAGAATGTAATCATCCCTATACCAAAGAAAGTGGGAGCTGACAGATGTGAAGATTACCGTACAATCAGCTTGATTACTCATGCTTCAAAGATCCTGTCTAGAATAATTTACAAGAGGATTGAAAGCCAGATAGAAACGGAGTTGGGTGAAGACCAGTTTGGTTTCAGGAGAAATGTAGGAACAAGGGACGCTGTACTAAGTCTTAGGCTGATTTTAGAAGGTAGAATAAGGAAAGATAAGAGAACGTTCATGGCTTTTGTAGACTTAGAAAAGGCTTTTGATAACGTTGATTGGACTAAATTGTTTGACATTTTGAAATCAATTGGAATAAAGTACAGGGATAGGAGGGTCATACACAATCTGTACAGAAACCAGACAGCAGTCATTCGAGTTGAAGGACTTGAGAGAGAAGCTGGTATTCAGAAAGGTGTAAGGCAAGGCTGCAACTTATCACCCATACTTTTCAATCTTTACATTGAACACGCAATGAAGGAAATTAGGGAAAAATTTAAAGTGGGGGTGAAGATTCAAGGAGAAATAATTTCAACTCTGAGATTTGCTGATGACATAGTCATCTTGGCCGACAAGCCTGAGGATTTGAATGAGTTTTTGAATGGTATGGACTCCGTCTTACAGAAACAATTCATGATGAAAATTAATAAATGTAAAACAAAAATACTGGAATGCAGCCGAAATAAATCAGAAACCTCTATGGAGATCAAATTGGCTGGTGAAAAGCTGAAGGAAGTAGGAGACTTCTGTTACTTAGGAAGCAGAATAACCAGTGATGGACGAAGCAAAGAGGATATTAAAAGTAGGTTGGCTCAGGCAAAGAAAGCATTTCTACAAAAAAGGAATCTGCTGACATCGAATATAGATTTAGGTATTAGGAAGTCATTTTTGAAAGCCTTTGTCTGGAGCGTGGCGCTCTATGGAAGTGAAACTTGGACTATTGGTGCAGCAGAAAAGAGGAGAATTGAAGCATTTGAAATGTGGTGTTACAGGAGAATGATGAAGATCAGATGGGTAGATAGGGTTACAAACAAAGAGGTATTAAGACGAGTGGGAGAGGAGAGATGTTTCTGGCGACTGCTAATGAAGAGAAGAGATAGGTTGGTAGGACACATACTAAGACACCCAGGAATAGCAAGCTTAGTTATGGAAGGAAGGGTCGAGGACAAAAACTGTAGGGGTAGACCAAGGTTAGAATATGTTAAACAGATTGCCTCCGATGTAGGGTGTCGGAGCTATGTAGAGATGAAACGATTAGCTCAGGACAGGGAGGCATGGAGAGCTGCATCAAACCAGTCAAAAGACTGAAGACTCAAACAACAACAGGTCTTTTCAAATTTAGGTGTCCACCTCTAAATTTTAAATTCAATTCCAAATTTGTATTCATTAATCTGTGTTACGAGGGGCAGATGACCTCGTAGTTCCACCCCTTAAAACACACGGGCAATTGAGTATTCCATAACCCAGGCCTCGCCAACTCAGGTGCTTAGCGAGCACTGGCCGGCAACTGGAAAAGCACGGTGCTCTGCTGTAAGAGAGGAACTTGTAGTAGCAGCGCTTAGCGAGGCGAGAGTCGTGTTGTTTATTTGTAAATTGGGAGAATTGTCCCAATTTCCTTCTTGAAGCTGACTTTTAAAAAGCACAAGCTGCAATTTGAAACTTTCAATACGGTCACACATAGTACTGATTAATTTATTTTTGCTTTGCAAAGAGTATTTAAATACCCCGTGATGTATTTCATGAAAGCGAGGTCAGTGATCCATTGCTCATCATCCAAGTCTAACTGTGGAGAAAGAGGGGTGGGAAGGGAAAAGCACCGGGGCGCGCAAGCACCAAGTGCTCGGGTTGGCATGGCGCATGCACAGTTGAGTATTTTATAGACATTTAATATATTGGTTGTGCGTCGGCTCTGAGAAGCTTGAGTCCCGCAAACTAAGTACAGCAGGCCTACACTCTGATTGTGACCTGACAAAAAATTCTGTATGCTTTGTTTTTAGAATTCTCACTAACATTTACACTCCACGCATGAATGAAATGTACAAAGTAGTCAGTAAAATCAAAATCCCCTTCCCTACGCCTTACAACTGTAGGAACATAAAAGCGCTACCATGGTACTCGAGAGTTTATCCAGGAATTATTTTCACAAACATAGATAGAGTCCCTTCTGTATAAATTTCTTGCCATTGTTGTGGTCTAGAAGTATGTATTGAGATTGTTTGATTCCCAGCTCTGGAATATCATACAATGAGCTTCATAAGGACAACTGAGAAGAGGTTGGTATGATTCTTATTACAGTTAAGTACAGAATTTAGTGGCAGTGTATTCTGAGTGGGTCATGGCATCCTTGTTCATATCGCATAATACCATAATTACAAGAACTTCAGCACATAACAGTCAGGGCCAAAATAAATATGTATAATTGGAGTGAATATGAATAGAGTACACACAGTGGGAGGAATGGAAGACAAATGAAACTATTTGTATACTTAGTTAAAATGCACCTTAGAGAAAGAAAATAGGCTAGTGTCCAAATTATTTTTCATGAGAAACATAATAGAATTTGTTACCACCCGGCCAAGTACAGATATTTGTTACCATGCTGAGGTAGGGCCTATGTACACCAACAACAAAAATGGGGGAAAATGTTTGTAGACCGAAGACATAACATGCAGTATTTTTTCGTAACGACGTACTGTAAGTAAGATGCATTCACAAATCTGCGACTTATTATGGAGTATGGTATAATAGTAAGGGTTTTCCACCATAGTTGGCCTACATAGCACAGAACATAACCAAATAAATTTAATCATCAATTCAATACTCGTGTGATTACGACTTTCAAAGCAATACTACGTCTTCGTAGGCTTGATCCTACTTTATCAAACTTGATATTCGGTCATACACACATGTACAACAACACTTTAAAGAAAATCACACATTCCAGAAAATCTTGCAGGATAAGAACGTATTCAATTGGAGCCATTTTGATTATCGAAGCAACGCAGCAAAGCAAAGTAGCAAAGTAAAACTACGCTGCACGAAGGGGTAAATCGCAGCCAGCAGCAGAGAGTGCAGCATGAATAAAAGAACGCGCTGCGCGCGACACTGCTGAATCGCTGCGCGTTCCGCTTTAAAAAAAAACGCACCCACACTTTCAAGTATGAGGCCTGGTTTCGCTAGAGCGATAATCGCCGAGCGCCCGCAATCTTTGTTGCATTGACTTTGAATTTAGACTAAACAAATGGGCGCCTTCTTGACAACAATCTGCGCTGACAACCATCGCAGGAGTTGATTTCGGCAGCGATGATGCCTGGTCTTTGGAAAACGAAAGAATAACTAAGAACATGGCGCAACTGGGTGGAAAAGCACGTGGAAAAATCCACGCTCAGGGCAGGCACCGAGATTTGAACCACAATCCTAGGTCTGTTCTGCGCGTCCCGTCTTGCGGCGTGCTTCCACTGCAGTCCGGGTTTAATCTGCTGACTTGGGGCCAAAGCAAAAACAAATCGACTACATGTACATGTAGCCTACTGTCTTCGTCTACCGTAACTTTTTTATATTATTGTAACACAAATTCTATAATAAATAAATATAAAAGCATCCTTATAATAAATAATGAACTATGAATTATCATCCATGAAAACTTGTAAACAATGTAGCCTACTTACCAAACACAAACAACACCGGTAACCAGTCCGCAGTGATCACAAGGGAACAGTATTATGTGACCAGAATTTTTCCGCTTGGAGGATACTCAACCATGATACTCCTGCTCAGTCACCCTATTAAAATATTTTACTAACCAACACTGTGTCATGCTATATACGATAATCTTAGAGAGTATCGTATGTTTTTTGTTTGTATTTACTAAGGGAGTAAAGATTTGCGGTTAAAGTTGCACTTACGATTGTGTGACACTATTAGTTTCAATCAAGATTTGATCATAAATCCAATATGGTAACTTAATATCTTCATGCCGCAGGCTAGGCCTATATTTTACCAGTGATATGTTCGATATATCTTGGTTTGTAATTGGAAAGTAGGCAAGTTTTTAAGTACAAAGGTGCGAGATCATGGTTTCAAACAATTGCTATGGGAAAGCACAGAACAAAGTATTGGTGAGGGCAGCTCCCTCTATTTACCTTCCTTAAATATCGTTACCGGTACCGTGCGATGTACCTAGGTGGTGGTGTTTTTTATGCCGTTCTGTCAGTACGAAGAGTATTATATAACAGTAAAGCTAACGTATTTCCTAGGCCTTGTCCACAAGCAATTCCCTCGACCACGGCAGCTCGTATTCAGTCGGCCGTGCCTCGACAAAACGCATTTCTTATTCTTATTATTAGTCCTTCCCATGAGCATCACCCTCGACAATAAGCGGAAGCTCGGGTATTTGCCTTCTCTGACGTCACAATCCCGTAAGCCCCGGACTGAACGTAAATTATAAACATGTCACCTGCAACTTCCAAGGTCTTTATCAAATAAAAGCAGTCGTTTGTCGAAAAAAAAAAGGTATCAATAACATAACCTTAATATACTCGCACTGCAGTCGTACAGCTGCTGACTTTGTAATTTGTTATTCTTGCTACTGTGAGACTGAAAGCCTATCCATGTGCAGTTATTCAGATCAGAGTTCTGAACTGTGATTTGTTAAAAGACAGTATGAGTTTGAGTAAAATGTAATGTTTATTTATTATTTATAAAATGCAACAAAGTCTGAAGAGACAGTTGGTTAAGTAGGTTGTTTTTTTATGTATACTGAGTAGGTACCTATTTAATAGATCTTCGTACCTTTCTTCTTGGTAGAAGCCATTTCAGTTGAATAAAAATAAAGATGTCTGTATTCCCTGAAAATACCATACTCATACAATGTATTTCCTGAAGTTGTGATACGGTAGGCTACCATGTAATCTAAAATATCATCATGGATATTTCTGTTCAATCACTGAGCCATTTTCAGTCTCAGTTGCCCTTCCGTCCCAACACAATAATAAATTATGAAACTCCTTGTGGGTTCACCCAAATTGTGGACCAGTTAGAAGTCTGTCTACAGAGTCCCACTGATGCAGACTGGGCCGAAACTCTTGTATATCTTTATCAACTTATCAAGAACTTCAAAAATGAGAAACCTAGAGAAGGAGGTTTGCTAAATGAAACTATGAAACAGATGTTACCTAAACTTTGTCAGCAATGTGTCAAACAGCTACCAGACCAAACAGAGCCTTCAGTCTTGCTCCAAAAACAAATTTTGAAGATATACTTTTCCTACACTGAGCATACATTATATACAAAAATCATAACAACAGAAATATTCTCAAAATGGATGGAATTAGTGTGGATTATTGTTGATCGCCCAGTTCCTGAGCATACGCTTTCTGTAGCAGAAAAGTATCGTGCCAGACTTCCCTGGTGGAAATGTAAAAAATGGGGCCTCCGGATAATGTGTAATATGTTTAAGAATTATGGGAGCCCAGGTAATGTTGTTAAAGAGTACACAGGCTTTTCTCTGTGGTACTTGAAAACATTTTCAGCTGGAATACTTAGAGTTCTCTTAAAGATTTTAGATCAATATAAAAGAAAGCTTTATATTTCTCCACCAGTTCTTGAACTCACTCTCAATTATTTGGGGGAAGGAGTTGGCTATTTTCTTTTATGGAAGCTTTTAAAACCGCATATGCCAGATATTGTCCAAGATGTACTATTCCCTCTTCTATCATATTCTAAAGAGTATGAAGAACTATGGAACACTGATCCACGTGAATACATCAGAGTGAATTTATGCAAGAAACTAAAAGCCCCTGTTGTTTCTGCTGAAAATCTGTTATACGCCTGTTGCCAAAGAAGAGATGGAATGTTAGAACAGACAATGAATTTCTTAATAAATATTTTGAATTCTCCTAATATTAATCCTAGCCAAAAAGATGGAGCATTCCACATGATAGGTGTCTTAGCAGACCTATTATTGTTGACAAAGATGTATAGAGATTTATTGAACAACATCGTATGTCGCTATGTATTTCCAGAATTTTCCAGTCCTTGTGGTCACTTGAAAGTAAGAGCCTGTTGGTTGCTGCAACATTGCAGCATGATCAGTTTTGCTCAAGAAGGAAATTTGGCTGAAGCAGTACAGCTTATCATTAATTCATTACTGACCAACCAAGAACTCCCTGTCAAGTTTGAAGCTTCAATAGCATTAACAGTATTCATCAATGTTCAAGACAAAGCTAGAAAATATTTGGAGCCATATGTTAATCGTATCATTCTGGAATTGTTGGATATAATATGTGTGGGAAAGATTGATGTGACAAATATGCTCTATGATATCATGCATATGTACAAGGATCAGCTTGTACCATATGGTGTGGAGATGTGTCAGTACCTAGCTATGAAATTCTGTCAAGGCTGTAATTCAAATTCTATTTCCAAATGTATACTTAAAACATTTGAAACTCAACTAACTGTGATGAAGAACTACCCAGCAATTCTCACACAGATACAACCAATTGTGCTTAATGTTATTGGCAATATTTTTACACGGAATAATTCTGACTTCTACGAGCTGGCACTTTGTCTTGTTGACAACTTAACTTACAAAACTGTACCATCATCTATGTGGAAAGTGCTTGAGCATATCTATCAACTCTTTCAGAAAGATGGTTTGGATTACTTTCCATATATGATGCCAGTTCTGTACAATTACATTACAGTTGATACCAATGCCTTCTTATCCAATGAAAACCACATGCTTGCAGTTTTCAATATTTGTAAATCAGTTCTGACTGGGGACACTGAAGAAGATCTTGAGTGCCATGCAGCAAAATTGTTGGAAATTATTGTTCTTCAATGTACAGGACATATAGATCACTGCATTCTCTCCTTTGTCGAACTTGCACTGCAACGACTGATGCGCCCGGTCAAGAAGATTGAATAGCGAACAACATGCCTGCAGGTAGTGATTGCAGCATTGTTTTACAACACTAAATTATTATTTAACACATTGGAATTGCTACAATTGGCAGCTGTAGATTTCTTCCAACAATGGATTGATGATATAAACTATTTCTCAAGTCTTCATGACTGTAAGATGTGTGTGTTGGGTTTCTGCTCATTGCTAAATGTCACCGAGCAGTACACTCATATACTCGAGACTCTCGTGCCCCAGATTGTCCCTTCGCTTGTTATACTGTATGACAAAGTGAAACAGATTCATGAATGTAAAGCCTTAGAAGAGAAGGAAGATGCAGGTGATAAAGAGAAAGTTGATGTTGATCCAGAGTTTATATCCAACAGTGAGGGAGACTTAGGTGAAATCAGACTATTACTTCACAGACTAGATAAAGCTGAGAAAGTGAGAGAGCGTTTGAAGCAAAGACTTTTCAGCAAGAAACCCGATGAAGAGAGAAGTGAATTTCTGAGGAAACATGATCTAGAGAGCTACAAGACAAATATTGATGATCCTAATAATTGTAATGTAGATGTATATATTGTGTTCAGTGATATATTTCAAAATATTCAATATCACAACACCAACTTTTATGCAATGCTTACAAACAACTTGTCTATGAAAGAATGGCAGACACTACAGGAAGTACTTATGATGGCTGATATAAGGCTTAGAACTGCAGAAAGTAAATAGATTATATGATTTTTTATTTCACTCTCATCTGTGAAATTCAATATAAGGGGGACATTGGGACAGAGATCCTAAAAAAATATGATGGGGAAATATGAGATTATAATTTCATAAGATCTGCAGAAAATAATGGTAGCAGAGAAAGTAGTATTCATATTCTGCTGAAACTAAAAATGTGACTATTATGAGACCCAATTATGAATTTTAATTTATTTTGTTTGAATGTTGTTTCAAGAAATGTAGATAAACATTACATTATATCCAAAACTATGCATATTGCTAAAATATACAAATGTGTGATTTTTGTTCCTTGTATGCCTTGATATGTTATTTGCATTATTAGAGTCAAAATACATGTATTTTTTATTATGCTTCAATAAATTTTGTTTTATAGATAAATGTTTTAATTCCATTAATTCCAATTTATGTAACAGTATAGTATTCAAACAAATCAAAATATGCTGTTGTAGTATGATGGCTTTTATAGCAAGCCATGAGACATGAAAATGGAGTATTTATGCATCTGTTTTTACTTTGAAATTTTAGTATTCAATTACTGTAAAATAGGTGAACAATGTATTAGGAATGTTCTCTTCTGATCTCATTAAACAAAATTTTTAAAAAAGATACGAGCCTTACAATAGTCGCATATGATATGTAACATCTGTCATGTTATCCTAACTATGAAATTGAGATGAAATGTATGTGAAGTCATCTGACATGTTATCCTACTCGTATACTACACAGCTTGGACATTATTAAAATGTTAATTTACGCTCCGTTTTCATACTGGTACTTTGATGAATGTATAGATTGAATTGGAGATATGCTAGTGTCACACTTGTTTGAATAAACATCACACATTATATTGTAAATTAAGAGGGGGGATGAAACCATAGTCTCTAGCTTATCTATAGAATATCTATAATGTTCGATAGCCTACAATCAAATTTCCCAACTCCTGCTTGGTGCAAACTATTGTAATTAAAATTAGATAAATCGTAATTTCATGTAGATTCTGTTAAATGACACATAATGTTATGATAGATATCGTTTAAATTGATAATCTGGCAGCAAAAATAATTGCCGGGGCTGGGGTTCGAACCTGACACCTCATGATTCACAGACCAAGATGCTATCCACGCAGGCATTACAACCACAGAAATTTAGATTACAAGACAGTAGGGGCAGATTACCTAGTAGTTCCGCCCCTTAAAACAACAATAACTAACTAACTACAATAGTTACTCATTTTCACGCGCCAGTAATAATATGAAAGTATTTTTTTATGCTCCATTAATATTTTGCTTTTTTTCCGTTAATGTTCCTGCGTGGAATTGAGTTTTAAATTACCGTAGTTATGAATACGCCCACTTGACAATAAAGGGAATTCCTATAGCGGTCCATGAAAGACTAGCCCAGTTCCCGTATAAAATATATATTATATTGATCACTGCATTACCACTATGTGGGTTAATGTCTGAATAGCCATTGTGCAGAAACATAATACCGGCTTTGCCGACTAGTTACAATGTTTCATATTAAAGCATATCATCATTTAAATACTGATATGAAGACTTTTAACATGTGGTTTGTGTTTCAATCAGTTGACACCAGAGTTTGCATGAGCGTTTACCATTCAGTATGAAAGTATTGAGCAAAGTTAATCGGGGAGTGGATGCCAATCACTTTTATCCAGAGATTGAAAAACAGACTCTTAATAAATCATAATTTATTTTTTTCAGCAAATATGATATAATGAATATTTTTACACCAAACAATGACAACTTGAAGATGATTTATTGTAGAAATATCTGTAATGGCGCCTCCAAACCTTGAAGTAATCCGTACGTGATATACATTCCACATGGTACCACTGCCAGCTGGATTGCATCCCTCCTGGCTGCTAAAGCACACTTCCATCCGATCCACTTCCGTCCGATCTACTTCCATCCGATCCACTTCCATCCCATTTTTCAAAATCACTCCCACAAAAATATCCAGCAACCGAGTGGAAAGTTGTTACACATCAAAAAACTTTCAACAATATTACATCACGCTGTGTGTAATATGTCCTTTGTTGGAGGTGAGTGATATATGGGTGGTTGAAAGGCAAAGTGGCATAAGTTAAAAAAACTAACTACAGTAGAGTCCCGTTCAACCGACATTCGCTTATCCGACACTCTGTGTTATCCGACATTGTTCCCTTGCAGAATTGCATTCCTGGCTGCGAGGATGCTGTGACTCAAGATGTGAGTAAGTGGTGTGCACAACATCACCTGCTTTTACTAACTGACCCTGATATTATTGATTTCGTGAATGCTAATGAGGTATTGCAGTGCAAAAGGATGAAACGATGTCTCACAGTGAAGAATTAACTGCATTGGATATGGCATTAATGTACAAAAAATTTAAAAAGTGCTCACATTACAACTGCCCCATGAATCAGCAGGCAAGCAGACATTGTTGACATGTTCCTTTTCTTAAGGCATTTGGAACGTTTTTGTTCAATACTCCATGTACAATGAATTAATAATTAATAATTCAGTAAATAGAGTACCGTAAAACATGTCGTTTTAGTAATACAGTATAGCCTATTTGTATTAGTTCGTTTTCAAAGTTATTCTGTATTATCCGTCATTTTCGGTGATCCGACGTACTCCAGGTCCAGTTTAAGTCGGATAATCGAGACTCTACTGTATTGTGATAAATGATGTTTTCTGAATTTTGCTGTAAAGAACTATTTTCTATTGATATGGTAACTGTACTGTCTTTTATTGCATTGTTTTACGAACAGTTTTCTTTATTTTTTGATACCTCAGTTCAGCTTTTAAATTAATTATACTCAATTTTGGAACAAAAAGAAAACTTAGACCACTTTGCTTTCATTGTCCAAAATATGGTCTATTGGAATCAATTGCATAAAACTGGTCTAAGTCTTACTTATACCGTACCACTTTGCCTTAAACAATGCCTTAGGCCACTTACGTTTAACTATTGTTCTAATTGTTCTGTTATAACAAAATATTTATTTAAGCTAAAAATGTAACATGAAATGACACAATAGTAACAAAATACCATACTAATTATAGAATCACAAGGAACATATAACCGGCAAAATACTAAGCATGAGGCCTATCATCTTGAGGTGTAAGTACATCTTCCAATGGGCTAATGAATGTCCTCCTACAGTATCACAAGGTTGTGGTGAATTGGTGGTAACAAATCGAGCAAGGCCAACAGTTCTCCTTTTGTTCTCTCTTGTAACTGAGTGTGGTGCTATGTAAAACTGGTTCATAATCTGTCCCTGAATATGCCAGAATACTCGGCTCACTAATATTAGAATCATCACTACAACTTTCCATTTTAAGAAAACAATTACACTGTCAAGAACATAATGGCAAGAGTCAGACCACATTAATAAACGACATAGTTCCAAGCAAACTGGTCTAAGTCTGACTTAGACCACTGTACCTTCTGAATAAACAGCTGACAGCAATCCAGCACAGTGAACTGCTGCTATCATATTGATGAGATGCTCGTTAGAACTCATACTCATTCATTTTGAGCTTATTTTCATCATGTGAAATACTGTATAGGCTTATGTGATCGTCTTTTGTCTGTGTATCTCCTCTCTAATAAAATCTTCACAGCTGGAGTGAATTCAATGAAACTTGGTTAGGACTAACTACTATCGTACTACGTCCGGCCTCGACCGTACCTTTCAATTTCTATTAATAAGTGTAATCAATTCAGCATGGCGACCATGCGAAATACTCATTGGCATTCAATATCTCCAAAACTATTACTGCAATCAACTATAAATTTTGTATGGTGATAGAAGCTAGTAAAGGAAGACATAGAAGGGTTGAAGTAATTTTGAGGCTGAAAGGACAACAAATCCAACAAGTTGACAAATTTAAGTACCGTACCTTGGTTGTTGGTTTTCAGAGAATGTGAATCCAGATCTTGAAATTAAGACCTGTATAGAAATAGCAAAGTCAACTTTCAAAAAAAAATGAGGGCTTTATTGTGTGATGATGCCTTAAATTTAAAACTAAGGCAGCATATTGTGAAATGTTATGTTTGGTCCACTAAAGCTTAGACATTAAAATCGTCTTCCATTAAAAGACTTGAAGCTCTGGAAATGTGGTTCCATTAGAAGGATGCTGAAAATCCCTTGGATAGATCACATCTCTAATGAGCAGGTACTGCGGAGAGAAAACCGAAGCGGGAGCTGATGATGCAGGAAAATTGCATACCTGGGTCATGTGTTACGTGGTGCAAAATACGCAATATTACACCTCATCTTAAAGGGCAAAATTGGCGGGCATCGAAGAGCAGGCAGGAGAAGGACGTCTTGTCTGCGGAATCTTCAAGACTGGACTGGCACAAAAATTATTGAACAACTGTACCGTGTTGCTGAGGATGAATGTACGCTATCCATATTGATTGCCAACGTCCGGCAGACTGGGCAGGGCATATACAGGGTCTTTCATATAAAGTAAGAATGGCGAGCGGCGGTTTTGTCATTCGCTGCTGAAGCCGGCTTGGCCGAGCTTGTGACGCACCACGGCCCCCTGCTGTAGTATTGAAAGCGCGCGCATAGTACAAACTTGACCTTGCAATAAGCGTGCAGGTGTTCAGTCGCCAGTCTGAACCTCAGCTGCTAACATGTTGAGACAGTTATCATTGCAACATCGTATTTTTGTATGTAAAATTTATTTTAATTACGATTCGGCTCGGCGGGTACGTGATGCATTTGTTCAGCAATTTCCTGATGAAGTGCCACCTTCACTAGCACAGATTAACGTAATTGTAAATAACTTTGACACTACTGGTTCAGTGCTCAATAAAAACACAAAATAAAAAATCAGAAAAAATACAGTGGCATGACTCACTCGCGTCAGCCAAAATGTGGTTACCAGATACAATGCCTGTATAACCCAGGAAGGACGACACTTCCAGCAACTTTTATAAGGTAATATTTCATAGAGGATTGTACACACGCTTAGAGCAGGGGGCCACGGCTCGCTACAAGCTCGGTCAAGGCCACCACACTAGCGGATAACAAACCCGCCGCTTGGCGTTCTTACTTTATATGAAAGACCCTGTAGAAGAGATGAAGTTCACCAATGTGACTTAAAAGAATCTTACTAAGCACAAAACCAACATGGTAGCCACGCATAGTTTAAATATTTAAATGGGTTTCCCTCGCGACGTTATCTCCGAGTGCAATAAAACTTGGCATGATAGATATTTATACAAAGCTTAATATGGTGGCATCTAATTCAATTGCAATTAAAATTCAAGATGGCGGCTGTGTAAAATATCGAAAACTTGTTTTTATTATTTCTTGTATCTTAATCAAGCGATCGAAGGGAAGCTTCAATGGACTGAAATTTTATATGATGATAGAGGACTATTAAGTATACATAAGCCTACGTTACATTTCTGATAAACACAAAAACAGCATAGCAGCCATATATAAAATGACTTTTTCTGACGATCATCCGACAGTAGTGTAACTTGTCACAGCTCTAAATAAAGAGCTTAGTATATTGACATGTAATGTTGATCAATTCTTTCCAAAATTCAATTTGGCATCAGTTCAAAATTTAACAAACACATTTTTTGTTTCTCATATCTTACTCAAGCAATCGAAGAGAAGTTTTGTACATGGGTTGGTTTTTTAGTTTTGGCACCAATGCTTCAGTGCCAAGTTGCAACAATGTTGGGCGCTGCCACTTTTACCGACGGTTGCTGCCCTGCATCCCCTCCCTCAGAGCACATGACCTCGCCCGTCCTCACCACCGCTCGTGCGCAGTCGCGCCTGTTAAATGAGTAGTGTGAGACCAGCGCTCGCGAAAGACAGTCGCAATGTTTTCCAAGCAGGAGCAGAGAACGTGGATAAAAATTCAGTGTGCTAGGGGTCGCAGTGCTAAACAGTGTCACCGAAGATTGCAGGAAGCATGCGGTGCAGCTGCGTTACCGTTCAGAACGGTAGCAAGATGGGTTGCAGCCTTTCGAGGTGGGCGCGAACGTTTGGAGCACATGCCTCGATCTGGTCACCCACCAGTAAGTGATGACAATGTACAGATGGTGTCCGCGTAAGTAGAGGTGGATCGGAACATAACGATTCGTCAATTAGAGCAAGATACCGGACTGGCGCATTCAACTGTCCTCCACATCCTGAAGGACTTACTGAAAATGAGGAAGATTGCGTCCAAATGGGTTCCGCATGACTTAACCGACATGCACAAATGGCTGCGATATGACGCGTCGTTTGCACTTGCAGCGTTATGAGCGCGAAGGAGAGGCCTTCTTACAGCGTATCATAACCATTGACGAGACGTGGGCCAGATCTTATGAGCCACAGTTAAAACGCCAATCGAACGAGTGGCAGCACCACGGAAACAAACAGTTCGACCAACCCCCACCAATGTGAAGGTAATGCTGATTCTTGCCTATGATTGGGATGGTGTGATCATTCACCATACTGTTCCCTGAGGGCAAACCGTTAATGCGGAGTACTATTGTTTGTTTCTGCAAGACCATCTCCGAGGAGCTCTGAGAAGGAAACGGTGCTACCACATGGTTACACCGCCCATCGTTCTACATGACAATGCTAGGGTACACACAGCAGGCGTTGTGTCGGCATTGTTCGATCGCTGGGGCTGGGAGGTCCTCTATCACCCCCCATATTCTCCTGACATCAGTCCCTGCGACTATGATCTCATCCCGAAGATGAAGATGACAATGCGCGGGGAGCGCTTCCGTACCATTGAAGACGTTAAGCAGGCTGCCGAGCACTCTCTTCGTACCACCAATAGATTGGGCAGTGCCAACGGGATCCAACGACTTCCGCATCGCTGAGAACACGTTGTACGCAACGGTGGGGACTACATAGAGGGCCTGTGAAACTTGGAACCATCTAAGTGAGTTAATTAATCCAGTTATAACTAAGGTGCCAAAACTAAAAAACCAACCCATGTATAATGAACCACAATAATAATCATTTTCTAATGGCACTGAATTCGGTATTTCATATTTCATAAATTATACAAGCTGTGCTATTGACTTTTCTTAATATTAACCCGGGGGCGTGGTGGCTCAGCGGTCTAGCTGTATGCCTCTCACCAAGGCGGTCCGGGTTCGATTCCCGGTCAATGCATGTGAGATTTTCGATGTGAAATGCCATGTCCTGTGGTTCGGATTCCACGTAAAAAGGAGGTCCCGTGGCTCATAATCACAAGATTCACGGTCACGTAAAACTACAATCTTCCTTCCTTTCCTTTTAATATTAACCCCTGTGATTCGTAGCAGAAATAAACTGTCTATAGGGGAAAAGTCGCAATTAACCAATGCTGGAAGTTATATTTTGTAGCATGTAATTTTTCATTCTTGTGGTGGTGGAGGTGGTGATTGTTTAAAGGGTGGAACACCATCTGTCCCAATTTTGTATTGTAGGTATCGTTAATTATAGATTATTCACATGATCTTTTCTGAAAAGGAACAATACTAACGACCTTTTGTACTGGTCTCTCGGTAAGTTAATAAACTATTATCATGAACTTAATATTCTGGTACACAATTCCTTATTCATGTATTGAAGATAAGCTTTATCGTGTAACTTTGGACATATATTTACTAATGCTGGAGGTGTGTTGATGTGAGTTATCTTGAGCAACAACGAAGACATGGCAAGCAATAGTACCATAGTAAGACCACTTTGCTATCTTGAAATATTAATTTTATGTGTATTGTCTGAAATAACTGCAACGTTTGGGTATCAAGTTTGAAATTGTAGCTGTATAGTTTATCACCATGTAGGTCATGTACCAAAGCAATTTAGTCCGTAACATGGAAAATCCATTTAATAGACGGGAGTCTGTAAATGGAATAAAGACCAGTAGAGTATATGAAAATAGACTATTTAGATCTTCACAGAACTAGTTATTTTATGATAATATGGAGGGTCCAGTTGTATTTCAGAGTGGAAGTTAATAAGAATACATACCTCAAAAAAACTTTGGAATAATATCTCGCAATACACTAGTTTATTTTTGATGAACGGCTGATCATATGCCAATCTTGGTCAGACTTTTTGACCTCCAAAGTCTTCCCAATCCCCTTCTGAATATTTCAGCAGGGCATAGAAGCTATTTCACTCTCTGGTTGCATAATATCATTGGGATACATATATATTGATTTCTATTTGTTCAAGCATGATGCACGCCAGGCTATTCGACCTTAATGTTTTTCTGGCTGGATGTGACACAGTTCTGGCAGAGGCAATTGTCTATTCCACATTAAAAGGACCACTGGCAGAGGCAATTGTCTATTCCACATTGGAAGGACCGCCTGTGCCCCTTGTCTCCCATTTTTTTAAATAATTTAATAATTTTTCCTGGACTACAGAGACAATTCTAAAAAAATTGGTGCAAACTCACCTCCTAACTCTCTGGTTTAGGGGCTTAGTATTTTATGTATAAATGCTGTATATATATATATATATATATATATATATATATATATATATATATATCTGATTTTGTTGCATATTCCTGCTCCTCTCCAAAATTTAAAAGAAAGCAGTTATGTCATATTCTCTGAGAATGTGTCCAATTCTCTAGTGATGCGGTAATACAAAGACCAAAGTTGATTGTGGTTTATGTTGTGTTGCAGCCTCCTGAGAACGAGCTGCAGAAGGTGGGGGCGGGGGAGAGGGTCATGTCTGAGCACCAGCTCCGTGTGCAGCGCTCCCTGCAGAAGCTGAATGTCCCCGACTGGTACAAGAATTCCAATGTGGCTCGTGGGCCAGAGGGCTTCCTTCTCAAACGCCACAGCGATGCCTCGCAACATGCACACCAAGGCTGGCCGGGCCTCAGTTCAAAAACTACTTCCCTCTCCAGCTTGGGCTCCTCACAGTCTGCGGCTGCTCGAAGTCCTACCAGTGAGTAACACCTGTTTTCCAAGTACAGTATACTGTACACCATCTCCAAGAAGTTGGATCCTAGTTGAAATCTTTACATTGGGGGGACAAGAATAAACATTAAACAGCTGATAAGAGGAATCATATATCAACCAGTATGCAAATTCTAACAAAATAAGTATTTTAGAAAGAATTGTTGGCTTTCGGCCTTTTTAGCAATGCGACCAGCTCCGATTTAATTTATTTTTACTTGTATTTTTTGTCTTATGATGAGGAAAGATTATTGTTAGGTATATATCTTATATCATAGAAATTTAATGGGCTTAGAATTAAAGACAACACATCCATACCCGTGGCCGGATTCAAACTGGTATGGTAACTGAGCTCGAGTTCAATTTCAATACCAACACTTCTCCGCTGACCCATGCCAGCTGGCAAAAAGGAAAAAGAAGATACATATTATCACGTTTATTTTGATCCATGTAGGTCCTTGGCCTCTATTCATCTCGGTCCTCAGCTTTCCTCCTCCAGCATTAACACCCAGCTTTCTCAGATTGTCTTCATCGTCGAGCCATCTTTTCCTGGGTCTTCCTCTTCTACTTCTCCCATTAGGTTTTCCTATAAATACCTTTTTGACTGTGCTGATTTCTGGCATTCTCTGTACTTGTCCAGCCCTCCTGATTCTCCCCTGCTTAATTTTCACTACAATATTTGGCTGACTAAACAATCCCTGTAACTCCACATTTGTCATTATTCTTCATCCATCCTGATACCTTACTGCTCAAAATATCTTTCTCAAGATCTTCCTTTCCCACTGTAACAGCCAATGTTCTTCTCTGGTGGTCATCACCCAGCATTCTGAGCCATACATAACTATAGGCCTTAATACTGTTGTGTATATTTTTAGCTTTGAATTCCTGCTGACATTCCTGGATTTGAAGATATTATGCAAGGCGTAAAAACATCGGTTCCCACTAATGTTATCCTTTCCTAGATTTCCACCAATGTTAAATTGTCTGCTGTATTTTTATAATATAGTGTAACTTATATGCAAGTAAGAAGCAGGACAAGCTCATTCTTAGAAATATCGGGATAAACAATGCAATGGGATGACGTTTGGTGCGACTCCAAGATAGGAAATATAGTGAAACAGTTTCACAAGATCTTACCATCTCGTGCAAAAGTCTAAAAAAATTAACGTCTTGTGCATTTTTTGTGTTTTTACAATGCAATATGGTACTATTTTAAAGAAATTACTATTATGAACTTTACAAAAAATGTAAATATCATATTTATTTAGCATTATTATTATTATTATTATTATTATTATTTTTGTTTTGTTTTGAGCCAATTTTACAGTTTTAACATGAATTTGAAACAACTCAAATCCACACATGGAGGTCATAAAACATGAATTTTTCATTCATTCATTTATTTTATTTGCAAATGGGGGTAATTCCCCTGTGGCAAATTGCACACTTACATAAAATTACCAACTATAATATCAATCACACTTAATGTAGACAAGTTGTGATTTGGGAACTACAGTAATTACACAAAATCCTTCTTTTCCTATCCATTGATTGCTTGTAACAATACCTCTTGTCGGTCACACGAGGAACTAAGAGGGAAGGGTGGTTATAGAGAGAGAGAAGTCTGGTTTTCCCACGATTTTAGTACTCCAGTAAAGATTGAGATAGCACCTCATTTCGCATACTGTGCCCAAGGTTGCAGGATCGAATCCTGCTGGTGCAGTCAGTCGGCATTTGAGGGTGTGCAAATGTGAGAGAGCTGTGTCAGTAGATTTACTGACACATTACGGATACCCTTCAGGGCGAATTTCCGGCACCCTGGCGTCTCAAAAAGTCACAGTAGTTAAAAGGGACATAAAACCTATATCATTATTATTATCAGTTCACATACTGTAGTTCAAAATGACAAACAAGCTTGTTGCCATGGTAACTAGGTGTCAGAATTTTGTCAATGCAAAACTGTCCACGCTAATCCCAGTACAGCCCAAAACCATATCTATGTTAAAACTTTAAAAAGGACAAGTACAGTCTCGACATCCTCCAAAGATGGGCATTCCCACCATCAATGCAGTGGTGATGATGATGATAATTGTTGTTTTAAGGGGCCTAACATCGAGGTTATACATCAATGCATTGAAGTACGTGTAGGATTGAGTGGGACCTAGACAAATACAGGACTGATGAAGTTAAAAAATAACAGCTGGACATGTATAGTAGGAGCATGGAAGGAGAATTGAACCACATTAAGGTTGAACATTCAAGCCACCCATGGCCAGGGTTCTATTCCCGGCACTGCCAAGAAATTTAATTCTGGTCTGAGGGCTGAAATGGGATACACTCAGCCTTGTGAAGCAAAACTGATTCCTACCTCAGCCATCCTGGAAGTGGGTTTCCATGGTTTCCCTACTTCTACTCCAAGCAAATGCCGGGATGGTACCTAACTTGAGGCCACAACCACTTCCTACCCAAATCCTACCTCAATTACAAATACACACCAGTATAGACATCACAGTGACACAGGTTATCAGACGAATTCTACACATACCCAGGTACATGGGGCTACATGACCATGATATCGCTAAGTCCCTAAAGAATCAACAACTCAAACCACCCATGGACAAGATAAAGAGGATAAAGGACAATCACTATGACAGGCAGATGAACATAAATGGAGTGACAAAAGAGAAAACCATTAAGCCATTCCACTACTGGGCATACCACAATCCTCAAAAGCAGGCATTTACACCATCAATGAACAGCTCTTCGTTATAGCCCCCAACGTCTGTGTTATCAGGAGACTTTATCCTGTGTTTCTATCTTCCCTTTTCTATCCATTAATTGTTTGTATGTCTACCTTGATTTGTTTTACCATATAGAGGTTATTTTTAGAGGAAGAAGGAACAATGAACAGACCCCTAAGCAAAAGAAAGGTACACACCTTAATATTTTTAGTTTGGAACAAGAGTTAACGAAGGAGGGACTGGACTGGAAAGATAAAAATGACAAGCCAGATGTACTGGAAGTAATTGCGGACTGATTTCAAGGATTCATGTGTTCACCAACCTTATCAAACAAGTTGTTAAGGGAGAGGAAGGGATTTTTTACTGTTAAAGTGTACTGAGAAAATTTCATTGTCTTGGACCTCACCTATAAATAAAGCCATGAGCTTTTGGTATTGATAATGCAGAAAACATTGAAGTAAAATTGTTGCATTTATTTTCTTCATCAGGCCACCTCCTGAGCCCAAGTCCCACACCACATGTGTTTACCCGGTGGAGCACAAGTCGTCTGAATAGCAGTGCCACCTCGGCCAGTACATCTCCCTGTGGTTCAACACGGTCTTCGTTCAATTATAGACAGCCTTACCTAGGATGGCGCTCCCAGGAAAGACTGTCTCGGCCACGCACACCAGCGGAACGCCTAGCTGCCGGCCTACTCCCAGTCAGCCCATCTTCCCCTCAGCCACCTGAACCTGACCTGCGTAAACCTGCTGAAGAAGAAGAAGAGGACATTCAAGAGGTAATTTTATTTACAATTTTATTTTAATAGGCCTTTGTAATTAGATGGCTATGCATTATAAATATTTTCGCACTCTTTTTTTTTTTTATCTATCTTGCAATTAATTTTAAATTTAATTTTAAATATCCTTATTTGAGGGCTGCCTCAAAGACAAAGTGACCAGTTTTGATTTCAGAGTAATGTTATAAAGAGATAAATTAAGACAGTTACAACAAGATGTTCAGTAAAGAACATATAGCCTACTTTCTCCTAAATGCATGGGTATTGTTATAACTCTTTGTCCTTTTCAAGGAGTATAATTGAATGTTGGTTGTAGTAGCTTGTTGAAATACAACGTGCTATAGGGATATTAAACATGAATATGAGGTGCCCTTTGCTAGTGCTACCTCTGTAAAAAAAATCATTCAATTCGGTTTCACCGTGTTTGAATTGATCTGGGGAATGGATTTGCATACATACATGGCCGCTATTTGCAAACTATTGGGCTGATGACTTTGTAGTCAGTCATAAGATGCTTTCCACAAAAAGGCATGTTGTTGCAAAATCCGGTAGAGATCAAATTATTAGGATGGTCGAAATTTGATTTAAGCTTTTAACATTTGGGTGGCCGTCATTCCGTTTCCGTCAAGATTTATTTATTTATTTATTTATTTATTTACATAGGTCCCAATGAGCCTGAGCTCGTGTTAGGGACAATCAAGTAACATAGTTACAGCATGGCATATATATAATTTTTGTAACATTATTGTTTAGTTTAATAGTAACTTAGATTGCTAGTGACTAACTTTACAGAGATAATACGGTATGATACATTGCATTGCTTAAGGCTATTGTACATTGGCTATTCATTCCTTAATAGGAAGTCTTTTGTTTTCCTCTTAAATGTTTTTATAGAGAAACTTTCCCTTATGCCTAATGGTAGCGAGTTGTATTCTTTTATTATAGAGGACATAATTCCTTTAGTTCCAAATTTAATGGATTGGGAATGGCTGGTGAATATTTGATTTACTCCTCTTGTTGCATAGTGATGAATGTCATTTGCATGGGTAAAATGGATGTGTGTGTGTATCAATTTGTTTTCTAATTTGTATACAAATACTGTTGCTGACATAGCTATTTGTTTTTGCAGTGGCATAATTTTAGTTCCTGAGTACAATTCATTTGAGGGTGTGAGCCAAGGTAATCCAAAGATAGATTTTATAGCACGTTTCTGGAGTATCTCAAGTTCTTTTATCAGCTCCTTCTTACAATATCCCCATATGAAATTCATGTACATTAGATGTGAATGTATCAGAGCAAAGTAGGCTATATATTTTTCAATTGTTGGCTAGTAAGACAGCTATATCTTAATCTGAAAATAATACCAATTAAAGGGCTTATTTTATGTTTTACATTTTCTACATGATTTTCCCAGGTTAGTGTACTATCTAGTGTGATACCTAAGTATGTTGCCGATTTAACCCTTTCTATTTCTTTGTTGGCTATGTTGACTATGTTTGTGGTCTCAATCTTGTATGATGGTTTATGGAAGAACAAATATTTTGTTTTAGTGATATTGATAACCATTTTGTGTGCTCTCAACCAATCCACCAGCTTATTGAGATCATAATTAATATTTAGCATAATTTCCTGTTCAGATGTTCCCAGATAGAGTATAAAAATATCATCTGCAAATAGTTTAAGCTTGCCTTTCAATTCTAATAATACTATATCATTAATATAGGCCAAGAAAAGAATTGGTCCTAAGACAGAACCTTGAGGTACTCCTGTGTCAATTCTGATGATGATGATGATAATTGTTGTTTTAAGGGGCCTTACATCTAGGTTATCGGCCCCTGCTGTGTCAATTCTCATTTGAGATCCTTTTACATTATCGATTGCAACATATTGTTTTCTGTTAGTGAGGTAGTTCTTGAACCAATCATGTGCCACTCCTCTGATGCCTGCAAATTCTAGTTTATTAAGGAGAATCTTATGGTTAACCAGATCGAAGGCTTTTTGAAGGTCAATTAGTACACCAGCAGCTAGTTTGTTTTCATCTAATGCCTTTTCTACATCAGTTACTACTTCAAATATAGCACTATCAGCTCCTCTATTTGGAATAAACCCATATTGGCAGTTTGCAAAGTAATCATTTTTCATGAAGAAATTCATAAGTCTTCGTTTAACAACGCTTTCTAGAACCTTGCTGATGGCAGATATAATATTAATGGGTCTGTAATTTGATGGGTGGGTTTTGTCCCCTCTTTTGTAGATCGGGACCACCCTAGAGACTTTACAGGCATCGGGGAATATACCAGTCATCAGTGAAAGATTTATTATTTTGACAAGATATGGTGTAAGGCCCTCAAGACACAATTGTAGCATGACATTAGTAGTGTTGTCCTCACTTATATTGTTTTTGTGTTTTAGGGAGTTTATAATTGATTGTATTTCATTAGCATCAGTAGGTAACATAAAGATTGTCTTAGTGCTAGTAGTATTTTTATAGCTTGTAATTCCCGAGGTAGAACCGTTTCCTTGATTTTCCCATATACTGTTAGCAATATTGACATAATATTTATTAATTTCATCACATATATTTTCCTTTTTTTCGACATTTGTGCCGTCGACTATAAGTTTGAGAATTTCATTTTTCCCCTTCTTTGGTCTATTTAACATCTCATTAACAACACTCCACACTTCCCTCTGATTATTTGCATTTTGAATTTTTTGGTCAAAGTAGTTTCTTTGTAGGTTTCTCTTAAGTTTTGTAACTTGGTTGCTAATAATTTTATATTCTTCTAAAATTTCTGCAGATGGATTTTTAACTTTGGTTTTTGTATATATCTTATCTTTCCTGTGTATTAGTGCTAAAAGATCTTGTGTGATCCAGGGTTTTATTGGTGGGGCACTTGGCTCCTTATTCGTATATTTCATAGTACAGGCTTCTATTCCTTTATTAATAAAATCACAGAATTTATTGTAGTAGTCATTGATGTTAGTTTCATTGCATACAAATTCTTGAGTTATTAAATATTTATTAAGTTTTTTGTAGTTTATTTTATCCTTTTCTATTGGCCTATCATCACATATTGAGTTCCTGTTTATCTTTTTGTTTCTCATTTCACAGATGAGTAAATGGTGATCACTCAAATCATTATCAATATTATAGACATTACATATTTTGTCACAGTCGTTCACCAATACATGATCAATTAGAGTAGAGCTAGTTTGTGTTACACGAGTTGGATATTTTGTATTACATAAGACTAGACCGTATGATTTGACTAGGTTAATATAACTACTAGTATATCTGTCCCCAAATAATAGATCGATATTCATATCACCTAGTATTATAACAGGATTCGTTGAGTAAGAACTAATAATTACTTCGAGATCAGTTAGAAAGTGTGGAATGTTGCTTTTATGAGGGTTATAAGCAGTGATTATATTGTATTCTTGATGGCCTTTTCTAACAGTAATGTGCAGTATGCTGTGGGTGGAATTTATTTCCTTTACAAGGCTACTGCTACATTTGTTTGAAATATACAAAGATACTCCCCCGCCAGTTTGCTTTCTAACTATGTGATATGCAACATATTTCTTAATATTGAAAAACATTTTTGATTGTTCTGTTAACCAATTTTCTGAGATTGCTAGGACATCTACACCTTTGATTCTGTCTAACATTATTTGGATATCATCGAACTTGTTTTTTATGCTATGTGCATTTATGTGTACGCATTTTAGTGTACTGGTATCGGTTATTATCTGTTTACTGTCCTTAATCTTATAATAATCGCTAAGTGTATTACAGTTACACTCGGTTAATTCTAGTGTATTATTATTAGCATTACCTAAAAAATTTAATTTCTGTAATTCTAGTTCCATATGGGATAATACTTGGTAGATATCTTACTATTACATTGATTTTAGTTTGAGAGGGCGAGTTCATCCAGTATTTCAGCACTTGATATAAGCTTTGAGGGTCCATTTTGATTTTTCCGAATGTATATTTTGCAGTCTCTGACCCAAGTTGCAAAGATTTTTCCCTGTTGTCTCAATTCACGGCACTTTTTGGCGATGGTTTCATTTCTTGGGGTCAGGTGTTCATTGATATATATATTACCACCATCACTGTAACCAATTTCACTCGTCTTCAGGGTCTTCTTTTGTCTTCTGCTACTGAGAATCTCTTCCTTCTTCCACCTATTATTTAATTTCACAATTATCGGTTGAGGCCCAGGCTTTGTTGACGGGAGGCGGTGAGCTGCGTCTATGTTTGCCCTGGTGATTTCAACTCCTAACGTCTTGCCAATGTCCGAGATTTTGTGAAATACATCCTCCTCTCTTTCCGTGGGTATTCCATACACTATCAAGTTGTTCTTGCGCTGGTACTGTTTTAGTTCCTCCAATTCGTTGATAGCTCTAGATGCTGCCATTTCTGCGTCCTTGACGGTTTTTCTCTCGTTCTTCAGAGTTTCAATTTCCCGGTGGAGTTCATCATACTTTTCTGATAAGAAAGTTGCTAGTTTTCTTACCTCATGGTTTTCTTCTCTCATCGCCGAAAGGGATTCCTCAAGTTTCTGGGAGAAAGATGCCATAACCTCTTTGAGGTTAGGTTGCGGGAGGCAGTCTTCCCGATTGCATGACCATTTGAAAGTATCATCTTTCCGGAATTGTTGGTACGTGTCTTTACTCATTTTCATGCATGTTACATGAAACCAGCGTCCACACTCACCATCACATCCTACAGCCTGCTGATTGTTCTTGATCTTTTTGCCGCATGGAGCACAGTTGACCGTCATGATATTAAATGTTATATGACTTCTCTTTTAGCAAGTTATGTATTGTATTTCTCTTACGTATTTTACCTACACTGTTCACACAATATTTAACACTTTAGTCACTCGCGTAATCCTCGGTAAACCTGCGTAATTTCTTAATTTTGCTTACGTTTAGAATATAAACCTAAAACATGACACTGAGGTGCCTTTTGCTAGTGCTACCTCTGTACCAAATTTCGTTCAATTCGGTTTCACCGTGTTTGAATTGATAGGGGGAATCGATTTGCACACATACTTGGCCACCATCTGCAAGCTATTGGGCTGATGATCTAGCAGTTTGGTCAGAATATGCTTCCCACATAAAGATTTGTTGTTTCAAAATTTGGTAGAGAATAGATTATTAGGTTGGTCGTAATTACATTTTAGCCTTTAACATTTGGGTGGCCGCGATTACGTTTCCGTCAACTTGGCGGTGATATAAAACATGACACTGAGGTGGCCTTTTCTAGTGCTACCTCTGTACCAAATTTCGTTCCATTCGGTTTCACCATGTTCGAATTAATAGGGGGAATCGTTTTTCACACAAAGATGGCCGCCATCCGCAAAATATTAGGCTAATGACATATTAGTTTGGTCAAAGGATGCTCCCTCCATAATGGTATGTTGATGCAAAATTTGGTAGAGATCGGATGATTAGGTTAATCGTAATTTGATTTAAGCTTTGAATATTTGTGTGGCCGCCATTACGTTTCCGTCAAGATGGCGGCGATATAAAACATGACACTGAGGTGCCCTTTGCTAGTGCTACCTCTGTACCAAATTTCATTCCATTCGGTTTCACCGTGTTCGAATAAATAGGGGTAATCGATTTTGGCACAAAGATGGCCACCATCCGCAAACTATTAGGCTAATGACCTATTAGATTTGTCAAAGGATGCTTCCTCCATAAAGGTATGTTGTTGCAAAATTTGGTAGAGATCGGATGATTAGGTTAGTCGTAATTTGATTTAAGCTTTGAACATTTGTGTGGCCGCCATTACGTTTCCGTCAAGATGGCGGCGATATAAAACATGACACTGAGGTGTCCTTTGCTAGTGCTACCTTTGTACCAAATTTCGTTCAATTTGCGCTCACCGTGTTTGAATTGATAGGGGGGGGACAGACATTCAGAGTACACACACTCACACACACACACAGACTCACACACATACACACACACAGACAGACACACTTTTTTTCGCCCTGTAGTGATCTCATAAGTCTACTTTCATTTTTTGCAAAAATCGAAAGTAGGCTAAAAACGTTAACAACAAAAATAACATAATTTAAAGCTTGGTCCTATCTTGAAGAAATCAGATATTTCACATTTGGATCATATGGCTAATTGTGAATACTTAGTAACCCTCCAGCACTTGGGCAGCCCATTTTCATGAAATTAATCATAATGTAAAAATAAAATTATGCTATTTTCATGATCTTTCTGAATAAGGGCTCTTTCATAGAAGAATCCACAATCTAAATAATTCCTCATATTGCCATTATTACTCCATATAGAAAATATAGTCACTTACATCGCTTCAAACCCGAAAACTGTGTACTGCTACTGAATCTTCACCAATTCCATTGGAGTTGATCTTACATCCTTCTAGGGAGAGTATTTTCATCAACGTACCAGCAATATTAAGATAGTGATAGTGATAAAATATTTTCAATGACATCCTGGTGCTCCATTTAGTCACACCAAACATAGTTTTGGCAGGGCATGTTTGATGAGCCATCATTTTCACTTCCTGATGTATTGGTACTGTCCTCTTCAGATGAGTCTCTGATGTCCTGTTCTGAAAGTGAATCATGCTCTAATGTCTCTACATTGTCCCCTTCTCCATCTTTTTTTGAATCAGCAAATAATTCAAAAAGGAGTTGGACAAATTCGTTCCTGGTCCTTACTAATGTTCCTGGCTATACTAAGACTCATATTAATCAGTTACACTTAAATAACTAGACGTTCACAAAATAAAAACACACGCAAGGTTGAAAATTAACAAAACACCAGCTTACTAATACTGTCTAGCCAGTGCCCGCGTATGCTTTGCCTCACTGCTGGAAGCATATTGATGCATGAAGGTTTATGACAAACAGTTTGGGAGGTGCTACACAGTAGAGCCGGGCAAATTTGCTCTATTTCCGATCAGGATCGTAAGTTGCCGCATGACCAGTATCGTCCCCCACCAAGCGCACTCAAGGCCAGGTCTCTCCGCTGAATGAGAATCTTAAGTCTCGATAATACCGGCATTGAATGGGAACCTTAAGTCTCGATAATACTGGAACTCCCTTTTTCTCGGTGTTATCGACATTATTTATTTTAAGGTAAAAGCAGACTCACTCAAGCCGCTGAACGTGTCACTCAAGCCGCTGCACGTGTAAAGTCAAAGCCTTCTGTAATAACTCCGGAATGTAAACCACTAATAAAACTATCAATATTCTCCGTCTTTTCAATACAATATTAATAGTCTATTTATTCAATTGGGTACATGTTTTGCACAAACGTTAGTGCTTCCTCAGCCCTAATATACATTAAGACATAAACAAATATTACGCACTTATCAAATACTTGGGCTGAGGAAGCACTAACGTTTGTGCGAAACATGTACCCAATTGTATAAATGAGTCGTCTAGTATCAAAACCGGCCAAGTCACTGAGGGCATATTTTTCAGTATGGATGAAAAACCTCTAGACACAAAGCAATGGTGGTCACAAAAGATTTTATTGCATAGTTATATCCGTAATGGTTTAATATTTAAGTTCTGCGAGTTTGAGAAATCTGATTCATAATGAACCCATCTTTTTTGCTAATATTAATTTTGACTTGGCCGTTTTTGTTGCAATTTAGTATAATTTTAGTCTTTTTTTGTATAACTTTTCTATTTAAATTCCAAACTCCAGTGAAAAAAGGCAATTAAATTAAAATAAATTGACATTGTAATTACCTGTCTTTATTGCAATAAAAATGAAAGCATTCTGCTTAAATTGGATAGTATTATATGAACATGAACATCAGAAAGCTTAGGAGAATACAAAATAGGTATTATATCATTAAAAGTTAGTAGTTCACTTAGATCTTGAACACAGTAAAAAAAATGAGTCACTTATTAAAATAGGAACAATATACATGTTACACTACACAATAATGAGAAAATACGAGCACACAGGATATACGATTGCTTTCACGCCAATGCGGTAAGAAGCCTGCGAATACGGAAGTCAGTGTTGCAAACGAACAAAATACAAATTATTACGATTTCGAAGAGTATACAATATAAGGAACAGTGTTGCCTACTGATATTATCACATTCTTGCATAATCTAACAACGCAAGATTCCAAACAATAATGCTGCGACATGAAGATTGCTACTCATTCTTTGACATGGCCGGTTATGAAAGCACTGCCTGCATGACTTGGCCCATTTTGTTGCACGACCAAGAATTCAGTGCTCTGTAACATGAAGACATGGACGATTTTGAAGCATATTCTTGTTTCGCCTGATAGTGCTGTACTTCGACTTCAAATTGATAACCTTAACTCATTTTTGTAAATTTTGTGACTTGGCCGGTTTTGATACTAGACGACTCAAATAGACTATTAATATTGTATTGAAAAGACGGAGAATATTGATAGTTTTATTAGTAAACATATTCAATATGGACCTGAAATGGATAATATTATTCTGTTGTAAACCACTATTATGAAAATTATTAATGCATATTGGAAGTGACCATGTTCACGCAGTATATCGTCTATCATTTAGATTAATGAGGCTCTATCTTTGAGTTTTTTTGTTTTCTTGTTTGACAAATAAATGAATGTCGGATTTGGTTCAAGTATCTGCATGAATTTTTGATATTTAATAGGATGGCGTTTTGCATCAAACTCGCAGGCATTAATTGAAAATTAATATAAACATTTGAAGCCTACTTAAAGGACTAAGTGGCGAGGCTTATGTTCCAAACAGACCCAGCCTGGGGCTGGAAACTGTACAAGATGATGATGATGATGATGATGATTTGAAGCCTACTTGACGGGATATTCATGTACCATATTCAACATCAAATATCTACCCGCATTCTGTGGCATGGTTCGTAATTCAAGGCCACTGCCACCTCCTTACCACTCCTACCCTCAGTTACAAATATACACACGCTACTACAGACACCATAATAACTCAGGTTATTAGACAAAGTTGACACTCAAGAACACAAAAATGATCACGATGTTGTAGCCCCTAAAGTAAAATAACTCAAATAATTGACGTAGCGGAGAAGAGCTGAAAGAAAGTCTCACGTATATGGCTCATGAATTATTAGCCCTACTGACAAGGAATTTGCTAAGAATACTTTCAACCTTCTTCTCCATCTTGTAGCTGGTTGTTATTCGAGGCAACTATAGTGCCAAAATTAGCTACGATGGTGAAAATACACTTGCAAAATATTTCGCTTAAAATGTTTCAACTAATTTCATCTAGTAAAAACTCTGATTTTGTGCTTGGAAGCAATACCAGTTTGTGGCATGTGGTGTATTAATTGTATCAGTGCTAACACCTAACTGATTTATCCATAAATGCCAAAGATAGGCTATAACAGTATGAGTGAGAATAGTGCGACGGGAGTTGCACTGAGAACAACTCATTATCGCGGGAATGTCACTTGGTCCGATACTCCACAGTCTCGTTCGATCACAAGGTAATATAGTTGCTCTCACTAGCACCCATGATGCAACGTGTGAGCACTTGCATAGGGACGCGATTGAAATGGCGATGGCTTAATCATATGGCAAAGCCATTATGACGAAAGATAAAATCAATCTTATTCTTGAAGGTGAACATTATTTTTTTCGTATGCCCGACGACTAGAGAATATTATTCAAACTGGTAGCAGCATTTGAGATAAGAGAGTCAGGTATCCAACACAAAAGTTTTCACTGTGTATGTTTGTGACATTTTTCCTCGGTGTATGAGAGTGGCAGTGGCTGAATTGGTTACGCGTTGGACTCTTGAATGAAAGGACTGGGGCTCAATTTAGTTGGGGAAGGTTTTTTTTTTTTTTTTTTTTTTCCCTTACGTTTTATTGTTTATGTCGACCGCTTTACCAGTATCTTACTACAAAAAAATATACGACAGTACACAGTTGCATCACAGGGGCTTTAGTACCGGTAACATAGTGATTGCATGAATTTTCAGGTTCGATTACTAGAAAGTTGCATAGTGCTTGAATGTGGCATTACACAAAAAAATCTTAATCTACACGTCAAATAGAATTTTCTTTTGCTGAAATTTAATGACTAAATAATACCGACTGACTATCAAAATCTCCTTCGTTATGTTATTAGGATGATAGGTAGTCTGTTAATATGATATCGTTGAAGTTGAGTGGATTCTTCCAATTCGCAGACTCCAATCAATGGAATGAACAAGTTCCATTGAATCCTTACACAACAAGCCTCAGTGCCTTCAGGCAGCGCCATATTGCCCAAGCAAGAACGAGCGATAATGTCGAGAATTATCATTATCGAGCCCACATTATCGATAATACCAGTTCCGGAACCAGCATTTCCGTTCTTCATTCTCGTCCAACGAGACCGATCGGAACTCAAGAGCTTTTTGCCCGGCTCTACTCCACAGTATCCCTGAAAGGTACACAAGAACCTACTGTCGACCAAAATATTATGTGCACTCGAGTTTGAAGGTTGTTTGTGAAGTAACCAATAGGTCTACATAAAATTCAAGAACATCATCTTTTCTGTCGTTCTATTCTACGTTAGTTCATTTTAGTTTGGAATTTTAATTTATATTTTAATATTTTTCATCGCAGTTGGAACACAAAAAGTTCCCGTTTTTAAGCGTGTGTCAACCATGCGTCACATTTAAGAATTACTATCTCACAAACCCGTCATCAGATCGAATCCAAATTTTAACACACAATACATTGGAATGTTGTTTAACTGGTTTATTAATTTCAAAATTTTGTGTGTCCAAGAAACAAAGTTGTTATCATTTTTGTAAGGTAACTTTTTCTCGGCTCGGGCTGGTTGGAAAATTTAGTTCTTGGTCTCGTTTTAATCCTCATACATCAAAATGTTATGCGGTATGACTGAAATACGTAAATTAATTCACTTATTTTACATCGGTTTGTATTTGTATGGGAGAATAAGACATCGTTCAGCAGCTATCCGATACAGAGAACGCTGTACAGCGTTGCCGAGTTGGTGCCCATCTCTGCCGAGCGAGGCGAGCCATGACGCGTGGTGGGCTCCAACTCGGTAACGCTGTACAGCGTTCTCTGTATCGGAAAGCTGCTAAACGCTGTCTTATTATCCCATACAAATACAAACCGATATAAATTAAGTGAATTAATTTACGTATTTCAAAATCATACAGCATAACCTTTTGTTGTATGAGGATGACAACGCGACCAAGAACTACATTTTCCAACCAGCCCGAGCCGAGAAAAAGTTACCTTACAAAAATGATAACAACTTTGTTTCTTGGACACTCAAAATTTTGAAATTAATAAACCAGTTATACAACATTCCAATGTATATTGTGTTAAAATTTGGATTCGATCTGATGACGGGTTTCTGAGATAATAATTCTTAAATGTGACGCATGGTTGAGACACGCTTAAATACGGGCACTTTATGTGTTCCAGCTGCGATAAAAAATATTAAAATATTAATTAAAAATTCCAAACCTACATGAACTAACGTAAAATAAAACGACAAAAATAATGATGTTATTGGATTTTATGTAGGCCTATTGGTTACATCACAAACAACCTTCAAACTCGAGTACACATAATATTTTGGTCGACAGTAGTGTGTAATCTTCTTTATTTCCTGGTTCCAGTTATCTGGGTCGGGGTGTGAGTCAAGGACCTCTATACTTAACTATCTCTCCACCACGCTTGTCCTTCTTCCAGTATATCTTCCACTTTCACTCCTCTTTTCTCAATGGTCTCCCTCACTGTATCCATCCACCTCATCCCTACCCTTTTCTTTCTTGGTAAATACTTGCTTTGGGATTCTGTCTTCTCCCATTTGCATCTTATGTCCATACGATTTTAGTTTACTGATTTCAATCTTGTCTTGTAACTTCAAAAATCCTGTTTTTTCCCTAATTTGTTTCTGATTTTGTCTCTGTGAGTCTTCCCAATTATACCTCTAAAGAACTTCATCTCTGCTGCCTGGATTCTACTTTCATCCCGTTTAGTTGTTGTCTACGTGCCTGCTGCGTGTACCAATATAGGTGTGTAATGCATGGAATACAAGATTTTTTTTACATTTCTCGGGAACTTCCTGGTTCCACACCAGACCCCTCACACTTTGGTAAGAACCATTTGCTTGTTGGATCCTCTTCCCAACCTCACTTATCCTTCCATCGTTTGTACAATCTATGATAGAAAAATATCAGCAAGTTGTTTTCAGCAAGCATACACGTCTAGACATTGTTGAAATTGTCACTAGCTTACTGACACAAACTACCAGGCAATAACTTCATTCCTCAAGACAATAGGTCATTGGCATTAATGGAGGCAGGCACTGGAGGATTAAAGTTTTTATACCTTTTCTGCATTTTGATGGTGGTGATTTTGAGTTGTTTAATTTATTCCCTACCGACAGTAGTGGCTACGCTGACTAAAGCGCAGCATTAGGTCATGGGGCCAAGCTCTCTGCTGACTCGGTAGACGCGTGGGTTCGAGCCCCACCGTCGGCCGTCCTTGAATTGGTTTTCCGTGGTTTCCCCATTTTCAACACCAGGCAAATGCTGGGACGGTACCTTCTGACAGGCCACGGCCGCTTCCTTCCACATCCTTGTCCAGTTTCATTCACCATCATTCATTTCATCTCTCATTAACTCCTCTCAAGAGGTTGGCATCAGGAAGGGCATCCGGCCGTAAAAACCATCGCCACAAAGACTTCCATCGCATCTCATCCCCGACCCCGTTGGAAAACTGGAATAATAAGGGGTAGACGTACATACAATTTATTCCCTCTCTTTTAGGGCTCAAAGTTAACCTACATTTCTAGCAGTTGCTCTTGCATTGTACGTTACACGTCCCCCCCCTCTGTGGTCTGCTTAACTATGCCACGTGTCTTACTTAAAGAGTCATCAGGCAACTTTTGTCCATTGTATTCCAAGTAGGTAGTGTCAGTTCAAATGAAGTCAGTTATCGACTACGCTGTGGGGCGCTCAAATTAAACAAAAAATGTATTTTTGTTTGTCAATGCAAAGAACCTTCTTCAGCTTGTTTGCTTAGCTTAACATATAAAATACATATGAAGTGTTAAGCTAAGCAAACAAGCTGAAGAAGGCCCCACTGAAAGACCGGAAACTTGTTTCAATAAAGTAAAAAACATATTGAGTATTAACAGATGTCAAACAATTTCATAAGATCCATTTATTTGCCCCCATCACCTCATTAAAGAGCTCGATACCTCTACCTTTTCCCAGAAGGGAAGTCTAATTCTTGTTCTCTCATTTTCTTTACTGTAGACATCAATGCTGAGGGTAACAAAAGATAGAGTTTCTGATATGGTGCCTTGTTTCCTCTTCAGTATACCATATTAATTTGAGCATTGATGGCTCTAGTCAAACAGATGCACATTTTCCAATGCCGTACATAAAAATATTTATACAGTGTATGTTCTGGATCCTTGTAGTCATTCCTCCGTGGAGGGGAGATTGTCTATTTGTTAGTAATAAATCATTGTGTATTTGATTCACAGGACAAAAGGTAAAAAAAAAAAACTATTATGTCTTCTTTTTCTATGTTTAGCCTCCACAAGTTCCAAACTTGTCTGAAGTTCGAACATCTATAAAGGAAGTGACATCAGCAATAGTACACTACGTATCTGGAGTGAGAGATGGCTCAGGAGAAGCGATAGGTCCTACTGCCGACGGCTCACCGCGATGGGATCGAGACTCGTTGTCACCGTGGGGAGGTGACAGAAACTCCAGCCCTCGGTCGACGAGTCCACGTGGAAGCGGTCGTCTGTGTTGGCTCGAGAGCTCCTTCGTCGGCAGTCGGCCACTGGATTCTCCCGAGACACCCAGCACCCTCACTGGTACAGATGTGACAAAGACATTAAACTCCACCGGTGTGGCAAGGATGAACATGGGTGGTGAACTGTACCTTGATCTGAACAAACCACAGAGCCAGAACTTCAATACCCACCAAGTGAATGGTGAGTATTTTATGAGATGAGAAATGGCAGTAGTTCACACTTTAGTTGCCATGCTCTACTTGCTGCACTCGCCATGCATACATACAGTATCTCATAAGTTGGTGCTTATGGTGGATCATCAGTAAATGTCCTGTTGAAAGGGAAAAGGGACCTCTTTTTATCCCAGACAATTTTGCACGAGAGCTGTAAAATGAGCTTCCGGTGAAAAATGCCTTAGATTTTTGGAAGAAAATGAAATCTTCTATCTTATCTATCTACAACTACTGTAAATATAAATCTGAAATTCAGGATGTCAAATATCTGCCAAATTTTGAGATGTTCATATTTTTGTCTCTAAATACTAATATTGCTACAGTATTGTCTTTAAGAGAAAGTAAAATAGTTCACCTCTGAACTTCTGCTATAAACGGTCGCTCATCCGGGCATGGTCGTGCAGTGGTCAAGCTGCTTGCCTCTCACCAAGGCGGACCGGGTTCAATTCCCGGTCAATGCATGTGAGATTTTTGAAGTGAAATATCACGTCCTGTAGTTTGGATTCCACGTAAAATGGAGGTCCCGTGGCTCATGATCGCAAAATTAATGGTCGCGTAAAACTACAAGCTTCCTTTTTGAGGTTACTTATTCCTTTCTACATGACAAATACATACTTTCTTTACAATATCAACTGAGCTTGTATGAGAAAAAGGAATGCAGCTTTTGAGATTTGTTCTCATTGTACACTAGACTTAAACTTGGGTATGGAGAACATTTAGATACTATTTTAATGACAACATAATTTTTTGTGGACAGACTTTTCCTTTCTCCTTATTTAAAACAAGATAGGAGATCCTCGTGTATTCCAGGCCCTTGTACTGAGGTATATAGCTGATCCACACAGCATTTAAATTAAATGCTGCCATATTACATCTAGAGAAATGTTTGGTATAATTTTCTTATTTACGGCTACCCTACTATATAATATATTTTATGTACCGGTACCAAATAAATGTTTTGTTTGCTTACCTTAATTTGAATTTGCACACTATGCCATAGAGTTTGAAGAGTTTGTGGTTTATAGCATTTTGAATTATACATTTAGTGTTTGCAGCAAACTGGTAGCAAATTAAATGTAATGATTGGGATTAAAATAATATAATTTAATTGCTCGCTTTGTGGAAGAGAAGAACGAAGACCATGAGATATACAAACAAACAATGAGCTAAGCAAGTTAGCATTTTCATCTTTGCCCAGAAACACTGACACTCATTGAGAAACAATTAAGCCTATTTTTCTTTTTCCTAGGAATAAATATTCTTTTAAGTGTTCCACTTTTTATTGACAAAGAAATAGGTAAATTTTAAAGAAAAGTAATTAGATTTATAGAAAATCAAAATATTCCATTAATTTAGCAGAGAAAAAAAAATGCATTTTATCACAAGTGTAAAACTGTTAAAATAGATATGGAGAGGTGTAATTCAAGGCGGTACATTAAGTAATAAACTTATTCGATGAATTCCTGATCTATCACTAATGCTAAAAACCACAAACACGCTGTGTGAGGCATCGTAAACAAGATACATGATGAATGCCAAACAAGATAACTCACTACAATGAAAGTAACCATTTGGTCAGATGTTTTTCCCATTACTGAAGGGTCTGAGTACAGGGGCCTTAGAGAAGTCAAGTCAGCAAGAGTAGGTGAATACATGAGGAACTATCAAAGCAACAAATAGTGCCTTACATCACATGAGTGTTGATTGTATACACTCTCATATTAGAAATGTCTCTGTAAGCCTTATATCCTGGCATTAGGCTACACAAAGAATTTTGACTCGAAACAAGGGAAGTGTGTCTTAAAATTTTATTTCATTACTTTATCTATTGATTTTTGTAGATCAATTGAATGTTCTACTGAACTTCTCAAATAATGTCAAAGTATAGAATCTATATTTTTTTTGTATGTCTCGAATGTAAATAACAGCCATGATAGGATAAAGAAATGTATCGTCGTTTTTATCCGAGTTAGAAACATGATACCGTTACTTTTTCAAGCTAATTTATGTTTACTTTGTTAAAGTTGTACAGCCATTATATTGCTCTTATAATTCCAATATTTCTTGTACAGTATATGAACTTCTGAAGTAAGTTTATAAACAAAGTAGGAGAAACAAGTAAATCCATTGTCTGATATTGACCAGTGCTTATTGCAACACAATTTAAACTCTTTATGATTTATGTGTACTATTCTGAAGCAGAAGCTATTTTTTATCATTTAATTTCCCTTGTATAGACTTACAGTTGAAGTCACAACTGATATAATAAAATTTACCATAGTTGTTATAAACTGACATGAGGGCTGGAACGGGGTGCACTCAGCCTCGTGAGGACAATTGTGAGTACCTGTCTGGCAGTGAGGCAGCGCCCCGGTCACGTAAACCAAGACGAATGGCCGAGGGAACCCATGCGCTGACAATCAGCCTGATGTCTGCAGGTCAATTGGCTGGGCAGCGGTCGCTTGGTAGGCCTAGGCCCTTCATGGGTTGTAGTGCCACGGGGTTTTATTATAAACATACAATGCTCGTGGATTTCCCCTTGGTCACTAGTTCAGTAATTACTTTTCCCCAATTTTATTTTATATAATTAATATTCTTCATATTGTTCAAACACCATTTTTCTACTTGTATGCACCTGAAGTTGCAGAAACCAAGTTCTTGATTAAATTATTTTGGAACTGATCTCAGTCTACTTGTACATCAACTTTTATTTCATTTCATTCATAAAGAATGATATTTATTTCATGTGTAGGACTCCATAGACAATAAAGAAATTTTATGTTATACCATGAAGACGTAAGAGTAAGGCCCTCACATTTTGATCATAATCAAGATGGTTATAAGGTTCATTTCTCAGTTTAGTGAATGCTGTCTTACCTTTCCACATTGAAACTATTTTCCAAATAAAATTTCTAATCTGAAAATGTTAAATCATATGATTTATAGTATGGTAATGAATTATTTTAAAATAAAGTATTACCAATTTATATGTAGCCTATGCTATTAACTAAACAAATGACTGCAATTAAGTGGTTTTGCAGGATTATTTTATTTTGTACTTAATTCTTCATCACAACATGACTAGGAGATATTTGAGTTGTGATGTAAATTCTATTTCTTGTTAATATTATTAATAATTTGGTTGGTTTTCATTTATTCACCTGATTAATGGTTTATCATATTGACGTTTATTATTTATCAAGAAAAACTTTCTTATAAATCAGTACTTGCTATGTAAACTAGATCCTAATTTTAACAAAACATTTGAAGTGAGTCACTGCAGCCTGTATTTGGAAATTAATTTAAAAACAAGAAACAATAACTTCCTATTCTTTGTGTGCCGATTAAGATGTGCTATTTTTCTTGTTGTTGGGTGCTGTTATACTAAAGTGCAATTTGTACACAAAGTTTCATTATGGTGCCTCAAAAACAAATACCAGTAATCCATAACTTCTGCACTGTTGGTGGGAACATTTAATGATGCAAATATAGAGTTGCTTGAATTCTAACACTTTTCACAATCCCTTGCTTTGCTATAATTTCAATATGCTCAACACATACTTATCTCCTATATCTGCACAGCACAAGTTCAGATTTAGACTGCAGAAAGTATCATGAGTAATGCTAATCATGCATCTACTTTTGGCTTGGGGTATTTTAATTCTCTGATTTTCCAGGTATTGTTTGCTATGCTGTTGAAAAATTGTTGAAATGTGGTCGAGGAATATCATTTTTAGCCTTCACTTGCATGTATATTAAAGATATTCTCAACAAACAAACAAATAAAATGGAGAAGGGAAATCCTTTTTAATGAACAATGTTTCTTTTGGGATAAATCTGAACATTTTGGCACAATTTTACTTAATAAGTTCACTCATATTAAGCCAAAACTACTTATGCTATGTATAGGCCTATGCAGAGTTTTGATATTCAGCTGACAAGGGAAGTATCAGGTAAGATAGGCCGAAATCCCTCTTGAAACTTTGTGGACACAATCGTTGTACTCTAAGAGGACAACGTGCGGAAAATCAGGCTCCAGATTGAACTGCAAGGCTCTGAAATCATGGGGCGAATCTCTCATAAATCAATGAGAAGTAGCGAGTACTGTACATGTTGGAAGGGACAGCCCTGACGGCCCAGGCACACAAGGCCGGTAGGAAGCAGCCTGCATATATGTCCCACCACGTGACAACTCCGAATGCCACAGGAATGTCCTGCTCCGCCAGCCGTGAAGCCTGTGTATCAGGATGTCAGGTATGATTTCGGAGCCTTGCAGTTCAATCTGGAGGCTGATTTTCCGCCCGTTGTCCTCTTCTAGTACGACGATTGCGTCCACAAAGTTTCAAGATAGGTTTCGACCTGTCTTACCTGATATTTCCCTTGTGAGAAGAATTATGCTTCATTTAGAGGTGCCATCTTTTGGACCAGTAAAACAGGACATATGGTGCAAGAGTAGATTACAGTGGTATAATAAAAGGTGATAGGCCTATTAAGACTAAAGATAGCAGAAGACATAGGATAACAATTCATTACCACAATTGGAGTGGAGATGTCTCCTCCATATTTTCATTTTCACTATGTATCAGTACTTGATATACGGTAGCAATGAAGGACAAGCATATTGCAATTTTTCCTTGAATCTGAAGATTGAAGATATAATCGAAGGTAGAAAGAAATGTTTGCTTAGTTGATATTAATCTTATCTACATATTTCGAAAATGCAATAAGATATTTCTTGCTATCTTAGAAGAGATATTATTTGATTTTGTTCTCCTTTAAGGCAAGAAAGTGTATTAATATAGGCCTGCATGTAAAGAGGAAATACGGAGTCGGAGTCTTCCTGCGATGCTAGTTATTTTTGTTTTAAGGGGTGGAACAGCGAGGTCATCTGCCCATTTTCTGGAGATTGAAATGACACAGAATACATTGCTGTGCTGTTGACAGTATTGCCATGAACATCCTCAATGATTCATTCAACATTTATACCATTATCTGTATTGCTCTTAATTCCACTTCAATTTATGGAATACTTACATCTCTGTGGGTTTATGGCCTCATGATCCCAAGATCGCAGGTTTGATTCCTGGCCGAAGAAGTCAGGTTTTTGTTGGGCGACAATAATCCATGACACTGTTAGCTCTTGTATCACATTTTGTAATTACAAGTCAAAATTAATTAAATCTCAGCCATAGGTCAATCAGTAGTTAACATTGCCAGATGGCAGTGTTAAACATAATGTCAAAATTGGAGAGTAGATCACCTCAATGGCTCCAGCTAAAAAAATATCTACATCACGGTAGCTGAGGCCATACTAATGTTAATTATTACCAGTCTTACAACATTAACTATTGTAGGAATTTGTGATCTATGTGGTCGTTCATTTGTTTGTTCATTAATATATGTACTGATTTTTAATAAACAATACAATAATATACTGTTCCACTTCAAGTTCAATATTATGTTTTCATATTTAGGATATCGTGCTTCTAGAAAAGACCTCAATCAGTACGATGCTTAGTTCTGATTAATTCTCATAGGACATTGGCTAATGAAATACAGTTGACAGGAAGTAGCATTTAGCATGTTATAATGCCCTCTTGGGTTCATTCCTACATTAGATCATGCTGGTCTGATAAAGAAATCACCATTTAGGTGAGGATAATGAACCTAGAGGCATAGAACAATTGAGAAAGAGAATCTCTGAAGTGTTAGGATAGTAGCATATTTCATAACACCAAGACATTAGAAGAAGTGTGCATTTGAAAGTCTTTTGTATATTCATTAATTTGTTAGTGCAGTATGTTGGATTAACTTACTATCTTCCAGGTCACCCCTCTTCTCTTATCTCCGATCTTCATAGACTGTTCATAATCGCTATAATGCTCATTGCTGTTATAACACTGCATATCAGATCCTTAACAACCAAGTAAATAGTGTAAAAAATCGGTCCATTTAGTTAATTTTCCTTGCTAGTAGTTCTATTACCTTATTGAAGTTTCAAATTTCATTCATTATTCACACTTAGCATCAAATTTCACTCATGATTCACACTTATCAGAAGAGATAAATATCAAATTCTGTGGGAATAGGAAGTCACCGTCAAAATATTTTATTGATAGTGAATGCTGGAAAGAAGAAATGTGCTGTGCTGTAGGACTACACTTACAATGTTTTATTAGTTACTAGCATTGTATTAAGTTTGATTAATTTATTTTCATAAAACACTGTTGCTATTATATGGATGTATGGTACTGTACAGGTAGTTGTGATATTAGCTTAAGACTGAATATATCATTCTTGTAGTTAACATTACATTGGATACCACTAATTACTGTCATCTTCTTGTACTGGTAGCTGATTATGTGTATTCAGTTCATATTAATTTCTCAGTTTATTCTGCATGTTTGTGTACTTACAAATTATATTGACATTAATTTGCTTGTTTCTCCATTTTGTTTGGAAAATTAGCTGTAGATTAGTGAGATGATTGTTTACTTTTAAACCATAATGGCTATATCACAACATTTCATTACATACCGTAATGAACAAAATTCCATTAATTTTAAAATGTGACTGAAAACCTCATGAAATAACAATTAGCACCACCACCACCACCACCACCACCACCACCGACCTTCGAAAACAAACTATTGTCATACAACTGCATTGCTGTCCCATAAAATCACTTGTCTCTCATACATTTTAATTTTTTTATTTCTTAAGGTTTTTTCTATACAGTACATGTCCAAGCTCTGTGAACTTGAGGGGTGAGGTGACGCGGGAGGCGGGAAGAGAAGGGCCTGTCAACAGCCCGCTGTGTTATCTGAAATTCCTATTCCAATACTGCTACCTTGGGCCGTTGCCTAAACCACTGTGGTGTTGCGAATGAGTGAGTGAGTCATCGATCAATGTATTATTGATTCTGTTACTACGCACGGACCGGGAATCCCCCACGTCTCTCATCGTCGTCCGCGATCGACGTTCCTTTCAGGTTCACGCAGCTTGGACTCGAGCAGTAATATCTACATCATGTGTTCTTCGACCTTTACTGTGCTGATATTTTCATTGACATTTCTACTTCTCAACTATTTAGTTGCCTCATTAAAAATATCTGTAAAAAGTTTTCAGATTTTACAATATTTTCTCTTGCTGCTTTAGCTAATGTTAAGTGATAATAGCCATTATGGATGTAAATTGTTAAAATGTGGTAAAATGCCTTTGTGCTGATGTCATATAACAGCTTCTTATGTGTTATGTTGTATGTGTGTTTTTCTTATTTTAATTGTAAGAACCATTTTCATCATTATTATTACTTTATATTATTTTTTGTGAATAGATATTGAAGGTGTCAAAAGATATATTTAACTTATAGTTTACTATGAGATGAACTTTTATATAGAAGTCAAACACAAGAAAGCCTTGTAAATAAATATTTTGTTTTGTTTATTTTGTTTCTATTTTTATTTTTTTGCATGCTCCACTTCCTTCATCCTTCCTGTTTATTGAGCTAGTCATACAAACTAAGATATATGGTTTAAAACAGCAATCTAAATCATTGGCATGAGGGGAAACACCAAACGGATGGGTTTCAAAACATAACAAATAAATCAACTTAGAGACTTAGGGTTAATGTGCATGTGATATGTTTTCATATATCAGTGCAACACATTATTAGGCTCTTAAAACATCTCTCAACATCTTCAGAAAAATATGTGACAGTATTTAAGCTATGACTAGTCAAAATGCTAAGTTGATAGCTTGCCAAGTTCCAGGGATAAAAGGCACACAGACATTATTAGGGTTCTTGTAAGAGACTATGGACCATACAATTTGCTTTATGTAACAAAAAATATTATAAGGCATCAATTTCACCCTGAGGAACCTGCTATGACGCAGAAGAGCCAATTGTGAGTTTTAATAATGAAGTAAGGTAAAGAGGTATCGACTTTCATGGTTCAAAATATTACACATAACTTACCTCAAAAAACTTTAGAATTTGTTTACTATAGTTGGGTTTATTTCCGACAAAGTACAGTTTGAGTTATGAGAAGGTTCATGTTTCAAGTCTTTTAAGTTGTTCACCCGGTATAAATCCAATAGATTTCAAGGTCCTTAAATATTGAATGGCCAATGGTTTAGTTACTGTTGAGTCAAGTATTAGTTCCCGTAGTAAAGGTGTATGTAACTTGGACTATCATTTCTTTCTCCATGATATAAAACATACAGTTCCTTAATAAAAACAGTTAAGAAAGTGAGTTTTATGCATTTGATGCCTAAACTTCCAACAAACAAGCAGGTTTATTGGTCACATTACTACAGGAATCTTATTTCACAAGTGTTAATTATTAGCTGGTCACAACTGCTGATGAGGCCACAAATAGTAGGCTATAGCCTACCTACCCTAAGATAGGTAGACTGTATTAGTTGTATTTGCCCCAAGGGGTTGCTACCCTCTATTTCCCCATCCTTTGTAGTTTCACAAGCTTTCCATTAGTTTGCATTGCTTTGCCCTTTTGATTTGTGCATGTTAGTGAATAACACTTCTTTATTTTATTAGTAGTATGTTCATTGTTACAAATAATGTACAAACATTAAAATTGCTAGGAAATATGACAGCTTGACAACCAAACCAATGCTAAACAGTTAATTGTTTAAAAATATCTTTGATGCTTTTATCAATCTTTCATTTTACAAAATAACATTTGATGGTCTTTACAGCAACATGTTTGACTGAATCCCATGGTGTGAAACTATGACATATAATGGAAAATATATCTGCTAGTTTCCCAGTATAGGTAGCTAAAAATTTGAGCTTGAAAACTTCTTATTGTTTTTACCTGATCTGCCTTTGGTAAAAATATTACATTACTTCAAGTTGGAGATGGTTGATGTTGGGTGAAGTGTACCAGAATACCCAGTAGGAAAGTAAAGGGATCTAATCCACATTTACAGCATAACAAAATAAAGGGAAAGTGAGATCTCTGCTAGTATACCTGATCCCACAGTTTTCCAATGCATTTCATGCACAATTAAATTCCATTAAGATACAGTTCAAATTGAAGCATTTTAGCAGTTTGAGTGTAGAAGATAAAACACTGTTGTACTCAAATGTGGTGCTGTGAACATTTCCCAATTCACATATTTTTGTGGTGCCACTTCCTGCATGGTGGGCCACACACTTTTTCTTCTATTTGTTATTGTTACAACTTAAGTCTACCATTATTTTTACAATACAAAAGACTCAATCCAAATGATTTTATGATATGGACTTCATCAACCAGCAATGCAATTCATCATTAGATCTTCCGTCATCATTATGCTAAAACTCCCAGCGATGCTTTATCAAGTGATTTTTTAGTTTCTACCTAATTCTCTGCTCTGTTTGTCATCATGGTCTTGCATAGTTATGTACCAGTTTTCTAGATTGAAGTCTCGATTTTGTAAGGTTTATGGCACCAAAACACACCTTACTGATTAAGGACAAAGTAAAAAAATTTCAACATTTTTTTAGGTCTTATTTTGAAGAGCGCACCTTCCTGAACAAGAATATGTATAATCTATATGTATTTCTATTTGAATTCGCAGAGATATTACGAATAATGTGTAATGCTTTCAAGTCTTGTAAAGGAAAAAACCGGACGGATTCTACAGTTGACGAACTTAAAAAAACACGAATTGGAAAAGGAAGGATATTATTAGATGTGCTACCTGGAATGTTCAGGGTATTGGACACAAAGATGATCAATTAGATGATATTCTATCTAAAAAAGATATTTCAATTGCAGATATTTCTGGAACAAAGAAAAAGCTTCAGGGATCCAAGGAGACAAGAAATTGTTTACAGTTTTATAGTGGTGTTCAACGAAATGTTAGAGCACAGGCAGGGGTGATGTTTATGGTTCACAAGAGATTACGATCAAAAATTGATAGCTATACTTTTTGGAATGAAAGGATCATTCAAGTAAGAATAAAACTAGCCAGAGGATATTTGGCAGTTATAGGGGTATATGCACTGGTTGAAGGATACTCGAAAGAAAGTGATATTTTGTATAATGATCTGCAGAAGATAATCAATATTACTAATAGACAAGATATGATACTGTTAATGGGAGACTTTAATGGCAGAGTTGGTAATGAGAAAATTCAGAATAATATTGGAATTCATGGAGAGGTAACCCGCAATAATAATGGAACAAAATTAATAGATTTCACTATCTTCAATCAGTTTCGGATTATGAACACACTGTTTCCACACAAGGACAGTCATAAATATACGTGGTCCACAAGAAATCAGAAATCAATTATTGATTATATCATTTGTAATGGAAAATTGGCAGATTTAGTTTTGGATACAAGAGTTAATCGGGGACCTGAATTGGAAACAGACCATTATTTATTAGTTGCCCCTATTCGTTTAAAACCACGGTGGTTCAAGAAAAAGAAACAAAGAACACAGGAAAACGAAATGTTATATAAGGTAACCTTTTAAATGATCCCAGTATAAAATGGCTATATCAAAACAGGCTTGATAATCACATTCAGATGATTCCACTTTCTGACGATGTGGAAGACGAGTGGTCCAATTTGAGTTCAGCTCTAAAATAGTCAGCATTTGGAAGTTTGGGAGAAAAAAGAAGATGGCAAAAGAAAAAGGGTTTAAGAATTTGGGACGAAGAAATTGCAAAAGTAATCTCCAAAAAAAGAAATTCATGTAAAAAGTTTCTGTCAACTGGTAAATTAGAAGATAAAATTGAATACCATCATAAGAGAGCAATAGCAAAAAGAGAAGTTCGAAAGAAACACAGGGAAAGTTGGGAAAACTTTGTCTCGTACCTGGAGACTGACATAACAAGACCACAACCACAAACCTATAAAATTTTGAAAAAACTAAATAGGGAAGTAAAAGAAGATGTAAAAATTAATGCAATATCTCACAAAGAATGGCTTGAGTATTTTCAGAGCCTTTGTTGAGTCCAAATATTGAACAACTTGTTTTACAAGCATCTAACAACAAGTCTTCGGAAAATATTACACTCGAAGAATTAGAACAGGTCTTGAGGAAACATCGAAATGGGAAAACACCTGGAGAAGATTCAATAAATGCAGAAATGTTGAAATATTCCGGCGATGCATTCAAGAAAAGATTTCTCAGATTATTGAATTTAATCTGGATGGGTAACAGGCCTCCAGAAGATTGGCAAAAGGCAATAGTAGTTCCTCTTCATAAGAAGGGAAATATGAAAGATTTGGAAAATTATAGAGGAATAATTATACTCAACTTTGGATACAAAATGTTTGCAAACATTGTTAAAGAAAAATTACTGAAACATTACTCTGAGGTAATAGGGAATGAACAACATGGGTTTAGGAAAGGTCGCACATGTGTAGATGCCTACTTCACCTTAAAAATTTTGATCGAAAAACGCAGGGAGTTCAATTTGGAAACACACATATCATTTGTTGATTTTAAGAAAGCCTTTGATTTTGTTGACAGAAACAGACTTATTGACATATTAGCCAGGGATTGTGTCCCCCAACAGTTAATTGATAACATTTACAACATGTATAGTGGTACTCTTATTGCAGTAAGGTTAAGTAATCAGAAATCCGAGTGGAAGCCAATCAGCAGAGGGGTAAGACAAGGCTGTGGACTCTCTTCATTGCTATTCATAATCTACATGAATGCTATAATAAAGGAATGGAGGTGTGAAAGACATGGTTCAATACCTATCAGCAGGCTTCTAAAAAATTTAGACGCTATACTATTTGCTGATGATGTTGCATTGGTAGTAGCATCAGAAGATGATCTGCAGTAGTCAGCATTCAACCTCCAAAAAGTGGCATCAAAATTCAGCATGTGCATTTCTACTGAAAATACTAAAGTAATAAAGTCTTTAAGGGTAAGGACCCTATCCCCAATAAAATTTGTCTGGATGGTAAAATTTTAGAAAGAGTTAACGAATTCAAGTATTTAAGATATCATTTATCTTTTCAAGAAGAACGAGACATAACTGCAAAAATAACTAATTATACCAGAACAACAGGAATCATCAATCACGTCATGAAGCCATCTCTTGTCCAAAGGCATACACGCTTGCGTTTGTATAACACATTAGCCAGACCAACCCTATGCTATGGCAGCGAGGCATGGACAATAAGATCACAGTACATCTCCAGACTCACAGCACGCGAAATGACCTTTATGCGCCGAACAGCAGGCTATACTAAATGGGATCATAAGAGAAACGAGGATGTGCTGAAGGAACTAAAAGTGAAACCAATAACTACATACATTTGTGACTACCAAGGGAACTGGAAGCATCATGTCCAAAGGATGGAACCTGGAAGATTACCAAAGGAGATCCTTCGCTACCAGCCACGGGGAAATAGATCGATAGGACGTCCGATGAAGAGGTGGAGGGAAAGTGCAAGACCGTAACGGGACATTTGGCCCAATACTTGGAAGGAAGATGATGATGATGTGTAACCTCTTTTTTGCCACACACCCTTTTTAAATGTAACTACTGTCACACATAGTCAATCAATTATAATTTATTTACTAATTGTACGAGAATTTTATGCGTTGGCACGTTTCAAAGGTTGGTACCATGGAAACGTCTCGCCTGTCTAAACAATAGACTTCACGTGGGCGTATCTATGGAAATCACGTGTGTTTGTTATGGTTTGATGTAAACATAGGCTACTTGATTTTTATTGTCTGGAACGTGTTTCATAGATTGTGTTTGAAAAGTGTAAACATGCCCAGAATTAAGAAGTTTAATAGAAAACAATATCATCGAAGTAATAGATACCGATCCGGGCCAGAGATCGCAAATTCGATTATTCTACTTAGTACTTGGGAGGGGAATCGAACTCCGGCATTCAAGGGCGCTACGGATGACTTTTCACATATCCGAAGTAAGAAACGTTTTCATACAATTTATATCAACGCAATGCTGTGCAGATCCGGGTTATACGTAGCAAATTCGAATTTATGACTTAGTACCTGGGAGGGGAATCGAACTCTCGACCCTCAAGGAGGCTACTGGCGACTTATCGCATATCCGATGTAAGAAACGTTTTCAACCATTCCAGGTCATTCATCGCAAATTCGAATTTATGACTTGGTACATGTGAGGGAAACTGAACCCTCGACCCTCAAGGGCGTTAGGGGTGGGTGCAAAACTAATAGTATATTCATGATCAGCACCCTCGATTTACCCATAATTGATGTAAAAAATCACATTTCGAGAAAAAATATCCTTACCACCTAAAATCCATAAGTGCCGATGAATATGGTCCTGGAATGTTCTAAGGCATGGGTGAGTGAAACACAAACTTTAACTGAAGTTTTCTAAAAACACATTTTTTTCACAATTAAGGACACATAGCTCCTAACTATTTTAGCTAGAGATATGAAATTTTGCACACTCATTTGTGACTATACTGTGGCACTGAAACTCTAGATTTTTTAATGTAGCTTTTTAATTGTGCTATTTATGAAACATTATATGTTGCTAAAAATCATATATTTTGTCATCAAAATTCCAATTTATCAGTGAATGGTTAAATATTTATCAAATGTAACAATTCTAGAGTTTCATATAGCTATGAATGTATGTAATGTGTGGAAAAAAATTGGATGCAGTGGTATGAATACTTTAGCAGGAACATGTACCAACATAATTGAAAATAATGAAAATCCACAGCCTGCTTCCAGTCTTCGACTGGGTCAGGAATGGAATGAATGAAGCCCCCATCTTGCGGCGAGGATATGAACTGTGCCGGCTGCCGAGGCCTGACGCACTCCTCTGGGGCAATGATTAAATGAATGACAGATGAAATGAAATGATAGTGGAGAGTGTTGCTGGAATGAAATGTTGACAGGGAAAACCGGAGTACCCGGAGAAAAACCTGTCTGCCTCCGTTTTGTCCAGCACAGATCTCACATGGAGTGACCGGGATTTGAACCACGGACCCAGCGGTGAGAGGCCGGCGTGCTGCCGCCTAAGCCACGGAGGCTTGGTACCAACATAATTATATGTTTTAATAAGATCTTGATAAATTAAACAATTTAAAAACATTCCTTAGAAAAAATTAGTAGAATTCAATTAATTGGAATCAACAGCGCTTGGACTCAACATGGTAAATGTATTGCATTTCTGCCTATAATAATATGGCAGACACAGCGAGAAATGTTATGGCAAGTTTTTGTATTATTTCATGGTGCGCTCAGAACCTTCTGTCCTTAAGGTAACATTGGCATATGCAAATAGGTAAGTCATTCCTAAATATAGGTTCTTTGATGACTTAGCAGACTGCAAAGGTGGTAAAAGGTTGCTGGGAGCCTGTTGATAATTGGCAATTTCTTGTCAACAGTATTATGCGTTTTCTTCTTGTGCACTTATCTACTGTATGGCAAGGTTGCTGCTCTTCAATATATGCAATTCCTTGAAGGCTAGTTATTCTGCATATTGGATGGTTGAAGGCACTATTCCTATTAACTATATTCATGTGACATGGCTTCAGGTTGGCTTTATCTAGTCTGTATATTATTTTCTGTGCACTCCTATATGTCACTTGCCCTAGCTCAGTTCTGAGGAGAAAACTCATTTTGGAACTTCAGTGGGCATGCAGAGAGTGTAACCAACCAATGAAAAGAAAGGTGATCGCAGTATCTGTGGCAGCTACCGTGGTATTTCCCAGCTTGCCATAGCTGGAAAAATATTTGCTCGAATCTTACTGAATCGACTTCAGATTGCTACAGAGAGGTTACTACCTGAATCTCAGTGTGGATTTCGGGCCTCACGTGGTACAATCAAGATGATCTTCTGCGCTAGACAACTCCAGGAGAAGTGCAGAGAACAAATGACACCTCTGTTCTTAGTGTTCCATGACCTTGAAAAGGCCTTTCATACGGTTCCTCGTAGCGCTATGTGGATGGCTTTGAGGCTCTTCATGATGGCATGGTTGGTCAGGTACTAGATCAGAATGATATCTTGGAGGAATTTACAATTACAAATGGACTCAAGCAAGTATGTGTACTTGCACCTACACCTTTTGCCCTGTACCTGGCAGCTATGCTTTATAAGACATCGCCTGCAAACAACTCGGGTATGGAAATTTGGTATCGGTATGACGGGGGGCTCTTCAACCAGGCCAGACTCCGCTCCAAAAGATTAATCTATTCCACTCCGGTCACAGAATTGCAATATGCAGATGACAATGCTTCTCCAGCCCACACACCAGAAGAGCTTCAGCAGTCTGCCAACTGTTTCAACAGAGCTTATGAACGTTTTGGCCCAACTGTCAACATTCAGAAGACTTAAGTGCTAACTCAGCCTGCTCCTGGAACCATCCCCCCTAGATTTTGATATCAACATATCTGGCTCAGTTCTGGAAAAGGTGGAACACTCTCGTGCCTTGGTAGTATTCTATCAGCGAACTGTACTTCTGAGAAAGATGTGGAAAACAGAATACTGGCTGCCCATGTGGCTTTTGGACGTCTCTCACATCGTGTGTTCCTGAACAAAGGTCTAAGTATCTGCACAAAAGTATTGGTGTACCAAGCTGCTGTTATTTCTACATTACTCTACGGATGTGAAACCTGGACCCTATATCGCTGGGACGTCAAGAAACTGAAACGCTTTCATCAACAAAAACTTAGATCCATCATGAACATCAAATGGGATGACTATATAACTAATATAGCAGTCCTTGAGAAAGCAATGCTAAACAATATTGAAGCCACCATTGCTGGTCATCGGCTTAGATGGGCAGGCCATATTCATCATATGAGTGACAGCAGACTCCCTCGGCAAATCCTGTATAGTGAATTCAACACTGGCAAGAGGCCCTGTGGTGCTCCTTTAAAACGATATAAAGACCAACTTAAGCAGACCATGAGAAGAGCAGAGATAAACCCAAATACTTGGCATACTCTTGCACTGGATCGCCCTTGCTGGCGTGCTACCATCTCGGCTGCAGTTGCACAGTTTGAGCAGCAACGTCGAAGACAGGAAGAGGAATTTCGCCAGAGGAAGAAGGTACGTCAAACACTACCACGTCCTCCACCCACCATCGGACGCAACATATATGGCCTCATGTTTTATGCAAGAATTAGTCTGATAAGCCATCAGCGCTATCTTCATCGTCTGGACTAAGGATTATGGAACTGCAGGCAAGAAGTGTAAACTCGGATACGAGTATCGGCCGCCGCCGCCGATCATGGCCCCTCTACATACATTCTCAACCTCTTCCAAACCGATGTTCTTGTGCTTATCCTGCCAGGTAATTCTTAAATATTTCTGAGATATCTTGCAGAAGTTAGAGATGTTTGAAGATTATCAGTTCATCACATGTACAGAGAGAATACAATAATGTGCACCTAGCATCACTAAAGCTACAGCAGTTTCAGCATATTTCTAAATCTCTTGACAATCACATTCCTAGAAGAGATTGGATTGGATTTACAATGGAGTTAAATACTAAAAGCTTGATAGAATTGTTGTTGATGTTGTGGTTGTTAAAACCTCTGACTGAAACTGCAACAACAAAATCTATGGCAGTATTTCATCCCTGCCGGCCCCCGTGGTGTTGGCGTAGCGCGCCTGCCTCTGACCCGGAAGCCCCAGATTCGATTCCCGGCTCCGTCAGAGATTTTAGAATGACGTGAGGGCTGGAACGGGGTGCACTCAGCCTTGGGAGGAAAATTGAGTAGCTGTCTGACAGTGGCAGCGTCCCGATCACGAAAACCAAGATTAACGGCGGAGGAGACCCGATGCGCAGATCACGCGTCATCCCAATATCTGCAGGCCAAATGGCTGGGCAGCGGTCGCTTGGTAGGCCTAGGTCCTTCGCGGGCTGTAGTGCCAGGGGTTATTATTATTAATTTATTATAGTATTTCATCCCTAAATTTTCTTAGAGCAAGTACAAATATGTGCACCTAGCAAGATCTGCAAGGTATCACTAAAGCTATAGCAGTTTAGGCATATATCTAAATCTCGTGACAATAGGGGTTTTATCTGGGCAGGCACTTTTCCTACCACTTCACAAATTATTCCTTTGCACTTATAGATCAATGGTGTCATCCTTTCCCACCTCAGCCCTCTTCATGTTCTGGGACTACCTTGTTTGATTTTGAAGTCCAGAATGTCTTTATCTCTATAACATCCACAATTTATACTTATCCATAATATAGAAAGGTAAGGTTCGAGAAGACCCTGAAGTGGTAATGATTCATGTAGGGACCAATTGCTTGAACAGTTCTCCAACACCAACTCACATTATGAATGACATGGACAAGCTTGCGAAGTGAAAAGTGCCTTTCCGAGTTCAAAAGTGTGTATTACTGGTGTATTGCAAAGACGTGACATAGACCCACGATACATTAATGCCGTGAATTCAACACTGGATTGGTTGTGTGGTGAAAAAAACATTATTTTTTTTAGAAGGGAACTCTTGGTTACAAGACAGGGACCTTGCTTATGATGGTCTCCACCTCAATAGAAGAGGAACAATGGAATTTGGAAAACTTTTAAAAAGAGTTGCCAAGTTTTTACTCTCAGAAAACTAATTGCTAGAACGAGTGATGATATTTTATTGTTTAGAGAGAAGAAAGCGATGACTACAAGAGGACACCTAGGTGAAGTACAGTGCAGTGAACATAAGTACAACTGTTTGGATGATTTCATGCAACAGGACTCTAATATAAGTGCATGCATAAACTCATTAGAATTAGGTGGAGAGGTTAGGTGTTTGTACATTAATAGCAGAAGTATTCGGAATAAGCTTGATGACATTGAAATTCTCTTGCAAATGATAGGTCAGATAGATGTATTGGTAGTTACAGAAACCTGGGTGAAAAGTAATGAGGCAGATTTTTATAACTTCAACAATTTCACAAGCGTGTTTGCTCATAGAGATGACAAAGTTGGTGGGGTCTGGGTATTTATGTATCACCCAAATGGAAAGTGAATGTTAAAAGAAAGTGTGAAATGAATCATAGTTTGATGTGGATTGAGGTATTCAGGGATGATGTTAAATGTAATAGGCCAACATATAAAAGCATTGATATTATTGCAGCATATAACCCCAATAGAAGCAATGCCATACATAACCTTCTTAAATTCATTTGAAAGTTTCCTTAGCCAGATAAATAATAAATTCTGCATCTTCCTCGGAAATGCCAACATTGATATCCTAGCTGATGATCAATTAAGAAGGAAATATCTAAATCTAATAGCATGCTATGGTTTGAAACAGTGCAACACTAAATATGCTACACGACTTTGTGACACTGCAGCTACCTTAATAGATCACGTGTCACTAAACAATTCAGAATTAAGTTATAAAATATCAAATGTCAGCAATGATATTAGTGATCACAGTATATTAATTATTGATATTTCCAAGACCAATTATAGCACATACACTCAGTCACATAACTCGACAAAATCAACAACACACGAGGACTCTTGGGATAGGCAACACACTCCTGAAACTAATATATCTATGAACGCAGATTCCCATAATGATGCAGACAGTACTGTTAACTCTCTATATAACTCTTTCATCCAACAATTGAATCTAAGGAACAGGCATAGCCAAAGAAAAATAACAAACAATACTAACAATAAAAGAGAGACTACTAACTTACCATGGGTCACAGCTGAACTCCTTACACTTATAAAACAACAAGATACTCTGCATGCAAAGCACAAAAATCCCCTTCACAAAAATAATAATGATATGAACCAAGAATACTGTCGATGCAGGAATAGTGTAACAAACTTAAAAAGAAGACTAAAGTCAAATTACTACTCAGAAAAATTCAGAACATATGGAAACAATTCCAATAAAACTTGGGAGACTATCAAAGAAATCATACACAACAAAAAACCAACAGTTGAGACATGCACTTCACTTGAATTAAACAACAAAATTATCACAGACAATCAAGAGCTATGTGAATCATTTAACTTTTTCTTCACAAACATTGCTGGAAGTCTAGCAAAAGCTATTCCTGAACAGAAGGAAATCCTCAGTAAGGACCACAAGCAGTCAAATTCCCTCTACTTTATCCAACAAATGAAGCAGAGGTCAAGTCCATCATCATAAATTTAAAGAATAAAAAGAGCTGTGGTTTAGATAGAATCAAGACAAATTTCATTAAAAACAATATGCAATCATTTATTAAAATCTTGGTTGAAATGATTAATGAGTCCTTAGTTACTGGATGGATACCAGATGACTTAAAAATGGCCAAAGTAGTTCCCATATTTAAGGGTGGTGACAAAAAAAATAATTATAGACCTGTTTCTATTTTACAGGTAGTTTCAAAAATTCTGGAAGAAGTGGTAAAAACAAGATTGCTTTATTTCTGAACAAGAATACATTCTTTCATAATATGCAATATGGATTCAGGGAAAATTCTAGTACTGAGGCAGCAACTACTGACCTAATAACAATGCTACAGGAAACTATTGACAAAAATAATATGGCAGTTGGGTTATTTATTGATCTCACAAAATCCTTTGATACAGTACATAAAATACTGTTATCAAAATTAGAAAATACTGGTGTCCGAGGCATAGCTCTAAAATGGTTCCAAAGCTACCTTATTGGAAGAAAGCAGCAAGTAGCTTTGAATAAATGTATAAGTTCAGGAAAATATATATAACTCATGGAGTTCCACAAGGATCTATACTTGGACCTACATTATTCTTAATTTATATAAATGATATTGTGGAATGTAATTTGAGAGGGCATATCAAATTGTATGCAGATGATACAAATATCTTCTACACTGGGAAAGACATAATTGAAATCATACAAAATGTGCAACAAGATATAAATACTCTCTCACAATGGTTCCAGGCCAATAAATTAACAATGAACCTACAGAAGACCAATAACATGGTAATTTCAAAACAAAGCATGAAAGAAATCACACATGACAAAATATATATAAATAATATTGAAAAAAAAAAGAGGTTAATCAGGCAAAGTATTTAGGTCTAAGCATCGACAAACACCTGACCTGGATTGAACACGTTGAATGAATTGCTAAGAAACTCTCACCTATAGTAGGGATCCTAAGGAAACTTCGGTATCTTATTCCCCTAAACCTTGTAAAACAAATCTACTATTCACTTGTACATAGCAAGCTCCAATATTTAAATGTTATTTGGGCTCACTGCAGGAAATCCACACTGAATGATTTAATGACTATTCAGAATAGGGCTATTAGAAACATATTTAACCTTCTTTACTGCACTCCAATAAATGATCTGTACATACGAAGTAAAATTCTACCCCTCAGCATAAGTGCAGATCTCCGAGCAGCTATGCTAATATACAAGATTAAATAAAACACAGTACTCTATAGCTCTCCCTACATCTTGAACTCAGACAATCATTCTTATGGAACTAGGCATGCGATGGACGTAGCCTTATATATCATTCACTCTTCTAAATACGGTAGAAATAGTTTCAAGTTCTCTGCATCACAGTCATATAATAAACTTCCTGATGAAGTAAAAAGTGCACCAACTTTGTCATTATTTAAGAGGAAAACTATGAAAGTATTGTGGGAAAAATTCGATGCATCTTAATACATCAAATAAGTTATGTATAAGCTTAAAAATCCTAAGTGGTTATCATTTTAAGGGACCTTGGTCTAAACAATCTTAGATATAGTATCTACTTTACTAATAGGCCTATGCCCTTATTCATCAATTTGTGTTACCTTTGGAATTTTCTTCCTTGGTGTGTAAACACACATATTACTGTACAATTCCTCTGTACGAGCCTATGGCTCTTTGGAATTAATTGAATAAAATATCTATCTAATGATAAAGCACTCTGTAGGCCATCTTGTATCCAAGAGACAGTCTTACTATAACCAATACTAACTGTCATATTGCACATAATTACCAATGAATTCGGATTACTTTGCTGTTACAACCACAAAATGTTGTGCTACTTATGGTATGGTATTGTCTAAAATTGAAATAATAAAGTATAAATTCATAAAACAGTCAAATATATTCAGCGAATGATTTGCTTAATTTCTCGAGAACTACCGAACCAATTTACAGAAAACCTGTTTTGACATCAAATTTGAAATCTGATTTGAACTTTGAACTCAACTTTTAGTGAAAAGTTCCTCGAAGTACAAAAACCTGTAATATTTTAGGATACTAAAAATACCTCTGTGGATTTAACATAACCTGGTCATGAAAACCAAGATAAAAAACAGAGGGGACCCAACGTGCTGACCACATGTCACCCCACAATCTGCAGGCCGAATGGCTGGGCAGTGATTGCTTGGCAGGCCTAGGCCCTTCATGGGCTGTGGTGCCACAAGGGGGGGATTTGACTGAAAATTCTCATCTGTTTTATGAACAATGGTAATGACAAGGGGAAAGAAAGAAGAAAAAGGGATTGTTAAAATTGGAGATGTAGACCTGGAAGTATTAGAGCACTTCAAATATTTGGAAAGTTTTTTTTTAATAGCGTATGGCTTTTTTAGTGCCGGGAGTGTCCGAGGACATGTTCGGCTCGCCAGTTTTTAGCTACTTCTATGCGGACACCCATGGGGTGAGCTACAAGTACCGTCGCGTGTGGAGTGTTGTCTGGGGAGGAAAGTTTGAATATAAGGACGAGGAGTTGGAAGGTAGTGGCTGTGGCCTATAGTTAGGGACCAACCCCGGCATTTGCCTGGAAAGAAGATGGGAAACCACAGAAGACCATCTTCAAGGTTGCCGGCGGGGGGATTCGAACCTCCTCGCCTCCCGGATGTGAGCGGCTGCCAGCAGCCATGCCGTAACGACCACGGCTAACTCACCCGGTATTTGGGAAGTGAATTGATGGGAAATGCAAGATTGGATATGAAGATCAACAAGAGAATACAATGTGGGAGCGTTTTCTATCATCAGGTTCGGAGCTTAATTTGGGATAAAGACATACCACTGAAGGTTAAAGACGTGATGTATGAGACCTATTACGTACCAATAATGACGTATGAAGCAGAAACCAGGCCGATGACCAGGAGAGATGCAAATAGAATACATGCAGCCAAAATGAAAGAAGAAATAAGAGTGAGAAATGAAGACATCCGAATGGAAATGAATGTACAGAAGCTGAATGATAAGCTGGAGCAGAACATATTGAGATGGTTTGGACATGTGAAAAGAATGAATGATGAAAGGATGCCGAAACAAGTGATGGAGAGACAGATGGCTGGAAAGAGGAGATGAGGAAGAGTAAGGTGGATGGACTTAATGAAAGACAGTGTGAGAGAACGGAACCTGGAGTGGAGTTCAGTGGTTGAGGGAAGGATGGTGGACAGGCAGAGTTAAGTGGAGGGGTGTTATATTTGCTCCGACCTGGCTTAGGCTGGAAAATGATGATGATGATCAGAGAATGGATTTATATGTAAATACATATCTCTTTGTGAAGCTAAACTTAATTATATTTTGTATTTTCTTTACAAATCATGGTGTGTGGAGTTGAAAAATGGAGTATTTATTTTCCATATTTTGGAGTTAAGCACATAATGTTCCATATTCTTAGTCATTAAGGTCAATACAGTCCATATTTCGGCAAAAATGTATTAAATTCTATTAAATTAACAGTCCTGTCAATAATGGAGAAACATTTAACATTTTAACTGGGGTGCAACTCATCATCACACCTGTCCATGCTCGAGTTGATAAGTTAAGGTGATAAACGGTGTGATGAAAGAGAGATGAGTGAACCCGGAAGAGGTGAGATCAGCTGAGCATCAGAATCACACATAACATCGACTATGTCTGACCCATAATTTCGTTACTCAGGAAATCCCATTCATCGACGATATGCCAGTAGTTTCCGGATTATTTCGTAATTCGGGCATTCCCCTTGAAGGCGCAATACCTCCATCTACTGTAGTTCCTACCAGTGATTCACAGTTTGAAGTAGCAGTGAGACGGATCGTAGTGTTCTTGTACGTGCCGCTATGTCTACAAGTGCAGTGTTTTCAGTTGCCTATTGACATTCATTGAAGGCATTAACATTGTTACAAGATGCCTAAAGTAGCACAGTCAACCAGTTTTAAATTAAAAAGTTACATAATAGAATTTAAAGAAGATGGTTTATCAACTGACAGTAAGGTATTATTTTGTAATTTGTGTCAATGTTCAGTGGCATCTACTCAAAGGTTCCTGGTGCAACAACACATTTCAACCAGTAAACATCAGACTAACAAACTACGAAATTCCAAGCTGAGACAGTTGTTTCTGACATAACCATCAACTTCGAGTGTAACGTCCGAGTTCAACACCGATCATGCCGCGCTCTCATCTCTGCTGACATCCCTCTCTTCAAACTGAATAATCAGTACTTCAGGGAATTCCTCGAGAAATATACTAACCGAACTATCCCGGATGAGTCAACATTCGGAAAAAAATATGTTTCAGCCATATACGATGAAACTGTTCAGAAGATAAGACAAGAAATTAAAGACGGTCCGATTTGGGTTTCCATTGACGAGACGACAGACAAAGAAGGTAGGCTAATTGGCAATGTAATCATTGGTTTGTTAAGTGCAGATGTAAACGGATTCTTTTACACTGTAATGTTCTAGAAAAGTGCAATAACAAAACTATAGCAAAACTGTTCAATGAAGCTGGGTATCCTCTGGCCACAGGGCGTTCAGTACGATAAAGTGTTACTTTTTATTAGCGATGCCGCACCTTATATGATGAAAGCCAGAGAAGCATTGTGTGTTGTATATCCTAAGATGACTCATTTAACTTGTGTAACACATGACTTTCATCGTGTGTCAGAAGTGGTAAGAGGCAGTTACCCCAAATTAGATCTATTGATTTCCTCAGTGAAAGAAGTTTTTCTCAAAGCCCACAAAAGAGTTCATCTTTTGAAAGAAATGTACCAGAAATTCCATTGCCACCTAAGCCAGTTCTAACTAGGTGGGGTATGTGGCTGCAAGCGGGTGAATACTATGCTGAATATATAGACTCCATTAAGAACGTTCTGAATGCTATGGACTCTGAAGATGCAGCCTCAATTGAAGCTGTGCAAATAGTTGTTTGCGACACAAGTGTGAGGAATGACTAGATTTACATTCAGCATAATTTTTCATGCATCACAAAATCACTCAAAAGTCTCCAAAACTCGCATCTCTCACTTTCTGAAAGTTTCAAAATTGTGAATAGAACTGTGGAACAGCTAAATCATGGTACAGGTAAAGTTGCAGATGTAGCAAAAATGAAGATGGACACTGTACTTTCAAAGAACACTGGATATGAAAGAATGGGAAAGGTTGCTTCAATTTTGTGTGGAGATTTAAGTGTCAAGTTAACGTTGGACTTAACCCCAGCAGACGTTGTAAAGTTTAGATATGCCCCCATTACCTCTTCTGATGTTGAACGAAGTTTCAGCCAATATAAATCGGTACTTTCAGACAATAGGAGAAGATTCACCTTCCAGCACTTAAAAGAACATTTTGTGATCCATTGTTTAGGTAACAGATTAAAATATTGCGTGTTCTTCAAAGATCATATTAAAATGAGAAGTACAGCATTATGGTTCATGTAGATCTACTTTCTATAGCTTCTTTGAACTTTGATATCAAATAGAAAAGATAGTTTTTTATAATTTCAAGTTCATATATAATTCCATATTTCAATAAAAATAACTAAATATATATGTACATATTTCATGAATTATTAGCCTACATATAAATCCGTTCCCTGATTGTGTAATCATAATTTTAAATGACAACAGCAGTGGCATAGCAACATTAGGCTTATAACAGTAAAGTAATAATCATGATTTGTGAGTAATTGCATGAAATATGGCAGCTTTTTTAATTTCAAACTTCTCACAATAATTATTATGGGCTACTGGACTGAACAAGGTGTAAGTACAGTACATACAACCTGTGACAGTAAAGTTCGGTGAATAGTCCTATACTATCCACATAGATGAACAATGCATGATAGTGACGCTATTGTCCTTCGAAATAATCCCCTCCCTTAACTATGCAATGCTGAGATCCCATGGCCACACCATCACTCTGCTCGTAAAATTTACCATCCCACAAGAAATAACTGGAACACAAGCAGTGGTGGAATAATCGGGCAATGTCCTCAGGAAACAAATCCTTGATGAGGGACATGACCGAGTCCACCAAAACTCTGGTGAACAAGGACTCTACATCAAAACTCACCAAAATAGCATTTGGTTGAACGGCGATGGTTGACAATTTTTCGACGAAATGGGTTGAATCCCTAATGTAAGACTGTGTGCGCCCCAAGTGCGGCTGAAGCAACTTGCTGAGATATTGCGCAAGAGCGTAAGTTGGAGAACCTATTGTGCTAACAATTGGTCGAAGAGGGACGTCTTGCTTATGGATTTTGGAAGACCATACAATCTCGGAGGAACAGCATCTCTCGGAATAAGACATCTTCCCTCTTCTTTTGGAATTGATGACAGTTTAACAAGCTTAGCAGTGGCATTGGATACACAAGTGGTTGGATCACGAGTGCACAGTCTGTAGACAAGATCAGATAACAGAATCGAGATTTTACTTTTATATTCAACGGTATCCATCACCACTGTCGCATTTCCCTTGTCAGCATGAAGAATAGAAACGGTGTCATTATTTCTGTTCCTTCAATGCCTTTCTTTCACCCCGAGTTAAATTGGGTGCGGGTACTTTAGAGGATCTTAATATCCTCACACGTTCTTGTCTAACTTCTTCAGCTTCATCTGGAGGTCCACTCTCGCCTGTCGTGGCAAATTTTTTCATGGAACATTTTGAGGGGGAGGCTATATCTTCGGCGTCTTTCAAACCTGTGATTTGGTGGAGGTATGTGGATGATACGTTCGTGGTGTGGGAGGAGGGTTCTGAACCACTTTCTGAACCATCTAAATCAGCTGCATCCTTCAATCCACTTCACAATGGAGCTAGAGTCGGGTGGATGCTTACCTTTTTTGGATGTTCTTGTGAGGAGGAAGGCGGATGGCTCCATGAGGCACAGCGTCTACCGTAAGCCAACTCACACTAACCGTTATTTACATGCAGACTCCCACCACCACCCAGCACAAAAACAAGGAATTATAACAACTCTAGCCAAAAGAGTGGAACATATTTGTGAGGCATCAACTCTTCAGGAAGAGTTACATGCGTTACAAACCATGTTTAAGGGTAATGGCTATAATGAATCCACTATATATAGGTCCCTACATCCCAGAAGGAGGGATAGACAACCTTCTCAGAGCTCCGACGTGAGGGGAACTGCTTACCTCCCTTATATTCACAACACCACTGACCGCGTTGCTAAGATTCTCCGCAAGCACAAGATAAAAACAGTTTTCGGCACTATGACGAAAATTGGTCAACGTTTAGCATTAAACACAGATAAATTGTCCCCAATACTACAGCCTGGGGTGTATGAAGTCCCTTGTACTTGCGGAAATGTCTACATTGGACAAACAAAACGGTCCATTGCAACTCGCATCAAAGAGCATCAAAGGAACATCCGTCTAAACCAACCTGACAAATAGCTATAGCTGAACATGCCCTGTCTTTAGGGCATGATGTATGTTTCAAGGATGCTCATGCGCTTGCCCTTGTTAAGCACAACTGGTCTAGAATTATAAGGGAGGCAGTTGAAATTCGTAAAAATCCCATTAATTTTAACAGAGACACTGGATATCAGCTAAGTGACACTTGGCTACCAGTTATTAAGGATCTAGGAAGATAGTTCCCCTCAGTCTCTCTGTTCTTCACCTATTTCAAATTGTACTTTTTTCCTCTATGGCTACAGAGCCTGGATTTGATCTCCTTTGTTCATCACTGGAGGAGTTTCCATCTGTTTTTTCGCCGTTGCCTGTATGACGTTAGGTATCGTTCAGATACACTTCCCTTTTGTTTATGTTTCCTTATATCCATCTAACCTTCCCACTCCCTTTTCTTTTGGACATCCTCATTCTTCGAGGAGTCTCTATATTTTCACCCCGCCCCCTTTACCTTCTCCTTACTTACTACTCTGTCCGCCGTTCTACCATGGTCCATACAGTAATTTCTGGCAGCAGCTCTCTGGTGATGAACCAAGGAATTTATCTATATTTTTTGTAATTTTTGTAATCTCATTGATATACTTTCTTCGGCCACATTGTTTGATTCCATTGAAAAAGGAGGCAAGGTTTCTCCGAAACGTATGGTTCTAATCTAAATACACACAGCATTAGCCCAAAAAACATGAATTATTTATAGACCATTTTTAATTTATGCCATTTATCTTGATTAGAGATCTATTTGTTGGAGGGTGTGTACTCTGAATAAAACCACACCCTTCTGAGGAAGATTACATTACTTCTCAAATTCAGTATTTTCAAGCTTATCTCTTATTTTTCTAGTATCCAGGATACTGTCTGGGAGACTGTCTCTTGGGTTTTTAGGACTGTCATCACCTGTGAGGCCAAGGTTGTGGAAACATAGTGCACTCTCCTCATCAAGCTTTCGCGTGGTGTTAACATGAGTTGGCAGCTCTTTGCGGACATTGCAACCCATTCATTTGCTGGAGAGTTGCTTTCCCATCTTGCCTCATATGTTTTTGTATATATTGCCCAGATTAGAATTGCATTTAATCTACACAAAATGAAGCCAAGATCAGTGATCTGTTGATGTGATTTAAAAGCAGATTCCTAGTAATCATCAGACTTCACCCTCACCCTCCTTACAATGGTCCTAAAAGTAATTTTACTTTCTACAACCCTACACAGGAGGAACTTAAAATCATATATATCACACGAAAATGTAATATTAAAAATTACGGAATGTCAAATGGGAAGATGTAGAAGAACAGCAACTCTACTCCAACCGAAAGAAATGGCGAACGCTTGTATACCACACCCGGGAAACTGGAGCTGGGAAATGATGATGACTCCAAATTCCCATGAGACCCACAACTGTGGCAACTTTGAACTTTCACCGACCAAGAAAAACACTCACCACACACACCCTAATGATGTATAAAATAAAATTATTATATGATCTGTTTGTAATGTTTTGGCGACTATTCACTGGCTGTATTTACATAAAAAAAATAGTCATAGCAGAAAATTTCTTAATTGCTTCAACATTAATTTAAGTGAAGTTTTCCACTCCAAGCCCTTCTACCACCCTGGGTCCCGGGGCTGCAGCCCCACTTGTCCCTCCCTCACGTTAGGCCTGTAAACATGTATAGTTTAATGAACTAAAGGGAACATGGAATCATAAAATTGTCTGGCTGGAAAGAGGAAATATTGTCCTTATTCTGCCTTTTCTTCTTTCTTTCTTTCTTTCTTTCTTTCTTTCTTTCTTTCTTTATGAATCATAAAATTGATAACATCTATGATATAGGTTGTTAATTTTGTATTGACTAGAACAGTAGGATGTTTCCATTGTTCTGCCTGTATCATAATGTAGTGTGAAAGGCGATGCAATGCACTTGAGTGGAGTAATAAAATGGCCATAAAATTGCTTTGGTTAGCTGTACACCGTGTATTGTAATCTTTGTGTGGTGAAATGCAATGATAACAAAATAGGATTACAACTTTGTCATGTTTTAAGATTTTGGTGTGGTACAACAGGCAACCAAGGTGCTGGGTTCACTACTGATAACAACATCAACTAATACTAAAATGTTTACATTTTGAAAAAGATTTGTAGAGTCGTCTCTAAGTTTGAAAATTAGTCACATAAATATAATTTTCTCCCCAACTATACTGTATATATGAAAGTACATAATTTACCCCTTGTTTCTAATAATACTGTAATAAAAATCAACCATGATAAAACATACTTCAGGTATGTTATGCTGGATGGAAAGTATTGTGATTCTTTCCCTGAAATCTCTGGGGAGACGGTTCGCAACACCCGAAGACGGGGGATAGTGTGCCCTCCCTGAAGGGTGCCTGTAACAAACAATGTCTATAACTTAAGCAATAATTAAATTATTGAATTTTCCACTTACTTTAATCTCCCTAATAGAAACAAATAGTATTTTAATTATACCCAGACATAGAGCATCATTGCCATTTGTGTTACATATTGTGTTTTGTTTTTCCAGCTAACCAACAACAACTGCACTGATTGAAATAATTCAGCAGGGAAGAGGGTGTGGGTGAGTTGGTCAATGGAAACTAACCCAGACATCAAACTAACACTGATTGTGAATGGTGCTTATGAATATTATTTACCTTGATCAAAAATAACAAACAAATATCCTCCTAAATATCCCATGAAAATAATGGAGGGCCAAATCACATTTATGTTGGAAAGATGTGTAAAACAGCCTTACTTTGTCGGTACTGCACTCCACTTGGTCAGATTTTCTCTTGATAATGATAAAATATTTAATCAGGATGGGCTCAATACTGTAATAAGCACAGGTGCAGTTCAAAAATTATATTACAGACGGGATTTGATAAATGGACTAGCGGCTTCGGTGGCGTAGTCGGTAGCATGCTGAGCTTCTATGCCCAAGATAGTGGGTTCAAACCCGGCCGAAGCCGTTGGATTTTTTAAGAGCGTTAAAATCCCTCAGTATGCCTTCCTTCAGAGGGGAAGTAAAGCCAGCGGTCCCATGTCATAGATTTATGGCATGTTAAAGAACCTTCCACCAATTGCACCTGTGTGAAGCTAAATTGGATAGGTTAAGAATGTAAACAACGCTCTTAGGTTTCTATGTTCGTTGCCAAGAGCCGACTGCGGTGGTGTCTAGTAGCTAAGTTCTGAACTTGGCCTAGTAATCATTGACGGTGGCGCTTGGCAGCAAAAGTAGGAACTATTTGAAAAATTCTAAGTTGCAGTACTTAAATTAAAAAACAGATAACACACACTAATACAATCATCACAATTAACACCGGTTATCGGACAGATTCTACACACACCTAAAGTACACAGGGCTATATGACCGCGTTGTCGCAGCCCCTAAACTTAAGAATCAACCAACCATAAATGGACTAATGGCGAAGAAATTTAAAAATAAAAGGATACATGTTTAAAAGTCCTAACGACTGATACAGGTCTTCAGTGACACCAAATGTTAGAATTTTAGGTGGCAATTACCGGGTTAGTACACCAACTGAAACACACAGACCAACTTCAGCAGTGCAACCACTCAGTTAATTTGCCTAAATCATCAGCCTCATGTTTCCAAGATCACAGTTCTTCTATCACTCAAAATACTATGTAGTGAGAAGCATTATTCTGTCTTTAAGTGCATGGAGTAGGATGGACAAACACAAGAAACAAAGATAGGGATAACAACAAGATGAGTTAAGTAGGAACACACTAACATAACCTTGCAGTGGCAGTGGGTGACTATTCACAAACTCGCATGTGAACACCCAGTGAAATCAAATAATTTTTAAAATAGTTTTGCAGTTTTATAATTGAGTAATAATTTTTAAAACTTCTGTGAGCTCATAGCTTGGATCTCTTTGCACCGCTCGTATGCATCTGTATGCAGCAGAGGGTCCTCCGGCCAGGAAGTGCTGTGGTGATGATCTACTCAGTGTGGATGACCCTGCTCATGCATTTTATGGACCTCCTGCCTTTGTCTTTCTTTTACCTAGTAGTTTCATATATAGGGAAAATGGGGAAGATCTTCTGCCATCTACTGCTAACTTCAATGATTTCATTAATGTATACCAGCATTGCCAATACACTGCTTTTCTCACTAGATCGAACAACTTTTAAATACCCTCCAACAACAAGATATAATGATTATATTGTCTTAATATGTATTTAAAGACTTTAGTTACTCCATTTGGAAACAAAAATAATAATTAATCTTGATAATTATGGGAACCAAACTTTGTAGTATGTTTACCCACATTTAGTAAATCACAGGCTCTGAAACTTTACAAATATTGTTAGAATGAGACAGTTGGAAACATTCACATAAGGCTGCAACATGATGGAAAGTATTGTGATTATTTCCCTGAAATCTCTGGGGAGACGGTGCGCAACACCCGAACTGCTGGGTGCAGAGGTTATTGGGCAATAATAGCCAGGAAATTAACCGCACAAAGTTAAAATCGCACAACCCGACAAAGGCCAGCAGCCTGTCCACTTAGCCATGAAGCCAGAAACTGGGATCATGTTACAGTTATATAAATCTATTTAGGAAAACACAATACAAACAATCCATGGTCGAGAAAAGGATAGAAATACGGGAGGAAAAAAAGACCCACAATAACAGGCAGATATGGATGGAGGGAGAGATAAAAGGGAAAACACACAAAATGAACAAGGAAAATCTCCACAGCTGGAGCCTTAAAGGTGGGCATTCATGCCTTCCATCAAACTAATACCTTATTCCGCGTTTGTCTGCGTGTTCCTTTTCCTGTCCATTGATTGTTTATATGTACACCATGTTGCTTATTCCTATACAGTGATTTATTGCAAACACAGCCGAGCAAACTGAAAGGAGGCAAATCATTTTATTTTTAAATAACAATCATGTTATAAACCGTACTGTATTTGGGGGTCAGAAATGTGCTACTGGCAAGTTACTAATATTTAAGAGCATATAAAATCCAGTACTCACGATGAAGGTTCACGAGGAATTCAATATGAGGTACAACTTTTTGTGACCAAACAGTACACATGGTCAAGCTACAGTTTGATTTATCACTGCCTTATGGCCATACGCACAACCTGGATAGTGCTAGTTCCAGCCACAAGCAGAATTGGATAATCTTGTTATCTAAGCCACTCTGTCCCATAAGTGTAATTTGATGGTTCTTTCACAAGAACAAAACAAGGTGTTCTTTATATGTACTGTATCTTTATTTGATTTTAAATGAAACATTTTATCTTTATTCCAACCTCACACATCATAGAGAAACACACTGTATCTTGCCAGAATTACGGGAGTTGTTGATAGATCAAATCTCATCTCCAGTAGAATTTTTGCCTATTCTTGGCCCCATCCACGTCAAATACATACATATTATTATCAGCAGGAAACCAGGCTAACTGATAGAGTATAGTGCTGAGAGTAACTTGCCTCTTATGCATCGTTCCAATATTAGAATGGTTCTTTATCATAATAATTACAAAATTGCTTCAGTAGTATCCAAGTCCACTGACAAAACTTCTAACTTGACCAACTAACCCTCAAATATTGTGTTACCTAACATTAGAACTTTTGTGGCCACAAATCTGTTTTTTTTTTTTAAATTTATTATAATGTTAATGATTAATTGGTCTTTTAAAGGCTATACTGTAATTTCAGTCTTAAAAAACAAATTAGAAGAATATTTCAAATATTCTATTGCTCAAGAAAAAAAAATGTAATATTTCAACTACTGTATTTGGGAGATGTGTGTTTATAGAATGCAAAAACATTTGCCATTGATAGCACAAATGTTTGTAGATATCTGTACTGATAGATGAATTCAAAGTTTAAATTATATACGCCAATCAGTACTGATTGGTGATTGGCGTATAATTTAAACTTTGAAGATGTGTGTTTAACCATACAACTTCTTGCCATATACACAGAACGTTATTTTCAATGACGACTTAATTAAATATGAACTATATGAAATAGACAAGGCTGAAATTTGTGCTTTATATAATTTTGCCACATTTTTATACTTTTCTAATTTAGTAGTTTGTAGTAAGGTTGGAAATAATAATTTTGTGCAAACTTCTAGTCACAATTGAAATTAAAAATCCAATTATGGAATCCAAGCCCACAGCAGACTACTAACACAATGTGATTGTGCCAAGCATAACTGGCTTCACCTTTTGCCAGTGAGAAAAAGGAAAAAGATTGTATATTTACGTGACCATGAATCTTGTGATTATGAGGTATGGGACCTCCCTTTTACGTGGAATCCGAACCACAGAACATAGCATTTCACTTCGAAAATCTCCCATACATTGACTGGGAATCGAACGCAGTCCATCTCGGTGAGAGGCCAACAACTTGACCGCTCCGCCACCATGCCAGTGAGAATTAAGATGTCAACTCAATTAGCTCAATGGTCAGAGTGTTATAAATAATACAAATGTAGTTTTGCAACAATACAACAGCATAATACTAAGAGTTAATTGTTTCTCCTTCCTTACATTATGCACTAACAAAAATAAAAGTGGCTGCACTCCGGAACAGTGAATATCATCAGTTTACAAATGAAACACACTTAATCAGAAAACAGGTTCATGAGGAAATGAGCTGTTGATACAGATACTTATGGCTCATCTTCTCAAGAACATGTTCTCTGTTTTTGTGTGTTTCACTTGTAAACCAACAATATATTCTAAGTTTCACTTTGGAACAAGGTGCGATGCTACACGATACATTTCTGAACTTTGCTGGTTAAGGAGGAGCTTTTTTTTTTTTAAATATTGAACATGACTACTTTAATTTCTTTTATCTGGTGTATATTTTACAAGGTATCCTTATTTTTCAATGGTTTTGTTCCCATTTTGATTTTTGGCAATTATAGTGCCACCTTTGAATGAAGATGACTCCAATCATAGGACAAATTTGGGTGAAGTTTTAGATGAACAACTTTCATTCAGAACTTTCTTTTGATGCATTGCGTAATTTTCGAGATATTCAGGTCCATCGATTAAAATGGACCACCCTGTATCTGTTATCAACTCGGAGGCTGGATGGATCCCCAAAAAGAGATGATGATTTATTTTTTGTCATCAGCCCCAGAAAATCCAAGGCAGTGCTATAATGAGTCATACTAGGAAAGGAGTGGGATAGTTTGTCAGCCTTCAGTGTGCCAGTGCAGCAGTATTAACGATATGAGTAGAACCTTTCACAGCATCTACAAGCACTAGCTGTCCCTGAATACCATTATGCAGTGCCACCATAGCCACTATTTGCTCTAACCTGTGCCAAATGAAAAAAATACTGCATTCAACAATGGATGGCAGGAATATAACACATAAAAGAGCAGTTCCACTGGTCCTGCCGATGACCATCCTCTTTGCTTTATTTTTTCTAGTGCTTCAATGTAGGCAGATGTATGTCCTTGTTGGATCTTAGAAATTTCACTTCCGTTACTCACTGTATGTCCACTCGTGTTATTTTATGCGCTTAAATACTATAGTGGCCAATTAGGCTTGTTTGATCAGCGACTACGCTCGCTTGCCTGTCCAGACACTGCTCTGATCACGTATGGGCCTGCTGGGACTGATTTGCAGCCTATCCCAGACCCAAAAGCCCACTGGGCAACCCAAACACTGAACAGTAGGAGTATACTTTAAACCCTAAGTCAGGCAAGCAGACCAAGATCAACATTACACAGTAGAGTCCCACAAGTTGGACAGTTTGCACAGTATTGCCTAGTTTGTAAAAGGTTTGTATCGATTACACAACAATTAAATAAATTAAATAACCACTTACATACTGTTTTGATATTTTGGAGGTAATGGTGGTGATTGTTGTCTTCAGGTGTGAAACATCTAGGCCATCCACCTCCAATGATATGGATAATGAAAACTACTACTATCACTACAAATATACTGCTCAAAAAAATTAAAGCACCACTTTTTTCAAAGGCCACCAAATTTTGAAAAGTTGACCTACAAGCTCGAAATCTCAGTATGACGTTTGTCCTGATGCCTACCAAGCATATGCTTCAGCACAACTCCCCAACTTGAGTAGTTTCGGGGTAGCACCCCGAAAACCAGCCCATTTTCGAAAACCGCAAATTGAAGTTTGCGAAAAACGCTGCAGGACTTGTCGCAGGTTGCCAAAGCAGTCGAAAATGAATGAGTCTTGCTCTTAAAGGTTCCACAAACACGTTGAAATCGTTACATTTGACGTTTGGGCATTTTCAACCCCCTTCATCATCCCCTAAACATGGACTACCATTGGGGGCGTCTGAGAAGGTACCGGGTGTGTTTAACCACCTGAAAACCTGTACACCGTCCTCAGTTGCTGATTGCAGTAAGTTCTTAAGGCCTCCGGCAATGTCCACACCCCCTAACACCCTCAGCTGGCATGGGACCATACCACCCCTTCTCGATTCACTCCTAAGGAAGGTTTTAATCGAGATGTTTATCAGTGCTGCTAATGGTGGGGTCTTCCCCTAACGTTTCAAAAAAGGAACTGTGCCTTTGTCACCACCCCTTCCCCTGCAACCCCCGTTTGTATGATTTTTCCCTTTTTAAGGGCTGAAACGACGTCTTAATCGCTGAAAGGGCTGTAAAGGTCCTTAGAAGTAGTGGTGACACGAAATCAACCCCTTCCGATCGATGATTGACATTCCATCCCCCAAATTCGAAATTTTTGCACCCCCAACCCTCCCTGTCTGGACGCGTAATGCGTCATGGCAGAGTTTTCAGAGTTGGATGAAAATGAAGCTTATGGCTTGCAATGGAGCCCAAAACAGCAGGCTGGATAGAAATTCATCGGTAGGTTGGGAAACGGGACCAAAAGTTTTCAAAAAAGTGTACAGCCTACAGTAAGTACGCCCATGCATAGGCAACCCACATCACGTCCGTGCGTGTGGGTTGCCTATGATCGGCAATAGGTTACAAAGTTTGGCAATGGGAGAAAAATGACGTGATGTGGGTTGCCTATGCATTGGTGTACTTACTAGAGACTGTTAACTTTTTTGAAAACTTTTTGGTCCCGTTTCCCACCCTACCGATGAATTTCCATCCAACCTGCTGTTTTGGGCTCCATTTCAGGCCATAAGCTTCATTTTGATCCAACTCTGAAAACTCTGCCATGACGCGTTACGCGTCCAGACAGGGAGGGTTGAGGGTGCAAAAATGTCAACTTTGGGGGATGGAATGTCAATCAAACATCGGAAGGGGTTGATTTCGTGTCACCACTACTTCTAAGGACCTTTACAGCCCTTTCAGCGATTAAGACCTCATTTCAGCCCTTAAAAAGGGCCTGATTCGAAAAATCATACAAAAGGGGGTAGCAAGGGAAGGGGTGGCGACACAGGCACAGGTCCTCTTTTGAAACGTTAGGGGAAGACCCCCCCATTAGCAGCACTGATAAAAATCTCGATTTAAACCTTCTTTAGGGGTGAATCAAGACGGGGTGGTTTGGTCCCTTGCCAGTTGAGGGTGTTAGGAGGGGTGAACATTGCCGGAGGCCTTAAGAACTTACTGCAATCAGCAACTGAGGACGGTGTGCAGGTTTTCAGGTGGTTAAACACATCCGGTACCTTCTCAGGCGCCCCCAATGGTAGTCCATGTTTAGGGGATGATGAAGGGGGTTGAAAATGCCCAAACGTCAAATGTAACGATTTCAACGTGTTCGTGGAACCTTAAGAGCAAGACTCATTCATTTTTGACTGCTTTGGCAACCTGCGACAAGTCCTACAGCATTTTTCGCAAACTTCAATTTACGGTTTGCAAAAATGGGCTGGTTTTGGGGGCGCTATCCCGAAACTACACAAGTTGGGGAGTTGTGCTGAAGCATGTGCTTGGTAGGCGTCGGGGCAAACGTCATACTGAGATTTCGACCTTGTGCAGTCAACTTTCCAAATTTGGTGGCCTTAGAAAAAAGTGGTGCTTTAATTTTTTTGAGCAGTATATTACTAACTACTGACTCTAACTTACATACTAGAAAAAAAAATAGACCAAAAAATTGGAATAAGGGAGATTGAAGAAATGCCCTCACCCCTCAAAGGAGGAGGATTGAGGGTCTTGAAAAGTGAATGTCAGTAAGGAAAGGGAAATACTCTGCCCCAAAGTCATTGGAAAAAGAGGGAAAATGGGCCCAGCTTAGGAATCCCTCGGGGATATCAACTCCCGAACTCACCGGCCGTGAATTCTTGAGAGTGTAGTACTATCCAGGATGCACCATGCATGGTGGGGTTATACACACCTTGCCTCCTTTAGGGAAGATAACATGAAAAATAAGGAGGACTGACCCCACAATAAGTGAGGGTGTCAGAAAAGAGTAGACAAGGGCCGATTAAAGCACGAAAATTAAAGACTTCCTAGGCCTTGAAATCTCTAATACTGCTTGTTATCGACTCGGAGGGTGGGTAGATCCCCAAAAAGAGATTATTTATTTTAGGGCCTAAAATATGTTTGAAATTTGATGATGTAATCTAATACTGATGGTTTCAGAAAAGAGCAATAAGTTAACTGCTGTTGTTGTCACTGGGTTAAATTTAATTGCTAGTGCCTGTGAGCATTTTAATAATGTGGTCTGTCTTTCTCATCTACCTTATTTCTCACTAAGTAGTTATATTTGCTTTCAACTCTATAAATTCTACAAATGAAACTGTTGTAGTTTCAGTTTGTGCTTATAATTCTGTTGTTGTCTCACTCTTGGGCTTGCAACATTGAGGATCATTAGGTCATGTACTACAGTGTGCTTGTGTGTGTGTGAAATTTGTCAGATAACCTGTCTTAATACAGACTCTTGAATTAGTGTGTATGTTATTTCAAGTGCAGATACAACCCTATCAAAATAAAATATTATACAGTAATAATTACATAGTTACCCTTACTTTTAGGGTAAATAAATAATGTTCAGAACCCATGATGAGTAGGATCCAATAGCAATACCTCAACTGGTATGTGCATGGCATTTTTTCCATTGGAAACAAATGTTATTGCAAGATAAAAACATTATTAATTAATGCCTCAGTATTATAGCAAAAGGCAGGTGGAACAAGGCAAATTGAGCAGGCATTGTAAGGATATTTTTACGGCTACATCTCTGACACTCAATGGAGAGCATTGATGTGAATCCTGGCAACAGTGTATCATGGGAGACTCGCTGGGCCTAATGTGTTCCAGGACCATTAGGACCTATTCTGCCCATAGTGACCCATCTAGTATTAGAAGCTTTCCAGTCGGTCAACACAAGTGTGTACAAATTAGATTGGGTGGGGAAATACAATTAATTTTTCCAGTGCCTGAAATAAATTACATGAACAATTTATACATTTGATAAAACACTTCTCACAAAATGGGGGGCTATTCACATTATTAGGTAGCCTTCTCAACAATAAACAGGAGAGCACCGTAATGAAGCTATGAGAAATAAAGGGGAAATGACAAGTGGGAAGGATGTATTGTGTACCATATTCTCAATAAACCAAGGCCTAAATTAGGCAGTAAACGTTTGTAGTTTTACGTGACCATTAATCTTGTGATCATGAGCCACGCGACCTCCTTTTTACGTGGAATCCGAACCACAGGACATGCCACTTCGCTTTGAAAATCTCACATGCACTGCCCGGGAATCGAACCTGTTTCGCCATGGTGAGAGGCCAACAGCTTGACCGCTGCGCCACCATGCCCCCAAATTAGGCAGTATTATAGTGACAATTATGCTTGGAAAGGTGGAAGGGTCTCGGAGATGAGGGCGGCCAGCATTGAGATGGATCGACTCCATCAAATCCAGCATGAATATGTCAGTGAAGGATCTGAAGAATATGGCTGAAGTCCGAATCATATGGAGACAGTCCATCCATGCAGTCGCTAGGAGTCGACGCCGACTTGATGGCACATGATCATCATCATCATAGAGTGCAAATCACATTCAAAAGTCAGCAGCTCGATATATGGATGATCTATTTTGCGAGTGACAAACTATAGAGACTGTTCTAGAATACAGCAGTGGAGAAGGACCAGATTCATTGCCATATACCACTATAAGTTAGGCATCATAGTCTACTCCATACACATACGAAAGTAAGTTGCACAATGCACAACAGGTAGCGTTAGTATCATCCAATATAGTTCAAGGTACAACGTCAGCGCTAGCAACCAACCAATGAATAGGCACAATGGGAATAGGTGCATCAGTCCACAGTGAGGCATGTAATGAAGTGGACACTAGTACAAGAACAGCTGCAAATCAGTTAAGTCTACAAAATCACAGTGTCAACTCAGTTATATTTACGTGTTTGTTTAAGTGTTTAACATAACTAACCAATTACATAGTAATAATAATAAGTGTTATTGGATTTATGTCCCTTTTAACTGCTGCGACTTTTAGAGACGCTGGGGTGCCGGAATTTTGCCCCTTAAGGAGATCTTTAACATGCTAGTAAATCAAGTGACATAGCTCCTTCGAATTTGCACACCCTCAAATGCTAATTGGCTGTGCCAGGATGCGATCCAACAACCTTGGGACCAGCAGGCAAGAATGTTACTGCTGTGCCATGCAGCCAGTCCTAAAAACTACAAAAGCTCACCAAGTAAATTAAAAAATTGAAAAGTAACGATTAATAACAAAGAAGTTAACAGTCTAAAATTCAATCACATCGATAGCCACGATAGAAGTTAAAGATTCAAAAAGGTTTCACATACTCATTGAAAGTCCTAACAAAAAGCTCTACACTTGACAAGTATAATAGATTAACTTCCATTAGCAATGACAATGATCAATTGGTATAACTGGCTGATATAATCGGTTAAAAAAATCCAACATATTACAAAGTTTAATTAAAAACTTCTGTAGGTTAATAATGTTCTATACATATCCACTGAATCTAAAGAAGCCTAAGTGAGTAAGATCGCTTGACGAACAAAACTAGTCATCCAATTTAGCACCCCCCGCCCCATGTTGTGAGAAGTGTTTTATTAAGCGTATAAATAGTTCATGTAATTAGGAAATTAATTGTAATTCCCTGCTCAATCTAATTTGGGCTTATTTATATTGACCAACTGAAAAGTTTCTAATAATAGATTGCTTAGACAACACTGGAAAAGTGGCTTCAACATAGTGACCCAACCAAAATGAATCAACCAGTCTGTCCAATGCCATGGGTCTGGGTTCTGTGTTTAGTCCTCGCTGTGCTCAGATGCCTGCATCCCCACAATCCCTGTCCTGACCTCACAGGTAGGAGGACAATGTAAGTTTCTAGACCTCAAGGTCATGGTATGTGTCTGGTTGACTTGGATGTTCTGGGAGACCATGCTGTGTTACAAATAACCCAATCTATATCGTCAGAGCAGGTCTCATTCATCATTTCTAATGGGCAGGCAAGTGAGCCCAATTGAAGAATGGGTTGATCAAACAAGCTCAGAATGGCAGCTCTACTAGTTAGTTACTTGCTGCCCTTGACTTCATGGTTAGGAATTATTTCTGCCCAATAGATGTTGAAGACTCTTCACAAACAGTAATTGACAATGATTATTTTATTACTTTTACATGTTAGTAAAATCTCCAATATTTTCATCTCCATTTCCATCCAGAATTAATGTGGTGTAGGTTGAGGTTGCAAAGTTTGGAACATTCTGTGTTGTTTAGAAGATATGGATGTTGAGGAAAGCTGTGATCATAGGGACTGGTTAGTATGTTAAGAGGATGTTGGTGTGTTAGGGCCAATGGAGGAGCCAGTACGCACACGGCCCAGCCCTGGTTCCACCACCCTGGAGGATGTCCTAGACTCGCTGCTTGGCCTGCCGCCGGCATCACGTTCTCCGAGTCCGGGACCGGGTTCTGTGTCTAGTCCTAACCGTGCTCAGATGCCTCCACCCCCACCGCCTCCGCCACCACCACCCCCGCGAAGCCACACCCGCCGAAGTTGTGGGGACCTGCGTCCCGACCTCGCAGGTAGGAGGACAGTGTAAGTTTCTAGAACTCGAGGTCACGGTATGTTGTCTGTTCGTATTCGCTTCTGTGATCAAGTCTTCTGTGTGCGTACTTTTTTGTGACTTTTGTGACAGTAATGCTTTTAACTGGCAAGATGATAAAATGTAGTAACTAACAAGGGGAGGTATTAAAAACATTTTAAGTATCAAGTCAAGTAATGAATATTAGTTACTAATTATTGTAGAATGTAAAATCTTATAATTTTGTTTCTTTACAAAATTGTTACAAAATCCCTTGAAATCTTTTCTCTTCGTAACTAACCTCAGGCTGTAAGAATATGTGTAAACTCCTGCACGAATATGGTGATCAAATCGAATAATTCCAAAAATGGGTTATATCGTAGATTACATAGCCTATATAGATTTCAAATGAAGCTGTGTATCCGTTGTGTGCATGATATCCAACTCTAGTTTCTTTGGAAGTTATGTTTATCGTAATATCAAGCATAGTTAGAGCTTGTGGTTTTTAGCAATTAAAAATCTAAAATTTTACATGTGTAATTGTGACGTACCGGTAAGTGCTTTGTAGCATTGATAATTTCAAATTCAGCGTTTTGAAGCACATTTATTATTATTACAAATGAGGATTATGTGTAATTATGTTGCTATCAGGGTTAAAATCATATACAGTAGTTCAATAATATTTAAAATTGCTCATCATATTATTTACAAAATACTCAGAAGAACTTAACATGAAAATTATACAGTTTTAAAAAAAGTTTTGCATATGACGATTACAAATGGGTGATGGGACGATACTGCAAACATGTTTACAGTACGCACTGTGCGTCATGTTTAGAGCCACACAATGACTGTACACTGTACGAATCATTTACGACCATTTAACACCACCACTTGTACAGTTGGTTTCGAGTGCACAGGGAAGATGTAGCCTACTGTAAACATGGCAAGAGCTCACATTCATACGTCAGACTGCATTCGAATTGTAAGATTCCTTCAGGAGCGATTCCGACAAGTGGATGTTGCTACTTTCTTTATTCGTATCAGGAGCACCAATCACAAATATATGTCACAAATGGTAAACGGTGAGAATCAAATACAAATAATAATAACGATAACAGTACAATGGATTGTTAATAAAGACACAAAATACTTGGTAAACAGTGAGAATCAAATACAAATAATAATAATAAAGTTAATAAAGACACAAAGTACTCAGCAAACTATTCTAAATCTAATATTAAGTAAGGACACCGACATACAAGTCTGTTGAACAACACACAAACATCTGACTGCCAGGTAACCCACAACCAAATTAAATGTTCTTTGTCCAGTAACGGGTGACGTCAATAGCATTCGGATTGGCAAGTGTTAAATCTTCCGTTGTGCATGTTGCTGGACATAGTTGGCACTGGTAAAGATGTTGGACTGTCTGTAGTTCCCCACAATCACAGAGGAGAGAGTCACTCGAAAAAACCCATTTCTGCAAGTTCATCTTGGTTCTTCCAACTCCAGTCCGTAGTCTGTTGAGCGCCTTCCATGTTGCCCGGTGGAAGGCTTTCTTTTGGGGTCATCCAGCCGGACAGATGACCAGTTCTTTCCTTCCACATTCTTGCCCTAACAGTGTCAGCATTAACTTCAAGGCTGACTGTAGTCCGAAGTAAGCTTTTCCTAGATTTAAGGCGAGCTCGGGCAGGGGAATATCCAAATAGAGGGTGTGTTTATGATGTGGATGCCTTAAATCTTTCCTTGTTCCCTGTGTATCTCCCCAGAAGCAATACCAGCTAAGCAGTTGCTACTCATGTTGGAGTAAGTCAAAGTGAAGTCTCGATGGTGTGGAAAAAGTTCAGGGGAACCCATACATTTGCTGATCGACCAAGAACTGGTTGCTCCTGCAAAACCACTTGCAGGGAGGATCGGTATCTGTTGCTTTCAGCACATCATAGGCCCATCGGTACTGCCACGTCCTTCCGACAGGATCTTCGAAATGCCACTAGAGTGAATATGTCCGGTCAGAAAGTGGACAATCGACTGCATGTTGATGTCAAGGGTGCCTGGGCCAAAACCTCCTCTGAAGCCACAGCATAAGGCAGCTCGTTTAAGGTGGGTAACAACTGATTGGACATGGCAGCGAGAAGATTGGGAGTGTACTCTCTTTACGGATGAGTCCATTGGTTTACACCCATACAGTAGGAGCATTCGAGTGTGGCGACGAGTGGGTGAGAGATTTCTGAGCCCTTCATCCATGAACACCATGAACACCACCCACAGCAAGGTGGTTCAGTCATATTTTGGGGTGGAATCATGTTTGTTCGACGGACACCTCTAATTCCTATCCACGGTAACATGACTGGTCTGGTGTACAGAGACAAGATCCTTGAACTTGTCGTTACAGGATTTGCTGCCACAATGCGTGAGGGCTTTACACTAGTGGACGATAATGCTCATGCCCATCGAGCTATGGTGGTCAATTAGTTCCCTCAGATTCATGGCATATAGAGAATGGAGTGGCCTGCCTATTCTGTGGACATGAACTGTATTGAACATGTATGGAAAGAGTGCAAGAGGGCAATCTCGCACTGTCCCAATCCTCCAACAAACATTCAGCAACCAGTTTGAAGCTGCTGTCCAAGAGTGGGATAATCTGCCCCAAACCACGTTGGATTCCTCGGTGCTCAGTATACCTCATCGTCTGCAAGCATGCCTTAGAACTCGTTGTGGCCACACACGGTATTGATGTGCCCCAACATGAAAAGGACGTTTGTGTGATCAGTCCCACATTATCACTTTTATTATTCATTGTGTGTTTCTGTCTCTTTTTGTTGATTTTCTTTATATGAACCCTATTTTGTGTATGTGATGAGGACAGGATGGAAGGAAAGGAAGACCCCAGAGGACTGCAAAAAAGGAATAATTCTCCCGATCTTCAAGAAAGGTAGTAGAACAGATTGCAGAAACTATCAGGGAATAACACTGATGAGTCATTGTGCAAAGATCTTCGAGAAAGTTTTGGAAAAGAGAATTAGGACAAGGATAGAAGGAGGGATGACGGAAGAACAGCATGGCTTCAGAGCAGGAAGGTCCACAGTGGATTTGATTTTTGCTGTAAGGCAGTTACAAGAACAGCACTATGAGTATGGAACAGATCTACTGATGGCCTTCCTGGACATTGAGAAAGCATATGACAGTGTATGCAGAAACAAAGTATGGAAGTCCCTGGAGGATAGAGGAGTAGAGAAATGGACTATAAAGGAGATAAAGGAGATGTACAAGGGAAGCGTGAGCTGTGTGAAAGTGGGAGGAGAGAGATCAGACTGGTTGGAACAGAGAAACGGCCTGAAACAAGGAAGTGCACTGTCACCGTTACTTTTCATTGTGGTGATGGATGACATAATGACCCGAGTGGCACAAGTAATTGGGGAAGGAAAGATGAAAGCAATGGTGTTTGCAGATGATTTGATGATTTGGGGAAACAAGGGGGAGGAGGTACAGGAACAGTTGGACGTGTGGGAAGGAATAATGCAAGGATATGGGATGAAATTTAGCATAAATAAGAGTGAGATGGTGATCACAACAAGGAAGAAAGAAAGAACAACAACGGGAATAACAATTGGTGGTGAACAGCTGAAGAAAGTGGAGAGTTTCAAGTATCTGGGAAGCCTGATACAAGATAATGGAAGAAACGATAGAGAAATAAATGAGCGGGGGAGGCAGGCAGAAGCATTTCGGAGGAGTGTGAGAAGCATGTTATGGAGCAAGGATGTCCCTCAGAACAGCAAAAAGATCATATATCAGACGTACTATGTCCCTATCCTGACGTATGCCTCGGAGACCTGGGTTATGAAAGGAAGGGAGAAGAGCAAAATACAGGCCAGTGAGATGAGGTTCCTGAGAAGCAGTATTGGAGCTACAAAGATGGACAGAATAAGAAATGAGAGGACCAGAGAATTAATGAAGGAGGAACCATTACAGGATGGTATAGAGAAATCTAGACTTAGATGGTATGGACATGTAAAACAAATGGAGGAGAAGAGGATACCCAGGAGAGTACACAAGACGAAGTGGAAAGGAAAGAGACCGAGAGGAAGACCGAAAGACAGATGGCTGAAGGGGGTGGAAGAAAGCGTGAAGAAGAGAGGAGAAGACTGGACAAGGGTGGAGGCTGAGAGATGGTGGGAAGACAGAAGACGTTGGAGAGGCTTGTGTTCCAAACAGACCCGGCCAGTGGCTGGAAACTGTGCAAGATGATGATGATTACATACACATAGCAAAATAAACAAATCACTAAATCGCAATATGCAAAACTTTCTTTGAGTACTGTACATATTAAAAAATATGAAAAATTCCACCTTAATTAATACATACAAGCATATAAAAACAAAGTTTGTAGCACCACAGCCCATGAAGGCCCTTGGCCTACCAAGCTACCACTGCTCAGCCATGTGATCTACAGATTGCGAGATCAATGCGTGGTCAACGCATTGAGTCACCTCGGCCATTTATTTCCTGACCAGGTCACACACCTACTCAATTAGGCTATCCTCACAAGGATGAGTGAAACACGTTCCAGCCCTTAAGTCAGTTTCTAAAATCATGCCCATCGAGCTATGGTGGTCAATTAGTTCCCTCAGATTCATGGCATACAGAGAATGGAGTGGCCTGCCTATTCTGTAAACATGAACTGTATTGAACATGTATGGAAAGAGTTCAAGAGGGCAATCTCGCACCGTCCCAACTTTTGGGCATTGCAATATACAGTAGCATTACTTAATATGTGAAGAACACATCGCCCCTAGAAAGCCATACATTTTGATGAATCATAAACTTCTGTAAAAGAAAATAACGATGGCAGGCATGCTACCCTAACACCATGGGGCCAGCCATATAAGGTATGCTTGTTTAGTAAATACTTTTGCTATTCAGTCATTGACCATGAAAAAATATCCCTTCTGTTGAAAACATTTTAAACAGTCCACCCACAGGAAAGCTAATTTTATCTAATGAATAAATATTTCGATAACTTTTACTGTTTGTAAAGATAATTTAAAATGTATTTACTGTGTAGAAAATCAGTATCATATTTATTTTATAAAAAACGAATAATTTTATATTTTATTACGAGTTAAATACTACTAAAACCCATTTGTAGAGGTCATAGAGCTTGAAGATAATGAATTTCAGATAAACTTCACAAGTGCTATAAACCACAAAACTCTAACCATAATGTAACTTACATGATAAAAGAAACATTTTAACCAAGCCCAGCATACTTGATTGCTTACTACTACTACTGAACATGACATATTAAACCAAAGAATTTCCTTCTCATAAAACAATCATAAAGAAAATATAAACATTTGGCAATGAAACTTCCCTTCTCCACTGACAGATATTTTAAAACAGCAAAAAGTACAGAAACCTAACAGATACATTCTGTCAGATTAACTCATTAGATAACTGTGTTGCAGTAGTAGACGCAGGATAATTTCTGTTTCATTGTATTCAGTACATTTTTGTTTACAACTACCTTGAACTCGAGTCCTGGGGGTGCTGAACATTGTCAGCTGAATTCTGTGTGCAACATTTCCTCCTACTCGCACATGTTTTATTTTATAATTCAGTAAAACCTGTCCAAGGCAGAATGTCATCATTGTGGTCAAAATTGTCTGTTGTGGCTGGATTTTATCTTGCACACGCAATCAAAATTATGTACCGATATTACATGAATAAATTTGAATCATTTCACGATCAACTCACAACAGTTTCTTCATTCCAAACTATTTAACTTTAAAAAAGAAAAAAAAGAAGAAAAGAAACAAACCTCCCTGATCACATGTTTTTCTTTCTTCAAAACTGTCTATACTCCCGTAGTAAATCTCTTTGTCCCCCTAGTTTGGGAACCACTATTTTAACAGAAGCAGATTAAGATATTTAACAAGGTGTAGAAAATATCCAACAGGTGGTAGAGCCAAAATTTTGGGCATTACAATGTACAGTAGCATAACTTAATATGTGGAGAACACATCACCCCTAGAAAGCCATACATTTTGATGATTCATTAACTTCTGTAAAAACTTAACGATGGTAGTTACACTAGAGTCAATCAATAACAGAATTTAGGTGTGAAATAACTATCTGCCAGGTACAATATTTTAAGACAAAAAAATTACCACAAATTACTAAAGAAATACAAAATTGTAGACGGACATTGCAATTAGAATACCACAAAAAGACTATCCCTCCAAGAACAGATATATTTCTTTTGTAAATTCTGTTAAATGTAAATCCCTATACACAATAGGAAAATAGAAATATTTTTTATACCGTACCATTTAAATAGCCTAATTTGACTGTGCCAAAGCAGTAACCATTATAGTTCACTTGACTTTCATTGTTCGTATTTGACACTTACAAATGATTCTAGGTATATTTCTGTAAGATTTTACTTCATAAAATCCAACTAGCATGTCCTTGTCACTCAGATAATCTTAATCAGTAATACTGGTGCCATTGAACATCCATAAAGTTAAAAATTATACCCAGTAAGTTAAGAGTTTGTATGGAAATTTTTATTTGACATTGATTTAGTGAATTATTATTATATTATTACAGTATACAATAAACCAATTCAAAATTATATTTGCTCCAAGTGGAGTTCTGCGATACATGAAAACTATTCTGTTCCTGTAGCCTATACTTGTTTGGTATAGACAGGTTTTGCTGTATTTAATATTACATGTGAGAGTGCTCCTGGAGTGTAATTGTTAGCTATGTATCTTTTATATATTGCTTTCTCATAATGAAATTCCTAACATTCTTTGTAAAGTCTTTCACAATAGTGCAGCCTTACCAACAGTTATCTGTTCCTGTCAATGTTGTCTTAATACTGCTTCATTACCGTGATTTCATTCCATATTAATTTTTTCTTGGTGATCCCAGTGCACAATGAATAAATCATAATTTGTGCATGTGGTGCAATAGGCCTACCTAAAAATACTTCTCATTTTTGTAAACTGCCTAACTGCTGTGTTATGGTTGTTAAGACTGTTTTGACTTAACTGTACCCTAAATATTGCCTTTCTTCACTGTGTCTTATAATATAATGCATGCTGGAATATTGTACCCATCCCACTGGCATTGTTTGAGAACTAGAACTTGTAGACTAAATGCTCAAATTTATTTTATGTTAGTGTTTAGTTCATGAAGGTATTATTAGCTCTAGGAGAGAAAAAAAACTCTAAAATAAATAAATGGGCATGCCAACATACCACTCCTCTTGTCGCTTGCCTTTTTCCATCATTCAGGGTCAGCTTTCTTAATCTTGAGGCACCATTTACTCCATTGCAGTGTATCTTGTTTGGTGAGACCTACCTTTCTCATGTCCCAAAGGACAGTCGTCAGCTAGGTGGAGACAGATCTGCCATGTTCTTTTCTACCTGTTGTAAATGATAAGCATCTCTTCACAATGTAATTATTGGGTGTGGGCATCTATAACCATACCATCTCAATTGTGCTTCTGAAAGTTTATCTGTGATGGGTGCTACTTTTAGACTACCCCCAACATATTTGTTCCTTAAGCATGATCCCACTAGCCCATTGCGCATGCGCATTTTCTCAGTGTGTAGCTTTTGTTCATGGCCAAACCTAACTACCATGCAGTATGGTAGGCCTCACGGCTATTTCGTAAATCTTGCCTTTTGTTCTAATAGACATTCGTATGTCACATAAAACACCTGTTCTCACATACCACTCTAACCCACACAAATTCTCTGTCAGGTTCATGTCAGTGCTTCCATGTCATGTGAGGATCCAAATAACCTTAACTTTGTTGTGTGGATTTTTATTCAATGCTGGCCATGGTAATGAGTCCTATGCTCACTCACATAGAAAAGAGTGCCAAGATTTTACTCAGAAAATACATTATTGCCAGGGCTGCTAAATAGCAATGCAGTTGAACATCACTTTGTGTTGTTTTCATCTCATATCTTTGGTGATGGACATTTAAAAAATGCAACAATTTCCTTACTTGTTATTATGTAGCCATTTTCAGTGTTGCCTTAGTAATCAAAATTTGATGTTTTTCAGTTGGTCAACACGATTGCACCCAATTGTGATGGGTTATTCCCTAATCCAGAAAAAAATGTACATGACATTAATGAATACACTTGGATGATCAGTTTCGATCATCAAGTGATCTTCATCAAATCCATTACATTTAGGCTATTAATTAAATCTATGTCTAAAAGTATGGGTAAAAGTATTTATAATATGTACACTTATTTAGTTGGAGTATTAGTTGAAATACCACAATGCAACCAATATTTGTTAGTTGTAGTCATGTGAAGTTTTGTTAAGATACTGAAAATGGTGATTGACCTCCAAGTTTGCTTGCTTAGTGTGAATATGTGATTGCTGTTGGTCATCCAAGTGTATTTATTAATCTCATGTAAACTTTTTCAGGATTAGGGAATAACCCATCACAATTAGATACAATCGTGTTGACCGACTGAAAAAACATCAAATTTCGATTACTTGTCATGTTGAAGCATAGCCACCCAAACAAGTTTCAACTCCAAGAGGAATGGCTGGTGTTCTCATCTTGTGATCACAACAAGAGCAAGCTGGAAGGTACCAGCTCTAGGCTCGCTCATTACTCGTACTATCTGTCTCAAGGATCACCACTGATGTTATATATATTTCACTATTACAGATATTATATCAGTTACATTCAATTTAACAAGCAGGCAGCACTAATTAAATAATTAAACAAGGATTACACTGATTGGATCCTTAAAAGGGATTATAACTACATGGTTTAAATTTGCATTACTCAACCTTTTCGTTATAAAATGAATTAATGAAATGGGCATTCCTATCAAATTAATTACCATATACATTTTAAAAAAGTTCACCAAGGAGGACTGCACCAACTTTAATTGGTGTATCTAACAATATGCTCTTTCCATTAGTTATTCTAAATTGCACCAATTTTAAATCAGTTCATGAGAGAAAGAAACAGTGATGCAGTATTATTTCGTAGAAAAAATATTAATAACATAATAAATTACAATCTGAAATGAAAGAAAGATTTAGCTACATACTACAGTATTAGCCACTGACTATGGTGAGATAATAAACAGTTGATACACACTGCTTTGTGCTAAAATTAGGGACAGTGCTATTCCAATCTGAGTTACAACAGACATCTAGAATGTAATTACACAGTCTTTAGAGCAGAGTATTTTAGAGTGTAGGCGAAGCCTAGTCTTTAGACTTACTTTTTGTTTCAACAGCAGCAGTATTGCAAGTCTTCCCATAAGATTCACTTATGCATCAAAGTGTTTTTTTATTCATGTCAGAGGTACCAAAATATACAAACAAGAAATTGAATATGAAAAAGAAAAAAAATCACATAATGAAGCACGTATAAATCAAAGTGGTACCCAGGTGCAATGGACCACCTAAAAGGTCACCACTGTAAAAGTCAAGAGTGACACGAGCTGCTGTACAATAATTCCTCATTACCCTTTCAATATTGAAATACATGAAATGCAGTGCTGTTGTGATCTTTAAAACCCCTATCCTCCCCCGACCATGCATATTTTAAAGAGCCTTGCTGGTGAGTTCTTGTTTTCTCAGAACAGCATTCCTCAAGAATTGATTTCACCTCCCTCTGCCTGTTACTGCTCAGGTCAATATTGTAGTTGATTGTTTTGAAGATTGATGTCAATATCCAAAAGGCCTTTAGAAGCCAGTAATCTGTTTCTAAGAATCAGACTAATGCCTCAGTCAAGGAAGGAGCTGAGAAGAAACACAGATAGGAAAATCAAGCTTATTTGTCAATATGTCCCATTTCTTGCTTGGCTATTTTGTTGAAGATGCGCCTTAATATTTTCTTCTCGTATAACATTAACATTTCATAAGATGGGTTTGGTCACATCCCTGCTATAAAATGGAACAAAACAGAAAGTTGATTCAAAATTAAGTAAAGCACTTGGGGAAGCACCTCCATACACACTATCTGTGTGCCCTTCAAGTGTATATATAACCCATGTAGTGTTATAACCCAGCATTTGAAGATCTAATATGGAATCAATTATTTAATAAATGCACTTAAAATTAATAATATAAGCATCAAAAGTAAAAAAAAAAAAAGCTTGCATGAAAAGCATAAATACAGTTGATTGGTGTTTCAGGAATGGCAGTAGAGAATACTGTAGTTTCTCACAAGCAGGAATATTTTAAATGGGGAAAGTTGAAAATGTCAGACCCTTCAGGGATCAGAATCTAAGTACTCCAGTATTCTAGAGCAGATTTGGTAACTATAGCAGCCAATATGCAAAACTAAAACATTTACACGTCTCCATTTGTTATGTGGTTTAGGATAATGCACTCACACTACAAAACTGGAAGATTCGGACTCCAGCCAAGACAGTTTCATCTCGCCTATTTCAAATTTTCTGTGTATATTACCCTAGTGAGATTTAAAGCTTGATAACTGTGCTTCTATACAGTATTTAAATCATACTAGTAAAAATTCTTAAATGTGAAACAGTGCACTGTGGAAGTTTCTGTGTCTTTTGTTTTAGGGTTAGTTAGTGATGGAGAGAAACCTATCCTAGTGGAACCACCACCATATTACGTGGCCGATACTCTTCGCAGACGCAGTGAGGGCAGTGACCCAGGTCCACGTCCACACATCAAAGCGATTCAGCACTTGGCTGGTCGCAATCGGCGCGTGTCATTCGACGTGGCCGCTCAGCAGCAACAGCAACAACAACAGCAGCAACTTATGGATGGTGTCAGTAACGAAACCGTGGTGCGCTGTCGGTATTCCAAATGTGGGAGAGTAGCTAGCATGATAGAGGCACGTCGTACTTTCAAGACTTGTCACAACTGTGAGCATGTCTACTGCTCACGTGAATGTAGACGAGCTCACTGGGAGCGGCATCGGAAAACCTGCCTCCATTCACGGGTCGGTGCTCTCTGTCGACAAGTTTTGTCTGCCGCAAAGGAGGACCCTGAAACATTGCGACATCTATCTATGCTCGCTCGACGAGGTTATCTGGCACAAGGACGAGGTGCAGTCAAAAGCTTCTTTTCCAGCCCCGAACTTGCCGAACGTTTTGTGGCACGGGGGTTTGTTGATCTTGGAGAACCTGCCTATGTTCGGTGGGCAGATTTGCTTCCAGGTGAAATGGGAGCAGAGTTGTACTCTGAACTTTTACGCTTGTGCAAATCTTACAATCCTGATTCTCGATTTGTACTTTACGTTGCTGTCTGTGTTGTAAGTGAAGTGCCAACATCAGGAGCTGTTAAGTGGGAACGCCAGCTTGTGTCTCGTTGTGCAAAGCTTCGTCTGTGTCGATCCCTAACTGCACTTTCAACTCAACCACCCCCACCCCCTGTCCCTCAACGACGTTCATCTCCTTGTAATATAACTCGCGATATGGAGAATCCTGAGACTCTCATCTTGACTTCCTTACCGGGTTGTCATGGACAAATGCCACCGCAAAGGGCACGTGAAATTAGTTTTACTAATATTCAGCGTCATCTTAGACAACGTGGTGTGAGTTTACGTAGACATTTTCCAGATGTTTACAAAAGGCTATGTGCTTACGTAGAAGGTTCGACAGAAAGATTTACTCCGGTAACTATTTATCCCCGAGATGCCGTGACGGGTAAGTGTTTCATGTGCATCATCATGCCCGATGCAGAACCAGAGAAATTAGAGTTGGTTCCTCGGGACAGCAGCCGAGTGCAAACCATCGATATCAGTTTAGAGCACGAGGACACATAGCATAAGGCCAAACGGAAAAGGCCGTCACACTTCCCGAAGACAGAGCCCCATTGAGGCATAATAGTACTAGTTCAATAATTTCATTAGAAATATAAACTATTATGAAGAATATAAAGATGGTGATATATATATAAATAAATTGCTACAGCAAATTGTTGAAGAAAATATAATACTGTGCACTTAAGTGATAAATTGGACTGCAAAGATATTACATTCTAGGAAGTATAGAAATATATAATTATATATAATATACTTAAATCAGAATAGTACTACAGATCCTGTAATATTCACTAATGCATTACTAGCTGTTCATTATGACTGAATGTCAAGTCTGCACTTCTATTTCATATGGGTTAGCTTCAGTGAGTAATATTTTATTTTATTTATATTTTCACTTACCTGACCATGTGGCTGCTACTAATTATACCTACATTACTAAGCTAACCTTTTCATTATCTGAGCTTCTTTTACACTCTTCTAAAAACAGAAATTTGTTTACTAGTGTATTTTATTTTTATTTTTTTATTTTTATATAGGAGGGAATGTGGAAAATCTTGCCTGACACTTGTGAAGGTCCGCACTCCAAGTGTGTGGGATTCTTACCCAGTGAAAACCACACACCTTTCTCCCACGATGCGTGTCTCCGCCCCGGAACCACTCTCGCATTACTTCAGGGTGGTGTCGTGCGTGAAGCCTCTTATGCTTCTCCTTCTTTGAATTCTCCTTTACTATCGCTCATAAGCATCTAGGTCCCTCTTCTTTTGGTGCAAAGTACTTTCCACATACACTGTTACCTGATCCCAGGATTTTTGATTTTTCAGCATAAAATGCATGATGTTGTTTGGAGTCAGTTCTCCCTGCTCAGCTTCCAAGCATCTTCATTATGGCAGCCAATTGCCACAAACAAACAAAGTGTGGAGTACGTCATTGATGCAGATGCACACCGGACTAGTAGTTTACTAGTGTATGGAATTAGCTGTATCTTTAATAACTTTTTACTTCTGAAATCTCAGATTTATTTAATGCATCATTTATAGCTGTTACATCAGTTGTATAAAAAAAGAAAGTTATAATTAAAATAAAAAATATATTTTCCTTGTGGATTAGGAACCAAGAAGAACTTCAGGGTCTTCTTCCACAGTTGATATGATCGTCATTATTCTGTGTTTTGAGTGTATGTTGGTAAATGTTCGCAAATTGTCAATATAAAAATACCAATGCAATGGTTTGAAGATAAAGAGAATAATTTGAGCATTGTCAAGAAAATAATGTTTAATTGCAATGTCTCGCATTACTTCAGGGTGGTGTCGTGCGTGAAGCCTCTTATGCTTCTCCTTCTTTCAATTCCCCTTTGTTGAGGGAGAGCTTTCCAAAGGGGCAGAGGGGAGAGAGGAGGCTCTCCAAGATTCCCAGAATAATCTAACACTTAAGAGCAGCAGTAATTTGTGTTCTTATTAATGATATCCTTTTAGATTTTTATTATATAATAGCAAATATTTGATTATTTAGTAACACTAAGAAGTAAGCTTAATTGATATGTTAACACAAAACATCTTTGTATCTGTGCATCATATTCATGGCTAAGGAGGCTTCTACACCTATCTATTTATTTACAAAAACATGCACTCCCCACAGTTGATAACCTTATGGGCAGTGGAGGAGCTGGAATATTAAGCTTTCTCCTGTAGATTTACATATTTGACCATTAAATAGTATTTAAATATGTGTACTGTATCAACATCATCTGAGCAGGTTGACATTGGTTAGCTTGTCAATAATGTTTTCTTTACATTTTTAGATCACCTTTTGTCCATGTGTCTCCCCCCCTCCCCCCCCCCCCTTAATAAAATAACACCTGGAGCAATTTTAATGAACTTCGGTAAGGACATAGTACTATTTTGTCCGACCCTGACCATGTCCTTCAAATTTAAATACGTTTCACCAAACCAACACAAAATATTTAACCGGCATTCTATATCTCTACAACTAATACAGATATCACCCTGAAATTTTGTATGGTGATAGAGAATACTAAGGTAAGTTCAGATATGTGACGCTCAAAAACATATTAAGTACAAAACCAACATGGCGGCCAAACAAATTTAAAATATTTAAATCGCATTTTCTCAAGATTTAATCAACTGATCACAGTGAAACTTGGTATGACAAATGTTTATAGAAGATTTAATCTACTGGCATCTAATTCAAATCAATTTTTTTCATAAAAGTGATATGGTGGCTGTGCACAATTTTAAAATTAAGTTTCCTTTGTGTGTCTTAACATGTGATCAAAGTGAACATTTGAGTAATAAACCTAGGCAATAATCTTAATCTAATGTTACATACGTCTATGTACTACATATAGAACAATCCAACATGGCGATCATCCAAAATATTTAGACGGTTCGCAATATCTGCGAATCTATTGCAGTTATCACACTGAAATTTTGTAAGTTGATAGAGACTAACATAAGGTCACCTATGAGACTTACAATAACCTGGTGAGCACAAAACCGACATGGCCACGACACGAAATTTTAATATTTACAGTATATGGATTTTTCTTGTGACTTAATTACGAAGGTAGTCCCAAAAATAAGGTCTCCTATTTTTTTTAAATAAATACATAGACCTGTTTATTTCTGTAATGGTATACATCATTTTACAATTTGGACATTTAGCTATTTTTCTACATAATCACCTTTTCGGTCGATGCATTTTTGTAGACGCTGTGACAGTTTTTGTATGCCCATGTCATACCAGCTCGCCACCATGTTGTTCAGGAAGTTGTGAACTTCATCTTTCACCTCGTCGTCGGTGCTGAATCGCTTTCCAGCCAAATGTTCTTTCAACTTAGGGAACAAGTGATCAAGTGATAGTCACTGGGTGCCAAGTCGGGACTATAGGGTGGGTGGGTGATGATGTTCCACTGAAACTGTTGCAGGAGAGCAACGGTGTGCCGGGCAACATGTGGACGAGCGTTGTCGTGGAGAATGTTTCAACTTTTCCGTTAAAATTCTGTGAGCAGTGCTTCAGGAAACCTCAGGAACCAAGTGCAGATATCATCCAGGGTGATCCACCAATCTTCTCGCATGATTTGCTCAACCTTCACGACTGTCTTGTCGGAAATTGACGGTCTCCTACTCCTTTGTTCGTCATGAATTTCAGTCCGACCGGCTGCAAACTCCCTACACCACTTACGAACATTTTTGATATCCATGCACGCCTCACCGTACACTTCCGTCAATTGGCGATGGATTTCGATCGGTTCAGTACCCTTTGCGTTCAAAAACCGAATAATTGCACGCACTTTGCACTTGGCGGTAACATCCAACGGGAGCTCCATTCTCAATGGCTGCCAAGCCAAAACTGAGTGCCTCAGTACGGTGTGCGCATGTTTATACGCGAGCGCGGGAAACACTCTTCACAATATTGTGACCAACAGCCACAAGAACAGAGTTCTGTATTTATAAAAAAAAATAGGAGACCTTATTATCTGAGAACAGTGAGATTTAGCATGGTAAATCTTCATACAAGGCGTAATATATTGACGTATATTTAAATTCAATTTCTATGAGAACTTGAAAATGGTGGCTATGCTAAATTTTAAAAATCACGTTTATATTTCTCGTGTCCTATACAAGCGATATAATAGAAATGTAGGTTGGTATCATGAGCCATGATTATAATATTCATCTGATGGCAAATAAAACAATCCAACATGGTGTCTATACAATACATTTCACCGGTTCTCAATATCTCCGAAACTATTTTTATGTACAAAGTACCCACACCCACACTTTTGTACGTAAGAGTGCGTTGTTTTGAGATAAATATCTTATGTAATGTTTCTTTTAGGGTGTATAAATACTTGTTTTCCCACCTAGTGTAAATGGACATAATTTGTGTTGACTGACTGGAAAGCTTCCTTTAATAAAATAACAGCTAGTTTACCACCGAACAAAATAATTACAGAATGTCCTAAGTAGCCTTTATCTGTAAAAAAAGGGTCGTCATAATGAACTTCTTGAGCCCAATTTTGATCTATGCTTAATGCTTCTTTGATTTATATTTTAAAATGTCAGTAGCATATAGGTTTGACTTCTCTCTTGCCTGTATGGACTGCCAGTAGAAAACACAGGGTCCAGTATCAAAAGGATTTAAATAACTTGGGGAATATAAACTATAATCCAATTATTTTAACTTACTACCAAGTTATCTTCTAGTTCTGTCTGTGATGAACTTACAAATATCTGTAAATTAAGGCCTTACAAAAATACAGTCAGGACTCTAAATACCTGAATCACCTGCATTCCTGCAGGCTCATTTTCATCTGTGTCATAATGGCCCATGCTACGAGTTCTAGGAAAATTGAAGTGCTACTCTATGTGCCATAGTCTGAATCACTCACAATACGAGGGGCATACCGAAAGTCATGAGCAATATTATTTTACAGAAATATGTTCATTAATTGTGAAACACTGATTACATCACTTCAAGCTACAAACTTCTGTTTATGTTTCAACAGTCTCCATTCCATTGGACACATTATTTCCACTGTTGTGAAAGTTTGAAAATCCCTTGATAGTAGAAGTCCGTTCTGGCACGCCAAAGGCACTGCTTCTTCTTATAGTGCTGGCCTCTCATCTGTTCCTTCACAAATCCAAAAAGATGGTAGTTGGAGGGTGCCAAGTCCGGACTGTAGGGAGGATGCGGCATAAATTCCCATCTAAATTTTCAAATGTTGTCGCTGGTGAAACGAGCATTGTGGGGGCGTGCGTTATCGTGTTGCTGGATAATGTCTTTCCAGGATGTTTATCATGCAATGCATGACGAAAGTTGTGAAGCATTTCAACGTGACGGACAGCATTTATGGTTTGTCCATGTTCAAGAAATTCTGTCAGAATGACACCCTCTGTATCCCAGAAGACGGTGCCCATAATATTCCCAGCAGACTACTTTTTTTTACGAATCCAATTGGTGCCATTCCAAGCTTTGTCGTTTAGTTTCTAGTTCAAAGTGGTAGAACCAGCTCTCATTCCCCATAACAAAACTAATTTAAAAAAAATATCTCCTCCATTTCCATATCTCAGAAGAAGGCTCTGAGTGATGGTTTGTCTTTGAACTTTGTGCTCTTTGGCGAGTAACCGTGGGATCCAGTGGGAACACACTTTCTTGAATCATTTCCTGCACTGCACTGCTTCGGTGGCGTAGTTGGTAGCATGCTGAACTGCTGTGACCAAGATCACAGGTTCAAACCTGGCCGAAGTCGTCGGATTTCTTAAGAGCGTTAAAATCCTTCAGTATGCCTCCCTTCGGAGGGGAAGTAAAGCCGGCGGTCCCATGTCATAGATTTATGGCATGTAAAAGATCCTTGCACTAACTAAACTTGTGTGAAGCTAAAATTCTAGGTTAGATTTTGTTGAAACACTCTATCGAAGTTCCAACGTTCACCACTATATCTGTTAGCGAAGGTTAGAACTACTTGAAATTGAACGGAACTTGTAGCTCACCCCTTGGGTGTCTGCTTGAAGCAGCTACAACATCTGGCGAGCTGAACATGTCCTCGGACACTCCCGGCATGAAAAGCCATATGCTAAATGAATAATACTGTGTCCTATTGCAAGTCCTGCTGCAATTTCACTGACAGGGACACCTGCCTTCTTTAATGATGTCATCAACGCGTATCATGTTGCACTCAGTGGAGGCAGTTCGAGGGCACCCACTATGCGGCTGATCTCGAATGCTCGTGGTTCCATCTCTAAAATGTTTCACCCATCTCTGAACACTGCTAGCACCCAAACACATATCTGCACAAGCACGCTGAAGTCTCGGATGAATTTCAGCAGCAGGGAGGAATTCTATCTCAGCACACTGATGGAACAAAATATCAATGTCGACTATTTTGTAACTGCTTGCAGTGGTCACGTGATGAATGCTAATGACGTCCGAGTACCACCATGTGTTCCGGAAAGATTGCGCTGATGTGCATAGTTATTCTATATTAAAGGATTGTAGGTAAAGAAAAAATGTTGCTCAAGACTTTCAGTATGGCCTACCTAGATTATCCCCACAAATCTTTAAAAATCTAATGTCCGGTTCAGGCTATGGCTCATAGAAGTCCCGTTGTTCATCAGGGTACGGATATTTCCTCGATATCCTTGATGTTTAGTGAAACCTTTAGCAATAATTTCTTTATCTAAGACTTGAAATTGGGCAGTGGGCATGGTGTGGACAATTAGTGGCATAGATGGGAAACACACATGCCTAGAATGCAGGAGACTCAGATTTGAGTCCCAAATGTGGTCTTAATTGCAAGTCTAACTCTACAGATGTGATTTTATTCTCCAAAGTAATTCCAATGTAGCCTCCTGCACTCACAAATATGTTTCATTTTCAGGTATTGCAATATATTGAAAAACAACAAAGTAATAATGTTCTTTCTTTATAGCCTCATGATGTATGTGGTAAAATATATTTTAACTTAAAGACCTGAAGTGACTTTTATGATTCAGAAGGCAGACTTTTCATTGCTCTTAACTCGTAACTTGAAGGTGCCATTTATAAATAGACTGCTATAGTTGTGACTCAAGGAATAATCCTTAAAGTTATAATAATAATAATAATAATAATTATTATTATTATTACATGTATGTTGATATTAAAATTTGTCAGTATTTCACAATCTCGGAATAAATTTTCACTAACAAAATACATATTAACAAAACAATTAAAGAATTGGATTTTCACAATCATAGTGATGACAAATGGAAGCTTTCAGCTATTAATGAGAATTAAGATGTCACCTCCATACGCTCAATGGTCAGAGCAATAGTGTACAGAGCTGGAGGTCAGGCATTTTGTTTCTCCACTTTCCATCTAAATGGCTATTTTTTTTCTGTATAAAAGATGACCTAAAAGGCAAAAGGTTCATTTGTCAGAATGATTGAAAATGAATAATTCAGAAGTCTCATAAGAAATTAAATATTCAGGTAATTCAATATCTAGGAATAATTTCCTTTGAAGTAAAATCTTGTGAATAAAGCATTTGTTATGCTATCTCAACTGCCAAATTTGTTGTGAGTTTTTAACTGATGTGCAGTCCATTGAGTCATCATTAAAGTTATATATTTTGCTAACAAATATTTTATTTTTTTCTTGTTGAAAGATTGTGAGTTGGGAACATTTGTAAACATGAACTGTGTCATTTACAGAGGTAGTAATATGATAAACCTGTGTGCAAATGTTAGATGTGGTGTATGACAAGGCTTAGATTAGGAAATGTACCATACTTCCAATCATGGGACTTACTCTTCTATTTACGGTATATGGGGATGGATTAAATAACCTACAAAAGAAAAAAAAATACTAGAGAATTATCATCAAACAGTAATAAAATGCTGCCAAATTTTTTGTGATATATTTGTTTTGGAAGCTATTGCCAAGTGTAAGAACTGAAGAGTGCATGGAAAATATTCATGAGAGTAAAGAAATAAGTTGTTGCTTGGAGAGGGAAAGATGAAATGCTATGTAAGCCTTCTTGTTGCTAAATTTATTGATGATTCAATGGACTGGTGTATGAACTGAGAAGAAAATTAAGAAGACCAAATGAATGAATGTTATTTCATTGGTGGAGATTGTTGCAGGATACATTCATAAATATGGACTGAGCTGATTCCTTGCAAGGCTTTCACTGATGTTTCAACAGGTAAAATAATAGAATTTATTTTGCTGCATTTGTCTGTAAAAATTGATTTTTTAGGTCTGCATGTTCTGTACAGCAAAATAATCATTCCTTACAGTGTCTTCCTAATCATGTAAATCATTCTTTATTTATATTACCATATATCCTGATTCATAAAAAAGAACAATTAATATATTTCTAACACTTTTGTGGAGATACAGTTCATGTACACTCAAAGTTTTGGTACATCACGCCATAATTGTTACTTATCGAAGTTCCCATTGCTAGAATCACTACCATGTGGCAGCTTCTTCTCATAGACGTCATGGTCTCTCTCCTCTGCGCTGTCTGGTAGCCAAAGTTCCATCCCAGTGACATCCTGTGTTGAATGTCTTTTATAATCATTTTCCGGGTTGACATTATATTTCTACTATACCGTACTTATTTTGTCCACTGTACAACACAACTTACTTTGTTTTTATTAGGCCCTGAAGAAATTCAGCCACATCCAGGACTAAAAGTTATGTCCATTTAATTCTGACTTTTCCATGTTATATAAGTGGGGGAAAAAAAAAATCATAGCACAACAGCCCATGAAGAGCCTAGGCCTACCAAGCAACCGCTATCCAACCATTTGGCCAGCAGAGTGTAATATGACGTGTGGTCAGCGCTTCAGATCCCACTTGGAGTGCACCCCATTCCAGCCCTCAGGTCAATTTCTAAAATCCCTGATGGAGCCGAGAATTGGGTGAGAGGCAAGCGTGCTACCTTACCACCATGGGGCTGGCCTTAAATAACAGAAGTTTTTCACTGGATGGAGGCATAATGCAGAGATTTCAAAAATTAATATTTATGAGTTGTAATTATCTTGGTCTTCACAAAGCTCAAGTCACAGCTTCATATCTAGTTCAAAAGAATGGAGGTGAGTTGAAACATTTTCATAAAAAAAAACAACTATTATATATAAATTTTAAGTTTATAATGAGTTTACTGTAGTCTCTGTAACCCAATAAAAATTCACTGAATTTCAAACTTATCAGCAAGAAAGCAACACAGTCCAAATTTATGTGTAATACAAAAACACAGTAGTATTCAATGGTAAGTTTGGAATATTTTCTCTCTTCATCTATTTTATACCTGTCATTTTGTATTCTCTTAAAATTAGCCAATGTTTCAAAAAGAAAGATGTAAAGAAAGAAAAAAAAGGAAGAAAAGTAGTTTAAAGATTCCTACAAAAACTGAAGTGATAGCTATTTCAATCAGTATGTATCTTTAGTATAACAGGACAAAATGTATATGACAATATCTGTTATGCCACCTGAATAGTCTGTGGACAATATTTAGGCTTGTGAAACTTGTTCTTTGTGGGTTGGGTGAGAAAGAAAAGAGTTAAAATGAACACCAATTTAATTTGATATTTTGTAACTAATGATAAGTATGCTTGCTACATGCAGATATGTGCAATCAATTTGACTAACTTTTACTAAACCATATGTTGTTTCATAAACCTGACTTCCAAATCAACACCTCAAATTCTGGCTCTTATGACTTTAAATATTATGATAACAGATGCTCTGATACACTGCAATTTTGGCTTATACTGTAATTGACAAATTGGTATACCTTTAAGAAGTGTTTGCATATGTCTTAAAAATTCTAAAGGAAATGTAATGTAGCCTATGCTCAAATGAAACATGGCTGATACATGGTTCATAACTAGGCCTGTCTATATTATTTCAGTTTTATAATCTGCCTGAGCTCACAGGTGGCACCAAGAATCCAGAATACCTTCTCAAGTTCGTAAACATGTTGACAACTAGAAGAATATATATTACAGTACAATCAGTAACAAAGGTGAAATTGTTTTGATGCTGCATTCATAACAGCATTTGCTTCTGCTTATATTTTTCTCTACAAGCTACAGTATTTTCGTAATTCCAAAATATTTGGTTTCATCTTCTACATGTTTCAATGTTTACAACATTTAGTGCTATTTATTGAAGTTGGATGTCATTTTGAACATCATCCTAAGGGTAGACGACATTCCTGTTCTACCCCTTAAAATAACAATCATCATCATCATCCCATTCATGATATTATCGATTTATATACAAAACATGCAACTACATCAGAATATGTTTACAGTTTTTAAATGCAACATAGTAAGAACATGTGGAGAAGACCAAGTTTTTGCAGAAATGTGTAAATATGCCAGCAGAACAGTTCGGACCTCCCTACACATGGCGTTGACAAAAGTTTGGATAACAGAAAGATATTCTGAACATTGGACCACAGCTATAATCCATCCACTCCATAAAAAACGAGCTAAGAGCAATCCAGATAATTACAGAGGTATATCTCTCTTAGATATCTCATACAAAATTTTCTCCAAAATCCTGTATGCTAGGATTGAGGAACAGCTAGAGCGAGAACTAGGTGAATACCAGGGGGGCTTCAGACTTTGGAGAAGCTGTGCTGAACAGATTATCACTTTGAAATTAGTCATGGCATACAGAAACAGGCTTCTTGCAATAACCTTTGTATACTTTAAGAAGGACTGTATCCAAAGACCTACAATGTTGAAAATTTTACAAAATTTTGGGCTATATCCAAATGAACCAACCAAATTCTTAAGTCAAGTTCAGGGGAGAACTTTCTGAGCCCTTCCTCATAAAAACAGGCTTAAGACAGGGAGATTGTTTGTCAACGTTATTGTTTAACTGTGCTTTGGAAATATATAACATTGGTCAACAACCATTTTGGTGCCAGTCAGATCAGAGTGATTTTAAGTTGACATTTGGATACTGATTTCGAATGTGATAACGTCTGAAAACAGTCTGTATTCACACACACATAACGGAACTCATCAGGGCAGTTCACACAACCTCATCGTGAAGAACTCATATTTCATTACAACAAACGAATAAAATGTAAAGTTAATGTTTAATTAAACATAATATAATGTTACATGACAATATATATAACATGTTCTGCCCTTAGGCAGGTCTTCACACAGCAGCTCTCCATGCAGTCCTGTCTTCAGCCGTTCTCTTTGTTTGGTGGTAATTTCCTGCTATCTTGACACTGTCCACCAGCTGGTACCTTCTCCGTCCTCTTCCTCTCTTTCCGTTTACTGATCCCTTGAGAGCATCCCTTAGCAAACACTCTCTTTGCAGCCAGTGCCCAAGCCAGTTCCTCTTCCTTGTATGGATGGTATGTAACAGCCTCCTATTTTCCCCAACTCGCTCCAATACCTCCTCATTCCGGACCCTTTCCACCCAGGATATCCTTTCCATTCTCCTCCATAACGACATTTCAAATGCTACATGACAATAAACAATCAAACATAAATTTAAAAAAATAATATTCACCTCAATAAGTCAGCAGATACAGGTAATGACAGAATATAAGGTTAAGTTAATGATCATCCTGTATCTTATAACCTAGAGCCAATCTGTAAAAATCAATGAGAGATTCATATTCAGCTTCACCAAAATATCCCATATTTGTTGCAATTTCCCTGGTACCTTAAAATGTTTTGTTGTTGTTGGCCAGTGTAATGAGAGAGTGGTACCATGATAACCCCAAGAACATCAAAATTGGAAGTCCTAAAGACATCATTAATTTAAATTGTCTGGGATTTGCTGATGACCTTGCTCTCTTGGCTGAAAACATTCAGGAAACCTGACAACAGGTTAAATCACTACAGGGAATAGCCCAGAAAATTGGCCTCAAAATAACCTTCGAAAAGACAGAAATCATGTTAACTGACCTGCCACTTGCAAACAAAATCACAGTAAAAGAACAGGAAATTAAAATTGTGGACAGATTTTAATATTCCGTCAACTGGGGTTACTTTGCACCACTTTTATCTTCATCTCCACATGTCTTGACAAAATATTCCAAGCAGTGATTTTTCTGTAAGTCAGGGTATTTAGGTACGCAATATAAGCTTCAGTGATGAATGTGTGTGTGATGAAACTTCATACATAGGATAGAAATATTTTTTTGGAGGGGTAAAAGATTGGAGCAAAGTATCCCATAGGGAAGGGATACTTTGCTCCACTTAAAAATTTAATGTTGTTCCCATTGCTTTCAGCGAGTGGTGCCAAGTTACCCACCTTAGCATATCACATTGCACCAAAACTTTTCAAATAGGGTTTGGATAATGAGATATTGTACCCATAACTACACAACTTTCCAAATTAAAATATATATTATAAGATTGATTCTCCAAAATGTTTTCACATAGAAAAGTTTACATTTATCAAAATAAAGTGTCACTGAAACCTTATATTACATTATCACTTTACAAGCTCATGTTCACAAAAGACAGTCAAGTTCTGGAACAGAAAAAAATCCCCTCTTTGGAACCATTTTAGGCGGGTTTATACCACCAATAACATCATCCCATTTATAAAACATCTCGTCTTTTCGGGATGGCCATTTCCAAGATTTGCAGGAACGAGACATGGCACTAATTGTTGCTCCACTATCATCACAGTTAACGATAACTCCTGGGTACAATTCATTTTCATAAGAAAAAACCACATGGGCACCAACAACTCTTTCAACTTCCATGAAGTTTGGATGGTCTGCTTCCTCTATTCCGTCCTCCTTCTCAACGTCGCGCAGAACTTCTGCCTGAAACGCACCCAAATCCAAGTCTGAGGAGCTGGAGTGCAGTGACAATTCATCGATTGACTCTTCGTCACTACATGCAATGGCTGATCTTGTCTTCTTTTTACAAAGTGGTCTTGAGGAAGAAGAAGTTGCACTTTCTTGGGGGGTGCTATTTATGAACGGAAACTTATCAAAGACATCTTCATGTGCAATGCTCTTTCCAGCTGCAACATCAAGTCGTTTCCTGCGCTTCTTGGCAATCGTTTCACCAGTGGACTCTCTCCTCTTTACCTGAAGGTGCTCAAGAAAAGATGCATCCACAGCTTCACGGAAATTTCCTGGAGAAGGGATTCTATCCAACACCTCAGTTTCATTGCAAGGATATATCCCACACTTTCGAAATCCAGACTTCAATGATTCAGCTGCCTTGCTGGATATGGCTTCCATCAACTCTTTCAAAAGTCTTGGAAAAGTATCCTTTGGAAGGACTGATTGTCGTAAACCTTCTGATGTTTCTTTCCAATCAGTTAATATTCTCCTCCATGCTACCTTCAGAGGATGGAAGAAGGCCACATCAAGAGGTTGTGTCATGTGCGTGCTATTGGGAGGGAGGCACACAAAATAAATGTTCTCTTCATGGCATCGTTGCAAAACTGACAGAGAAATATGAGAGTTTAAATTGTCTCCTATGAGCACTTTCTTACCACTTTGTTTCTTTAGCTTTGGAAGAACTAAAGAAAAGAACCAATCCTCAAATGTAGCTGAATCAAACCACCCTGAAGGGGTGGGATTGTAACGACAGTCTTTCGGACCATTCTCTGTCCATGTTGACCACATATGTAGAGACCTATAAACTACATATGGCGGAATGAGTTCTCCAGCAGCATCACCGCACATCATAATAGAAGTAGAACTCTTTGAAGAGTTGCAAATATTCTCAGGATATTTTGTTCCCCGGTGCACAAGGACTTTTTTTTTTACCCGGATCATCTGTCAAATTCGTTTCATCATAATTCCACAGGTTTTCAGGTGGAATTTGATCCACAACTGATTTCAAGTTCTCAAAATAATTAAAAATTGTATCACGATCTAATGCTGCTCTTTTTCTTTTAATATTAGCTGCGAATCTCAGATTTAACTGTGGGTTGCGCTTCAAAAATCCTTTAATCCAGTCGTTCCCAGGCATGTTCCCCTTGAACTTTTTCACTCTCCTTCCCGTACGCTCAAGGTAGGTCTGGATAATACATCTCAAATCAGTAACAGTCAATGGAAATCCGAAATCACTCATACTCTCCACATAGGCTGCAAATGAGTCTTCTTCTGCTTTTGTAAATATCGGAGGAGGCCCGGGCAACTGTGAGTGGACATTTTTCAGTTTATTTATTATAGTCCTGCATGGGATACCGAAATGTAGCGAAGCTTTCCTTTGCGACATGGTATCATTTTTTATTGCCGTTAGACATTACTGGAGTGTTTCGGCCGAATAGTCGGCATACCTCCTTGCCCCCAACTTCCTTTGGTAAACTCGAGGCATCTTAAAAAGAACAGAAAAATTGTTTATTCACTCACTAATGCCATTGAAGCACCAATGAGGATACTTTGCACCACTTTTGTTGTGGTGCAAAGTAACTCCTCATGGCGGCAAAATGCACATGTCTCGATAAAAATTGGGTTAAGTTGGACAGTATGTTCGTAATTATAAAACCGAACATATTTACGGCATAAGCGAAGGTTTCTGCATTACAAAACTCAGTACTTACCTCAGTATTCCTATTGCGAATGTCCCTGTAAACAGATTTTTGTCACTGATTTTTCGGTCACAAACGAAATCGCACCAAAATGCCAACGGACAGAAGAGCCAACCTAAAAATATGAAGACAATTTACTGTCGCATGAGCGGCCACTACTGTACTCTATTGATTGATTGCGGAACTATCATGTTCTGATTCACTCCATTCCTCCAGGGAGCATCGGAACTTTTTCCCGTAATGGAGCAAAGTAAACCACCAAGGAGCAAAGTAATCACAGTAAAAGAACAGGAAATTAAAATTGGCGACAGATTTTAATATTTAGGAGAAATCATAACATACAATCTCAATGAGAAACCAACATGGCATAATACTGTAGAATAAACAAACTGACCAGAGCACAATATATCACCAGGAACACATATAACAAAAAAAAATGCCTCTCAATAGACACCAAATTAATACACTATAAAAGAGTTACACAACCAGAAATAACATACGCCAGTGAAACTATTTTTAAAACAACTAATACTGCAGAAATAGACAGAACACTCAAGATAGAAGAATAATAATAACATGTATAAATAAACAATACCAAAATAATGGACACTGGAGACTAGCTAGCAATGAAACAGTTTACAAAGAAATGGGACCGGTAATGAGCACAATTAGGAAAAAGCGCATCTCATTCTTTGGACATCTCATCAGGACACCAGAAAACAGAATCAGTAGGAAAATAATAGAAAAAGTATGGAACAATAAGAGTAATATTAGATGATTGCAGAAATCAAAGAAGATATGAAGGAATTACAAATTACAATTGAAGATTTACGAAACAAACCAGAAAAAATCAAGAGACTCAAAGACACACAAATTAGATTAGTAACCAAGATCAACAAACCATCAAGGGTGATTTCAAATGATGACAGGAAGTTGAGATTGAGAGAATGAAGAAGTACTGGGTTAACAGGAAACTGAAGAACCCTTTGTATAAAATTAACTAAAGTGGTCCTATGAAGGCCATAAAATGTAAATAAATATAAATAAATAAAAAAAGGCTTATTCAAGCATAAAATACTGTACAATTAATAAATATATACACACACTTCACTTAAAATATCACGTATATACCCATATAGATGAACGCTAGTGCAAATTCAATGGGTGCCTTTAACTGCAACATCAAACATTTAAGTTGAAGTCGCATGAAAATGAGAAGCATGCACAAGAAAACTAATTTCAGATTTGGAATCAACAATGAAGAAACAGACAGAAACAGCTGTAAAATCTCATGCAGTAGAAAATTATAAAAAGAAGTTCCCCAGTGTAATCCCTGAAAGACAGAAAATTACGGCGACACTCCTGAGATAAACACATCTTTTTACCTAATGCATGGATTTTCACGAAACTTTGTAGGAATGTCACCCAAACAAAAGTAGAGATATCACAAACATTTGTTTCATATACAATTAATAGTTTTTCCAAAATAATTTATTTTTTATTTTTTTGGGAATTTTTAATTCCATTTTTTCATAAATTTCAAATGGCATGTTAATGGAAATTTGGAATTAAGTAGATAATACTTCTTAAAAAAACACTATGTATCGATTTTTCTGTAAATAATTTATATAATGAGATATTATAGTACTAAATTTGTGTAATTTTTTTGTTCAAAAATTTTGGACTTTTAAATCCCTACTACTGGGAAGAATTCTGCAATCAAGAATTCCATACGCAAGTTTCCTAATATAGCTGTGATACAAATACCATACAAATTTTGTTACATTTGGCAGAATATTATGGGAGAAAAATGGGATTTAAATGTAAAATTTCAATTGGCGGGAAAATTAAAGCAAAGTTCATGTGACATTATCTTCCTACCTAATGCATGGATTTTCACGAAACTTTGTGGGAATGTCACCCAAACAAACGTAGAGATATCACAAACATTTGTTTCATATACAATTAATAGTTTTTCCAATATATTTTTTTTTGAATTTTTTATTCCATTTTTTTTTTCATAGATTTCAAATGACATGTTAATGGAAATTTGGAATTAGGTAGATAATACTTCTTTAAAAAACACTACGTATCGATTGTTCTGTAAATAATTTATATAATGAGATATTATAGTACTAAATTTGTATAATTTTTTGTTCAAAAATTTTGGACTTTTAAATCCCTACTACTGGGAAGAATTCTGCAATCAAGAATTCCATACGCAAGTTTCCTAATATATCTGTGATACAAATACCATATAAATTTTGTTACATTTGGCAGAATATTATGGGAGAAAAATGGGATTTAAATGTAAAATTACAATTGGCGGGAAAATTAAAGCAAAGTTCAAGTTACGTTATCTTCCTGATCCATTACCTATAAGTCACCAGAATCGTATGTTTTTCCTTCCTTTTGTTTCTTAGCAGCTTCTCTACGAATATTGGTAATTCTGGAAGCTTGTCTAGTATCTTGATGCACAACTACAAGAGGTTACTTGCACACGAACTTCACAAAAGTAAACAGACAGGCTACTGCCATAGAACTCGCAAGAAAGAAGAAACATACAAGAATAACAAAACTTATAGTTGTCGGCATTATTGTAGTGACATCAGGAATACCAATACAAGCATACAATGTTGCTCAGTGAAAGTAGAGTCAAGTACTGAAATATTAGTCCTTTGCAGGCTTCATTTAGAAACATGGTAGATCTTACAGCTCGATTCTGTAGAAATATATGCGGGAGGGGGGGGGGGGGGTGGCTGTAATTGCAAAGAACAGGGATATTTTATTGATTTGATTGAATGAAAACATGAGAAAGACATCATAAATAATCTAACAAGCAGTTCAGCAGATGCCACGCCCATTTCTGCTGTGTGCAGACTGACAAACAAAGCATTATTAAGGTGATAAATTGTTTGAATTCAACGGAATAACTTTGTGACAAGAAAGAAGAAACCCAATCCTTTCAATTTCAGTCATTAAAAATAATTCACCAAAATGAACAAAATATCGACTTTTATCTCCGGAGTGTCGCCTTAAATCATTACTGTAGACAAAAAACAGTGCAGTCATTAATGTGAAGTGGTTGCAAATGATTCCTCAGTAGCAATATCCTGTGGAATTATTCATCTCTGAGATAAAGATACAGTAGGATGCGATGTCTCATCATCATCAACTTCCAAAGGCAATGCCTTGTCTCCGCAATCATTGTTCTCTGTCTTCAGCACCTCATTTCATTTCATAGTAGGAACCATAATGAAGAGTTAGTGAGATGTCTTAAAGGAAATATTTTCTCGGTCGTCCTAGAGTTATTTTTCATACAGAATTTGAATGCGACAGTTCAGCTGATAGCTGATGCCTGACAGGAGATTGAACTCAAAGCTTTACAAAATATATTTTATCTTGTTTGAAAGATGAGGAGTAGCTTTTCATGTCTTTAACAGCAATTTTCATACTTATATAAGTGATACTGTACGGTACTGTACTTGTAGTTAGAGGACCTACTTACCTACTAACAGGTCTGTCTGTTAGGTAGTCAACCTGAAGCCTGGTTGGATCCTCAAAAAGTACCATCACAAGTTATGTGAGTGGAAACCCACTAAAACCCAATGCAGCAATATAATGAGGTGAATTAGGCAAGGTGAGGAGTGAAGAAGTAGTTTGTGACTTTCCTCTCTGAGTCAGTACAGCAGAGTAGACAGGCACTCACTGTGCCCCGAATGCCATTACTTGGCACCACTCACATCTCAGTAGCTTCCATATAATCACAGCCATGAATGAGACTGAGACTCTCGCCTGTGCCAACATACAAATGCAAATGTACCAAATTCATCACGAAATGGTAAAGAGGCAGACTTACACAAAATATGTGAAGTTTTTAAACCATTGTTTTCAGTGTTGCCAGTACAAACTATCAATTTATACTTTTCAGTCATTCAACATGCTTTATCACATGTAATTATTATTTTTTCTTCAGGAAAGTGTCATATATATATTTATATATAGTTACCCCACCTAATCTAATGGGCAAATATGTGTTGACCAACTGAAAACTATAAATTGATAGTTTACACATAATAGCTTTCAAGTTTTAATACATACGGTACTATACATTTGACATCCTCTCTATCCACTTTAAGTCAAGTTTCCAGGACTCTGCTGTATCAACCTCAGTTTTCTTTTAGACTATTATTATTATTTTCTTAAATAGAACTGTACTGATTTCAGCCCCCAACAAGGCACACTGTTTTAGACAAATTCAACAGTATAAATGTTTCAAAAATCTGACGAGTACTTTTGGACATAAAGAGTATTCAGATTGCAGCGAGTGCCATCCAGTCGTACTGAAAATAGACAATTTTTAATATACTCTTACTTCAAAAGTAATTGTCTGATTTTCAAAATATTTACACACCTGAATTTGTCTACAGAAGTACTATAATGTTTGGGGATGAAATACAGTAAGTATGGTTCCATAAAAATAAAAACAGATGATGGTATTGTATCATTATTCTCCCAAATGAAACTGTCTATCGTGAGATTGATCCAATCACCAGCACAATGAAGAAGAAAATAATTTCATATATTTTTTCACATCTTACGGCTTCCAGAAAACAGAATTGTACTAGAGGTGAGAAATCTAGGAAAGAAAACTGGAGGAAAATGGATCCAAGAAATCCAACAAGATCTCAAAAGCAGTTGGACTCAAGATAACAGATGCCGAGGAGGAAAATAAAATTAACACCATTCTTAACACACTCAAATTTTCTGCAGAAATGACACTTAGAAAGCCTATGGAGATTTCAGGTGAGTTGAGAAAATCTCGATCTGAAAGAATGGAAAAGTACTGGAAAGAGCACAAGAACCAAGCAGTACTACCTTCAAAGAAGTGATTGTGGAACGACTCAAGTGGTCCAATGTGACCAAACAAGATTAATAATAATAATAATAATACTGTGGGATGTTGTTCTTATCATTACGAGCCCTTCACAACAGTGAAAACAGACTGTACAATATCTGCAATGGATCAGAAGATACAGGACAGGGACATATTAATTTAAAGAAAACATTGATTTAATCTAAAATTGTTGGTTGTTTGAACAAAAATATTTGGAATCTAATTCAAAGGTACAGTAGGCCTAAAGGTTAATTTTATTTATCTGTTAAATGGAAATATATTAAATATGTTAAAAATTATGTTATGCATAGGTTAACAAGGATTTTAACAAATATATGTTATTGGGTTAGGAGCCTATGTGAGATTAGTGTACATACTGTAGTTTTGTGTCAACAAATTTCTGATAACTAGTTACAAAGGCAACAAGTGTAAGTGCACTTAGTTCCCACTTGTTGAAGTGTCCGCAATCACCATACACACGTTGTTTTGGTACGGTACTTATAATAGTCAATTTCATGATTCTATGTTTTGGTTCTGGAACCCATAACTTTCTTTCAATATAAAGAGACTATGATTTTGATATTAATTTATAAACTACAAATAAATTTTAACAGTTTTTGGTATTTTGTTAATTCACACAAGAAATATTACAAATGCAAAATTAATGATGACATATTTCTAGCGAAATAAAAGATTAAGTTTTTGACTATGAATATACTGAAGGGTAAATAATATAGATCACTTGATACACAAATGTAATGTGAAACAGGAAGTTCATCTGCTTGCTGATTTACCATGATTGTGTAAATGAAAGAAAAATAAAACAACAATTTCTTAAATCAATCATGCACATTATCCTTATTCTTAATTTTGGTTAAGATATTCTGATTGTTTATTTAGCATAAATACTGTCACAAGGTTTTCAGTGAATTGATGTGAGGTGTGGGTGGTGGTGATTGTTGTTTCAAGGGGCAAAACTTCTGCAGGTCATTTGTCAGAGAGAAGGAAGAAAGCTGACATGACCATTAATGTTGCGATCATAAGCCACAGGACCTCCCTTTAATGTGGAATCAGAACCACCAGACCTGAAATTTCACCTCGAAAATCTCATATGCATTAACTGGGAATCGAATCTGGTCTGCCTTGGTGAGAGGCAAGCAGCTTATCCACTGCATTATCACACTCCTGACCCTGAGAGATGCCGAGCTAATAAATACAATATAGATCTGTTAAAAATACAAATCAATCAATCCAGGGGAATATAAAAGGCCCCCTCCCCCCCTATTTTTCTTCAATATGAAGAGACTATGATTTTGATATTAATTTATAAACTACAAATACATTCAGGAAGCCAGCTCCCCCCCCCCCCCCCCCCGAAATTTTGTCACATATAATATTTGTTTATGAATTAAAACATTAAAACCAATATACTTATCATGTACGGTACTATAGTTACTAAGCGACAATGACAACGTTGCAAAGCGAGGCGACGGTAGAGCAATGTAAACTGTGTGACAATCAGTTTTCTCTGATCTTATGTGTAACAACATAACCTTTTATTACTCTCCGGAGCCTTCGCACTTAAGAACCTACCAAGAACAGCAACAAGTGCCCTTGATGTGTGTGACAAAAGATTTTTCCTTAACTTTTATGCCCTTATCAAACTTTTGGCAATTTTGCCAGTCTCTGTAGCTACTGCTGAATGGAGTTTCAGTAGGTTGAAAACATACTTAAGAAATTCTACTTCTGAAAACAGACCCAATGGTCTAGCATTGTTGTCTATTCACAGAGACATACAAATCACTGATGAAGTTATAAACTGATTTGATAATGCTGAAGAAACCTTGACTTTTTGTCATAGTGTAGGTTGTAAATCAAAACAGTAATGTTAATTCTTTCCATCTAAACACTATCAAGAGAAGCAAGATGATTGTATTAATAAAAAATAACATAAAATGGTCTTCGTTGTGTTTGAAATTAACCAAACATAAAACATCACAATAAATTGGTTGAAAAAGTGATGCCAGATAGCCTTAAAACTCATCATTTTGCACCAAATTATACAAAAATTTTCCTGGAAAATTTGTGGGCTATTTCATAAAACTCTATATACGCCCATGAATCAATCGCCATTGTGGCCACTCATTTATTGCATTATGTAAGTTGGTGTATCTGTAGGATAACCCTTGAACGCCTTCAAAGAAAACCATTTCGGACAGGTGACACTGGGGTGTTTTTTCCGGGAAGCCACATCCTGACACGTATATCACAATTTGTAGTCCAGTGGGTTGAAGTCAGGACTAGCAAGCAGAAACGAAGTCAGGCACATTTATTTATAGTTAATGCTGGATTGATCGAGCCTTATGGGCTAGCACCAAATCCTGTAGAAAATTTCAGCAATGGAGCTTCGAAGTGTTATCATAACGTATCTCCCACCTTACCTTGATTGATGCATAATGATAGTCATTCAGACCCTCTAGAATTCAATCATTTTAAAAACTGTATGCTTCCTCAAATGTAAAATTATTTTTCACAGTGAATGTAATTCTTCTCTGCTCAATTGCAGCATAAAACTCATAAAATTAGGTGCTTTACTTTTAGTCCCCTCTGATTCTGAACTCAGCTGTGAGGAGTTATGTTTATGTTGTTTGTAAATTTTTAGTTTCAGTTAACACATGAGACATGCACATTTTGAAAATGTTTGGTCTGTGAGCAATTATTGATTATTTTTGTATGTATGAGCTACCATAGCTTTTATTGTTTCACTACCTTTGTGTTCTGTTAGTGGCTTTGGTTGCATAGTTGGTAGCATGCTGAACTCCTATGCCCAAGGTCGTGGGTTCAAACCCCGCCCGGAGTTTTTAAGTGCGTTAAAAATCCCTCAATATGCCTTCCTTCGGAGGGAAGCAAAGCCGGCGGTCCCATGTCATAGATTTATGGCATGTAAAAGAACCTTCCACGAATTACACTTGTGTGGAGCTAAATTATAGGTTAGATTTGACTAATGCTCTTAGAATCCAACGTTCGTCGCCAGGAGTCGACTGTGGTGGCATCTAGTAACCAAGTTCAGAACTAGTTGTCGTTGATGGTGGCGTTTGGTAGCAAAAGTAGAAACTACTTGAAAATTGAATGTCTGCAGTCCTTACTTGAATTAAAAACAGATAACACACACTAATACAGCCATCACAATTAACACCGGTTATCAGACAGATTCTATACACACCCAAAGTACACGGGGCTACATGATCGCATTGTCGCAGCCTCTAAACTGAGGAACCAACCAACCTTTGTGTTGTGTTGTGGACCAGTCAATCTCTGGGTAGTGTGATACATGAACTACTTGGAGAACTGACACATCTGGAGGGTCTTGAAAATCTCGTCCATTGAATTTTGAGTACTGTAGCAACCTTATGATGTTAATCATCTTAATACAACATGAAAGGTAAAAGACAAACAATCTCATGGCCACCTCTTGGGTGTAGTGCCTAGTCTTCTTGGCTGTCACCCCTGAGGTCTGGGTTTCATTCCCAGCTCTTTCAAGAAATTAATTCTAGTCCAAGGGCAGGGACAGGGTACTCTTAGCCTCGTGGGGCAGAACTGAGAAGAGGTGGATTCAAATCCTTCCTCAGCCATCTTAGAAAATGGTTTTCTACTACTAATCCAGGCAAATGTTGGGATGTTTCCTAACTTAAGGCCATGGCTGCCTCCTTCCCAATCACAGTCTCGACTACAAATTCACATACTACTACAGACATCACATTACACATGTTATCAGACAAATCCTATCTATATATACACACATACCCAACCAAGTACATGGGGCTAAATGAAACAACTCTTCTACAGTAGAACTAATGACTAATGGTTTGCTTTGCTTATTTTAGGGGCTGCGACACCGTGTTCATATAGCAACTCATATGGTTCTTCTCACGGGAGAAATTGTTGACCAGATTTATAGCTAGGCTACTAGTAAGTGTTGTGACAGTATTTATGGTATAATAGATATTTATAATAGATTTAATATAGATAATATATCGTCTCAAGTGGTTCACATTTCCTGCCCATCAGTAATAATTACTGTGAAGCTATTGCTATAGAATTCCGATTAATTTTAAATTTCTAACAAATCTGTATCAGAGGAATGCTGAGAATTTGAGGTGAAGATTTAGATCTTTTCACAATCTCTTTATCATATTCTTTATGTCAAGCTGGAGTAGACTGATAAAAACTCTCAAAAGTGTTTTCCCATATGTTGATAATCCCGAAATTACTCAAATAAAAAAGAGTTGTTGTTGGAATCAATAATGTGTTATTATACATGTATAATGTTAACTACATAAATATATTGCTTACCATCATTTATTACTAGATCCAAAGAAATATTCTTGGTCTCGAATAAAGTTATAGATTAAATTCTACTTGAGATGTCTAAACAGTATCATTGCAATTTAAAACATTCATCTTTTATTAACTGAAGACCATACCTATTTCTCAAAATACCTTCTCCAATAAGCCACAACATTTACAAAATGAAAATAAAATCTCCAGCTCATTTCCCTTTGTGTGAATCACTTATTCATGTTTGTAAGAATTTCAATTCCTGCATATGGTAAGAAATATAAGATACTGAACTGAAAATTCAATTTACAGCTTTGACACACAAGGCTCAGTCTCCAGAAGTGAGTATTTATGGTGCATGATTGCACGGTAGAGACATACCTTCGTTGAACCCGCTAGTGGGCACGTAGGCCAATGGTGCAGTAGTAGGTTGAAATACAATGTTTATGAAATATAGAATGTTATGAAGAAAAAAATAGTGCATCAGGAAGGAACCAAAGTGCTGTGGTAACCCTGAAAAATAGCCTAGGTTATGACAGGAATCATAACAGCAAAGTATGAATTTCAAACTTTGTCACCAATGAGTAAATTGACAGGTCACATGACCCCTGACTGAAGTAGGGTTGTAGTGGGGCAGTACCCTTAAAGGATGGAGACCGACACCTGTTCAGGGAGTTGCTCGTCAGTCTGAGGTTGTACTTAGAAGAAGGGAGTTGCTCTTCAGTTGCACTTAGATGTGGAGAGTCGCTCGTCATTCAGAGGTTGCACTTAGAAGTGGAGGGTCGATGGTCAGTTAGATGTTGCAGTTAGAAGTGGGGAGTCGCTCGGAAGTCAGAGGTTGTACTTAGAAGCGGAGAGTCGCTTGTCAGTCAGAGGTTGCTCTTAGAAGCGAGGAATCGTTTGTGAGTCAGAGGTTGCAGTTAGAAGCGGGGAATCGCTTGCCAGTCAGAGATTGCAGTTAGAAACGGAGAATTGCTTGTCAGTCAGAGGTTGCTCTTAGAAGTGGGGAGTTGCTTATCAGTCAAAGGTTGCACTTATAAGTGGAGAGTCGCTCGCCAGTCAGAGGTTGCACTTAGAAGTGGAGAGTCGCTCGCCAGTCAGAGGTTGCACTTAGAAGCGGAGTCGCTCGTCAGTCATAGGTTGCTCTTAGGAGCAAGAGAGTCGCTCATCAGTCAGAGGTTAAATTGCAGAATCTTCATTGGTGAAAGGAATGCATGGCTACCACAGGCATAATGAATACCAGGAAAGAGAGAGGATGAGGGAAGTACATCTCTTCCCGTTAGTTATTATTCCTCACACCCCTTTTGCATTGACAATGCGTAATTGGTTTTTCCCAATTTCGAAGACATAAGATAATGCAAAGGAAGATATCACTTCTGTCTAGCAGGTCAAATATAAAAGAAGCTGTTAGTTAAAGGCAACTCGAGTGTTTGTGCTAATATTTTCATCATTGAGTGATAAATTACATGACTATGTTCACGAATTCGGTTTGGACACACTTTCTCCTGTAGGAGCTCTACTCCTATGCAAAATCTGTGAAAAATTTACTAATCACAAAGAAACATTTTGCAACAACGAAACACAAGTCTAGGGTTTTAAATATGGCTGTGCCTAAGATAAAGTTAATATCAACAGCAGTTGCAACATCCAGCAGACAATCTCAGTACTCCCTGGATCTATACAAAGCTTTTTTGGACTCATAAATTCCGTTCTGGAAACTGGAAAAATCATTTCTCAGGATGTTTCTGTAATAGTACACTAAAGAAGAGGTTCCTTCAGAATCCACAATAAGAAAAAATTATTTGAATGTCTGCTTTGAAGAGACCCTGCAGAGGAGTCAAAACGGAGTTACAGAAAAGAAAATCTGGATCTCCAATGATGAAACTACAGATGCAACGGGATGTTACATGGCCAATATTATCATTGGAACTATGGAAACAACTCAAAGTGACCTATAAAGATATTTCTTTTAACAACGGAAGAGATGGAGAGAGCTAATAGTTCCACAGTGACTCAAATTCATTAATGTTATTCTGGCCACATGGAATTCGGCACAATGATGGCATGCTCTTTGTCACAGATGTGGCGAAAGAAAAGCAGCTAAGCTTTGAGAGTTCTCATTCCTAAAATACTCCGTCTCACATGTCTAGCTCACTGGATGCACAGAAACGCTGAACAGGTAAAATGTTTGTATCCTCACATGGATTAGTTAGTTTCGAACACCAAAAAAGTTTTCCTAAAATGACCCTACAGAATCTGAGTTTTAAGGACGTGGCACCAGAGCTCACTTTCTTTTAGAAATGCTTTATTTTAGACCATCATAACCACATTCATAGGGAATAGTTCCCCTTGTAGCGTCTCTCCATCTAAGACTTGAAAATGTTTTGGAGTTGTGACATGGCCCTCTGTGGTCACATTTTCAAGTCTTACTCAACAGTATGAAAAGGGGTTAGTGCTGTCAGCATTGTATTGCTTTTTTTCCGCGTGAGAAATACCTTAAATTGAATCAATAGACTAAACGCCATAAAAAAGTAAATTAAAAAAAAAGTAGTTCTGTGACGAACTAAAGAGCCTACTTTTCCTAAAAGCTAAGATGCCAATGACTAATCTATATAGACTTATGTAGAATAATGATGAAATTAAGTTGGAAATACTGGCATTTCTAATTACCGTAGTTCGAAATATACCTGCAACAATGTAGCCTAATAGAGCACTACAATTGGCAGCCCTGGTGACTCTGGATATATTCTTAGTTCCATCTCGTAAGAAAGCACATATTTTGTCGAAGTCCAAAGGACAGTATGGACGTTACATGCAGTTAGACATTGGATCTATCAGCGCGCATAAAATCATGTTGGCAACAATGCCATGTAAAAGGAAGGAAGCTTGTAGATTTACGTGACCATGAATCTCGCGATCATGAGCCACAGAATCCTAACTACAGGACATGGCATTTCATTTTGAAAATCTCATATGGATCGAACCCGGTCTACCTTGGTGAAAGGCTAACGACTTCACCGCTGCGCCACCACGCCTCTAGTGCCATGTATGTATTGCTCAGAATTAATCTGAAATATTAAGATCTATTAATATGCCAATTTTGGATTAAATCCATTTGTTAGTATAGAAGTTACATGTATTAAAAAATTGGACCTATCAGCAGGCTTAGAATCATGTTGGCAGCACTGTAACCACTTGTAACCACCGAATTTGCCACTTTAAAATACCGCGTTCTTCACACCGAAAAATTTCTATCCCTACCGATCAGCCATCCTCTTCCATGCACTTTAGGCAGACCAAGCGGGGCATGATCCTTGGGGCAGCCATTTTACTTTCGTTTATCGACGGACTATTTGTTCTGTGAATAAACGCTTGATTTGTTGTTCTGTGCGTTAATTCTTAATAGTCTCAGGCACTCACTGAACAACTGAAATAAATTAAATTCTAGCCGCTGAGTACCGGCAGGGTGCTACGTGAATTCCCATCACCTTATCTCCACTAATAGATTTCTTGATATTCTTCCCTGACCCTTTCTCAACAGCTTATGAATTATACTGTTGCGTTATGAATTGCTTGGAAAATCCGTTTCATGTACCCGAGTTTCTAGTGAACAAATATATTTCACTTGCGAAAAAATACTTTTCTTTTACAGTACGGTAAGGGACAGAATATGTAATTTTAAATAAATCGAGTAAAGTAATATAAAAAAATGTCATGTTGATCGTTGTTGTTGATTGAGTCTTTAGTCTTTTGACTGGTTTGATGCAGCTCTCCATACCTCCCTGTCCTGAGCTAATCGTTTCATCTCTACATAGCTCCGACACCCTACATCCGAGGCAATCTGTTTAACATATTCTAACCTTGGTCTACCCCTACAGTTCTTGTCTTCGACCCTTCCTTCCATAACTAAGCTTGCTATTCCTGGGTGTCTTAGTATGTGTCCTACCAACCTATCTCTTCTCTTCATTAGCAGTCGCCAGAAACATCTCTCCTCTCCCACTCGTCTTAATACCTCTTTGTTTGTAACCCTATCTACCCATCTGATCTTCATCATTCTCATGTAACACCACATTTCAAATGCTTCAATTCTCCTCTTTTCTGCTGCACCAATAGTCCAAGTTTCACTTCCATAGAGCACCACGCTCCAGACAAAGGCTTTCAAAAATGACTTCCTAATACCTAAATCTATATTGGATGTCAGCAGATTCCTTTTTTTGTAGAAATGCTTTCTTTGCCTGAGCCAACCTACTTTTTATATCCTCTTTGCTTCGTCCATCACTGGTTATTCTGCTTCCTAAGTAACAGAAGTCTCCTACTTCCTTCAGCTTTTCACCTGCCAATTTGATCTCCATAGAGGTTGCTGATTTATTTCGGCTGCATTCCAGTATTTTTGTTTTACATTTATTAATTTTCATCATGAATTCTTTCCGTAAGACGGAGTCCATACCATTCAAAAACTCATTCAAATCCTCAGGCTTGTCGGCCAAGATGACGATGTCATCAGCAAATCTCAGAGTTGAAATTATTTCTCCTTGAATCTTCACTCCCACTTTAAATTTTTCTCTAATTTCCTTCATTGCTTGTTCAATGTAGAGATTGAAAAGTATGGGTGATAAGTTGCAACCTTGCCTTACACCTTTCTGAATACCAGCTTCTCTCTCATGTCCTTCAACTCGAATGACTGCTGTCTGGTTTCTGTACAGATTGTATATCACCCTCCTATCCCTGTACTTTATTCCAATCGATTTCAAAATTTCTTGTAAATTATTCTAGACAGGATCTTTGAAGCATGAGTAATCAAGCTGATTGTACGGTAATCTTCACATCTGTCAGCTCCCACTTTCTTTGGTATAGGGATGATTACATTCTTCTTGAAATCAGGGGGTACCTCACCTGTCTCATAAATCCTAAACACCAAGTGAAATAACCTGATCAGCCCTTCATCTCCTATGCAGCGTAGCAACTCAATCGGTATATCATCTATGCCTGGTGCTTTGTTCCTGCTTAAGTCTTCCAAAGCTCTATCAAATTCTGATCTCAATATTAAATCTCCTTTCGCATCCACATCAATTTCCTCCTCTCTTTCCATTACATGATTCTCAATCTCCTTTCCCTTATACAAACTCTCTATGTAAGCTTTCCATCTCTCAACCTTTTCTTCCCTATCTGTTAGAGGCTTTCCATTTGTGTCCTTAATATCAAATATGTAAAATAGAAACTCAGAATATTAATTTTACATTAAAAATATATAAAACAAATGTCATTATGATCAAATATGTACTGTAATAATAAAATGTAATTATATGGTAGCTAAGATTCTAATTCATGGACATTTATCATTTTTAGTTATGTATAAATAAGCAACGGGAAAGAATATGTACGGTATTTACATAAAAATTCTAGCCCTAATGATTGGTCTAGGTTGTAAAGTTTCGGGTACGTTCGGTTTGCCTCGCTGGTGCGTGTCAAAAGAGCGTGAAGGGGGATGGATGATCGGTTGCAGTCGTGAGTATTCGGGTCGCTTCGTTAGCCCTGCTGGTCTGTCTCTAAGCGCTAGTATAAATATGGCCATGAGATATTCAGGATTGTAGATTTATTTATTTATCGTATGGCTAGTAACTAAATGAATATTGCAATATAATAAATGTACTGTATATATAAATAAGTAAATGATATGTACAATATATACATCACAAGAACATTGGTTGCGTTCACATTCACAACGAGATGTCCAGTTGTTGAAGCCAGTCCAGAAAGGGAGGTGCAGCAGAAATAACATCTTGTGGTGATCCAGTATACTTCCTCAGCGGACATTCTTGTATAATATGTTGTACGGTTTGAAGAGGAGCTCCGCAGTCACAGGCAGGAGAATCATTAAGTCCCCATTTATGTAGCATGGCGTTACATCTGGCATGACCTGTTCTTAGGCGATTTAACTTTACCCACTGGTTTCTCTTCAGGTTAAATCCCGGAAGTCTTATAGTAGGATCTAGAATACTTTGATGTTTCACAGGAGAAGACTTCCAGTTTTGGCACAATTGTTCTGTGGAATTAATGTCAGGTATGTTACGCCATATTGGGTTCCTTGATCTAAGACGAGTGGAGGGAAGATCATTAAGAACTTCATGAATTGGGAGATCCTGTGGGTGATTTTATTGATGTAGCTTTCTCCACTCACGTACTGTTGCTTCCTGTCATGCGTAGTGAAGTTGCATCAGCACCCCATGATATGCCAGCCAATTTCTTCATGATATTGTTCCGCGATTTGAATTTTTGACCTGTGTATTCTAAGTGTTTCTCGAAGGTCAAGGAATGGTCCAAGTTGATGCCAAGATACTTAGGGCTGAAATTGTGCTTAACTCTTTGCTGGCAGAAGTTCACTTTCAGCTGTTGGTGGGCAATGCGGTTGTACAGATGAAATGCACACACTTCTGTCTTATTGGGATTGGGACTAAGTTTCCATTTTGTATAATACGCATACATTAATTGCAAATCACTGGAGAGAATGCTTTCTCCTTCCTCAATCTTGGAGGTTTGCACAGCAATAGCTAAGTCGTCAGCATAGCAGAATTTGTTGCTGATGGTGTCAGGCATGTCACTGGTGTATAAGTTGAAAAGCAATGAAGCTAATACTGAACCTTGAGGAAGACCATTTTTTACTGAAAACGACTTGCTTGTCCTTTGTCCTATGGTGACCTTGAAATACCGACTTGTCAGCATATTCTTCAGGAGTGATGTTAGTTTTGGGCACGGTATATGTCTTTTAAGTTTAAGCAATAATCCGTCCAGCCAGACCATATCATATGCTGCTGTTAGGTCTACAAAAGCGACTGATGTCTTCAACTTCTCGATGTAAGATGTTAATGCCAATACCTGTTCACAGCAGCTACGTTAAGTTCTGAAACCTGCCTGGTATGATGGAGTTATATCATTTATAAATCCCTGGATTCGATTCAGGATTAGACGTTCTAAGAGTTTGTAGAAAACACTGAGTAGGGCAATAGGTCGGTAGCTTGAAGGGACATCTGCTGGTTTTCCAGGTTTGAGGATTGCCAAGGTGTGAACCACTTTGAACTCTGGGGGAATGATCCCAGTATCCAGGATATCACTGAAGAAGTTCTTGAGCCATATTCTTGCAAGTTTTCCGAGGTATCTTATGAACTCTGGGAATATGCCATCTAAGCCTGATGTCTTCCTCAATTTTAGCATTTTAATACCTGACTCGATTTCTTTGTCACTGAATGAATTAGAGAGAGAAGGGTCATTTTGGAGGTATATTAAGCTCTCTTTCTGTTTGATTCTTCATGGCTATGTCTAATGGAATTTTATCAGCTCTCAATTTGATGTGTAGTGCCATATCTGCTGGTGTGATACAAGGTTCCTCTTTACATACATTGGAAGCAGCTCCAAGTTTCCTCAGAAGAGACCATGCTTTCCTACTGGAGTGAGTGAAGCTCATTTGAGAAGTTAGGTCTTTCCACTTCTCCTTCCTACTTTCATTCAATTCTTCCAATATCTTTTTCCCCACTTCAGGATCACCAGTTTTTTGATAGTTCAAATATAAAGTTTGGGTGGATTTGTCCCAAAATGGAATATATTGTTTCCTGAATCCTCGGGGAATGTTCTGCCTAGCTGCGCCAATGACAATACCTACAAATCTCTTGTAGTTCTCTGCCTTTGGTGGTATCCATAGTAAATTACAGTCCACCTCCAAGCTGTATTTGTCCCATTTCACCTTCTTAAAATTCCATCTTGGTTTATGAATTGACCTGATAACTGGAATTTCTAGGCCAATATTGATGAGTGTGGGTCTATGTTGGCTTCTAGGGAATTTCTGAAGGACTTTTCTTGTATGGACTAGCGGGAGTGTCCTTTCATCTGTGGAGACAAAGACCAGATCAGGATTGTAGATCTTTATGCATATCAAATTTGGTTTCGATAGTTGCAGCCATTTAGGAGTAGATATACACACACACAGACAGACACACATTTGCCCGAATCGATCTCGTAAGTCTACTTTTTCCTCATTTTTGAAAAATACTAGACAGGAATACTAGACTTAGCAAGATTACATTTGCTTCAAATTATACATAAACCAAAAGTTAAACACGAATATTCGAAACCAACTTTTGCAGCTAGGTCTATTGATACATAAATGGCATACAATGGTCAGATCATCTGAGAAGCATGTGCAGATCTTACTGATTCGGCACCCCCCATCCAGTGACTTGTAATACCACCATTCCAGGTCTGGCATTATTTCCAGGTGTTTGGCTGAAGGGAATTTTGTCCCAAGTGTCCATTATATGACCTGGCATTGACACCTGCTCACTGCTGCCTCTGATGTTGGGACCAAAAAACCTGGACTGCTACAGACTGGAACTGGGTTGTCTTTTGGTGATGACATTCATGTTTGTGTCAGTAGATCTGTAAAGCAGATTAATGATGGCAGTGCTGCAACTGGTAGCTTAGTTATGGCAGAGCCAATTTATTGCAGTGTTAATTGGTAAAACTGATTCATAACATATTGCTTGTGTCAACACACCCATCATGCCTGAACCCCACAACAGGCCAAGGAGGTCCACTGAACATGTGTCAACACCACAGCTCAATAGATAGCAGGGCCTAATTGTAAACAGCAGACTTCCAAACTCGGCTGGCAGCTGTTCGCGACACAGATTGTGGTGATTTATGCAGTTACTTTAATATATAAGTGTAAACCTTAAAAACAAAATAAATACCCCAGCACTGCTGGGGTAGATAGGGTTCAATGAATATCACTGATTGTATTTATTAGCCCATCGCACCCTCCCTGGTTAATATATAGAATCCCTATCTACATCTCCGAGCAGCAGGGATCAGTTTTCCCACATATACGGCCGCCATCTTCAAACTATTTGGATGATGCCTTTGTAGTTTGGGCAAAAGACGCTTCCCACATTAAGGCATATTGTTGCAAACTTTGGTAGAGATCAGATTAGTTGTAATTTGATTTAAGCTTTGAACATTTGAGTGGCCGCCATTCCGTTTCCGTCAAGTTGGCGGCGATATAAAACATGACACTGATGTGTCCTTTGCTAGTGCTACCTCCGTACCAAATTTGGTTCAATTCGGTTTTGTCGTGTTTGAATTGATAGGGGGGAGGAGCGGATATACACACTCACATACAGATAGACTGACAACTTTTGGCCCGTGTAGATCTCATAAGTCTACTTTTATTTTTTGCAAAATTCAAAAGTAGGCTAATAACCTGAAATAAATTACAAGTGATTAAGATGTATATTGTTATGGACTGTTGAAGAAGTAGGAAACTAAGGGAGATATGTTTTCATTGTCAAGCAAGCATCAGATCCAAATCTTTAAGACAAATGGTTCTACAAAACACTACCAAACCTACAGTGACACCCACACCCAGTCTCTACCCTCCAAAAAACAAACAAATAAACCAAAAGAATTTAACAGCTTAGGCTTTCACGGCCAGCGTTCATAATTAAATACAAGTTTTTCGGGCTTGTAGGCCAGACGCAGTTTCTGGTGAAACGTCGGGAGATATCCTGTCTGGACCACGGCCTATAAGCCCGAAAAACTTGTATTTAATTATAAACCAAAAGAAACTTAAGAGTCTTAATTATGACAGATCAGTAATAAAGCATTAAGCACTCGAAAAAAAGAACTATTCATTTTAATATTGCAAAACTTAGAAATGTTGATCCCATCAACAAAACAGTTTTCCTCCCCCAAAACTAATCCATGAAGGTGTAGCTACTAATGCTGCGATACACTTAAGCAGTAAGCCGTAAACTACTGTAGAATTGTAAACTAATGTGTGGAAATGACCTACAAGCACTCTGCTGTGATGATGGTAAAAAGCTACAACTAAAACATACAAAATAGTGTTTGTCTACTATTAATGTGTTGAAAGATCTGATGTGGATACTTATCTGAATTGTAGAATGTCAGGCTGCTCAGAAAACCAATTTTTGATGTTAATAAACTATTACTATGTAATGAACTGCTACTCTGAATTCTTTGAATTTGAATAGCTTTTATAAAAGTAGTGTTATCTCTTGAGAAGTTTTCAGATTATACCAATTACCGGAATACTTCTCAAGTGTCGGGTGCATAATGCCTTTTTTTTTTAAGTATGGCTTTTAGTGCCGGGAGTATCCGAGGACATGTTCGGCTCGCCAGTTTTGTAGCTGCTTCGAGACGGACACCCAATGGGTGAGTTACAAGTACTGTTGGGGAGGGAAGTTGGAATGTAAGGACGAGGAGTTGGAAGGTAGCGGCTGTGGCCTATAGTGAGGGACCAACCCCGGCATTTGTCTGGAAGGAAGATTGGAAACCACAGAAGACCATCTTCAAGGTTGCCGGCGGGGGGATTCAAACCTCCTCGCCTCCCGGATGTGAGCGACTGCCAGCAGTCATGCCGAAACGACCACGGCTAACTCACCAATGCCTTAATATTTATCAATAATAATTACCACACTTAGGTTACTAAGTTTTCTGGAGCCTCTGTGGCTTAGGCGGCAGCATGCCGGCCTCTCACCGCTGGGTCCGTGGATCAAATCCCGGTCACTCCATGTGAGATTTGTGCTGGACAAAGCGGAGGCAGACAGGTTTTTCTCCGGGTACTCCGGTTTTCCCTGTCACAATTTCATTCCAGCAACATTCTCCACTGTCATTTCATTTGTCATTCATTCAATCATTACCCCAGGGGAGTGCGACAGGCTTTGGCAGCCGGTACAGTTAATATCCTCACCACTAGATGGGGGCTTCATTCATTCCATTCCCTGACCCGGTCGGTCGACTGGAAGCAGGTTGTGGATTTTCATTTTTCAGGTTACTAAGTTTTCTGACGGGTTTTTTATATTTTGTTTTTGGAGGGCCAAGACTGCCCGAGGGTGTCACTGTAGGTCTTGTAGTGTTTTGTACAGCCATATAGATCTGATGATGCTCGCTTGATGAGCGAAACATGTTATCCCTTGGTATTCTCCTTCTTCAACAGTCCATAACATGATGATGCTTATAATTGTTGTTTTAAGGGGCCTAACATCTAGGTTATCGGCCCCTAATGGTCTGGATGATAGCGAAAATGACAATGGAAACCATAACAAAAATTAAGTGAGACTGAAAATACTTACAAAAGGTAATTTATAAGAGAAATACGAAGAAAAAAAAAAAGAGTTGAAAAATACGCACAAAATGTAGTTTAGGTTCAAAATACGTACAAAATGCAATGTAGATTCGACTTACCAAATGCAAATGAGATTGAAAATACGTACAAAATGTATGGTAAATTCAAAATACTCATTTGGATTGACAATACTTACAAAATGCAATTTAGATTGAAAATATTTGCAAAATGTAATTTAGATTCAAAATACTCACAAAATGCAATCGAGAAACAAAATACTTACAAAATGCCCACCACACAAAATGCAATGTAGATTGAAAATACCTGCAAAATGCGGTTTAGGTTGAAATACTTACAAATTACAATTGAAAGTAAAAATAATCACAAAAGTGCCGCCCCCTACATTGAAAGACAACTAAAAAGCAAGTTAGATTGTCAATCCTTGCAATTGTGGTTGAAAATACTCGCAAAATGCAATTTAGATCGAAAACGCTTACAAAATGGAATTTAGAGGGATAATACGCAAAAAAGAAAGAAAAAAATAGATTTAAAATACTTGCAAAATGCAATTTATATTGAGAACACCTACAAAATGCAATTTAGGTTGAAAATATTTACAAATGCAATTGAAATTCAATATACCCACGAAATACAATTTAGTTTCAAAATACTTGCAAAAATGCAATTGAGATTGAAAATGGCGGCAAAATGCAATTGGGGATGAAAATACTTACAAAATGCAATTGAAATTCAAAATACTCACAAAATGCAAATGAAAATGAAAATGCTTACAAAATGCAATTTAGATTGAAAGTACTCAGAAAACAGAATTTAGATGGAAAAGATGTACAAAATGTAAAAGAAAAAGAAGGCTGACCGCTTGCAGAAGGAGGGTATCAGGAAAGATGGAGACAAGGGGCAATTAAGGCGGGAAAGTGAGACTCCCTAGGCCTCGGATAACCTAATACTGTCGGGGTCGGAAGAGAACAAGAGTTGACCAAGGGAGGTCGACAGGAAAGAAGACAGAGAGGATCCCGGCACAAGTGAGTGGAAGCAATGACGGACTCAGCTGGGATCCTGTGGTCGCCAACGCACGTCCCACTAGATGTGAGCCCCTGGGGGAGTCCACAACAATACCGGTATATATAATATACTGTATATCGTTATCACATGTAACTTATTTCAGGTTATTTTGTCGCATATTCCAGTAATTGGAATTATTTTGTGTTGACTGACTGAAAGTTACAATATCAATTGCCTGTAGAGCCCCAAGGCCTCCTGCAGTATTATTGGCTTGGCAACTTAACTAGCTGGCTGTTAGGCTACTCTTCTTTGTTGTTAAGCATTATTTAAGATACAGAGTTGTCATTGGTTATTTCAAGGGACGGCACTGTGCCCAGAATCTCCCTTCAGCCGACACATCAGCGAAAGCTAGTTTGTTAGCAACCAGACTATGTAATCAAATTTGCACAATCACATTCAGGATGACCTCTATAAACTCTAGGATTTGAAACTTGGTTCTCCATGCATACAGATTCTCATTGTAATAGTGGACATGACTTGAATGGGCATGGCTAGGATTTAGGTTGTTCAAAATAGGATACAATTCCCAGCAACAGTAACAAGTTAAGAAGAAACATTTACAAAGGCAATTGTAAAAAAATTAAGGGGTAGATGACCATACTGTTATGCCCTTCAAAACTCCAATAACTAAGTAAAATTAAACACAACTAGGTTGGTTCTTTAGTTTAGGGGCTGTGACAACGCGGTCATGCAGCCCCGTGTACTTTGGGTGTGTGTACAATCTGAACACAACTACCAAACTGCAGTAGGAAAATATTCGGGTGAATGGGGCGTGTCCTCCTTCTAATGGCACTGGGGACCACTGTTTACATCTACGCGCATTACACTTGCAAATGCTGTCCAACCACTTCAAAGAATGCTTAGCCTCACTTGAAAATTTTTCTCTAACATCAAATAACAAGCTTACTATTCTGGTTCCAGACAAGAAAACTAATAGACATCAGTTCTAATCATTAAAGAATATCATAAATGTTTAAGTTAACCCATAATTTTAACGATTAACTTTAATGGTTATCATTTTGATCATTAATTCCAAGTCTGTGTATAGGTATTATGAGAAATGTTTTGCACTTGGCTGTAATTAATAACCAAAATTCAAACTACTGTCGACCAAAGTATTATGTGCACTAGAGTTTGAAGGTTGTTTGTGAAGTAACCGATAGGCCTACATTGAATTCAATAACATCATCATTTTTGTCGTTCTATTTTACGTTAGCTCATGTAGGTTTGGAATTTTTAATTTATATTTTAATATTTTTTACCGCAGTTGGAACACAAAAAATGCCCGTTTTTTAAGCTTTTCAACCTTGCGTCACATTTAAGAATTATTATCTCATAAACCCGTCATCACAGCGAATCCAAATTTTAACAAAATATACATTGGAATGTTTTATATCTGGTTTATTAATTTCAAAAAATTTTGTGTCCAAGAAACAAAGTCGTTATCATTTTTGTAAGGTAACTTTTTCTCGGCTCGGGGTGGTTGGAAAATGTAGTTCTTGGTCGCGTTGTAATCCTTATACATCAAAATGTTATGCTGTATGACTGTGAAATACGTAAATAAATTCACTTATTTTGGGGGCTCCATCTCAGCAACGCTGTACACAGTAGCGTAGCCAGGATCGACCAATGGGGGGGGGTTATAGGTACTCAAGTCAAATTCTACAAGCAGTTCGTCTCGCGGCGGAGCCGCGCTCGTCAAACGTGCACCATGGTCGCGAGGGCAGCTGTGGTAAGTACGGATATCGTAGGTTCGAATCCCGGTGCTGACAGCGGTTATCCTGAGTGTGTTTTTCCCCGGGTTTTGCAACACTCCCTACAGGAAATTGCCGGGATAGTGCCTTGCTCAAGTCCCGGAGCGTCTACTCCATCCCTGTCCCAAATACATTTACACACACAACTACAATCATCACAGCAATACAGGTTGTCAGACAGCTTCAACACACTCCCAACTACACGGGGCTGATGACCAAGGTGTCTTAAGCACCTCAAATTAATTAACAACAACTCTATAAGTATTTCCATCTCTCTATGAGATATTATTACACAAGAAAAGTTTCATGTATTTTGATCCCGAATTTTTCGAATAATACAATATGCTCAAAAGACAAAAACAAATCAGTTCTTTAAAAAATTAAGTTAATTTTTGACTAAAATATCTCACTTCAATGGTAAATCTAGAACATTCCTGTTCCCCTGACATGAACAAAATAAACTCTAATATATCTGTGCTACCAACATGAAGACTGCATATCCCTCAACAAGAGAAATTATTTACAGAGGTCTCAGCAAAAGTGGGCATGTCCTCTCACGATGTATGATATTGATTTATGAGTAATTCAATACCGGTACTCATCTTTATGTTTATTCAGTTTTTCCAACAAATCCTGTGCTTTATATTGCAATTAGCCCTGAATGCCTAAAGTATCATTTTCGAAGATTTTTGTCACCTGCCAAGGTCCTTCTTACCTTACAAATGCTACATGCAGCCGGAAAAAGTTTTAATTGCTTACACTACTCAGGTGACAAATTTCACTCATTCGTAACTGGGAGATAACCGTAATTCGGGGAATTGCTGGACATATATTTATGTAATATGAAGCAACTCGGCTGACGGTTATCTCATGCTTAAGATGTTAATAATGATCCCAAAATTAGTGTTAATGTACCAATAGAATTGTCTAAGTCTTTATTAAAGCGCGTTATTTTTAATAAAAACTAGATTAATGTACATATAGCTTCTCTCCCGCCAAGAAAAGAAAAAAAAGCTAATATTGTCCCGCTGTGTGGGATTCAAAATTATTTAGCTCTAGCCTCAGTTTGAAATAAGCTATAAGTTATTTCGCAGGGGAAAAGTTAGATAGGCAACCCTGGGAGGACGGAGTTGTATTACCACAGTCTAAACTACACAGTCGCGAAGCTCGCTGCGCTAAGAAATTGCATCCTCTTTGTAGGTGAAGCGACACTAGCGCTCGCGGCGGCCAGCAAGCTGGCAACTGCCTTTAGCACGTTATTCGCGGAACTGATGATTTCACTTTTGCAAGTTTTTTTTGAATTTTAACTCACCTGAGTGATTATTTCCATTGTGAACATAAGTCATGTTAAATCACCAACTACTACAGAAAAGAGCCACAATGTTGATATACTCACACTTTTAATTCAAAGAAACATAAAAAGATGCTCTGTTTTTAGTATTTCAGTCCCCTATAAGTATCCGTAGGTACAGTTGTATGACGTATTTAATGAGTCTTATGTAGAATTCATAGGCCATACTAGTTATAAATTCAAGTATTTGTTTTAATGATAGTCACTGGCATCTCTACATAAAACCAAGTCCACGATTCCTGGATGTAACGGGTAATTTCTAAATCCACTGAATGGATTTTGATGCGGTTTCACCATTCAGTAAATAATTTCTCGAGGATGGTTTCTGTACGAAAACATTTATTTATAACCAAAGGAAGCCGAGCAGTAACGATTTCAGTGAATCGTGTCGAAGGAAACCCTGCCGTCCGTGCGATTTTTAAGTTTACGCTGGGTAAACCATTAAAAATATCCATATACTACAGTATGTGTGTAAGAATTGGTCAGTATGAAAAGTTCTACAAAGAAGTCCCCGACAGCATGCCTTTATCTTTAATACATCGCCAACTATAAGCGATTTTACGTTTTAATTTCTTCCAACAATCTCCATTCAGTGGACATTTAAATTACTAGCTTCGGAGTGAGTTTACGAGCAAGCCCATCACCCCAGCTTCGGCCAGCATTAACTGTCGAGTCGTGTCGAGTTAAGACTTCAGAGAAGAGTAGACTATAAGTGTTTGGAGTTTCGCTGTTCACCTCGGCTTTTCTGAATTGCGTCTGAGACCAACTGTCCGTGCGCCTTTTAAGCTTACGCTGAGTGACCCCTTTAAGATACCAGGCGAAGCCGGGGCGGGTTGATAGTATGGATATAATATAATATCAAATTCTTAACCGTATCAAAAGCTAGTTATTCCGTAAAATTGAGTAACATTATAGTTAATTAGTAAAAATACCAGTGTGATTTGTGAAACGAAAAGGTCTTAAATGGCTCAATTGTAGGTACTTCGTATTCTTTCTGTGGGTTTGAAACCTTTTATTCCTGAATTTGATAAAATAATACAATGCCAATTTTACAAAATATCGGCAGTAACAATTGTGTACCGTACCTTCACAGCAGCTATGTGGGAGACCAGGTATTTCATAAGAGAATTAACAAACAATGTACCCAATCTAAGTTTGTGAGCATTATTCTGACGACATAAATTGCTTGCTTCCAAAGGATTCGAGAATACAGTAAGTTTATATTATTGTACAAAATCTTTATTCATTAAATCAGCTCTCTTACTATTAAAAAGGGCCCTAGGAATCAACCTGGGGAGGTCTATAAATATGTAGACCTGGACAAAGGGAGTGTGATGTGATGATACTAACCAACAAAATCAGTAATACAAGGATTCAGCAGAAGAGAATCCTCATAACCTCTCCACTCCAACTCCCAACACTGACCTGCACGTGGTGTCCCCTGCTAAGCTGAGCAACCCAGTGGAAGGTTGGGTAATCAATCCCAGCGGGAAACTGGGTCAGTGAACAGACTAGTGTTGGGGGGGACTGAGAATTCTTTTCTCAGTTCTTTCACCTTTCTGAATAACATTCAGGATTGTAATTCGAGGATTTATCCTCCCCTCAAGGTGAAACCTTAGATAGTCGACCATGAAAAGTCATTTGAAGAATAATTCCGCCGTCTGTAATGATAGATTACAGAAAAGACAGCATTCGGATACGGTGGGCTGTCATGCGGAAGATAATGACGAATCGGAGCGACTGAAAACTCATCAAGTAGCAAACAAACAAATACTACGGAAAATCAAACCTAAACAAGTCTCATTCTTTTCTACACATAATGTTAACTCTCTGGTTCAAACTGGAAAATTGAAGATCATCACGGATATCATGAGAAGTCATAAAATTCTAATTATGGCCCTTCAGGAAATTAGAAATAGTGATCAAGGCCATCTGGAATCACAAGGATATAGACTATATAAAGGAATTCCAGGAAAACGAGTTATGAAAAATTGTCCACAATTTGGTAACGGATTCTTAATAGATCTCAGAATCATTGACTCGATAACAGAATTTAAATCTCAATCCTCCAGACTTACGACCCTAACTTTGAAATCGGCAAATAAAACATATACAATTATTAATGCACATGCTCCTACTAATCAAAAAAACAACACCATTAAGGACAGAGAAGAAGTACAAAAATTCTGGGATCTTTTGGATCAAACTTTAGTAAACATCCCTTCATCAAACATCAAAATTCTCCTTGGTGATTTCAATGCGCAACTTGGACAAGAAAGAAGATATAGAGATATAATTGGAAAATGGACAGCACATAAACGAACCAATAAAAATGGTCAAAGATTAGTCGAAATTTGTAGAAACCACAAATTAATCTCTAAATCAACATGTTTTAAAAGACAGCCCCATAAATTGAAAACTTGGAAACATCCTGACTTCAGAAGGGGTGAATGGCAGTTGGATCATGTCTGCATGGATAAATTTCACCATCGCGAAATTCACAATGTCAAGGTTCTAAGGGGAGTTGACTCAGGATCAGACCACTATGTGGTAAAGATAAAAATAAAATTAACTCCAATGGCCAAGAAAAAACCTAATAATAACAATAGGAGGAAATTTGATCCATCTACCTTAATAAAAAATATAGAGTACTGTGAAAGAACAGGAGAAGAATCTCTCAACACTAAAACATTGGACGAATTAATCACTAAATTAAAATCAATAGCAGAGGAGTTAGCACCAATAAATCCAAGGAAAAAACATGAATGGTGGAATGTAGATTGTGATCAAGCAATAGAGAAAAGACACCAAGCATGGATAAAACATCAAGCTCTAAAGTCAGAAGAATCAAATTTAGAACTAACTATACAAAGAAAATTAACCCATAAAATCATCAGACAAACGAAACGTAATCATCTTAAAAATACACTGGAAAAGATAGAAGACGATTTCAAGAAAAAGCAATCTCGAGATTATTACAAAACATTTGGTAAATATCTAAAAAAAATTGAAGCTCCAACATTAATGTTGAAAAATCAAACAGGAAAGTTAGCACATTCTAACCAAGAAAATACAGAGATCCTTGCAGAAGCATTCGAGAAACTGTTAAATTGTGATGATCCACTGGAAACCCTGCAAGTAAACACTGATACACCTATTTTAACTTCACCTGATTTAATAAATCCTCCAAACATTAATGAAGTAGAACTCTCAATTAAAGAACAAAAAAATTACAAAACTTGTGGCGAAGACTTAGTCTTTGCTGAAATCTGGAAAAATGCTGGTAAACCTGCGATTATAAATCTTCATCAACATCTAGTTAAAATGTGGATTACTGAAGAAATTCCTGCACACTGGACCACAGGAATAATCCATCCATTATTTAAGAAAGGAGACAAAACGAACCCAGATAACTACAGAGGAATTACCCTTCTGGACTGCACATATAAAATTTTCTCTCGTATAATTTACAACAGGATCAAAAACATTCTGGAACCACAACTTGGAGAATATCAAGGAGGATTTCGCCCTTACAGAAGTTGTCCAGACCAAATCCTTAGCCTGAAATTAATAATGGAATATTACAAAAACAGAAATAAGCAACTCTTTATCTCTTTTATAGATTTCAAGAAAGCCTATGATAGTATTCATAGACTGACACTGCTAAAAATCCTCAGATCATACGGTCTCCATCCTAAATTGATAAAAATCATTCAATTAACATTAACAAACACAAATTCGAAAGTTAAATTTAGGGGAGAAATATCAACAGCTTTCACAGTAAAAACTGGTCTCAGACAAGGTGATGGATTATCCCCTCTGCTTTTCAATGTGGCTCTTGATTATATCATGAAGGTTTGGCAAAAGGAAAACCCTCCTAAGATCAAAATTGGAACAAAACCATCAATAAAAATAAACTGCTTAGGATTTGCAGATGACTTGGCTCTTTTAGCACTAGACAAGGAAGAGGTTTGTACTCAGATCACTAGTCTCCAAGAAATTGCTCAAGGGATAGGATTACAGATATCCTTTGAAAAAACTGAGATCATGCCTATGAAACCCTTAGATATAAATGAAGTCTATATAAAACTGGTCTCAGACAAGGTGATGGATTATCCCCTCTGCTTTTCAATGTGGCTCTTGATTATATCATGAAGGTTTGGCAAAAGGAAAACCCTCCTAAGATCAAAATTGGAACAAAACCATCAATAAAAATAAACTGCTTAGGATTTGCAGATGACTTGGCTCTTTTAGCACTAGACAAGGAAGAGGTTTGTACTCAGATCACTAGTCTCCAAGAAATTGCTCAAGGGATAGGATTACAGATATCCTTTGAAAAAACTGAGATCATGCCTATGAAACCCTTAGATATAAATGAAGTCTATATAAATGATCATAAAATTAACCTAGTTCCTCAATTTAAGTATCTTGGAGAAATTATAACACATATCTTAAACGAAAAAGTAACTTGGATAAATAGAACAAATAAAATGAAAAAGGCACAATCTCTAACCTGGTCAACATATAATAAAAAATGCCTATCAATAGCTACTAAGATCCAACATTATAAAACTGTAACTCTCCCTGAAGCCACTTATGCTTGTGAAACACTGTTCCAAATTAAAAATGAACAAAGAACTGATCAGCTCCTCAAAACGGAAAGAAGAATCATTAGAACGTGCATAAATAAAAAGTATCAGGTTGAGGGAGTCTGGAGGATTCTCCCAAATGAAACTGTCTATCGTGAGATTGATCCAATCACCAGCACAATGAAGAAGAAAAGAATTTCATATTTTTTTCACATCTTACGGCTTCCAGAAAACAGAATTGTACGCCAACTGGTGATGAGAAATCTAGGAAAGAAAACTGGAGGAAAATGGATCCAAGAAATTCAACAAGATCTCAAAGCAGTTGGACTCAAGATAACAGATGCCGAGGAGAAAAATAAAATTAACACCATTCTTAAAACTCACAAATTTTCTGCAGAAATGACACACAGAAAGCCTATGGAGATTTCAGATGAGTTGAGAAAATCCCGATCTGAAAGAATGAAAAAGTACTGGAAAGAGCGCAAGAACCAAGCAGTACTACCTTCAAAGAAGAAGTGATTGTGGAACGACTCAAGTGGTCCAATGTGACCAATCAAGATTAATAATAACAATAATAAAAAGCCATTTTCTACATCTGAAAATTAAAATGCCGGCACGCATTTGAGATAAGATCTTTTACATTTACTTAGCCTACCGTATGTTTTAATTTTCAAAATGCGTAGATATTTATATTTGATTTGGAGCCAATGGCCATAGCAGGGCATTTCACATGAACGCCCGTAGGTTCCAAAATTTCAATGTCAAGTAGTTCCAACTTAAGCTACCAGACGCCACTGTCACTGAAACCCAACGGCGTACATTTGAACCTGATAAGCGTGTCTAACACAATAGCCTACAAATTTTGGCTACACACTACCAATTGTTGTTGTAAGTTCTTTTATGAGCCATAAATCTATGACATGGGCCCAACTACTTCAACTGGGTTTGAACCCTCGAACTTGGGCATAGCAGTTCAGCATGCTACCGACCACGCCACCAAAGCCTTGCATAGATATCCTACCGAGACATGCTTCTGATTTATAACCGACTGGCTCCGTGGCTCAGCGGTAATGTTCTCGCCTGCTGTGCCCAAGGTTGCAGGATCTAATCCTAGCGCAGTCAGCTGGCATTTGAGGGTGCATAAATGCGAGGGAACCGTGTCTGTAGATTTACTGGCACGTTAAAGATCCCCTTCAGGGCAAAATTTTGGCACCCCGGTATCTCTAAAGACACAGTAGTTGAAAGGGACCTAAAACCAATAACATTGTTATTGATTTATAGCCAGTTAAAGACCTAGTGCCATTGTTTGATTGAAAAGCTTTATAATACTTTCTACTGCGTATCCCAATTAATTGGGGTCGCCGAAGCCAATCAGGCTCATTTTGGTTTTGGCCGGGAATTTAAGGCCAGATGTCTTTCCTGACGCCACGTAATTTTTCAGGTGAAAATTCCACCCCACAGTCACCGGGATTAGAACTCCGGCCGTCCGGGTGATTGACGATTAGCTAGGCCACTGCACCATCACGCTCCCCTTGAAAAGCGTTATAATACCAGCCTAAAATCCATACCTTTTAGGGTCTTTGGAAACTCGGGTGTCGTCTTGCTATTTGAACAGTCTGACTTCCCAGTAGGTCAACAGTGTCAACAAGAATACACCCAATTAGATTGGGCGAGGATTAACAATAAATTTCCCTGTGTAATTCATAATACAATAAATATTTTTACATTTTATAAAACGCTTCTCATACAACGCCCCCCTCCCCTTTATGTGAGAAGTGTTTTATTAAGTGTATAAACGATTCATGTATTTTTATTTCAGGCATTAGGAGATAAATTGTCACTGACCACCAAATCTAATTGGGTACCGTACACTCGTGTTGACCGACTGAAAAGCGATCATATAGGTTACTTATCAACACTGAAATATTGCTTCTAATATTAGATCTGTTTATTGAACTGCACATCTCCTCTTGTAAAGCACATGTTAAGTTAAAGACATAACCTTTACACAATGCTCACATACAGTAAATCCAGCAACAATAACATACACCAACATAGCGCAGTCGGCACATTCTTGCTGGCTGCATGAGAACATTATTGTCTGGCGGTAGAAAAATATGAGCCAAGCTTTGCGATCTGTAGGTAGACTGTGGTTATACATTGTCATGAAGACGTGTGTAGCCACAAATGGGGACCCGGGCTGAAAGGCGACAAGAGTACATCACCACAGACACAAATCACAACTTGCCGATTTTCCGTTGGGGGGGAGGGGGGGGGGGGGGTTCTAACCCCCCCTTGGCTACGCCACTGGCTGTACAGCTTTCACCGTATCGGCTAGCTGCGGAACCAAGCCTTATTTTCCCGTACAAATACAAACCGATATAAAATAAGTGAATTAATTTACGTATTTCACAGCCATACAGCATAACCTTTTGATGTAAAGGATTACAACACGACCAAGAACTACATTTTCCAACCACCCCGTGCCGAGAAAAAGTTACCTTACAAAAATTATAACAACTTTGTTTCTTGGACACACAAAATTTTGAAATACATAAACCAGTTATAAAAGATTCCAATGTATATTGTGTTAAAATTTGGATTCGCTCTGTTGACGGGTTTTTGAGATAATAGTTCTTAAATGTGACACATGGTTGAAACACACTTAAAAATGGGCACTTTTTGTGTTCCAACTGCGATAAAAAATATTAAAATATAAATTAAAAATTCCAAACCTACATGAACTAACAACGAAAATGATGCTGTTATTGAATTTTATGTAGGTCTATTGGTTACTTCACAAACAACCTTCAAATTTGAGTGCACATAATATTTTGGTCGACAGTAATATGTACATTGCCTGAATGGTATCTCCTAAAATACCTATACAATGTAGCTGAGGCCATATATTTTTTACTACCTCAGAAGATTGTCTGAGACAAGGAAAGCATTGATGTGAAGAACATTACTCATTTCATTGTAAGTATGATAATATTTCCAAGAAGATATTGGTAATAACATCTAGACATTGCTGCATTGAGCAATAAAGGAAATAATTTAATGCACCATAATGATTAATAACCGTTTTACTTAATGGCATATTCTCACAATAAAACTGATAAAAAAAAAGAAAGCTATGAATATACAACATCTGGAAGTACTTCATAGACTATAAATATAAAAATGAACCAAAACATTAAAATTAAATACCATATCTTGCAGTCAAAACAGACTTTTATGGACTGTATGATATTTAATCAAGAATTTGCAAGATGCTTAAAACATGTCAGATTGATAATGAAGTTCTTCCTCGTGGTGCTAAATACGTTACAGAAGAGAGATGGTTTACAAGTCCTTCTTTCTCACACTAGTGATGAAGACTGAGCTATCCTAAGTATGGTTATATCAGAGTGGACACATTTGAAGGTGTTAACTCAGTAACAACCAATAACCAGCACTTTTGACAATCATGTGCATTTCTCCGCAAAACTTATGAGAACACCCTAATTCCACTGCTTTAGGATCTAATCTCCTCTTCTCTCGATATTGCGAAATCATTGATGTTTTGTTGCAATGAATGATTGACCCAAGATGCTGGGCAAGTGAACTGTATATTAAAATAAAGCACGGCGTGGATCACTGGATCTCATCTCTTAGATGCTCGTTTTTAATCAAGACAAGACTGACCATAAAAGTAGCAAAGAACATGAATAAAAATAAAAGACAATCTAACAATCAAAGAATAGAGAGGCATTAAATGACACCTGCCGTATTATCACGGGCTGTGATATTATCACCTACACCCATAGATAAACTTCACTGTCTCGCTGGTATAGCACCACCTGAAATCCGACGCGAGGTTGCTGCTAGATATGAGAAAAGCAAGGCTATGACTATGGAAACTCACCCATTGTATGCTTGTCAGCCTGCACATCCTAGGCTGAAATCAAGAAAGAGCTTCTTGAAAACCACCGAAGCTCTTAAAGGAACATGACAGCAAGCAAGAATCTCAATGTTGTGGGGAAAATGCCAATATTTGAGAGAATGTTGGTTGGTTTCTCAGTTAAAGGGCTGCGACAACGCGGTCATGTAGCCCCGTGTACTTCGGGTGTGTGTAGAATGTGTCTGATAACCGGTGTTAATTGTGATGGCTGTATTAGTATTTGAGAGAATGGATGGTCCCAAAGGAAGAGCTTCCCCCTGGACATTCAGAAAAGTGGACAATATGGAAGGCTCTTAATCGGCTACGCTCCAGTACCACGAGATGCAAGACTAACCAACAGAAATGGGGCCTTCCTGTGGAATCAGTTTACTGCGAGTGTGGTAATAAGCAGACCAATGAACATCTACTGTGTCCTTCTTCTCCAGACACTTGCACCATTAAAGACTTAATGGGAGCAACTTCAAATGCACTCGTCGTGGCAAATTATTGGTCAACCAGTGTTTAATATTTCTATTGTTTCATTTTTCTATGTTTACTTTGTACTTCTGACACGATAAATAAATAATATACACTGGATATTACGGTATTTAACAATGAACATAAAAAGTTGTCAAATTCCATGAAGTTCTATTCCAAGTGTGTCCCAGACATTCCAGGGCACAAGGTAACTCAATGTTATATCAGCATTAACAGTAACAATAATACCAAACAACACACTAAATAGTACCTGTACACGAGCTACACAACACAAAGTTATTAAAAATACAAAATATTGCACCCTGAGTGAATACTGTATTGGTATTGGATAATATATCCTTTTTATTCATTCATTTACTTTATTTGCAAATGGTGGTATTTCTCCGGTGGCAAATTGTACACGTACAGAATATTACCAACAAGAATATCAAACACACAATGTACAAAAGGCATGTTTTGGAAACTATATTCATTACACTGGGGTATTTACACAAAATTTCAGTCTCCTCTTAAACACATCGATATGTTTGGGGAAAGGCTCTAAGACTGTGGCAGGTAACTAGATCTAATTATCAATACCACGATTAATGAAAGAATATTTCCCATATTTGCACGCTGCAGTAGGCCTTTAACCTAGTGCGGATGATCTGCCCTGCTCAAGTAGGTGGGATTTCCCAGACATTTGCTTAGTTCTCCCCATGCTGGCTGATTAGTGTAAGTGTTAACATAGTATATAGTCTGGATTTCACCCTTCTATCTTTCAGAGATTCCCACCATAGTTCTTCTATCATTCAAGTAACACTACTTCTTGGATTAAAATTGTTGAGCACAAACCTAGTATAGTAGTATTGTTTTCATTTACTGTGGTCTTGTTTTGTTTGTTGGTTCTACTACTGCCAAAGTAACAGCTGGATGTAATTTTTCCAAGGAAGTGACAAAGAAAGACAGCTGCTGGACAATGTTCAGTATGAAAACAGCCAGATTCCCAAACTTTTCTTTGAAATGGTACTTCGATATATTTACAATTATGGGTATGAGTTTAGAGCTGCAAGAAAAATGAACTGGGACTCTCCCTAAAAATATTGACCTGAATGTAGATGATGATGATGATAATTGTTGTTTTAAGGGGCCTAACATCTAGGTTATCGGCCCCTGACTGAATGTAGAACATGTAGGCCTATATAAACATTGATAATTGTTTTGTGGAAGGGGGTGGAAGAAAGCGTGAAGAAGAGAGGAGAAGACTGGACAAGGGTGGAGGCTGAGAGATGGTGGGAAGACAGAAGACGTTGGAGAGGCTTGTGTTCCAAACAGACCCGGCCAGTGGCTGGAAACTGTGCAAGATGATGATGAATTGTTTTGTGGTTTTATCACCTCCATTCCATTATGAGGATAATACCAACCTATAGAAATGAATAACAGAGATTAGTCTTCATTTTATTACTCAAGTTCATTTGAAATATAGCCTCTGAGCCCAAAGATGTTACTAGAGTCATTGCTCCGATTGATGTTGCGCGCAGCCTCTGTCTGCTACAGCCATCCACGACGGTGCAAGAGGCTTTTAAATGGTCTTTAGAAACTCAAAGATTTACTCTAGAGAACCTGGATATGGCAGAATAAGAAAAGAAAACAAAAAACCTCCTTGTCACTTAGGTCCCCAGAGATTGTCGTACTACCATGGTTGAGGCTCAAATCGACTACAGAAGGTGTGAGGTGTAAATGGACGGCGTTTTGCATTAAGCGGCTAAGCGCCAATTTTTGGAAATTGAGTTATTAGCACCTTCTAGTGTGTATGGTCTGGATCTACATTATTTTGACATAAGTATGCCATTTTTCTTAATATTAACCGTTAATTTTATAGAAAAGTCTAAGCGCCATTCCCTTTATCTTAGGTTAAGAGTTTTGCATTAATCGGCTATGAGGCGAAACTATGAAGCTATCCTTCGAAACGCTATATTGAGTTCTGCAAGAAACAGCCAGCGACATTTCATTGTCTCTCACACTTTGTCTGGGTTGTCTGGTAGAAGAGCTTTGACGAGAAGTTACACTCTGGCAGGAGTATCAGTCTGTAAAATGTGCTTTGTCCAGACCCTAAGAATATCAGGGGATCGCATTAACAACTATCTTAAGAAAGCCAACGAACTACAAGGAATTATTAAGGATAACAGAGGTAAATCAGGAGGTTATAACAGAATAACTGATAGTAAGATGACTGAAATTATCGAGCACATTGATAAATTTCCTAAGTACAAGTCACATTATTGCAGATCAGAAACAAGCACTCTCTTTCTCCCGTCACATGTCACACTTCCAGTTATAAATGACTTATACATAAAGGAATATTCTCAGCCAGTTTCCCTCTCACGCTATAAGAAAGTATTTTACTCCAGATTCAACCTACGACGAAAACCACTTAAGAAAGACACATGCAACTTTTGTGACTCTACAAATGCTCAAATAAACAATAAAAATGGTGACACTGATGTGCTAAAGATAAAGTTGCTTGCTCATCAGGAGGATGCAGAAAATGCTCGAAGTACAATGAATAGTGACTTTCAAAAGCAACCAAAATTAATGGACTGTCGGTGTTTAGCTTTGATATGCAGAGGACACTGCCCCTGCCGAGAATTCCAACAAACATAATATTCTACAAACGTCAGTTATGGCTGTATAACTGTGGAATTCATGATGCTTCATCGAACAAAGAAGTGAAATAAATGAAAAAAGAAGATTTTGTGGGCACGGCATCCGTAGAGAAACAAATAATAAATAGGACGAAAGATACCAATGGCAATGGAGTAAGCTGGCTAACAACACGGGAAATTGAAATAAGTAAGGAAAGCCCATGGCTGTTCACTTTAAAACGTACTTTCGATGACAAAGACGGCCAAGTAATCAATTTGACGAGGAGAAATAGCGCACGCCAATGTGACCAGAATAACCTCAGTTTTTGCCTTAATGCTCTATGGACAAACGGAAAAGCTATATCAGAGCCAAAATTACAGGATCTCAAAAGTGTCATGCATCTGATACCATCCGATGCCAAGGAGTTCTACGAAGGCTTTCATTCAGATGGAAACAGTTTTGACGACATCGACGGTTTTGGTAGTGAACTCGATTACTCCATGCAAGATGAAACCTAAGACTGTGTCAATTTACTATTATGTGAAAAAAATTTACATCATAAAGTAGAATGTAACACCAATGTTTATAGCATTAGTTCATTTAGTATAATTATTGCTTTAAGTTTGATTCTGGTGTTCAAATGTATCTGTGTTTCCATTAGACTATTGAGAATAAAATTGCAATTAAGGACACACAAGTACTCATTGTACAGTAGGCCAATCCAGTGTCTGGCATATGCGGATGATGTTGCTTTGCTGGGAAGGACATCAGGAGATGCGAAGAGGGCATTAGTTGAATTAGACCAGATGGCTTCAGGAGCTGGGCTGAGGGTGAATAGCACGAAGACAAATTATATGACCACTGTGAGGCAGGGTGAGGTACCCCAGGAGCTTGTTATTGATAATAATAAGACTTTCTCTAAGACCAGCACTTTCAAATACCTTGGATCGACTATCACCGAGGGATCTGACTGTCTCGAGGAAATCAATGAGAGACTGCGCTCCGGGAACCGAAGCTACTTCAGTCTCTCCCAGCTGCTGCGATCAAGAAAGTTATCACGCAGTTGTAAGAAAACTATCTATTAGACAGTCATCCGACCTGTTGTCACCTATGGGTGTAAGACATGGGTGTTGACTAGGAGGAGTGAGGATTTGTTGAACAGGTGGGAGAGGAAGGTACTCCGTAAGATCTATGGGCCTGTGTGAGATCGTGGAGTGTGGCGCCTCCGCACCAACAAGGAGATCTATGATCTGTATGGGGACCCTACTATCGTCGCAGAGGTCAAGAGTTCCCGGATTCGGTGGCTTGGACATGTCGAGCGAATGCCGGAGTCAAGGATGGTGTATCAGGTCTTCCATGGGCGGCCCACTGGAAAGCGAGGACGGGGGCGACCGAAAAAGCGCTGGCTGGACGATGTCGAGGAGGATTGCAGGATGCTACGTGTCAGAGCTTGGAGGAGGCGTGCACGGGATAGGAAATGCTGGAGCAGGCCAAGGTTCTTCATGGACTGTAGTGCCACGGGGTAAGGGAAGGAGTACTCATTGTACGCGTCAAAGTCCACAGAAACTGGCATTAAAATAAAAATGTATAAACGGCTAAAAGACTAAAAAAGGTGCTTAGACGGTTTACGCATAACTATCGTGTTCGATAGAATAACGTAACAACAAGCTATTCACCAAAAATGGCGCTTAGCAGTTTTATGCATAACTAAACTCACAGATAACATAAAGCAGCTAAGTGTCAATTGCTAATAAATCATTTGTTTGCTTTTAAAACTCAAACTTGGCTAACAGGAGAGAATTTGTGATAAATAAAATGTCAAAACTTTCAATCACGTTTTTCTCAATATCAGCTTTTGGTGGACAGCTGTTTAATGCATAACGCCGTCCAAATGTAAGAAAGAGGACAGTTCAACAACGTCTCGGACAACAAAGTTGTCAATCAAGATAACCTGCTACAGGACCAGATCTGACTAGAGAGCACCGAGTTGTCTGAATTTAGTTCGCTTGTCAGCACACCCAATGATTCATGTAGTCCACTGTTCTCTGATGAGTCTAGATTCTTCCTGAAATCTCCAGATGGTAAGGAGATGGTCTGGAGACTCTCTGCAGAGCGACATGCAGTGTCTGTAAGGACTCCTTTTGGAGGAGGCTCCTTGCTGACATATGTTTAGACAGAACTGGTTTTCATCGAAAATGGCAGCCTCAATGCTCACTGCAACATCACCCGAGACTCTCATTAATCCCTGCACCCTTTGCTCCATTTATTGGAGACGGATTAGTGTTCATACACGATAATGTTTGTCCACATGCAGCATGTTGCGTATCGCAGTACCCCTTTGACTCAGCATTGACCCGAACAGCATAGAACATCTTTGGGATAGGGGGAAGATACGTCCGAGCTCGTAATCCCGCGGCCAGAACTTCAAGCGAATGACACCAAGCTGAGCAGACACATCAGAGCCCTGTTTGAGAGGACGGCCCAAAGAAGAAAAAAAAAAAAGAGAGAGAGAGAAAGATATAAAAATGTGTGCTATTTATTGTGACACTGACTCTATTAACCCTTACCCCTCGACTTAAAATTCTCTTATCTTTCTCTACAGCTCTGTCAGTATCTGATCCAGCAAGTATGTTTACTAACATTGTGATAGCCGAGGAACAGCTGACTGGCTGCACGACCTTCTACAGTAAATAATAGTTTAACGGTTCCCTGGTTCGGAATATCAAAATTACATGAAGTTCGTCACGCAACTAACAGATAGCAGCACCAAATGGGAATGGGTAATTTGTCGGGACAGAGGCGACAGACGATGAATTTTACATGGAATGCAGGAATTTAAAAAAATAAGTACATAAATACATAATCTATGGACTGTGACTATTGTCATTTAAAAAAAATTTATTTTCTGTATTGAACTAATAGCAAAGCAAAGCCAACTCCGTACAGGCCATGGAGGCCCTGGGAGTAGTGGAAGGTAGAGGCTTCCACTTATTGTGACATCGGCACTATATGGAGTTGTCAGCTCCATGCCCGGCCGTCCTTGCTCCCAGGAATTACCCTGGTACTCATTTCTGGTGTAGGCTGAGGGAACCCCAGGGCCATTTGCATTTCCGAAAGTAGTAGTTTTGCTGTATAGAAATAATAATCAGTATTGAGTACAATTAGAAGAAGCCTCCGTGGCTTAGGCGGCAGCAGGCTGGCCTCTCACCGCTGGTTCCGTGGTTCAAATCCCGGTCACTCCATGTGAGATCTGTGCTGGACAAAACGGAGGCAGACAGGTTTTTCTCCGGGTACTCCGGTTTTCCCTGTCAAAATTTCATTCCAGCAACACTCTCCACTATCATTTCATTTCATCTGTCATTCATTTAATCATTGCCCCAGAGGAGTGCGTCAGGCCTCGGCAGCCGGCACAGTTCATATCCTCGCCGCTAGATGGGGGCTTCATTCATTCCATTCCTGACCCGGTCGGAGACTGGAAGCAGGCTGTGGATTTTCATTTTCATTGAGTACAATTAGAAAGAAATAGATCTCATATTTTGGATATCTTTGACACCGGAAAATAGAATTAGTAGAAAAATTATGGAATAGCAATGCCAGGATTATATGGAACACAGAAATTAAGGATGATAAGAATTCCAAATAACACTCGACGACCTGAAGAATAAAAATTTTACAAGACTCACATATTAGACTACCAACCAAAATTAATAAAATTAATAAAAGAGTCATTCGAACAGCAAGCAATTCTTCAAGCGCAAGTTTGCCAGGATCGAAGCAACATGTGGCCTTGTCACAGCCTCGCGTATCATCACACTAGGAGATTTCATCCAACAATTTTTAAAGATGTCGCCAACTATTGAGCCGATCCATTTAAGAAGAATTCCGCACTCAAACTATTTTTAGTTTCCGTTCTCAACAAAATAGTAGTATAGAACATTTAGCAAATTTACTATATTTTAATTCAGCAAGAACAAGGGGTGTTTTAAAGCACACATGTCAATAATTTGCATCAGGAGTTAAATGTGCACAGGTTATCAACCATTCAACAAACAAGATGGTTTTAGGTTATTAGTGAATCATTGGACTAATGGACAAAGTGTTCAAGTGTTTTAATCAATTTTAATGATACATCGTATTTTAACGTGTATTATCAATGTCAAGTTAGTACTATTTTAGTATTTGAATGGTCATTATGGTTCCGTATTGATGCAACAATTTTTAGCTATTATAGCCTGGCTCGCTTCATTGATTTTAGTATTTGAATGGTTCATTATGGTTCCGTATCAGTTAAGTCAATGTTTATTTTATATTTTTAGTCAAAGGATTGTTATGTGTTTGATAGTGTGTTTTATACTTGTCTTCATTTAATTGTGTATTTGGGCTGAGGAAGAGCAGAATACTGCTCGAAACATGTACCCAATGTTAAATAGATAAATAACAATATTTGTATTGAAAGGACGGAAATTATTAATAGTGAATGCTGGGTTACCGAGGGCCGAGTTTGCGAGACTCTACTGTAATTGAGTTACACACAGTAGAAACTTTAATTTGTAAAGAGAATGTCTAGAAGTTCTATAGTACAGCATATTCCCTGCAAGATAGTCGGGATCAGTAAATCGCTCACCATGACTGCAGATCAACTGGAGATCGAAGGTTCTAATCCCAGCACTGACAGCAGCCATCCTGAGTGTGGTTTCCCCACTGTTTTTATCCATACTCCCTCCAGGCAAATAGGTTCTACAAATTTTATTTACAGGCAGCTACTCCAATCCTAGACCCTTAAATTACAGTTAAACAAACTACTACTCTAAGCCGTCGGATTTTTTAAGAGCGTTAAAAATCCCTCAGTATACCTTCCTTTGGAGGGGAAGCAAAGTCGGCGGTCCCATGTCATAGATTTATGGCATGTTAAAGAACCTTCCACTAATTGCACCTGTGTGAAGCTAAATTGGTTAGGTTAAGAATGTAAACAACGCTCTTAGGTTTCTACGTTCGTTGCCAAGAGCCGACTGCGGTGGCATCTAGTAGCTAAGTTCTGAACTTGGCCTAGTAGTCGTTGACGGCGACGCTTGGCGGCAAAAGGAGGAACTATTTGAAAAATTCTAAGTTGCAGTACTTAAATTAAAAAACGGATAACACACACTAATACAGTCATCACAATTAACACCGGTTATCAGACAGATTCTACACACACCCAAAGTACACGGGGCTACATGACCGCGTTGTCGCAGCCCCTAAACTTAAGAACCAACCAAACTACTACTCTATCATCACAGAAATACAGGTTATCACACAAATTAAACACACAGGGCCGATGACCAATAAGTCCCTAACCCCTAAAATGGATTGATAACAACAGTACTGGGGTTGGATTCTCCTATTCTTTTTCTTTTCCAAATGATATATTCCATTACTTTGTAAGAAAATACTGTGCTACGTACACATGGTTTGCAACCTGGAAGACTGATCCTGTTGCAAGGAAAGTGATCGCTGACGGATAAAAATCTCCTAGTTTTTTTTGGTAATATTTGGGAATTGATGACCATCCAGGTTTTCAGCTATTAGGTTGTGTTGTGTGAAATGAGTACAAGCCACATAGAGAGTTAGAAAGTTATAGGCATGCAGGAACTGATTCCTGCAAGGTTCATAACATTTTAATTCTGAAAGTCTCGTTTGTAATTATGTGGTCATGAAACTACGATTCATGAAATTAAAAAAAAAACAAAAAAAAACAAAAAAAAAAAAAAAAAACCATGTTCACATGTTTCTTTGCATAGAAAGTATATTGTCGTGCTTTGTTAGCTCAGGTTTGTTTCTTGCACATGTCATAACTACTCTCTACGTAACATCTACCGTATATGATTTGTACTCAATGTACACAACACAACCTAATTGCCGTCATCAATTTGATCATGAAAATATAAATTCTTGAAATTTGGAATCAGGGCTGGGGAGTAACGTATTACTTGTAATGCCATTACTATGTAAAGTTTTGAAGCCATTCTTTCAGTGTTGTCTATAAAAACTGTCAGTTGTCACTCTTCAGTCGGTCAGCACGAATTTGCCCAATCACTGGATGGGGTACTAATATCGCCGCTCTGGAAGAACAATGACATAACTGTCTAAACTGCAACTGTACACGAGACGCTAAAAACCGATTGATCTTTTGTTAAGATTCAATTACGCAAAAGATTAGTTTTGTAGGAAATTCTAACCAGTGAAAATTGCAACATATACAAGCTCACTATAAAGTACAAAAATGTTTTCAAAATAATTTCTTTATTTTCACTCAAATTTGACCCCTTTCATGTCAGGGTTGATACGCTTTCAGGATTTCAAATTTCCCTGACTTTTCCCGGTTTTCCAGACCAAATTTTAAGAAATTCCCTGACCGCAGAGTCGTTTATCACCCTGACTTTTCCCGATTTTCCAGAGCAAAGTATAGAAAATTCATTAACCACAGGGACGACATTTACCTTGCTGTTCCTTAGGGTTTCCAAACCTAGCAAAAGTGTATTTACCTTTAGGAAACGTTCTTCTGTATGATCGATTAAGATTAAGTTAGAAAAACTGATTTTAGACTAATTATTTGTGCAAGGCTATTCTTAGACGCAAGGAGAAATGTTGTAGTAGATGAAAATAATAGTGATAAAAAAATATCCGAGCAATGTTTCATTATATAAACCGGACTTATATGTAGCTCTCTGTATAAATTAACGCGTTTCTTTAAAAGTATAAAAACAAATAACAAAAAATAAATTAAAAAAAAAACAGTTCTTTACAGTAATAAATAACGTTTGTAACATTACAAGACGGTGGTTCAACCAGAGGTGACATATGGAAGTGAAACTCTTTTTAAAGTTACTTAGAAAAACAGAATCGACAAAATTTTAAAAGTAGAAAGAAGAATAGCTAGAACATGCATAAATAAAAAATATCAGAAAGATGGACAGTGGCGGATAGTACCAAATGAAGTGGTATACAGAGAACTAGAGCCCATCACTGATACTATTCGGAAGAAACGGATTTCTTTTTTTGGTCACATCATGACACCAGAAACCAGGTTATCTAGAAAAATTGTAGTGAAACTTTGGAATATGAAACAACAAGTAGGATGGATTAAGGTAATTAGAGAAGATATGAAAGAATTAGAAATAACCTTGGATGACTTGCAAAACAAAACAAAACAAAATAAAAAAACTGAGAGATATAAAAATAAGATTTCAGGCTAAAATAGACAAACGTAATACAGTAAAAAGGGTATTTACAGATGAGGAACGCCTGAGAAGATCACAGCGAATGAAAAGCTACTGGGCGACTCGGAAAGGAAACTTACTGAAGAAGAGGACCAAGAAATGATTGACTGAAGTGGTCCAATGAGGCCGTAAAAGCAGAAGAAGAAGAAGAAATAACGTTAGTTACGATAAGAACAGGAACACATTTTTACAATACATGTTAATTTGCTAACATCAATTTAAAAAAATAACTGTGTAGAAAGGAATCAATCACCAATTCTTACTTCTAGTAAATCACAATAAAAGTATCTAGAAACTGTCAACTGATACATTTTATTCCAACATTAGATATTTAATATCAAATGAGTTGTTTCAGTTAATATGCCGTCTTGTGTACAAGAAGTTGCTCTGATCTTGACCGTTTGGGGAGATTTCCTTCGTCCACGCGGAAGATCACGAAATATATGCGAAGTTACGTGATCGTCACCGAATCATGTCTTCGCAGTCAAGTACGGAGAAATATCGAGACTTTACACGATCGGCGCTGGTCTCAGCCGTTTGACGTGATTTGTAGTGTTCACGATCGAACACGGAGAAAAATCGAGATTTACAAAATCGGTGTCACTTTTAGTCGTTCGACGAGATGTCTATTGTCCTTGAGGTCGGGTACGGAAAATATAGTATTATTACGCAATCGGCGCCGCTTGCTGTCCGTTTGACAAGGATCCAGTTTTACTCGTCATCGAATGCGGAGAAAATATCGCAATCGCTGCCGCTCTCGGTCGTTTTACGAGATTCACGTTGTCCTCGCGGTTGGACACTGAGAACGCGATATTATACAATCGGCACCGCATCTGGCCGTTCAACGATTGTCTGCCTGTCTATCTGTCCTGGTAGAATGGTGGAGGCAAGCTCGAGGTTGAGCATGGTTAAAATTCACGAGCAGTTATGGACATGTTGTATGGTCGGCGCCGTGATTCCCGCTGTCCCTATGCTGTGGTTGGAAGTTCACGGTGGATCACGACAAGAAATGAGTATCGTGATGCTACGTGGTCTGTTAATTTTTAAGTGCGTTGATGCACTTCTCGCTCCCCGTACCCTTTTAAGTATACGGTCATGGATTCCCGCAGTCCTCGTGGACACAAGTTCGCGACCGGGCACGGGTTTTATGACTTACGCAACGGGCGTCGATCTCGGTAAGTTTGACGAGATTCCCGCAGGCCGTCCGTCTTGAGGATGTGATTTTGGAGGATGAACGTTCGAAGTAGGTATCGGATATTACGAATTATTCAGAGAGGATTGCACGAATAATACGATAAGAGGCACATTCTCTTTCGAATTCAAATTATAAAAGTTCTCGAGATAACCGATTAGATTATATATCCAATGGAACCAAAGTTCGAAGGAAAAATAGACATATAACGAAGTTTTGAATTAACCAAACTGGATGTCACAAATTTACGAGACGGATGGATTTTTAAAATATACCGTCGTCTATGTATTTCGGAGCATTTTTGCGATTTTCTTTCGAAACTGTATCATTTCGCAAGATCGCAACAATAAATTATATCGCATTATTTCTGGACTTCAATTTGAGTTAACCAAATTTATAGGTCAATATCAGAAATAAGAGGTTTCTGTTGAGTTTCGAAAGTTATCGCGAATAAACTTCTCGCAAAAGGTCAGGTTTCCGAATAATACGGTACAGAAAAACATTTCTCACAAAATTAAACTGTCTTCTTGATGCCGAAAATATACGTTGAACCTATGTAGACAGTACCACTGAAGGTATCCTCAGTATGCATTTCCTTGAGGTCGTGCACGGGGAAGCCTACGCAATCGGCGCCGCTTGCGTGAAACTCGCTTCATCACAATCTGTGAGCCTAGCGGCGCGGGTTTAAATGATTTTAACAGAACTCAGCGGATTTTCGTTACCTCCAACTATCCAGACTTAAAAATTAGCTACTTTTCGTTACTTTTGTTACCCGTTTGTAAAATTAGCTACTTTTTCGTTACCGGTAGACACCCTGGTATACCAACCAAAAATATTACTGTCAAACCTTAATAATTCTTTTTTCTTCTTTATTCTTTCTCTCTTTTTTTTTACAAAATTCCCTGACTATTCCCGGTTTTCCCTGACTGCAACAAAAATCCCTGACTTTTCCCGGTATTCCCGGTCGCATAACAACCCTGCCTGTAAATGCGTCATTGTTCTTCTGGCCCTGTGATCAATATGTAATGAAGTTTGTCAGTAGTATCTGGAACAAAATATCTCCACCTTTCAAAAATTACACCCCCAGGGCTAACATCTAGTGGGACGTGGATTGGCAACCACCCGACCCCAGCCGAGTCTGGCATTGCTTCCACTTACTTGTGCAAGCTATTCTCAGTCTTTTTTTTCCTGTCGACCTCTCTTGGTCAACTCTTGTTCTCTCAGACCCCGATGGTATTAGGGTATCCGAGGCCTAGGGAGTCTTTCACTTTCCGGCCTTAATTCGCCCTTGTCTCATCTCTCCTGATACCCTCATTCTTCGAGGAGTCAGCCGTCTTTTTCTTTTCATGTTATCCCCTGCCTTCTGCACAAGGCCCTCAAGGAGGAAGGGTGTATGTAGCCCCACCACTTCTGGTAATAATAATAATAATAATAATAATATCGTATGGCCTCGGGTGCCTGGTGCAAGCTTTGTAATTTGACACCCAGAGGGTAGTTTGCATGTCGAATTTCGTTGTTCCTTGAATCACTATGAAAGTCAAGGAGGTTAGATAATAGATATCTAAGCTCCTTGAACATTATAGTGCTTTCTAGTAGAGAAATGAGGAACTTTGTGTTGGCGGAAACTCCCGAGATTAATTTTGCCATTATGAACTCGGCCTACTGAATTCAAATGGGTTCTTTGACATACCAACATCGTATGACATTCGTTTCGTATTTTTGCCGCCTTTCAAAAATCACTTACCACGACCAGGGGCGAACCTGCAATCTTGGGGTTAGTAGACCGACACGCTATCCACTCACCCACCGTGGCAAGCTACCACTTCTGGTGCACCCTGGATAGGATAGTGCTACACCCTCATGGGCTCACGGCCTGTGAGTTTGAGAGTTGGCGACCCCGAGGGATTCCTGAGCTGGGTCCGTTTTGTCCCCTTTATCCTCTGACTTTGGGGTGGGCCCTCTCCTCTTTCCCTTTTCTATCTGCCTTTCATGGCTCTCCTTCCTTAATTCTCATTCTTCGAGGCTTGAGGGCATTTCCTTTCCTCTTGTCTTTTGTTTCCCTTATTCGTTTCCATTTCCTTTTCTAGTATGTATGTAGTTAGTTTAAGGTGTAGTATCATTTATATTTTCATTAATACCCAAACCATTAGGGCCTGATAAACTAGATATTAGGCCCCTTAAAACAACAATCATCATCATCAATTGTATTGCTTGCCACGGTGGGCGAGTGGATATCGTGTCGGACTTCTAACCCCAAGCTAGCAGGTTCGCTCACAAAAATCACGGTATGCATGTCATACGTTGTTGGCATGTTAAAGAACCCTCTTGAAATCATTAGGCCTTGTTCATAATGGCCAAATTATTCCTTCTTTCTCTACTAGAAAGCGCTATAGTGCCAAGGAGCTTAAATATCTAGCCTCCTTGACATTCATAGCGTTCCAAGGAACGACTAAATTCGACATGCAAGCTGTCCTCTGGGTGCTAAATAACAAAGCTTGCACCCGGCACCCGAGGCCATATCAACTGTATTCAAAGATGTTTCATTATGTTTTCTATTTTCAACACATAAAGGTTTATTCACTGATGGGGTCAATATGACCTTTAGTGGTACTCAGTGTAACAATAAACACCTGGTATTAGGAAGGTTAAGCTATACAAGAGTTTAGTGCTTTTCAGTCAGTCAACACGAATGTACCCAAAAGAGATGGGTTATGCCCTAATCCTGAAATAAATTACATGAGATTAATAAAACACTAGGATGACCAGTTTCGATCGTCAAGCGATCATCATCAGATCCATTACACTTAGGCTACAAAATCTATGTTTGAAATACAGGTGAAAATATTTACAATATGTACAATTATTTAGTTGCAGTATGGGTTATGCTCCACGCGTGGCGAGGGCTAATCCACAGTCTTTAATAGTTGTAGACCCACCTCATTCAATAACATACATCTTATCTAGGTTGGCAACACCTCACATAAACACATCGCTATCACTCCCCACAGCACGTAGGGACAGGGGGGAGAAGGCAGGGAAAAACCAGTCGTTAAGATAACCACCGCAGTCGACCGCACAGTGAGTTCCAGTGAGCACGAAAACTGCGAGTAGCTGTAGTACGGAAGACAATCAGATAAGTAGTTAGCCTAAAATTTTATAGTTTAACCATAGTTTACAACCATATAATCTCTCGGAAGTACAATCTCCGGATAGCTATCACCATTTAGCATCTCACCTAACATATATACTGCATTTAGCATACACTGACAGTTGCAGTACCAATACTGCAACTAAATAATTGTACATATTGTAAATATTTTCACCTGTATTTCAAACATAGATTTTGTAGCCTAAGTGTAATGGATCTGATGATGATCGCTTGACGATCGAAACTGGTCATCCTAGTGTTTTATTAATCTCATGTAATTTATTTCAGGATTAGGGCATAACCCATCTCTTTGGGTACATTCGTGTTGACCGACTGAAAAGCACTAAACTCTTGTTTACTAAGGCAACACTGAAAATATGGCTTCAAACACCACAAGGTTAAGCTATCTCGTTCTTGTTAACATTGGCATCAAGAACAGTTATGACGTACAATTGAACGGACTGTGGAGTTCAAGAACGGTGAAAAGAACACTTAAGACTCAACATTTTCAATTTGTTAGATGAACAATGACACCAAGCACACTTACGTCATTGTTCCAACGGATATGAAGGATCACTCACGGAATCAAAAGTCAGGACTGAGACATGCGGCGATAGTGCTCTGAAATGTGGTCACAAACAGCTAACATTTCTACAACGACGCAATTACCCTCTAGCGGCCTTGAGCATAACTACAGTTCGAACGATATTCACACGTATGCGCTAGGTATTTCTGGAACCAGACGACCACGAACTCCATTTGACCAAATTTTGCAGTTGCGTCATTGTTCCTCCGGAGCGGCGATATATTAATAAGTAAATAACACTCCTGGAAAGAATTTACATATATCAGTTTTGATCACTAATGCTCCATTTTAACAGTATCAAAACTAATAACTTTATCTTTATACTCTTATCTGCTTTCTCTAAGCCCACTGTTTTGAGGTCCTGTTGGATTTCTTGGATCCATTTTCCTCCTGCCTTCTTTTCGAAATTTCTTGCAACTAGTTGTTGTAAAATCCTATCTTCTGGTAGTCATAAGGTGGATGAAATAATAACATTATTGGTTTTACGTCCCGTTTGACTACATCGGCTTTTAGAGATGCCAGGGTGTTGGATTTTTCCCCGAAGGGGATCTTAAATGAGCCAGTAAATCTACTGACATGGCTCTATCGCACTTGCATACCTTCAAATGCCAACGGACTGCACCAGGATTCGATTCTGCAACCTCGGATACAGCACTTCAGACTCTGTCAACCTGGAATATGATTCGTCTTTCAGGTTTGAGGAGCTGATCAGTTCTACTTTCATTTTTAATTTGCAATAGGGTTTTACATGCATACATGGCTTTGGGGAGTGCTACAGCTTTAGTGTTGGAGCAATTTTTTTGGAGACTAGTGATCTGATCACGAAATTCTTCGATGTCACAGGCTAAACGAGCTAGATCTTCAGCAAATCACAGTCAGTTTGTGCTTATGACAGATTTTGTTCCGTTAAAATTTCATGATGTACCATAATGCTGGACATTTTTAGAAATCATTCTGAAACCACATACCATCAGTATCCAAATAAAGATTGGCATTACTAACCTACTATATAAGTTTTGACTGAGGGGTATTATCTTCCAATGACCGAGACAATATCTTCTAGAAAGAAGCACTTGTCACTGTGACCAGGCTCCTGTATAGGCAGTCCACTTTAATCAAAATTACTGTACATACATACATACATTTTCATTTGAGACTGTTTTGCCTTTCAGCGTTCAGTCTAGTATGCAAGCCTCAGATGGCGAGAAATCCCCTATTATTCACTTTGGAATCATTCAACACTGAATCTAACCATCACCTCCTAGGTCTACCTCTGCTTCTCTTACCCTCTACTGCCGAACTCATTAACCTCTTCTCACCCAATCTCATCACATGACCCCACCATCCGAGTCGGCTCATACGAACATCTTCATCTAGTGTGTTCATTTCAAGCTTTGCCTTTATCCCTTCATTACGAGTACTTTCCTGCCATTGCTCCCATCCATTTGTCTCAGCAATCATTCGTGCTATCCTCATTTCAGTTACCTCTAGCTCATGTATCAAATATCCTGCATCTACTCAGCTCTCACTTCCATACAGCAAGGTCGGTTTAAATACTGAGCGATGTAGGGAGAGGTAAGTCGATATACTAATTTATTTCTTGCAGAATACTGTAGATCACAACTAAGAACTCACTACGTTGGCTTTTCTGTACCTCGACTATTTCTTTCCCCATACTACCTTCCTGAGAGAATACACAGTCGTACTTAAAATGTTTCACCTGCTCCAATTTAGTTCCCCCTACCTGGCATTCTACACTGGTGTCAAAATTAAAGCTACTAACTGCTATTTCTCTGTCATCATCATCATCTTGTACAGTTTCCAGCTCCAGGCTGGGTCTGTTTGGAACATAAGCCTCGCCACTTAGTCCTTTCTTCCCACCACTTCTCCACTGTCACTCTGGTCCAGTCCTCGCCTCTCTTCTTGACACATTCCTCCACTCCTTTCAGCCATCTATCTCTTGGTCTTCCCCTTGGTCATTTCTTCTGCATCTGCATCACATGTATCCTCTTGGGAATCTTCTTCTCTTCCATTCTCTTTAAGTGTCCATACCACCTCAGTCTTGATGTCTCAAAACTACCTTGCAAGGATTCCTCTTTCACTATTTCCCTGACCTTTGTGACTGTTCCGGTCACAATGTTCCCAAACCCTTATTTGGTTGACTGCAAGAGAAGTCAGGTTAGGGTAATTTGTTCATACCATTTCTTTTCTTGTTCATCATCATCATTTAGGTTGTAGAATTTCATTTTATTTAGTGTATATATATCTTGTGTATCTCGGGGACTCAGTCAGGAATATTTCATTTAATTTGTATGGGAGATGTCAGTATACAAGACAGCGGATTGTGTAGGTAAGCTACAAGATGTTGCAACAGCAGGAAACTCTAGGCCAAATTTAGATTGGGCCGAGAATAACTTCCCTTGGCTTGAAGAAAGCTTTGTGTAAATTGTGTAAGGTTCTGACGTCAGAGAAGAGTTTCGCGCCACGAGTTGTAAGAAATATACATGGGTTCGAGATTATTGGTGTATTTTGTATGGGTTGGAGGGTATCATGACCCTGGCGGAGAAAGACGAAAACATGTGTTTACAAGATGAGAGGTGGGATGTTCGTGTATAGCGGGGCTTCACTTCTATTGTAGCGTCTGATTGGAAAGGTCGCGTTCTCGTAATTTGGCGTAGGCCTATTTGGAGAAACAGTTTTGTTGAAAGCATGGCTTGTGAATGTACTCGAAACGGCTACATATCACAACGATGTTATCTCTGTTAGCACAATTCAAGTTGGGTACGGAAGCACATTCATTTCTCTCGCAGAGATGTGGCTATGTAAACCAGTAAACATCTCTAACCTCAAACCACGTGTGGAAAATCTTAGAAATGCTGGGGAGAACTGATCTATCGAGCATGTCTCGTAGATTATCTGCTAGATCGTCGATGAGTGAGTAACAAACATCTTTATATTCCAACATTCATTTTGGGTCACATGTTTTCGTCATTGCCGAGGAGAGAAGATAGTAAACCATAGTCTGTTCGACGAGAGTCCCCGCCATATGTTTAAAGTTGATATTAATACACATATTTTGAAGGTTATAATTAGTTTTCTTTATAGGGAATTACACCTAATAGTTGAACGCCCAAATGATACCAGTTAGGTTGACCAAATGTGTGTCCAACACTCCACGACCCTGCCATTTCAATTGTGTGGTATATGATGAAGTACTTCCGATCAAAAATAGGAGGATGATTTTGGGAAGTTTTAAATCAGTCGCCCAAGAAGGGCTGGTAAAAAGTTACAACATAGCACCTCAACGTGGGGCAAGAGTAGGGAAACCTAGCAGGTATCATTAGGGCACATATGCACACAGCCGATAGACACCTTAGGAGTATTAGGGTTCACAGTAATTTGTTTTGTTTTAAGGGGTATGTCCACATCAGACAATTTAGAATTAAGGTCAAGGGTTGTGTGTAAATCAAACAGTAAAATGTCAGGTAATCAGGAAACTGGGGGAAGTGGCAGTGAGGAAGATGTGGAAAAGACAGTGGGAACATATGTTACCATTGTTACTACTGAGTCGCAGCTGATCGCTGAAGGTAGTAACTTAAATGTAAATGGGGGGGTTATGAACGATAGTTTGATCCAAATGCTACTGAGTGAAATAAAAGAGATTAAGAAGCAAGGAGAATCTATGAGTAAGGAAATTAAGGAGCAGGTAGGCTCTGTAAATGAGAAGGTAGAGTCAGTGACCAAACAGATAGTAGAAGTGAAGGAATTTGTAAGTAAGGAAATTCAGGAGAGCAACAGGGCCACGAACACAAGGATAGAGAGTCTCAGCAAAGAAATACGGGACCATAAGTCTGTCCTTAATAGTAGAATGGAGAGTATGAACCTGGAATTAAGTGGGAAAATTAGCAAACAGGGAGAGGAAATCAGGGCAGAAATGCAGGGGAATCAGGCTGGGATCACAAGTAGGCTAGAAGGAATGGAAGGCCATCAGAACCAGCAAGATGTGGAAATAACGAAAATTAAGTCAGAGATAGCTAGTTCAAGGGCAGAAGTACAGAATGTAACGGGAAAGTGTGATGAGATATGCAACACTGTAAGTGGGAATAAGAGGGAATATTTAGATAGAGTAGGTGCCGTTGAAAATAAGTTGGGAGAGATTGAGGGTCTGAGAGGGAAGCAGGTGGCATTGACCGAGAAAAACGAAAAGCTGCAGGAAGAGCTGATAAAGGTCAGGAGAGAGTTGAAAGAGCGACCGATGAGTCAAAGGGTTGTGATGCCATCTAGTTTGCTACTCAGGGACCCTGGTCTGCCACAATTTAACTCAAGGCAGTTCAACCCTATGGAGTTTTTAAAAACCATTGAGAAGAAATTCAGCAAGGATCTAGAAGACGGGGTTGTCGAATGGGAAACAGTGTTGGAGATCTTGTCTAACTCATTTCAAGGGGATGTGAAAGCATGGTTCCAAATATACAGGCCTAACATGAATAGTTTAAGGGAATTCAGGGATAAATTCAAAGCTAAGTTCTGGGGGGAGGGGGTACAGTCCAGGGAAAGGGAAAAATTAACTTTTGGGAAATATAAGGAGAGAGAAGGGGTATCCCTGACAGAATATTTTTTGGCACATGTACTTATTTGGAAGAATTTGGATGGGCTGACCTCTGACAGTGATGTGGTTAGGGTCATGTTGAAGCACTTCCCACCTAGAATTCAGGAGGCAGCTTGTATGCAGAAGGTAAGGACGGTAGAAGAGTTGGAAGAGCTTCTTACGAGCTTTGACGTTTTAGGCAAGCAGCACATGGAGAGGCCAGAGGTCAAACAGGAATTTAGGGGCAATAGGGGGAATAATCAGGAGTTTAATAGGGGTAGATTTAATCAGGAGCAAAGAGATTATCAGCAGAGGCAGGAAAACTATCAGAGAGGTGGGGGGCGTCAGGATAATTCACAGCGACAGGAAGGTAACTATCAGAGAGGTGGGGGGCGTCAGGAAGGTGGTAACGAAAGAGTACAGGTGAACCAGAGGAGACAAGAACAAGGTGGTCAAGGAGCTTTAAACTCCGAACGGGCTGTGCAGGGAGGTCAGTCAGGCAGTCCGTAAGAAATGAAGTCAAGCAGTGTGTTATTGTGGGTGAGGAGGATTTTATGCCTATGAGTCGGGAGGATCTGCTAGCTGACCAGCAGGAGTTCTCATGTATCGGGGAGAAGGAGGCTTTTATGTCAACTGTTGAGTTGAGCATACTAGGTAAGAGAGTGCAGGCATTGGTGGATTCGGGGAGTGAGAGAAGTGTCATCAGTAAGGGATTTTATGATACTTTAATCAAGGACGGTGGTAAGTTGGAAGAAATTCCAGTTAAGTCGACATATGTGGTAACTGCTGTTGGTAATAAATCCCAAAGAGTGGGAAAGCAGGTATTGTTGCCCATGAGGTTTGGTAATGAAGTTGACCACAAGACTTGCTTGGTAATTCCTAACCTAATTTATGAAATGATTTTGGGGATAGACTGGCTTAACGAGCATAGTGCTGTTATTGATTTTGACCGGGGTGTCATCAACTTTGTGAGGGGGAATATAAGCCAGGAGATGAGAATGAAATGCAAGAGTGTAGATAAGACAGTAAAGGCATGTGTTACTGAGGTCACTGTAGGGGATATGGCAGAAGGTAAGGCTGACGATGAGGAGGAAGTTGTGGATTTATGTCACATTGCTGTGGAGGGTGATAAGTGTGATCAACTCCAGCAGGCTGTGGATAAGAGTGGTTTAAGTGTTGAGGAGAGGGATAAGTTGTTAGAGGTTTTAGAGCTAAACCAAGAAGTTTTCAGTGACAAGCCAGGGCTAACACATGTCTATACGCATCAGTTCGAAATTGTAGATCATTCTCCATTTTCAGGACCCAAGTACCCGATACCTCACAAATTTGCTGATGCTGTGGAGAAAGAAATAGGCATTATGCTGAATCAGGGTATTATTGAGCCTTCAACTAGTGCATATCTGAATCCCTTAGTTGTGGTTGGGAAGAGTGATGGCTCGGTCAGGTTGTGTATTGATGCCAGGCAGCTCAATTGTAGGATATCTGGGGACCAACAGAGGCCAGAATGTGTTGAGGAACTGGTTCAGAAATTCAATGGTAAGCAATGGTTTTCCACTATGGATCTGAGTGCATCATTTTGGCAGGTACCGTTGAGAGAACAGGACAGGAAGTTGACTGCGTTTAGCTTTAAGAGTGGTTTGTACCAATTCAGGGTCGTTCCTTTCGGAACAAAGACCAGCAGTTCAGCGTTGATTAGGGCCTTAAATCTAGTGTTAGGGAGGGACACACACGAGTTTGTGACAATGTACATAGATGATTTAATTGTTGCATCTTACACATTAAAGGAACACCTGGATCACTTAGACATTGTTTTGGGGAAATTAAGGGACGGGGGATTTACAATTAAACTTAAGAAGTCTCTGTTTTGCACAACATCAATCACATTTTTAGGGCATACTATCACAACACAAGGGGTGTCTCCCGAACAGTCACGATTAGACAAGATTCACAACACTGCTACACCACGTAACGCCAAACAATTGAGGTCAATATTAGGGGTTTTCAATTATTTTCGTAGATTCGTAGTTAAATATTCCTGTCTTGTAGAACCGTTTAGGGAATTGCTGAAGCAGGGTACTAAGTGGGTATGGACCCAGGTGCACGATGAGGCTTTTAAGGAGTTGAAGAGAGGCTTTGTAGAGACTGTCATGCTTAGGTATCCTCGTCTGGATTGTCCCTACATTTTGATGACTGATGCGAGCATGCAAGGCATCTCAGGCATTTTGTGTCAGGAGGATAGTGAGGGCAATCTAGGGATTGTCTCATTAGCAAGCAGAGGGCTAAGCATGGCGGAGAAGAGATATACAATTACTGAAATAGAGATGTTAGCAATCGTATACTCTCTAGGGAAGTTTAGGAGTTATGTGTTGGGCAGTAAGTTGCAGATACTGACTGACCATCATGCATTACTTTTTATTGGATCCTGCAAGCTCACTTCGAACAGGATGTCAAGGTGGATATTGGCTATAAGTGAATATAACTTTGAGGTAAGGCATATTAAGGGTACTGAGAACATTGTGGCTGACTTCATGAGTAGAAACATTGGGGGTGATGAGGGTCATCAGGTACTGGAGGTACAGGAAGGTGTTGTTATCTGCGTAACCAAGGTAAGCGAGTGTGATTATGAGATACGCTGCTTAAGGAATCTGCTTGTAGAGCAGGAGAAGGATGAGGTCTTAGGTGATATCTTGACTCAGTTGAGAGGTATGGATGTGGATAGTAGAATTAAGGTTGGAAAGTATTGGTACAAGTTGGAGTGTGGTTTCTTGGCTAGGCTGTGCCATGAAGGTGCCTGGAGAGTGTGTGTGCCAAGCTCATTGCAGGTAACGATGATTTGGTATCATCACAAGGCTTTAGGGCATTTTGGATCAAGCAAGGTTCTTTTTGCTGTTCAGCAGCATTTCATTTGGAAGAACATGGGAAGGCAGATTAGGAAAGTTCTGGCAAGTTGTGACTCGTGTCAACGGTGTAAATGCCCAACGAGGTTTCTTGAGGGACCTCGGCAAATGGTGATCACTGAAAAACCAAGGGATTTACTCTGTGTCGATCTGTATGGTCCATTGGTTAAAGCTCAGTTTGGATATCAGTATATCTTCGTGGTTGTTGACGCATTCAGTAAACTCGTCAAACTGTATCCCCTGAGAAAAGCGACCGGGAAGGGTTGTGTCCTACAGATCACTGATAAGTATGTACCTGAGTTTGGGGTGCCTCTCAGGATACTATCAGACCACGGTAGTCAATTCACCTTAAAGATCTGGAAAACCAAGTTGAGTGAATTGGGTATCAAGCACATATTCTCATCTATTCGATATCCTCAAGGGAATTTGTCCGAACGAGTTATGAGAGAATTAGGGAGAGTATTTCGCACCTATGTGAGCAATCGCCACAATGCGTGGTTCTCCAAGTTAGGAGATATTGAACGATGGTTCAATAGTACGTTCCATGAGAGTGTAAAATGCACTCCCTATGAAATTCAGTATGGTAGGAAGCCTACCAATGAGCTTGCTAGAATGCTAGGTTTGGTCACGGGAGAGGAGATTGGGAAGGATGTTTGTATCCAGCTGGCTAGGGACAACTTAATCAAGGCAGGGAATAAGCGTAGGCGCCAGCAGAAGCGGGTAAAGTTTGATTCTTTTGAAGTAGGCGATCAGGTGCTTCTGAGGGTTCCATATCCGTCTTCAGCTGTAGATAAGGAGATAGGGAAGTTTTTTCATCTATTTCAGGGGCCTTTTAAGGTGGTTAAACGTATTGGTGAGTGTGCCTATAGTTTAACGGACCAGGATGGTAAGTCTGTCAGTACACATAATATTAGGAATCTCCGTAGATATCACTCTGTAAAATAATATGGCATGGACTCTTAGAGAATCAGTCAACATAACGTGATGGCATGACAAAACTCAAGAGATGTGACGAAGAATGCTAACCAGCAAAGTGGCATCGAGTGTTAGATGGATAGATGGTATGATAAGGCCTGTTGTAACTTTTTACCAGCCCTTCTTGGGCGACTGATTTAAAACTTCCCAAAATCATCCTCCTATTTTTGATCGGAAGTACTTCATCATACACCACACAATTGAAATGGCAGGGTCGTGGAGTGTTGGACACACATTTGGTCAACCTAACTGGTATCATTTGGGCGTTCAACTATTAGGTGTAATTCCCTATAAAGAAAACTAATTATAACCTTCAAAATATGTGTATTAATATCAACTTTAAACATATGGCGGGGACTCTCGTCGAACAGACTATGGTTTACTATCTTCTCTCCTCGGCAATGACGAAAACATGTGACCCAAAATGAATGTTGGAATATAAAGATGTTTGTTACTCACTCATCGACGATCTAGCAGATAATCTACGAGACATGCTCGATAGATCAGTTCTCCCCAGCATTTCTAAGATTTTCCACACGTGGTTTGAGGTTAGAGATGTTTACTGGTTTACATAGCCACATCTCTGCGAGAGAAATGAATGTGCTTCCGTACCCAACTTGAATTGTGCTAACAGAGATAACATCGTTGTGATATGTAGCCGTTTCGAGTACATTCACAAGCCATGCTTTCAACAAAACTGTTTCTCCAAATAGGCCTACGCCAAATTACGAGAACGCGACCTTTCCAATCAGACGCTACAATAGAAGTGAAGGAATTTGTAAGTAAGGAAATTCAGGAGAGCAACAGGGCCACGAACACAAGGATAGAGAGTCTCAGCAAAGAAATACGGGACCATAAGTCTGTCCTTAATAGTAGAATGGAGAGTATGAACCTGGAATTAAGTGGGAAAATTAGCAAACAGGGAGAGGAAATCAGGGCAGAAATGCAGGGGAATCAGGCTGGGATCACAAGTAGGCTAGAAGGAATGGAAGGCCATCAGAACCAGCAAGATGTGGAAATAACGAAAATTAAGTCAGAGATAGCTAGTTCAAGGGCAGAAGTACAGAATGTAACGGGAAAGTGTGATGAGATATGCAACACTGTAAGTGGGAATAAGAGGGAATATTTAGATAGAGTAGGTGCCGTTGAAAATAAGTTGGGAGAGATTGAGGGTCTGAGAGGGAAGCAGGTGGCATTGACCGAGAAAAACGAAAAGCTGCAGGAAGAGCTGATAAAGGTCAGGAGAGAGTTGAAAGAGCGACCGATGAGTCAAAGGGTTGTGATGCCATCTAGTTTGCTACTCAGGGACCCTGGTCTGCCACAATTTAACTCAAGGCAGTTCAACCCTATGGAGTTTTTAAAAACCATTGAGAAGAAATTCAGCAAGGATCTAGAAGACGGGGTTGTCGAATGGGAAACAGTGTTGGAGATCTTGTCTAACTCATTTCAAGGGGATGTGAAAGCATGGTTCCAAATATACAGGCCTAACATGAATAGTTTAAGGGAATTCAGGGATAAATTCAAAGCTAAGTTCTGGGGGGAGGGGGTACAGTCCAGGGAAAGGGAAAAATTAACTTTTGGGAAATATAAGGAGAGAGAAGGGGTATCCCTGACAGAATATTTTTTGGCACATGTACTTATTTGGAAGAATTTGGATGGGCTGACCTCTGACAGTGATGTGGTTAGGGTCATGTTGAAGCACTTCCCACCTAGAATTCAGGAGGCAGCTTGTATGCAGAAGGTAAGGACGGTAGAAGAGTTGGAAGAGCTTCTTACGAGCTTTGACGTTTTAGGCAAGCAGCACATGGAGAGGCCAGAGGTCAAACAGGAATTTAGGGGCAATAGGGGGAATAATCAGGAGTTTAATAGGGGTAGATTTAATCAGGAGCAAAGAGATTATCAGCAGAGGCAGGAAAACTATCAGAGAGGTGGGGGGCGTCAGGATAATTCACAGCGACAGGAAGGTAACTATCAGAGAGGTGGGGGGCGTCAGGAAGGTGGTAACGAAAGAGTACAGGTGAACCAGAGGAGACAAGAACAAGGTGGTCAAGGAGCTTTAAACTCCGAACGGGCTGTGCAGGGAGGTCAGTCAGGCAGTCCGTAAGAAATGAAGTCAAGCAGTGTGTTATTGTGGGTGAGGAGGATTTTATGCCTATGAGTCGGGAGGATCTGCTAGCTGACCAGCAGGAGTTCTCATGTATCGGGGAGAAGGAGGCTTTTATGTCAACTGTTGAGTTGAGCATACTAGGTAAGAGAGTGCAGGCATTGGTGGATTCGGGGAGTGAGAGAAGTGTCATCAGTAAGGGATTTTATGATACTTTAATCAAGGACGGTGGTAAGTTGGAAGAAATTTCAGTTAAGTCGACATATGTGGTAACTGCTGTTGGTAATAAATCCCAAAGAGTGGGAAAGCAGGTATTGTTGCCCATGAGGTTTGGTAATGAAGTTGACCACAAGACTTGCTTGGTAATTCCTAACCTAATTTATGAAATGATTTTGGGGATAGACTGGCTTAACGAGCATAGTGCTGTTATTGATTTTGACCGGGGTGTCATCAACTTTGTGAGGGGGAATATAAGCCAGGAGATGAGAATGAAATGCAAGAGTGTAGATAAGACAGTAAAGGCATGTGTTACTGAGGTCACTGTAGGGGATATGGCAGAAGGTAAGGCTGACGATGAGGAGGAAGTTGTGGATTTATGTCACATTGCTGTGGAGGGTGATAAGTGTGATCAACTCCAGCAGGCTGTGGATAAGAGTGGTTTAAGTGTTGAGGAGAGGGATAAGTTGTTAGAGGTTTTAGAGCTAAACCAAGAAGTTTTCAGTGACAAGCCAGGGCTAACACATGTCTATACGCATCAGTTCGAAATTGTAGATCATTCTCCATTTTCAGGACCCAAGTACCCGATACCTCACAAATTTGCTGATGCTGTGGAGAAAGAAATAGGCATTATGCTGAATCAGGGTATTATTGAGCCTTCAACTAGTGCATATCTGAATCCCTTAGTTGTGGTTGGGAAGAGTGATGGCTCGGTCAGGTTGTGTATTGATGCCAGGCAGCTCAATTGTAGGATATCTGGGGACCAACAGAGGCCAGAATGTGTTGAGGAACTGGTTCAGAAATTCAATGGTAAGCAATGGTTTTCCACTATGGATCTGAGTGCATCATTTTGGCAGGTACCGTTGAGAGAACAGGACAGGAAGTTGACTGCGTTTAGCTTTAAGAGTGGTTTGTACCAATTCAGGGTCGTTCCTTTCGGAACAAAGACCAGCAGTTCAGCGTTGATTAGGGCCTTAAATCTAGTGTTAGGGAGGGACACACACGAGTTTGTGACAATGTACATAGATGATTTAATTGTTGCATCTTACACATTAAAGGAACACCTGGATCACTTAGACATTGTTTTGGGGAAATTAAGGGACGGGGGATTTACAATTAAACTTAAGAAGTCTCTGTTTTGCACAACATCAATCACATTTTTAGGGCATACTATCACAACACAAGGGGTGTCTCCCGAACAGTCACGATTAGACAAGATTCACAACACTGCTACACCACGTAACGCCAAACAATTGAGGTCAATATTAGGGGTTTTCAATTATTTTCGTAGATTCGTAGTTAAATATTCCTGTCTTGTAGAACCGTTTAGGGAATTGCTGAAGCAGGGTACTAAGTGGGTATGGACCCAGGTGCACGATGAGGCTTTTAAGGAGTTGAAGAGAGGCTTTGTAGAGACTGTCATGCTTAGGTATCCTCGTCTGGATTGTCCCTACATTTTGATGACTGATGCGAGCATGCAAGGCATCTCAGGCATTTTGTGTCAGGAGGATAGTGAGGGCAATCTAGGGATTGTCTCATTAGCAAGCAGAGGGCTAAGCATGGCGGAGAAGAGATATACAATTACTGAAATAGAGATGTTAGCAATCGTATACTCTCTAGGGAAGTTTAGGAGTTATGTGTTGGGCAGTAAGTTGCAGATACTGACTGACCATCATGCATTACTTTTTATTGGATCCTGCAAGCTCACTTCGAACAGGATGTCAAGGTGGATATTGGCTATAAGTGAATATAACTTTGAGGTAAGGCATATTAAGGGTACTGAGAACATTGTGGCTGACTTCATGAGTAGAAACATTGGGGGTGATGAGGGTCATCAGGTACTGGAGGTACAGGAAGGTGTTGTTATCTGCGTAACCAAGGTAAGCGAGTGTGATTATGAGATACGCTGCTTAAGGAATCTGCTTGTAGAGCAGGAGAAGGATGAGGTCTTAGGTGATATCTTGACTCAGTTGAGAGGTATGGATGTGGATAGTAGAATTAAGGTTGGAAAGTATTGGTACAAGTTGGAGTGTGGTTTCTTGGCTAGGCTGTGCCATGAAGGTGCCTGGAGAGTGTGTGTGCCAAGCTCATTGCAGGTAACGATGATTTGGTATCATCACAAGGCTTTAGGGCATTTTGGATCAAGCAAGGTTCTTTTTGCTGTTCAGCAGCATTTCATTTGGAAGAACATGGGAAGGCAGATTAGGAAAGTTCTGGCAAGTTGTGACTCGTGTCAACGGTGTAAATGCCCAACGAGGTTTCTTGAGGGACCTCGGCAAATGGTGATCACAGAAAAACCAAGGGATTTACTCTGTGTCGATCTGTATGGTCCATTGGTTAAAGCTCAGTTTGGATATCAGTATATCTTCGTGGTTGTTGACGCATTCAGTAAACTCGTCAAACTGTATCCCCTGAGAAAAGCGACCGGGAAGGGTTGTGTCCTACAGATCACTGATAAGTATGTACCTGAGTTTGGGGTGCCTCTCAGGATACTATCAGACCACGGTAGTCAATTCACCTCAAAGATCTGGAAAACCAAGTTGAGTGAATTGGGTATCAAGCACATATTCTCATCTATTCGAAATCCTCAAGGGAATTTGTCCGAACGAGTTATGAGAGAATTAGGGAGAGTATTTCGCACCTATGTGAGCAATCGCCACAATGCGTGGTTCTCCAAGTTAGGAGATATTGAACGATGGTTCAATAGTACGTTCCATGAGAGTGTAAAATGCACTCCCTATGAAATTCAGTATGGTAGGAAGCCTACCAATGAGCTTGCTAGAATGCTAGGTTTGGTCACGGGAGAGGAGATTGGGAAGGATGTTTGTATCCAGCTGGCTAGGGACAACTTAATCAAGGCAGGGAATAAGCGTAGGCGCCAGCAGAAGCGGGTAAAGTTTGATTCTTTTGAAGTAGGCGATCAGGTGCTTCTGAGGGTTCCATATCCGTCTTCAGCTGTAGATAAGGAGATAGGGAAGTTTTTTCATCTATTTCAGGGGCCTTTTAAGGTGGTTAAACGTATTGGTGAGTGTGCCTATAGTTTAACGGACCAGGATGGTAAGTCTGTCAGTACACATAATACTAGGAATCTCCGTAGATATCACTCTGTAAAATAATAAGGCATGGACTCGTAGAGAATTAGTGAACATAACGTGATGGCATGACAAAACTCAAGAGATGTGACGAAGAATGCTAACCAGCAAAGTGGCATCGAGTGTTAGATGGATAGATGGTATGATAAGGCCTGTGCAGGCAAATACCATGGCTTGTGAAGCGATAGGGTCTCATGATGAGACGAAGAAAATGAAGTGGTAGACCTAAGACACTTGAGAGAAATCAGTGAGGCTAGGAAATGGACACAATAAGACATTCGAGAGAGTGAGAATGTGTGAAAATTTGACAAGTGTGTATGTATATATGTCTTCCAGGGTTTATTTATGTAATAGTGTAATTCTTTGTGTTTTCAGTGCGTTGCTTGTTTGAGTGTTTGTGATCCACACTTGTTTCACCCGTGTGAATCACATGGGGGCGTATTGTGACTGTTCCGGTCACAATGTTCCCAAACCCTTATTTGGTTGACTGCAAGAGAAGTCAGGTTAGGGTAATTTGTTCATACCATTTCTTTTCTTGTTCATCATCATCATTTAGGTTGTAGAATTTCATTTTATTTAGTGTATATATATCTTGTGTATCTCGGGGACTCAGTCAGGAATATTTCATTTAATTTGTATGGGAGATGTCAGTATACAAGACAGCGGATTGTGTAGGTAAGCTACAAGATGTTGCAACAGCAGGAAACTCTAGGCCAAATTTAGATTGGGCCGAGAATAACTTCCCTTGGCTTGAAGAAAGCTTTGTGTAAATTGTGTAAGGTTCTGACGTCAGAGAAGAGTTTCGCGCCACGAGTTGTAAGAAATATACATGGGTTCGAGATTATTGGTGTATTTTGTATGGGTTGGAGGGTATCATGACCCTGGCGGAGAAAGACGAAAACATGTGTTTACAAGATGAGAGGTGGGATGTTCGTGTATAGCGGGGCTTCACTTCTATTGTAGCGTCTGATTGGAAAGGTCGCGTTCTCGTAATTTGGCGTAGGCCTATTTGGAGAAACAGTTTTGTTGAAAGCATGGCTTGTGAATGTACTCGAAACGGCTACATATCACAACGATGTTATCTCTGTTAGCACAATTCAAGTTGGGTACGGAAGCACATTCATTTCTCTCGCAGAGATGTGGCTATGTAAACCAGTAAACATCTCTAACCTCAAACCACGTGTGGAAAATCTTAGAAATGCTGGGGAGAACTGATCTATCGAGCATGTCTCGTAGATTATCTGCTAGATCGTCGATGAGTGAGTAACAAACATCTTTATATTCCAACATTCATTTTGGGTCACATGTTTTCGTCATTGCCGAGGAGAGAAGATAGTAAACCATAGTCTGTTCGACGAGAGTCCCCGCCATATGTTTAAAGTTGATATTAATACACATATTTTGAAGGTTATAATTAGTTTTCTTTATAGGGAATTACACCTAATAGTTGAACGCCCAAATGATACCAGTTAGGTTGACCAAATGTGTGTCCAACACTCCACGACCCTGCCATTTCAATTGTGTGGTATATGATGAAGTACTTCCGATCAAAAATAGGAGGATGATTTTGGGAAGTTTTAAATCAGTCGCCCAAGAAGGGCTGGTAAAAAGTTACACCTTATCATTCCTCACCCTGTCTCTTCTTGTTACTCCGACCCTACTTCGTAGGAACTTCTTGCCTGTATTCTGCTTATGTCTCTTTTCTTCATTATCCATGTTTCTGATGCATAGGTCAGTATCGGGATATAGTAGCTTCTGTATAACACTTCCTTGCTTTTTTGTGGGACATCTTTATTCCACATTAAGCTCCTAATGTTTCTGCCAGTCTGCCACGTTCCGTACTCTCTTTGTCATTTCTCCCATTTTCCTCCACTATACTTCCCAAGTACTTGAGACTTTCCACTTTCTTCAGCTGTCCACCTCCAAGTGTTATCCCACTCATTGGTCTGTCCTTTTTCCTGGTCGTTAACAGAATCTCACATTTACTGTTGAACTTCCATCCGTACTCTCCCACTGTTTCTTCCCAAGCCTTCAGTTGCTCCTGAATTTCCTCCTCCTTGTTTCCCCAGACCATGAGATCATCTGCAAACACCATTGCTTTCATCTTATCTTTCCTGCTACCCATGTCATTACCTCGTCCATAACCACAAAAGTCCTCTCGGCACGCCGGAAGGCAGAGGTAGATTTCACCGGACAAACTTGGGGATAGGCGAAAATAGGCAGAATATGCAGGTTTTCGTAGAAGGATCAGACCTCATTTATTGCGAGAAGGTATTTTATAATTGGAGCTTAATTAACTTTGTTTTTCGTCATTTTATGCTTATTTTAAACATTTTATTGTCATATGGGAACGGTAACCTTCTTGTCATTTGGGGTCCATTTTTATACTTGTGGTCACACTGTCCTTATGCAAGGTTTCGACACTGATGTGTAACTATGTAACGGTCTGTTACTTCTTCACGCAAAATTCTATCTCCCGCAGAGATGTTGGTTCGTTCCTCAGTTTAGAGGCTGCGACAACACGGTCATGTAACCCCGTGTACTTAGGGATGGCTGTATTAGTCTGTAATTCAGGTAAGGACTGCAGACGGTCAATTTCAAGCAGTAGTTCCTAATGTTGCTACCAGGTACTACCGTCAACGACACCTAGCTGTGAACTTGGCTACTAGATGCCACCCCAACCAGCAACTCGCAACGAATGTTGGAACTTCCCCTCCAAAGGAAAGCATACTGAGGGATTTTAGCGCTCAGAAAATCCGACGACTTCGGCCGGCTTTGAAACCGCGACCTTGGGCATAGACATTCAGCATGCTACCAGTTACGCCACCGAAGCCGCTTCCCACTTAGTCAGATGGAAATACTGAATCTGATCTCGTGCAAGTGCGTTGTCATGGCAACGTCTGATGGCACATCCCTCATCAATTTAGTAGTGTTGCCATGGCAACCTCTGATAGCTCTTAGCATTTTCTTCTAATTCCGAAATCATTTTTCTCATCCCTTGGCGTAATGGTGGGTCATATCAAAAATTCTTTCAGACAAAAGTTTTAGGTAATTGTTAGGGGAATATTGTCCATTTTGTACGGTTTTGATATTGTGCCTATTAAGAGAGATATGATTAATGTTTCCCGAAAAACCCACTTTTTCCCACCCCTTTGGTCAATGGTTGGTGCTATAAAAAAACTCTTCAAACATAAATTTTTGGGCTTTATCCGACACATAGTATGAACGTTGAACGGATTCGATATTTCACATATTAAGAGAGTTATAGCAATATTTCACTTTTTCGAAAAAAGCCCCCCATTTTCACCCCCTTCGACCGATTTAGCCCAGTAATGAACTCGACCGAGATTTTATAGGTATACATATTCGGTAAAAAATTCAAATTGATTGTTGCAAAATTACGGCAGTTATCGTGTCCACAAGAAACTGATATACATATATATATACATACATAAATTATATATAAACTTTTGAACTGACGGTGGTTTTGGGGTCTGAGGGATGTGAAACGCGAAGATATGTCGAAATTTTCCGGAAGTCGAAACATGGTACCCATTGCAATAGTTAGCTTTCTAATGAAATCTACCTAATAAAGAGAAGGGGTGAAAGTGCACTACCCTGTTTCAGGCCACTCATTTGTCTGAACCAGTCTGTTCTTTCCCCTCCAACTTTCACACAACTCACACTTCCACAATACATCTCCTTCACTCTGTCTAAAGTCCCTTTTTCCACTCCCATGTTTTCCATTGCTTTCCAAACCTTCTCCCTACACACACTATCATAGGCCTTTTCGATGTCCAGGAAGGCCATCAACAGATCCTCTCCAAATTCGCAGTGGTGTTCCTGGAGCTGTCACACTGATAATATGAGATCCACTGTTGATCTCCCAGGTCTGAATCCATACTGCTCCTCTGTCAATTCTCTCTCCACTTTGGCGTTGTAACGTTTTTGCTAGCCCACACGTTGAGCGTACAAGTGTAGCAGTTATTAATGCTCCATGTTGGTAGCGACAATTGTAACGGTTTGACTGCCCCTAACTGTTGGGAGACAAATGTAACTGTTTACCTTTGCCTAAGCTATGTTGTTTTAATGGGCGCCAAGACCTCAATGCAATGTTGAAATCTAAATTTGTATTTAACAACGTCTAGCTCTGGCAGAACATCTTCAAGACTCTATTCACTCAGATCGTGGTATGATTTGATCATTAACCCCACAAACAATTGTATCAGGAGAAGGAATTGGTCTATATCTAATGCTACCTACTGAAAGCAAAGATTGCATTGTAAAAGAAATGAATTTATTATATAAAACAAGAATACCAAAATTAATAATAAGTTTAAAATTTAAATAGGAGCGTTGTGATTTTAATATTACCGATAGAAAATTACGTGAAAACGGAGTCTGATAAATTATTGATTTTACTCTTATTCCCAAGCTATGAAGTTACTGAAATATTGATTAGAAAACAAAGAGAAACGAGAGATTGCGTATTTCTGCGTCATTTGCGCTTACCACTGGAAATTGCCAAAGCATTTCCCTCGTACTGGATGATGCTGTGAGCTTCCCACAGTCCCCTGGACGTCGTCATCTCGTCGATGTTTGATGATATACTGCTAGATTTGAAGATTCTCTGGTCCGTACATCGGACCCAAACACTCGTACAATCACACTGGTTAAGTTTTACAAAAGTAAGGCCTCCACTCCACGGAACATCGGAGCGACTCCCGCGTGCAAACGTACTCGTTAAGCTCTACACAGATAGTCCCCGTTCCACGCCGCGTCGAACGATATATGCCCCTCTCGCATTCCCCCTCTTCATCCGACTTCTAGCTTGCGTGGTCTCCACTGATTGGCTGCACCCCACGCGCTATACTCCCCTTCTCTGGGTCATTACACTCGGCGGGAGGGTTTCGTTCCAACAATTCGCCTTTCCTGGACGCTGCGACCCAGGATTGCGTCATGCTTTCCGACAAGATTAAGCGTGTACTTGAATTCCCAGTGAGTCACGTCTCTCGATATACCCTAACTGACGAAAACTCCGTCAAATTCCGCAATCACATAATTTTCTATGATATTGTCGTTCGTAATAATTTGCTTGATAGCGTTTTCTAAGACATAGAAAACCTATCTGAATGCTAATAATTTTTATAAAATGCTCCGAAAATACCTTAATAATAATTATAATAAATTAATAATAATAATAAATTAACATGAAAAATTCTCTTGGCTAACAATTTGCCGCGTAAATAAATATAGAATGGCTTCCTACTGACTTATGCCAGTTGCATAAAAAACCCTCGAAAAACACGTTACATATTCGCCTCGGATCATCGGATGATTTACCGTGACGACGGTCCATTATCCGATTATCCCAGACACGTTAATAAACCCCATCCAAAATACATATTACATAAATGAAATCACCCTAAATTACAGATATATACACTCATAATTTTTCTTCACGCACTTTGCGTCAAAGTTTGTTGTCACAATGGATTGCACTTTGCAACCAGTCCAATGTTTTACATATAGAATAGTGTTCCACGGATATTTCCGCCTTTCAAATTCCTCTATGTTGGAGAAATAGACATAATTAATGTGTGAGCACTATGTATTTATGATGTCATATCACACGCATTGAAGGTGTTCTGATATATTTATATCACCATAGAACTTCCTAATTTCACTGGAGGTCCCTTCCTTATGGTGAAATTTAATCTCACTTATCACTGAGCACACGATCACACTATTGTGGCAGCGCCTCGTGACCATAATACTTAATCTCTCTTTAAAGTAGATTAAATTAATATTGACTTCTGAAAAAAAAAACAGTAAATGCGCATTACATATAACACCAAATATTTCTGTGCCGTAATCGCCCTGTCTTGTTAATTTCCCGTAGACCATACTCTACTTAATACTAGTTCTCAACACAGACCAGTTCTCTTCACACAAATAATACCTTTTTACAAATTACCTTAAATTACACACTTACAAATCTTACATGGCGAGGCCGTAAACAGAAATCACGTGTGCTGATATGTATGAGTTTCATGAAGGACTGTCTCGCATTCTGATGGCCCATCTTTTGCCTCGTGGACGCCTTAAGCAAAAATACCCTGTTCAAGCGCTCACCCATCTCTTGGAGGCAAATGGGAATTCACCAGCGCTACCAAATTCTGGCCTTGGTGTATCGAGACATTTTAGTGCTCAAGAGCATCCGACAATCCCGTCATTATATAAATAATTCATGCTTTTGGGCTAATGCCGTGTGTATTTTTAATTTAAAACCATACGTTTCGGAGAAACCTTGCCTCCTTTTTCCATGATCAAAGAATTAACATATGGACTGTTAGAGTGCTCAATAATTCCATGGAAAAAGGAGGCAAGGTTTCTCCGAAACGTATGGTTTTAAATTAAAAATACACACGGCATTAGCCCAAAAGCATGAATTATTTATATAATAATCCGGGCCGTGAAAGCCTTAATATGCAAATCCCGTCATATTTCCCTGTACCTTAAAAACTCTCATTTACTTACAAACTACCCCCCTGTGCGACTTCTGATACGCCTGCCTTGAAGACCAGATCTTCCACGCACCAGACACCACACTTACTCATTTGATAGGCTGGCTCGCCAGCTAAACACACTCACTTTATGACACATATTTTCGTAGACTATGTATGTTATACGTTCCGTATAATCTGTTTCCCTCACTATTCTCCAGCACATATGCTGTTTTCCCAATACGTTTGGAAACTATAAATGTTTCTGCGTCACCTGCTTCCAACCTTGCAAGTGGCTCCCTTTAAATGAACGTCATCACGTTGCTCTACCTAGCATATTTCTCAGTGTCTGTAACGATGCCCTGTTGCTACTGTCCACACCTGCTAACCCTACCTTCCTATGGTGTCACACCTCTACTCGACACTCTATGACCTAAAAATGTCACTTCTGACTGACAGAATGACGACTTAGACAGCTTCAAAGTGAACCCTGCCTGATCTAACTTCTGAAAAACTATATCTAAATGACGTAGATGCTCCTCAAAACTGCGTGAACTAATTACCATATCATCAATGTAAATGGTTACAAACTCTCCTGTGTCATCCCCTAATGCGATGTTTAAAGCCGTAATTAAAGCTGCTGAACTACTCTTTAACCCATAAGGTGTTCTACAAAATTGATAAAGGTTATATTTATGACTAAAAGCTGTAAATGGTCTATCTTCGTACATAAGTGGCACTTGCCAAAAACTGGAACTCAAATCTACACAAGTGAAATACTTCTTCCCCTCAAATATTTGCATTAATTCCTCTATTGACATAGATTTCAGCTGATCTGAACTAATTCTACTGTTAACCAAACGAGCGTCTAAACAAATACGAACTGTGCCGTCGGTCTTGGGTACCGTGATCAAAGAATTAACATATGGACTGTTAGAGTGCTCAATAATCCCATCTTCAAGCATCTGGTTAATTTGTGCCTCAACTGCACTCTGATAAGCGAAAGGTACAGGATATCTATGTCCTGTGAATACTGACCTATCAATAACGTTCAATGAATGTGTATAGCAATTGGCCATACCAATGCGATCCTCAAAAACTCTCCTATTACACAATAACACATCATAGAGCCGAACACATTGTTCCACCTCTATATTACCCTGAAATGCAGCATCACGTAACGAGTCCTCTAGACTTCCGTTCGTAATCACACTGCCCACAAAACATGGAGAACCCCACTCTACGGCTGGCGATATCTCATTTAAAGTACAAATCACACCTACAATACTACTCCTCTGAATATGGTCATTGAACGCTACTTCTACTTCAGAATCTCCCCATTTAAATTTAAAACTCCCTACATCATAACATAAGTTACCAGACACTCTACTTAGCCACTCTGAACCCAAGATAACACTGAATACTAAATTTGGAATTACAAGGCAAATCTGCTTCTCTACATGATTATTAATTTTAATGTCTACTAAAACTTGCTTAGAAATTACTTTAGACCTCTTCCCAACAGCTGTGATAACAAAAGTGCTTTTAATTGGCATCTCCTCAAAATTTACTCCAGTTCCTTTCATTTTATCATAAAATGCACTACTTATGCAACTCTTCATACAACCACTATCAATTAAAACATCTGTGTACGCCTCGGACACGTTAAATTTAACTATGGGGCTCTTACTAGCCACTTCCTGAATAATACCTTCATCATTTAGTTCATGTAATAATTCATTTCTTACATTTAGGTCATAGGGTTCCTGTATAATTGTATGGACAGGGCATGCTACAGACTGAGATTCTGACCTTACTTCGCAGCCTGGTTCGCGTTTAAAGAACCGCTACAGCTGGCCGTAGTACTACTAACTACTAAACTGGTCTGGTTGTTCTGGGCTGTGTTGTCATTGTTTGGCTGTATATTACTACCACTAGGCTGTCCTCTTCCTTGACCCCTATTCTGGTTGTAATTATTGTCATTATAATTTCTTCCTTGATTTCCCCTGAAATCATTGTTTCTCCCTTGATTTCCCCTGTAATCATTGTTCCTCCCTTGATTTCCCCTGAAATCATTGTTCCTCCCTTGATACTGATTACCATAGCCATTTCCTCTGTTCTGATTTAGCTGATTATTATTTCTATTTTGAGCGTTGGCCCCTTCGCCACCGTTCCCTTGAACTTCCTGATGCCTGGCTTCATTAGGTCTATTATTATTATTACCCTGGTTCCTATTGAAATTGTCCTCATAACCCCCTCTCCCTAGTGCATCAAATGTGCTTAACAAATTTTCTACTTTTGATATAGTCTTTACATTCTGGATACAAGCAGCCTCCTTGATCCTATAGTGAAAGTTCCTAAGTAGCAACCTTACCACATCACTTTCCTCCTTCAACCCATCCAGATATTTACACACTAATACCTGTCCTAAAAAGTATTCGGTCATGGTGGAGCTTCCTTTAGGGTTATATTTACCACACACTACTCCCTCACGATGCTGCGACTGAATAACCTCATTCCAGAACTTTTCACAGAATTTCATTTTAAAATCATTAATATCAGTAAACTTGTCTCTGTAGACAGCAAACCAATTCCTCGTTTCCCCCACAAACACTTGTTCTAAAATTTCAACTACCTGGCACCACTCAATACTACCATCTTCCAACCTCTCCCCGAATTTATTTTCTATAGTATACATGAACTCCATTGGGCACCCCTGTCGATTGCTGAACTTACCCAGTTCTACCTCCCTGTGTGTGCTATTCACAAAAACTAGCCTATTCTGACTATTTTCTTGCCTGATCCTAGCTTTTAATTTTAATTCTAATTCAGCGATTTTCTCCTCAGCCTTCCTCTCAATACTGTTTACTGTTAATTTAATGTTCCCCTCTGATTCTTCTACTTTATCATATAGCTTTGCTGGTTTCTCCTGAATCTTGCTAATGCTCTCTTTATTACTCTCTCTTAAATCATTTACTTCTGCAACTATTTGTGAGTGGACTTTCTCAATTCTACCCCCCAGCTGTTCCTTAACCTCTTTAGTTGCTACCTGAATTTTGTCAATTTCTCCCCCCAATTGCTTTTTGACCTGCTGTGTTTCCAGTTGCACTAGTTCTTTTAAATTTTCAGCCTGTGTACCGATTCTAATTTCTAACTCCTCCTGTACTTTTCCTAATTTCTTGTCTACATCTGCAATGATCTCTTTAACCTTCTCTTCCATTACTCGTCTGATTTCTCCTCTAATCTGCTCCATTTTCACACTAATTTCCTTGTTGTTCTTATCTAATTTTGCATTATTCTGTTCTAATTTTTTATTTAAAGCTTCTGTACTTTCTTTATTTTCCCTACTGTTTTGTTCTAATTTTGCATTATTCTGTTCTTATTTTGCATTTAAAGCTTCTGTACTTTCTTTATTTTCCCTACTGTTTTGTTCTAATTTTGCATTATTCTGTTCTAATTTTGCATTTAAAGCTTCTGTACTTTCTTTATTTTCCCTACTGTTTTGTTCTAATTTTGCATTATTCTGTTCTAATTTTGCATTTAAGGCATCACTACTAACTTTGTTCTGATACATGAACTCGAGAAGTAAAGTTTTTAATTCTGGTTGGCCGCCTACACTCCCTGTTTCAGTATCGGGATTTACCTCCGCTACCCCGGTACTACCATCACTCGACATACTGCTCGTATCATCACTCTCCAGTTGATGACCACTACGTAACCTCATCTGTCTTTCTTTCTCATCCCCCATAATGATATACACTGATAAAGACAAATAACCCCCAAAATACAGGCACAGAAATATATACCCTTCTCCTTCCACAAATGTTATTAGGTTTTCAGCCCCAAGTTGTCGGCGACAAGTGTAACGTTTTGCTTAGGCTGGGATGACAAGTGAAACGGTATTTACTTTGCTCCACGTTGAGCGTACAAATGAAACGTTTTGCTAGCCCACACGTTGAGCGTACAAGTGTAGCAGTTATTAATGCTCCATGTCGGCAGCGACAATTGTAACGGTTTGACTGCCCCTAACTGTTGGGAGACAAATGTAACTGTTTACCTTTGCCTAAGCTATGTTGTTTTAATGGGCGCCAAGACCTCAAAGCAATGTTGAAATCTAAATTTGTATTTAACAACGTCTAGCTCTGGCAGAACATCTTCAAGACTCTATTCACTCAGATCGTGGTATGATTTGATCATTAACCCCACAAACAATTGTATCAGGAGAAGGAATTGGTCTATATCTAATGCTACCTACTGAAAGCAAAGATTGCATTGTAAAAGAAATGAATTTATTATATAAAACAAGAATACCAAAATTAATAATAAGTTTAAAATTTAAATAGGAGCGTTGTGATTTTAATATTACCGATAGAAAATTACGTGAAAACGGAGTCTGATAAATTATTGATTTTACTCTTATTCCCAAGCTATGAAGTTACTGAAATATTGATTAGAAAACAAAGAGAAACGAGAGATTGCGTATTTCTGCGTCATTTGCGCTTACCACTGGAAATTGCCAAAGCATTTCCCTCGTACTGGATGATGCTGTGAGCTTCCCACAGTCTCCTGGACGTCGTCATCTCGTCGATGTTTGATGATATACTGCTAGATTTGAAGATTCTCTGGTCCGTACATCGGACCCAAACACTCGTACAATCACACTGGTTAAGTTTTACAAAAGTAAGGCCTCCACTCCACGGAACATCGGAGCGACTCCCGCGTGCAAACGTACTCGTTAAGCTCTACACAGATAGTCCCCGTTCCACGCCGCGTCGAACGATATATGCCCCTCTCGCATTCCCCCTCTTCATCCGACTTCTAGCTTGCGTGGTCTCCACTGATTGGCTGCACCCCACGCGCTATACTCCCCTTCTCTGGGTCATTACACTCGGCGGGAGGGTTCCGTTCCAACAATTCGCCTTTCCTGGACGCTGGGACCCAGGATTGCGTCATGCTTTCCGACAAGATTAAGCGTGTACTTGAATTCCCAGTGAGTCACGTCTCTCGATATACCCTAACTGACGAAAACTCCGTAAAATTCCGCAATCACATAATTTTCTATGATATTGTCGTTCGTAATAATTTGCTTGATAGCGTTTTCTAAGACATAGAAAACCTATCTGAATGCTAATAATTTTTATAAAATGCTCCGAAAATACCTTAATAATAATTATAATAAATTAATAATAATAATAAATTAACATGAAAAATTCTCTTGGCTGAACAATTTGCCGCGTAAATAAATATAGAATGGCTTCCTACTGACTTATGCCAGTTGCATAAAAACCCCTCGAAAAACACGTTACAGCGTGTATTCTACTTTCTAATATGAAAAAAAAAAAGAAAATCCACAGCCTGCTTCCAGTCTCCGACCGGGTCAGGAATGGAATGAATGAAGCCCCCATCTAGCGGCGAGGATATGAACTGTGCCGGCTGCCGAGGCCTGACGCACTCCTCTGGGGCAATGATTAAATGAATGACAGATGAAATGAAATGATAGTGGAGAGTGTTGCTGGAATGAAATTTTGACGGGGAAAACCGGAGTACCCGGAGAAAAACCTGTCTGCCTCCGTTTTGTCCAGCACAGATCTCACATGGAGTGACCGGGATTTGAACCACAGACCCAACGGTGAGAGGCCGGCGTGCTGCCGCCTAAGCCACGGAGGGTTCTACTTTCTAATATCTTTTCATATATCTTGGCACAGTGTTGTATGATTGTGACCCCCCTGTAATTTCTGCACTCCTTTCTTAAATATTGGTACAATTAATCCTTTCTTCCAATCTTCTGGGGTATTTTTCTCTTTCCATACCACCCTCATCACACGATACAGCCACTGTTTCCCAACCTCCCCTGCTGCCTTCACCATTTCAACACTCACTTCGTCCACACCCGGTGCCCTTCCTCCTTTCATCTTGTCTATAGCCATTTCCAGTTCTCTCCCAGTCAGGTCCTTTTCCATTCCTGTGTTGTCTTCTCCATCTTCCAATATGCTGTCTTCCTCCCTATGACCATTTGGATTCAGCAAATCCTCCAAGTACTCTTTCCACACTGTCTTGAGTGTCTCTTTGTCGTGTACCTCATTTCCGTTTTTGTCCACCATTACCACATCCTCTCGCAGACCTCTTCTCTTACTTTTGACCTTCCCATAAAGTACTTTCTTATTTTCTCTGCTGTCTTTCTCCATCATCTCTGTCCACGTTACCATCAACTTCGTTATCTCCTCTGCGGCAATCTTGATTGATCTTTCTTCTTTATCTTATAAGCTTCCCTTGCTAGATCAGTTCTTTCCTGGAACCACACTCTGAAAGCCTTGTTCTTCCTTCCCACAGCTTCTATTACTCTCTCATTCCACCATGGTGTCTCTTAACACTGCTTTCTGTTGCTTGTTCTTCCACATACTGCCACTGCAGCTTCCACCATTGTATTTTTAAATTGCTTCCATTCCTCTTCCCCTGTTTTAAGATTGTCTGTTGGCATCCTTTCCCTTATTATCTTCTGGAATTCTTCCTTGACTTCCTTTTCCTTCAGTTTCCATACTTTGATTCTCCTTTCCTGGTATGTCCTCTTGCTATCCTTCTCCGTCCTGTGGCTAATTCACGATATAATTAAACTGTCAACAAATGTCCGTACAATTGTGTTCTGCACGGAAGATGGCATTCATGTCATTGTATAACCAGTGCACCTGTAAAACGGAGTGGTGTTTACTGGGTAGTTCCACATCAACACTCGCTGTGCACACATGCACAGAAGGTGCAGTATGGCAGAGAACATGCCTCAAGTGCGTCTCTACCTTAAAAGACAGTATGGAATTAAATGTAGTATTTGCCTCTCACTCGCACTCCTATGTCCTGCAATTAGCTTCATCCTCTTCTACGCCGGCGATGTTGCCATTTCCCAATAATTGAAAGTGACAAATCTAAGAAAATGTTTGCGTGGTCATATAGAGAATTTTCCGCTCTTTTTGATGATGTAAAAATAAAAGTTATAAATAATTAACACATGACCCAATTTTCACAATTACGATATTTTAGCTCGAATCTATTTTTTTGCGGATATAAAACTTATCACGCCATAGATAATGAACTAATGATCGCAACAGATCAAGAATTTATTTTTAGATTGCCTGATGTTCGTAGAAGATACCCTATATCTCAGGGCAGTAATTATTTTCATAATAAGAAAGTTATGATTGTTTTTCTTAAATGTTACTTAAAAAATCTGGGATGGTGTCATACAAAAGTTACATAGCGAGAAACATTTTTGCTGTTGACTTTACGTTGGTGACTAAGCGAGAAAGAATGTTCATTAATGTCTGAAATAATTTTTAAAAGAAACCAGAACTCGATATCAGATAGCATTCATAAGTTATAGCACTTTTGCGTACACCTCCCGCCCAGCGCTGACACACCAAAAGTTTGTTTACTAATGTGGCCAGTAGGCTATCTGCTCGACTGCGTTTGAAGGAGGGATGGTGATGGTGTGAAGTTTAACTGTGAAATGAAATGGAGCTTGTGTTCTTTATAAATTGTCCGCCTCGTTGCGTAGTGGCTAGCATTCTTGGCTGTCAAGGTGGAAGCCCGGGTTTGAATCCAGGCTCTGCCAAGAAATTTAATTCTGGTCTGAGGGCTGGAACGGGGTGTACTCAACTTCATGGGACAAAACTGAGAAGAGGCGGGTTCGATTCCTACCTCAGCTATCCTCGAAGTGGTTTCCGTAGTTCGCCTTTGTTCGTCCCGGGAATGAACAAGGGTCTGTTAATGGTGCCGAGTTAACGTTATATATATTATTTTATTATTATAATCATTATTATTATTGTATTATTATAATCATTATTATTATTAAATGTCATATTATAATTTATTATAACCTATGATATTCGAGAAAATGTAATAGTATAACATGTTATAATATTATCATATTCATGAATTGAAAATTATAAATTATTATAATGTGTGCATTAAAATCGCGCTCTGAACTTCGGTGTATCATATCTAAATATTGTACCGTCGTTCGCTTCAAAGCATGAGGTACAGTTATATACAACAAACAAATATTTTGGAAATTTCCCGAGTTTTGCGTAAAAACCCGCCTGTATACGAGTTATGTTACATCATGTGCCCGGCCTTGCAGAACTTGGTATATGCAGCAGATCTGGCATCAGCGCGCTCCATTTAATGCGTACTGTCTTTTAAGGTAGAGACGCACTATAGTAGACCCTCTGCGGTGGAGGGCCATAGGAAGAATGGAAGCAGGACAGTCGCAAATTGACGTGGCCTGATGGCTTAATGTGAATCGTTCTGTTGTTTCTCGGATGTGGCAACAGTTTGTCGAGACCACGGCAGGGCCGACCACTTGTGACATCAGAACAAGAGGACTGTTATTCGGCTGTAAGGGCACGACAGTACCACTGTAGTACTGCACGGCAACTGGCATCTGACCTCGCAGCATCCACTGGAACAGTTGTAGCGAGGCAAACAGTGTACAGAAGGATTCGGCAGAGTGGCCTTTATTGTCGGAGACTTGCTGTATGTGTGCCAATGACAGCGTCTGCACAGAAGGGAACGTCTAGAGTGGAGTTGTCAACATTCAAATGGATGGTCGAACAGTGGGCCAATGTTTTCACAGATGAGTCCCGATTTGGTCTGGAGAATTATTCTCGACGGATTCGCGTCTGGAACACGATTTCGGGACCCAACCATTGTGAAAACAGACTGATATCCAGGAGGATCCCTAATGGTGTGGGCAGGGATTATGTTGACTACTCGAACGCCTCTTCAGGTAATTGTACGGGTAAACCGGTAAGGTTTAACTGCTATCAAGTATCGTGACGAGATCTTGGAACTACATGTTCGGTTGTTGAGAGGTGCTGTGGGCCAAGATTTCGTACTGATGGATAATGCCCGACCTCATAGAGCACAGGTGGTTGATGTTTTCTTGGAAATGGAAGATATTGCACGCATGGTGTGGACTGCTCGCTCGCCCGATTTGAATCCCATGGAGCATGTCTGGGACGCACTAGGGAGATGAGTTGCATCACGACAGCATCCACCAACCACTCTCCAAGACTTTCGAGCTGCTCTGCAGGAAGGGGCGTTATTGCCTCAACACGAGATTGACGACCTCATTCGCAGAATGACCCGCTGTTGTCAGGCCTGTATAACTGCCAGTTGTCGAAATGTGTGTGCAAATCCATAAAGTAGGAAAACATGTTGCTGTGGTTTACTTTCTGTATTCTTTACATTGTTGCTACTTTACTATCACCTGTTTATACCGTTTTGTGGCAAAATAAATGCAACCTTGCAACATTTCCATTTGTTGCTTTAATTTTGGACACCAGTGTATTTTCTTGTGTTTCTACCCTACCGACATAACGTAATATGTTAAATGTTGATCTTCATATCAAACTGTTCAAGTTCTAACATGTTGGCTTGCAAGCTATCGATGGAGTCCGTCATTACAATCAGGTCATCAGCATAGGCCAGACTGCTTACCTGGTTTCCACCTAATTGAATTCCACCCAGCCAGTTTATGCTCTTCAGCAAAGGGTCCATATATAAAATAAAAAGTAGTGGTGCAAGGTTACAACCTTGCCTCACTCCTGTAACAACCCTGAACCAAGAACTCATGCTACCATCAACTCTCGCTGCAGATTATCAACATAAATACTTAAGATTGCCTGTAGCAGCCTTCCCTCGATATCTACTTCCTCAGGAAGCTAAGCATCTTCTCCCTGGGTACTCTAATCGTATGCCTCCTCTAGATCTACTAAACACAAACGTCTATTTCTCTTTAACTTAGCGCACACTAAAAATTTGAACTTAACATCATTTTTGTGGTCTGAAACCACACTGGTTTTCATCCATCTTACCCTCGGCCAATGTTCGAACTCTCCTTTCTACAATACCTGAATGCACTTTGCCCGGAACACTCATCAAAGAAATGCTTCTATAATTATTGCAAAATTTTCTGTTACCTCGCTTATAATTGGGGTGATTTTTGCTTTTGTCAAGTCAGAGGATAACTTTCCTAAATCCTATGCCAATTTGATCATCCTATGCAACTATTTCAGCCCTGCGTTCCCACTATACTTTACAATTTCTAGTCAAATTTCAGCTACACCTGCTGCTTTGTGACATTGTAGTTCATATACCACCCTCTGTACTTCCTTAACCTTGATCCTGTTCTCCCCTACATAATCTCAAAAATCTGCTACATTGCCATTTAGCAAGTTTTCAAAGTATTCCTGCCATCTTTCCAGTGCTTTCTTGGTATCTACAATGAGTTTCCCTGAATTATGAAGAACACTGCTCATTTCTCTTTTACCTCTACTTCTAAGATTCTTTATAACACTCTAGGAAGGTTTTCTTGCCGCTTGACATAACTTTTCTTATTTATCTCCAAATTCCTCTCACTATTTCCTTTTGGACTCGATTACTCGTACTATTTGTTTGGTTTTGTTCCTTTGTCTACTGGCTTCGTTTTCCTGTCTTTACGCACTGTTGTCCCAAGACATGCCTTTGCTACTTCTAGCACTGCATCCCTGTATCCTGACCACTCCATTTCAATGTCCTACAATTCTTTACCATCTACGCTTTGGCATTTCTCATCAATCATTTCCATGTATTTCTGACTCAGTTCCTTATCCTGAAGATTTTCAACCTTAATCTGTCTACAAACAACCCTCACTTTCTGAACTTTAGGTCTAACTATACTTAATTCACAGGAGATCAGTTTCATCAAAAAAGCCCCTGAATACTCTACAATTCCTTAAGTTACTAAATTCAAAATCAGTAAGGATTTAGTCTATTTATTATTGATCTGGTTTCTCTACCCTCTCATGTGTATCTGTGAATCTCCTTATGCTTCGAGAATGAGTTCACAACAGATAACCACATGCTAGCACAGAAGTCTAATAACATTTCCCATTGGTGTTTGCTTCCCTGTCCTCACCCCACTTGCCCATTACCCTTAGTTCTATTTCCTATCCTAGCATTGAAATCCCCTATCAGTACTACACCATCCTTATTGTTAACTCTCACTACATCACTCAGTGCCTCATTAAATCGGTCTACTTCATCCTGATCCACCCCTTCACATGGAGCGTACACTGTAACAATCCTGACATTTCCAAATCTATCCACATTGATCACTCATTTACGTACCTCACAGAAACTATGTTACGCTCTAAGGTTCTCATGTCATACAACCCTACTCCCCCACTTTGCCCTGTCCAGTTTTACACCCGACATGTATACCTTGAAATCTAATACTTCCTCCTCTCGGAACTTCACTAATCCCTAGAATCATCATTCCCACCATCTCTCCGTCACCACCTTGGTCCAGTCTTCTCCTTTCTTTCGCACACAGTCCTCCACACCCTTCAGCCACTTATCTCTTGGTCTTTTCATCTCGTGTATCTTCCAGAGTATCCTCCTCCCATCCATTTGCCTAACATGCCCATTCCATTTAAGCCTTGATTCCTCTATCCTATCCTGCAATGCTCTCTCCTTGACTAAATCTCTGATCTTCTCATTTCTTAACCTGTCCACCTTTGTTACTCCAATACTGCTTCTCAAGAATTTCATCTCACTAGCCTGTATTCTGCTTCGTTCCCTTCCTTTCATAACCCAGGTCTCTGAGGCATACGTCAGGATTGGAATGTAGTACGTCCTATATATAACCCTTTTGCTGTTTTGAGGGACATCCTTACTCCATACCAGGCTACTAACACTTTTCCTGAATAATTCTGCTAGCCTCCCCCGCTCATTTATTTCTCTGTCGTTTCTTCCATTTTCTTGTATCATGCTTCCCAGATACTTGAAACTCTCTACTTTCCTCAATTCTTACCCACCAATTGTTACTCCCGTTGTGACTCTCTCCTTCTTCCTGGTAGTGATCATCCACTCGCTTTTGCTTATGCTAAACGTCATCCCATATCCATGTACTATTTCTTCCCAAACATCCAACTGATCCTGTACTTCCTCCTCCTTGTTTCCCCAGATCATCAAATTATCTGCAAATGCCATTACTTTCATCCTTCTTTCACCAATCACTTCCACCACTCTGGTCATTATATCGTCCATCACTACAATGAAGAGTAGCGGTGAAAGTGCACTTCCTTGCCTCAAGCCATTCTTCTGTTCCAGCCAATCTGATCTTTCTCCTCCTATTTTCACACAGCTTATACTTCCATTGTACATTTCCCTTATCCTCCATATAGCCCGCTTTCATACGCCTCTCTTCTGCAAAGCCTTCCAAACCTTACTTCTACGTACACTGTTACAGGCTTTTTCAATATCCAGGAAGGCCATCAATAGATCTATTCCATATTCATAATGTTTTTCCTACAACTGTCTTACAGCAAAAATTAGATCTACTGTGGACCTTCCTGCTCTGAAGCCATGTTGTTCTTCTCTCATCTTACCTTCTATTTTTGCCTGAATCCCTAGAATATACAATCTAATTAAAATTACCAGGTTATAAAATTTGCCATGCGACTTAAGACATGGTTTTCTAGAGAGCATATCCCGATACTGACATATGCTTCAGAAACGTGGATAATGAAGAAAAGGGGCATAAGCAGAATACAGGCAAGTGAAATGAAGTTCCTGCGAAGAAGGATCGGAGTAACAAGAAGAGACAGGGAGAGGAATGAAAAGGTCAGGGAAATAGTGAAAGAGGAGCCCTTGCAAATTAGGATTGAGACATCAAGACTGAGGTGGTATGGACACTTAAAGAGAATGGAAGAGAAGAAGATTCCCAAGAGGATACATGAGATGCAGATGCAGAAGAAACGACCAAGGGGAAGATGGCTGAAAGGAGTGGAGGAATGTGTCAAGAAGAGAGGCGAGGACTGGACCAGAGTGACAGCGGAGAGGTGGTGGGAAGAAAGGACTAAGTGGCGAGGCTTATGTTCCAAACAAACCCAGCCCGGGGCTGAAAACTGTACAAGATGATGATGATCACTAAATGAAATTAAGGTAATAAAATTGCATTATAAACTCAATCATAGTAATCCTTTTAAAAGGCAGTTTCTGCTCTCTTTTTTGAGCCATGTCTTGGAGCCAAGGACAACTAGGCGATCTGCTCCAAGCACTGGTATGCGTAGTGTACTGTAACTAATAAAGGGGCTCAAGGAATGGGATACATATCCTGTCATTTATCTGGACAGAGCATGGAAAACCTTGCAGAAATACCACCGTCAGGATGGCCAGTCAGTGCTGTCATTCAAGCCTTGGATCTCTGAATGTGAAACTACCCATTCCAGTCTTGAAGCCAGCTTTGCTATGCTTGGGGCTGAAGAAAATACTACTTCCTTTTGCTGCCCATGAATTTGTCTTCTGCTTTAAAATCTGCAGTTATATTAGAATCGATGCCATTCCATCAGCATGTAAATATTTAAGTTAAGCACCATGCCCTGTGGCTGTGAACAGCTGGCCTTCCCCTCACCTCTCTTCCTGCAGCAAACTGCTCATGTAGGCTGTGGCAGGCAAAGATTGGTGAAAGTATCGTGTACCAAATTTAAAACTACATTAGTTTCAATTTGACTCACTTGTATCGGAATGTAATCAGGATGGGAGCCTTTAAGTTAAGGTTCAGTCGTCTTCTGAATCTGATATATGCTGCACACTAAACTTCATTAAAATCAGATAGGTCGACTAGGAAAATTTCCTAAAATGCGGCAAACCACATTTTGCTGTGTAGGTATCTGTTCCAGGAATGTCCGAAATTCAAAAGGTATCAAGCAAGAAGTAACCAGTACTTAGGGCATTTAAACTACCGTGTGGCATTTGAGATATGCTTAAGTAGCAATTTCAAACATAGGCTACCTTATAATGATTTATTAGTCTTAAAATTGGCTTGCCTTCAGACAAACTGTCATCCAAGAGTATAAAATATGTTTCCAAAGAAATCATGGAGGATTCAGGGAAATGATATTACGACTGGTCAGTGACTCGACACAATGTAATCCCAATTAAGTAGTCCAAAACAAATGGCACATTTTAATCACATGCAATTTTTCGCATGTCCCTGTAATTGGGATTACATTGTGTAGACGGACTGAAAAGTTGTAATATCAATTATCAATAAGGAAACACTGAAAAATGGCTTTAATGAATTCAAGTCAGACCAAAAAATAAATAAAAATCAATAAATAGACTGGGCAACTCGGAAAGGAAACTTACTGAAGAAGAGGACCAAGAAATGATTGATTGAAGTGGTCCAATGAGGCCGTAAAAGCAGAAGAAGAAATAGACTAAAAACATACTTTTTACATTTACCATAGTGTTACATGCCACTTTTGTTAACTGGATTACGGTGGGTAGGAAGCACAACAGCAATTACTGCTTAAAGAAATAATTAATTTCATTGCAGCCAGAAAAATACACTACTCAACAGCAATCATTACCTTACTCCAGTTTCCTCACGTCGAGAATACTTTCCCTTTCACTTGTCAACAGACCACAGTTAATCCTCTTCGCTAATGAGTCCGCTCCCGTACGCTCGCTGGAAATAGCTGCACTAGGTCTGTCACTGTACTATACACTGTTTCACAAGCACCACAATCACTTCCTCGGTGTCAAGAGAATCGGCTTCACTAGGGGTTTCGCAAGTCACCACACTTCTGTCGCTCAAGACAATCGCTCGCACTAGCTCGTAAAACACAACAACAACCACTGCTTGACAGGTCGCTCTTATATAGCAGGCCGGTGACTCAATAAATGCTTCTAGATCCATCCAGGGTTCACGGCTTCTCGAGGTTTCCATCGCTGGTCCAGTCACGAATATTCTGGACTATCCCTTTGTCCTAGTAGCCCTGTTGCATAAGGCGCACGCAATACAGGAGGAAGGGCACAGCCCAGCCCTGGGGCAGTTGTGACTCATGCGGCGAGTGATGACACAAACTCACAGCCGTAACACCACCCCCTTCCTAAAAAGGCTAATCGTCCCGATCAATCATTGGTCGGTCTGTGTCCCTCCGTAGGCTGCCAGGCGATCTCGATGCACGATCTTCATCTTCACCCTCGGGCTCTGCTGGATCCTGTAGACGACATCGTTGATCCGTTTCACGACTCGGTACGGGCCCTCCCAGGACTTCTGCAGTTTGGGTGACAGGCCTTTCTTCTGTAATGGGTTGAAGAGCCAGACCAGGTCGTCCTCGTGGAATCCTCCGGCATCCGTCTGCTGGTCGTATCAGGTCTTCATTCGGTTGGTCTCGATCCGCAGTTTCCTCCTCGCGAACGTCCTCCAGTTGGTCGACCAGTTCTTGACAATACTGGCTTACCGGGATCGGATCATTCCCAGGTCGGCCGAAGGCAAGATCGACGGGTAGACGGAGCTCCCTCCCAAACATGGCCCTGGCTGGTGTGCACCCGGTGGCTTCATGCACGGCGGCGCGGTAGGCCAGGAGAAATAGTGGAAGATGCTTGTCCCAATCCCTCTGGTGCTCGCTGACAACTATTCGGAGATGGTTCTCGATGGTGCGATTGAATCGCTCTACCATCCCGTCGGACTGAGGGTGTAGCGGCGTTGTCCTTGTCTTCCGGATTCCCAGAAGCTGGCATAGGTTCTGGAACACCTGCGACTCGAAGTTCCTCCCTTGGTCGGAGTGCAGCTCCAGGGGTACTCCGTACCGGCTGACGAATTCCTTCACCAGGGTCTCTGCGATCGTCGCGGCTTCTTGGTTAGGGAGCGCATACGCCTCCGGCCATTTGGTAAAGTAGTCGCTGACGACTAATATGTAGCGGTTCCCTGCCTCGCTTAACGGGAATGGCCCAGCAACATCGATGGCCACTCTCTCCATGGGGCCGCCCACGTTGTAGGTCTTCAGTGGACCCCGTCGTCTTCGTCCTGGGCCCTTGCTGGCTGCGCAATCGTGGCACCTCGCCCAGTGGTTCTCCACGTCTGTTCGGCATCCGATCCAGTAGAATCGCTCTCTCAGCTTCTTCTTTATCCCTAGGTGTCCACCAGATGATCCTCCATGAACTTCCTTCAGGACTTCCTCCGTCATAGCCTTTGGAACGACGACTTGTTCCCGATATGTCTTCCAGTCGGTGCTCTCCCAGGCGCGGCAGATGAGGCCATCCCTTACAATCAGCGAGTCCCACTGCGCCCAGTAGGACTTAAACTTTGGGCTGCAGTCACTCACAATGTTCCACCCGGGTCTGGGGACACAGGCCCCCTTCCATTCGGCTATCAGTCCCAGGTCATCATCTTCTGCTTGTGCCCGCGTGAAAGAATCGCGGCTCCAGCTCCCTTGAAGTTCCACGGTAGTCCTTCGGCACTGTATCCCGGCGTTCTCCTCCCTTCGGGCACAGGAGGTGCAGTCTTCGGGGCACGGTCTTCGTGACAGGGCGTCGGCGTTAGAATGCAGCTGGCCTTTCCTGTGCTGAATCTCAAAGTTGTACTGTTGAAGCCTCTCTAACCACCGCGCGAGTTGACCTTCGGGCTGCTTGAAGTTCAGGAGCCACCGCAGGGATGCATGGTTGGTCCTGATGAGAAATTCTTGCCCGTACAGGTACTTGTGGAAGTGTTCAATGGTCTTCACGATGGCGAGCAGCTCCTTCCTGGTGACGCAGTAGTTCCTTTCTGGCTTTGACAAGGCCTTGCTGAAGTAGGCCACTACTCTCTCCTCGCCGTCCACTACTTGCGACAGGATTCCCCCTATGCCAAAGTCGCTGGCATCGGTATCGACGATGAACCTTGTTGCAGGTCTGGGGTAGGCCAGAATAGGTGCGGTGCACAGAGCCTGCTTGAGTTGTTCGAAGGCACTGTGGCATTCTGCTGTCCACGTGAAGAGTTGGTCCTTCTCAGTCAGTCGATGTAAGGGTTTGGCGATGTCGGCGAATCCCCTCACGAAGCGACGGTAATAAGTGCAGAGTCCCAGGAAGCTTCGTAGTTGGGACTTGTCCTTCGGAACTGGCCACTCCCTCACAGCTGCGGTCTTCTCTGGGTCGGTGTGCACCCCTTCCTCAGAGACGATATGCCCAAGGTACTGGACCCGCTTCTGGAAGAGCTGACACTTCTTGGGGCTCAACTTCAGCTGGGCAGCCCGTAGCTTCAACAAGATCTCCTTCAGGTTGCTGTAGTGCTCCTTGAAGCTCCTCCCCAGAACGATGACGTCGTCTAGGTATACCAGGCAGGTCTTCCAGTGTAGTCCCCTCAGAATGGACTCCATTAGCCTTTCGAAGGTCGCAGGGGCGTTGCACAGACCGAATGGCATGACGGTGAACTGCCAGAGCCCGCTGCCCACAGAGAACTCCGTTTTCTCGCGGTCCTTAGGGTGGACCTCCACCTGCCAGTAGCCACTCTTCAAATCCAAGGTGGAGAACCATCTTGACCCTGATATGGTGTCCAGCGTGTCGTCGATCCGGGGTAGAGGGTAGCTGTCCTTCTTCGTGACGTCGTTCACCCGCCTGTAGTCCACGCAGAACCTGGTGGAACCGTCCTTCTTCTTCACAAGCACGACCGGAGAACTCCAAGGACTATGTGATGGCTCGATCACCCCTTGCTCCTTCATCTCTTCTACCATCCGGTCGACTTCGGCGTGCTTGGCGAGCGGGACACGTCGGAATGGGGCCCTAATCGGTGCGCTGTCCCCAACGTCGATTCTGTGCTGGACCAAACTTGTCCTGCCGAAGTCTTTACTCCCCACGGAGAAGACATCCTGGAATTTGCGTAGCAGGTCCTGAAGTTGGCGTGATTGCTCTTCGTCTAAATGGTCCTGGGATCCTTGGTACAGCTTCTGTAGTTTTTCTGGCAGGGCGCGTCTTCTTTGGTTGTGCGTCTGCAGGTGTCCGTCCGTCGTTTCTGTGATGCGGGCAATCCAGGTATCGGGCTCGCAGACTCCTAGGTTGGTGTCCCGGTGAACCGTAATATCGTAGTCGTTCAGGTTGGACAGGCGGATGTACGGCCGAGACGTCGTGTTGATGAGAGTCTTGGCAACTAGCAATCCTTTCGTCTGGATGTCCTCATATTTTGGCTCGATGACAGCCGCCACTCCCTCGGCTGTTCCGTCGACAATTACGGCAGCACTGACCTCCGTCCTGGCGGGAACGTTGACGTCTTCTCTCAGCCTTACTCGTCGTGCAGTGACGGCCTCGTGTGGTGGTTGCAGAGCAAGTTCCTCACTTCCGAAGTGCAGAGTGTTGGTACTCAGATCCAAGATGATGTTGTTCTGGTCCAGGAAGTCCAGTCCGATGATCACTTCGTTTGATACGTCAGCCACAAGCACTGGATGCTTTATCGCCCGTCGACCAATGACGAACTCCAGTGATGCTTCGCCATGTACCGGTGCGGTCTCTCCGGTCGCGGTTATTAGCTGGAGGTTCCCTTGTGTGGGTTGCACTCTCCACTTCGGGATCACGGTGGGACTGACGATGGTCCTCGATGCTCCCGTGTCGATAAGCATGGGCCAGCTCTCTCCGTTGACGACTCCGTCGACCATCAGGCTGCTATTATCCCTCCGTAACTGCGTCACACGAACTTGGACTGCCGGGGCTTGACGACTGTCACAAGCCAACCTTTGCCCCCCAAGGCTGGCTGATACTTGCCTTCCTGGGCCCCGCGGTTTCCCTACGACTGACTGTCCCGACGGAAACCCTTGGTGGCGGCGATCATCGCAGTCCTTGCTCAGGTGGCCTCTCTTACGGCAGGTCCAGCAGGTCGGTAGACCTCTTCCGGGCCGCCTCTCCGGATGTCTTTCGGCTACGTTTTTGTTGGTGGTACTGCGACTCTTGAAGAAACGGCTTAGCGCCTCCATCAATTCGTCGGCCTGGGGCTTGGTCTCGTTGGTTATTGCTAGTTCGTCGACGTCCACTTGACGCACCCGCGCGTGCATTCTAGATGCCTGTTTTGCCGTCTCGAACTCAAGTGCGTGGCTCAGCGCATCTGCCAGGGTCTTATTGCGCGTGAGTCGCAGTGCCTGTTGAGTGTCCGAGTCCCGTAGCCCGTCGGTGAAGGTCTGCGTCGCAATCTGTTCCAGAAAGTCGGCCGGCGCTGTTGGATAAGCGAGCCTTACGAGGCGTGCGATGTCCATCTCGAACTCCTGCAGAGTTTCCGCGTTCTTCTGTACCCGGGTCCGGAGCTGCATCTGATAGGCCTGCTGAAGATGGCTATCTCCATATCGGGACTCCATATGGGCGATCAGGGAAGCGTAGTCCTGGGATCCAGTCGGGATGGCCTGAAGGACGTTAAGGGCGTCACCTCTCAGTGCTACAATGAGAGCTGTAGCCTTTTCTGTGTTGTTCCAGTTATTTATGGAACAGGCCGCCTCGAACTGACGTAAGTAGGTGCTCCACGGGACCTTTCCGTCGAAGGTTGGGGGCGTCACTCTGCTATGTCCCGTTCCTGATATTCCCGGTACGGTGGGCGGGCGTTGGCGCAGCTCGGCAACTTCCTCTCGTAGAGCGTTGAATTTCTCCTCCACCTCCGTCAGTGGGCGTTGGCGCAGCTCGGCAACTTCCTTTTGTAAGGCGTTGAATTTCTCCTCCACCCCCATCAGCGGGCGTTGGCACAGCTCGGCAACTTCCACTTGTAAGGCGTTGAATTTCTCCTCCACCCCCATCAGCGGTCGTTGGCACAGCTCGGCAACTTCCACTTGCAAGGCTTTGAATTTCTCCTCCACCCCCGTCAGTGGGCGTTGGCGCAGCTCGGCAACTTCCTTTTGTAAGACGTTGAATTTCTCCTCCACCCCCATCAGCGGGCGTTGGCGCAGCTCGGCAATTTCCACTTGTACGGCGTCGAACTTCTTTTCCACTGCCGTGACTTCCTCACGCAGACCCAGTTCTAATTTCTTCAGGTCCTGTGTCAACTTATTCTGACCGTCTTCCATCTTCTTCTGGCCGTCCTCTATCCTCTTCAGGTCCTCCGCTAGCTTATTTTGACCGTCTTCCATCTTCTTCTGGCCGTCTTCTAGTTTGGCAGTTAGGTCCACGGCTAACTTCTTCTGGCCGTCCTCCATCTTCTTCAGGTCCTCCGCTAACTTATTTTGACCGTCTTCTAATTTGGAAGTTAGGTCCTCGGCTAAACTTTTCTGGCTGTCTTCCAACTTGGCAGTTAGCTCCTTGGTTAAATTCTTCTGGCCGTCTTCTATGCCATTTAACTTTTCTAGCAATGCTGCCAATTGCGCCTCCATTTTAGTTGTTTGCCTTGTAAAGGGCATGCACTCACAGGAAAATTAGAGAAAATGACCTGCTCGGGTTTTGAAACCAGGACCGTCAGGTGTTGTGCATGAGTTCGTAATCCGGCTTCTGACACCAGTTGTTACGTGCCACCCCTAGTGGCACTTTTGTTAACTGGATTACGGTGGGTAGGAAGCACAACACCAATTACTGCTTAAAGAAATAATTAATTTTATTGCAGCCAGAAAAATACACTACTCAACAGCAATCATTACCTTACTCCAGTTTCCTCACGTCGAGAATACTTTCCCTTTCACTTGTCAACAGACCACAGTTAATCCTCTTCGCTAATGAGTCCGTTCCCGTACGCTCGCTGGAAATAGCTGCACTAGGTCTGTCACTGTACTATACACTGTTTCACAAGCACCACAATCACTTCCTCGGTGTCAAGAGAATCGGCTTCACTAGGGGTTTCGCAAGTCACCACACTTCTGTCGCTCAAGACAATCGCTCGCACTAGCTCGTAAAACACAACAACAACCACTGCTTGACAGGTCGCTCGTATATAGCAGGCCGGTGACTCAATAACTGCTTCTAGATCCATCCAGGGTTCACGGCTTCTCGAGGTTTCCATCGCTGGTCCAGTCACGAATATTCTGGACTATCCCTTTGTCCTAGTAGTCCTGTTGCATAAGGCGCATGAAATACAGGAGGAAGGGCACAGCCCAGCCCTGGGGCAGTTGTGACTCATGCGGCGAGTGATGACACAAACTCACAGCCGTAACAATAGCATTGGTGATTTAAAAGCTATATATGTTACACATTTCATGTTTGAATGAAGCACAAAAACTTTTGATACTTTATTGTTGTTGATTTAGGGGCTTTGCGACATCTTGGTCATGTACTTGGGTCTCAGGGGAATTTGTCAGGCAACCTGTGCTATTGTGATGGCTGTATTAGTGTGTATATTTATATTTCAAGCGAGGATTAGGAAAGACGCAGCCATGGCCTTAATTTAGGAACCAACCCTGGCATTTGCCTGTGAAACCACGGAAAACCACTTGCAAGACGGCTGAGATGGGAATCGAACCCTCCTCTTCTCAGTTTTGCCTCATGAGCCCAAGTTGCCCCGCTCCAGCCCTCAGATCAGAATTAAAATTTCTTGGCAGTGCCGGGAACCGAATTCAGAACGACAGCCAAGAATGCTAGCCACACCACGAGGTGGTCATTTTAATACGTTAGGGAGTACCGGTAGTTTAAATCTACTAAATGTAATGAAGGTAATAAAATTACATGATACACTCGATCATGGTAATCCTCAAAAAATTATTTCTAATTTTAAGAGAAAGTTTCATCTGATTTATATTCGTTTTAAAGCTGGTTTGTTCAACTTCAATAATTACCAAGCACCAATAAGTCATTACTTTATAGGAATAACATACGCTACATACATTTCCATTTGAAACTTATTTTCCTTTCAACGTCCAGTCTAGTCTGTAAACCTCTGTTTGCGAACAAGTCGCCTCCATGATCCACTATCAGCAATTTGCACTGTGGCCTCTTCTGCTTCTACCCCCTCTTCATTGAAATCTTTGAATACTGAATCAAGCCATCAAAAGTGTACCACTGCTTCTCTAACCCTCCATAGCTTAACTCGTGAACCTCCAAGGTAACTTCTCCTCCCCCCATTCTGATCATATGAGCACACCATCTAAGTTGGATCATACTAACAACTTCATCTAGAGATTCCATGTGCTGCAGCGTGATCGAGAGGGGGAGGAATGATCAAATGCTAGTTACTACAGAAGTGTTCACATCAGCTTCTGGTGACTGTATTATACGTTAGTGTCTTTCCCAACAACAAGGCAGCAATTACACCCTCCCACTTCCTTCTCCTCCATTCCCTACTAAGGCGTCGACTTCGCTCAGCTTTGCGGTATCAGGTAATAATATCTCTCTACCCTCATATCAGTTACCTCCAGCAGCTAATGTATGAGACATCCTCACTTCCATACAGCTAAGTGAGAATACACTAGATTGAAACTGAGAACTTACTTCATTGACTTTCCTGCATCTCAACACATTCACCATATTACCATCCTGAGAGAATACACAGCACAAGTACTTGAAATGGTTTACCTACTCCAATTTATTTCCTATCTATTTTCTTGTGTTACTTCCCGACCTACACCACCTTACGTTTTCAAATGTTGATTTTCATACTGTACTCCCTATATGTCTGTTCTAACAAGTTGGCTTGTAAGCTTATGATGGAGTCTGTCATTACAATAAGATAAGCAGCATATGCCAGACTGCTTACCTGGTTTCCACTTAAGACAGTTTATGTCCTTAGCAAACGGCTCGTTTATAAAATTAACAGTAGCAGTGAAATTTTACATCCATGCCTCATTTCGGTAACAATTTTAGTACCTACTAGTTGAAACCCGTCAAAACATGACGGCCAATGGGAAAATATTTACTGAGGAATGTTCTTATATAATTCTTTGTACGATTACTTTTAGGCACTGTTGAAACTTTAAGGGCGTCAAAAGATTGCACTCTCGACGTTGCAACATACTGCTGGCCATGACTGAAAACGCGATGAGGTAAATATTGAGACCTATACGTTCCAGAGTTTCCCCTTGAGCATTGATTGTGATAAAGTATGCCAAGCGAATTGGAAAATATTGCCTCTTAAAAAAATGGTAGTGTTTTTTCGGATGGTGTTAAATCAAGTCGAAGGATTAGGCCTCTCTGCCTAATTTTAACTGCACTTATTATTTCCAAATCCAAGCAATATGGTTGCATTTAGGAGCCCTTGGGAAACGTTCAGATTTTTTAAGGAGCATAACTATGAATCAAGCGTTTGGACTATGTGGAGGCATATAATTTAATTCCAAGAAATTCAAGAACTATGCAGGAAACTGAAATAAACGTATAGGTCTCAATTTTCCTCATCAAGTTTTCAGTCATGGCCAGCAGTATGTTGCAATGTCGACAGAGCAATCTTTCATCTTCAGTATTTAATCTGTTAATGCTCGTGTACTGTATTTTTTTTGAACTAAGTTACTGGATAGAAGGTCAATGACTTATAAGTTGATTTCATTACATTGTTCATTTTTTTGGTGTAAGAATCCCTCAGTATGCCTTCCTTCGGAGGGGAAGTAAACCCGGCGGTCATATGCTTTAGATTTATGACATGAAAAAGAATCTTCCACTAACTACAGTACATTTGTGTGAAGCCAAAACTTGTTGGTTAGATTATTTGATAACGCTATATTAGTTCCAGACCCAGACCCAGCCTGGGGCTGGAAACTGTACAAGATGATGATGATGATATTAGTTCCAAAGTTCGGCGCCAGGTGCTGGCTGCGATGGCATCTAGTAGTCAAATCCGCAGCTAGGTGTCGTGGATGGTAGCATTTGGTAGCAAAAGTAGGAACTACTGTACTTGAAAATTAGATCGTCTTCAGTCCTTACCTGAATCACAGATAACACACACTAATACAGCCATCACATTATTAACACCGGTTATCAGACAGATTCTACGCATACACCCAAAGTACACGGGGCTACATGACCGCATTTTTGCAGCCCTTAAACTAAGGAATCAACCATTCGTGTAAAAATGCGAACTTTCGAGAAATTTATTATATCCTTCGCAGAAGTAAATGTTTCAAGCACAGTATCCTCATGCGTTGCAAGTTTGGCTGGTAATTCAATAACACTTGATTATCACCATCCATAGAGAAGTTGTCGCCGTTAACATGTAGCATATAATGAGAAATTTCCATTTCACCTGGTTTCAATGGCGTGTCTTTAAGTAAGTGGCGTATTTTGGAGAAGGGCCAGAGAGAAGAGTATTTAATATCTTCTTCTTCTTCCTGGCATTGTTCCCAATTATTTTTTGGGGTCCGCCACTCTGCACCTCGCTCTCCATTTGTTGCGGTTTGCTGCATCTGTAGGACGAAGACCTACGATGCGCATATCGTCATGTAGGGTATTCATCCAACGCCTTTTTGGTCGTCCTGGAGGTCTTTGTCCATCAGGCTCGAGAGCAAGTGACTTGCTTACAATGGACTCTGTATTTGCTCGGGCTACATGTCCGTACCAACGCAACCGAGTCTCCCTCATTTTGGCTGGAATAGGGGCAATTCCAAGAGTATTGCGAACGTCTTCGTTCTTAATATGATCCAGCCGTGTAATTCCCAAGGACCATCTTAGCATCCGCATCTCCATTGAGTGCAAAGCTTGTTCATGTTTCTTTGTATTAGGCCAGCATTCAGCTCCATACAAAGCAACAGGGCGGACGACTGATTGATAGATCTTAGTTTTGAGGCGCAAAGGGATCTTGCGGTCACAGAGAGCGCCTGTGACCTGGCGCCACTTCATCCATGCAGCATTCACTCTTGCACGGGCATCCGAGACTGTATCACCATCAGGTCTCACAACGGAGCCAAGGTATCGGATATGTGAAGCTTTTGGTAGTGGGGTGCCATCCACTATGATGGTCCCATCTGTCTGGGAACCACATTCAAGATACTCAGTCTTAGTGAGGTTGAGCCATAGTCCAAATTCACAGAGCCTCGCATTCCAGAGGTTAACCAATTGCTCTAGATCATTACGGGTCTCGCTTGCAAGCATGACATCATCGGCGTACAGTAATGTCCATGGTGGTTGCCTCTGCAAATCGGGAGCCACTGTATCCATGCATAGGATAAACAAGAGTGGAGATAGTGCAGATCCCTGGTGAACCCCAACTCGAATATCGAACTGTTTGGTGAGTCCAGCAGCACTGCGTACAGAGCTAGTTGTATTATTGTAGAGAAGTTGGATCCAACGCACATAAGCTTCTGGTACGCCATGAGATCGAAGAGAATACCATATAAGCTGATGGGGAACCCAGTCGAATGCTTTCTCCAGATCCAGAAAAGCCATGTGAATTGTCCTTCTTTTCTCCATATACTTTTCTATCAGAAGCCGCATTGCATGGATAGCATCAGTTGTTCCGCGACCTTTCATGAATCCACGTTGGTTAATATAATTGTGAATAACTGTTTGGCGAGAAGCGTGCAACAGTCCTGAAGTCACCATGAAGAATAACTTTCCCACAAAAAGGAATAATGTCGTTAACTATCTCTTAGAAGTAGATTCACACACATGAAAGAATGAATGTTTGCCATTGGGGCTTCATCCCAAACTATGAGCCGAGCTCATCGAATATCGTCAGCTGGATTTTGAATGTTAAATGTAGGAGTTTTGCAAGAATTCACTTGGTTTGCAGATCTGACTCGATTAGCTTCTGGAGAATCTAATATATACAACTGGTCGCAAGAACCGTCGCTTATAATTTTGGAATATAACGAAGAAATGCGATGATGTGCAAATCCATACATTTCAAAACAATATGGACCGTATGCATGTGGCACAGTGACATTGGTACCGGTACCAAATGAAACTAAGTTCATGGCATTGTTGTACTGCCGATTTTTATTTCGGAAATTGCTCGAGATATCATCTCCAGTGAAAAATTGTTGCAGCCTGTCCAATATTTTATATTTAGTCAGATCAATTTTATCTTTACAACAGCAAAGGTCAAAGTAACCAAGCGTAGATTTCTCGCAAGAGAAATACAGTGTAGAACAATGTTTACATTTGTTCGTTAAGGACCCTACACTGTATAGCATATACTCTGAAATTGCTTCTGAAATGGCATATTTATATTGGATTTTAAAGGTGGCTTCGTATTTTCCTCCGATTTCCCATTTTAATGCGGCTAATTTTTTTCTCCGTCAAATGGGTTTATTTATAGTAGCATTTCTCCCCAAATTAATGTCATATTCAATAACACTATAGTGGCCTGCATCAACGCAGCCACCAAATATTAAATGGCAAATAATACTTCTATTGAAAAAAATCCACAGCATGGTTAGATTCATTGTTATGTACTCGAAACAAATAATCAATAAACAATAATATTCACTGATACAATGAAGTTCAGAGGCTTTCATTCTCAAGTTGGTTGCTGATGAGAATGAGATGAGACTGATCGCTAAAAATAAAATCATTATAATTATCCCTGCCTGCAACTATTTTTGCAATTTGCTTACAAACGCAACTCAGGATGAAGTTCTTCGTTTTGATATAAACAGCACGAAACTGCTCTAAATAAGCAATTTCCATCACCTGTTGTAGGTACAATCCTTTGCATTTCCATGACAGTAAATTATGTGAGGGAGCATAGAATCACTTCGCCTGCCGCCGTAATGGAGGGAGTTTTAGAATTATATGTTCAGTGCATGTCAAAAATCATATTAACACAGGCAAGCCCAGTCTTAAGACTACATTCTGAGGTATCACTCCGGATTACGGGTTCAATCCCTGCTCTGCCAAGAAATTTAATTCTGGTCTGAGGGCTGGAACGGGGCGCACTCTTGTGGCAAAATTAAGAATAGCAAGATTCGATTCCCATCGCAGTAATCTTGGATGTGGTTTTCCGTGGTTTCCAATTTCCACTCCAGGCAAATACTGGGATAGTTCCTAACTTAAAGTCTCGGTCGTCAACTCCCCATTCCCCAACTTAATTACAAATGCACACATCAATATAGACATCACAATAACACAGGTTATCAGAGAACATTTTTACCACGATGTCCGAGTCCATCAAATTAATTATGTTCGCCAATTCTCTCATGGCGGAAGCGATTGTGGCCATTTTAATTTAATAATTTAAAAGTATATGCCAACGTAAATCGTGGGGAATTCCTTACCTAACGGGAATAATAAAAGTAAAATATGTTTAGACAATGAGACACCAACAGCAAGAAAGAATAATTGGGAAATAAAAATTCATGTCTGAGGTGGGACTCGAACTCTCTAAATAATGCATAATGAAATTCGCCAAGTCCAGCGCTGGCCCTGAGCCATCTAGACAATGTAAATGGCGTGCAATATTACATTACTTAAACATACATACACACTCAACTGACTGTTTAAGTTCTTAAATACCTCCCTTATTTTATAATTCTCTTTCAATGTATATTGTGGAAACATCATAAACAATATTCGGGGCCCTTTTTAATTCTCATAAACAAAGATCTCAGTAAGAAGCGGTGGGATGCGCCATTTCGCTCGTGTAAAATAAAGCCATTGTGTTCAAGCGCGGGAGCTACAAATATTATCTTTTTCTTTATTAAGGAGAATTCGTTACATTAGGGGAATTTTAAAAGTTAAGTATGATTTGGCTACGTAATGCCAATTGCAAGAAATAAGATTACGGAAATTAAAAAAACCTGTCGGAGGTGGGAATCGAACCCTCTCCATTTCACGATGCATAAATTTCAACTTCGCAACTCTACCATTGAGCCACCAATCAACTGGTAAACTGACGCAATATTATGTTACATAAACATTATACACACTCAACAGTCTGTGTAAGTTCTTCTACATTTCCCGTCTATTATAATTCCATTCTACTATATATCGTGGAAACATCATAATCAATATTCTCCTCCTTTACAATTCTTATAATAATAACTATTACATTAAAACGCGGTGGACATCTGCCATGTCTGTCATTAACCAAGGTGATTCTGCGCATGCGCCAATAATTTTGCAGTTTTGCTTATAAATTTAAAAATATATGGTAACATATTTGTTTATTTTAAAGACACTCTGCAAATATACAGGCCAAGGGCTTTCGGCAGAGTGCATTACGAAGTCAATCGGTTCAGCCGTTCTGTCAATCTCGCCGTAACAAAAATCAGCTTACTGTTTTAAATATATAGATAAGTGTGCCTGTCATTCAAGAAAGGCATGTGAAATAGAATGCAAATTAAATATGGATTCTTTTGCATTGACAGATTTAAGGAAAGGCACAGAATTGTTAACCACCTAATTTCTGGAGGGTCAGGCTCTGTTGAAGAATGTGATGTAACTGAATGGCAAAATGGATTATGATTGGGTCTGATTTTGAGATGTGAACCTCATGATATTTTCAACGTGGATGAATGTGGTTTGTTTTTAAGCTTATGTGAGGCAAATCATACATTTCCACGGTAAACCACAAACCGGCTTCAAAAATGTAAATAACTAGCAAAGTGGTTTTATGAGCCAGAAACGTAGCTAGATGATTGGCGATTTATTTGTCATATGGTTCAAGGATCTGGACAACATGATAAAGGAGAGACATAAAGATTCTTTTGTTTATAGACAACTGCCCTGCATACTGCAAAAAGGTGGACTTCAAAAACAACGAACTTGCCTTTTTTTCCACAACTAGGAAACTTCAGCTTAAGGACCATGGTATTAGAACGGTACTAAAGAATTTTTATTGTACATGGATTCCCTGCAGTATCAGCATAGCAATGACGGGAGGGGGGAAAATGACAACTCTTACGCTTCTGGATGCAGCCATTTTCATCAGTACTCAAGGGGAAAGAATCAATCCTCAGATCATTGCAAATAGCTTTGAAAAGCTGGATTTAATAAGGTAAGAAACACCCATAAATTTATTACCATTAATCATCATCATCATCATTTCCCCTTATCCAGCTCCTGCCGGGTCGGGGTATTTATGGCACTTCTCCACTTACCTCTTTCCTTCCACCATTCTTCTTCCACGATCTTGTCCCAGTCCAGATTCCTTTTTCTCACGCTGTTCTTCACTGAATCGATCCACCTTGTTCTAGGTCTTCCCCTTGCTCTCTTACCCTTGCACTTGGCCTCCAGCATCTGTCTTGGTATTCTATTTTCCTCCATCCTCTTTACATGTCCAAACCACCTTAGTTTATTCTTCTCAATTCTCTCATTTAGTTTTCCCATCCCAACTTCCTTCCTAACATCTTCATTCCTCACTCTGTCTTTCCTATCATACTTCTTAGGAATTTCATTTCATGGATTCTACTCTCTTGCCTGCTCGTCAGGGTCCCAGTCTCAGCTGCATAAGTTATTATGGGAACATAGTACACTTTATACATTACCTCCTTGCTTTTCCTTGGTACTTCCTTATCCCAAACAAGTTTTCTTACACTTTGATAGAATGCATTGCTCTGCTGTACCCTCCTGCCAATCTCCATGTCCAACGTACCAGTTTGCATCAATTCACTTCCTAGGTATTTGAACGTGTCCATAATTTCCAAACTCTGACTTCCAATTTTCACAGTGCCCTTTCCATGTCTTTCCCCTCTTGTCGTCACCATGGTCTTGCTTTTCTCTATACTGATTTTCAGGCCATACTTCTGAATATTTTCGTTCAGTGCATCTAGTTGTTTTTGCACTTCTTCGGTGTTCCTTCCCCAGACCACAATATCGTCTGCAAATAATAGTAACTTCATTTCTTTATGTCCATATGCTTCCATTGTTTCCTTTACAATTTCATCCATTACCATTATGAATAAAAGAGGTGACAGCACACTCCCCTGTCTTAGTCCAGTCTTGTTCCTAAACCAATCTGTCCTTCCAACTGGGGTCAGTACCCTGCTAACACAGTTGTTGTACATTGCTTGCGCCATTTCCAACATTTCTCTTCCCAGTCTCTTCTTAACCATGGTTTCCCATACCTTCTCTCTGGGGACACTATCATATGCCTTTTCTAGATCTATGAAAGTCATGATCGAATCCTCTCCATATTCCCAGTTCTTTTCCATCACCTGCCTCAAGCTAAAGATTGGGTCCACTGTGGATCTTCCACTCCTGAAGCCATACTGTTCCTCTTGCAACTCTCCTTCCACCTTTCTTCTCATTCTTCTTTCAATATCCTTTCCAGTATTTTTACTATTTGTGATATGAGGGTGATCCCTCTATAGTTATCACACACTTTCTTGTCCCCTTTCTTAAACACTGGTATTATTAGCCCTTTCTCCCAGTCTTCTGGTATACATTTCCGTTTCCACACACACTTTAGCAGTCGATACAGCCATTGCATACCAACAGGTCCAGCAGCCTTTATCATTTCGACACTGATTTCATCCACCCCTGTTGCTTTTCCCATCTTCATTTTCTGTACTGCTAATTCCACCTCCAGCATTGTTATATCATCTTCTGTTATAGAGTCGTCAGGCTGTGTCACTTCGATCTCACCAGTACAATTGCTCACATTCAATAGCTTATCGAAATACTCCTTCCATCGTCCCTTTATCTCTTCTGGGTGTGTTAACAACTCTCCATCTTCCTTTTTCACCAGCTTTGTAGTAACTCTTTCTTTCCTCTTACTTCTTAGAAGCCCATATAGCATCCTTTTACTGCCACTTACATCTGTTTCCATTCTTCGTGTAAATTCTTCCCAACTTTTCTTCTCCTACCACTTTCTTACACCTCCGTTTGCTTTCGTGATACTTCCTTTTGCTTTCTTCTGTTTGATCTCGGTTACATTCTTTCCATGCAGACTTCTTTTCTTTCACTGCTTTCCTCACTTCCTCATTCCACCACGGTGTCTCCTTCTCTTTAACTCTTGTTGACGTCCTACCACAAGCACTCTCTGCTGCACCAGCAAATGCCTTTTTAAAGTGGGACCATTCCTCTTCTACATTTCCCACTTCAGTAACTGGGATTTGTTGCTTCAATCTCTCCTGAAAATCTTCCTGTACAGCGTTGCCTTTCAATTTCCATGCTTTTATTTTACTTTCTCTGATCTCCTTTAGGTTTTCCAATTTTCCCCATCTAAATTTTGCCACCACAGCTCTATGGTCCCCATTAAATGCTTCTCCTGGTAAAGCTGTCACATCCATCAGCTTTCTGCGATTTGTCCTTTCCACCAGGAAGTAGTCAATTACTGATTTTGTTCTTCTATCACCCCACCCATAACTCGTAATTTTCCTGCTGTTTTTCTTCCGAAACCATGAATTACCCACTATCAGTCCATTCCTTTCACAAAAGTTTACAAGTTCCTCTCCTTCCCGGTTCTTTTTCCCATATCCATATGGTCCAACGACTTCTTCCTTGTCTCTCAATTCCGACTTGTGCATTAATGTCTCCCATGATCACCACTTCTACATCTGAAATTACTTTTTCTACATCCTCCAGGAATACTTCAATATCTTCTTCTCTGTTTCCAGTCTGAAGTGCATACACTTGTATGAAGTCCATCACGTCATTCTTCATCTTCATACTAATTTCCATTATTCAGTCACTCACACACTCTACCACTTCAACATACTCCTCCAGTTGTTTCAAGGTTATCAGTCCCACGCCATTTTTTGCCTCTTGGCCACCACTCCAGTATAATGTATATCCTTTCCTCAATTCTTCCTTCCATTACCGTTCCATTTCACTTCACTTAGCCCCATCATTCCAACCTTCTCCCTCTCCATGAAGTCTACCACCTCCTCCACCTTGCCTGTCAGGGTCATGACATTCATGATTCCCACTTTCATTTCGGTTACTGGTCGCCCATTTCTCACAGTTCCCCCAGTACCAAAGGAACTGCGCGTCGCCTGCAGGGTACGCCATAACCTTTTCCGAATCATTGGAAGTGCCATTTCCATTTTAGGCTATTATTACGATGGGGTCGCCACTCCCAAAGGCATTTTATGAAGCTACTGCCAGCTATTATTCAGGCCGCCCCTAACATGGAGAACAGACGCCCTTGCAGCCACCCCTAATATGGGAAACAGACGCATTAATGTGCGCCGTTAAACCTCAATTCTCGCAATTTACTATCCCCTCTTATACCCCGATCTTTTGACTCCGAAAATACTACATTTCTGATGTAACTGATGACAGAGAGGATTGGGATTCTGTGCGTGAAAAGCTGGGAGACGTTCACTTGGAGGATTTGGTATCTTTAGACTTTAGAAGTTCTCGATCTAGGAAACATCATCGAAAATCACACTGCAGTTGAGGAAGAAGGGGGTGAAGAAGAACTAGTAGACGACACAACTCCCGTGCAGAATGAAACTCTTGTGGCGATTGGGGTAATAAGACAACTTATTAGCACATCTTGCAATGGCATGTCGGTTGGTGTGAATTCATACTTAAAAAAATAATTGCACAAATTCACGCACGCGACAAATTAATCCTTGCACGGGTTCAGGTATGAATCAAAACAATAAATTGCTTCTTTCAAAAGCAAAAGTGGAAGACTTAGTAGGCCTATTGTGTCTAATGCACCATTTCTATGCAAGACTGTAATCTATTTAAATAAAATGGTCATGTAAATGTGCAAAGTACAGTAGGTTTCATTATGAATAATCATTGTTGTTGATTTAGAGGTGTTGCGATATCGTGGTCATGCAGGCCCGTGTACTTGGATGTGCGTGTAGAATTTATCTGATAAGTTGTGTTATTGTGATGGCTGTTTTAGTGTGTGTACTTGTAATTCAGATGAGGATTGGGAAGGAGGTGGCCATGGCCTTAAGTTAGGAACCATCTCCGCATTTGACTGGAGTAGAAGTGGGAAACCACAGAAAACCACTTCCAGGGAAGACTGAGGTAGGAGTCGAACCCTCCTCTACTGATTTTTGCTAGATTCATCAATCCTTCTCCCGTCTAATACGCAGTCTTGCATAATTTATTTTTTTGCACGATGTCCCTTGAAGAGAGTTTTAAAGAAGTTTCACTGTAAGAATTTTGTTTTAACATGTTCTGAATGTTACTGCCTCAAACAATTACTAATGCAAGATTATGGAAGTACTCACCAGTTTGAAAACTTTTGTAACTGTTGCACTGGTATATATTATTAAAGATTTTTTGACACACACATACACAAGGAAAAAAAACCAACACTTTGCCCAGTGAATATCTGGAAAATTTTAGATTTATTGTAATAAGAGGAAAACAATGGTTTTTAAATGAGAAGTAATAATTTTACAGACACAGCTTTTACGTACTGACGACAATTGTATATTTCATATTTCTAGCCAAGAAGTACTTAATGTATTCAATATATTAATTCTAAGATAAACACACTGTTTGGCTTACACTTCCCATTTTATGCTTTTTGTCCTGGGAATACTGTACTTCAAAAAATGTTCAGTTACTTCTATAACAATATCTAATATACTGAAGCCATGACAGACATAAATTGTCATTACAGGCCAACAGTCCATGGCTCCAATTCATTATGATAACAAATCTGCAGGATGAGCCAACACACTATCTTTCAAGTTAGGCAAATGTCACAATTATTTCAATTGACAAATTCTCACTGAATAGAATCCAATCACTAAACTATTCGGGTTACACTGATGTTCAATTATTTTGGACAACTTCACGATCAGAAATCTGCTTTGCAGAATTCCACTTAAAAACACCAAAAACTGTCCCTGGATATTTTAAAGAAAATATACTTACTAGCCTAAACTGCTAGAAATAGTATTTAATACACTAATAAACTAAAAATATAATGATAAATCATACAAAAACACACAGTAAGTGTTTGAACCATCCACCAACGATCATATTAATAAGGTTGATATCTAAAAAACTGACGACTGTCCCGTCTAGGTGCAAGTCCCTTATTTATAGGAGGCACTTGCCTCGGCAGCCCAGGTGGAGGCTCGTGCCTGTACATAACAGGGTAATCATTGTCACTACCATAGTTGCTATAGTCCTTGGCTGAACCACTACCATAACCACCGTATCTTCCTGTCCAGTCCCCCTGCCATCCATTTCCACCTTCCATAGGTGACTCAGGATCATTCACAGCCATCCTTAGATCAACCTTCTTTCCATTGATATACTTCACCGGATTCTTGAGGAGCTTATGGACAGCTTCTTTAGAAGCAAAAGTTATAAAACAAAATCCCTTTCTTCGATTCTTCACCTTATCGTAAGGAGATTGTACCTCAATGACAGGACCATACTGAGAGAAAAATTTTCTGATGTCAGCATCAGTAATTTCTGATGTTAATCCCCCAACAAAAATTTTCCCTCCATGCCATCCACTTGCACTTGTTCCCCAAGTAGATTCGGGGTTAGTCACAGCTATCCTCAGATCGACTGCCTTTCCATTGATGTACTGTTTAGGGTTTTTTAGGAGGTTGTAAACAGCATCTTTAGAGTCAAAAGTAATAAAACAAAATCCCTTTCTTTGATTCTTCACCTTATCATAAGGTGACTGAACCTCTACAACAGTACCAAACTTGGAGAAAAAGTTCTTTATATCTAAATCAGAGATGTCTGGTGTGATTCCACCAACAAAAATCTTTTCTCCCTGTAGGCTGCCACCTCCTCCAACAGCTGATTCTGGGTTATTTACAGCTTTTCTTAAATCAACCCATTTTCCATTGATGTACTGTTTGGGGTTCTTAAGAAGCTTGTAGACAGCATCTTTAGAATCAAAGGTAATGAAACAGAACCCCTTTCTTTGATTTTTCACCTTATCAAAAGGTGACTGCACATCTACAACAGTACCAAACTGGGAGAAAAAATTTCTGATGTCATCATCAGATATATCTGGTGTTAGACCACCGACAAAAAGCTTTCCCTGCTGGCATTCCTTCGAGATCCTCTTAGGATCAACTTTCTTGTTATTTATGTAATGGTCGGTTTCAAGTAACTTATTAATTGTCTGTGAGTTACAGAAGACAATAAATGCAAATCCCCTTGATTGTCCAGTATGTGGATCCATTTTGAGGGTAATGTTTTCAATTTCACCAAACTTACTAAAATAATCCCTCAATTCACGGTCCGATGTTTGACGACTCAGTCCTCCTACGAATAACTTCCTGTCATCATCTCGACCTGGAATTCCTGAAGATCCACGACCGGTCTGATCTGTTGAGCTTGCGCCATCGTCCATATAACTCTGTAGGAATTTAACAGTCAGCCAATAAAAACATGACAAATGCAACAAACACAGAAATATAACATACTAAACAATGTAAACATTTCAGGATAGTAAAAAAAAAAAAAAGAGCACACATTTTGAAAGAATAAACATAATTCTAGGCGGCTTCGGTGGCGTAGTTGGTAGCATGCTGAGCTTCTATGCCAAGGTCACAGGTACAAACCCAGCCGAAGTCATTGGATTTTTCAAGAGAGTTAAAACTCCCTCAGTATGCCTTCCTTTGGAGGGGAAGTAAAGCCTGTGGTCCCCCGTCATAGATTTGTCATGAAAGAGATCTTACCACTAACTACACTTTTGTGAAGCCAAAATTAGTAGGTTAGATTATTTGATAACACTATATTAGTTCCAACGTTCACAGCCAGGTGCTGGATGCGACGGCATCTAGTAGCCAAGTCCGCAGCTAGGCATCGTGGACAGTAGCATTCTGTAGAAAAAGTAGGAACTACTTGAAAAATTGATCATTTGCAGTCCTTACCAGAATCACAGATAATACACACTAATACAGCCATCACAATTAACACCGGTTGTCAGACAAATTCTACACACATCCAAACTACATGGGGCTACATGACCGCATTGTCGCAGCCCCTAAACTAAGGAACCAACCAAACATAATTCTATCTATAAATGCACTTCATCTTGTAGTAGAAGTAGGTTTCATTTAGGGGCTTTGACATCATGGTCATTTCAGCCTCATGTATAGGATGTGTGTAGAATATCATTGATAAGCTATGTTATTGAAGGTTCTGCATTAGTGTGTGTATTTTTAACTACGGCTAGGAGTGGAATGAAGGGGGCCATGACCAAGTTAGAAACTATTCCAGCATTTCCCAGGAGTAGAAATGGGAAACCACAGAAAACCACTACTAGGATGGCTGAGGTGGAATGGAACCCACCTCTTCTCAGATTTGGCCTCATAAGGCAGAGTGAACCCCATTCCAGCCCCTAGACCAGAATTAAATTTCTTGGCTAAGCCGAGAATTGGATCCGGACCGGAAGAATGCTAGCCGCTACTACGAGTGGGTCTCATCTTGTATAATAACTATATAATGAACAAGGTATTGATTAGATGGAACAAGTTTTCAGGGTTAATTCCCATCTCATCCTGTAGTACTAAAATATATGTTTACTGCACAACACAAAATTTCAATCCAAAACTCAATATGCAAATTGAAGTGATTGAAGCCATTCTTTCAGCGTTGCCTATTCTATTAATGAAAGATTTCCAGTCGACCAACACAAATTTTGTACCCAATTACATTAGGTGGGAAAACAAGTATTTATATGCCTTAACATAAAAACATTACAAGATATTTATCACAAAACAACAAGCTTTTATGTAAAAAAAAATGGGGATACTTAAATTGGACGACATGTTTTGAACGTCAAGTGCTCATCTTCAGATCCTGTTTACTTAGCTTTGTTAATATACAATGTTTATGAATTACACATGCAGAAATATATAAATAAGATTGACACATTACACAAGTTTTTACGGACATATGTATTCTGCACATTGTACAAATATTTGTGCAGATTAGAAGTTGACAACTGAAGAAAGTCTCACCTGTGTGGCCAAGCAGGAAACTAAAAGCAGGGGAAAAGAACATGCATTACAAATTTTTGTTGATCCCCCTCCGAAATAAAAGGTACTCATGCCACCACATCATACCAAAATTGGCATCATGAGCCAGTTCGTGAAAGATAAATGATGGTGATGCAGTGTGAATCAGCAACTGCAGCCAGATCATGCGCCAATCAACGCTGGTCGCATCGTCGATGGTTTGGCCAACCACAACCAGGCCAGAGGGGAACAGTTACAATACATGCAGTAATTTATTTATTTATCGTATGGCATTTAGTGCCGGGAGTGTCCGAGGACATGTTCGGCTCGCCTGAGTCTGTAGCTGCTTCCAGCGGACACCCTTAGGGTGACCTACAAGTTCCGTTGAAGTTCAAGTATGGTAGTTCCAACTTTCGCTACCAGATATCAATGATACCTAGTGGTGAACGTTGGAACTTTTGATACAGTGTTCCGACGAAATCTAACCAAACAATTTAGCTTCACACAAGTTTAGTCTGTGGAAGGATCTTTTATTTACCATAAATCTATGACATGGGACCGGCGGCTTTACTTTCCCTCCGAAGGAAGGCAGACTGAAGGATTTTTAACGCTCTTAAAAAATTTGACAACTTCGTCCGGGTTTGAACCCAATATCTTGGACACAGCAGTTCAGCATGCTACAACTACGCCACCGAAGTCGCAGTAATAACCTAGGTGGAAGGTTTTGTATTATCACATATAGACCAATTGTTGAAAATGTTCACCATTCATATCCAAGCACAATTCACAGGAGTGCAGAAAGTTTTGGAGAATGCAAAAAGTTTTCTTGGTGGATTTGGTGTTATTCACCCTGTACTTTCCAGTACTGGTACCTGGCAAGTATGTTTTGAGGGCTGTCAGAAGTGAAGCTGAAAGAAGGGAGCTTTCATCAACCTTATGTTTGAAAGCTTATAAGGCAAAATCTTAGAAATCAAAATGGAGGGAATTGAGAGATCGGCCTTGAAAACTAATGAAGTTTCTTTACAAACTGTAAAAACCCTGACTTTAGGATCACAGGAAACATGTTGGAGAATTTCAAATAATTGTTGGGCTTCAAACTCCACTTTTGAACTCCCATATAAGCTATGTTCCAGAAAATGTTGGTGCTTAGAGTGAAGAGGAAGGAGAGAAATTCTACCAAGACTTCAAAGAAGTGGAATTGAGGTATTAGGGCCAGTAGAATGTCAACACGATGGAAGACTACCACTGGATGCTGTATAAGGAACAGGGGCAAGCAGTTCACAAGGGAAAAAGTACCAAGCAGAGTTGTGAGGATGAAAAGAAGACATTATAAAGATCTTTAACTTTGTGTGGACATTACTGGGTCTTCTTGCTCACTCTGAGGAAAAATCTTACATGACAGAGAAAAACACTTGCCATTCCTAAACACAGTGTAGGCCTAATGAAAAAATTAGAAATACATAAAATGGTGCAGAAAAAAAATTATAAAAGAAAGGATTATTTTGCAGGCCTGTATCAATGAACTGTGCCTGTTGTGCAACACAGTGATGGATAGGGCCTTATCTGTATGTATATGTATGGTATATATGTAAAACTCAATGTATGACGGTTTGTTATTTATAAAAATCTACACGTTTTACTGAACGGAACTCAATTTTACGTACTTACCATTTGGAACCCAGGGGGTAACACTGTCTACTTGAAATTTGGAGAGCCCTCTCCATTCCCTAGATATAGGCTAGACCCTTTGGCACATTGCCGAAATATCGAATTCGCATTAAAAGGACGAATCTAAACAAGCCTCGTAATGCAAGAAACAAAACTGGGTACATAAAGTTTGGCTCAGTTAGGTGAAACGGTGTAATTTGTATAAATAACAGACAAAGAGACCCGAAAACCACATTTTAAGGCCCTAGAACAAACCGTATCGGAAGTATTTAGGTGTTGTAGTAAGTGTCCAGAGATGCTGGAAATTGAGATGCAACTGTAAGAATATTTAAATGAGTATATTGTTGGCTGGCAAAGCAGGTTGCATCTTGCTGCCCCTACCGATGTTCTGGCACGGTATTGCAAAAATACTGGGGTATTCTATAAGTAATGGCAACACTATTGTCAATGAGTGATCCTAGTGGCGACCAGTGGTTTCTTTCAGGGGGAACGCGGGGTTACGCGTACCCCTTAAACATTTGATTATGAAATGTCAGTTTGCAGAAATTCCAAAATCTAAGACAAAAGAAGACCACATTGTGTACAAAAACTAATGAAAGCTACAAAATGTTGTATATATTTTCATACTGAAAACATTGTAAACTAAACATTGAATAATTTGTCGCCAACAAGATAAAACTGTACGAATCCTTTGTAAGAAGGCTGTTTTTTAAGTAAGTTTAAGGGCCGTTTATTTTTTTTTAAATTCACCGAACATTTAATTTTGAAACCACATTTATTTTTAGGTTTGGCGTGCCCCTTCCTCTATTTTTCTACATAGTTGCCTTGTTTATTTAGGCACTTGTCATACCTTAAAACTAAGTTCTGAAATCCCTCCGCATAAACGTTTGCTGCCTGCTCAGACAACCAAGATTTCACACTTGAGGAAAATCCATTGATAGAGTGGTTATCATGAAGCTTCGGTCCTCATGGTTTCTCGTGTCAATATGCAGTCACCAAGTCATCCGTGATCACAGACCTGAGCGTTCATCGTCATGAACATTTTCACGGCCACTTTTGAACTCGCGTACCCATTTTCGACACTTTACCTTCCGTCATTGCATTATCACCATACACCTCACAAAACTGACGATGAATGTCTGCAGCTGATATCAGGGTGTCTACCAACTCATCTTAAAAGAATTCCCTGATTATTCCCTGATTTTTCCAGAATTAATGAGAGAATTCCCTGAGTAAAGAATGCTAAACATTCGCCCGGGAACGGGAAGTGTGATGAAACGCACGCTATTTTTGGTTGGTTTTAAGCGCTCTCCAGGAACAAGAAGCAAAATGTAATCCAGGAAAGCAAAAGGAAAATAGAATTAAGTTCTCGGAAATTCCAGGATCCAAACAGATGTGAGCAATGGCGGCACAAGGGAAACAGTTGTGAAAATAAATTTATTTCAGTAAGTGAACTTGTTGTCCAGTAAAATAAGCAAGGTCTATTAAGTCATGCTACAGTAAATGCCTCCAATAAAAGGGACAAAGGAAGGTTGAATACACACATCAAGGTGTCACCATATGAGTGGAATCATAGACCAATATTTAATTTGTAAAACCTTTCATTACCATTGAAATCACTAATCTACGTCGCAGGTATGATATTCGGTAGCATAAGTCTGAATATAAGCCTATACAGTAATTTACACATATCCAAGGGACGAAGGGAGGCATATTCCAAGTTCTCACTCTGAATTAGGTCCACCTCGTCATGACAGATGTAATTGAGTAATCATCATCCAAGTCCCACTCCAGCCACCCGGGTGTGGTTTACAAGCCTCCTCCACTCCTTTCTGTCCCTCCATTTTTCCTGTTCCATCACTTCTGCCACATCCAACCCAGCTTCTCCAATGTCCTTCAAAATTTGGTCCAACCACCTTCTTCTCGGTCTTCCAACTGGTCTCTTACCCTTGAATTCTCTTTCTAATTCCCTTTTTGCTACTCTTTCTTTACCCATTCTTTTGAAATGTTCGAACCAACGTAACCTTGCTTTCTGTAGCTTCTGATTTGACGGTTCCATATTTAACTCTTCTCTGATTTCAATATTTTGAATTCTATCCCTTGTTGTATTTTTAGCTGAAGTTCTTAAAAATTTCACTTCTACTGCTTGTATCTTACTATTTTGCCTTTTATTCGTTACCAGTGTTTCCAGTCCATATGTTACAATTGGTATGAAATACTGTTTATATAATATTAATTTCGTCAATTTAGTAATTTATAAATACATTTAAATGAAGGAAATCATTATGAATGATGTTTCGACAGGCCAGAACACACCATTATCAGTCTAAAATAATTTAACCTAGTCTGATAATACAAGGCCGAGTTTGAAAGGTGTTACAAACACATTTCCTGGAGGCAATTAAAAACAAAATAGGGCATAAGTTCTAGCCTAGCCAAGGAACGTAGGAGCAATAAATATGCATTTAAGGGCTCTAGGCATATCCATCATATTACATAAACATCAAACATTTTCCTTGTTCCCGTTCCAGTCGTTAACCAGAGCCCCCGTTCTCATTCCCGGGCCAATCGTGAACCAGCCTGAACATAACTGGCAGCATCTACAAGGTAAAGATGATCACATTAACAACCTCATAGTGATCATGAGCTTCCGTTAAGCCTTTTGATCACTACAGTATAAAGTACAAATGAAATATTCGTAAGCAGAGCGAGAGGTTATTTGCCTCGATGCACAAGAGTAGACACAGATCGAATAGCACACGATATAATACAAATAGGGGGTAGCACAACCACGTGTTTGAACGACTACGTATTTTAGGGGCTAAATCATATATCCACAGCAGCACAAGAACATCCTGGAAATTATTGCACACCATAAGTTTTCACTATAGATTTAGCACACAATGGCACAAATGTTATATTTTTCGTAAACTTCAAACAGCACACTAAAGCATTAACAGTAGAACTACAGCAGACAATAATCAAAGAATACCGGGATAGAAAAGCCGCGCAAATAGTATTGTCAAACCAGGTCTAACACATGTTGCCCGGGCGCGCGCTAACACTTGACATGACAATACACACGGTAAAACCTCACTTCCTGTACCGAAAGCACTATCGAGACAATATACCACAATATATGCGCTTTTGAAGCTTACACTGAGCAAACCGTTAAAAATATCAATATACTATGAGTGTAAGAATTGTTCAGCACGGAAAGTTCTATAAAAAAAAAAGTCCGCGAGAGCATATATCTATCTTCAATACATCGCCCACTATAAGTGTTTTTAGATTGGACGGGAGGGGGATTTGAGTTTCATGCACCTCGCCATTCTTAAATTACGTCTGACAAGAATTCGTTGTACATGCTATCTCCATGATAATATAATTAATAGTCCAGTCAGTGATTTCAACCCATCATGCAGAGACGTAAAACGGATATAGGCCTAGGTCATAGTTCATTGACATCGAAAAAAAAAAAAGCGCTTGTCACGTAATGCATTCATAACTGTTTCCGGGCGAAGCTAGTATATTATACTCTGTGAGCTGCCAGAATAGGATTGACAGTTCTCGTCTCTCCATGTGGTCTGAGAACGAGATTGCCAAACTGTACAAGCCAGAGATAAAGCTGACCAGGCACTGAGGCACGTGGGCGGTAATATTGCAACGCAGAGTATTATGACATCAACTATGCGAACATGGATTGGTCAAGAGGCAGAGCGGTGATGAGTGACGTGGAATTTCCGCTGAAATGTCAATCCTATTCAGGCAGCTCACAGAGTATATTTATAAACAATACTAAATTTAAAATATTTTGTCGCCAAAGTTGCTATATCTACCGACAAAATCGCTAAATTGGCGATACTGATCGAAACGAACAAAATGCTCAAGGCCCAATAAAATGGCGTAGTTGGCTCCTGCGCAGAAAGCGAACGGAAAAGTTGCCACATCATACGTTCAGTTGACCTTGAGAAGGCACTGCTCATTGGCTGAGCACTGTCATCCGGGTGTCTACTGTAAGGATGAAGTAAAAATTAGTTACTTTTTAGTTACCTTTTAGTCAATTTTAGTTACCTTTTAATTCAAGATACGTCTGTGATCTGCAAGCAAAGGGGCTCATCACGCGGTGAAGATAAACAACAATGAACTGTGTTTAAAGCTGTAAATAAAATAAATAATAATAAAATACTATATATTAATTATCAAATTAGTTGTTTCAGCTAATATGTTGTCTTGTGCACAATACGTTGTTTTAATATCAAGAGGTTGCTCTGCTCTTTACCGTTTGGCTAGATTTCCTTTGTCCCCGCGGTAGATCACGAAGAATTGTATGCGACGTTACGTGATCGTCGCCAAATTCTGACTTTGCAGTCAAGTATGGAGAAATATCGAGATGTTACACAATCGGCGCTGGTCTCAGCCGTTTGACGAGATTCCCGCAGTTTTCACGATAGAACACGAAGAAAAATCGCGATTTAGATAAACGATGTCACTTTTGGTCATTCGACGAGATTTCCATTGTCCTTGAGGTCGGGCACGAGAGAATATAGCATTATTACGCAATCGGCGCCACTTGCTGTCCGTTTGACAAGAATCCAGTTGTCCTAGTCATTGAAGGCGGAGAAATATCGCGATGTAACGCAATCACTGCCGCTGTCGGCCGTTTTACGAGATTCACGTTGTCCTCGCGATATTATGCAATCGGCGCTGCATCCAGCCGTTCAACGATTGCCTGCCTATCTGCCCTGACAGAATGGTGGAGGCAGGCTCAAGGTTGGGCATGGTTAAAATTCACGAAAAGTAATGGACATGTTGTATGGTCGGCGCCGTGATTCTCGCAGTCCCTATGCTGTGGTTGGGAGTTCATAAGTTCAGGGTGGATCACGAGGGGAAATTAGTATCGCGATGCAGCGTAAGCAGTCATTTCTAAGTGGGTTGATGCACTTCTCGCTCCCCGTACGCTTTTAAGTATACGGTCATGGTAAAAGTGGCGAGTAGGTTTCGGAATGTTTCGTGATGAATGCCCAATCACCTTTGACAGGATTCCCGCAGCCCTCGTGGTCACAAGTTCACGATAGGGGACGGGACTTATCATTTTACGCAACTGACGTCGATCTCGGTCCGTTTGATGAGATTCGCGCAGGCAAGTCATGAGGTCAGCCAGTCTTCTTGAGGATGTGATTTTGGAGGATGAACGTTCGAAGTAGGGACCGTATCGAATATTACGAATTATTCTGAGAGGATTGCACGAATAATACGACAAGAGGGCACATGCTCTTTCGAATGCGAATCACGAATTATACAAGTTATCGAAATAACCAGTTAGATTATATATCCGATGGAACCAAAGTTTGAAGGAAAAATCGACATATAACTGAATTTCGAATTAACCATACCGGATGTCGCAAATTTACGAGACAGACTTTTAAAATACCGGTAGGTTATTATGTATTTCGAGGCTATTTGGTATCTTTGTTTCGAAACGGTAACATTTCGCAAGATAGCAACATTAAATTATTTCACGTTATTTTTGGACTTCAATTTGACTCCAAATTTAGAGGTCGATAACTGAAATGAGAGGTTTCTGTTTAATTTCGGAAGTTTTCGCGAACAAACGTCTCGAGAAAAGTCAGGTTTCCTAATAAAACAGAAAAATATTTCACACAAAACTAGAAAGTATTCTTGATGCCGAAAATATACGTTGAATTGATGTAGCCTATACCACACAAGGTGTCCACAGTATGCATTTCCTCTAGCTCAGGCACGGCGAAGTATAGCTTATGCAATCGGCGCCGCTTGCGTGAAACTCGCTCCATCGCAATCTCTGAGCCTAGCGGAGCGAGTTTAAATGATTCAAGCCGCCTACAGAAAATGTTCGTTACCGTTTGTAAAATTCGTTGCTTTTTCGTCACTTTCGTCACCCGTTTGTAAAATTCGTTACTTTCGTTACCGGTAGACACCCTGGTCATCAGTAACGAGCGATCACTTCCCGCGAAATTCGAAAGTATTGCTTCCACTTTTACGGGATATAGACAAATGGAGAAAAATCCCTGATTAACAAAGAAATTCCCTGATTTTTCCCTGATTATTCCAGAAATTCATAATTCCCTGAGAATTCCCGGTTTTCCCGGGTCGTAGACACCCTGGATATGTTTCTTGCACTCAAGAAACATATCACAGATCGTACTTCACACGCGGCGGGCGAATCAATAATCTTCAACAAAGTAAAGATGCACAGTTCAGCGTTCAGGTTAGCTACACAGCTGCAACTGATGCCTGCTTGTTCGCAAAGGATGCCGGAAGGTAGTGCGCACGCTTGTTGCGGCGTGAACACTAACTATGGGCTTTAAAAAAAACAAACGTGCCCTTACTTAAAAACAGCCCTCGTATACGAGTCATTGACTAGTTAAGGGATTAATAAAATGCATTATTATTATTATTATTAACATCCACCCAGGCACCGAAAGAGCTGAAAGTTAATGATTCGAACACAAACAATGTCCGGACTTTGCAAATTACCGAAAATTGCAAGATAGTGATGTCTTGTCCACTACAACTGAGAGTACACCATAATTTTTTTAAGAAAAAGAAAAAAACACACTGGTGGAGACCGTTGAAATCTCGTAGTATATTGTTGAGCAGTCTTTGTTGTATACATCTGTAATATTGAAAGTCTCGAAATCGCTGATATTTGTGAATACATTAACCGTTTCTCACATTCAGTAAGTAATACTGCCCTAAAAAGATGTTCTGTTTGAGTCTTCAGTCTTTTGACTCGTTTGATGCAGCTCTCCATGCCTCCCTGTCCTGAGCTAATCCCTAAAAAGATGTTCAGTAGATATTAACATAGGTGTTTCATAAAAATCCAAGTTGCAGGAGGTAAATGTGCAACTCGGTGCTTTAGGGCATTGCAAGAAGCTTGCAGGAGAGAAGTCCTACCTTATCGAACTATTGTAAGATGGGTGGAAGCCTTCCGTCAAGGAAGAGAGGAATGCCAATACAGAGCACGTGCTGGTAGACCCATTGCTGCAACTGACGGTCTCCTCGTTCAGGGAAAGACAGGCGCTGGACATGTGTGGACATTTTCAAGGAACTTGGAATTGCAGCATAGTCTGTCCATCACATTTAAAAAAAAAAGCTGAAGATACAAAAAGTTTGTGCCCACTAGGTTCAGCACACTCTAACCTAAATTGGAAAGTGCAAGCGACTGGAGACAGCAAGAAAGCATTTGGAGCGACTTGAACATGAAGGTGAAGCCTTTCTTCGTCGTGTTATCACCATGAACTAATAATTACATCTTGCCCTGCTTAAAAATTACAGTCACGAAGAGTGATTAGTGTAAGAAGATTTCTTAGGCCCCTTAAAGGAGACCTGTAGGCCACATCTGTTAATTTAATACTAGGCCTCTGTATAAGCTCGATGGTGTTGGGGCAGACAATTGAGGTTATCAGCTGCAATAACTGTCAGTGCATTCAAATTTTCTTTGATGGACTCCCATCATTTTCCTACAGTGCCATGTGGTGGAAGACGACACAGTTGTTTCGCACTTTTCTAACAGCCAATGAGATATGGGCCGAGTCATTAATTTTACATTCCTTTTTCTTATCAATTGATTCTATTAGTTGGTACATTACATGTGCCAGTAGTTAGTCTTTTCCATTTTCATTATCATCATTAGGGGCAAATGTCCTACATGTTACGTCCATTATACTACTAATCACCGTAAAGTCCTTCGCGATAGTGATTTTTTCCCCCTATTAGTTTGTCAGCTTGATGTGTTGGTCCAGTAGCAGTTTTCATTATCATACTTAAATAAATAAATAAAATTCATCAATTTTAGTGTTATCAGACCATGGAGCTTAAGGAAACTTTGAGACTTCATGATTCCACTGGGTGAAGCCGGGTTCGACTACTAGTGTATTTTTAAGTGCAAATAAAACAGTAATTAATCAGGCAGTTACTTAAGTTTAATGGCAAACACTTATTGCCGGTTGGTTGGGAACATACGTTCTATGGTTCATTAACTCTCCGATGCTTACACTTACATGTTTTGTCTACAACAGAATTGTTTTGAAATATCTTCTGTCAAAGGATGACTGGTGTACGCTGAAAACTTTAGTCTGTGTCCATATGCGGTTAACACATCCACAGGGGTATAAGAATACACAAGAAAGTAATAACACTTTTTGAGTTTCTCTGACTTATCAGAGCACAAAAATTTGCACTGAATAAAACATATGGTGATGATGATCGTATGGCCTCTGGAGAGGCCGAGTGCAGGTCTTCCTAGTTGACGCCCGTGGGCGACCTGCGCGTCATAATGAGGATGAAGTGATGATGAAGACATCACATACACCCAGTCCCTGAGCCACGGGAATTAACCCCAGGGGATTAAAATCCCTGATGGCTCGGCCGGGAATCGAACCCGGGGCACCTTGAGCCAAGGCCTAGCGCACAAACCATTTAGCCACGGAGCCGGACAAACATATGGTGTAAGCATTTATTGATATGGAAGCTCCTTTATATACAGGGTGCTTCAAAAAATGTGATATCCTACCTCCCGCCGTATCTGGTGAAATTATATTGGTTTACATCTAAAATCGCAAGGTGTGGCACTGTTTTGTTGCAGACATAGTTGCAATATTTTACACTACTGTTCTGGAAACTGTCATGCACGTAGCTTTCAGGAGTCGTGTAGAAATGTGAATTAGAATGCCCATGTAGCACTGAACTAGCCATCTTAGTTCAAGAGGCATTAATGTTATAACTTTGGTACCTTTTGTATCTAAACTGGGAGACTTGCTTTTCCTGCACTGTATATACAGTTCTCAACTTGACAGTAGACAGCAGCAGCATAGTTAACCTGCTACATAGCTTGGTGACTTACATTTGGCTCAGAGCCATATACTGAAAAGTTTGTTGTTCTTATTGTAGTGCTTAAAGTGATATGGTTTGTGATTATCAGACATGGTCAAATAACAGCATGCACTCAGTCAATATTCTATCACCACCTAACTGTGGAAACCTGGTGATCTTCAGTTTCTTTCCGACTTCATCACCAAGAGCTTCATTGTTCACTGGCTGTGCATCTCTATTGCATACCTGCATTTGATGCCCACTGGGGCATGCAGAATTCAGTTACAATGTTATCATAATATTGGAAGCCTTGTAACTCTCTAACCAAGTGCCTCAGGAGATCGTGATCAGATCTACACAAATAAGCTCTAATACGGATGTACCTCAAATCTGCAGTTGCAGACATATGTGCAGTGAATACATGGATGAGGTAATCAAATTAAGCCCAAACATAAAAAGAGCATTATAGTCATGTTAGCAGAGTTACTGAACGAAGGAATAGTCAAATACTCGTACTACACAATAGTAATACTCATCACTAGAGGTACTAAATTTGATTTTAGTAAAATTGTTTTGAAGATTACAGCAAGTGCTTTATGCAGTTTAGGGACGTGGTGGCTCAGCGGTCTAGCTGTATGCCTCTCACCAAGGCGGTCCGGGTTCGATTCCCGGTCAATGCATGTGAGATTTTCGAAGTGAAATGCCATGTCCTGTGGTTCGGATTCCACGTAAAAAGGAGGTCCCGTGGCTCATGATCTCAAGATTAACGGTCACGTTAAACTACAAGCTTCCTTTTTTTATGCAGTTTAGGTAATCACAAATAACAATGTTTATACAACATTAAATTGGTGGACTTGGCTAAATGGAGTGACATGATCTAACGACTGTATTCACAAAATACACATAACCTTTGGTATTTTATTTTTGCACTGCTTCATGTCTACGTGTGGTTACAGAGAACAGATCATCCATAGTATTCAAATCGTTTACTGATGGTGTATATGACATGTATGCACTATTGTCTTTTAAACGTTTATTTTGAATTATTTTCTGTAACTTTGCGGATTTCAAAAAGGCATTTAACAGCATTCATCGAGAAGCACTGTGGACAATTCTAATTATAGTCTGTGATGTAATGCACAACTTTCCACTGAAATCAATACTTTATAAGTGCGTTATTAAACACTTATTTGTGGTACGTGTTTCGGACCTTTATTTACAGTCTTCCTCAGCCACATTATTAACAAATACTCCCAATTCTAACTATACAAATGAAATATGATGGCCAATATCAGGGAGATAAATGTTTTCCATCAACGTTGCTTGAGACAGATTCTGAAAATATGACACCGAATTACCAATGAAGAAAATGCCTTGGCACAGTGGCTTGCATGGCCTGCACATAGTAGTCATACGCTGTGAACTCTAATTAGCATATCCCAACATTGCATATCCTAAGATGCCATGAAATGGATCCCTACTGAAGCCTAACGGTCCAATCAATAATCTTTACCCTCGCTAATTCTTTTGCCTTTTCACATAATTACACGGTGTATTTTGTATACCACATGTTGGTAACAGAAATGTGATGTCAATGTGTTCACCTATGCGCCTGACAACCATGGCTGCAGTCGTTAAATGAGCAAGAAATTAAAACACATGTTTACGTAATTTACACATATTTCTGATGCAGAAGTGATCATAGTTAGTAATTTCAATTGGCAATATCCCCCAGAATATGAAACAAGGTATGGAAATCATACATTAACCAACTGCAACTGTAAAGTGAGATTCTGTTCTCATGCATTTTTAATAGATACACTACGTAAGTAATTTACTGACAAATAAACTTTCAATAACTGTATATTAACAGTACTTAACCCTCCGTCGGGCACACCTCTGCGACTCCTGAGTTCGGGCGCATTGCGCCTGTTACAAAGACGTTATTAGAACCGAATTAACGCTATTATTTTTAAAGTGATAAGTGGCATTCATTAGGATATAAAAAGGGAAGATATTCAACTTACCATAATTTATTATCCGCAAACAAATTAAACAAACAATTGCTCAACCCACCACCAAATTGCGTTCAGTTCAGTTAGAAAAATTCAAACAAAAATTAAAATAACGAACAAAGCTTAAATTATGTTACAATTACTAACTACAGGAACAATAGAGTCAGTCTTTCTCGGAATCATTGTTGAAATGTTGATCAGTAGGTGCATTGTCCCAGTAGAGTGCACGTTTGGCAAGTCATATTTGCATGAAGCAGGCAGATTGCATTACGACATTTATAAAATTCATAGTTTGACATCCTTCTGTGACCCGTTGTGACTGTTCCGGTCACAATGTTCCCAAACCCTTATTTGGTTGACTGCAAGAGAAGTCAGGTTAGGGTAATTTGTTCATACCATTTCTTTTCTTGTTCATCATCATCATTTAGGTTGTAGAATTTCATTTTATTTAGTGTATATATATCTTGTGTATCTCGGGGACTCAGTCAGGAATATTTCATTTAATTTGTATGGGAGATGTCAGTATACAAGACAGCGGATTGTGTAGGTAAGCTACAAGATGTTGCAACAGCAGGAAACTCTAGGCCAAATTTAGATTGGGCCGAGAATAACTTCCCTTGTCTTGAAGAAAGCTTTGTGTAAATTGTGTAAGGTTCTGACGTCAGAGAAGAGTTTCGCGCCACGAGTTGTAAGAAATATACATGGGTTCGAGATTATTGGTGTATTTTGTATGGGTTGGAGGGTATCATGACCCTGGCGGAGAAAGACGAAAACATGTGTTTACAAGATGAGAGGTGGGATTTTCGTGTATAGCGGGGCTTCACTTCTATTGTAGCGTCTGATTGGAAAGGTCGCGTTCTCGTAATTTGGCGTAGGCCTATTTGGAGAAACAGTTTTGTTGAAAGCATGGCTTGTGAATGTACTCGAAACGGCTACATATCACAACGATGTTATCTCTGTTAGCACAATTCAAGTTGGGTACGGAAGCACATTCATTTCTCTCGCAGAGATGTGGCTATGTAAACCAGTAAACATCTCTAACCTCAAACCACGTGTGGAAAATCTTAGAAATGCTGGGGAGAACTGATCTATCGAGCATGTCTCGTAGATTATCTGCTAGATCGTCGATGAGTGAGTAACAAACATCTTTATATTCCAACATTCATTTTGGGTCACATGTTTTCGTCATTGCCGAGGAGAGAAGATAGTAAACCATAGTCTGTTCGACGAGAGTCCCCGCCATATGTTTAAAGTTGATATTAATACACATATTTTGAAGGTTATAATTAGTTTTCTTTATAGGGAATTACACCTAATAGTTGAACGCCCAAATGATACCAGTTAGGTTGACCAAATGTGTGTCCAACACTCCACGACCCTGCCATTTCAATTGTGTGGTATATGATGAAGTACTTCCGATCAAAAATAGGAGGATGATTTTGGGAAGTTTTAAATCAGTCGCCCAAGAAGGGCTGGTAAAAAGTTACAACATAGCACCTCAACGTGGGGCAAGAGTAGGGAAACCTAGCAGGTATCATTAGGGCACATATGCACACAGCCGATAGACACCTTAGGAGTATTAGGGTTCACAGTAATTTGTTTTGTTTTAAGGGGTATGTCCACATCAGACAATTTAGAATTAAGGTCAAGGGTTGTGTGTAAATCAAACAGTAAAATGTCAGGTAATCAGGAAACTGGGGGAAGTGGCAGTGAGGAAGATGTGGAAAAGACAGTGGGAACATATGTTACCATTGTTACTACTGAGTCGCAGCTGATCGCTGAAGGTAGTAACTTAAATGTAAATGGGGGGGTTATGAACGATAGTTTGATCCAAATGCTACTGAGTGAAATAAAAGAGATTAAGAAGCAAGGAGAATCTATGAGTAAGGAAATTAAGGAGCAGGTAGGCTCTGTAAATGAGAAGGTAGAGTCAGTGACCAAACAGATAGTAGAAGTGAAGGAATTTGTAAGTAAGGAAATTCAGGAGAGCAACAGGGCCACGAACACAAGGATAGAGAGTCTCAGCAAAGAAATACGGGACCATAAGTCTGTCCTTAATAGTAGAATGGAGAGTATGAACCTGGAATTAAGTGGGAAAATTAGCAAACAGGGAGAGGAAATCAGGGCAGAAATGCAGGGGAATCAGGCTGGGATCACAAGTAGGCTAGAAGGAATGGAAGGCCATCAGAACCAGCAAGATGTGGAAATAACGAAAATTAAGTCAGAGATAGCTAGTTCAAGGGCAGAAGTACAGAATGTAACGGGAAAGTGTGATGAGATATGCAACACTGTAAGTGGGAATAAGAGGGAATATTTAGATAGAGTAGGTGCCGTTGAAAATAAGTTGGGAGAGATTGAGGGTCTGAGAGGGAAGCAGGTGGCATTGACCGAGAAAAACGAAAAGCTGCAGGAAGAGCTGATAAAGGTCAGGAGAGAGTTGAAAGAGCGACCGATGAGTCAAAGGGTTGTGATGCCATCTAGTTTGCTACTCAGGGACCCTGGTCTGCCACAATTTAACTCAAGGCAGTTCAACCCTATGGAGTTTTTAAAAACCATTGAGAAGAAATTCAGCAAGGATCTAGAAGACGGGGTTGTCGAATGGGAAACAGTGTTGGAGATCTTGTCTAACTCATTTCAAGGGGATGTGAAAGCATGGTTCCAAATATACAGGCCTAACATGAATAGTTTAAGGGAATTCAGGGATAAATTCAAAGCTAAGTTCTGGGGGGAGGGGGTACAGTCCAGGGAAAGGGAAAAATTAACTTTTGGGAAATATAAGGAGAGAGAAGGGGTATCCCTGACAGAATATTTTTTGGCACATGTACTTATTTGGAAGAATTTGGATGGGCTGACCTCTGACAGTGATGTGGTTAGGGTCATGTTGAAGCACTTCCCACCTAGAATTCAGGAGGCAGCTTGTATGCAGAAGGTAAGGACGGTAGAAGAGTTGGAAGAGCTTCTTACGAGCTTTGACGTTTTAGGCAAGCAGCACATGGAGAGGCCAGAGGTCAAACAGGAATTTAGGGGCAATAGGGGGAATAATCAGGAGTTTAATAGGGGTAGATTTAATCAGGAGCAAAGAGATTATCAGCAGAGGCAGGAAAACTATCAGAGAGGTGGGGGGCGTCAGGATAATTCACAGCGACAGGAAGGTAACTATCAGAGAGGTGGGGGGCGTCAGGAAGGTGGTAACGAAAGAGTACAGGTGAACCAGAGGAGACAAGAACAAGGTGGTCAAGGAGCTTTAAACTCCGAACGGGCTGTGCAGGGAGGTCAGTCAGGCAGTCCGTAAGAAATGAAGTCAAGCAGTGTGTTATTGTGGGTGAGGAGGATTTTATGCCTATGAGTCGGGAGGATCTGCTAGCTGACCAGCAGGAGTTCTCATGTATCGGGGAGAAGGAGGCTTTTATGTCAACTGTTGAGTTGAGCATACTAGGTAAGAGAGTGCAGGCATTGGTGGATTCGGGGAGTGAGAGAAGTGTCATCAGTAAGGGATTTTATGATACCTTAATCAAGGACGGTGGTAAGTTGGAAGAAATTCCAGTTAAGTCGACATATGTGGTAACTGCTGTTGGTAATAAATCCCAAAGAGTGGGAAAGCAGGTATTGTTGCCCATGAGGTTTGGTAATGAAGTTGACCACAAGACTTGCTTGGTAATTCCTAACCTAATTTATGAAATGATTTTGGGGATAGACTGGCTTAACGAGCATAGTGCCGTTATTGATTTTGACCGGGGTGTCATCAACTTTGTGAGGGGGAATATAAGCCAGGAGATGAGAATGAAATGCAAGAGTGTAGATAAGACAGTAAAGGCATGTGTTACTGAGGTCACTGTAGGGGATATGGCAGAAGGTAAGGCTGACGATGAGGAGGAAGTTGTGGATTTATGTCACATTGCTGTGGAGGGTGATAAGTGTGATCAACTCCAGCAGGCTGTGGATAAGAGTGGTTTAAGTGTTGAGGAGAGGGATAAGTTGTTAGAGGTTTTAGAGCTAAACCAAGAAGTTTTCAGTGACAAGCCAGGGCTAACACATGTCTATACGCATCAGTTCGAAATTGTAGATCATTCTCCATTTTCAGGACCCAAGTACCCGATACCTCACAAATTTGCTGATGCTGTGGAGAAAGAAATAGGCATTATGCTGAATCAGGGTATTATTGAGCCTTCAACTAGTGCATATCTGAATCCCTTAGTTGTGGTTGGGAAGAGTGATGGCTCGGTCAGGTTGTGTATTGATGCCAGGCAGCTCAATTGTAGGATATCTGGGGACCAACAGAGGCCAGAATGTGTTGAGGAACTGGTTCAGAAATTCAATGGTAAGCAATGGTTTTCCACTATGGATCTGAGTGCATCATTTTGGCAGGTACCGTTGAGAGAACAGGACAGGAAGTTGACTGCGTTTAGCTTTAAGAGTGGTTTGTACCAATTCAGGGTCGTTCCTTTCGGAACAAAGACCAGCAGTTCAGCGTTGATTAGGGCCTTAAATCTAGTGTTAGGGAGGGACACACACGAGTTTGTGACAATGTACATAGATGATTTAATTGTTGCATCTTACACATTAAAGGAACACCTGGATCACTTAGACATTGTTTTGGGGAAATTAAGGGACGGGGGATTTACAATTAAACTTAAGAAGTCTCTGTTTTGCACAACATCAATCACATTTTTAGGGCATACTATCACAACACAAGGGGTGTCTCCCGAACAGTCACGATTAGACAAGATTCACAACACTGCTACACCACGTAACGCCAAACAATTGAGGTCAATATTAGGGGTTTTCAATTATTTTCGTAGATTCGTAGTTAAATATTCTTGTCTTGTAGAACCGTTTAGGGAATTGCTGAAGCAGGGTACTAAGTGGGTATGGACCCAGGTGCACGATGAGGCTTTTAAGGAGTTGAAGAGAGGCTTTGTAGAGACTGTCATGCTTAGGTATCCTCGTCTGGATTGTCCCTACATTTTGATGACTGATGCGAGCATGCAAGGCATCTCAGGCATTTTGTGTCAGGAGGATAGTGAGGGCAATCTAGGGATTGTCTCATTAGCAAGCAGAGGGCTAAGCATGGCGGAGAAGAGATATACAATTACTGAAATAGAGATGTTAGCAATCGTATACTCTCTAGGGAAGTTTAGGAGTTATGTGTTGGGCAGTAAGTTGCAGATACTGACTGACCATCATGCATTACTTTTTATTGGATCCTGCAAGCTCACTTCGAACAGGATGTCAAGGTGGATATTGGCTATAAGTGAATATAACTTTGAGGTAAGGCATATTAAGGGTACTGAGAACATTGTGGCTGACTTCATGAGTAGAAACATTGGGGGTGATGAGGGTCATCAGGTACTGGAGGTACAGGAAGGTGTTGTTATCTGCGTAACCAAGGTAAGCGAGTGTGATTATGAGATACGCTGCTTAAGGAATCTGCTTGTAGAGCAGGAGAAGGATGAGGTCTTAGGTGATATCTTGACTCAGTTGAGAGGTATGGATGTGGATAGTAGAATTAAGGTTGGAAAGTATTGGTACAAGTTGGAGTGTGGTTTCTTGGCTAGGCTGTGCCATGAAGGTGCCTGGAGAGTGTGTGTGCCAAGCTCATTGCAGGTAACGATGATTTGGTATCATCACAAGGCTTTAGGGCATTTTGGATCAAGCAAGGTTCTTTTTGCTGTTCAGCAGCATTTCATTTGGAAGAACATGGGAAGGCAGATTAGGAAAGTTCTGGCAAGTTGTGACTCGTGTCAACGGTGTAAATGCCCAACGAGGTTTCTTGAGGGACCTCGGCAAATGGTGATCACAGAAAAACCAAGGGATTTACTCTGTGTCGATCTGTATGGTCCATTGGTTAAAGCTCAGTTTGGATATCAGTATATCTTCGTGGTTGTTGACGCATTCAGTAAACTCGTCAAACTGTATCCCCTGAGAAAAGCGACCGGGAAGGGTTGTGTCCTACAGATCACTGATAAGTATGTACCTGAGTTTGGGGTGCCTCTCAGGATACTATCAGACCACGGTAGTCAATTCACCTCAAAGATCTGGAAAACCAAGTTGAGTGAATTGGGTATCAAGCACATATTCTCATCTATTCGATATCCTCAAGGGAATTTGTCCGAACGAGTTATAAGAGAATTAGGGAGAGTATTTCGCACCTATGTGAGCAATCGCCACAATGCGTGGTTCTCCAAGTTAGGAGATATTGAACGATGGTTCAATAGTACGTTCCATGAGAGTGTAAAATGCACTCCCTATGAAATTCAGTATGGTAGGAAGCCTACCAATGAGCTTGCTAGAATGCTAGGTTTGGTCACGGGAGAGGAGATTGGGAAGGATGTTTGTATCCAGCTGGCTAGGGACAACTTAATCCAGGCAGGGAATAAGCGTAGGCGCCAGCAGAAGCGGGTAAAGTTTGATTCTTTTGAAGTACGCGATCAGGTGCTTCTGAGGGTTCCATATCCGTCTTCAGCTGTAGATAAGGAGATAGGGAAGTTTTTTCATCTATTTCAGGGGCCTTTTAAGGTGGTTAAACGTATTGGTGAGTGTGCCTATAGTTTAACGGACCAGGATGGTAAGTCTGTCAGTACACATAATATTAGGAATCTCCGTAGATATCACTCTGTAAAATAATATGGCATGGACTCTTAGAGAATCAGTCAACATAACGTGATGGCATGACAAAACTCAAGAGATGTGACGAAGAATGCTAACCAGCAAAGTGGCATCGAGTGTTAGATGGATAGATGGTATGATAAGGCCTGTGCAGGCAAATACCATGGCTTGTGAAGCGATAGGGTCTCATGATGAGACGAAGAAAATGAAGTGGTAGACCTAAGACACTTGAGAGAAATCAGTGAGGCTAGGAAATGGACACAATAAGACATTCGAGAGAGTGAGAATGTGTGAAAATTTGACAAGTGTGTATGTATATATGTCTTCCAGGGTTTATTTATGTAATAGAGTAATTCTTTGTGTTTTCAGTGCGTTGCTTGTTTGAGTGTTTGTGATCCACACTTGTTTCACCCGTGTGAATCACATGGGGGCGTATTGTGACTGTTCCGGTCACAATGTTCCCAAACCCTTATTTGGTTGACTGCAAGAGAAGTCAGGTTAGGGTAATTTGTTCATACCATTTCTTTTCTTGTTCATCATCATCATTTAGGTTGTAGAATTTCATTTTATTTAGTGTATATATATCTTGTGTATCTCGGGGACTCAGTCAGGAATATTTCATTTAATTTGTATGGGAGATGTCAGTATACAAGACAGCGGATTGTGTAGGTAAGCTACAAGATGTTGCAACAGCAGGAAACTCTAGGCCAAATTTAGATTGGGCCGAGAATAACTTCCCTTGTCTTGAAGAAAGCTTTGTGTAAATTGTGTAAGGTTCTGACGTCAGAGAAGAGTTTCGCGCCACGAGTTGTAAGAAATATACATGGGTTCGAGATTATTGGTGTATTTTGTATGGGTTGGAGGGTATCATGACCCTGGCGGAGAAAGACGAAAACATGTGTTTACAAGATGAGAGGTGGGATTTTCGTGTATAGCGGGGCTTCACTTCTATTGTAGCGTCTGATTGGAAAGGTCGCGTTCTCGTAATTTGGCGTAGGCCTATTTGGAGAAACAGTTTTGTTGAAAGCATGGCTTGTGAATGTACTCGAAACGGCTACATATCACAACGATGTTATCTCTGTTAGCACAATTCAAGTTGGGTACGGAAGCACATTCATTTCTCTCGCAGAGATGTGGCTATGTAAACCAGTAAACATCTCTAACCTCAAACCACGTGTGGAAAATCTTAGAAATGCTGGGGAGAACTGATCTATCGAGCATGTCTCGTAGATTATCTGCTAGATCGTCGATGAGTGAGTAACAAACATCTTTATATTCCAACATTCATTTTGGGTCACATGTTTTCGTCATTGCCGAGGAGAGAAGATAGTAAACCATAGTCTGTTCGACGAGAGTCCCCGCCATATGTTTAAAGTTGATATTAATACACATATTTTGAAGGTTATAATTAGTTTTCTTTATAAGGAATTACACCTAATAGTTGAACGCCCAAATGATACCAGTTAGGTTGACCAAATGTGTGTCCAACACTCCACGACCCTGCCATTTCAATTGTGTGGTATATGATGAAGTACTTCCGATCAAAAATAGGAGGATGATTTTGGGAAGTTTTAAATCAGTCGCCCAAGAAGGGCTGGTAAAAAGTTACACCGTTTCCGCAGCCACGTCATTTTAGAGCAGGGAGGGGGGATTTTTCTTGATCGTTGAAATCGTTTCAAGCAACTTTGAAGGTTGGAGGGGATACCAGACATCTTAAAACTCCTTCGCCTTAGCTCTCCAATCACCAGTTCATGCGACAACCTTTTCAAGCACACTCTTCTACGCAATGGTTCAAGTTCATTGCCAAGGTAAATGATTTGAGAGGTAATGCCACCCACATTGAGCATTAGGAAGAAAATGACCATCGGCCAGCGCTTGATGTTTCGGCTTACGTCATAAGTGGTGCACATTTGATCAGCAGTATCAACCCAGCCTTTTGTTAAACTATAGAACGTGATCATCTCTGGTTTATTTTGCTCCCCAGTATCAGGATCAATGGCGTTGTCATCGTGAAGCGAAGATAAAAGGATGATGTTCCTCTTCTCACATGGGAGATACGAAACCAGAACCTTCCCTTTATTGAGGCAGGACAAACTACTATATTGATGGCAACTCTTTTTTATTTTTCCCAATAGATCCAAGGTAGGTCAGTTTTTCGTTTTTCAAATCATCGATATAATAATATCGTATGGCCTCGGGTGCCTGGTGCAAGCTTTGTAATTTGACACCCAGAGGGTAGCTTGCATGTCGAATTTCATTGTTCCTTGGATCACTAGTCAAGGAGGTTAGATAATAGATATCTACGCTCCTTGAACATTATAGCGCTTTCTAGTAGAGAAATGAGGAACTTCGTGTTGGCGGAAACTCCCGAGATTAATTTTGCCATTATGAACTCGGCCTACTGAATTCAAATGGGTTCTTTGACATGCCAACATCGTATGACATGTGTATCGTATTTTTGCCGCCTTTCAAAAATCACTTACCACGGCCAGGGGTGAACCTGCAATCTTGGGGTTAGTAGACAAATCATCGATGGGATCCATGGAAGTAAACCAATTATCAGCTGTGATGTTACGACCAGATTCTAAATTGGGCTTGACTATTCTATTCACCACATCACTTGGCTTGTTGCTGATACAAAAAGGTCCTGCTGGTTGCTTTCCAGCATAAATTTTCATGTTGCAAGTGTAAGTCACCCTGGCGACAAAGAGAGCAAAACATTTTATTCTGTATTTATTTGGTTTTGAGGGTATGTATTGCCGGAAGGGACATCTACCTCGAAAACGAGGAAGCATTTCATCGATAGTGACGTACTCCCCAACACAGTAGCTCTTCTGGCAATTTTCCACAAATGTTTCAAAGACGTCACGAATTGGAACAAGCTGGTCGAATTCTTTTTGTTGGGATCGGGTAGTTGTGTCGTCAAAACAAAGGCACCGTATAAAGATCTTCAACCGTTTCACATTCATCACCAGACTAAATTTTTCAATGCCGTCACCTCCACTCCCCCAATGTTCCTCCAGACTTTGAAGATTCCCTCTGTATGCTCCGGCTAGGTACAAGTCAATGAATGCCCTTACCTCAATGGCATCCGTGGTTCTCATGTCCCGCTCTCTGGCAAATCGGTCCTTGATAGTGTCAATGTACTGGTTTGTGTACCTAACAATTGAGTCAAGGATTCGTCAGTAAATAAATTATGCCAACATTCTTAGCATTTCCCTCGACTCCGGGAAGATGTTTGAAAATGTTGTGAGCTCCTTTACGTCCAACTTTCCTGGGCGGCGTTACAGACCAATTGGTCTACTTATCTTTTCCCAAAAAAGTAGTTTTATCATTTTCTTCATCACTAGACTCCAAACAATCTTGCTCCCTATCTGTATCACTTTCATGTTCCTCCATCCCATCTTGATAATCGACGTCACTCTCTTCCCCCATATCCTCGGTGACTAATGGGTATTCCTCGTCGTCATTCTGTAGCAAATTTTGAATTTCATCAATGTGACTCTTGTTTGTCAAGTCATAGGTTTTATGAACCATTTTAGCGAAAAATAAAAAACATGAACTTTGGTACGCGTGCAGGCGCAGTGTGCCTATGAGGTCACCTTCGACATACTTACTTTATTCTACGAAATAACCACAACGTATGTATTTCTCATTCATAAAATGAGTAAAATAAACAATTGCGATGGAATAACAAGAAAATACGAACCTTCCAAAGTTGAACGAGTTCGGGCGCAAGCAATGCGCCTCACAGGCTTGGAGGGTAATAACTGCACTTTACGGAGATGGCGGGAAAACTAACTGGCAGCATTTGAAACAGCACCTAGAGATAGGAAAATACTAAGAGACAGATGCATGCGCGCCCTCGAAGAGGAGGGGAGTGCAACAATAGCTTTGTGGTGCCTGACGGAGGGATAATTACCTAGGAGGCCCTATTTTATTCCTTTGTACACTTCAAACACTGTATATATTGACTCAGTTCCAAGATCTGCTATGTGGGCGGTGCTACAACGCTTTGGCTGTCCTCGACGCTTTGTTGATCTAATCCAAGCTCTCCATGATGGCATGACTGGTCAGGTTTGTCAGCAAAATAAGATCTCTGACGAATTTCCTATCACTCATGGACTGAAACAAGGCTGCATACTTGCTCCAACACTGTGTGCATTGTATTTGCCTGCAATGCTCTCTAAATAGCCCACAAACATCCCAGGTGTAGATGTCAAGTACCGTTTTGATGGAGGGTTCAACTTAGCTCGATTTCACTCCAAGAAGCTAACTCAGGTTACGAAGAAAACCAATATGTTGTATGCAGATGATGCGGCATCGCCTACACTCACGCCAGTGGAGTTGCAACAGACTGTTAATTGCTACAAGAATGCATGTGATCGTTTTGGTCTCACCATTAATGTTCAGAAGACCAAGGTTCTGGCACAACCCTCACCAGACACTTCCCTTCTGCACTTCAACATTTCTATCTCAGATACTCCATTGGAGCAGGTAGACCACTTCTCGTATCTGGGCAGTCTGCTATCTGTGCACGGCAATTGTGGGCAGGACGTTGAGAAGAGAATCGGTGCTGCCCATGCGGCATTTGGGCGACTATCGCACCGTGTCTTCTTGAATAAAGATCTGACCGAGAAGACGAAGCTCATGGTGTACCAAGCTGTTGTCATCTCAACATTGTTGTATGGCTGTGAAACCTGGACCCTTTATCGACATGACTTCCGAAATCTTGAGCGCTTCCATCAACAGAAACTTCGATCCATCCTTAAGATAAAGTGGGAAGACCACATCACCAATCTTGATGTTCTTGAGAAAGCGCTTGCTAATAGTATAGAATCATCCAGCATTGGTCATCAACTTAGATGGATTGGACATGTCCATCGGATGGATGATAAGAGACTACCACGCCAGGTTCTGTATGGTGAACTCACCTCCGACACCAGACCTCATGGAGGCCCTAAGAGACGTTAAAAGGACCAATTTAAGCAGAACATGAAGTTGACAGATCTCAATCCACAAACCTGGGACCAGCTTGCTAAAGACCGTTCAACTTGGCGCCAGACCATCCCGGCTGCTGCCAAATGTTTGAAGAAGAACGTCGTAGAATTGTTAAGGCCAAGCGCGAAAGCTCCGAGCAGCACAGCCACTCCCTCCACCAACAGGTTGTGTGATCTGTGTTGACGTTTGTTTCATACTCGCATTGGGCTGTTCAGTCACCGCAAACATGCCCATAGACCTCAACCTTAGATTATTTTAGACTGTTTTGGAAGAAGATGTATACTCGGAAACAAGTTAAAGCCGCCGCCGCCGATATTGCTCCAGTCCAAACTCTATGTACTTGTAAGGAATGTGCAACATTGACGGTAACAGAACCAAATATATTGATCAGTAAAGTTACTATGCATGTTGTTACCTTTACATTTAAAACCCAATAAGTTTTTAATATTTAATTGTCAATATCTCAAGCTGTTAGTATTGAACTTGATCATGCAAACCAGTAACAGATCCACACAGTGGAGGCCGGTAGGCATATTTCCTAGAGGGGCACAGCAATGAAAAAGAAAGCCATACAAATGAAAATATATCGCTATCGCCACCAACAGGTGAAATCATTAGTAGTAGAGATGATGATAGTTTATTTTAGAGGCTTGGGACATCTTGATCGTCAGTCACATGCACTTGGGTATGTGTTCAATTGTACGATAACCTTAGTTTCTGCGGTGACAGTGTGTGCAACTGCAATTATTAGGGTTGGGGATAGGGTAGGTGGCTAGGGACTTGAAATAAGGTACTATTCTGGCATTTTCCCGGAGGGAGTGTGGATAAAAAGGCGTAATGACACTAAGGATAGCCACTGGCAGCACCGGGATTCAAACCTTGATCTCCGGACTTGCAGCAGCTCCTCAACACTGTTGTGGTGAACGATTTAATCTGCATAGCCGTGAGGTGGTAGTAGACACCTTATTAATAGTTGTAACTTAATTTAGGGGCTTGGAACATCATGGTCCAGTACCGTGCAGCCTACTAGAGTGTGTATTGAATTTGCACTGGAGGCTTGAGGTGGAGTTTCATACAATTCTTTCCATAAATCAACGACCCTATGTTAGCAGTATTGTACTAGACAGGAATTCCAAATAGCATGGTGGGCGGTTAACCAGCACTTTCTTTCCCTCCTGCCACCTCACCTCACAACAAATGCATAAAGCTGGGACCCGAGCTGTAAATGGAACTTATTTACTTGAACAATATCAAAGGTGGTACTATTTATTATCTTTCTTTCTACTGGACATCTCGTTTCACCTTGAAGTTCTGTCACTTAAAACAATCGCCTTTGCCAGCCAGGTGAAGTGATTTTTAGTTTTTCCTCATTTATATTCAGTAGATACTTAACCAATAACGGAGACATGACTTCCAAGTGACACAACACCCAATGCAGATATAAAACATTTAGTTAGCGCTGGATGGGTGAAACAGTGTTTGCTGACTGAAGCCATGTGTGATCAAGAGATGCCAGTGCGAATTGAGGGCCAAATATACAAGACAGCCATAAGAAAAGCTCTCCGGTATGGCTCGGAAAACTGGGGCCTGTTCCACGAATGAACTTTGCACTTTGCAAAAATTAAAAAGTGAAAAGTTGCAAAGTCTTTCTGATCCAACATGATCTATGTGTTACTTATCGATTTCTTTGCAAAGTGAAAAGTCTTTGCGTAGGAATGATCCGATCATGTTTATTCCATGAACAAACTTTATAACACTCAATGATTCAATGCTTTATTTTTCATGGTGAACTTCAGGACTTTAGTAACAGTTCTGCAAATAGTTGATTTTGATGTCCCATGCATTGCTGCTATACCGTGCTGGGCACCATTTCCTAACGTAAGTAAGCATATAAGAATTTGCTCTTTATCGGAAAAGGATAGACTTCTTTTTGTCGCAGGTTTCAATAATTGGCCAATTATTTCAAGAATATAGTAAGCTTGCATTGGGGTAATACGAAAACACTCAAGAAATTCCGCCGAAGTGAGGTTATGAAAATTCATCCCTCCTTTGTACGTCCTCTTGTTGGATTCTCTATCACTAACCTCACTTGATAACAAAAGCTCTCGTCGTAACATATTTATAACACTAAACCAAATTCTGCACCGAGAAACTAGTGTAGAGACTTGCTCATTAACAGCTGAAAAGGGAATAGTCTCTTTGCAAACATTTCTGAAAACTTTTCACTTCATTCGTTTGCATTTCTGTACCAATGGAGGAACATAACAGGCTTCAAAAGTGAAAAGATTCTTAACTTTTCACTTTGCAAGACAAATCTGAAAAGTGATGGTGGAACAAAATCTAAACTGAAAAGTGCAAGGTGAAAAGTCGCAATGTTCATTCGTGGAACAGGCCCCAAGGCAGAAGAAATATGATCAGTAATTTCACATGGCTGAAATGGTCAGCTGGTGTGACTGCATGATTATATTCACAACCAATATAAGAGGGATAATCAGTGTTCTCCCTATTAATGACTAGGGACCCGATTTATGGTAATATAAAAAGCTCTAAAGTGGTGAAATAAAAGTGAGGGTTGAGTGTGTATGGTGGAAGAATTTAGTTCAATTATAATTTAACAAACAATATGAATACTGTTACGGCTGCGAGGTTGTTTCGTCGCCTCGCCGCGTGAGTCACAGCCGCCCCGGGCTGCGCCCTGCCTCTGTGTGTTACCAGTGCCTTACGCAACGGGGCTGCGAGGACAAAAGGGATGGACCAGAATATTCGTGACCCAGCTAGTGATGGAAATCTCGAGAAGCTGTGAATCCTGGACTGTTCTAGAAGCATTCATTGAGTCACCAGCCCGCTATATAAAGCGGCCTCACCAGCAAGGGAGGAACAGTGTTTTTGAGTGAGTGCGACAGTAGTTGATGACGTGACGTGCGAAATTACGAAACCCAAGTGAGGCTATTGCAGTGCGGTGAAGTGCTGTGTGGATTGCAAAACGCAGTGGACTGTTTTCCTAGCCTGCGGACGGCGAGACAGGGTACATTCAGAACAAGAGAGTGTGGCTTGTTTACATGAGGACGAGTGCCGTTACTTCTAGCCAGGACTCGGGTCCACCTCATTAGCGAGAGGATTAACTGCAAGACCGAGTGAAAGGGCGAGTCGAGCTCCATAAAGGAGGTTGCTTCTGTAAGACAGTTATTTGTTTCTGTTGGCTTATTGTACGGTGTATATTTCTGACCTGCAATAAAGCAAACGTTTCTTTAAAGGAGCAATTGTGTTGTGCTTCTACCCACCGTAATCCAGTTAAAAAATTGCCACTAGGGGCAACATGTATCTATACTGTAATATACAAACATAAGGAGGAATAACAAACAATTTTCTGTGTTTAATACCTAACCTAACATTCACTTTAACAAATATTCTACGACAGTCCTTTTCTCACTAACTCGTGAAACTCGTCCCGAAAAATTAAGTAAAGCAGTGTTTCCATGATTTCAGGACGCAGAATTGTATGCCTATCTGAGTAGGCAGAAAAGCTGTCTTATCTTATAAAACATGTATATTTAAGATTTCTTATTTTCTGTCAAACGACAGATAATGGAACTATTTCTATTAATTTTAATGTAAATATTTAAAACAAAAGTCGTTTACCAGCATTTTGTTGGTATTACACATTTCAGGGTGAAAGTAACACATTTCGCAAATTCTTTTCACGATATTTTGAAATTGATGGCATATTTGGGGTAAATATATAATTGTGATTATACAGGGTGTTTCAAAAATACTTTGACAAACTTTGGGGAATGGTTCCTTACACCTTCTTCTTTCCTCGCGTATTTCCCGCGTTGGCGCAGGGTCCGCTTATTGGTTCCTTACACCAAAACAAGAAAAAAAGTTTATATACACAAGGTCCCAAAATCCTTAGTTTGCAATTTATTAATGAAATAACATTGTAAACTGACACATTAATTGACAGCCTGTTTGGAAGTGTTTAACACATAAACTCGTATAAAAAAAAGGTTCCTGACACTGACAGAAGGAGAAACTGTCATATGCACAGGTGCCCCAGAATCCCGGGAGGGATTGTTGAACACATTGGTACACTGATAACACTTCACCACACACAGCTCAAAACAAGTGCTCGAATGTCCTCCTCTTGCATCGAGACATGCATGAATGCGTCGCATCTTGGACTGCCGGACCCGTTCAAAAACTCCGGGGTGGTGTCGAATGGTGTTGCAGGCGTCCAGGACATGTCGAAGAGTTTCCACATCCGGAATGGCTACGGTATACACCAATTGTTTCAGGTGCCCCCACAGATTAAAGTCTAACGGATTGAAGTCTGGCGACCATGCAGGCCAAGGATCGGGTCCTCCTCAGCCCAACCATCTGTCCTGGAAGATCTCTGTCAGTGCAGTGCCAACAAGGTGACTAAAGTGTGCAGGAGCCCCATCATACATTGTCCTATTTGCAGGGGCACATCATCGTGCAGTAAGTCTGGAAGGGTGTTCCGGATAAAGTCTCTGTAGACAGCACCTGTAAGACGTGCTGGTAGCACGTATGGACCTACCAGACAGTCACCTACAATGCCAGCCCATAAATTAATCCTAAACTGGTGCGGTTGACGAGCCTGAACTACAGCGTGAGGATTACGATCCGCCCATACGTGTTGGTTGTGGAAATTGGTAATACCATCCCGCCCAAACGATGCTTCGTCTGTGAACAATACGGAAGAGAGAAAAAATGGATTGGCTGTTCGTGCTACAAACCAGCGGCACAGGTTCTCCCGTGGTGGATAATCGGCACGTGAAAGGCCCTGCACACGTTGAATATGACAGGGATACAGGAGCTGCTCGTGAAGTACCCTCCATACTGTACTGTGCGATGTACCAGTTGCCCGAGCCACTTGGCGTGTACTGACACCTGGATCGTCGTCGACATACTGTTTTTTGGCGGTCCGGCATACAAACAACACGTGGTCGTCCTCGATCACATGCCTGTGGTGTAACGGCTCCTGTCTCCGCAACAGGACGAAAAACAGCCCCAAAGGTAGGATGACTCGGTTGTCGGCGGTCTGGAAACGCGCTCCGATACCGCAGTGCCGCTCCACGTCCATTACTATTCGCGCGACCATACATAAAAATCATGTCTGCCTGCTCACGGAATGAATATCCTGACATAATATACTGTAGTGTAGTCGAACACGTGCAGGTACCGCACTAGTGAAACGGTGCAGACAGACTATGTACACGTCTCCATCTAGCGGTACGATACAGTCCAATGCGACAAAGCCTCTCTATCCGAGCATAGCGCAACGCCGCTGTGCGGTTGGAATCAAACTTACCAGATGAGTATACCCATGTGTTGACTACTCCCTCCCGGGGCAACAAAGGGGTCGGGGACACACGGTCATATGACCTTGTTTTCTTCTGTCGGTGTCAGGAACCCATCTCCAAAGTTTGTCAAAGTACAGTATTTCTGAACACCCTGTGTATATATATGTTTGCTGATATAATTCGTGAATATCGTTAAAACCAAAAGTCTGGGACACTATTAATGACACACTAGAGGAGAAACAGCTCTGTTGGTATGACTATGAGATGCACACCTTTCCCACATTCTAAGATGCACACTAGAAATTGAAGAGGTGGTTATAGTTTTGATATGTTCCTATTATGTGGCTGTGATCACTTGTGAAATTTTTTACACAATAATTATCTCAAAACCCCAAAAGATGTAATATTTACCAAAAACTGTGGCTACTGGCTAACCATTCATCAGCTGAAATAATCTTATCATTCATAATACCCCCACCGACAAATATTAATCTACAAAACACAGCAGTTCTTTCACTTAAATGTTACAAATTTTATGGTGTTGTCTAGGTTGAAATTTCTATGAAACAATATTAATTGGCATTCCAATTAATGAAATGAAAATCCACAGCCTGCTTCCAGTCTCCGACCGGGTCAGGAATGGAATGAATGAAGCCCCATCTAGCGGCGAGGATATGAATTGTGCCGGCTGCCGAGGCCTGACGCACTCCTCTGAGGCAATGATGAAATGATAGTGAAGAGTGTTGCTGGAATGAAATTTTGACAGGGAAAACCGGAGTACACGGAGAAAAACCTGTCTGCCTCCGTTTTGTCCAGCACAGATCTCACATGGAGTGACCGGGATTTGAACCACGGACCCAGCGGTGAGAGGCCGGCGTGCTGCCACCTAAGCCACGGAGGCTTAATTCCATTTGATTTACTTATTAATTCCGATTAATAAGTAAATCAAATATTTCCAAAGAAGTTCTTCTTTTTGCCATACTGCAAGACGAACTTTCAGGTTGTTACAACATTTCTTCCCATATTAAGTGGAAAAGTTTGAGCTGGATGATGAAATTATCAGACGAAGTTGATTCCAAGTTGCAAGTTGAGTAGTTCGTACTGAGCACAGTAGCTGTATATCTCGGCAGGGATAATCATGTCTCCCTCGTAATGTTGACCAACAGTGTATCCTGTGTCCTCACCAAGAAATGAATATCCTCTCAATTAGGCTTTTATCTGGGAAGTTAATACAAAAGGATTGAATATTCTTAAGGATAGGAAGAACACCAGTCTTATCAAGAAGAAAATACTTTTAGTGGGCTACAAGACTAAGAGTGGAGAGCCCATAAGAAGGCAGGTGAGAAGGCGTTCTGCGCACAATGAGAGAGCCATTCATTGCAGTGTCACCAGACTGCCTCTCCCTCTGCCTGTGATAGGCTCGTCACTCACTCGGCCGTTCTCTCCTGATATTTGGCAATGTCCCTCGAACTGCAATTATGTAAGAGAAATAACCAATTGCATCTATGTCACACATTTGCTTTTCCCTGCGCAGCGAGAGTACACCCGTCAGCAAAAATGATGGAAATATTTGTTTGTTTCACATCTATCTCACATAGATATGGTAATACTATCAGGAGCACAATAGTAATGGCATCATTACAGTTATAACATTTAATTTTGAACAAGAAATCAGTCATTTTACTGTAAGTTGTCACACAGTCGAAGTACTGTATTTGATATTCTGTGCATTCATTAAATGAATCCATAGAGCTCGGGTTGTATCTCACTAACTCACTCTATCTGTATCATAGGAAAGTTGTTAGTGAGCTTCCTTCAAGTGTAGACAGTTGTGATGCAATCAGTGAAACTGCCCAAAATGCAAATGATACGGGCTCGAGTCCCAACTCTCACGAGATACGATTTGGTCGACTAGTTCAAGTGACGGACTCTCACACAATCGGCCAAGGTTCGTTACTTGGGTAGGTTGACAATTTTTTACTTGATTTTTATTATAGTTATAGTTTTAAAATTACTCAGACGTTAGAAACAATGCGTATCTCAATTTTCATAAAATATGGATTTGGCGGGTTTTGATTCTAGGCGTCTCATATAGTGTGCATTTTGTAATGGAAAATAAATCATGGTGTCGAACGATGATCTGCTTTTTAAATCCTGTATATATCCTGTATGAAAATCCTTAGCTTCTTTTTCCTCCTGGCTTCGCATATGTTTTGCTTCCTTTAACACGGCATAGGAGTTTTGTGCAACATGGAGCTCTTGCTCGTTATCTTTTTTACTCCACCAGCTGCCATCACAGCGCCCTGAACAGTACGCATGCCAATCAGACTCTCTTCTTTTTGATTGACAATCATGCACTCCTTGTTCAGGGAGAAACTTCTCTCTAGAGCTACATTGCTGTGATACAATATCAGTCTTATTTTAATGAAGCTTGTGAGATAGTTTTTGGCAGGAACTGAGGAAGGTGCTGAAACCACTAATTCATACCACAGCACGTCGAGCAGTGTCTTTTTTCCGTCAAACTGCTTCAAACGCGCAGTGACGGAGGGCAGTCTCAGAAGTGCGGAGTAGCTGGTCTTGATGCGGTCAGCCATTCCGCCAGAAAGCAAATTCTTCTGATTACAAAGAATTTCGAAGGCAATGACGATCCTATCTTCTACCAACTTGTGAGTCTCAGCGACCACTGTAGGGTCTAGGCAGGAAATAGCACGGGTCATCTTGTAAGCAAGAGGTGACCTCTCATTTGAGTTTTTCAGCCATACGAATGTACAATTTTCGACAGTTGGTGCGAAATTGCATCACATCCGCGTCTGGAATTTTCTGAGATCTTGAGCTGTTAGCTTCTTTAAGGGCTGCTCTTGTCGAGAAACCCATGTCGAAAAAACAACTGGTCTCCTCTGTGAATAACAATGCGGACTAATTCCTGTCTGTCATTGTCAGCAACGAGCGCAGCAGGTGCAGCCCCGCCCGGAGAGGGTACTGTCGGCCAGACAAAGCATGCATTCGACGTTGGGTGAGATCTCATCCCCCTTAAAGCTCTATGGGTGGCGCAAATTGCGGGTGGAATGCCGGTCTGCAGGCAAAATAGAAGGTCGAAGGCCGAGCGGGAGGATTTTACTGAGCGTTCAGAGGCTGAGAAGTCGGGAATTATGAGACTTTTCAAGATTTCCCTCTTCAAATGCGAATTCCCCGTGTATTTCCTGCATTTTTCCTGGGTCACTAAAATTCCCATATCGCTCGACACCCTGTAAATATACTGTATGTACATATAAAACCGAATTGTTTCAACAAGCTGCCAAAGCGATTTCCGTCACTGTCCTTGAACCACAGTAACAACTACTCCAACTATTTTAACTTATGAGCCTAATGTACTTTTTGCTCATTAACATGAAAATTGGCTCAAGGACAGGTGTAGAAATCCTTTGTCAATGACCAACTCCTTATTGTGGAAGCTTGCAATAAAGTATGTTGTGGTTTATGTACATATTTATTACATATTAGAATAGGCCTATACGAACTATAATGTGCTTAATATTACAACACCTGGGTAAATACACTCACCGGCATAAAAAGCGAAAAACTACGATTTTAGACAAAACTCAATGTTTGACCGCTTCAAACCTGGTACAAATTGAAATTGTGGCATTGCAGCGATATGGCTATGTATCATGAGTCAATTAGCCAATTTGAGAAGTTTCAGCGCAATAATTGATAAACATTGTTGATCCTGACAATCACAGGACCAATATTTCCCGCCTTTGGATAAGAATAACCTCAGACGGCTGTCTTAAGGTTTATCGCTGTGAATTCTCGTGCCGCATATTTTTGTGGACATTACAGCTAGTCTACAATAGTTTTTCTCGCTCCTAAGTCAGATGATAATGGCTCTTTCTCCTGAAAACGCTGCAACGGCAGTGGCATTAGTGGAGGATGAGCGCAGTATATGCATTGTGGCAAACGTTATAGGCACATCTTGTTCTAACGTGTATATGACTAGTAAAAGGTAGCGAGAGGACAATACCTACTCCAGGCGACCTGGTTCTGGTCGTAGGAAAAGCACTTCTAGGCGCGATGATCGCTTTCTTGCAATGCAAGTTCTTCGTGATCGACACACAACAGCTGTGGAGGCTAGAAATCGCTTGCAGCAAGTACGGGGCATGAACATCAGTGAAAGGGCAGTAAGGAGGTGGTTTTATGAAGTGGGTTTACAGTGAAAGAGGCCCGCCACAGGACCTCTCCTTAGACGTGCGCACCGTGTCCCTCGGATGCAATTCGCTAACGCCCATCGAAACTAGACAGTGGAGCTCAGTGTTGTTTACGGATGAATCCCGATTCTGTTTGAGGGCACTGGATGGGAGGGAGAGAGTATGGAGAAGACCCGGGGAACATTATTCACCCAGTACCTTCTCTGCAAGGACACCGTTCAATGGAGGCTCTGTGAAGGCCTGGGCTGGGATTACCTCGGATACGTGCAAAAGGGGGCCCGACAGCCCACCGGTACATCGAGGAGACTTTAGTACATCAGTTCGTGCCTTTTTCATCTGTCATCGGAGAGAACTTTATCCTGATACATGACAACGCTCACCTACACGTTGCTGTGTGTGTACGCGAGTACCTGGATGAAGTCGGAATTGAGCGCATGGTGTGGCCTGCTTGTACTCCCGACCTAAACCCGATAGAGAATGTCTGGGATATGCTTGGGAAACGTGCTAGGAGTCGTTCTCCTGAAACATTAGCTCAACTTCGAGCTGCCCTCGAGGAAGAATGGGAGCTCATACCACAAGAGAACATTTGAAATCGCATCCTGATCATGCCTGATCGAATCACAGCTGTAACTGCGGCTAGAGGTGGTAATACCCGTTATTGAGCCAATGGGAATGTGGTGCAAACATGTGGACAAACGGACTGTCATAGAGTAATCGTCCATAATCGTACAGAGTAACAGGTGTGAGGACAGTACAATGGATTCCAGGTTTCGACATTTAAAAATTCGCATTTCTGCACTGTTCTGATTGTTATGATGAATAATGTCTATCAATTATTGTGCTAATTAGGGTAATTAACTCATGAATCATTGCCATGTTGTTGTAATGTCATAATATTTGATTAATACAAGGTTTTAAGCAGACCAACATTGAATTTTGTTTGAAAATCATAGTGTGTCGCTTTTTTTGCCGGTGAGTGTATAAAACAAAAAATGTAAATAAAAAACATCCTTCACAAAATTGGCACCCCGGCTACATGGGTGAGGACAAGCTTTTTGACCACTAGACCAACATATCTCACTGTGAAAGGCAGCCAATAATAGGTTCATAAATTACCGTAATGATTAGAAGTAAAGAAAATCTTCAGTGTAGTATAACATGTAATAGTTAGTTATTGTTGTTTTAAGGGGCGGAACTACGAGGTCATCTGCCCCTCTTAACACAGAGTAAAGATTGCAAATTTGGAATTGAATTTAAAATTTTGAGGTGGACACCTAAATTCAAAAAGACCAAAAATTAATAAAACAAAAACAAAAAATTAAATAAAAAGTATAAAAATAAACAAAAATTACGGTAAAACAAAACATTATCATTCAAAAACGAACAAATCGTTGAGTCAATGTTCACTGGAGAATTTAGATTGCTGGCCCTAACCCACTTTCACTTATAAAGCGGATAACGCGATCAGCAGCCACCACGTCATCGGCTAATGTAAGTTTGAGTGTCATCTGCAAACCAAGGTTTCTTCGCAAGTCAGCAAGATCCAAACACTCGGTGAAAATGTGGGCCATGGTGAAAACGGCTCCACAGGTACAAAGTGGGGGGGTCTTCCCTTCTCATTAGGTATGAGTGGGTGGATCTTGTATGACCTATCCTCAGCCTACACAAAATGACGGACTCTCTCCAGGCCCGGAAGGAGCTCCGCCACACGCGAGTAGTTCCCTTGATCGCTCTCAGTTTACTGGGCAGTGAGTCAGCTAGCCACTGACTCTCCCAAAAAGCCAGAACTTGTAGGCGTAACTGAGAGCGAATATCTCTAGCGGGTACCTCCATTGGTCGAGGTGGTAGTGATACCGCCTCTTTAGCAGCTTGATCAGCTAACTCATTTCCCGCAATTCCCATGTGGCTTGGAAGCCACAGAAAGGTGATTCGAGTGTCAGCGTGGCAAAGCCCGGCTAGTAGGTCGTGGATTCGCTGCACTAGGGGGTGTTGCGGGAAACATGTAGCAATTGACTGCAACGAACTCAAAGAGTCGGTACACACAAGAAAGTGGATTCGTGCATCCTGCAAAGCTTCATAGATGGCAACGAGCTCCGCAGTAAACACACTACAGGCCTCAGGCAAAGAGATCTTGGTATTTGCACCATCAATAACGTAAGCACAACCCACCTTCTCGTCCACCTTCGAACCATCCGTGTAGAGAATGCCAGCGTCCGAAAATTGGTGAACTATGCTGTGGAACTGCCTCCGGTAAACGGAGGCATCCGTGTTCACCTTAGGACCTCGGTGCAGATCTAACCGAATTTCCGGACGCAGGACTTGCCACGGAGGCACCTCGCTAGGTGTCCGGATCATACAGGGACCTACAGCCACTCCTATTTCAGTACACGAACTATCAAGTCTAATACCAACTGGCACCCCTGGAGGTTTTGGGTACCGAAGAGAGCTTGGTAGGTCGGGTGTTGCGGCACTTGACGCACATTGGCAACATATGTTAAAAGCATATGTTGGCGTCTATAATTTAAAGGTGGAACACCCGATTCGGCGAGTAGGCTGGGTATTGGGCTGGTCCGGAGTCAACCAACGGCAACGCAGCATCCCTGAGATGTAGTTCAGGGTGTAAATGTAGCCTCCGGAGCTGACAAAAATGGACGACGGAGGTTTTCGCTGCTGAAAAACGAAAACCCCGGTCGTAAGCCCACCTGTCGCCCCGGTAGCCAGCCTAACGCCACTAGGGTGGATACTGTCCAGCATTTTCAAAGTTGCCGGCCTCGCTGAACCGTATGCCGCAGAACCATAGTCTAGCCGGGACAGGACGAGGGCTTGGTAGAACCGTAGCAGCACCGCACGGTCAGCCCCCCACGTAGTGCCACTAAGAAACTTGAGCATGTTCAGTTTCCTGAGACACGTCATTTTCAATTGCCGTATATGGTGCTGCCACGTTAATTTGCTGTCAAAATGGAGCCCCAGGAAGCGATAAGTGTCAACCAATGGCAACGCAGCATCCCTGAGATGTAGTTCAGGGTGTAAATGTAGCCTCCGGAGCCGACAAAAATGGACGACGGAGGTTTTCGCTGCTGAAAAACGAAAACCCCGGTCGTGAGCCCACCTGTCGACCCGGTTGATAGCTAGCTGCAATTGCCGTTCCACGACTGCCATACTTCCAGAGCTGTAATGCAGAGCTAAATCGTCTACAAACAGCGATGGAACTACCGCGGACCCGGCGGCGGCAACAATGCCATTTATGGCAATTGCGAACAAGGTGACACTCAGCACTGAACCCTGAGGAACTCCATTTTCCTGAGTATAGCATTGCGATAATGTCCTACCGACCCTTACACGGAAGAGTCGTACGGACATGAAATTCGCAATGAAAGTCGGTAGGTTACCACGGAGTCCCCACTTGTGAAGGGTGGAAAGGATCCCGTGGCGCCATGTGGCGTCGTAGGCATTTTCAAGGTCAAAGAAGACCGTGACTAGGTGCTGCTTTTGGAAAAATGCCCCCCTGTATGGCGCTCTCAAGTCGCACCAGATGGTCAGTGGTGGACCTATGAGAGCGAAATCCACACTGGTACTCAGACAGGAGACCTTTCTCCTCCAAGAGCCACACCAGTCGATGGTTCACCATCTTTTCGAGCAGCTTACATAGGCCATTTGTCAAACAAATGGGCCTATAGCTGCTTACAAACTTGGGATTCTTTCCAGCCTTAGGAATCGGTATCACGATCCCCTCTCGCCATCGAGATGGAAACTCCCCTTCAATCCATATACGATTGAAGAGGTTCAACAGTTTTTTAATACTGGATTCGCACAGATGTTTTAACATTTGATTATGTATGTTATCCGGTCCAGGAGCCGTATCCCTGCACAATGCAAGCGCACTGCGCAGTTCCCATTCAGAGAATGGTACATTATAGGACTCCGAAGCAGCAGTTCACCTTAGGACCTCCGTGCAGATCTAACCGAATTTCCGGACGTGGGACTTGCCACGGAGGCACCTCGCTAGGTGTCCAGATCATACAGGGACCTACAGCCACTCCTATTTCAGTACACGAGCTAACAAGTCTAATACCACTTGGCCGGTTGGCGTACCCCTGGTGGTTTTGGGTACCGAAGAGAGCTTGATAGGTCGGGTGTTGCGGCATTTGACGTACATTAGCAGCATATGCTAAAAGCATATGTTGGCGTCTATAATTTAAAGGTGGAACACCCGATTTGGCGAGTAGGCTGGGTATTGGGCTGGTCCGGAAGGCACCGGTAGCCAGCCTAACGCCACTATGGTGGATACTGTCCAGCATTTTCAAGGTTGCCGGAAGAGTCGGACGGACATGAAATGAGAGCGAAATCCACACTGGTACTCAGACAGGAGACCTTTCTCCTCCAAGAACCACACCAGTCGACGGATCACCATATTTTCGAGCAGCTTACATAGGCCATTTGTCAGACAAATGGGCCTATAGCTGCTTACAAACTTGGGTTCCTTTCCAGCCTTAGGAATCGGTATCACGATCCCCTCTCGCCATTGAGATGGAAACTCCCCTTCAATCCATATACGATTGAAGAGGATCAACAGTTGTTTTATACTGGATTTGCACAGATGTTTTATCATTTGATTATGTATGTTATCCGGTCCAGGAGCCGTATCCCTGCACAGTGCAAGCGCACTGCGCAATTCCCATTCAGAGGATGGTACATTATAGGACTCCGAAGCAGCAGTGGCAAAGGACAAGGGGTGAGTCTCTGCCTCCCGCTTCAGAGTCAGAAATGTAGGATCGTAACTCCCAGAGCAGGATACATCGGAGAAGTGAGAGCCAATACTGTTGGCAATGGCGAGATGGTCCGTGATGATGTCTCCATTGATGGATACTCCAGGTATCGACAATGATGTCGGGAGTCCGGAGATCCGACGAAGCTTAGTCCACACTTGAGATGGAGTATGCACCGTCAAAGACGACACACACTTTTCCCACGTCGTTTTCTTACTCTCCCGAATCAGATATCGGGCTCTAGCACGCATCCTTTTGAAGGTGATAAGGTTGGCCATAGTGTTTTGCCTCCGATAGCATTTGAAAGCAACATGTAATACAATACACTGTATTTCAACAAGCTACTACAACGATTGTCCTGGTGTCTACTACAGCTGCTCGTATTTTTTTTGTAAAGAGAGTATTCTTTATATTACTAGTAATGTATTTTATGGTCGCCAACCCGATAACAGAACAGCTTAAAATTCATGGTGAACTATTGCAACAGCTAGAAAAAAAAGATAACTGTGACCAACATGAGCAACACTGCAGAGATTATTTCATACATAATATGCATGATGCAAATACAGACATCTGAATACTTAAGTTGTCATTTTTGCTTAATATTGCACATCGTCGTTATTCAAGTACTTCTGCATGGCTGGGATTATGTCGGCATAACACACAGAAGTGCTATATTGTCTGGAAGGCTGCGGTATTCTTTGCTAAAGGGAGTGTTACTTACCAAATTATGACGATTGACTCTCGCCGTCAACGTCACTTAGCTAAGCAAATTACAATGCCCAGCCTTATGCGGCAGAATTTAAGGATCGCTCAATCGTAAGCCACCCTTCGCCAAGGAGGGCTCAAGCGGCTTGCGCGTTTCAACCTTCAAGCGATCATCATCAGATCCTGATCACTGTGTTGAAATTTAAATTTTTATACAAAAAACACACAATCCTAAATTTGACCAATTTTAAAAGTGATCATATCTAATACATATAATTTTTTAGAATGTAATTTAACTTATTATTCATTTATGATTTACATTATACCCCCCCCTCAGTCATTGGGCAAATTCGTGTTGACTGACTGAAGAGTTACAACTGACAGTTCATACAGGCAACACTGAAAGAATGACTTCAAAACTTTACAGGCTCTAAATTAGGTAATTAATTCAACACACCAGATATATTTAATGTTTCAAGTCAGAAATTACCTTTGAAAAGAGCTCTCTACTGCTGTTGAATATCCCGTTTTGCAGAGCAAGAGTGAAAATATTTTTCATAGCAATATTGCCGAGTAAAATGCCATTTCAATGGCATAAAACAAAAGAAATGACACGTCTCTTAATCACTTCAGCAATTTATTATTATTAAATGTTTACCCTTGATCCCAAATGTACAATTGAGGACTTGGGTGCAATAACAGCGTTAGTCTACTTACGCTGTTATTGCATAAACACCAGTTTTGATATCCTTGAACCCTGTGCTAACAGACAAGCCAACTCTTAGTTCCATCTGATGCCCCTAGAGGTCAGGAGCTGACGGAAAGTGCCACCGTGCACTACGCTGTTGTTGCAGGGATCCAGACTGCACTGCAAGAACAGCGTGAAGAGGTGAACATGGCGCCTACTAGCGGGATATTACAGTCACAAACTGAGTGCAATTCTAGCGATTATCAATGCTCTGTGTCAAGTGAATGTGATTCATATGTAACTAAAGGTACGGAAAGTGTGAATGATAGTTCTACACCTAAAGGCAGAGGGAAGAAGAGAAACGTAGAAAAAAGGGCGCGAAACAGTGGCAACAGTTACATTTCGGTCGTAACTGGAAAGGAAGTAAAGAAGAAGGTATTCCGAAGAGTGAATAAATGCTGTAGAAAAAGGTACTACATACCTCCTCGTATTTGTGTTCAGAATGTTGTGTTAAAAGTAAGCCATACTAACTGTTAGGCTTGTATTCCTTTTATTGATTAATCATTACATTTTTAGGTGCTTTGAGACTGTAAATCACGAATAACAAAAGGAATGTCACAAATTATTTTGGGACACAGGCGATAAAGTGCTGCAATATATGATCTTACTATTCAGAAATATGTAAAACGTCACTACAAGAATGGTATTGTTTCAGCTTCCCACACATATACTTCATGTTTCCAGCCATTTACTTACATAAATAAGAAGGCTGAATTTCTTTATTACAGTGATCTAAAATTGACTAATGTAATAAAACCAGGTGTAAAGATATAGAAAAGAGCTTATGTACTGTCGTTGATGAAGTACTTGAAACCTGAAAACGTTGAGTGGTACGAAAACACCTGATCTGTAACCCAGGAGCCTGAAAATTCCAAAATCGAAACCGATATCGAATCAGATTTCAATACTGATTAATTCAGACACGTGTACAAAGTTCAAAATAGTTTCAATTTCAGAAACTTAACAAAACCAAGGGCTTTAAAGCACATACAAATAGTCGTGTGATATTCTCAATATTTTAATTTGATATTGTGAAATAGAATATAACTGAAAACATTATTTGTGTTCACCGATAATTGACATTTTTGTGCCATACTGTATCAGTGTATGTGACAAATAAATTTATATAAATTCAGTAGTGAGTCATTTCTGCCTTCCTGACCTATTTCCTTCACATAGCAGATCCTAAACTTCTTCATATTTAAGTGAAACTATATATTTATACATTTTTCCCATATTTTATGCAATAACAGTGTATATTTAAGAATTTAAATTCATTCTAATGTCCTAGAAAATCACAATATTTTATCAGATACTCTAGGAATGTTGCATCTTATATTTGAAAAGTAAATGAAACAACATTTAACCGTATTTACCGATTTACTCTTCAAGTACAATAAATTGAAACTTTACATGCCAGTTTCTCAAAATAGCGTAAATCTACTTACTCTGTTATTGCACCCAAGTCCTCAATTGTTACGGGGAAAATTTTAGTCTTTTTTTTTTAATGCTACATCAACGTGGTTCATTTAACCAGTATTTTGGATTATTTGTTGATATCATTACGTTTCTTGAAAGGGACTTTGCCACCTTGATTAAAAGTAATGAAATTCTTTGTTATTTAGTTTGGAAGATCATAGTTGTTCGAAGATGAACTTGTCCACTGTCCTCTGCTTTAATATCACAAAACTATCAAATCATTACGACTTAGCTATCTTAATAACATTTATTTTGGTAATGGTAGTTTCAAGTTATGAAATTAATTGATAAACAGCTAATAACAGAACTACATTGATACTTATGGGCTGGTAAGTACTAAAGAACGGGTACTTCTGCTAGTTTACAATATATGATGCCATTTCTCACATTATCAGTTCTGATAATGAATGTAGGGACAGTCTATATTAAACTGTTAGAAATAGTAGAAATAAAAATGATGTTCTAATGGAATTCTTAATAATGACTAGGGACCGGATATTTAGGTATTTAAATTGTAATTTTAGGTTTTCAAAAACTTCAAATAGTTACCTTTTAGGTTTTTAATAGGTAGAATAGGTTTTTATGTTAATAATGTAGCAAAAGTTGACATAAACAGCACAAATCTTTAAATTAATGTCTAATTGTTAGTAGAAAATCTGATTGTAATAAGAGTGTAAATATTTTACATAATGATACGTCATAAAATTATCACCGAGAACTTCACACATTTAGGCAATATTAGCTCTCCTTAAATATATTATTAATTAAAATTCAAATTCAATAAAACCAAGGATGCCACAGGTGATTTTCATATTCTAGCCCATTTAATTAACTTTGTTTTTGTTTAGAATATAGGATTCTTGGAAATAATAAGAGATTTATTCCCACTTCCCTAACAGTAAATAACCAAACAATAAGATATAGGCTGAAAAGCGCTGTAAGTATTTGAATTTTGTGGCAGGTAGGATTTCTCTCAATCAACTAGAGCTAGGAATATACACTGTCTTGTGGTTTACTTTTAAAAATGATGGACTAAAAATTCAAATATACTACAATAAATGGAACAAAACTGCAATCAGGTACTTTTAGGTACCGGTACTACAGAATTCACGAGTGTGATTCGGAAAAGTATTATACTTCTATACTAAAATCTGAAATAAAATAATGAATTCAGATTTGCAAATACACATACGTCCACAATATAAAGCATGAATGGTTGATGCTTTACCTGGTCCATAGGTTCTGATCTCATATACTCAGGGTTTGAGTTATCGTCTGCATTCGACTCCATTGCACTGAATTCTAACATAAGTGCCAACACTGACAAAAAACAAATAGGGATTCAGCTAGTGCCCATCACTCTTCAAAGCCCAACCAGCTCTGTGGCAGATGATGTTTTGTTAACTTTTCATACTGCAACAAAGAGAGAGAAAAAATAATTAAATTCCTGGAACAAAAACTCGCACATGTTGTAAACCTTTAGCAATCCAAGATCATTACTGAGAACAAATTAGCTTGAATTAATGTGAATGTGCTTCACTTTCTGGCTGTGTTTCTTCATTAACTAGCCATCCAAAGAGCTCACTGATATAAAGCAACTTTTGATGATATAATCCACCCTCAGCTTATTACAAATTAAGCACTTTCCAGGCAGACAAGCTTTTATTTACAATAATAGATAGGTTACCATATTAAAGGGGTTAATAAATTAAGTGGATTTACTGACATATTGAAAATCACAGATCATGGTAAATACACAGATGGAGGCACAGGGCCATTGGACTTCTGCATACTTGCAAACCTTGTAGATTTGAACTCCACTGTCGGCAGCCCATGAAAGTTTTCTATGGTTTTGTATTATCAACTCCAGGCAATTGCCGGCCACAGCTGCTTCTTTCCAACACAGTGCCGTTCCATTCACTGTACCTCTTATTATATCCTCTGATGAGGTTGGCATCAGGAAAGGCCATCTGATTGCAAAAACCATCCACCTCATCAACTTACCTCACCCCTGACGAAGCAGAAATTGGAATATTAAGGTGTAGAAATATATTCAAATACTGACATGTTCAAGATCTCCTTAAAGGAGGGGCAAATGACCATGATGTTCCATCCCTTTGGGTTCCAGCCCTTAAACCATAATTTAAATTCTCCGCAGGGCTGGTAATGAACCCTCAACATACTGTATACCATAAGACAAACACACTTTGTGGCTGAAAACTGTACAGTTCCTATATTTTTTGTGGTCTAAAACATGCGGTATTTGGTTTGATATGGTATGTATCAGTCCACTAAACAGTTGGGAATTTCAATACCACTGCAGTAATGTAGCTCAAATTTATTACAAGGTACAGAGCATTGCTCCAACATGATTTTTTTCTCCCAAAATTTACCAGTTGCACAGATAACATGTATGACCTTTTACAACTTTGAGCTACAGGGTAATATTGTGTGTTATCAGTGCTTTGATGATCTTTGGAGCCACAAAAGATGTCTGATGTATGCTGCTAATCTTCTAGGCTGTGTAAGAGTTTACATGCTGTATCATTTCTGTATTTGGTGAGGCTCATATAAAATATCTAAACACAGACATTGCTGTCTTGCTATGACCCGTGAATCAATAACCCTTTGTGAACGCATTGCATTAGATAGCCAGCATCAGAGTTGGTGCAAAGTATTCATGATATTGCGAGCTGATGCAGGTTTAGAGAGTGCTGGACCACTGCTATTGTAAACTTAAGTGTTGCTTGAATCTTCAGTCTTTAGACTGGTTTGATGCACGTTTCCATGCCCCCAGCCCTAATTGTTTCAACTCTTCATAGCTGAAGTGTCAATACGGACAATGATGAACTTCAAAAGTTCCACAACACCCTATCTGCATAACATATTCTAACCTTGTCTACCCATACAGTTCTTCTCCTCAGCCCTTCCTTCTATAACTAAGTTTGCTATTCCTGGATGCCGTAGTACTCAAAACATCTTTCCTCAGGGGCAGATGACCTCGTAATTCTGCTCCTTAAGACCTCAATAATTAACAACTCTCCTCTCCCACTAGTCACAATTCCCCTTCATTTGTTACTCTACCCAACTAATCTTCATCATTCTCCTGTAACACAACATTCCAAATGCTGCTATTCTCCTCTTCCTGCTGCACCAACAGTCCTAGTTTCACTCAGAGTGCCACACTTCAGCCAAAAGCTTTCATTCTAATACTTAAATCTATAATTGATGTCAACAGACATTTGTTTTATGTAGAAAAGGTTTCCTTGCCTGTACCAACCTACTTTTTATATCCCCCTTGTGCTGTTTATTTTGCTTCTCAAGTAGCATAATTCTTTTACTTCCTTACTGCAATTTGATATCAAAAGAGATTTGTTTTCTTCTGGCTGAATTCCATTATTTTTATTTTTTATTTTCATCATGGATTCTTTCTCAAAACTAAGTCCATACCATTTAGAAACTCTCTTCAAATTCTCTTGTGAATCTGAATAAACTGAGTAAGTGGATCATGATTTCATTCGATAAATTATTGTTTTTGTTTGTTTCTATCAATGTTTCAGCATGTCAACATTATAATGCTGTCACAGAACTTGTTAGCACAGTATCGCCAACATTACAGGAAGCTGTCAAGTGAAATGTTAATATTATTTACAATACAAAATGAAAAATGATACCAAATCAAATCCCCAATTGCACATGTAGCACCTGTTTTGGACGGTTGAAAGTTTGCTAGTTCGAGCACCCTATCGGCAGGAGAGAGCGTGGACGAAATAGGTAGAGGCTAGAGAAAAAAAATGTGTTCATGAAAGAACGCGGATTGCGCAGGGCAGCCATGCCCCTCTCAGTTCTGTTAATGCATTACTCAAGAGAGCAAATTTGAATACTCCAAAACAGGTGATAATATATGGTTGTGGTTCTAATTTTGTTATTGCTGAATAAAGCATTCCTACTGAAATCGTTGCACCAGATTGGACACTTACAGCTCAAAGTGTTCCCCTGCAAGGCAATACACTGCCCGTGAATCTACAAGGTTTGAAAGGCATGACTTAAGAGACATTATCAACATTAAAGGGTTATCTTTAACACACTCCAACCTCACAGTTGGCCTATCTGACTTGTCACCAGTTTCTTTTTCACTCTACTAATAATCTTGAATAATTAGTAAGGTTTCAACAGTGTCCTCTGTGATAAACTTTCTTTCATAAAATTTATGATCTATTCTTTCAAGCTTTTTACTATGTCAGCCTCAATTTCACTTAAGTGCCCTATGAAATATCTTGGTTAGAAGCTTATTTTGCTATTAATATAGTTTTCACGGTTGCTGAAGTTTAATACTTTTTTATAGCTAATTGCATCGATATTAAATATGTATGATATTGCAAGATAAATAGAAGAGTAATAAAGTACTGGTAGTGCAACTTGCTAATGGCAAGAAACGCTTTGTGTGTATAACATCATTGCCGAGAGACAGCAGCCTATGACATGCACAGCTTCAAGCACAATTTAAACAATTTACTCACAGATCCATCAAATAAAACTAGTTGGCACTATCTATAAGCATATGTGTAGAGGTATACGTAACGTATAATAGAATTATATTAGTAGAATTACTGTTCAGTCGGTCAACACGAGTGTACCCAATCAGATTGGATGGAGAGCAACAATTAATTTCCTAGTGCCTAAAATAAATACACAAATTATTTATACACCTTATAAAACACTTCTCTCGGAAATGGGGAAAATATTTGTGTGAGAAGTGGTTTATTAAATTCATACGGTATCAGGGAAAGGCTGCTACAGGCAATCAAAAGTAATTATGTTAATAATGAGGCTGCAGTGAGAGTTGATGGTAGGGTTTAAAGTTGTTACAGGAGTGAGGCAAGGTTGTGATCTTTCACCACTAGTTTATTTTATATACTGACCATTTGCTGAAGGGCAAAAACTGGCTAGGTGGGATTCAATTAGGTGGAAACTTGATAAGCAGCCTGGCTTATGCTAATGTGTGAAGTTTTGAAGCCATTGTTTCAGCGTTGCCTGTACAAACTATCAATTTATACCTTTTTAGTCAATAAACACGCTTTTGCTCAATTAGATTAGGTGGAGTAACTATATACATGTATAAATAACAAAAAAATTACATTAATAATATTCACTGCTAAAGGGGGAACAATTTCCAAAGCAGTGGATACATATACCTTGGTTTGCAACAAAGAATGAATAAATATAGTAATTACATGTACGCCTATACAGGTAAGCACACTTTGTTATTTTGGAGGACACCTTCATAATATTATTTTATTAGTATAACTTCCAGATCAAATCGGGTTGGCGACTTGTAGAAGTTCCACTTTCAGCCACCTATGCGCTCCAGCTATCAAATGGCCTTATTCATTACTCCAAAGCGGTGAATATACCCATCTGCAAGCAGATTTCATTAAAACATTCAACACTGTAGAATATACACAGAAATTCTGTAAAACATGCCCGACTCTCAATCTATGTAATATGCCTTGCATGAGTTCACTACTTTTAAAATGAATTCTATTATAATTCCTGTATTGCTGTGTAAGTTTATGTATCAACAATCAAGAGGTATTGAATAATGTTCTGAATACACCCAGGAAATGGGAAGTATGACTCTCCTTTTAATATATAAATTACATATTTAATTAGTTATCAAAAAATCAAATACAGTTTTTTTTGATTGGACCATTTATAATCAATACATTTGTTTAAAATATCAATTATTACAGTACATGTTCCGGGCCACCGCCGCTCCTTTTAATATATAAATTACATATTTAATTAGTTATCAAAAATCAAATACAGTTTTTTTTGATTGGACCATTTATAATCAATACATTTTTTTAAATGTCAATTAATTACAGTACATATTCCGGGCGGTGCCACCGCCGGTCCTTCCTCAGCTGTAGGATGTTATAATATCTATTAATAACACCATTGTCAAAAAGAAACATCTTATGCTACATACATAACTTGTAATTAATTTAGATAAAGCATGTAGCCTATTAGCCTCAAGTTACCTTGTAATTAAGATAATATTTTTAACTAAAAATATAATAATAATAATAATAATTAACTTAATATTAGTCTTGTTATAAGTTCCTTACTTAAACTAAATACAATTTATGTATGTAATAATGTTTTAATTAACTTTTTTGTAGCATATGATGTTTCTCTTTTTGATAATGGTGATTTTTAATAGATGTTACAACATGATCGTTTTGGAAGCCATTTTTCAGTGTTGCCTTAGTAATGTAAATTAATGCTTTTCAGTTGGTCAACACGTGTGGTGTTAACCAACTGAAAATATTTTATAACATCCTACAGCTTAGGAAGGACTGGTGGTGGCCCGGAACACGTACTATAATAATTGGCATTTAACAAATTGAATGGACTGCGGGACTATGCAGGCCAATCGAAAAAAAAAACCTCGCTGGCTTAGTACCAGAATAGCATATCTTAATAGGATTACCATTGTAGATATGCTATTTTGGTCCTAAGCCAGCGAACTTATATTTGTGTTTTGATAACTTATGTTAAGTCAATTCAGATTCAATAAAAATGGTCAAACATTGTGACAATATAGGCTATACAGTAGGCCTATATGATAAACCAAAATTAAAGAAAATCTTGGTAATTATATGGTAAGGTATGAGGTCCATATGTTGCAGAGAAAGCCCAAATTTGGATAGTTTTGACATTACCCTATCTTAGAATTGTGGGCAATGTCAGCAATGCCCTGCAGCATTTGGATAGTCTTTGAAATGGCATCACTTATGGTAAAAGCATAGACATATATTCTGCCAAGAGTGTAAACATTCAATATCATGCAACAGAATAGGCACATGTTAGCATTTCATGTTGCTGCCCAGTGGTAGAGCCAACCACATTCTCAATAAGTAAATGATAGATGAGCTGACTAGGAGTACGTCATGTGGTAGAAATGGGATAGGTTTGGAATGTAGCAATAAACAGAGGGGTGAGTAAGAGGTTTTCCTGACCCCCTTACTGCAAGGTCTTGTTTGGGGAAGACTGCAACAGAGCGCTAATAAATACAACTAGGGCCTCATAGCTGGTGTCGACATTACTGGCAGCCACATAAAGATCCTACACGAGTCTGGAATATATTTCACTTACTTGTACAAGGTTCCTTTAATTTTATCTTTCTTTTCGTACTCCCATGACCAAGTCTTGTTTTTGTACTATGCTGATGTTATTGGAGCATACCAGGACTAGTTTTCCCTTCACTTTACAGCCTTTCATGGACCATCTCATTCTTTTCCCGATACCTTCATTGTTCATGGGATTTGGATTTTTCGTTCTTAAGTAGTGGGAATATGACCTATATGTTCAGTCCTCTTCAACTGAAACTTAATCAAACACTGGCGTTGGATTGGAAAACTGTATGTGCACAACTTAAAACAGGAGGCAATTGATAAATTAAGGAGCTTAGCTTAGAGGGCAGTAATACGATAATATTATCTTCAGTGCACATCTCTGGGGCAGATGACCTTGATTTTCTGTCCCTTAAAACAACAATCATAACTACCAGCATATCTCCCTTACCACTAATGAAACAAGCATTGATTCCACTCATGTCAAGCTTCATGTTTTCTGACCTCCCCATGTCAACTTTTCCAAACCGAACGCTAATAGGGCAATCTAGGGCTATGGAATCCTTCTTTTCACCTCTCCCGACTGCTTTTTCCCTTCCCAATATTTTCATTCTACTAAGAATTGTTACTCTCTCTTTTCCATTAATGGGAATGGTGGCATAGATTTTTTTTTACTATTATCTCTCATAATAAGAAAGAATTGTGCACAAATAATTGATAGAATCAGTGCAATAGTCTATGATCGATGTCATACGCTTTTCACATCGTAGCCTACTACTTGATAATGGTCACAATGATCATCACAGAGTTTACAAGACATTTTGGTCCAGGGTCGTGGTGAGATTTTCCTGATGGTAACCGTGTACTACAAAGTGACATAGCTCTTGGTTTGCCCATCATTGCCTACGTAGCATAGAAATCAGTCCAGATATCCTTCCTATTTTTTTAATTATATCTCTGCCTATGAAAAAGATGTGTCTCTAGGTATATAGCTCGTCAGCCTGCCCTGGACAAGTGTTATGATGATGTAAAACATGCTCTCCACTTTGATGCAAACAAAAGATGTAAGTGGTCACAAAGGTTTGAGTTTTGTCCAACTAATGAAAAACAGATCACATTAGGGTGAGGTAATTCTTGGTTGCAATGGGTTTTATCATCTTTATTTCTCCTTAGCGAGACCACTGAAGAACAGCTACAAGATATTTTACTTACTGGTCGACGCTACAGACCACGTAGGTCCTTGGCCTCCTTCATTCATCTCGGTCCTCAGCTCTCTTTCTCCAGCATTAAGCACCCTGCTTTCTCAGATTGTCTTCAACATTGTCAAGTCATCTTTTCCTGGGTCTTCCTCGTCTCTTTCTCCCAACAGGCTTTCCTATAAATACCTATTTGACTGAGCTGGTTACTAGCATTCTCTGTACATCACCAACCCACTTGATTCTCCCATGCTTAAATTTCACTACAATATGTGGCTGAACAAACAATTTCTTTAACTGTACATTTACCCTAATTCTCCATCCATCCTCATATCTTACTGCTAGAAATTTATTTCTTTTCCACCGTAAAAGTCAACGTTCTTCTCTGGTGGTCATCACCCAGCATTCTGAATTAAATGCAACTATATACCTTAGTAGGCTACTGTTGTGTATATTATTATCTTTGAATTCCTGCAGGACATTCCTGGATTTAAACATATTATGCAAGGTTTAAAGCATTGGTTTCCACTTTTCTTGGATTTCCACTGATTGTTTGTCTGCTGTTATTATTGATCCTAGGTATTTGAATGCTTCAACTCTTTAATAGCCCTTTGCATGTAATCTTACAATGGTTTTTCTTCTTGCTCCTTCAGCATCTGCCATCTTCATATATTTAGTTTTACTTATGTTCGCTTCCAATCATAGGTGTGTGCTTTCTCTTCCAACAAGCCATAGCTTTCTTCAAGATCTCTTTAATTCCTTGTAATAATAGCCACATCGTCAGCATATGCTACTAGTACTAATCTGTTAAGTATAAGGTGCGTTCAAAAAGTAACGAGCAGGAGGCATAATTACAGAAATCAGTACCTGTATGTTAAGTATTGGCCCTGGCTGTTGAGGCACTTGTCCCACTGTGACACGAGGCGGTGAATGGCTGTCTAAGAAAATTCCCTGGGCTGCGATATGAACCAGTTCCGCAAGTACAGCTGGACGTCGAAGTCCGAGGTGAATCGTTGGCCCCGCAGAGCCCTTTTCAGGGGACCAAACATGGCGTAATCACAGGGAGAGAGGTCTGGACTGTATGGAGGGTGGCCGAGAACCTCCCATTTGAATTTCTGCAGGAGTGCCGCGACTGTGTTGGCCGTATGAGGTCGTGCATTGTCGTGGAGCAGAATGACCCCACGGTGAGATTGCCTGGTCATTTTGATCGCTTGGCGAAGGGTGGTCAAGGTTTGAGAGTAACGCTGGGCATTCACTGTTGTCCCATGCAGCATGAAGTGCATCAGAAGGGGGCCATCTTGGACAAAGAAGTACGTCAGCATTACCTTTCCTACACTCGTGTGGATGGCCTTGCCTTTTTTTTGGGCGGTGGTGACCCTGGATGCTTCCACTGGAGGCTTCGTCGTTTGGATTCTGGTTCGAAGTGATGACACCATGACTCTTCTCCAGCCACTACTTGTGCCAGGAACCAATTCCCTTCCCTCGCATAGCGCTGCAGATGACCAAGACAGTAGGCCATTCGACATGCTTCCTGGTGTGGTTGAAGACTGTGGGGCACCCATTGGGCACACACTTTGCGCAAGTGCAGTTGTTCCTTCATGATGGTGTGCACACTTCCGACGCTCAATCCGACCATGGCGGTCCTGGGTAATGAGTGCATCAACCAGCTGGACGTTGTCATCGGTAATGCAGGGGGGTGCCCCAGACCGGGCATCATCGGCTAACGATACCCGTCCTTCCCTGAAGCGCTAGTGCCACGCCTTGACCCTTGCAAGGGATATGCAGTGTTCGGCGTACACTTGTGACATTCGGCGATGAATGTCCATTCCCCCCTACTCCTTCCGCTGTCAGAAACAGAACAACACCTCTTTGCTCTTCGTTTGACACCTCCATGTCACTGTTTGCAATGCGACTGGCAGCGTTGGACGATTGATGCATGCTGCTGCTCGCTCTGTATCGTCACGTGACGTGCACGCGTGCCCTCTAGCGACGGCCTGTGATCTTCCACGCTCTGGTCGGAACCACACCTGGTTACACACACCACGAATAGCCGATGTCGTCACCGGTTTGCCAATTCCAGCCTCCGGCTCGTTACTATTTGAACGCACCTTATATATAGTTCCAAAAGGATTGGTGGGAAATGGGATGATGAAGCTGTTTGTCATACTTATAAAACCTCTCTAGTATTTGTAATATAAAAATCTGGTCCAGTGTAGAGCGATGTTCCTTAAAGTCACCTTGGTAATCCCCGAGTATCCTTTCCATCTAGTGTTCCAGTCATGATGCTAATATCTTGTCAAAAACCTTAAGTTCCATCTAGCAAAGTGATACCACAGTAATTTCCACACACTGCCTGATCCCCTTGGACAAATTGTGCCCACTGTCCAATCCTTAGGCATTTTGACAAATTCATTTAGGAGTTTATAAACAGCCTTCTCTGTTTCTTCTCCCCCATACCTTCAACAGTCGCTGTCAGCTAATTCTTGCATTTCTCACCCAATTCTTCATTTTTAATGTTGAAATATTGTTTAGTCCTTCTACAAAGATACTTTTCAAAAACAACTTACCCAACCCTGCAAGAGTCCTATAATACTAAAATCACAAAAAAAAGCGCTTAAAAATACGGTACATTTTATTTCCACTTTCCAACCTTCTGTCCGCAACGGCAAACTATCTCACTCCTCACTTTGCCTAGTGCGCCCCAATATAGTTTTATTTTTATGGGTTTCTACTCACATAACCTACAGCGACATGTTTTGAGGATCCAACCAGCCTTCGGGTTGACTATCTAACAGACTGAACCTTATGTAATAACAAGCCAACTGCAGGATTTTTAAATGCCACCCTCGCTGAGTACACTTGCAATTGGTTGTCAGGAATGGTATTTACAAACATAAGTTAATTTAGCTGGGGAAAATTATTTGTGAATTTGTAAACAGCAGAAATCATAAGGTATTTCTTATAAACTGACTGGAAATATTTCATTAAAGGGGTTTGTGACATCCTGGCAATACCCCATGCTCATGAGTGGTGGATCAAATCTGTCTGACAACCTATGTTATGGTGTATTATGTGTTTTTACATGGTATAATTTGAAGGAGGAGCCAGCTGTTGGCCAACTCTTCTCAATTATTCTCACAATGCTCAACATGCCCAGACCAGAATTAAATACTTGGCAGAGACAGATATTGAACCTGAGACCTCAGGGATAACAGTCAATAACACCAGCCATTACACCACAATCTTGTCATTTCTGAAAATGAAGACTAAGGAAATTTGAGTTAATATTGATGGCAAGTGTAGCCTATGCCGTGTGAGATTGCAACTATTTTTAGAAATTTTTAACAAATAGAAGAGAATAACAACTGTTAGGGGCAGATGACCTCACTGCCCTGCCCCTTAAAACAACAAGAACTGTAACTAACATCAACTGCAGGGGATGTGGTGGCGCAGGGGTCAAGCTGTTTGTCTCTCATCAAGGTAGACCGGTTTCGATTCCCGGTCAATACATGTGAGATTTTCGGAGTGAAATGCCATGTCCTGTGGTTCTGATTCAACGTAAAAAAGAGAACCCATGGCTAATGATCACGAGAATAACAGTCACGTAAAACTACAAGCTTCCTTCCTTTAACATTAACGCCACAATGATTTTCATCAATACATTGCAAAAGAGGCTTTTAATTTGACAGATCTAGCTTCTCAAAAAAGGCAGTAGGGACGAGCACAGGGTTCAAGTATATACTGTGATTCCTACATGTCTAGTGGAATGTTTTAGTTTAATCGATGACATCACGGGTGGCATATGGACGTTGATGTTTGATCGATGTAGTGTGTTGTAACATGCGGATGCAGTCACATGTATTAAAGTGCGAGGTTTGGTCACGATTGTTCATAAATTACTTTTAGTGGTTCAAATTTTAATTGAAAGGTTGCACTACACTCTTCTAAAGCTATGGTAAGACAAAACCATTGGTCACTACAAGGTTAGACGATAGGCTGGGCAAAAACATTAGTCACTAGCAGGTTAGACCACTCTCTGGACGAAATTTACTGCTTGTACTACATGCAGGTGTATGTCCCAGGTTAGGTTTGTGTTTGTGCGTAAAGCCTCATAAACAGATAGAATTCAACACGCATGCATTGCATAAGTCTTTTGTGTCGTGCATGATGCCTGGCTAGAGTATCTGAAGACTTTCTACATTTGCACTTGATCTCACATCACAATTGCAACCAAACATTGGCATTTCTGTGCTACACAGATGACTGCTATACAATTATGGATAATCTATTATAATGTTGGAATAGCGAGAGAAGGTCTATACTCACCAGATATAAGATATAGATGATCTCTTAAAAAAACAACCGACAATCCCATTCCAGAATGCATTGAATGGTGTCAAATTATGAAGGGACCTCATTTTATGAAGTAAAACCAAAGAACTAAGTAATTTAGGTGTTGATATAACACTTCTTCATTTTAAACTATGTGGAACGACGCTTGCATTAGAATGTTTAAAAGCAATGTCAATAACTCTCAAAACTCTGGAATAAACACCTAAATTACTAATGGATCCATTTATCCCTTTGAAGCTCGCTAATATTTTAGTTCACTCCTAACAAGTTTCCATGCAAATTAGAAAACTATAAAAGATATCCCTACTGTCACGATGAGTAATTTCTGGTGGGTCCTAAACTAGCCTGTCATGAACAGTAAATTGCAGTGGGGTCCTCACTTGTCACATGCAGTAATTTACAGTAGATTTGGGGAGTCACTTATTTTTCATATTTTATTACTGTTTCTATTTCAAATATGGTAATTGCTCTTTAACTATTCTGCAAAATATCGCCAAAGATTCATGCCTAGATAAAGCCTGCATGATGTAGTTTAAGATGTACGCTATAGACGATCTCAAAAAAAACAACAACCGACAATCACAGTCCAGAATGCAATGCACAGTGTCAAATTGTGAAGAGATGCTCATTTGATGAAGTAAAACCCAAGAAATACATAATTTGTGTTGAATCTGGAAGTTCATGAATCATTTGCATTATATTAAGCTTTCTGATAGAGTCATTTCATACAGTTTTAGTGAAAAACGATGCCTGTGCCATAATAGCAAATATCCATAAAGTTGAGGGGAGAACAAGGGTACTCTATCATTGCATGGGGCCAATTTATTAATTAGTAATTTTGCATGTATCATTCCGTCTCCCACAAATCCAACCCCTCGTCCTCGTCGTGGGAGATGGGCAACGTAATTAAGTAGGGGATTGCCTGTAGGGGTGAAGTACAGTGGGGACTTTGTGTGCCTCAAGACCGCTACGGCAGCTGTGAAGGCCCTACAGGAACCCTGAAGAAATTACGGCTAACGGGGCTCTGGTGAAACAACTGCTGCCTTGTAGTTTGGAGTTGGTTCTTCAAAGGCTAAGGGAAGAAACCCTGACAGAAAATCAGCCTGGTGCCTCAGGCTTAAGGTGGCAGCCCCTCCAAGACACTCTGAGGCAGTGGGTTAATCACTCGCTCCTCTTAAATAAACTGATTACGGAAACTGAAGCGAAATTACAAAACCGGACGGATAACCTGATGACGGCTTTTGGCATCGGTTTCTGGAATGTGAGGACCTTGATGGAGAAAACCAGACTGAAACAAGTGTCACGGGAGATGAAGAACTATGGGCTGGATATCCTAGGATTGAGTGAAGTGAGGTGGCCAGGATTTGGTGAAATACAGACAACAGATGGAATTACATTTCTCTATTCTGGGGGCGATGATGAAGAACACAGGGATGGAGTGGGGTTGCTGCTCAACAGAAATGCAAAGAGAAGCCTTATGGAGTGGAAGCCAATTTCCAGTAGGCTCATGTTTGCTAGGTTCAAGACAAAGATCAGGAATGTGATCATCATCCAATGCTATGCGCCTACAGAACAATCGGAGCCAGAGAAGAAGGAAGAATTCTACCAAATGCTGAGAGATGTCACAAGACAAACAAGTAAGAAGGACATTCTCATTGTTATGGGAGACTTCAACGCGAAGGTGGGCTCAAACAATGAGGGGTTGGAGCAGATCATGGGTAAACATGGCCTTGGTGAGATGAATGACAATGGGGAGAAATTTACGGAATATTGCGCCAGTCAGGATTTGGTGATGGGTGGCACGGTATTTCCTCATAGGCGGTGCCACAAGGTCACCTGGGTGTCTCCTGATCAAGTCACAGAAAATCAAATTGATCACATCGCGGTGAGCAGGAGGTTCAGAAGAAGCTTGGAAGATGTTAGGAACAAGAGAGGAGCGGACGTTGGTAGTGACCATCATCTTGTGGTTGCCAACTTCCGCATGAAGATCGTCGCAGTCCGCCGAAAGTTTAACACTCGGCACAACAAGTTTGATGTGGGCAAGCTTAAGAACCAGCAGAGATTGGACCAATTTAAACTGGAGCTCAGAAATAAATTCCAGGTGTTGGACTCGGAGACAGAGAAGGACGTGGAGACTGTGTGGAGCGAGGTAAAGAATATCTTCGTGGATACTAGTGAGATGCAGCTCGGGTACAAGAACTACCTGCGGAAAGAATGGATATCCGATCAGACCTGGGACAAGATAAATTATAGGAAGGAGATTAAGGCCAAGCTCAACACCTGCAAGACTAGGCAGCAGAAGGCTCTCACACAAGCAAAGTATTCAACAGCAAACAGAGAGGTAAAGAGGAGTGTACGGAAGGATCATAGGAGGTGGATTGATGAGCAGGCGGAGAAAGCAGAAGAAGCGGCAAGAAGGGGGGACGTTGAGGAGCTCTATTGCATCACAAAGATGCTTTCGAAGAAAGGTTTTAATAAAACTAGGCCTGTGAAGAGCAAGACGGGCGAGATCCTCACGACGTGTGAACAGCAGCTGACAAGATGGAGAGAACACTTTGCGGATGTTCTTAATAGAGATAGAGGACCAGAAAGTAAGCAGCGAGGAGAAGATGAAGAGGAAGCAGAAAGTGACCCAAGCATCAGCCTCGACTCCCCAACTCGGGGCGAAATACGGTCAGCGTTGAAGCAGATGAAATGCGGGAAGGCACCAGGTCTGGATAATATCCCAGTGGAAGTACTGAAAGCAGACCTGGATATTACGATCGATCTGCTGCACCCGCTGTTGGAGAAGATCTGGAAGGAGGAGAAAATACCAACCGACTGGAAGAAGGGGTTGATAGTCAAGTTGCCGAAGAAAGGGGACACCACAAACTGTAACAACTGGAGGGGTATCACCTTGCTGTCCATTCCAAGCAAAGTGCTGGCGAGAGTCATCCTGAATCGTATAAAAGACTGCGTATAAAAAAGGCTTCGGAAGGAACAGGCTGGATTTCGACAACATCGCAGCTGTGTGGATCTCATCAACACCCTCCGAATCATCCTGGAGCAGAGTGTGGAGTGGCGGAATACCCTTTACCTCACATTTGTTGACTTCGAGAAAGCCTTCGACTCCTTAAATCAAAGAATTATGTGGAAGACCCTCGAGGAATATAAAATTCCAACAAAGATCATCAGAATCATGGAAGAGATGTACGAAGGGTATGAGTGCCAGGTTCTTCACGAAGGCAAATTAACAGAAAAGATAAAGGTCAGTTCCGGAGTGAGACAGGGGTGTGTCCTTTCCCCCACTCTGTTCCTGTTGGTCCTGGATAGTGAGATGAAGAAGGTAATGGGAGGACGGAAGAGGGGTATTCAATGGGGTATAAATGACAGGCTTGAAGATCTGGATTTCGCAGACGACATTTGTCTTATGGCACAACGGTACCGAGACATAGAAGATAAGCTGGGGAGGTTGCAGAGAGAAGCAGAACGTGCAGGACTGATGATCAACACCAACAAGACCAAAGAGATGAGGATAAATTCTGACATCACGACTAGTTTGACAGTCAACGGAAAGGACATCGAGCGAGTTGAGTCCTTCCTCTACCTTGGAAGTATAGTCACAAATGATGGGGGAGCAGAGGAAGATGTTCGAAGCCGTATCAGGAAGGCAAATGGTGCCTTTGTCCAGCTCTACCCCATCTGGAGAAATAGAAACATTTCCAGGAAGACCAAGCTCCGCCTTTTCAATAGCAACGTAAAGTTGATTCTTCTCTACGGCTGTGAAACATGGAAAGTCACAAAACCGATCAACAACCAGCTACAGGTGTTCATTAACAGATGTCTGCGTCGCATCATGAATGTGAGGTGGCCGGACATAATCTCAAATGAAGATCTTTGGACCATCACCAATCAACAACCGATTAGCATCCAGATCAAGGAGAGGAAATGGCGCTGGATTGGTCACACACTAAGGAAGCCGGACGGAGCTATTGAGAGGGCGGCGCTAGACTGGAATCCTCAAGGCGCCAGGAAGCGAGGTCGACCTAAGAAGACCTGGAAGAGGACGATCGAAAATGAAATTGCAGAGGTGGACAAGAACTGGAGTCAAGTGAAGAGAATGGCCAGGAACCGTACTGCGTGGAGAAATTTCGCCAAGGCCCTATGCTCCGGAAGGAGCGGCAGGAATTAAGTAAGTAAGTATGTATCATTCCCAAAGTTGCTTACATTTACATGCCAGGTTATTAAGTTGGGAGTCGTATAGATCACAAAACCTTACACTACAAAATACCCCTAGACACAAAATCGCGGCATACATGAAGTCATGAACGAAATTAACTTAAAGGTTTAAACGATGCATAGCCTACATGTTAAATTCTATGTGTTAATAAGGCTTTACATACAAACACAAACCCAACCTGGGGCTTACACCCCAGACCCCCCTGCTTGTAATACAAGCAGTAATTTTCATCCAGATGGTCTAACCTAATAGTGGCCAATGGTTTTGTCCAGACCGTCGTTTAACCTAGTAGCAACCAATGGCTTTTTCTCGCCATGTCTTTAGAGGAGTGCAGTGCAACTTTTCAATTAAATTGAAATGTATGTCTACCCCTTATTATTCCCGTTTTTCCAACGGGGTCGGGGATGAGATGCGTTGTAAGTCATAGTGGTGATGGTTTTTACGGCCGGATGCCCTTCCTGATGCCAACCTCATGAGAGGAGTTAATGAGAGATGAAATGAATGATGGTGAATGAAACTGGGCAAGGAAGTGGAAGGAAGCGGCCGTGGCCTGTCAGAAGGTACCGTCCCAGCATTTGCCTGGTGTTGAAAATGGGAAACCACGGAAAACCATTTCAAGGACAGCCGACGGTGGGGCTCGAACCCACGCGTCTACCGAGTCAGCAGAGAGCTTGGCCCCTTGACCTAACACAGCGCTTTAGCCCGCGTAGCCACTACTGTCGGTTTTTAATTAAATTGAAATAAAAGTAATATAAAAACATTAGTAACGCATGACCAAACTTAACATTTGTACAAGCGAGACTGCATCTGATGTAATGACGCACAGTTTGAAACCCAATCCACTAGGGACAGGTGACCTCGTAGTTCCGGCCCTTAAAATAACAATAACAAACTAACTAACCCCAATACAGCTATGTAATATGGCGGCAATTGAATCTGAAACATCATAAACAGACATCAACGTCCACACATCATTGAGTACACTAAAAAATCCCATAGACAATTAGACCTATCGTGGTATATAGGCGTACTTGAACTGCTTTCAGAAAACACCCCATTTGCACTATAGGCCTAATAAGGAAATTCTCAACGTTTTAACTTTGCAGTAATAAACCAACAAAAACAGTAGTTGCCATGTTGAATAAAGCAATGTTGCAAACATCACTTCACCACATTCCCCTAAATCCATTGTCAGAATGGAAGGATACTATTACTATCTGCATTATAAGCAAGGGAGCCTCGAGCGTAAACCCCAAGATAGGCCTGTTTTTATACAGGCTACCGTATGTAAATCTTTTTCAACACAACACAAAGAAAATGAAAACAGCAACACCAAAAGGGAAACCTGGCTTTTCAATCTCTTCTGATAATAGAAACAACAGAGGGAAGCAATTGAGTGCCGAGCCAGATATGTTACAGCTGCTGCATTCACGTGTCCAATGCAACCAGGTTGGCATGACTGAAAAAATTCAATAACACCCCGTTGTGATAAAATGCTCAACTCAGTCCCTTCAGATTATCAATTAGCTCTTTTCATAGTGGCTTGCCCCCTAGGCTATAACACTAGAATTCCGAAACCAGGTTATGAAAAGCAGCATAATTTCCTACATCACTGGTTCATGCCATGACAGATTCCTGTTATCTCAGGCAGAGTCAATTTCAATACCATGTCAGGTATTGTTATAAGGGGCGGGACAGCGAGGTCACCTGCCCCTCAATGCAGTGTCATGAGCCTGTAATGAGGGGCAAAAGCATCCAACATAACCTTAAGTGTTAGATTAGAAGCAAAGCCAATGAAACAAAACCGCTTTAGTTACACCATGAAATGAAAATCCACAGCCTGCTTCCAGTCTCCGACCGGGTCAGGAATGGAATGAATGAAGCCCCCATCTAGCGGCGAGGATATGAACTGTGCCGGCTGCCGAGGCCTGACGCACTCCTCTGGGGCAATGATTAAATGAATGACAGATGAAATGAAATGACAGTGGAGAGTGTTGCTGGAATGAAATTTTGACAGGGAAAACCGGAGTACCCGGAGAAAAACCTGTCTGCCTCCGTTCTGTCCAGCACAGATCTCACATGGAGTGACCGGGATTTGAACCACGGACCCAGCGGTGAGAGGCCGGCGTGCTGCCGCCTAAGCCACGGAGGCTTGCTTTAGTTACACCATAAATTTTCATATTTTCAGGTATAATGCAGCTTTTGTATTAATTCTAAATAAACAAGATACAGACCAAACTGTTCATTGAACTTCGACGGCGGCTAAAGCGACCCAAATTAATAATAGGCCTATGACTAGCATAACAACTACAATTTAAAAGTGAATCGGCACTACATAAGTAAATACCGTACAAGCTTTACACTCAGACATGATTCCCGGCATGAAAGAAGATTGTAGAAGAGTTCATGCACCATCAATGCATACAAGCATAGCAAGCAGTGATACTTAAATGGACACGTGATATACAAAAAGAAGCACATTTTGATTCCAAACGATATTTTGCGTGAGTAAATAATGAAGCATAATCAGTTGGGTGGTGCAAATGTGCGCTCTCAATTACCTGAACGCGTTGGGATAGCATACGGGACAAAAAAGAATAAGTTCACTTACCCATAACCTAGCTACTCTCTACCTTTCAACTTATTTCACGTAAACACACAAATTAAGTGCAATATAGTTCACTTAAGCTCACACGTGTTTTCAAAAAATTCAATGTCACAAAAAGCCGCAAAACGCTTAACCCGTTCTGGGATAACCATCATGTTATACACAACACCAATGAGTATACACAGAAAAAATTAAAAGCATTATTCTTTGGATTCTCTGCCAAAGGTTAAATTTACATGCCGCATACAGCCTAGACAATGAGTCTATCTACATGAAAACAAGCTAGTAACTCATCTGCTCACACATCGCTGTCAGCCACGTATAACAACCCAGACTTTTGCCATTTTAAGCCTATTTTCATTTTATGAATAGGCTTATGAGATCACCTTTAGTCCGCGTGTGTGTATGTGCGTGTGTGTGTGTATGTGCGTGTGTGTGTGGGTGGATTGGTTGGTTGGTTGGTTGGTTGGTTTGTGTGTGTCCCCCTAATAACTTCTAAACGGCTGGAGCGATTTCAATAAAACTCGGGAAGGTCTTAGTACTATCTCGGCCAACCTCGACCGTGCCCTTCAAATTTTTATTACGTCTCACCAATCCAACATGGCGGCTGTGCAAAATATCTCTCCGGCATTCCATATCTCCGAACCTGAAATTTTGTACGGTGATAAAGGAAACTACTAGAAGTTCACCTATGGGACTTTCAAAAACCTGTTAACTACAAAACAAACATGTTGGCCAAGCGAATATGAAACATTTAAATAGGTTTTTCTCGCGATTTAACTTTTCAAACGCAATGATACTTGGTACAGCAAATGTTTAAACACATTGCAATGCATTGGCATCTAATTTAGTTCAATTGTCTATAATAACTAGGGCTCAGATTTCTAGGTAAATAAATATTTTTTTATGTAAATACACATTTTAAACATCTTGTCTATAAATACATACATTCCTTCTTTTCACTTATTAGCACATAAAATATAAAATGTACATTTTTAAAAATTAGTATGCTAGATCTTTCAGTGTATTACATTTTTGTTCTGTGTTACTTCAACGGGGAAGAACCTGTGAGCTATCTAATCTTCATGCAGAGCGTATGTCAGCTTGCAGCTGTGTTTTTCTTATCTTTTCGCCCCGTCCCACTCACTGTGGAAGCCGGGGATGCCTAAAGTAAAAGCAACTACAAGTTGTCGTCTGCAGCAGTATGTTGCAGAATTTAAGGATAATGTTACTTCTGATGGGGGTGTTCTGTTCTGCCAACCATCTGGGAAAGCAATCAAGGCTGAACAGCGATCTCAAGTTACACAACACCTCAAGGGCAAGAAACATATTGCCGCAGTTTCGCGCCGTTAGAAGAAGTGTTTCGCGATAATCGTCGGACATTTGTGATGGACAACCTGAAGATGTATCTCGTTCTGTATTGTAATGCTTCAGCAGTTAGTGAGACATAGAATAAATTGCATTCGTGAGTAGGCCTACTGCATGTTGTTTATATTCGCATTAATAAACTAAATTATAATTACATATTTTTACTTTTTTGTCGCATATTTCAGGTATTTTTAATACATAAAAAATAAATATTTTCCCGATTTTTAGCCCTAATAATAACCTCAAGATGGTAGCTGTGCGAAATATTTCACCGGCGTTCTATATCTCCGAAACTATTACTATTACTGTTATCACTCTGAAAGTTTGTACGATGATAAAGGGTACTACTAGGAGTTCAGCTATGAGACTTTCAAAAGCCTGTAGTATACAAAACGAACATGGCGGCCAAGCGAAGGTGAAACATTTTAATATACCTTTCCCGCGATATAACTATATGAGCGTAGTGAAATATGGTACAGTAAATGTCTATACACATTGTAATGCACTGGCATCTAGTTTAGTTCAATTGTTCACATAACGTCAAGATGGTGGCTGTGCGTAATTTTAAAATTAGTTTTTATTTCTCGTGTATTAATCATGCGATCAAAGTGAACGTTTGAATAATGAACCTACGCCAAAATCGCCATCTAATAGTACATAACTCTATCGCCTACATATATACAAATCTAAAATGGGGACCAACCGATATATTTAGACGGTTCTCAATATATATTAATCAATGATAGCAATCAAACTGAAATTGTGTACGTTGATAGAGGCTATGGACATAAATTAACCTATAGGACTTTCAATAACTTGGTGTGCACAGATCCAACATGGCGGCGACGCAAAATATAAATATTTAAATATACGTTTCTCTCGATTTAACGATCCGAGCGCAGTAAAACTTGGTATGGTAAATGCTTATACAAATTTTAATCCACTGGCATCTAATTTAGTTCAATTGTTTTCATAACCACAAGATGGCAGCTCTGCGAAATTTTAAAATCTGATTTTCATTTCTTGTGTCCTAATCATGCGATTGATGTTTGAATACTACACCTACACAATAATCTTCATGTAAGAGTACATAACTCTGAAACCTACATGTATAAGAATTCAACACGGCGACCATTCGAAATATTTAGACGGTTCTCAATATCTACGAATGTATTGCATCAATCAAATAGCCATTTTTTTCTGATAGAGACAATTAACATAACTAGGATACCGTATATGAAGATAGGCTGTATAGTTCTTCACGGAACTACTTGTTGTCATTATAAATTCCTCAAAATCAAAAAGTAATTTATATCACAATATAAATAGTGTGATATTGTTACGTCTCCCTCGTACGTCACTTCTAAGGGGTTAACTCGCTTGGCATGTAATTGGAGAGGTGTTCCAGGAGACATGGGAGATGCAATGGGATAAGTTTGAATTGGAACAGTTGGGAGAGCGGGTCGGGCAGAGGGCGAGGAAGCCAGCAGACCAAGCAGTGCACGTGGCCTTGCGCGGAGCGAGGAGTGCGGGGGGAAGGGAGAATGCAGCGTAAGGCTAAATTACAGCTGTGGTATGAATAATGGAAACAGTGTGTGAGGATTTGTACTAGTGTTTATGTCCAACAATGCAACTTGAATGTGATGAGATGATTACCGAGTTATATGGGTTTGGCGTAGGCAGGGTCCAGGATTGCTTGAAAGTACAACTTACCCATGCGGTGTAGAGTGTCGTGTTGACGCTACCGGTGGCACCGGCATCGATTCTGTGGGCAACTGTCCTCGAGTTTCCATTGTCTTCTCTATTTATGTGATTGCTCTGTTTTGTTGTTTGGTCAGCGCTTTTAACGTTGATGTAAGCATATTTGAGTCCCTTGTTTGGCGTGCTAGATCGTAGGTTTACGATTGTTGCTTCATGTGTCTGGCCACTCGTTATGGTAGTGTATCGAACCTCTATGTGATTTATGGGAGTAGTATAATTCGCTAGACTTTGAATATTGCGTAATCCTGATGACGTCATGGGATGACGTCATGGGTCCTTAGAGCGAGCACGTGGTCCAGGAGCGAGCATGTGCAGTGCACGTGTTAGCGTGGGAAGAGGTTGACCTTTTGGCTTGTTTATGTGATGGTGATAAAAAGTTAATGGGTGTTGACGTCATGTGGTTGTTTATTAGGATGTTAACCGTCATCTGACACTCATGCGAGTGTGAGCATGTGTGCCACTATCAACAATCCACACATGTGGTGTGCAGCTGTTATTGTTTTTGCTTAGGATGCTAACCGTCATTTGACACCCGTGCAAGTTTGACCATGTGCAGCAGTGTGATTGATCTCGTCTGCTGTGTTCGCGTGAGACAGAGTTGACCTTTAACGTCATTGGCTAAGAATGTAATCTTTGACTTCTTTAAGCAATAGTGGAAAAAAAGAAATGTTTGCAGCATATGGTTTCTGGAGTGTGGGTGGGGGTGAAGGATATATAAATGGACGAGTGCATGGAAGAGTTTAACTTCTACTTTTGCGCGAAGAGTGTGTGTGTGAAAGAAATAAAGAAAGTCAACGACGAGGAACAAATTGTGTGATGGAAGCTCTAACGAAGTTCAATAACTTATCATCTTGTACTGAGAATTCTAATAAGAAACTAGCAGAACTAGTCATTGATTTACCATATGTGGTGCAAATTATTCGCCCCGTACAGACGAGGTTTGGAAGAAAAATAGTGGTGGACATTAACATTGAAGATGAAGTAACAAGTGTATTTCTACCAGCAGTATTTTCGAAATTAAGCGCATCAGAGATCGATGAACTAAACTCAATGGGAGGCACACTGATGCTGGTGTATTTGGGGGTGAAGAACCGCTCACATCAAGTCATTTTGAAACAGTACTCGAGGGCAAACTGATGACGGTGTATTTTGGGTTGAAGAACCGCTCACATCGACATGTTTTGGTGAGTATTGGATTATATATTATGTATTGATTGATATAACGATTGATATATTTAGTTGCTAATTATTTCTTAATTTGTTTAATTTTTCAGATTATCTAAATAAACTAATAAAACAACCAGCATAATGAAGTGGAAAACTGTTAATTTCCTGAGTGGAACTGAACATCGATCGCACCCGCTAATAGAGTATCATCGTGTATGCTTTCAACAACCGGAAGAAGAGGAAGAAGATGATAACGAGGTGAGTCGTAATGAGAAAGAAGCTTGTTTTAACAAATGGACATCTTCGAGTGGAATTTCAACATTTTCAGTCTACGTTACCAATGTTAGCAAATCAGAGGATAGTCAGCGAGAGGTGACAGAAACAGTTCTAAGATATCTATTGAAAGAATTATGTGAAGATGAACATTTTATTTGTTTCTTCGGATACAATACATTTGATGAAGTTTTCAAAATAGAATTTTCCATGACGTGTTACGATGTAACAAAATTGAATGTGTATAGAAACAATTTGCTTGGTAAACTTCAGGATGAATTTCCTTTTGAGGCTGTTCATTGTTCATTGGAGATTACAGGCAGTAATTTATCACAATGGCTTGAATATACTTTAAAAGATTATAGGTTTATGGTAAACCGATGTTACAGCAACTGCTGGTGGTGTATTAACAATAGTGCAAATTGGACGTATGCTTAGACATTAGTGATGGTACACCAACTGTTGGTGGTGTATTAACTTTAGTGCAAATTGGACATTTGCTTAGACAACAGCAACAATGACCTCGCCTCCTAGCAAACGTAGAAAGGTCGATATTGTATTACATAATAACAGTGAAAATATAAGAAACCAATTGGACAATGCATTTGAAAGTGTTTCTAATTTTCGAAGTGAACTAAACGGTGCTATTTCAGTATCATACCAAATCGGGGAAAACACTCAAACCGAGTTGATTGAGAACAGTGATGAGTTGATTGAATGTTGGAGAGTTATTAGTGAGCACATATTGCAACAAGCTGTGAATTTCAAAGAAATTACAATTCAAATAAAGGATGAATCTTTCTTGAGCTGTGAGTTAATTGAAACGGCATTCAATTCTAGAGTGTACACACTTGCATTATCAAATGTTAAGAATGAGTTTTTGGATCCTCGCGAATTTTTAGCGAATGCTAATATTTGGTTTACAAAGTATGTTAAGAAAGCGTTAACTGTACAAGCTTTAAAGGTGAATTCAGTTTTGTGTGCACAATACGTGCTTCGCGACATATCAGAAACAAAATATTTTGCTATCAAAAATGAGGTAGTTTTCGAGTATACTGATTTAAATGAATTTTATAATAAGAATATCATTGAAGGTACATTGACAAAAATGAGCGAATTTGAAGTAAATGGTTCCGGGTGGGCTTTAGAAAAAATTCATAGTTTGAGAATTAATATAAATAAATATGTTGGATTTCGAGTAGGAATGTCCAATACTAGTAGATTGCCTGATGTAATAGTCAATAAACATGCAGTGCTAAATTTGTATGATACAAAGGAAGCTTGTTTTGCGTGGAGTGTGGTTGCTGGTTTGTATCCAAAAACTCGAAACGTGAATCATCTTTCTTCCTATCCTAATTACAGAGATGTTTTAAATTTAGATGGAATTCCAATTCCGATGGAAATGAAATATTTAAACAAGTTTGAAAACCAAAACAATATTTCTGTAAATGTGTATGGAGCACAATATGATGAAAACAATTGGGTATGTATGGGAACAAACGAAGTAAAAGGAAAAAAAAACTTTTACTATTGTACCTTTGTATGTATCAGATAAAGTATATGAAAGGAGTGTAGACTTATTGATGTTGCAGATTGGAAACAGTGAAAGTTATCACTTTTGTTTAATTAGAAATCTTGCTCGCCTTGTGCGTTCAAGCGTCACTAGCACTCAGAGAAGGATTTATATATGCAGACGTTGTTTGTCATATTATTTTCTTGAGGATGAGTTAAATGTTCACTTTGCAGACTGTAAACAGTTTCCTGTTGCAAAAAGCATAATGCCGACTGATGAACAAAGATTTGTTAATTTTACAGAATTCCGAGTTAAAGATACAGTTCCATTTATAATATATGCAGACACTGAATGCGTCTTGTCTCCAATTTCCTCCTGTTTTCCAAATAGTGACATTCCTAACTCTACTTTAACACATAAACATATTCCTTACAGCATTTCTTTATACCTTCATTGTAATTTCGATAGTGAATTGTGCAGTTTCAAACTCTTTAGGGGAAATAATTGCATTGAATTGTTTGTAAAGGAACTTTATAGTATTGTGGATAAACTTCAAACATATTACTTATCGGTTAAGCCAATGTTAAAGATGACCGAAAATGAAGAAAGATTATTTTTGTCAAGTAAAATGTGTCACATTTGCGAGAAACCGATTGCAGTTAATGAACTCAAAGTACGCGATCATTGTCACTTAACTGGAAAATATAGAGGAAGCGCACACAATAGTTGTAATTTAAATTACAAAGTAACAAAGGTTTTGCCTATAGCATTTCATAATCTAACGGCCTATGATGGACATTTTATAATTAAAGAAATTTGTGAGAAACGTGATGGAGAGGTGTTACATAATCCTGGTAATATAAGTTTGTTGGCGGTGAATATGGAACGTTATAAAGGGTTTACAAAGTATGTACGGGTTAAGAATGGATTCATTCAGTTAAGATTTTTCGATACATATAATTTCTTGTCCTGTTCACTAGATCAATGTTCATCTTCGTTAAGTGAAGATTCAAAGCAAATAACTCGACGTTATTTTAATGATGATGATGCACAGTTTCGACTTACTGCGAGAAAAGGCGTGTTTCCCTATGAATACGTCACGAGTATGGATGTACTTAACGAAACTAAATTACCTGAAATATCCAAGTTTTATAGCAGTCTTAATGATCAAACAATATCGAATGAAGAGTATGAGTTTGCTCAATCGGTGTGGGAAACGTTTTCATGTCAAACATTAGGAGAATACGCCGATTTGTATTTAAAAGTTGACACACTTCTTTTGGCGGATGTCTTTGAAAATTTTAGATCGAATGGCATGGAAACTTATGGCATTGATGCAGCTCATTTTTACACTGCTCCATCTATGTCTTGGTGTGCTATGAAAAAGATAACCAACGTTCAACTTGAATTGCTTCAAGATATTGATATGTTACACTTTTTTGAACGATCTATTCGAGGAGGAAATGTTCAGTGTATAACACGACATGCGATTGCTAATAATAAGTATATGAAAACTTATGATGAGAAAAAGCAAGAGTCCTACATAATGTACTTTGACGTTAATAATTTATATGGATATGCGATGATGGAATATCTTCCAACGGGCGGGTTTAAATGGGTTGCAAATGTTGAAGGCTTTGATGTTTTAACTATTGATGATACTTCAGAAATTGGATATATTTTGGAAGTAGATTTGACTTATCCTCAAGAGTTACATGACAAACATTCAGATTACCCTCTATGTCCCGAAAAGTTGACAAAGCTAATGGCTACCCTAGATAATAAAGAACGTTATGTTTTGCATTATAGATTGTTAAAGCAATGTATTCAACTAGGAATGAAATTAGATCGTATTCACAGAATAATTGAATTCAATCAGAGCCAATGGCTAAAACCATATATTGATGTGAACACCGAGAAACGAAAACATGCCAAAAATGATTTTGAAAAGAATTTTTATAAATTGATGAATAATGCAATTTTTGGTCGTTCACTGATGAATGTGAGGAAGTTAAGGGACATCAAATGGGTCACCAAATGGCATGGAGCTTGTGGTGCTAGGTCTTTAATAGCTAAGGCTAATTTTAAACATAGAATTATATTCGATGAACAATGTATGGTCATCGAGATGAGTAGACTAAAGATTTTTCACAATCAACCAGTATATGTTGGTGCATCTATATTAGATTTGTCTAAATGTAAAATGAATGACTTTCATTACAATGTTATTTTAGCAAATCCTGAATCAAATGTGAGGTTGTTATACACAGACACCGATAGTTTTATGTATATATTCTATGATGATATTTATGAGTTCATGAAACAGCATTCAAATTTGTTTGATACTGGAAACTATGAAACAAACAATCCTTTTGGCATTGTGAGACAAAATAAAGGTGAAATTGGTTTAATGAAAGATGAAAATGCTGGAAGGATTGTTGAAGAATTTGTGGGGTTACGACCCAAAATGTATGCAATAAAATTGTGTGATGAAATGAATAGCTTGTGTAAGGCTAAAGGCATTAAGAAGAGTGTGAGTAAAAGTATGAATATTGATGAGTATCGAAAGTGTCTTTATAACAGAGAAAAAGTCAACAAAGTTCAAGTTTGTATAATTTCAAAATCTCATTCTGTATTTACTGTTCGGCAAAATAAGTTGGCAATTTCATCAAACGAAGATAAAAGACACATAACTGAAAACGGAATTGATACTTTACCGTTTGGTCATTTTTCTCTGAAAAAATGATTAGAAACAAATTTGAGATTAAAGCACTTCATCTCACTTACTTTATTTCTTTCACACACACACTTTTATGCTGTTAATAATAATACTAATTTTTTGTGTGTTCCTTTGCTTATGAAAAAAAAGAATAAATAATAACCCCAAATTTTGTGTGTATTATTTAAAAAAAAACACCTCCCCCCACCATTCCCATTTTCCAGAAATATATATGTATAATTACTTTATATTACATATCATTTAGTAATGGTGCGTTGTAAGAGGAGCAACTCTACCACTCAATATAAACGAACAGGAAGTGGATCATTAATCAGTCGTGTACTTAATAAAACTATTGATAATTTACCCGTGGAATTACACATCCCGGGATATGAATATTGCGGACCAGGAACAAAATTAGAAAAGCGATTGAGCCGTGGTGATCCAGGAATAAATATATTAGATAAAGCGTGCAAAGAGCACGACATTGCTTACGCAAAGCATAAAGATTCAAACAAAAGAAGAGAGGCTGATGAAATTTTAGCTTCAAAAGCTTGGTCTCGTGTAAAATCCCGTGACGCATCATTTGGAGAGAGAGCGGCTGCACTAACAGTGGGTGGCATCATGAAAGCTAAGTCTAAGATTGGAGGAGGTAAGCGAAACTTAAATAATAAAAAAAAAAAAAAAACAAGAAAAGATTAAAAAAAAGAAGAAGAAGAACATCGAAAAAGCAAGGTGGTATTTTACCCCTACTTCCGATATTTGCAGCCTTGTCGGGCTTGGGGGGTCTAGCAGGCGGAGCAGCAGGGGTGGCGTCTGCTATAAACAAGGCGAAAGCTGCTCAAGAAGAACTAAAAGAAATGAAAAGACACAATCGAATGATAGAAGCAATGCGAGGAAAAGGAGGTCAAGGCATTTATTTAAATCCTCCTGCATACAAAAGATAATTAACCAAATACCAAATAAAGCATTAAGTAATTTCGATTTAGCTAAATACGCACATCAATTAAAGATTCCAAATTTTAGAGGAGTCTTTATGCGAGATACGTTACCAAGATATCCTCGAAAAAATGAAAACTGTATTGTCAACCTTGAACCGATGGATAAATCCGGTTCACATTGGGTAGCTTTCAGTAAACATGGTAAATATGTGCATTATTTTGATAGTATTGGTAATTTAAGACCACCATTTGAAATTTTAACATATCTTAAAAATTGCTATCTACAATATAATTTTCATTCATATCAATCGATTACTTCTTCGATTTGTGGACATTTATGTTTAGTCTTCTTGTATTGTATAAATAAGGGAAACACAGACCGTCTTTAAACATTTCAAAGATGGCTTTCGAAAGACGGATAACTCTTGAAGGTAAAGGCTCGAAGATTGATGTTACATTGGAGAACCCGATTCATCTTGTAGGAGCAGAGTTTTTTGAAATAGGACTTGCAGGATTGTATACATCTAATTCTATTCGAAATGTTACCAACAGAAATAATAAATTTCGCATTCATTTTACTAATTTTTTATCAATTGATTTAGTGGTACCACCGGGTATTTATGAATTTGAAGATCTAGCCTCGGCTTTTGATGATTTACTTAGTTATCACTCATTGTCGAAACTTATACCAGAACATTTAGAAAAAACAAAATTGTATGTGGAAGAGGATATAGATGGAAAAAGAGACAACCGTCTCGTTTTGTCTTCCCCGTTTAATATTGATTTCACTGTAGCCAACAGTGTAGCAGGGCCTTTAGGTATTGAAAAGAAAGTTTACCCTAAAGAGAATAAAAGAGAAATTGAAATTCATCGAAAAATAGAATCGATAATGAAGTTTGCAATTAACGAGAATAATAACATTTTGGCTATAAAGTTGAACGAAGCGGATAGAGCGATTTTAATAATACCCAATGCTAGCTATACGTTAAAACAATTAAGTGAAAAGATTGATGATTTATTAGTTGAACATTTATTAGGCGACAAAGACAAATTCCCATCATTTTATATTAATTATGATAAAGTCTTTTATCATTGTAAACTACATTCGAAAGTGTTTGCTATAGATTTTGGTGTTGCAGATTCTATTGCAGATTTGTTAGGCTTTTCTCATAGAAAGTTCAAGGCAAACACAACTCATCATTCTGAATATATGATTAAAATTAACACTGTTAATAGTATTCGAGTATGTTGCAACCTTGTGCTTGGTACGAGTTCTTATTTGAACCATAAACCAACACACTCTTTATATAATTTTAAAGCTCATGTTCCTGCTGGTTACCCGATTGTTGTACAACCAACAACGATTAATTTTTTGCCCATGAACACCAAGCTTATTCAACATGTATCTGTGCAACTTGAAGATCATCTTCAACAGCTCATTGATTTGCAAGATGAAGATTTAACTGTAGAATTAATTATTCGTCCAGCACGATATCTTGCTATATAAAGTAATGAAATACTGTTATGTTTTCATTCTACTTGAGTAAGCATACTAGAAAACAATCACAAATATGGCTATACTATATAATACTCAAAGTTTGAAAAAAAAGAAGTCGACTCTGATTCGAAAAAATAATATAAATCAATCAGCTAAAATTTGTAAAAAAAAAACAAACAACGACATCGCACCTTGAAATCTAAGAAACAGTTATCGAGTAACAACAAACAATTCTTACAGTCTTTAGGCTATCGCGTACTTTAATTTCAATATAAATATATATGCAATTGTTAATCTTATTTAGTTTCTATCTATAGTTGAAGCTGTTAACATGTTTAACATAACAGATAAAAGAGAGGTTGACAACAGAGTTGTGCGACGAGAAGAAAGAGTTTATCAACCTTATTCAGCTAATAAATTCGAAAATAATGATGAAATTCGAATACCGATTCAAAATGAAGAAAACATAGTTTTATTATCAGAAGGTGTTCTTCACTTAGAAGGTCAAATTATTACTTCTAACATAAATCCAGCTGCTTCTACTACAGCGCATCCTGACCAAAATTTTGGGGCTAATCTTTTTAGCGAAATTCGCATCACGTTAAATGGTAAAGAAATTGATCGTACACGCCATCTAGGTATAACAAGTTCTATAAAAACCTTTGCATCATATTCAAAAAACGAATATACAGCTTTACAAAATGCCGGTTATTTTCCCTCTTTAACAACACCAGCAAGTGAAGCAAATATTGTTGACAGTAACACAAAACGTTTTCATATAATACTTCCTTTAAGCAACCTGTTAGGAATAGCAGAGGATTACAGAAAGCCGATTTTAAACTGCAAGCATGAGGTAATACTTCTCCGATCGTCAAGTGACGCACGTGCGTTGCAATCGACAACCGAAAACGATCTTTCTAAGGTCAGGTTATTTAAAGTTTATCTAAAAATTCCCGTTTTATTATTATCGGACGAAGAACAAATTAAAAGATTAAAACTAATGCAGAAAAATATTCCCATTCAGGTTGGTTATCGATCGTGGGATGTTCACGTCTTGCCTTCTCTTCCTAGAACAACTAAATATAGTTGGACTGTAATGACAACTTCTGAAACTCAAAAACCACGTCAATTTTTATTAGGTTTTCAAACTAGAAGAAATTTACTAAACACATGCTCTTCCTATTTCGACCATTGTAACATTAAATCTATAAGAGTTTTTTAAAATTCAATTTTTTATCCCTATGAAATGCCAACTTCTGAAATTGCCATAAATGACTACAGCGAGTTGTATGACATGTTTGTTAAATTTCGTAATGTATATTATCAGATCGATGATGTTCGTTCAGAGACTCTGGTTTCACGAGATGAATTTAAGTCTCTTTGTCCGATTATTGTAATTAATTGTCTCGAACAAGTGGAAGCAGTGAAGACATCTTCAGTCGATGTGCGAATTGAAATCGAGACAAGTGAGAATATACCTGAAGATACAACTCTTTATTGTGTTCTTATTCATGATCGTCAAATATCTTACAGACCATTAACGAATGAAGTAATTATCTAAACCAATATTTGCTAAGTTATAAGCAAGCAAGTAAACAAGTATTCTCACTTTAGTTGCAATCATGGAATTGACAACAACAAACTCTCCTTCTACTGATGCTGGCACGTGGAATAAGAAGCAACCAATAGTTGCAGACATTCGCAAGCTACCAAACGGCAGTTTGGAACTTGCTTACTGTATGTTAAATAACGGCAATATACCTTCATTCAGCCCCGTGATCACATGGGTTGCAGCATATTGTGAAAAAACTCTTTCTTCTTTTTTTGAGTCTATTAAGAATAAATATGATTATTTAGTTGTATATAATTTGCCACAGGAATTTTCTTTGTTTGCACTAAAAGCACTTTCCCCAGACTCATTATTCGATCTTAATACGATTGATGGAATGTCAGACCTAATGTTGAGGCATAGCCATCGTTTACCTACAGATTGTCCAAAACATTTACCATCTCTAGCAATGGGAAGCAATAGTTGTGCTAAATTCAACGTCAATGCTGTTCAACATTGGTTAAATTCTTCTGATGGCATCATGAAAATCGTGTGTTCGATAATAAACAAGTTTCGAAACAGTGGACTTCGAGGTTTTAATAAGTTTGATTGGAACTACTTTCCTATAAACGTGCTGACTATATATGAACCACAACGAATTCGTCTAGAGTGGGAACATCTACCAGATCATCTAAAGAGGAAATTTCAACTGTTTCATCTTCGCTGCAAATGTGACAACTGTAATCGCTATCTATAAAAGGTGAATAATTTAGATCTACTACTGTAGTTGACAGCTATACATATTTTGTTTTTAGTTCGCTTTTTAACACAGTGTATCTTTTTTTTTTGTCTACAGAAAATAATCATCTGGACAACTAAAAAGAAGAAGATCATCTCAACACAGCCACACTCATCTGGACAACTAAAAAAAGAATGAGATTACTTCAAGAGAAATAAAATTGTATTAATTGTAATTCTAAATGAATAAAGAAGAAAAAAAAAATGTCTTTTGTACCATTTCATATGAAAGTTCTTATTAATGATCAATTACCTCCTCACTCTACATGTAAATAAAATAATAATAATAATAATAATAATAATAATAATAATATTGTCAGGTGAGGGATTCGAACCCTCGCTTTCAATTTCTGAAAATTAGATCTTAAGTCTAACGCCTTAGACCGCTCGGCCAACCCAACACGTGCATATTAGCCAACGTGTTTTGTTGATTCATGTCAGTTCGCATTTAGCTTTGTGTGGTGAACATCTTTTCTTTGTGAAGTAAACCAGCATCATGAAGTATTTTAATTGTGTAAAGTATTCCAAAAAACAGTTAATGCAAATGATATTGAGTCAAAAAGAAATGAATTTAAAATCTGAAAGAGATCGGCTAAAAACATTTAAGACCTGGTCTTCAGACAGTTTTACGAACACTGCATGGTTAGCAGCCGCAGGATTTTTCTATTTTGGATATAAGGATATGGTTAGGTGTGCTTTCTGTAATCTGCAACTTAGTTATTGGGAAGAAGATGATGATCCGTTTGAAGAACATAAGAAATGGGCTTTTTCTTGCCCCTACGTAAACAATATTTCTCCTAGCATAGAATTGAAATGCGAATATGAAAGACTTAAAACTTTTCAAAATTGGCCTCTTCCCTGTCCAAACGAATTTTGTTTAGCACCAGCAGGGTTTTATTATACTGGACATGGTGATAAGGTGAAATGTATATTCTGTAAGATTGAAATTGAAAATTGGAGGGAAAACGATAATCCTTTAAATGATCATGAAAAATGGGCGCCATATTGTCCATATATAAGAGGGTTTTACGTCGGCAACGTTGATTTAAATCCTGAAAATCCTACTATTATTCCACATAATACAAGTTATGATACATGTGGAAGCAATATATGTTGATGTGATGTGATTTTTTGTGCAGTGTGCATTCTCAGACGTAAACGTAGACATGTTGAAGTTTGTTAAGCAGTCAAACACTCTACCAGTAATTTCATTTACTAATGCTGAAAACCAGAGTAAAAGTGAAAAAAGAAAGCATGGTGTTTTACTACCGAACACAATTCGATGTATCATTTGCGGTCCATCGAACTGTGGCAAAACAAACGTAATGCTAAATTTATTATGCCACAAAAATGGAGTTCGTTTTGAAAACGTTTATATTTATTCTAAATCACTTGCTCAAAGTAAATATGTTGAATTAAAAAAGTTTTTGGACTCCATAAAAGAAATAAAAAGTGATTTTTTTTCCGATAATGATGAAGTAATGCCTCCAGAAATGGCTAGAAAAAACTCTATATTTGTTTTTGATGATGTAGCCAGCAATAAACAACAACACATGAAAGATTATTTCAGTAGAGGTCGTCATCACGACGTTGACGTATTTTATCTTTGTCAAACATATTCTTGTATACCTAAACATCTAATTAGAGATAACGCTAATTTTTTAATTCTTTTTAAACAAGACGGAACAAACTTGCGTCACGTATATAACGATCATGTAAATACAGATATGAGCTATGAACAGTTCTTTGATATTTGTTCGTATTGTTGGCAAAACTCTAAGTTTGGTTTTTTGGTTATCGATAAAGATAGCGATTTACAAAATGGTCGATATCGCAATGGTTTTGATGTTTATTTTCAGTTATAAATATGACTTCAAAAAGAGGTAAATGGCCATTCGTGTTATAGCTTTTGCGTGGTTAACAACTTAACTATGACATCGTTTAACAAAACCAATAATGTGTCTATCGGACGACCGACTTCACGACATGATATTGCAACTAAATCATATGTTGATGATAAGCTAGTGCAATATGAAAATCAACTAACAACAACAACAAGCGACGGACATCTAAGTATTAACGGCAAACGGTTAAAAAATGTTGGAATGCCAATACATGTTGAAGATGCATGCAACAAAGGTTATGTAGTGAAGTTATTAAATGAGCTAAATAAAATCGAGTCTAAAGAAGACATACAACGAAACTTTAACGAGCTTAAAGGTTTAATTTTTTCAATTTGTAAAATAGAGAAAAAAGAACTTGACTTTCAAAACAAACGTCTCGCGGGCTTAGCTTTACCATCATCTGCAAATGATGCAGTAAACCTTATTGCAATGCAGCAACATACATCGAATATAAAAAAATATCTTGAGACCCGAATAACCGAAGTGTTACAACGAGTAGAATTCATTCATGGTTTAGTGCGAGAATTTTCAGAAGATCACTTTCCGTATGATCAAGATACTCTCGACTTGGGTAACAAAAGAATAAGAAATGTTAAAGATCCAATTCAAAATCAAGATGCGGTAACGTATTCTTTTCTTAAAACTCATGTAACAAATGAACTCGATGAAATTAAAAAATCTCTTTTGAATATAAACAGAGATGATGAAACTGTAGATATGTTAAATAGAAGAATAACAAACATATCTCAACCAATCGATTCGTTAGATGCAATAAACAAATATTACTTAGAAAACTTTGCTGCCTCTCGAAAAGATCTAGAAGACTTAATCGCTAAATTTAATAAACAAAACGTTTTAAACGTAGACGATGGTGGAACTTTAAATATGATGAGTGGACGAATTACTCACGTAAACAACCCCATATACGATAACGATGTTGCAAATAAGACGTTTGTTGAGCAATATGCCGCTTCCCAACGTGAATTTGATCAATTGAAACAAACTGTAACCAATCTACAACATCAAAAACAAACAAATGTTGAGTTCCCTGTTAACGACCAAGACGTGACAAATAAACGGTTTGTAGAACACTATGCTGCGTCACGAACTGAAGTTAATCAACTAAAAGAAATTTTAAGCAATTTACAAACTCGTATTGAGGGTGTTGCTAACAATCTCAATATTGTTAAAAAAGAAGATCTTGAAAGTTATGCTGCTGAATCCAAAGAAGAATATAACAAGTTAAAAACTGAACTGGGAAAAATTGAGCAAATGGTTAACAAAGAACCACTCGAAAGTTTTACTGCATCCAAAGAAGAATATGGTATATTAAAAGATGAAGTAAAGAAAAAGAACTTATCGAAATTTATTCTGAAATTCTCCAACACACCATCAATCCATTCACCAGTATACACGCTTCATAATCATAACATACAGTACCAACTTCCCTACAAAGGTGTATTAAAACCAATTTTTGTTTCACCAAGATCTCCAATTGTGTATGCAATTTTAAATATACGTCAAGAGATTGAACTGGATGGCAGTGATATTGTCGTTGAAGAGCAAGATGAAATTCAGTTTCGACTTAGAGACCCGAAAAAACATAAAACTGATGATCTTCCTCTTCAAATCGATTTTGAATATACTATAAATAAGTAAAACAACCACAATTTCCGTTTAGTCATGGAGAAGAGGTCAAAGATTAAAGCTGAAAGTCGAGTAAAGGATAAACTTTCTCGCTTAAAAAAAGATGTTAAAGACAAGTATCTTTCACTTCAAGATGATGTTAGACGAAAAGAATTAGATATAGAGACTAACTTTAAACCAGTAACAAGTTCATTAAATCAACTTGTAGCTATTGCTAATACGTCGACTCAAAATAAAGAAAATCGAAAAAGAAAAGGAAAATATATCGATTCTGAATCCACTGCTACTTCAGACGAAGAAGATGGAGATAGCATCAAAATAATTTCACTACTTAACCGCTACTTTGATCCGTTCATTAAACAAAACGTGGATAGAACATTTGGTATAACGATAAGAAATGATAAACAATACTTGGGACGCGAACGAGTTTTCTTCGATAAAAAGTGGATAAAAGTTGGCGGTGAAAAATTTCCTATTACAGAAGGTCTACTTGAATTGATTCAAAGGAAAGTACCAGACCCCACTCTAATAGATAGGAGTGATTTAAGTTCATATTTGAAATTATTAAATGTTTCAAACGTGCACAAAAGAAATTATACAAGCAATGCAGCTCCAAGAGGAAGGCAATCTTATAAGTATAGACATATAATTGAACCCCTTCTCACTGAAGACATAGATGGAATTATAAAAACAGCAGATGAAAATGAAGAAGCAAATACTACAATGCATACTGGATATGGTCAAAAAAAACACATCGCGCCACAAGCCATTTGGAAATTTGAAGGCGGAAACAATATTGAATTCGTTCACTGGAATGAACCAAACAAATTGGTATCAAGACTTAAAACATTAATTGCATCGAAAGCTGCAGGTCACACAGGACTAGACAGCGAAATCTTTGCAATAGAAGAAGAACTAAGAAATGCTGGATATATTGAATAAAAATTCCAACGTTTGTAAAACAATGCACAGTATGTTATAAAACATTGTTTGGAAAATAACTATGAACGAAATCAGACGAGAAATTGCAAAAGAACTTCACGCACCGCTTAGAAAAAAGTTTAAAAGACGACGTGTTATTAGCAAAGGAATCGATGACCTCCATGAAGCTGACCTTGTGGACATGTGCAAACTTGCAAAATGGAATAATGGATTTAAATATTTATTAACCATTATTGACGTTTACTCGAAATATGCATGGGCAATTCCTCTTAAAACCAAAAAAGGAAGTGAGATTGTGAACAGCTTAAAATTTGTTTATTCTCAAAGTAAAAGATTGCCCAATTATTTTCACACCGATCGAGGAACGGAATTTTATAACAGTGAATTCAAAACATGGTCTCAGAAACAAAATCTAAAGCATTATTCCACTGGCAGCTCCATTAAAGCGAGTGTGATAGAAAGATTCAATCGAACTCTTAAGGAATCGATGTGGAAAGAATTCACAACACGAGGTTCTTACCGATGGGTACATATTTTGCCTGAGTTACTAGTAAAGTATAATCACAAAATACATCGCAGCATTGGCATGAAACCTAATGATGTGAAAAGAAACAATCCACCCCGCTTGCCAACACAATATAATGAAACTTTAAGAAAACCAAAATATAAAATCGGCGATATTGTAAGGATATCAAAAATCAAGAAACACTTCAGTAAAGGGTACGAAGGTAATTGGACAACAGAATTATTTACAATTTATAAAGTTCAAAATACTAATCCACGAACATATCTTTTAAAAGATAATAAAAATACTCCAATATTTGGTGCGTTCTACGAAGCAGAGTTACAACGAACAAAACATCCTAATATTTACTTAGTCAACAAAGTACTACGTAGAAAAGGAACCCGAGCCTTCGTATCTTGGCTTGGATTCGATTCAACTCACAACTCTTGGATCCCCAACAAAAATATCTTATAATTAGAACAGTGTAAGTTTTTTTTTATTTTTATTTTTTATTCCTCACAAAGATATTATTATTATTATTATTATTATTATTATTATTATTATTATTATTATTATTATTATTATTAATGTGTCTCTATATATATATTTTTCAGCTCGCTAAAACCAACACACGCAAGAAAGAAAAGAATGATTCTACTTACCCCGTGCACAAGACCAGCATATTCCACTCTGCAAACAACACAGCATCTTCAATTCTCTCTGCAGCTTGTTGGAAAAGGAACTACTTACCACTTTAAGAACGAAGATCATATCATTTTTCACTAATTCATATTATATAATTAATGTAAACCACAAATGATCAAATAAATATATTTAAAAAATAAAATTTACACTGCACAATATTAATCCACTGTCCACTGTCCATTGAATTTAATTTAAGATTTGAACATCATCATCATCATCATCATCATCATCATCATCATCATCATCATCATCTTCTTCTTCTTCTTCTTGTCGGTCTTCTTCTTCTTCTCCTTCCGCTCGATGTTCTTCTTCTTCTTCTTCCATTCGATGGTCTTCTTCTTCTTCTTCTTCTGCTTCTTCTTGCACTTCTTCCATATGCTCTTCCATATGCTGTTCCTCTAATGGCCGTTCAAACACGGCCATTAGCTCTTCCGCCAATGTAGGTTCAAACACGTTGAAATTCATCGAGCCGATGGATCTCAACTTGTCAATAATAATATTGACAATGTGAAATGTCATGCCGTTGAAAATAATTTCACGGCAGTGGTGTTGATCCCTCATCAGCTCGAATATTTCGGCGCTTAAAACCTCCTTTTCTCCCGGTGTTAAGGTGTTATACCACACCTCCTCCTCTATTTTCGTTGCACTGACGATGAAATGCAACCCTTGATTCAGGGCACTTTCCGCAAACATCATAATGCGTTGCAATTTTACTAACTTTTCTATCAACCCCTCGCACAGACTCATGATATTGCAGATAAAGATAGCTAACTACTGCTCCATAGCAATCTCCTCTTATATATATATTAAGAAGTTAGAGCGCCAAAAAACCTCTTTAAAACATTTCACATGAAGCTCTGGGAACCGACATCCAATCTCGTTCTCGCATTAAAAATTGCAGACTTGACTAATGACATCTGTGAATCTAAAAACAAACAGATCGAAATTCATTTCACACACTCAAAGTTATACATGGCATATAAAACACTTTAACCAGATTGAGATCATGAAGCAAGCCAGAACACAAAAAATGTTAACATCATTTAAATTAAACAGACATATCATAGCGAGAAGGAGTAACACCACTCCACTCCCACGCTGTGGTAATATATGTCGTACTTAAACAGAGTGTCGCATTACAACATATGATTACTTATTTAGCTTGCGCGAGCAAAAACTTTAACGACAACCATGCACTACATACGCTAAGTGCTCTCATTGCTTGCCGCACGGCGCGAGCAAAAACGGAACAGCCGCACACCACATGTCTGGTAGCGATCCGGCTATGTCGAGTGCCTCACCGTACACTCTCATTCAAAAGTTATGACACCCAAGACTCTCTACACTTCCTTGGGAAATTACCAAAATATAATTCAATAATCAATCAATACTTAATAACCATGATACACAAGGCTGCCCCCCCATGGGAATTAAATAACAAAACACGGAATCGAACCAAGAAACTCCCCTGTAGGAGTGGAAGAGGAGTCTGAATTTCGAGTTACCATCCTAATAAACAACGCCCATGCCGTCAACACCCATTAACTTTTTATCACAATCACATAAACAAGCCAAAAGGTCGCCCCCTTCCCACGCTAACACATGCAGTGCTAACTTTTTATCACAATCACATAAACAAGCCACAAGGTCAACCCCTTCCCACGCTAACACGTGCAGTGCACATGCCCCGCTCCTGGACCACGTGGTCAGGATTACGCAATATTCAAAGTCTAGCGAATTATACTACTTATGGGGTTTAAGGGGTTTCTATGGGCGTTACAGCTTAATAGTAGCTGGGGCTGTAACAATATTAAATCTGAGATAAACTAGACATGCCTTGCACCTTTTTAAAATTGAATTCCATCAGATTCACTCTGTTTTTATTAAACTTAATGAACAAAAGTTTGGTGATTTTCAGTCGGTCAACACGAATGAACTATCTCACTAAGCGATTTGTACAGAAGGCGTTTGGAAATAATCAGTCTTTCAGCTTCAGTTTGCGCAATATTATCCACAATCGGTGATGCATATTTATCTGCAATGATGCTGGCAAGTGTCCGTTTGGACCAGTGTCGTCACACATTGGACATTGCAGAAGTGAGCTCTTATTTTGTCGAACATATCATCAACTACATTTCTCCATACGATGCAGCTTTATCAACGAATAACTGAATATATTTGTGACACACTATACAGGTTTTGGGTAAAGTAGATTTCGTAAATCTTGTGCTGCGATTAGGCTCATGAGTTTGAGGTCTCATAATGTAATCCAAACATTCCATGCAGTAAAATCTTTCTACCACTGTGCGTGCAACGTATTCACTGATGTAATCCAGGCTTGCAGTTTTCATTGTCGACAGTGAAATATAACTGAGTTAGTATGATTTGGGAAAATTACATAAGTTACTAGTAATTATTATTATATGCAAAACTCTAAGCATGGTAAGAGATAATTTAACACACCGGGCTCCTTTAATATATCTAATCGAATCTTTAAAAACTTTGAGGAATGGCAGGTCTATTCCCTTAAATATGGTGCATTTCCTAGAAACAGCTTCTGAACTGGATTACCTGTGATGTAAGATTCAGGGTACTGGTACTCTACATTGCTGGAAGTTGATGTACTCAGAATTCCAGGTTACAAAATCTTCTGCAAACCGAAGCTCACAGATTTTGAGTCCAGAATGTAATTTGACCCAGCGCAATGTTCTGAAGAGTGATTCAACAGAATTGCTATAGAATGCTCGAGTAAGAATACAATGATACCCATTTTTCAGAAGATACCTTATACCGGTACACTGGATGGTTTATTCAGTGGTTAACTACAGTCGGAGGTCAGGAATTCCTTTCCATGTGCGTTACTAGCAGTTTTTAAAGTTTCAAGAAGAAAATTGAATATTAATCTATCCAGTCTAGGCGACTGTCATTTATTTAGAAAACATGTCCTTAATCTGGATTTCTAGACTAAATATGATAAGTGTTTGCTTACGTCTTGCATAGCGTATCATATATTAAGTTTTCTCGTGAAAATTATGATTGCATGCCTACCGGTACATATTCTTTCAGTGCACTGGTGACACCAATAACTTCTGATGAAAACACTTCCTCGGCACGCCGAACATACATTTTTTCAAAGATAGAGGATTTGAGATGTTTTTAGTGAGGTGTATGACAGGTTTCACGATCTCATCCTTTTGCATGGTGTACAGTAATGACAGGTACGGTATTTCCTTGATATTATTCCAGTGCCATCAATCATCTCTCGTTCCAGAAATTGCGTTCTAATGTTCTTCAGAATGTGACACTAATCAAAACTAAGGAATAACTTCTTAGATTCGTGATATGTGTGATCGATCGTTGGCTGCAAATCCTTTTCCCCTAAAAGCCTCATCATTTTGATGTTAGTTTTGTGATTGTGAGAGACATCTTTTTATAAAGCCACCAAGAAGGAGGCAAAAAGAGCAGTTGCTGAGGCTAAAGTAGATCACTACCAACATTTATATGATCAACTGACAACTAAAGATGGGGACAAAATTATCTACCGACTAACCCGAGCACGGTGTAGAGCAGGTCAGGATATAGAACACTATATGTGTGTGAAGGATGAGAATGGTCGACGACTTCACGATAGCAAGATGATTCTGCACCGTTTGCGAGAGTATTTTAGTGAAGTATTCAACACTGAATTCCCTCACCCACAAATACCAGACAACAATGTTACAGATGGACCAGTCCCTTTTATCACTGAAGATGAAGTCAAAGTTGCCATTTGTAGCATGAAAAATGGAAAGGCCCCAGGGCTAGACGACCTTCCTGCGGACATCTGGAAAATTGAGGAACTTACTGACAAAGCGACCACCTGGCTGACAGAGTTCTTCAATTCAATTATTCTCTGTGGTCAAATACCCACAGATTGGTCAACTAGTATCACAGTACCTATTTTTAAGGGTAAGGGTGACCCTGCTGAATGTACCAATTACCGTCCAATCAGACTTCTCTCCCACACTATGGAAATATTCGAAGTATCCTAGACAATAGGCTGAGAAACATCGTACAGCTCTCAGCAAATCAATGTGGGTTTGTGATGGGATGTGGCACGATAGACGCAATATTTGCTGTGCACCAGCTGATGAAGAGGACGCCACTACATCTTGCCTTCATTGACCTTGAGAAGGCATTTGATCGTGTACCTCACCATCAAGAGATCATCAAGTTCCAGAAATTTATATAACGTGGGTAAAATGCTGTATAACAACATCAAAAGCCTCGTGCGATGCCCTGCAGGACTACTGACAGCTTCCCTGTGACAGGTGGTGTTCATCAAGGCTCAGCTCTGTCTCACCTGCTCTTTGCTATCGTCATGAATTCTATAACGCGAGACCTGCAGAAATATGTCCCATATGTCACGCTGATGATGTGATGCTTGTGGCAGACTCCAGGAAGGATCTTGAAACCCTAGTGCAGACATGGCAAGATTGTCTGCAAAGATTTGGTGTTCGTTTTTGACACATCGTCAACACAAGGGAACTCAAAGAAGACAAGAAACTTGGGGAGGAATGCGTGCTGAACTTCTGCTTACCATAACCCAGATTAAATGAGAGACTAAATACACTAATGTCTATTGTCAAGAAAGAACACTGAGTAGTAATTTTCAGGGAAAACAATATAATCAAATATATATATAAAATACATGCATGCAACAAGATATAAAACATTTCATAATAAAGGAATATCAAAACTAAGTTGAGAATCAGAGAAGAAGGAATCGAGAAAAGGAATAAAAATTAAATTACAGACTGTTGGCAGAGTCGAAACGAGGGTAAAATAAATAATTATTTAAGTGTCAGGAGACACATGTCACAGAATCCAAGGTGGATATACTAAGGTCCAGGGAGAGGGTAATTGAAATAAAAAATAAGTAGATAAAATCCCATGGACAACAACTTGATCACTGTATCGCAGAACATAGTGTCTGGATCAGCTTATTAAATTAAAACCCTGGGCAGGAGAACATATTTTACATGAGAAAACCAGAGATATGAAGGTAATTGTTTTCATGAACCAAAGTACTCCAAGTCATACATAACCTACCAACATACACGCGAACAGACACCAAGAATATGTGTGGCCAAAGTCACGGCAATAAATTGCAGACCACGAAGGTCACATGCGAGGCTACTACATATCAACCACACTGACAAACATACCAAACTATATCGTACACATATACCAACCAAACATCCATCATAAATAAGGTCTATGTCACCAGTAAATAAATTACAAACCTGAAGCTTAGGTTAAGATGAGAGACCAAAACATAACCCCTTCAAAACATAATTAAAGTCATACCAACCCTTGACTAAATCCACTCATATGCCGAAGTCAGAATCATGAATAGCGAACTACCAACCCATAAGGTTAAAACATGTTAGACTAAACACATATCATCCATACAATCACATATCCTGCCAACGTAACACAGCAATCATTCCAACATCTTTACAATTACAAGGTTCATGAACACAACCACCTTTCATATCCACATTAAAACATATGAGCATACCTTAACAGCTCCCAAAAACAGTTATCTTTTGGTAAAAATTAATGAAGTTTAATTCTTCTTAAGGACAACTTCGCCACATGCATAAAATGTCATACGTATCCTACGATATTTAAGGTTTTCAGAATGAAACAGGGGTCCAACGGTGGTAGATAATTAATATGTGTGAGTATGATGTAGAGTCCACGTTAAGACTTAGAAGCTCTAGGCACGGCGTTAGCCGTCCTAAACTCCTCCTCTAGCGAAGCTCTTAAAGAATTTTCTCTTATGTTAGCTTTTAAATTAATTGTATTTTCATTTAATTTAGCCTCTAAAGAATCTGAATTTTCTATGAATTTATTTCCCATGGAAGTTAATTTAGCCTCCAAAGAATCTGAATTTTCTTTTAACTTGTTTTCTAACGAAGTAGAATTTTCTTTTAAAGAGTTTTCCAGATTTATTTTTAAAGAAGTGGTCAATCTATTTTCTAGGGAATCTGAGTTTTCAAGTAATTTTTCCCTTAAAGTGGCGGAATTTTCCTTTAATTTAGTTTCCATCTTAATGATAATTTCTCCTCCAAACGAGTTAAGATTCTCATTATCTCCTCCATAATTTTCACACAATATATTTGAGTTGGGTGTATAAATGTTGACAGACACTAAGACTTAGAACTAGAACATGAGTTATACGTAGCTACTTGGAATTCTCGAAATAAAATGAGATATGCCCTAATGTCGACGTGATGGAAAAAATTCTCTAATATCAATTAAATTTAAACAAAAATATCAAAAATATGCAAGTTCAAAATATCCCCCACCTGGATTCTAAGAAATTGTGTATTTCCAGACTATCGAACGTATTCTACAAAATTTACTTGACACCCTAATGGATAAGCCATGGTATAACAATCAAAACCCCACTAACTATTAACCCAAACTAATTTTAAGTTTCCCACTAATTGGGTTTCCTATCAATTTATTTATCCATACCAGACATCTTCCAAATCCCAAAATATCTATTTAAAAATCACAATTTTAATCGGCATACGATCGACCGAATCGCGCCTCACGTTCGAAGCCATTTCGCTCTTCTATCTTATTTTATATGCCCGTTTAGACCGAAGTGCAGCGACCACATATGAGGTTATTAGTATCAAAAGGTACAATCTCCAGCTTCCTGCATTTTACAGTAGGAGTATTTTTTTATCTAATGCATTTGTATCAACTCTATCGGCATGGTTTTTGTTCTTATACATAAAGTAAACGGTAGTATGCAAGTAATCAAAGAAAACCAACCATATGATTAATAGTTAATGATATATTTTGAATTTTATATTGGAGATTGTCCCTTTTGATACTAACTATACGATTTTTGTGGATATTGCTCTGTTTGATATCAACATGCATGGAAATTGTCCTTCCTGTTATTAACATAGAAATATGTGATATTATCACTTCACGAATTGATTGCCGGCGGTCGAGATGGGAACTATTCTTTGTTTACTTGTGTCACACGTCATCCTGCTTCGTTGACAGGTACAGTTGCGCGAGTAGGATATGACTCAGCTCCAGTAGCCTCAGTCATCGTTTAACTGTCCGTGGTAACATGGACTCCTGTGACGCTCATCTGATGCAATGCTGCTTGACTTATGTGCAGACTGCACTCTGTCATCGCTGTGTCCTCCTCTTCATCCCGCGGGGTTCATGCTGCAATGAAAACCAAACGCTGCCGCAGCCATGATCAGCGGCAATCAAATGTCATTTACGGTGACAAAAGAAAGAGGAGAAATGTGTAAACTAAGGATAACTGTTGGAATGAAGTAATGAATTAATTTTGGACATAAGTATTTCAACTCAAATTTAATGATTAAACACAACTGACATGTAATTTAAAAACACAACATTCTTTGATTTGGATTACAGCACCATACCTAATGATGAACACTGGACAAAATTCAAATATGAATTAAACTATCAAAAGAGAGTCATCATTGTCAAATAATGTTTCACACAAAAGATCATCTTGCGGATTTTGTCCATCTTCATCCTGTCTTTCTGCTCTGTGCTGCACATCGACATAGTATCAACGCTCGGAAAGTGTTTTCCAGTCTTCACCGAAATAGGATGACAGAAGTTTCGTAACGTCTCTCAGTTTATCCTTTGACAATTTCTGTATGTTGTTCGCAGGTAATTCCTTGGGTTTTATTTCAGACGTGGGACAGTTTTTCTTTGCAATGAACATGGACATGTTAGTGTCAATACGGTATGCTGTCTCCCCTCTTACCTTTACGTCGCACTTTCTGACACCCCATGTTAGTATTACTCGTTTACTTGGAGCAAATTTGAAGTGCCATGATCCATTTGGCTTCAGAACAGCATCTGAGATGATTTTCCAATCGAACACTGTACAGTCTTTCCCAAGATTAATGACAGTTCCCTGATTTGCAACTATACCCAAGTAACCTGCTGGAGTAATGATCTCTCTTTCATTCTTGATGTATTTTTCGATATTGCCAAAGACACGATCTGGAGGAATGAAAGAGTGACCTCATACACGAAACACCATTTCAATGCGTTCAATGTTATTTGAAGCAGTCAGAAGCCATTTACCACACATGGCGAGGAGGTTCTTGTTTTTATTTGGCCCCCGCAGGAGTCTCACTTCTTTGTAATTTCTCAAGACAGTTTGTATCAGCCTATCATACAGTGCTGAAGCAATCTGATTAGACCCTTTTCCATATTGGTACTCAGTCCAGCAATAACAAAAAAACATTGTCTTTGGTAAGCCTGCATTGGGAGGTATCTTGAACTATAGCAACGGTGTGAATGTAAAGTTGACGGGAGTAATAAGCCTCTTGATCTGGGATGCGGGGTAAACACTGTTTTTTCTGCATGTCAAAGGAAAAATACAAGAGTAGCTTCACCAGCTTCTCTTAGTAGAGTGTAACATTCCTTCGCTTTTAGTTTGTGGATACGATTAGTTATCATTATTTCACTTTGTTTTGTGGAATCTTGCTCTTGTTTTAGACGCTCATTAAGTTGTATGCAGAGAGAACAGCAGTCCTTACTGGGGTTCTTGAATCCAAGATTAAAACAAGTACTGTATTAAAAACCATTAGAAAATAAGACTTGGTGGTTTTAATGCTGGATCTGTAACCTTATTATTGTACAAGCTTCCTAGCCATTGTGGGTGTGACAGATGTCACGTTTTGCGGTATCGAATCCATCATAGAACACCTAGAAGAAAGTTACAGCTAGTTTTGATAATATAATATGTCAGTGCACCTGCATATAGTCTTAATACACAAAACATACCTACAATATAACTGCAAAATACGAGAAAATTGGCACACGTGAGCAGGACAGTCTCTTTATCACTCCATTGAACCAATATGGCAGCACTCACATGACCGGAACGGACGGAGCTGATTGGTCGTGTGGAGATTGTCCCACTTGATTCCAACAGATGGCGGAGATTGTTCTGTTTGAAAGCAACATTGTATTTGCATGCCCTAAAAAGATGGAATTTTGTTCTTTTTGAAGGAAACAAACAGTATAGTGTGGTAGAGGGCTAGTTGCACAATACAACTGTGTCAGTAACTCAATTTAGATGAAATTGGAGATTGTTCCTTTTGTTACTAATAGCCTCATATGCATTTCACCAAAAATCAGTAAGCACGAGAATCTAAACATCCCAGGGCGTCATAGGGGTTAAAGTGACAACAATAACACAATAGAAAAAAATGCTTTACTGATTTTCGGCTCGATGCAACAATAAGGATAGAAGGAGACTCTGAAAATAGCACAATTCGTAAAATAATCTCATTTTATTAAAATGTTAAAATTGACTTGAAATAAATGCCAGCATTCAGGAATGCATGATGAATCATGCATTTATGTACACAAAATATACAGGGTTATCAACACATGAACACTTAATATTTGAACTAAAGCCAGAATGTCAGTCCTGTTGACTTTGTTCAAATTAAAATATTTGCAGTCGTAGGTCCTTCAGGGCAAATTAAATTGTCCAGCCTGATTCCTAAATCATAAGCATTCACTGGTTGAAATTAAATGGTTTCACTCGATGTAGCAAAATCACTGTGTTTTTGGTTTCGAATGTTGCAGAAAATAACTATCACTTCCAGTAGTTAATATTCCAAAAATTGGTTCATTTTTAAAGCCATAACAATGAGTATAACACAACATCAACTTACATGGACGTCTGAGCATGGATTCGAAGAACTTCGATATTAAACAGACTATTTATTATACCATCTGTTCTCGATCCCAAATTATTATTCTGAGTGCATGACTCGACTATCAATTTATGGTCAAAAATTATTATTAACAAAACATCAATTCTTTAAATATTAATTTAACCATTCAATCATTCAAATAAAATATTTGAAAATATTATTTAGAAAATTGTTACAAAAATAAAAACAAATACTATTATCAAAAGTTGCAATTCTTGACAGAATATGAAAATGTTAATCATAACATTATTTTACATAATATTTATATTTTGAACAGGATCACAAATATCCTTTAAATGGTAGTGGCTGTTCATGAAATGACAGTATTAATTTATTTATAGCATCGGCCCATTCTATTTAAATGTGTCAAAAATCACATGATCATAATTAGCATTCGACAACGGTAAAGTCTCCTCACAATGAAAGTTTAATGTCAATAACAAAATCCGGGTCAACAAGTACTAGGAAAAATTTATAGAACACGAGAATCAACTGTGCATTAACTATGGTGGCTCCATAAAATAACCCTTGGTTATAAATTCGTCGAAAGTGTGACTTGTAACAATATTTTTAATCATCCGACCTATTTATCAAAGTCATCCAACCTTCACAATGGTTGATGCTTCATTTTAACAACAACATCATTCCTGCGACTTAATTGCACAATCAGAATGGAACATTTAACTATTTCCACACACAATAATTTATTCCCAAATTATACATAATAATCAAGCCCTTGGTTGTTATCCAAACTGGAAGATTTAGAAGCTAGTAAGCTCCTTCAAATGAGTTTAATGTAATTTTACCACCATATTAAACTTTAATAATTTCACATCGTGTTTATTTCTGGTCAAACGTTCTCTCAAAATACGTTACCCAAATGATTTATATTTATATAAACTCTAGTAAAACCCTGTTTTATACATTCTATTTGTTTCCCGTATCATCACTTTCCGTGTCTTCTACATGATTTGACTGCATAATGCAACTTTAAAATGCTTCCAATGAATTACTCTGTTACTGTTACTGTGGGCGTGCGTTTAACCACTAATCTTTGGAAAAACAAGTATCCGGTATAGCAAACTGTTTTAAATATCCACTTTATAAATTCACACTACAAGATATGATTATTAGAAAATACAAATCATAATTATTATTATCTCAGAAAAAATGAAAATAATAATTATTATTAAATCATCATTATTATTAATAATTTCACAACTGGATTTAACGTTCAATAAACTATTCGAGAAAGAACAAACTCGATTTCTTAAACATGGAAAATATCCATTCCTCAACTTAAATTTATTTTTAAATTTACAGTTACGATGGCTGATGACCGCGATTAGAAAAAATCACAAAATCAAATAAAATGCTCGTGATGCTCGTCCATTGATTCAAATCATTGAATCTTCATGTCTGAGGGTAGAAAATACTCATAACAAGGCTTCCCATGCCTCGCATAAATATTTGCAACAGCAAATTATCAAAGAAAATATTGTGTTGATAAGACTGTAGAAAAATGAGAATTCCAGCTAACTACGCATAAAAATAATACAAATTGTAGCTTACATTCATGTAGATCTTGATGTCGAAGATAATCTGGTTAAAACCAGACCATTCCAGTCTTTAGTCCCCATTTGGACACGTACTTAAATTCTTGTATCGGCCTCCATTGTATACCCGCAATTTGTCTACCAAGACATAGCGGTAATCATATTCGTTGCCTGATAATCTTGATGAAAACTGTTCGTATTGGCTGTGTTAAAAGCTGTAGTTAAATTCTTGACAGGGGTAAGATCTAATTGATCCATGATGAAAAATACCAGATGTAACAAGACCCAACAGTGATGCATTCAGTACAGTTTAATACACTGACAATCTTATTCAGCATCGGTAACAGTTCTGATGTTCAAGTCCCTGAACTGAACCGTGCAAGAAAGGTATTTGAAAAAGTACTGACATATAATCTTGGTTGTTCATTTAGTTACCAAGACAAAAGCTGGCTTCTGGCAATTGGATATAAAAATAATCCAATAATGATATTTGTGGACTGTGGAAAATTTTATAGACTAAGTCTATCATATGTCCGTGAGCAGTTTTATATTTACCAATGTTTCTGCCACAAAATGTCTATCACCTGAGTGATAACTGACGAAAAATCCTAAGTTCACTGAAATAATTTCCAATACTTTTCGAAGTTCCAGTAACCATGTACTGTCTTGTTGAAACGCAATAAGCCCTAGCAACCATGTGCTATTTCTAAGTATAACGTCGAATATAGCAACCATGTACTTCACGAAGTAACATGCGATGAACTAGTGACTTAGCACTGTGGCGAAGTAACTTGCGAAGTATCAGCGACTGGGCGCTGTGATGGATTAACATAATGTGCTTTTTTTCGGGGGGGGGGAAGGTTTCCCGCACGCCCCGCGTGGCACCCGACCTTACTACTGGTGCCTCCGACATGCAGTTAGTCTACATAGTAGAAGAGAAAGCATGGGGGATTGGAAAGAAAGGATTGCCCTTTGAGGCTTTGCGCCTGTCCCATCGCGGTCGCGATCTACCAGGCATCATGGGTTGATATTAGCATTGGTATATTTGTCATATATGTGCACATATAAATATGTACACATATATAACGGTAAGATTGTAGGGCCAGGGAAAACCGCATAGACAGAAAGGAAAGATTGTCTACACGTAAAACCTGGCGGCTTGGTTATTGCCACATGCAAGGATAATGTGGGTATGGAAATGAGTAGGTTTTGTTAGTACGGGAGGTGTATCATGCAACAGTTGCAAAATCAGTTTCCTCGCCGAGATTAGTAGTCTATATATGGGAAGCAGTTGGCTTGGCACTGCTGGGACTAGCGCGTCCGCAATGGCGGACGAACTGCACGTCCGGGGTTAGGTTCGGAGCACAGTCCGCCCGCCTAGAGCGTCCTAGTACCAAGTCTCCGTGATCCGGAGAGGGGAGCCACGCCTGCGAACAGGGGCTTCTTCTCTCGTGTCCTGGACATTGCTGATGGTTGTTATCGGTCGCTCCGCCGCTGCATACAATCGTCCTGAAACTATAAGCTAATGATTATCAATAGTCCTTCCCTTGGCTATCCTTTCGGCAAGCCAGGGGAAGGGTTTTTAAAACTTTTTTTTTAGCCTTAACTAAACTTAACCTGTAACAAAGAAACAAACTGAAACAGACAGAGACAGGCGTGCACATGGACATAGACAATTAATTGCTACACATAAATATATACACTTCATGTATGCAGCAAGGGAGCGCGTGCGGCCGCCTTGGTTGGCCTGAGCCGTTACCAAGGACTTCCATGGGAATGTGGAGTTGGGGTTATCCATGGGGGAATTCCGTGGGATGTGTATTTGGGGGGTGACATTGTATTGTTTGTCCCTGGGGTTAGTGCCGCTTTGCGCTACTCATAGCACCTACCTTTCCTGACTTTACCTGAAGAGAATGTGTCGAGGGGTAGGGTATTTGCTATTTCGGCCCATATCGTGTCGGCCGAGGGCTCTTACGAGTGGGTTTGCCGAATAGCCCCTGGAGCGTTGTGACCTTAGTGCAAGTTGTCGCACAAAGGCTTTGATGCTTGGCGTATTTGTTATGCGTTCTAGCTCCCGCGTGGGTGTATCCCGCGGGAGCTTTTGTGCTAACCGCAAGCATTTGTTTTGGATCATCTTCAGCTTTTTGAGGTTCGACTTAGCTGTGTAACCCCATACAGGGCTGGCGTACATAATAATGGGCCTTATGAGGGCTTTATACATGTTAACGCCCAGCGTCTTGTCGAGGCGACTCTTCCTATTTAGGAATGGGTAAAGCTGCAGTAATCGCATGTTGGCTTTGCGCTGTAGTGTTTTTACATGGTGCAGCATGGTTAGTTTAGCATCTAGGGTGACTCCTAGATACTTAACTGTGCTCGTCCATGGAATGTCGCGCGCAAATAGTGTGAGTGGCCGGATGGAATCAGGTCGGCGTGAGATACGGTTCTTCTTGGTGAAGAGTACCGCCTGGCTTTTGTCAACGTTGACTTTTATCCGCCAGTCTCTGAAATAGGGTTCCAGGGCCCATAGCGCTTCCTGAAGCCGTTTGCGGATGCTGGCTATGCGGAAGTGTTGGGCTGTCATTGCCGAGTCATCAGCATAGAGGTATAACGTAGTTAATGCTCCTGCTGGTGTTGGCATGTCATTGATGTACAGGCTGAACAGCACGGGAGCTATAATACTACCCTGCGGGACGCCTGCTCTGATCTGTCGCTTAGTGGACAGCACGTTCAGAATATCAACCTGGAATGTGCGGCCTTCTAGATATGATTGAATGAGTCGTATGTAGCCGGGTGGAAATTAAAGTCTATTAGTTTGGCTAATAGGCCTGTGTGCCACACCTTGTCGAAAGCTTTCTGTATGTCTAAGAAGACAGCTCCGGTGTCGCGTTTTTGGTTGAACCCTACCGTGGCGTGTTCGACCAGCCTCATAAGCTGCTGCGTTGAGGACTGGTGGTTCCGAAACCCGAACTGCTCGTTCCTGAGCAGTCCATTTTCCTTAACGTGCGCTACTATTCTCTTTAGCAGTATTTTCTCGAATACTTTGCTTAGAGAGTCTAGTAGCCTTATTGGGCGGTAGTTGTCGGGATTGGACTTATTTTTGCCTGGTTTGCCGAATACTAGTATTTTAGCTTGCTTCCAGCACTCAGGGTAGTACTGTAGCGTGAGATGGAGGTTAGTATTAGCAGGGCCTTGTCAGACAACCACTTCAGTACTATATTCTGTAGGTTTTCTGGGCCCGGGGCTTGGCGATTGGGGAGGTGCCGGATGATCCACTTTATTTCGTGAATATTGGTTTTGCGGACTTCCGGCTTGGGTGCATTGGTTATGTAATCATTTACCTTTGCGTCCATCCTGAGCGTGAACTCCAGGTTAGAGGGTGTATCGTTGGGAGTAAATGCTTCCTCTAGGGAGTTCGCTAGGGCCTCCAGTTTGTCCCGTGTCGAATAGGCCGGTCCTGTCGGTGTTTCAAGGGTCGGCACCTGATGGGTTTCGCGGGTGAAGTGTCTCGCGAGGGGCCACACTGGTGGTGTATTTTCCGTGGGGTTGGTACCAAATTTTGATATGAGATTACCCCAAGAGCTGCACCGGTGTTCATGTAGAGCGTTCTGGATTTCAACGTTAAGTTGATTTTTCCTGACTCTGTCGTGGTCCCTGTGATATTTAGTCCAGTCCCGCCTTATGTTGTTCCTTTCCCTTATTAGTGCCCGGATGCTTGCTGGAATTTCCAGTTTCCGCTCGCGGGTGTTTACAAGGGGAACACTTGTGTCCAAGGCGACTTGGATGGCTGAAACCAGGGTTTCCACGGCAGTGTCTAGCTCCTGATGTGTGGTTAGTGGCATGTCATCTTTGCCATCTAGTTCTTGGTCTAGTATGGCCTTGAACTGGTTCCAGTTAGCAGCTTTATAGTTGCGTATGGGCCTGGTTCCTGTTTCGATGACTTCAGGGGGGGGGGTCGCAAGTGTAATAATTGTTGGCTTGTGATTAGACGAAAGGTCATTTGTCACCCTGATTCTGTGACTGAGCGTTACCTGGTTCATCAGGCATATGTCCAGAATGTCAGCGATATCCGTCGAATTACGTTGCGGTACGAAGGTTGGCTCGTTGGGGGCAGCGACTATGTAGTCATTGGCTATCATGTGCGCATAAAGCCTCCTCCCCGAGTGATTGGGGCGGAGACATCCCCAGTGAGCACTTTTGGAATTGAAATCCCCTCCAAGTATGGTATGAGTGCCAGTTTTGAATAGGGTTTCTATATCCTGTGTATTTATCCGGTTGGTGTGATTGTACACTGAATAAATATTCAGGTAAGTACCTTGCACAGGCAAGCGGATGCCGCAGGCCTCGAGTGATTGCAGTTCTGGTTTGTCTAGTTCCATGTGAGCTATTTCTTTACGGACCAGTACTGCCACTCCTCCTTTCGACATATCGGTGTGTTCGCGGCGATCTCGTCTTACGGTATTAAAGCCTCTTACGGTGAATTTCTGCCCGGGCTGTAAGTGAGTTTCTGTTATGAGCGCCACGTGTATGTCATGGGTTTGGAGGAACAACGCGAGTTCTGTTTTCTTTTTGCGGACTCCATCGGCGTTCCAATTTAAAACGCGGATTCCGTCTGTGTGAGTATAGTTGGGGGTATTAGTTGGGTTCCCCTCGTTCCCTTCAGGTAGGTCAGGTGTATTATCCATGACGGGATGTGAAGGTGGTGTTTATAAATGTGGTGAAAATGCTCATCCACTGGTTCATAGGGGCCGTGAATAGCTGCATAATTAGCGCCATCACGGCCTGGCACAATGTTCCCATCGTCAACCCTGGAAAGAGTTGATTTAGGAAGTCATTGATTTTGTCCCAGATGGTGCTGGGAGCCTGTTCCAGTGGTGGGCTGGCCTGAGTGGCTGTGTTTGAGGGAGGGGTGGGGGCAAGAGGGAGGAGAGTAGCAGGGGGCGATGCGTCTGTGTTTGGCTGGCAAGGGTTGGAGCTAGAAGCTTGTTGGGCTTCTCTCGTTTGCTCCGCAGCCATGGTGGTCTTAGTTTCGGCTTTGTTGGGGCGTTGGGAACGGACCTTCTTTTTCCTTTGTTCCTTGGGAGGGGGCACTGAGATCGGGTCTGGGCAGGTGGAAGTGCTGGGCTGAGGATTGATCTCAGTGTTTGAGTGTGTCGTGTCTCTGTTGCGGGATGGCTGTGTCCCCCCTTCAAAGCTACGTTCGGTCCTGCCTGATGGGCCTTTAGGCATTGATGATGCCTTGGTGCCTGAAGGGCCTCCACGTGCCTGGTGCATGACACCTTGATGCGCACCAGTTAGCATCGTGTTTCGCCTGTTGGCTTCGTATGCCCTGCGGGTGGGGCAGTTCTTAAAATTAGCCGCATGTGGTCCCTTGCAGTTTCTGCACTTGGAATTTGCCTCATGGGGTCCAAATGGGCATTTGGCAGAGTGGTGTCCTTTCGCGCAGCGCCTACAGCAAGGCCTATCGTGGCACCCCTTGGAGGTGTGACCCAGCCTTTGACAATTGCTGCATTGTGGCGCTGATGCGGGAGTCCGGTATGGTGTGATGCTCACCTCCATGCGGGCCAGCATTTTTACCTGTAATATGCTGTCCGCTTCCGGCCCTGCCGTGACTGTTACCAAGTACAGTGGGGAGTATATGCGGGAGGACTTGGTGCGATCGTTTCGACGATTTCCACTGGGAAATTCATCGCCTTGAATGCGGCTGCGAGGTCGGCACACGTCTTCTGATTTGCCGGTGTGCGCAGTACATATCGCTTTACAGGCTTAGCTGAAACGATCTGTGAGTACGGCGCTTTGACGGCTTCCAAGTGCTCTATGCAAAAGTGGTAAGCTTTCCAGTTATCGCATAGAAGCCAGACAGACGTGCCGGGGTCTCGCTTGGGGTCTATGAAATGGTACTTGTTACGGTACTCATGTGGGAGTGCCGTTGCAAGTCCCAGATCGATGCTGTGGATGTCAGTTGTGTAGAGTGTAAGTGGCGGCGGCTTCTCAGGTTTTGGCCTGCTTGGTCTGTCGGGGAAAGTGGAAGTGGTCGAGCCGGACGAGTCCCGCGAACCACTCCGCCTTTGCCCGTCTTTAGCATTACCCGCTTGGGCTTGCCTCTTGGCATCAGCTTTCTCCCTCCTCGACAGGACTTTACCGGTGTGAAGTCCTCCTCCTGTTCCCCAAGCTCTGGAGTCTGTTTCCTGAGTTCAGGGGCTCCAGGATGCGTGGAGGACTTTTGATTGGTCTTTCCCTGCACAGGTTTGGAAGTCCGCGCGGGTGCTGGCTTCTTAACCTTTGCTAGGGTGCCTTTGCCAGCTTTCCCGCTCGACGATTTCGCTGGCGGAGCTCCTTCCTGGCCTAGGTCTGTGGTTGGGGTCGCCGTGCTAGTCGGAGACTGGGACTGCTGGGCTGCCGAACTGGGGGCCTTTGATTTACCCTTCCCGTTGGTATTTCCAGCTTTCTTGTGGCGTGGCTGGTCAGGCGGGCACGTCCATTACTAACTTGTCTCCCGTTGGGTTGGGGTCAATCGCGTGGCTTACCAATCCGGTGTCCATTGACATTAGTGCTGGGATAGCTTTCTCCTGGACCACTGAGAAAGCGGCTTTCGCTGCCGGTCTTGTGGTCTCCAAGATAGGCGTCTCCTTGCCTTCTGTCTCTGTTGGCACCAATGCCGCGCCTAGTGGAGTCGCTGACGCGACGAGGCTGGAGTCTGTGGGCTCTCCCATGGGCTGACTGCCGGACAAGTCCAGGCAGCCGTCCGGGACGTCTCCGCAACTCAACAGCCTCGCTGGGGTGCCGTCTGTGTGCTGGGGCGCTGCGGGAGCAAGCTGGATAAGTGCTTCCTGTAGCGGGCTGCAGGGCACGGCATGCCGTGGCACCTGGGTCACGCTTACAGTGCTGCCTATCTTGCGCAGCTGTCCATGTCGGGTGCCAAGCACGGGGGATGTGGTGTGCTTGGGTGTGAGCGTATAAAGCTGCCTTTGGTTCCCGAGCGGGCTGCCGGGTGTAGCGGGGCTAGTCACCGGAGTCACGCTCAGAGTTGCCGTGGCATTATCTTTATACCATTCGACCAGGTTCATTAGTGCCTGATGGGTTTGGGGGGAGGCAAATGAGGGGAGGATGGGGGCGTAAGGAGTGCTTGGGAGTGCGCGGCGCGGGGTGAAAGTGAACATTTAGGGATAGTAGAAGTTGACAGCTTATAAATTTAATAGGTTTCGCACCAGAGCCAAGAGGGAATGTCAGACAAATGCTCTTTTTGAAAAGACAAATAGCTCTTTTGAAGTTGGCCTGGTGCTTGCCTATATATGAGATGAGGGGAAATATTCTAATAGCGAACTAGTGAGCGCGGGATGATCCGACGTGAACGGGTCCCTGACTCACAGCGTGCCCTAACCTAACCCTAAGTCTGGCTAGCCCAGAACTGATTGGGGAATGAGATGATGAGGTGCGGTGATGAGATGAGATGCGGGCTGGCGGTCCTGGCTGGCAGCAGTAGCTTCAGACTCCTGGCGTCCTTGGCTGGTGAGCTCGTGCCGGCTGGGCGATGACTGGTCTGGTGGGGCTCGCCGAAGCGCTCCCCGCGGTGAAGTTCTGAAGTTCCCAGTCGGCTCTCTCCTGCAGCAGCGTGACCTCTCTCGTTCAAGTCCAAGTCAGCCCGCACATAATGTGCTTTTTTTATTCGGGGGAGGGGGGGGGGAGAAAGAGTACCCGCACCCCCCGCGTGGCACCCGACCTTACTACTGGTGCCTCCGACATGCATTAATCTACGATAGTAGAAGAGAAAGCATAGGGGATTGGATAGAAAGGATGTCTTTTAGGACTTAGTGCCTGTCCCATCGCGGTCGCGATCTACCAGGCATAATTAATGGATATTAACGTTGGTATATATTATATATGAGCACATATAAATATGTACTCATATATAAGGGTAAGATTGTAGGGCCAGGGAAAACCGCATAGGCAGAAAGGAAAGATTGCCTACACGTAAAACCTGGCGGCTTGGTTATTGCCACATGCAAGGATAATGTGGGTATGGAAATGAGTAGGTATGTTAGTTGGGAGAAGGTATCATGCACCAGATCCATGTCCGTCTTCTCGCCAGTTCGTCTCCGGGGAATCCGTTAGAACTCGGCACTGCTGGGATCAGCGCGGGCCTTGCCGGCTACCGAGCAATGGTGCAAGTATCCGGAGAACCTGCGCCACTACCCGATCTCCATGGGGTCCCTGGTACCGAGCCTCCGTCACCGGAGAGTGGAGGGGGGGGGGGCTCGCCTGCCGAAGCAGGGGCCTAGTGGGCGGTCCATGGGAACGAGCCACCTTCCTCTCTGCTCTTGCCATGGACCTGTAGACAGGGCAACTGCGATGGGATGACGGATGGTCACCCTTGCAGTTGGCGCACACCAGCGCGTCCCGCGGCACCGTGCAGCCGGTGTGGTGGTGGCCACCTGAGCACCGGTTACAACGGACTGGAGAGCCGCAGGATCCCTGGGAGTGGCCCCATCTCAGACAGCGAAAACACTGTAAAAGCTGAGCTGAGCGGGGCTTCATACTACCTGACTGTAGCGGCTGTCCCTGGCTGCGGCTGGTGGCCTCGTGGCGTCCTGGCTCCCTCTCCTGGGGGCGCTGCGAGCGACGGTCCTCTGGGCTGCTGCGGTTGACCTTCCGCTGCTTTGGGGCCGTCCTGGTGTCCCCTTCCTGGCGGTGGTGGCGGGCGCGAGTTGCCCCGCTAATGGCCCCACCTGGGGCTCTGGTAGTCGCTCCTCCTCCTGGTTGGCGGGCGCGAGTTGCCCCGCTAAAGGCACCGCCTGAGGTGCTGGTTGTGGCGCCTGAGTCCTCTTGGAGAAGGTCAGGGAGCCCGCCTGGGTTCCAACTTCCACCTGCGTTTCGACGTCCGTCTGGGTTGAGGCCTCAGCCTCACCGCCACGAGCGGCGCACTCCAGGATCCGATAAGAGGCCCCCGGTTGGAAGCCCGATATCGGCGCGACCTGCCATGCCTGGGACAGTGCATCGAGGTGTTGGTCGGCGGACCCCGGCAGGTATGGCCTGACCATGACTCCAGTCGGAAGGTAGGCCTCGATGCCCTCCTGTTGTCGTGCCGCTCCTCCCGTCAGGTAGTCGTGGGCCTTGTCCACCCACGACGCGATGAGTCTCCGCTCATCTTCCTGGTTGTAGCCGGGCCTGTAATATACAAACAAAGCCCAGGAGCTGGGGTCGTAGCCACACGCTTGCTCGGAGCCTGGGGAAGTGGCCCCAGGGTGCCCATGCACGGTGTCCGAGCTCACATCGCTCGCCCAGCTGAACCTGGCGCCCGGGCTGCTGCTGCTCTCCTGTCGCGGGGAGCTAGCCGGTCCTGGCGTCCGACTCTTCTCGTACTCGGCTAGCTCAGAGGGCCCAGGGGAGGCGTCGGTTGACTCGGACCGCAGGGACACCTGCGTTATGTCCGGGCTACCTGTGCTTCCCGGGCCGGGAGCTACTCCAGCGTTGCGTGCGCCAGCCGGGCTGTGAGGCACCCGCACCTCTTCAACGGCTGGTGGCTTCTGCGCCACTGACGTCTTCTCACCAAGGGCCTGCTGGCGTGCCCGCGTGACCGGAGGAGAGGGCCCTGTGGAGGTTAACTCCCCACCCAAAGAGCCTGCCGATCGTGGCACTCTACCTCTCCGGGCGCGGTTGCGCCTGCCCTGGCCCCTGGCTGGCTCGCCGGTCCTCAGCTGCTTCCTCCACTCGATGGTCCCGCTGCTCGTAGTCTCCATCCTGGTGAGCTGTTAGCACAACTTTGCTGGTCTGCTGCTGCCACTGGCAAGGTGTCCTTCCTCTAACGATTCAGAGACAACCTCGTACGTAATGTGCCTTGGTCGTCGCCCATTTTATACTCTCCAGGCGGACTCCTGACGTCACTGCGAGATATGTCCCCAAACCTTAAACTTCTCATATCTCGGCTTCCGCTGGTTCGATTTTCTTCAAATATAGCACATTTTTCTTCCCTTTTCCGTGCCAGTAATATGGTATTAGTCCCATGTTTCCAATCAATCGGGAAATATTTTATCCAAAACTAGCAGTAGTGTCCGGCTTCGCCCGGTGGATTTATTTGTTTTATGGATGATAATGAATACTACTACAGAACTGGCACACGATACTTAACTAACAGTAACCAATATCTAAAAATTATATATATTTTGTGGTGGTGGTGGTGATGGTGGCGGTGGTTGTTGTGGGGGTGATAATTAGTACAGTATAATGGACGTATCATTCAGGTCGATTTCCCGTAATGATAATTATTGCTACCCCTAGCATTGGACGGCACTGGCCAGCAGCACGTCGGCTTCTCGATAACCAACGCTTTGCTTACCAGAATGGGACGAGTACGGGGAACGTGGATGGGCCAACTTACCTGTATTCAGGGGTCCGGGTCACTTCCGCAGCAACATCACCTCCAGATGACATGTCCCAACAGAAGAGCTCCAAAGGAGTGGAAGGAAGATGGAGAAGGGGACAACACACACAGGCTATCGTACAAACATCCCCCAAAAAACCAACCGAACTGCCGTCGGTGAAATAATGCCACAACCAAAGATTTAAAAAAATATAATTAAGAATAAAAGGTTTAATATTGAAAATTTAAAATAAGAACTTCACCAGAGAAAGAACATGCATCAACCACCAATATTTTACAAGAAGGCCAGATAGCGCCTAACATGCTTGCTTGAAAAGCCAAGAAGAAAAAAGATTTAATTAAAATTAAAAAAAGGTAAAACAGCCCAAAGGTTAAAATAAATATTACATGCATAACATACTGAGAACGGGCTTGATGAATTGCAAGGAAATGCAATATCGATCCGGCATGCAGAAGTTCAGGCCATGCCAAAACAAAAGGAATTGAAAATTAAATTAAACTTTAAAAAAAAATTAAATTAAATGGGATAGAAAATAAAAAAAATAAATGATATGCTCGTCGGCGAAACACACAAGGACATTTACCCGAAATCACAAAATTAACATCAACAAGATTACAATTAAAAAAAATTTTTTTTGAGCTAACAGAAAACACGTATGCTTTTGAGACCCGCGCCAAAAGGACTGACAACGAGACCACAATGCATCACGGTAAACAAAAGATATGGCCACACCAAAACCATGCCAGGTCGAAATTACGGCAAACAATTAATAAGATTAAATTTAAACATTAGTAGAAGGAAATGAACGGTGAAAAAAAAACAATTACATCTAAAAACTATTAATGCAAGTCGTTTTAAAACTGGACGGATCTTACATGGATTTAAAAAAAAGGGACAAACCCAAGCTTGCCAAAGGAAAATAAATAATAATTTAAACGTGAAATAAACTAGAAATGTGTCTCCAGGAGGTACGACGAAAAGATAACAAGGTTCAAATAAATCAGGACACGAAATTAAAACAGCAAAAAAAAAAAAATTAGGCCATTAAACAAATGAGGAACAGAAATAAAACATTACTATAAGAAGATATCGGAGCTCCATAACATAAAATAATTAAATAAATTAAATTAAAAAGAAACGTACCTTACATCCTTCTCAGTGGAGACACAATAACAATAAAATAATTAACACATAATTTTACGTTATTACATGTACTTCACAAAAATGGCTAACACGCCGATGCGTCGTGTAGATACAAGCACTTGATCGCATCCAGTTGCGATTATCCTTGCACATTTCCTCTTCACGGCGGAACGATGAAAATTTACAGCCTGAAGAAAACAGGCAATTCCTTTTTCTTGAATGAGTATTTACATTTTGAAAAAGCTAGGGGCAACGCCCCCAGCGCAACGGATAGACACTCTTCGACCAGTCGTCGGCTTGATGTTTTTTTACTCGACAGCAAATGGACTCCACAAAAATGGCGGAGAATCGCTCGTCATTTATCGAACTGTCTTCATGTAAATAAATATTGTCCAATCACGAAGTGACACATCAAAACAACAATGTCATTAATAAGTTCATAATTTGGCGGTATCATGACTACACCAGCTTTTGTTTGAAGACGAAGAATGTGATTGTCTTTCAATTATGTCATGCGTATATAGAGTTTATAAGGCGAAGCCCACACCACCTATTGGGGAGAAACAGGAACTATTTGTATCTTTTCAAAGTCCGACTGCAGCTACCATCTTGTGGTGACAGACGGTACTGAGCGACCAAGCGGACGATTCAAAACTTCAACAACAGCGTCCCTGATTAAATACATGTTTGAAATGGTAGAGACGTGCCCTTGCACGTATCAGTCTCCCTCCCTTAAGCGTGAACACCGTTCACGAATATGCCAAGGCATAGACAGTCCTCCTTAACTTGTCGATTCACCAGAGATGCTTCCCGAAGATAATGTTCACCAGTTAACTCCAATTGATGGATGAAACCGCATCGTTTTGGTTAGGAAGAATGCAGGGTCAGATTATCAGTGAAGGGATAATTGATCACCTCGCAAACCACTTAGTTAACAGCTTCACTGTGTCCAAAAACCTTCAGAAACGCAGTACACCAGCACCAGCAGTGCTTTCAGAGTCCGAGACACGTTAGGAAAATTTTCAACAAGTCCAATGTAGGTCGTTTTAGACGAAGTAGGATGAAGCAATGTGCAGGATATGATTCGACGCGTGGGCAGCCATTTACAAAAATAGAAGTTAATCTAGTTTCAAAAAAGGTTTACAGAATTTACAATTTCTTACTACATTTTACAAAGAGAAACAAGTTTGAATTTAAATGAAGAAAATTTTTGACCAAGCCCTAGATCCGTGCTTACAAGGTTTCATTAACAAGTTTACACTTTTTACAGATTCGGAGTACATTACAAGATTACATGAGTTAGACGACTATACATTTCGAAGGGACTACGGTAGAGGAATGACCACTACAATTCCCAAAGGGAACAGGAATACAAGGTTACCATGAGTTAGGTCTCCCACCGAGCCCAACTTACATGTTAGCATTTCCTATGAAACATCAAAATTAGGTACACTCTTACAATTTACCATTACAATGGGAACTCCCCAACATTTACATTTTGTATCCCACCAGAGTTTTCAAATCCAATTAAATTCAAAATTCCACAAGGAACAGAGGCTTGAAGGCTTCAATGAAGGTTAGGGATACTCTACATTATACAAAATCTGTTTTACAAAATTCACGGTAGCATTTCCTCATTAGAAATGTCTCCACCTCGTTTAATGTGTGATAGATGCACTCTAGAAATTTTGTTGGCCTTAGGGTTTCGAACAAGAAGAGTAACAGGAGTCAAGAATGCCTCTACATAGCATGGGCCTTTAAAACGAGGGGTTAACTTGCTTGAGACAAGATTACTGACGCCCTTGGGCTCGAAATTGCGGACGTACACAACATCACCAATTTCCAAATCAGCTGGCTTGCGACAGGCATTGTGTCGCCTGGCAAGTTGGTCATGGGATACCTTAATATTCTCTCTAGCCTTGTCGAATTTCGCCCTCATATCCTCGGGCGTGAAACTGTCAGGAAGGAGATCGTGCAGGTTCCACAGGTTGGACAACGGACAATTGGCCATAAAGGAAAACATTAGCGAAAAAGGGGTAGCTTGCGTGCTCTCATGCACGGCGGTGTTGAAAGCAAAATTGAGCCAATGCAAATTAGAATCCCACTTGGAATGGTCGTCGTGGTGGAAAGCAATCAGAGCAGAACGGAGATTACGATTGACTCGCTCAGCAAGAGACGGGTTAGGAAAATAGGGAGTGGTGGTTACATGCGAAATAGCATAATCAAACAAGAATTGACGGAACTGATGAGATACAAAGCACTTGGCATTATCTGACACCAGATACTGACACGGCCCAAAAGACGAGAAGATGGAATTAAGACACTTTATGACGGAACTGGTCGTAGCCTGTCTGGTGGGGAAAATCCAACTAAATCGGGAGAAACCGTCAGTGCAAACAAGCGCAAATTGGTTTCCCCGACCAGAGCGAGGGAACGGTCCAACATGGTCGATAAAAAGCCTCTCCATGGGTCTAGATGCTGGTTCAGATGACAACAGGCCAACCTTAGTAGAAACAGGAGGTTTGCTAATATTGCATGCAGCACAATTCCTAATGACCCTCCTGATGTCGCCATCCATACCTTGCCAAATGAAAAACTGTCTGATTTTAGCTCGGGTCTTGAATACTCCTAGGTGGCCACCAACAGGAGATTCATGATAGTAACGAAAGATTTCCGGAATGAGGATTGACGGGAGCACAATTTTAGGTAGGCGGTCATGACGAGACGAACAACACAACACACCGTCCTTCAGAGAGTAGGGCTTGATCACTTCACCAGAATTGATTCGGTCAATAAGGCTAGACAAGGAGGGGTCTTCTTTCTGGAATCGTCTTACATCCTCAAACAGCACAGGGGAATTGCTAAGAACGGCATTGACACAATTTACAGCAGATACAAGGTTTACAGGTTCACATTCCTGAACATCTTCTTCAGCTGTTTCCTCGTACATGCGGCTTAAAGAATCAGCTACCGCATTTTCGGACCCACGAATATGTTGAACAGTGAACTGGAACGACAGAATCCTAGTTGCCCACCTAGCAATTCTACCAGTTTTGCGGGGTTTCCCTAAGACCCAGCTCAAGGCTTGGTTATCGGTCTCAAGGAGAAACTTAGTGTGCTCAAGATACATACGGAATTTTTCTAGAGCGAACAACACAGCTAAACCCTCAAGTTCGTAAATAGAATACTTCCTCTCTGCGTCCGTTAAGGTACGAGAAGCGTATGCAATGGGTTGCCTACCCAGATCAGATTCCTGCAGTAGGACACAACCAACACCACGACCAGACGCATCAGTCTGCACAATGAACTGCTTCCCAAAATCCGGAATAGCTAACACAGGGGCGTTAGAGAGCGCAAGCTTAAGATCTTCGAAGGCTGCTTGCTGAGAGGGACCCCACTCAAACTTCACAGCCTTTTTGCGTAATTGATTTAGAGGAGCAGCACGGTCGGCAAAGTTACTGATAAACTTACGGAAGAAGTTGACCATTCCAATGTAACGAGCAACACCCTTGGCGTTCTTGGGTGGTTTAAAATCTCTGATGGCCTGCGTGCGAGACTGGTCCACTGAGATACCAGATTCAGAAACAATATGTCCCAAGAAGGAAATTTTGGGCTTGGCAAAGGAAACCTTGGACAATTTGACGGTAAGTCCGGCGTCACGCAACCGATCAGTAACAATTTTCAGATGATCAACGTGTTCCTCGAAGGACTCGGAATAGATCACCACATCGTCAAGGTAGTGGTACACAAACTTGAATTTAATTTCTGAAAATACCTTGTCCAGAAGTCTGCTCAACACAGCGGCTCCGGTGGATAGTCCAAACGGGACACGGGCATACTCAAACAGGTTCCAGTCAGTGGAAAAAGCAGTAACATGCCTGGATTCAGGAGAGAGGGGGATTTGGAAGTAGGAAGAATTTAAATCGAGGATCGTGAACACCTTCGCGTTGCGAAACCAACTAAAACATGTGTGAAGGTCGGGCAAAGGAATGGACTGCAAAACAACTTTTTGATTAAGAGCCCTATAGTCGACCACCGGCCGAAAACCACCGTTAGGTTTTGGCACAAGAAATACAGGGGATGAGTAGGCAGAGATAGAGGGTTGGATTACACCTTCTTCTAACATCTTATCGATAATCTTACGAAGTTCAGCCATCTTGGGCGGGGCAAGGCGATACGGGCTGGAACGCACCGGCACAGAATCGGTTAGCTCAATCTTGTACTCCATCAAATGGGTTACACCCAGCTTGTCAGTAAATACATCGCCATACTCCTGACATAACCTCTTAATGGCCTCCCTTTGAAGACTCGTTAAATTTTCCAGATCGAGATTCTCAATAGTCATAGGCTCAGTAACAGAATTGACAGCAGGAGAAGATAAAACCGGGTTAAAAGATAATTTACTCTGTGGATTAAACTTAAACCATAAGTTGCGAGCACCAAAATCAAGAAGCATACCAACGTGTGACATGAAATTAGCTCCAATGACCACAGCACAAGAAAGATTTCTGGCAACCAAAAATTTAAATTTCCAAGAAAAATTTAGAATATGAATTTTGACTGACATACTACCCAAAATATTTAAGTTTGAACAATTTGCCGAAATAAAAGATTCATTGTTAGGCTCTAACTCAGGAAATTTGCAAACACTCTTCATAGATAAAAACCAGTCCTCGCTTATAAAGGATGCGACACTACCAGAATCAAGCAATGCAGAAACGGGCTCGTCATTAACACAAATTTCAATAAACGGGGATATTCCTTTAGCCACAGGAGAAATTCCAAAATCATTACACACTCTAACACGATTACAAGCAGGTGACGAGGACACCCGCACCACAGGTTTCACACAACGTTTAGAATTAGGCTGACTTGCCACGACATAGCTCACCGACAGGTTAGGTAGGCCAGCGACATAAGCAGAATTAGCACATGATGAATTAGCTTTCATAGAGTTATCAAGACTATCATTGGTAGGGCGACCAGAAACTTCACAGGGTTTTCCCAAATTCTTACACACAGAAATATCCTTGGAAGTAACACCCGAATTGGTCTCCTCAACGTTCCGTCATTGGCGATACACAGCCTGGTTACTCGGACACACCTTCTTGACATGTCCCACTCCACCGCACGAGTGGCACTTAATGTTGGGTCGAGGACGAAACATAACCTTAGGTGGGGGACGAGACATCAAGGAAGGAGGGGGACAAGCCATCAAGGAAGGAGGAGGAACATTAGCTACACGAAGGGAATCTGCATGCTTCACAGCCATAGCCTCTATAACGACCTGTTTCAGCTCGACGAATGACGAAGGCCTGGTACACATAGTCATGTATGACCTATATTGAGGCGAAAACCCATTCACAATTGATGACACCAACTGTCGCTCGGTTAAAGGGGATGCAAAAACCTGGGCATACACCTTAATGTCGCTGACATAGTCGCTAAGGGACTCGTCCAGCCTTTGGACACGATAAAGGAACTTATGCTCGAGAGCACTTAGGGCGCTCGCAGGGACAAAAAACCACAACACTTCCCTAATAAACATGGCTAAGGACATGCGGAGGTGGATAGCTTCAACAAGCTTATCGCGCAGCATACCGGATGCAACAGGATACAAGAGTTGGAAAATCTGAACTTCCGACATCCCAAAAATCGAGGCATGGTTGCCCAACTCGACCACTTGCTTTAAAAATTGTACCACTTGGGTAACGTCATCAAGGTTGAAATGCCTTAACTTAGTTAAGAAACCAGAAATAGGATGAGGAATCGACCCATAATTAACGGTAGGTGAGAACGTAGCATTAGGAATAGAGACATTGTTACCAGGGTAGCCCGCTCGCACACCCTCTACAGGCGACAAAACATTAATATTACTAGAGAAAGAACTGGGATGCAATGGGTCGGCAGGACCCAGGAAATCACTAGGTGACCTAACATGAGAAGAATGACCGTATGCAGGATTAAGTGGTATGGACGAGCCAGCGCCAGGCAACAGAGGGGCAGGCAAACTACTACTGGTAATGGATCCCAAAACCTCAGACCTAGTAAAGATAGGTGACTCACGTTCAACCCCAGAAGAACTCTCCAAATTCACAAGGTTATCGCTTAAGTCAATTAAATTGAAAACACTATTGTTGTCGGCCATTTTGGAAAACACAGAATGCAGACAACCAATATAGAAAGAAACAAATTTTCAGGAATTACAAGGACAGTTTACACTTTCACAACAGTACCACAACCAGCAATTACCATTACCAAAGATTAGGCTGACACTCAAACACAGCCACCCTACTACACCAAATCATGCACCATGCTGTCCAGAACTGCACACGTCACCACCTGCTTGGCTCGAGAACAGGGAGCCAAATCACAAAAATAGGCACAAAACATCAGGCTACCAGCTTCCGACGGGGCTCCAGGATTCCTTCACACGCAGCATATAGGCTATCAGAACATTAAGAAATCCCATTTCCCATGCCAAGAACACATGTCAGACACTCACCGGGCTTCATCTTCATTGGGGATGTTGCACACCAACAGGGTAAAATACAGGGGTAAACGCCTCGTTTAAAAACAGGACACATTACATCCAGCATACCACATGGATATCCAGAGGCAACATGAAACACAATAAACGATAAGGATTAGCAAAACATAACATTAAGTGCACTTTCCTGACAAAATCCCACCAACAACTGACCCATCAGCATTAGAGGGGTCCATAAAACAGCCTGTGGGTACTGGGGAGGGGGTAGTTACGGAAGTGAACATGAGCGGGATCTGCTACCAAAATGCTACCCCTAGCATTGGACGGCACTGGCCAGCAGCACGTCGGCTTCTCGATAACCAACGCTTTGCTTACCAGAATGGGACGAGTACGGGGAACGTGGATGGGCCAACTTACCTGTATTCAGGGGTCCGGGTCACTTCCGCAGCAACATCACCTCCAGATGACATGTCCCAACAGAAGAGCTCCAAAGGAGTGGAAGGAAGATGGAGAAGGGGACAACACACACAGGCTATCGTACAAACATCCCCCAAAAAACCAACCGAACTGCCGTCGGTGAAATAATGCCACAACCAAAGATTTAAAAAAATATAATTAAGAATAAAAGGTTTAATATTGAAAATTTAAAATAAGAACTTCACCAGAGAAAGAACATGCATCAACCACCAATATTTTACAAGAAGGCCAGATAGCGCCTAACATGCTTGCTTGAAAAGCCAAGAAGAAAAAAAGACTTAATTAAAATTAAAAAAAGGTAAAACAGCCCAAAGGTTAAAATAAATATTACATGCATAACATACTGAGAACGGGCTTGATGAATAGCAAGGAAATGCAATATCGATCCGGCATGCAGAAGTTCAGGCCATGCCAAAACAAAAGGAATTGAAAATTAAATTAAACTTAAAAAAAAATTAAATTAAATGGGATAGAAAATAAAAAAAATAAATGATATGCTCGTCGGCGAAACACACAAGGACATTTACCCGAAATCACAAAATTAACATCAACAAGATTACAATTAAAAAAAATTTTTTTTGAGCTAACAGAAAACACGTATGCTTTTGAGACCCGCGCCAAAAGGACTGACAACGAGACCACAATGCATCACGGTAAACAAAAGATATGGCCACACCAAAACCATGCCAGGTCGAAATTACGGCAAACAATTAATAAGATTAAATTTAAACATTAGTAGAAGGAAATGAACGGTGAAAAAAAAACAATTACATCTAAAAACTATTAATGCAAGTCGTTTTAAAACTGGACGGATCTTACATGGATTAAAAAAAAAGGGACAAACCCAAGCTTGCCAAAGGAAAATAAATAATAATTTAAACGTGAAATAAACTAGAAATGTGTCTCCAGGAGGTACGACGAAAAGATAACAAGGTTCAAATAAATCAGGACACGAAATTAAAACAGCAAAAAAAAAAAAAATTAGGCCATTAAACAAATGAGGAACAGAAATAATACATTACTATAAGAAGATATCGGAGCTCCATAACATAAAATAATTAAATAAATTAAATTAAAAAAAAACGTACCTTACATACTTCTCAGTGGAGACACAATAACAATAAAATAATTAACACATAATTTTACGTTATTACATGTACTTCACAAAAATGGCTAACACGCCGATGCGTCGTGTAGATACAAGCACTTGATCGCATCCAGTTGCGATTATCCTTGCACATTTCCTCTTCACGGCGGAACGATGAAAATTTACAGCCTGAAGAAAACAGGCAATTCCTTTTTCTTGAATGAGTATTTACATTTTGAAAAAGCTAGGGGCAACGCCCCCAGCGCAACGGATAGACACTCTTCGACCAGTCGTCGGCTTGATGTTTTTTTACTCGACAGCAAATGGACTCCACAAAAATGGCGGAGAATCGCTCGTCATTTATCGAACTGTCTTCATGTAAATAAATATTGTCCAATCACGAAGTGACACATCAAAACAACAATGTCATTAATAAGTTCATAATTTGGCGGTATCATGACTACACCAGCTTTTGTTTGAAAACGAAGAATGTGATTGTCTTTCAATTATTTCATGCGTATATAGAGTTTATAAGGCGAAGCCCACACCACCTATTGGGGAGAAACAGGAACTATTTGTATCTTTTCAAAGTCCGACTGCAGCTACCATCTTGTGGTGACAGACGGTACTGAGCGACCAAGCGGACGATTCAAAACTTCAACAACAGCGTCCCTGATTAAATACACGTTTGAAATGGTAGAGACGTGCCCTTGCACGTATCAATTATCAATAGGGAAACAGCTATTTACTAACTACTGCACTGACACATGTAATTTACAAACAAATTTACAAATAAAATAAAATAGAAAGAACAGTAAGTGAAACAAAAGACACTGCCTAGGGCCTATATCTCATTGGCTGTTAGAAATGTAGAGACCAATAGTGTCGTCTTTTGTCGCATAGCGCCGTAGGAAAATAATCAGAACACTTTGGCAAACTTCGGCTGTCCCGAGCTACTGAGGTAGCAATAGTATCATTTATCGCCACAAAGCGCTTAACGATAAGTTTCAGAATAAATGAAGGTAAATTTGAAAGCACCAACGCTTATTGCAGCTGATAACCTCAAGTTACTGCTCCAACACCATTGCACTTATACAGAGGCATAAGATTTTCATGATTATAACTGTTTAAAGGGACCTAAGAAATCTTTTTGCACTAATTACCCCCGTGACTGCAATTTATAAACAGCGCAAGATGCAACTATTTTCGCAATTCTGCACCAGAACACTGGTAGGGGTGACGTGATGCAGCCCGAACTGCCCGTCAACAACAGACTTATTAAAATATTCTTACAGTTACACTACTACGGACATGAATGGTTCTAGGGCCTTAATACGTCGTTTTCAAGTTCATTTTGTCTGTTATTCTAAATGTAGGGAATGGGGAGCGTTGTCCAAAATATCAAGTGAACAGTGTTACCAGCAGGGTTTCAAAGTGTATGTAAAATTTGGTGCAATTAAGAGAAACGGTGTAGATTTGTTAGGAAGGGGCTAAATGCAGAGGCGGCTGGTGATATTGGACTCAAAAGGACGCCACCCTCCCACCCTCCTCCCTCCTCCCTCCTCATTGGCCCTTATGTTCTCTCTCTCCTCGCACCTAATGTTTTGCCATCGTGACAATGTGTGTTTAGTTCCTCTCCTTGTCGGTAGAGCCCACCGGATACTCATGAGGACTCATCAAAAATCGCCCACTTTGTAATTTACGTTGCCATGCCAACGAATACCACCACTTATCCCCTCTCCATCCTTTCACGCGCTACGTCACGAAGTGTGCGGACTCAGTCAGCCTGAGCAACACCACCTGGAGAGAAGGCCATGCAATATGGTTTGAATGTACGAGTGACTTCACAGCCCAACGGCTGTGTGGCCATGGAGACACAGGATTAATATTCGTGTTTTTGGTGTGGTTTCCGCGTTATGTGTTTAGTGTTTACGGTCCCGGTACTGATTTTCTCGGAATTTCTATTCGCTTATACTTCATGGTTATCAGTGCAGTGTTAGGTTATGCCTAATATGTGCAGTGTGACAAATTGTTCTAGGCAATTAAGCCAATGGACCTTTTCCTTATTATGAAGGGAAGTATTCGAAATCGGTACCTGCTATTCACCGCAATATATTCCTACAAATCATTCCAAGGTATGTTTAAACCGAGACTGATTAAAGATTAGTAAACAGATAGTCAGGCTAGCCCCTCTGTTCGTGAAAATTCATTTAGTTGTAAAATTCAGAATTTTCTAACCTAAATGCTGTGCTACCGTACAGGTTATGTCGTTAGGCCGTAGCAGGTTCTGATTAATCCGTTTTTCTATTCCACTAATCTCATTCATTACATTTATTATTTGGGTGGGGGAAGAGGGGGGTGTGAATCAGGTTTGAGATTGAATAAATTTAGAATAAATAGAGTAACTAATGTAGTACAAGGTGATAAAATTATTGTATCGTCATGTTCGAATGAAATTCCTAGGAGCAGTCCCTTCTCGGTTCCATAACTGCCCAGAGTATTTAACTGGCACTGCAATATTGCCTGCCGAGAAGATCCAGATGATAGGAGGTGTAGGATTGAAAATGAAAGTTTATCATAGGCTCTTGCTGACTGTATGCAGACATTGGCGAAGAATCTGGAAGCAGTTTTATTTAGCAACTTTCAGGAACTGAAGGTGAAGTTAAACAGTGCGTGTCTTCATCCTGAGGGGAATTCCATTAAAGAGGAATCGTGCAGCCTATATATTTTATTTTAATTGACACTTGAATGAACACTTGCGTTGCTGCATTAAGATAACAGAAGGTTTGAGTGCCTCCTTGTATGTATAAAATACAGAAGTGAGACGTTGTGTAACATATATTTACCAAGACAGTTAGGTGCAATGCTAGAAATTGAGGAACTTATACGGAATGCCCATTCACTGTATGCACATGAGCATCAAAGTGTTGAGGATACTGTACCTGTTATACATGAATCAACAAGTATGTTCTTTGGTAAATGTTCTGATGTCTCTTTAAGACGGCTGCTCTGTTCCATTTCAGTAGGTAGCCTTTTCTGTGCCCAAGATCGCGGGTTCAAACCCGGCAGAAGTCGTTGGAATTTTAAGAACGTTAACAATCCCTCAGTATGCCTTCCTTTGGAAGGGAAGTAAAGCCGGCGGGCCCATGTCATAGAATTATGGCATGCAAAAGAACCTTCCACTAACTACAATTGTGTGAAGCTGAATTTGTAGGTTAGATTTGATTATCGCTCTATTCAGTCCCAACGTTCGCCTCCAGAAGCCGGTTGCGGTGGCATCTAGTAGCCAAGTTCATAGCTAGGTGTCGTTGACGGTAGCATTTGGTAGCAAAATAGGAATTACTTGAAATTGATCGTCGGCAGTCCTTACCTGAATTACAGATAACACACACTAATACAACCATCACAATTAACACCGGTTAGCAGACAGATTCTGCACACACCCAAGGTACACGGGGCTACATGACCGCGTTGTCGCAGCCCCTAAACTGAGGAACCAATCAACCAACCTCTTCTGTCATAGGCATTATAAATATTACCAGCCTGGTTTCTTATCACGGAGGAAAACTTTCTGTATCTAATTGTTGTTGTTGTTCGTGAGTGGGTTAGGACATCACTGTCATCAGGCATGTGTACTCGGATACGGGTAGAATTTGTATGTGTATTGTCTGTGGTTGTGTGTGTATTGTGATGCTAGAATTGGGAAGGAAGTGACCAAGGTCTTCTGTTAGGAACAATCCCAGCATATACCTGGAGGAGAATCGAACCCACTTCTTCTCAGTTCAGTGAGGCTGAGTGAATTTAGTTTCAAACCTCAAATCAGAATTACATTTCCCGGCAGAGGTGGGAATAAAACCTGGACCGTTGGGACAGATGATTGAATATAGATATTAATTTCTGTTTTAACGGATACAGATCAATTGATTATTTGTGTATGTGTCTTTTCTTGTAGTCGACATTTCACGTTAAAATGGGGTGAATATATTTCAAAGTTTTTGATTGAATACTTCTATATATCGCATTTATTGCTGAAACAACAGTGTCTTCGGTCAAGTTCAAACTCGCAAGGTTCGAAATGCATACTTAACGAGTCTGATCGTAAACGTCGATTTATTTGTGTGATGTACCGATCGCATCAAATTCTGACCATGTTTCATTTATGGTTTCGTTATTTATTTATTCGCGTCTGTAGAACGTAATTTTATAAGTAAACACTCAGTCTCGTTTACTCACAGCTTGTTCATAGCTGGGTAACGCGCTCGCTTATGGCCGGAAGGCTATGACGTCATAAATCCTGTTGCATGGCGTTCTCTCTCGGTGGCGTTGGCCTGAGTCTGAAGCAGCCACTGGATAGCTTCCCTCCTGGCGCGCTAGGAAGCAGCACCAATTCACTGTGTCAGATATAAGTTTTGTATTCATGTTAATGGCGAAGTTGGAATGTATTCTGAATGATTTTATAATGTTGTACTGCTGCGTGCCTTTTGTAAATCAGAACTGGGCAAGTTAGAATCATGAGATTCAATCGGACAATTCATTGCGTGAGAAGTGGTTACGTGGAATTTCCAGAGAGGAAGCAAATGGTTACCTTCTGATCGCTCTGTTGCGTGTAGTCTTCATTTTCTTCCTGAGAGATTCAGATCACATAAATTATCAAATTGGTTACAACTAGTGGGATGTGGGTTGGCGACTATGGGATCCCAGCTGTTTCCTTGAGCTGAGCTCCTCTCTTATATATTTCATGTCAACTCTTACCCCAACGTTATTAGGGTATCGGAGACCTGGTATGTCTTTCATTTCCCTGCCTTAATTGGCTCTTGTCTTTTTCTTTCCTGATGCCCAATTTTTGTAGGATCAGACCTAGTGTTGTAAAATGTCTAGGTATTTATAAGTCGGGTCAAATGCCCAAGATAAATGCTCGGGCAAATGCCCAAAACCCATAAATGCCCAGGCATTTTGGGCATTTACCACTTTTAAAAACATATTCAAAATGCAACGCTTATATAAATATTGTTTTAGCCATATATGTATCCACATATATGTATTCTATATATTTATCCATAAAAACAGGAGTTGAGGCCAAAATAGGCTGCGGAAGTTGTTGTAGGAATTCACTGAAAGAACTTGATTTTGGTTCTGAGGCTGAGCTTGTGCTTGGTACTGCAGATTTGTTGTTGAAATCAGCCACTTCAATTAGTAAAGGTTAAAGCGGCTTCGGTGGCGTAGTTGGTAGCATGCTGAACTGCTGTGCTCAAGATAGCGGGTTCAAACCCTGCCGAAATCGTCGGATTTTTAAGATCGTTAAAAATCCTTCAGTATGCCTTCCTTAAGAGGGGAAATCAGCCACTTCAATTAGTAAAGGTTAAAGCGGCTTCGGTGGCGTAGTTGGTAGCATGCTGAACTGCTGTGCCCAAGATAGCGGGTTCAAACCCTGCCGAAATCGTCGGATTTTTAAGAGCGTTAAAAATTCTTCAGTATGCCTTCCTTAAGAGGGGAATTAAAGCCGGCGGTCCCATATCATAGATTTATGGCATGTAAAAGATCCTTCCACAGGCTGAACTTGTGTGAAGCTGAATTGTTAGGTAAAATTTCGCCGAAACGCTCTATCAAAGTTCCAAAATTCATCACTAGGTATCATTGATATCTGGTGGCGAGAGTTAGAACTATTTGAAATTGAAAGGAACTTGTAGCTCACCCTAAGGGTGTCCGCTGGAAGCAGCTACAGACTCAGGCGAGCCGAATATGTCCTCGGACACTCCCGGCACTAAATTCCATACGATAAATAAATAAGTAAAGGTTCATAAGGGGTTTTCTTTCGAAAAGGTTTTTTCAACCACTGTAACTGTACCTAACTGAAGCACTTTTTTTTAGATGCTGAGGGAACCTAAAGCACATTTTTATGTGCCTTTCCATTTTGTTACAATGTGACTGTTAATAGTCCTTATTACAATATTTACAAGATACTACTTTCCCTTTCAAATTAAGACAGTTCCAAATAGGTTCTTTTTTCCGAAGCATTTTGTAAAGATTTAATCTAACACTTAAAAATATAAATAGCCTAAGAAAGAAGTGAGGTTATCTTGGACTCAACCACTCTTCTTCTAAGAATGGGTATTGAGGTAGGCTACTTGGAAACTACTAGAGCCATTAAAGGCAGATAGAAAAAAGAAAGAGGAGAGCGTATACCCCAAAGTCAATGCAAAAAGGGGAAAATGGATCTCGCTCTGGAACACATCACGGTCGCCAATTCCCGAGCTCAAAAGCTGAGCTCTTGAAGGTGTAGCCCTATCCAGGGTGCAATACGTGTGGTGGAGCTTCACACACCCTGCCTCCTTTAGGGCCTTGAGTAGAAGGTATTAGATGTTATGAAACTAAAAGAATAGGGCTGACCACTCGAAGAATGAGGGTATCAGGATAGATGATATAAGGGTCAGTTACGGCCGGAAAATGAATGCCTCCCTAGACTTTGGATGCTCTAATGCTATCCGGGTTGGAAGAGAACAAGAGTTGACTAATGGAGGTCGACAGGTAGATGACAGAGGAGAGCCCGGCACAAGTGGAAATAATAACCGCCTCGGCTGGGGTCCAATGGTCTCCAACCCAAGTCCCACTTGGCCTAGTTGTGAACCCTTGTAGTGGGGATACACCCTCAAGGGTTCATGGCTAGTGAGCTTGGGAATTGGCGACCCTGATGGATTCATGAGCTGGGTCCGGTTTTCTTCTTTTTCCAGTGACTGGGAGCAAACAGTTTTAATACCTTTGTTATTTCTTTAAAAACAGTAGTGCCTATTCCAAACGAAATAAGGAAATCAAGCTACAAAAATATGTGAGAAGAAAAAACACAATAATGAAATCATCTCTGTCAATTACTGGATAAACATCACAAAAACGGTTTACATCTTAAACGGTTGAGTCCCCCCTCGGTAAAATTCACGAGCCGCCACTGACTAAATGCAGGGAATGGAGGGGTCTGTCCAAAATTTCATGCAGTCAGTGTTACTCGCAGGGTTTCAAAGGGTAAGTATACAAATTGCCGTTCAGATCGGTGAGACGGTATAGATGTATACTGTCCCCGAATTTGTATTAACAGATGCCAGGAACAGTTATGAAAGGCAACCATAGAAAAGTGATCAATTAATTAAAATTGGAAAATGAATTTCGGAACAGGCCCGTTACACAAAATGTAGTCATGGAGTATTGTGTAACAAGAAGCTTGTCAGCTGGATGTAATCACCTCCTAGTAAGGGCGGATCTAATTGAATCATCCTACGAGATAGACCACAGGCAGTACTTGAGGAAAGAGAACGCGATTGGAGGATCCATTTTGGGCGTCCTTAGAAATGGAATATTTTATGAATTATCAGTCTGCATTATGTGACGTGTTCGTAGAGAATGTGGCATTATGAATATACGTCGTGAAGGACACTGTAAGTAGACATTTGGAAGGAAATATTTTGAAAGGGACACGTTATTTTGGAACGATATGTTCGACTGTGAAATGGTGCGAAATAAAATGGTGATGAACATCACGGACACGCTGTTGGAAGGAACATTTGAATTGTCATAGGGAGCCATGTTAAATTGCTAAATTATGCTGTAGGAAATGTGGACTACATGATGGTGTAAGAATTCCTTGTAGTGGAGTCACTTAAAATGAAATGCAGGAAAGCAATGTTCACACAAATACTTCATAGAATGCACAATCTAATAGGGATCATCATGGACTCTAACCAGTCTCAGGATGGAGAGAGGCTACAAAATTGTCCGGAGGAACGAGAAAAAGAGCAAGGTCGGAAGGAAGACCGAGAATCGAACCAGTGGACTGTCAGGGGGCGGGCCGAACGCCAATGTTATCCGGGCCCCGTCACGAACCATGGAGCCGTTGGCCGGCTTCTTGCAATCTCGCAGCGATCAAGAAAAGTTGAAATGACGCTTGGAGTGAGGCTACGGACCCGCCAGCTGCTTGACGTAGGATGCAGTTTCCAGGACCTGTGTGTATTTGGGACTACACGTGTTTCATCGCCAGCTCCGCTTAAAGTAAGACAAGATCTTCATTTCAGATAGCCCCTGCATTTAGATTGGTATATCTTGAAGCATGCCTAGTGTGACCATTTATTTCAGTAGTAGTTTGTTCTGTACAAAGTTATAGCTCAGGTATCTGTGATTTACTTCTTCAAAGCAAGTTCTTTCCGCATTTAGTATGCGGGTGAGCTTCAGTTCCAGCTATGTTTGGGATCATTGCAGGCGAGTTAACTTCGTGTTGACCGCGTTTGGTTTAGTGGAGTCCCCGCTTCGATGATTACCGGTGGCATTTAAGCATTTTAATGTTGATACAGATTTGGATTTCGACCTTTTGGGTATTTGAAATTAATTATTTTGGATTCGAGTGTGTTTCCAGATGAGCAGTTTCCTACGCGCTTTCACTTCATCGCATTCCATATTTTTGCGCAGTTGCCACCTCGCAGTTTAGAGAATTTTCGGTTTTTGAAAATTTGCTTTCGCAAATTAAATTTTCTTAGATATTCTTATTTTTGGATTTAGCTATTTTGATCTTCGATTATTCTTTCCATATTGTGATTTTGCACAATTATCCGACTTGACCATTTGATTTATTTTTCTCGATTTTTGGGATTTTCACATTTCGGTGAATTTTGAATTTAGGATTTTGAAATGTTCACTTTGAAAATTTATTCTATTTTTGATATTGGAGTTGTTTTTCGGATTTTCAGAAAATCCTAATTAGTTTTTGTTTTTGGATTTTGATTAATTTGGGACTTTAATCCTGACTTGATATTTTCCAAATGTATATTTTATTCTTCCTTTGGAAGTGTAAATTGATTTTCAGTTTTGACTTTGGTAAATTTCCCGTTAGGTGGAAGTTGGTTGCTACACTGATCGTTCGGACGAAGAATTCTTTCGAAAAACAATTTTGAATTATAATATGAAATGATAATTTGAGAGGTGTACACGACTATTGTTATAGAGTGACACAATGTATATACATAATCAAATATTTCAATGTTTAATGAATATAGTTCACGCCTAAGTGACCAATGTTTTTGAGTTGACACTCTCAATGTACTTTGAACGGACATAGTTAGAAATATTTCGTGCTTAGTTAGCACGCACTAGGAAAGAGTCATACGATTTGTAACTGCTATTGCTTTTAAAGCGTATTTAAAATTAGTATCAACGTCATTGAAGTACTTATTGTTAGATTGTTGTGTTTACATTGAAGAGGTGTGCGATAATACCAATTGTTTCTTTGGTATTGCGAAGGTCGACCCCTGTGAGGGATGTTATGTCCTGGGAACCTTTCCTCTGTCAATGGTTGTTGTTGTTGTTGTTGTTGTTGTTAGTTTGCTGCGTTTAGTGTGTGATTAGGATTGCAGTCTAGTTAGCTTTGAGCTGTTGTTGCCGTTCATTGGAACGTTGAGTTATCGGGTTGTGGAGTTTATTTCGACTGCTGATAGATTATTTTACTGTGTTTGATGACAGTATTTTCATTCGTATTGTAGGATCGCCTTGGTGGTGTTTGATGTTGATCTGATAGGCTGGCGTGTTCGTGCAGATCAGCTGGGTTGTCGATACCAGGTGCTCCAAAAGTTTAGTATTCAGGACGTTCATATTAACTCAGTTTATTATTATTGGTATTGTTTTCGAATATTGGATCAGAACAGGGGTTCAGTGGATAGCACTCTCATCTTTATTGATCGGAATGCTAAGCCATATTTTTGCCCGATAACCGCGATTTTGATCACAGTCAGTTAGCGTTGATAAAGGGCTTCGGTGGCGTAGTCGGTAGCATGCTGAACTGCTATGCCCAAGATAGCGGGTTCAAACCCGGCAGAAGTCGTCGGATTTTTTAAGAGCGTTAAACATCCTTCAGTATGCCTTCCTTCCCCCGTGTGGGTGCGGGATAGAATACACCCACGGTATGCCCTGCCTGTCGTAGGAGGCGACTAATAGGGTCGACATGGCCGAATAACTTGCCAGTTTTTGATTTGTTCAGATCCCCTGAGGATGGGGAGGGCAGAATTCATCCACGGTATCCCCTGCCTGTCGTAAAAGGCGACTTAGAGGGGGCCTTATAAAGGTCGATTTTGGTTTTCTGGTCCCAGCTCTGGTTTGACCAATAGAAACAAACATGCATGCTGTTAGGGGAAGGGCCACCAGCTTGGCCATCTGGCCAGAAAGCCTAGACGGTATGCCCCATCCCGTCAGGTGGGTGCGTCATGTACCCTACAGTAGTATCCGCCTTACAACGAAGGTCCCTGCATGGCCGAATACTGGAGCTGAATAAATCCTGTGCATGCCGAGGGGGAAGTGCCTGTTCGAGGCACTGGGACCCCGGGCAATATCTGCTATGCCAGGTAGGTATTGCCTTGGCTGGGTGGCGCCCACAGTGATAGACCCCGTTCGGAGTGGGCAGTATTCGGGGAGGATTTCGTCCGGGATGCGTAGTAAACGATCACGGACACCTGTACAGGGTGGCACCCTTAAAAAGCCGTCTCTGGAGTGTAGACCTAATCCCAAGGTGTATACGCCTTGGGATGAGGCATTTAATAAGAAGTTCCCTGTTGACAGGTCTCCTCGCTACCTGGTAGCTACCAGGACAGACGGGGGAGATTTTAAACAGGTAAAATCGATCCTATTTTCAGAGGAAATCGAGGGGAAATATCGCGACCTTAACGGGATTTCCAAGCTCCGGAACGGGCAGCTCCTGCTGCATACCGTTGACCGGCAGCAAACCGAAGCGTTGCTGGAATGCACGCATTTCGGCGAAATTCCCGTTAAGGTTGAGAAGCACGATACGCTAAATGAGGTCCGTGGAGTTATATTCCATCGCGACCTCATTTTAAACAGCGACGCGGAATTGATGCGGGATCTGGGGAAGCGAGGCGTCACCAGGATTAGGCGCATCACCCGGAAAATTGGAAATGATAGCGTCGATACTGGCGCTTTCATTCTTCATTTTGAGGGTGATGTAGTGCCTAGGCAGGTGAAGGTCACGTCGTACCATTGCGACGTTAGACCGTACATCCCTCCACCTATGCGCTGCTACAATTGCCAGAAATTCGGTCATGTTTCTGCCAGGTGCACTGCCAAGGCGGTGTGTAGAGAGTGTGGCAAGGGGACACATGACGGTGTGGGGTGTACGCCTCCCCCGACGTGTCCTAACTGCCAAGGAAGTCACTCTTCGCGGTCGAAGCAGTGCCCTGAGTTCTGCAAGGAAGCAAAGATCCAAGAAATCAGAACATTGGATCGGCTTTCATATCACGACGCTCGAAAGAGATACCGTGATATGACTGCATCCGAATTTCCGGTATCTTTCGCGGCTAAGGTGACGCCACCTATCACCCCTGCCACTTTCGTTCCCCGTGCTGTACCCTCGACGACGAACTACTCTGAGATCGTAAAGTCTCCCCTCGCTGTCCAAGCGAGACCTGTCAGCCCGAAGAAGGTTAAACAACCTTCTTCGGCCATTGTGATAAAGGCGCCGGTTATACCATCTAAACCGGCGCAATCGGAGAAGAAGTCATCTTCCTCTCCGAAACGGTCGGAGAAGAAGTCTTCCCCTGCCAACGAGGCAAAGAAGACTTCTGCGACCGGGGCTGGATCGTCATCCAGCCCATCTGATAAGACAAAGATAGTGGAGAAGAGGGGGACGGTTCGTCGCCGTCTCTCTCGCCCTCCTGCTGACGGGGTGGCTACTGTCTCTGCTGGCCTTTCCGCTCCCACTACCACCAAGGGAGCGAAGCCTGCTGAAGCCAAGCCCGTCCGTATGGAGGAACTCCCCTATAGAAAAGAAAATAGATCGGTGGAGGAGAGGGGAGCGGTTCAGCGCCGTTTCTCTTCCTCTCCTAAAGGCAGGGCTGCTCACGTATCTGCTAGCCATCCCGCTCCCACCACTACCAGTGGAGCGGTGCCAGCAGGAGCGACCTTGTTTTATAAGGACCCGGCGTCTGTGGGGAAGGGACCATCTACTTCCCCAAACACACGTCGGCGCCGATCCAAGAAGAAGTCTCTTCGGGGCGTGTCGGGGACAGACACCCAGTCTTCGGACCGGGAGAAAGTCCCTCGACACCGCTCTCGCTCTTCCCCAAGGGCGAGACCCGTGAGGTCCGACGACGACCGTGCGCAACCCAAGAGAGCGCCCGCTCCATTTTCTTCGTCTTCGGACGGAGATGTGGAGATTGAGGTGTGCTCTCCTGCCCCATCATCTCCAACTAGAGATGGGGAAGGGTGGCAAACGGTCAAGCATAAGTAGAAGACCCACTTCTACTTAAGTCCACACCATGGCACTATTACAATGGAACTGTAATAGCTATTCTGTTCATCTCGCTGAGTTACGACAATTAATATCTTCGTTTTCGGCAACCATTGTCTGTCTTCAGGAATCCAGGTTTCGTCCTGGACATGAGACAACAATGCGTCACTTCAAACTCTTCTCTAAAGACCGGATGGACGGAGCTGTGGCCGCTGGTGGCGTCTGCACTCTCGTCCACTCTAGCCTCTTTAGTGAAGAGGTGCCGTTGCGTACTCAGCTAGAGGCAGTTGCAGTTCGTACTTCGTTGCCAGTAATGGCAACAGTATGTAACGTGTACATCCCACCTGATTCTCAGCCGGATTACGACCAGCTGGTGGATCTAGTCTCTCAGCTCCCCCCTCCTTTTCTCCTTCTGGGAGATGTTAATGCCCACAACACCATCTGGGGCTCCGCTACCACTAGCAGTAAAGGGAGAGATTTTGAGAGGCTGATCAGGCGGCTGGACCTGTGTCTGTTGAACACAGGGGAGCCTACGCACTTCTCTATTGCACACGGTACTTATTCAAGTATCGATATTACCCTGTGCAGTCGTGCGCTGGTTCCCCTGCTACAGTGGGGTGTACACGATGACCTTTGTAATAGTGACCATTTTCCAATTATCGTTACTCTTCCGAACCAGAGAGCCATCGAGTTACCAAGTCGATGGCTTCTCCGTCGGGCTGATTGGCCAACTTTCACGGCACGTGCGGTGTTTGCCGAAGATACCTTTGAGAGTGTCGACGATCATACCATTCACATAACGAATGGTATTTTGACTGCTGCTGAGGAAACAATACCTTCCTCATCCGGCAACTCACGCCGGAAGCTTGTCCCTTGGTGGACAGCCGAGATTGCAGCAGCCATTAAAGATCGTCGACGTGCTTTCAAATGCTATCGGAGGCAAAACACTATGGCCAACCTTATCACCTTCAGAAGGATGCGTGCTAGAGCCCGATATCTGATTCGGGAGAGTAAGAAAACGACGTGGGAAAAGTATGTGTCGTCCATGACGGCGCATACTCCTTCATCTCAAGTGTGGACTAAGCTTCGTCGGATCTCCGGACTCCCGACATCACTATCGATACCCGGAGTGTCCATCAATGGGGACATCATCACGGACCATCTCGCCATTGCCAACAGCATTGGCTCGCACTTCTCCGATGTATCCTGCTCCGGGAGTTACGATCCTACATTTCTGACTCTGAAGCGGGAGGCAGAGACTCACCCCTTGTCCTTTGCCACTGCTGCTTCGGAGTCCTATAATGTACCATTCTCTGAATGGGAACTGCGAAGTGCGCTTGCACTGTGCAGGGATACGGCTCCTGGACCGGATAACATACATAATCAAATGTTAAAACATCTGTGCGAATCCAGTATGAAAGAACTGTTGATCCTCTTCAATCGTATATGGATTGAAGGGGAGTTTCCATCTCAATGGCGAGAGGGGATCGTGATACCGATTCCTAAGGCTGGAAAGGATCCCAAGTTTGTAAACAGCTATAGGCCCATTTGTTTGACAAATGGCCTATGTAAGCTGCTCGAAAAGATGGTGATCCGTCGACTGGTGTGGTTCTTGGAGGATAAAGGTCTCCTGTCTGAGTACCAATGTGGATTTCGCTCTCATAGGTCCACCACTGACCATCTGGTGCGACTTGAGAGCGCCATACAGGAGGCTTTTTTCCGGAAGCAGCACCTAGTCACGGTTTTCTTTGACCTCGAGAAAGCCTACGACACCACATGGCGCTACGGGATCCTTTCCACCCTTCACAAGTGGGGACTCCGTGGTAACTTACCGACTTTCATTGCGAATTTCATGTCCGTCCGACTCTTCCGTGTAAGGGTCGGTAGGACATTATCGCAGTACTATACCCAAGAAAATGGAGTTCCTCAGGGTTCAGTGCTGAGTGTCACCTTGTTCGCGATTGCCATTAATGGCATTGTTGCCGCCGCCGGGTCCGCGGTAGTTCCATCGCTGTATGTAGACGATTTAGCTCTGCATTACAGCTCTGGAAGTATGGCAGTCGTGGAACGGCAATTGCAGCTAGCCATCAACCGGGTCGACAGGTGGGCTCACGACCGGGGTTTTCGTTTTTCAGCAGCGAAAACCTCCGTCGTCCATTTTTGTCGGCTACGGAGGCTACATTTACACCCTGAACTACATCTCAGGGATGCTGCGTTGCCGGTGGTTGACACTTATCGCTTCCTGGGGCTCCATTTTGACAGCAAGTTAACGTGGCAGCACCATATACGGCAATTGAAAATGACATGTCTCAGGAAACTGAACATGCTCAGGTTTCTTAGTGGCACTACGTGGGGGGCTGACCGTGCGGTGCTGCTACGGTTCTACCAAGCCCTCGTCCTGTCCCGGCTAGACTATGGTTCTGCGGCATACGGTTCAGCAAGGCCGGCAACCTTGAAAATGCTGGACAGTATCCACCATAGTGGCGTTAGGCTGGCTACCGGTGCCTTCCGGACCAGCCCGATACCCAGCCTACTCGCCGAATCGGGTGTTCCACCTTTAAATTATAGACGCCAACATATGCTGTTAGCATATGCTGCCAATGTGCGTCAAATGCCGCAACACCCGACCTATCAAGCTCTCTTCGGTACCCAAAACCACCAGGGGTACGCCAACCGGCCTCGTGCCACTCGGCCGGTTGGTATTAGACTTGATAGCTCGTGTACCGAAATAGGAGTGGCTGTAGGTCCCTGTATGATCCGGACATCTAGCGAGGTGCCTACGTGGCAAGTCCCGCGTCCGGAAATTCGGTTAGATCTGCACCGAGGTCCTAAGGTGAACACGGATGCCTCCGTTTACTGGAGGCAGTTCCACAGCATAGTTCACCAATTTCCGGACGCTGGCATTCTATACACGGATGGCTCGAAGGTGGATGAGAAGGTGGGTTGTGCTTACGTTATTGATGGTGCAAATACCAAGATCTCTTTGCCTGAGGCCTGTAGTGTGTTTACTGCGGAGCTCGTTGCCATCTATGAAGCTCTGCAGTTTGCACTACAGGATGCTCGAATCCACTTTCTCGTGTGTACCGACTCTTTGAGTTCGTTGCAGTCAATTGCTACATGTTTCCCGCAACACCCCCTAGTGCAGCGAATCCACGACCTACTAGCCGGGCTGTGCCACGCTGACACTCGAATCACCTTTCTGTGGCTTCCAAGCCACATGTGAATTGCGGGAAATGAGTTAGCAGATCAAGCTGCAAAAGAGGCGGTATCACTACCACCTCGACCAATGGAGGTACCCGCTAGAGATATTCGCTCTCAGTTACGCCTACAAGTTCTGGCTTTTTGGGAGAGTCAGTGGCTAGCTGATCCACTGCCCAGTAAACTGAGAGCGATCAAGGGAACTACTCGCGTTTGGCGGAGCTCCTTCCGGGCCCGGAGAGAGTCCGTCATTTTGTGTAGGCTAAGGATAGGTCATACAAGATCCACCCACTCGTACCTAATGAGAAGGGAAGACCCCCCATTTTGTACCTGTGGAGCCGTTTTCACCGTGGCCCACATTTTCACCGAGTGTGTGGATCTTGCTGACTTACGAAGAAACCTTGGTTTGCAGACGACACTCAAACTTATATTAGCCGATGACGCGGTGGCTGCTGATCGCGTTATCCGCTTTATAAGTGAGAGTGGGTTAGGGCCAGCAATCTAAATTTTCCAGTGAATTTTGACTCAACGACTTGTTCGTTTTTGAATGATAATGTTTTGTTTTTTCCGTAATTTTTGTTTATGTTTATATTTTTTTTTATTTAATTGTTTGTTTTTGTTTTATTAATTTTTGGTCTTTTTAAATTTAGATGTCCACCTCAAAATTTTAAATTCAATTCAAAATTTGTATTCTTTAATCTGTGTTAAGAGGGGCAGATGACCTCGTAGTTCCGCCCCTTAAAACAACAATAACTAACTAAACTAACTATGCCTTCCTTCGGAGGGGAAGTAAAGCCGGCGGTCCCATGTCATAGATTTATGGCATGTAAAAGATCCTTTCACAGACTAAACGTGTGTAAAGCAAAATTTGTTAGGTTAGATTTCGTCAGAACGCTCTATCAAAGTTCCAACGTTCACCACTAGGTATCTTTGATATGTGGTGGCGAAAGTTGGAACTACTTGAAATTGAATGGAACTTGTAGCTCACCCTTTAGGGTGTCCGCTGGAAGCAGCTACAGGCTCAGGCGAGCCGAACATGTCCTCGGACACTCCCGGCACTTAAAGCCACACGATAGATAGATAGATAGATAGATAGATAGATAGTGTTGATAAATCCTATGTCTATAAAGATTAGTGGAGGAACATTGGGGTAGATAATGTTCTAAGATGACGTGTATATAGATAGTAATCGGTATTTCTTAAATTTTTAATTTGAATTAAAAGTTATTTCGATAATTAAGTAAAGAATAAAACTCAGGATCTGTGTATAGAGTAAAATATCGATATTGTAAATAGTGAGAGGCCGTCACTATTTATTTTCATTAAAGGGGTTGTTTCTTTTTCGTTATACATATTTTTGTTGTTGATCCAGATAGCAAAGGCATAGCGGTATGTTGCCAATTTATCAATTGTTGATTTTAAGTCGTTATTTTGTGTTTTAGCTGACGTTATGTCAGAGAAGTGGTCATAAGACATTAACGAAAATGACATTTAGTTATGGAATTTCGGTTTGTTTATAACCATCTTTGCGTTGTTTACGTATTGAATAAATTTGGGCACACATTTGCGTCTGCTTATACCATTTTCACAATATTCTTGCGTTGTGATTTATAGATAGTGGGAGGTTAGGAAAATGCTATGGTAATTCTAGCGACTTAGACCATTTTATCCATTTCCCTGTCCCTGTTACGCCCGTGTGAATGAGAGTCTCGCGCTCTGGTGTGTGTTGTCGCTGATCCTGTGGAGGATTTACCATTGTGTTTTGATGATATCGCCTGATGTGTGTCCACGATTTGCAGAGTGTGTGATGCCTGATATTTCGGTAAGTATTATTAGCCGGGGTACTGCCGTTTTGGATTTTGGCATTCACGACACTGCTGAAATCGGGTACAGTACCAAAGGGCCTAAATACAGGGAATGGAGTGGTCTGTCCAAAATTTCATGCAGTGTTACTCGCAGGGTTCCAAAGGGTAAGTATACACATTTTGGTTCAGATCGGTGAAATGGTGTAGATTTGTGACAAAGGGCCTAAATGCAGGGAATGGAGTGGTCTGTCCAAAATTTCAAGCAGACAGTGTTACTCTCAGGGTTCCAAAGGGTAAGTATGCAAATGTTGGTTCAGATTGGTGAAAAGGTGTAGATTTGTGACAAAGGGCCTAAATGTAGGGAATGGACTGGTATGTCATAAATTTCATGTAGGCAGTGTTACTCGCAGGGTTCCAAAGGGTAAGTATACAAATTTTGGTTCAGATCGGTGAAACGGTGTAGATTTGTGTCAAAGGGCCTAAATGCAGGGAATGGAGTGATCTGCCCGAAATTTCATGCAGACTGTGTTACTCGCAAGGTTTCAAAGGGTAAGTATACAAATTTTGGTCTGTCCGAAATGTCATGTAAACAGTGTTACTCGCAGGGTTCCAAAGGGTAAGTATGCATATTTTGGTTCAGATCGGGGAAAAGGTGTAGATTTGAACCAAAGGGCGTTAATGCAGGGAATGGACTGATCTGTCATAAATTTCACGTAGACAGTGTAACCATCAGGGTTCCAAAGGGTAAGTATACAAATTTTGGTTCAGATAGGTGAAACGGTGTACGTATCACTAACCATAACGCCAGCGCATGCGGATAGAGCTGTTCGGGAGCACTTGTGTTACCGACTTACTGAACAAATATCAATCTTGAAGTTCACCTGAGAGGTGTAGCCTAATGCTACATAGCCTAAACTATTCCTCTTGAATCAGGCTATCATTAAAAAAAAAAGATTTTTTCGAATCGGACTGGTCGTTCCAAAGATTAGCGCGTTGAACCCACACATAAACACACAAACACACAAACTCTACAGCTTTATTATATTAGTATAGATATAGCCTCGCTTGTGACAACCTGCTACGTCACATGCCGTTTTGTAGGCTGCATAAAGCTTCGAATTCCTTCTTAGAACATTCGGAGCGCGCTATTCAAATCCTCCGCTCGGAACTTAGCATATGGGCTTGTGCTCTCAAATCTGGACAACTGGATTTGGGCACAATACATGTTGAAAACGACTTGATCATTCATCGGTAACTGTTCTGATGTTCAAGTCCCTGAGGATATGCACCTCTCTATGCATAAATACATGTGATGATGGCCTCCTCCCTTGTAAAATTTCAATCCAGAGGTAAACTAGTCCCCCGTTCGGATCTCTGGTTGGGGATTACTCGGGAGGGGGTTAACATCACAGAAGTGATTAAGAGGAAATCTGACATTCTACGGATTGGAGCGTGGAATGTTAGAAGTCTGCTAGGAAGTGGAAGATAAGAAAACTTAGAAAGGGAAATGGATAGGTTGAGGTTAGATTTGGTTGGGATTAGTGAAATGCGCTGGCAGGAAGAACAGGACTTTTGGTCTGGTGACTGTAGGGTCATTAGCACTAAATCAAACAATGGCCAAGCAGGGGTTGGTCTCATATTGAGTAGGAAACTTGGACAGAGGGTGGAATATTATGAGCAATATAGTGAACGGATTATTGTAGCAAAAATCAATACTAAACCTACGTGCACCACAGTGGTACAAGTCTATATGCCTACCAGTCAAGCTGATGATGAAGATGTTGAAAAGGTCTACGAAGAAATAGATGAAATTCTGAGGTATATCAAGGGTTATGAAAATGTTATAGTATTGGGAGATTGGAATGCTGTGGTAGGAAAAGGGAGAGAAGGGAAGATAGGAGATTTCGGATTAGGTGAAAGGAATGTTCGAGGAAGCAGGCTGATGGAATTCTGCACCAAGCATGAGTTGGTCATAGCTAACACCTTATTCAATAACCACAATAGAAGAATATACACATGGGTGAGACCAGGAGATACAGTGCGTTACCAAATCGATTTCATTATGGTCAAGCAGAGGTTTCGAAACCAGATTTTGGATTGCAAAACATATCCTGGTGCTGACATAAACTCTGACCACAACCTGGTTGTTATGAAATGCAGATTAAAGTTGTAGAAACTGAAGAAAAGTCAAAAGCCAAAAAGGTGGGCAATAGACAGACTGAAAGTGAAGGATGTAAACGAAAGATTCAAGAAGAATATAAAGGAAGGACTAATGAAAAACCCTAAACAAACTTCAATTGCAGGCGAATGGGCACTTTTGAAGAATGAAATAACAAAATCCGCAGAAGAAAACATTGGTAGGAAAGAAAGAATAGGAAAAACCGTGGATCACTCAGGATATACTAGAATTGATGGATGAAAGGCACAAGAATGTAAGAGATGAAAAGGGGAAAGCAGATTACAGACGTCTGAGAAATGAGGTTAACAAGAAGTGCAATGAAGCAAAAGAAGAATGGTTGAAAGAGAAATGTGCAGGTATAGAAAATTGTCTGAAATTAGGAAAAGTAGACTCAGCTTATCGAAAGATTAAGGATACTTTTGGGGAAAAGAAGACTAAGAGCTGTAATATTAAGGACATAAATGGAAAGCCTCTAACAGATAGGGAAGAAAAGGTAGAGAGATGGAAAGCTTACATAGAGTGTTTATATTAGGGAAAGGAGATTGAGAATCATGTAATGGAGAGGGAGGAGGAAATTGATGAAGATGCAAAAGGAGATTTAATATTGAGATCAGAATTTGACAGAGCATTGGAGGACTTAAGCAGGAACAAGGCACCAGGCATAGATGATATACCGATTGAGTTGCTACGCAGCATAGGAGATGAAGGTCTGATCAGGTTATTTCACCTGGTGTGTAGGATTAATGAGACAGGTGAAGTACCCCCTGATTTCAAGAAGAAAGTGGGAGCTGACAGATGTGATGATTACCGTACAATCAGCTTGATTACTCATGCTTCAAAGATCCTGTCTAGAATAATTTACAAGAGGATGGAAAGCCAGATAGAAACAGAGTTGGGTGAAGACCAGTTTGGTTTCAGGAGAAATGTAGGAACAAGGGAAGCTGTACTAACTCTTAGGCTGATTTTGAAAGTTAGAATAAGGAAAGATAAGAGAACGTTCATGGCATTTGTAGACTTAGAAAAGGCTTTTGATAACATTGATTGGACTAAATTGTTTGACATTTTGAAATCTATTGGAATAAAGTACAGGGATAGGAGGGTGATATACAATCTATACAGAAATCAGACAGCAGTCATTAGAGCTGAAGGACATGAGAGAGAAGCTGGTATTCAGAAAGGTGTAAGGCAAGGCTGCAACTTATCACCCATACTTTTCAATCTTTACAAGCAGTGAAGGAAATTGGAGAAAAATTTAAAATGGGAGTGAAGATTCAAGGAGAAATAATTTCAACTCTGAGATTTGCTGATGACATCGTCATCTTGGCCGACACGACTGAGGATTTGAATGAGTTTTTGAATGGTATGGACTCCGTCTTACGGAAAGAATACATGATGAAAATTAATAAATGTAAAACAAAGATACTGGAATGCAGCCGAAATAAATCAGAAACCTCTATGGACTTCAAATTAGCAGGTGAAAAGCTGAAAGAAGTAGGAGACTTCTGTTACTTAGGAAGCACAATAACCAGTGATGGACGAAGCAAAGAGGATATAAAAGTAGGTTGGCTCAGGCAAGGAAAGCATTTCTACAAAAAAGGAATCTGTTGACATCGAATATAGATTTAGGTAACTTATTAGGAAGTCATTTTTGAAAGCCTTTGTATGGAGCGTGGCGCTCTATGGAAGTGGAACCTGGACTATTGGTGCAGCAGAAAAGAGGAGAATTGAAGCATTTGAGATGTGGTGTTACAGGAGAATGATTAAGTTCAGATGGGTAGATAGGGTTACAAACGAATAGGTATTCAGACGAGTGGGAGAGGAGGGATGTTTCTGACGACAGCTAATGAAAAGAAGAGATAGGTTGGTAGGACACATACTAATACACCCAGGAATAGCATCGTTAGTTATGGAAGGAAGGGTTGAGGACAAGAACTGTAGGGGTAGACCAAGGTTAGAATATGTTAAACAGATTGCTTCGGATGTAGGGTGTGGTAGCTATGTAGAGATGAAGCGATTAGCTCAGGACAGGGAGGAATGGGGAGCTGCATCAAACCAGTCAAAAGACTGAAGACTCAAACAACAACAACATTCATCCCTGCTCGGAGCATAAGAATTACAACAGGTTACCGGCCCAGGTACCGCTCGTACGTCAGACACGCCGAGCATTACGGGAAACAATTTGGACGTCGAGAAAAAGTCAGCCGAGTGAGTCGTCCAAGTCCGAAGCCAGTCCAGTCAGCCGAGAAAGTCCACGTCAGTCATCGCAGACAATGTCAGCCCCGTCGAAGATGACGTCTACCACATCGTCAGCCCGAGAAACGTCAGCTAAGTCAATCTAACCTCAAAATGTCAGTCAAGTAGCCTATACATGAGTCAGAGTAAATTGATAAAACAATTTGAAAACAGATAGTAAAATCTTGTGAGATCAAACTCTTGTAGATTTGTCATATTTTTGAAACTTAATTTTGCTTTTTAAGTCAAGTCATGGACACACTAAAGGTTCATTTAGAAACTTTGACAGAAGATTTGCATGGAAATGTCAATTATGATTCTTGGCGTTTCAAAATTTATTTATTTATGAGAACAAAAGAATGTCTTAATATTGCAACTAGTTTGACTGTCAAACCATCAGGTACAAACTCCGATCGTGTACGTAATTGGATAAAGAAAGATGTAGAAGCTCAAGCGCTTATAGGTTTAAATGTCAGTAGTAATATAGCGAAAAAGCTAGTCAAATGCCAAACTGCAAAACAAAAGTTAGATAAGCTAGAAAATGTTTATGATAAAAAGTCTGATATTACTGTTGATGGTTTGCAAAGGAAATTTTTTGGTTAAGTTTTTGACAGCCAAAAACCAGCTGTTGAGAATTGCTTGGAGATTCAGCAGATAGCCGAAGACCTGTCATCAGATGACGACAGGGTGAAAGACAGTTGGATCATGACACGAATGCTGAGTATGCTACCACCTAAGCTGCACCATTTCAGAACAGCCTGGGATAATGTTACAGGAGCCGACAAAACTATTGAAACACTCATCGAAAGTTTGAGGCTGGAAGAGAATCGTCTCAATGAAAGTAAAAAGGAAAGTGAAGCAACTGCAGTCAACGCACTCATCGCAAAGGAGAAGAAAACTGGAAATCAGTCTGCTCACAACAATAGCAACAGACAAGGTGGAAGCGCGCTAGTCAGCTGCTTTAAGTGTGGACAGAAAGGACATTGTGAAGAAACACTGCAGAAACTTACCCTGTACCAAATATCTTGCATTTTGTAAAGGAAACTGCCCTTTTCATGTGTGTGGACAGAAAGGTCACTTCGCAAGAGACTGTACAAAGAAGGATGACAACAAAAATGGAAATGAAAAGTCAGAACGGAGTGAACAGAAGAGCACGAATCGCCCATACCGCGTACTAGCGTCAGTGGGACTCAACTGCAGAGCTGAACAGTCTCAATTCGAAATGTAACACACGAAATCACTGGTGCCAGGACTGTGGAGCTACACAACATATGACATCACACAGGAAATGGTTCGTCAAATTGATTGAGTTGGAAACTCCATCTACTATTGTCATCGGAGATGCGACTGTACTAGAGGGCGTTGGTATCGGCAACGTTCAACTTGAGGCGTTCAACGGAACAGAATGGTACAAAGAGGATGTGCTTTACGTGCCTAAGTTCAACTACAATTTGATATATGTCAGTCAGATACTCGACAGAGGTTATGTTGAAACTGCAAACAAAGAGAAATCAATATTCGATACGTCTGATCATCCTGAAATTGTGGCCATGGCAGTCAGAGAAGGTAACCTGTACAGAATGATGCTACGCCAAGAGAAGTCTGAAGCCTGTATGGTAGCCACTTCGATCGTAACCTGGCACGAGAGGCTCGCACACCAAAACCTGAAGTATATGAAGGATGCTTTTGACAGGAATGGCATTCCATACGTTGATGATTGGAACGAGAGATTCTGCGAAGGTTGCACCTACGGGAAACAACATGGGGTATCTCACCCACTGAACGAGAAGGTTGCTACCCAACCATTGGATCTGGTTCATGTAGATATGGGAGAGATGGCGACACCATCGCTAGGAGGAGCAAAATACTTCTTGCTTTTCAAGGATGATTTTTCACATTTCCGAACAGTATACTTCTTGAAGACGAAGGACGAAGTCGCAGCCAAACTGGATGTTTTCATGAAGCTGGTGGAAAACCAATTCGGAAGAAAGGTGAAAATTCTACGATCAGATAATGGAACCGAGATCAAGAATGCCAACACACGTAAGCTGCTGGAGGAGCTAGGTGTCTTTCACACTTTTTCAACAGCTTACACCCCAGAACAGAACGGAAGAGTGGAACGTGAAATGAGAACAATTGTAGAGTCAGCAAGGACAGCAATTCACGCACGAAACCTGATGGACAATTTGTGGGCAGAAGCAGTGAACTATTCTGAGTTCACGATCAACCAGATTGGCACAAGTTCGGTCAAAGGAAAGAGTCCAGCCAACCTATGATTTGGACGGCAGGTCAATATGAACAAACTGAAAACCTTCGGATGTGACTGCAACGTTTTGACTCCCAACCACTAGAGAAGCAAGCTTGACAAGATGTCTAGGAGAGGTATATTTGTTGGATACGACATAGACTCTCCATCCTACAGAATCTATCTGCCTGAAGAACGTGATGTTGTAAGTTCAGACAACGTCGTGTTTAATGAAGGAGAAAAATATGAGCGAAACCTGACAGATGTTGAAATGGCCGTGAACAAGAACGAGTTGATTAAAGAAGATGAGTATGAAGACAGCATAGACCAGAGACAAGACAGAAACGAAGAAAGAGATGAAGCCAGAGAAGAAGATGAACAACCAAGAAGACCAGGACTCCGCAATTGTCAAAATATTCAGCTACCTGCCATATTATCAGACTACGTCATGGGCTACCTCCAGGGAGGAAAGAGTGCCATCTTAGCCATGATAGGAGAAATCCAGGATATCTCTATTTCCAAAGCGTTGAAAGATGCCAAGTGGCTGAAAGCCATGACAGAAGAATTTGAATCCTTACAGAAGATGGAAACTTGGAAATTAGTGAAATGTCCAGAAGCAGTTCGATCCGTGACCTGCCGCTGGGTTTTACGAGAGAAGCCTGGTGGGAAAATGAAAGCACGACTGGTAGACGTGGCTTTGAGCAGGAAGAAGGAGTTGACTATTCAGAAACCTTCAGTCCAGAAGCAAACCATGCTTCAATTAGACTGATTCTCAGTCATGCCGCTACTGAGAAGATGAAACTTATACCCTTTGATGTGAAGACAGCCGTCTTGCACGGAGATTTGGAGGAGAACTTGTATATGTATCAACCTGAAGGATTTGAAGATGGTATTGGCAGAGTCTGCAAACTAATGCAAAGCATATATGGACTAAAGCAAGCACCAAGAAAGTGGAATGAGAAAATGTCTGATTTTCTTGAGAAGAAACTTGGACTAGTGAACACCGACGATGACCCCTGCATTTACTATAACGAGAAGAGAACTTTGATGATGGCTCTTTTCGTCGACGACGGGCTCATCGCTGGATATAATGAAGAAGAAATCTTTGAAGTCTTGGATGTCATAAATCGGGAATTTGAAATTACTTACCAACGATCAGTTCAGAAGCAATACACGAACCTAGGCATGGAAGTCAGAATAGAGAATGAAGGATTTTTTGTGAACCAGCCTGGATACACCAGAAAGATCATCAATCGTTTTCGTTTCGACACTTGCAACCCAAGTTCAACACCCATGGAGAAAGGAATGGTGAGAAACGAAGAAGATCGAATCAACGACAGACCAGCGCCACCTACAACTCCATATCGAGAAGCAGTGGGAAGTCTACTCTACCTGGCTACAATATCCCGACCGGATATCTGCTAGAGGGCGTGGTGGCTCAGCGGTCTAGCTGTATGCCTCTCACCAAGGCGGTCCGGGTTCGATTCCCGGTCAATGCATGTGAGATTTTCGAAGTGAAATGCCAAGTCCTGTGGTTCGGATTCCACGTAAAAAGGAGGTCCCGTGGCTCATGATCTCGCGATTAACGGTCACGTTAAACTACAAGCTTCCTTCCTTTTGCTTGGATATCTGCTAAGCAGTGAACTACTTGAGGCGCTTCAACGGCAAAGCCATGCAGAGCCACTGGAAAATGGTAAAGAAGGTATTTCAGTATTTAAAGGGAACTCCAGACTATGGCATTTTCTTCAATGGAGACGACAAACTTGTGGCATATGCAGGTTCAGACTACGGTGGGGACACCGTAACAGGGTGCTCAACCAGCGGTGTTCTACTGTTGAGAGGAGGATCAATCATTTGATACACACAGAAGCAGCGACTCGTTGCTACGTCAACAGCAGATGCGGAATACCGCGCAGCTGTCTCATCGATAGATGACATCAGCTGATCAAGAGAATTGGACTGGAACTCGAAATTTTGAAGTCAGACAAACCAGTCACGCTGTTTGTTGACAACCAGTCAGCAATCCACATGCTGCACAATGCCCACGAGGGGAAGACTACAAACGGAAAGAAACTTGTAGAGATTCCACGCAAATTCATCCAGGAACACGTGGGCAAAACTGTTGCTCTCAAACATGTCGAGAGCTCCAAGCAACTTAATCCTGACCAAATCCCTCAATAGAAAATTGTTTGAATCGCTTCGTTGTAAAATAATTAAGGAGGAGTGTTGAAATTTAATTATGTTTACAACTGACTATAACCTCTACTGTAAATCTAAGTTGGCAACAATGTGTTCAAAAATGTATTTTACTTTTATAAGTTGGCAATTGTTTTTAAACCAGAAGGAGATGTACAGCTAATAGCGATGTATGTGTAAGATATTGTCTGTGAAATCTGAAGCCATTAGCCATCAAAATTGTATCTATATCGAATGTAGGGAAGTTTTTAATAACTCATAAACATGCGTTATGCAATAGAGTCAAAAGGATTGATATTGTCGACTTATCTAATATGTATTTTTCAACTTGTATTTGAATGAGGTTATATGTTGTATGGAAGCACACCTTAAGTTTACACAATGTTCATAATAATAGAAGAAGTTTGTAACTGAAAGTGTAAACCATTATTGTATTATTTCTTTGTTTGCCAGGCGCTTTTTGATGATACTTGCTGTTAATTTGATAAATATAAACGACTTGATCATTCATCCCTGTTCGGAGCCTAAGAATTACAACAATACTTTATTGACTGCTACTTGTTCCCTGCTGTAATTTTCATCCTCTTTTGTGTTTTGATGAGACGATGCTGTAATTGTGTCCATGTACCCGAAGAAACAGTAGAGTTTCCTATCATAACTAACTTACATATTAAGTAAATTAACGTATAATGAGTACTAATTTATTACAGCATGCCATACATACGAAAAGCATATTAAAATTCCTCCTCGTAAACTACCCGTATCGATTGCTGTCCATCAAGATCGATCCCTCAGTAACCCATGGAACAGACCTAACATGGCTACATCTCACCAATCCAACTTAAAAAAAAAATCAAGAAAATCAATGCGACATATCCAAAAAGATTCCTGTGTGTCTTCAATTACACCCCTCTAGGCCAGCGTATTAGCCAACCGGGAACCCTCCTTCAGACAGAAACCTCGATTCCGGACGCTTCCGCCATCCACAAGGGCATACAAAGAACTGTTCGCAGAACTTCAGCTCAGGAAATAGCTTGCCACGGAGGGTGAGTGGATAGCGTGTCGATCTACTAACCCCAAGCTTTCAGGTTCGCTCCTGATCGTGGTAAGTGATTCAAATTACGACACGCATGCCATACGATGTTGGCATGTCAAAGAACCCATTTGAATTCAGTAGGCCGTGTTCATAATGGCAAAATTAATCTCGGGAGTTTCCGCCAACACAAAGTTCCTCATTTCTCTACTAGAAAGCACTATAGTGTTCAAGGAGCTTAGATATCTAACCTCCTTAACTTTCATAGTGATTCAAGGAACAACGAAATTCGTCATGCAAGCTACCCTCTGGGTGTCAAATTACAGACCTTGCACCCGGCACCCGAGGCCATACGATATTATTATTATTATTAGCTCAAGAAATAGGAAATATGGAGAGACTTCCATTCGACCGAGGAAGTGACATTCTCCGAACGAAAGGAGCCAACCCTGATCCCCGCCACACGCTGCGCGCCTCGCGGTTCACGGGTTCCATCATCGTTTATGCAAGAGAGAGACTCTTCACATCCCACATATAACCTCGTGCGGGAGGCTTTGCGAACGGTATCATGGTCTGGCTGGTTCCTCAGTTTAGGGGCTTCGACAACGCCGTCATGTAGCCGTGTACTTTGGATGTGTGTAGTATCTGTCTGATAACCGGTGTTATGGCTGTATTAGTGAGTGTTATCTGTATTCCTGGTAATGACTGCAGATGATCAATTTTCTAATAGTTCATACTTTTGCTACGAATGCTACTGTCAATGGCACCTAGCTGTGAACTTGGTTACTAGATGTCAACACAGCCTGTACCTGGCAGCGACCGTTGGAACTAATAGATCATTAATGAAATATAACCTAGAAAATTAGCTTCACGCAAGTGTAGTTAGTGGAAGGTTGTTTTTACTTCCCGTCCGCAGGAAGTCATTCGGAGGGATTTTTAACGCTCTTAAAAATCCAACGACTTCGCCCGGGTTTTTAACCCGCGATCTTGGGCATGGAAGCTCAGCATGCTACTAAATACCCCACCGAAGCTTCAAAGGTATCATGGTCTCTGGTGTCAAAAGAGACTTGTAACTCTGACACAACTATGTACCGACTGGTAACCTAATATGTAGGATATGCACATTATGCGCTTTCTTCTTCTTATTATTATTATTATTATTATTAAAATTAAAAGCAAAGTTCTACCAATGATGAGGGCAATTATGATTATGTCTTCTGTTAATTTCCATATGCTCTAGACATTGTGATCTCTTAATTCTGCGTAGGTGTCATAAAATGATCTATTCTTGGAAAATGTCGTCGTCTTCGCATCGAACAAGGGAAAGTGAATCCCAGTTTTGGCTTGTGAGATTCTTGAGTTCCCTTATCGAGTGAACACCTGGCTTGATTTATGGCTCTGTTGTTGTTGTTGTTGTTGTTTTAAGGGGCGGAACTACGAGGTCTGTTATGACACACCGTCCCTTTCCTTTTGTTAACATGGGCTTGGCTCTTCTATTGTGTAGGTATGCTGGCCGTACAAATCATTATTTATTATTATCGCCGCGACTGGTACTTAATTATTTATATTTGATTCAGCTCTGCAATGGTTATGGTTATATTTATGTCTGTTAGGTAGTCAGCCCGAAGGCTGGTTGGATCCTCAAAAAGTACCGCCGTTACGTTATGTGAGTAGATACCCACAAAAACCCAAGGCAGTGCTATTTTGAGGCGTTCTAGGCAAGAAGAGGAGTGAGGTAGTTTGCCATTACTTTCCTCACGGTTATATCTATTCTAATTTAATAAACCTGAAGAGTTTGTCTGTGTGTTTGTGTCTTTAAACACGCTAATCTCTGGAACCAGTCGGATTCAAAACATTATTTTTGTATATGATAGCCAGATTCAAGAGGAATAGTTTAGGCTATGTTAAATTTCGGACAGACCACTCCATTCCCTGCATTTAGGCCCTTTTGCACAAATCTACACCGTTTCACCGATCTAATAACTTGACGGACATATTGTCGCTAGGCGACAACAACTAACACTGTATCATGATAGTCAACGCCGCACCGTTGATGGACAGGTTGTCACTAGGCAAAAACGATTTACTCTGTATCATGATAGTCCGGTAAAATTTGCTAGGACACATGGGAAAACTGACCGATTGACAATCAAGGATTGTATTGGACTGTAGTATTCTCTATGCTATCGTATGCACAGTTAATCAGCATATTAGCAAAATGTAATGTAATGCTATCCTGTCAAAGAAACACAGTGGCAAACATTCCTACATTCTCCTATCACCATTTTGCAGTTTTCATGTGTAGACAGTTGTTATTTCATTTGCGGGGCTTAGACATCGTGGTCATGTTGCCCCGTGTACATGTTTGTGTGTAGAATGTATGTGATAACCTGCGTTATTGTCATTGTTGCACTAGCATGTGTAAATTGGAGATAGGATATGGTATTTGAAGCCATTTTTCATTGTTGCTCAAGGATTTATTGGACTGTAGTATTCTCTATGCTCTCGTATCCACAGTTAATATTTCATTTACGGGGCTTAGGTATCGTGGTCATGTTGCCCCGTGTACATGGGTGTGTGTGTAGAATTATTGTGATGACCTGCGTTATTGTGATTGCTGCACTAGCATGTGTAAATAAGGTATAAAGCTCAATGTTGGTTTGTCTGTCTGTTATTTATACAAATCTACACCGTTTCACCGATCTGAACCAAAATTTGTATACTTACCCTTTGGAACTCTGCGAGTAACACTGTTTACATGATATTTCGGACAGACTACTCCATTCCCTGCATTTATGCCCTTTGGCACAAATCTACACCGTTTCACCCATCTGAACTAAAATGTGTAATCTTACTATTTGGAACCCTGCGGGTAACACTGTCCACTTGATATTTGGACAAGTCTCTCCATTCCCTACATTTAGAACAACAGACAAAATGAACTTGAAACCTACGTTTTAAGGTCCTAGAACCATTCATGTCCGTATAGTGTAACTGTAAGAATATTTTAATAACTCAATTGTTGGCTGGCAATGCGAGCTGCATCACGTCACCCCTACCAGAATTGCGAAAATAGTTACAACTTGCGCTGCTTATAAATTGGAGTCACTGGGAGTAATTATTGCAAGAAGATTTCTTAGGCCCCTTAAAACAGTTATCATCATGAAAATATTATGCCTCTGTATAAGTGCGATGCTGTTGATGCAGTACATGGAGGTAATCAGCTGGAATAAGCGTTGGTGCTTTCAAATTTACTTTCATTTATTCAGATCCTTATCCTTGAGCGGTATGTGGCGATAAATGACACTATTGCTACTACAGGAGCTCGGGACAACCGAAGTTTTCCGAAGTGCTCTGATTATTTTCCTATGGCACTATGTGACAAAATACGACACTATTGAGCTCTACTTTTCTAACAGCCAATGAGATATAGACCCTAGGAAGTGTCTTTTATTTCACATACTCCTCTTTCTAATCATATTTTTCAATTCGTTTGTAAATTACATGTGTTAGTACTGTAGTTAGTAAATAGCCGTTTCCCCTATTCATTATTGTCATTATCATTACTGAAAAATGACCTGAATGTTACGTCCATTATACTTTACTACTTATCACCCCCACAAAAAGTTATATTTTGATTTTTTTCTGTTGGTTTAAGTATTATGTTCCAGTTCTGTAGTAGTATTCATTATCATCCATAAAACAAACAAGTCCACCGGGCGAGGCCGGGCACTACTGTTAGTACTGTATATTTGATGCAGCGCTGCAAGGGTGCATTCTCGTCTTGCTTATTTAAGAAACTTACTAGCAGGTATGTTTACTTAACAATTCCCTTTGTCTTTATGACCTGGGCTGTCTACGGCTCTGGAGGTCACTTCAAATGTGAGAGTCTTTTGTCTATTGAGATGTTTATTTCTAGGTCTACTCTTTAAACTTTTTAGTGCGGTTCTATATTGTGCTCAGTTTCTCGCATTCCTGTAACAGCGTACTTTGCTCGTCTCTGAGGCTTAAATGAACTTCTAGTGCTCCGTTCAGCGAAATCTTTAAAATAATTCGCAATTCTATTGTTTCGCACGGATGATTATCTTGGGCTAAGTGATGCTATTCTTTTGATCTTCCAGGGTTTGCATTCACAACATTGATTGCAGCTCCATGATCTTCGTCCCTGAAGGTTACTGGTCATAGTAGACCTTCTAATTCGGAGCATTGCGTGTTGCCTCATGTACACCTCCTACTTCTCGAACGATTGTTCATCAATGCTCCGATAAATCTATAAGGGCCAACGAACATTTGAGCAAACTTATGGTAGTACCGATTGGATGGGTCGAATACGGCTGGTTTGCGTATTAGAACTAATTCATTTTCTACTAATGGCATATGAAATCTCTTATGCCACAGGAGTTTTAGTCGTCTTTGCGCCTGTTTCTTCAAATGCTCTCTGGTCCTCTGAGTTTTCAGTTCATGACTTAAATGAGCGTCATTTGGACACGGTAGGCCTATTAGATACTACCCTACTCCATGGTCCTTCAGGGTATCTATTATAATGGACACATTTGGAAACTCTCCTGTTAACTTGTTGATTGTATTATTGATACTGTCTTCAATGAATGGCAATGTATCTATCCACTTCCAGTGCTCTCTTGGACAACACATTCTACAAAATTTAGATAGTTCACGCATTACTCGCTCAGATGGGTTGGCTTCAGGGCTACTTAGTACATGCTTGATAGCTAATTCCTCTAGCTCTCTTTTGAATTCTTAACTTATGAAACATGTGGAATTGTCGCTCAGATCGGAAGCTGGTTTGCCTAAAGCAGGAATTATGTATTTATTGATCTTGTTCTTCCTGAATGTCAATTTGGTGTTTGCTTTCTGGACAGCACATAATTTTACTATTTTCGAAATTACGTCTTCCCTCTTCGACTTCGGGGTATTGGACCGAAATGGTCGATTGCCATCAACTCGTTAGGTTTAGATGGAATTATTGGCCTTAGTAACGGTACCTATTTCACTAAATACCGTATGTGTTCGATTTCATCCTTTGGCATATATCGTAGATTTTTATTGTCTCTCATATGGTAGTCCTTTGGCCATGTGAAGGTTTCCTTTAGCATAGCTTGCACTTTATCAACACCCGAATGACCAGAAATAGGATGAGTATACCATACAAGCTCAGTTTGTAGTGAGACCAAAATTCTTAAGATGGTATGGTCTTCATCCATAAATATTGATGTAATATCCCATTGAAATAGCTGTAGTCTCTTGATAATTTATCAGCCTCCCTGTATGTTGGATGTTCTGAGTCTAATCTTCGCTCGATGTAGGCAATAAGCATGTTCCTCCAAGGATCCTTCTTCTGTTCATCCCTGTTATTAGCTAGTCGTCTTAGTGTTTCCTCGTCTTCCCTGAATAATTGAATTTGATTAATTTCTTCCGAATCTTGATTATGTCTTCGGTTAATTTCCATAATTATGTTCTAGATATTGTGATCTCCTAATCCTGCGTAGGTGTCACGATCTATTCTTGGAAAATGTCATCGACTTCGCTTCGAACCAGGGAAAGTGAATCCCAATTTTGGCTTGTAGGATTCACGAGTTTCCTCATTGAGTGAGCGCCTGGCTTGATTTATGGCTCTGTTATGACCGTTGCCTACGTTATAATACAAGGCCGGGAGTTGCCGCACCGCGACTGGGGCAACCGAGTTCAGCGTTCCGCCATTAGGATCGTATTGTAACACCCTCAATATGAGTGCACTATATGAATTTAGTATTGATATGAGAGAATGCTGGGGCTATTTTCATGCACATTTACAAAAGTGTTGTTTATCATTCATGTCTATCATTCACCGGAATATCATAAACAAGCAGTCTTTCCTTAGAGCTTCAGTACTTCCCTGTTCAGAGGCTTATTGTGAAGCTGTAAAATAGTTCATTCCTGCTTGTGTGATTAAAGGCTAGGTTGTCCAGGAGCGGTTTCTTAAACTTTTTCAAAAGAAGATTCGGAAGTTCAGAATCGCCCCTTAAAACAACAATAACTAACTAACTTAATTGTTTGAAAGAACTTGTCTTTTATTAAAAGTGTGCAGTTTTTCAATAAGTTCTTCTGTGGCAGGTACTGGACAGCAAGTGATACGCATCACATAATTTGCTCTAGTAACACCACAAATGATGTTTTAGGGTACCTCAGTCTTCCAAGATCTTGAAATCGTATGAGGCTGAGGACCGGGCTTTCACTTGCAGGAAGAGAAATATGTTGTAAACAACCTTCACAACTGGTATTTTATTCTTCTACGCACACTAGGTAGCCTGCCACCATTGCTACTGCTATGTTGGATGCAGTAGCTAGAGTTCCTAAAATAAAACCAAATTGTTATATGCCGTAATCATGTTTAGATGAACACAATGCAATGAAAATAAATGGGCAAGTCAAAAATTTACATTCAACGGGGCTTCCAATTATAGCAAGGACGTGCTAGGGAAGCTCCGGTACGAAGGCAGAATCCGTGATATCATGTCCGTCGTCACCTGGCTCTTGAAGTTGGTTCCTAGAAAAGAACCTGGTCCTTACACTGGATACTAAGTCTTCATTCTTTAGTCCGACGTTTCCATGGCTAGAAGCTGCGATAATTCCCGCGTGAAGGGTAGATTCAATAGCATGAATACAAGATCTCACATCCATCATATCATTGACCCCCCCCCCCTTTCGTCTGAGGTGACTGAAAAAAAGCTCGACACCGTCACTCGACAAATTCCTCGTTAGGACATAGTGGAAATTGATGCTTATTAAATATCGTATGCATGCCACTGAAGAGAGAGAGAGTTGTCAACTCCAGAGCGTGGTATGTCTCTTTGGTAATTTTCCTGAACTTTTCGTGATGTTGCTGAATGTCCTCAATGTATGGCAGAAATACATCTGTTAACCAGTGCAGTCTTTCATCGTCTTTCTCACAAAAGATCATCTTATTGTCATTTTTGGAGTGTGTGCCATGGAATGTGTTACAGACATCATGGATGTCAAACCATTTCTGAAAATTTTCCATAAAGTTAATAGTCTCAAATAAACTGCCATTGTCATTCATTTTCTCAGAGCATACGACTTCCAAATTTTTTAAGCCTGCGATAACTTCAGATGAAACACAAATTTGGCCCTGGAAACATTCATCTTTTCAAAATTACTTGGATAAATCACTTTCCTGGAGAGTTTCCTGACAGGCAGTGCTGGATTAACTATAAGGCACAATAGGCAATTGCATGGGGCCCCCGGCTCAAAAGGGCCCCCCAAAAATGAAAAATATCCCACCAAAAATATGGGAAAAAAATTGTTTGGAAATATTTTTTGGAAAATGTCAAATAAATTAGGTACCGAAAAAAATATGTGAAACTTAGATTTACAGTTCTAATTTTACAGTTTAATTTCTTGGTTTATATTTCGTAAAGTGCTGATCGTAAATTCTCTCTGCCCGGGTTTTCCCCATAAACTTTATGTTATTATTATACGTCCAATTCATAAATAACTTAACTATTGTTTGACAAATTCCAAGTCAATCGAAATTTCAACTTTCTGTTCGCTCTATTGTTTAATGATTGGAAGCAATTGACTGATACTCCCACGGGCAGGTCCCAAAATTCCCAAAATGCCATGACTATTTGTATTAACTGATATGACTCCCCCTCACCATCCCCTCCACTTTATTATCATTTTAAATGATTATGTCGACTTTATCTGGGGTCTGGTGTTACGTTACGGTGACGGGACGAAATGTACCGAGAATGCACTGAGGAGTGTGACGTCATAGTACGATGTAGCAGCCGAGTACCAAGGAGGCAGTGCGAGAACAGAGTTTCAAGAAGGCAGTGCGAGAACAGAGTTTCAAGAAGGCAGTGCGAGAACAATCAAGTAGGCAGTGAAGAAACAAATTAGAATCTTGAAATTCTGTTCTTGCGCTGCTTTATTGGTACTCGGCTGCTAGCATTTAAGATGATATAAAGCCCAGTCTTTCAGACTGACTATCCGTGTCTTTTAGCCATAGATAAACTCGGAAAGAGTTTTTCCAAATTCTGGTATTCTGGTCTGTAGAGTAATTTCGAAAACAAGTAACGTGCTCCCGCTTGAGTTCAGACTTTAAAACAATGGTTTTGTGATCGACAATTTTAATTCGTTAGTGTTCGAAGAACACTTTTATATGTGAATCGGGTTGAAATAAAACCTCAACTAAAAAATGTCTTCTCGTACATATTTGAGTGATGCACAAAAAAGAAAACTTGCCAAAGACAAAATAAAGTGTGGTGTCAGAGATAGTGCCAAAACTGACTAAATTTTTCCTTCGGTATGAAACCTCTTCAAATTATTCGGAAAATCAAGGATCTGCCACTAGCGATGGATCAAAGGAGGAAAACAAAACGAACACTGGTCACGCAGAAGACCCGGATAATGATCCGGGTATTTCAAGGTCTCAACCATCCAGTTCTTCTTCCGAGGATGAAAATGAAGCTGGACAATCAGGTGCCGAAAATTTGAACCGTTTTACTGATCCAGGACATTGAGGAAAATTAACCGGTGAAGACATACAGATTTGGGTTACACATGGTCCGTCAAATTGTCAAAATTTGACTGGACCTTTTGAATCGTCCAAGAGTCGATATGATAAGGAATCAACGTCAATATATTGCTCCCAAAATTTATTTTTTGGAAAGAAACCGAATGGAGAGAATACAAAACGAGATTGGCTCATTTATTCATCTGAGGAAGGTAAGCTTGGATTAACAATTGAGCCCTTCATGTATTTATGATTGACAGTTTTTGAAATGTTATGCTATTTTTTTTTATCAAAATCTATTGTAAATTATGTTTATTTTTATTTTTCTGTTTTTGCTATTCTAGTTCAGTTGTATTCGTGTCCAGACTTCAATAAGTTCTCCCTTATGTGTAACAACGTGGTATTTTTGAGCACCAAATGCACTTCTGGTAGCTTGGTCTAAATTATCAGCAGCGAGCGTATCACACAAAGTATATTAAAAAGCAACCAAAACTTTAGAATTTTTGACAAGAATAAGATCAAACTTTTTAGATCATTTTTGTTGATCAGTTTGCTTTTTTCGGAATTTTAGTCAATCGTATTCGTTTCAATTCTTTTAAATTATTATAAATATTATAATTATAAACGCTTTTATTTTACTTCACTTGTGGCAAATCAAATCTTGCAACAACAATTGAATATTTCTATCTTACCAAAACGAATCAAATTTTGCATAGTTGTGTAACTTAAATTACAAATAAATTGTTAAAAAACCGCTCTTATAGTGAACCCATGTACCATTGGTTCAAGGGGTCGAATCCATGTATTTTTGTAAAAGGAAGGAAGGAAGGAAATATACAGTCTTCAGAGGAATATAGAAAGATTTTATACAAGAAAGCAAGCATAACGTTGTGTAAGAAACTGGAGCCAGGTGGCCAGGAAATGAGATATTGCATGACGCATAGATAAGGAGCCGGTCACAAATATAAATAGAACGAGTGGAATTTTCCAAGCGAGTGACGAAGAGCGTGTTTCGGAAATCGCCCTTACCTTGCAGTAAAATGGCAACCGCGCAGCTGTGCCAGAAGAAGAATAATTAAATTTTACCCCTTTTGCAAGAATAAAATTAACTAAAGAAATACAGCATTGTGAATCATTTCGGAATAGAGATTTTTGTGTGGAGAAAGATGTTATAATAAATGCCCAGGAAAGAAGTGCCGACGTGGTCATACGTCATTGGGGGTTTCCCGAGACCCGAGGAGGGGGAAATTAAAATCAACTGTAACACCCACACAGCTGAAGACTAAATTTTATTTAATATCTCAGAACTGCAAGATCGATTTTCATGTGCAAAGAAGTCAGTTTACGTTTAGAAAACGAGCTTTCCAGAGATATAATTTTTAAAAGTGCGCGACCATTACTTCAAAAGTTGGTTCCGAAAAAGACGTAGAATTTATCTTTTTGTCGCCGATTTGTATAAAAGCCCTGGCAGGGCCAGGCTAATCATGCAGTTATTCCGAGAGCCCGAGAGGGGGCGTCCGGCTGTATCAGTATTATTCAGTCTTGAACGACCGCTGAGGCGGGTCGTACTGTTTCACCAATCATCCAGTTCCGTGAGCGCCGAGACGCTGCACGATGAAGCATCAGAGTACGATGAGTATCATCATAGTATCGCCGTGTGGAGAATTAGGAAAATCCTAATACAGGATTTAGTTCCGCCAATATCAGTCTTACAGTGAAAAGTTCAGTATTACAGTCGAAGTAGGCTGCGAACTTAAAGAATAGGCGATAGGTCTTCAATAACAGTTTATTTAAGCGACCAAGTGTATCGTAACGTTTTGAAGTACCATAACAGCGAAACAAACATTCTATCAACGTTAAAAGAACCCGATCAGGGTCGGACAAAATAAGGTCCGCATAGTATTCTGGAAAGATAGGAATTAGAGGACAGAATAATCAGAAGGGAGAATTAAATTCAAGACGTTGTTTCAAGGAAACAAACATACTATAAAAAGCACTAAGTTACGAGGAGTATTAGATGCTAGAAAATAATAGGTCACCGATAGGGTATCTGGGAGACCGTGAACAAGACAGACTTTCGCTAGACAACTAATAGGGTCTAGAAAGAAGCAGTTCGAGCTAATAATAATAGCCGATCGTCAGGAAACCGGATTTGAAGAAGTACCATTCCAGGAAGGGGTAGAGTGTTCGAGACTTTCATATTCTGGTCAGATAGGAAGCCGACGTCTACTAGTTCACCCTTGGAGACGGGGAAGCAAATATCACGTGTGCAAGGCCTAATCAAAGCCTCAGTGATTAGAATCAGTGTAGTGTAAATATATAAAATTTGTGTTAGATAGTAATTTTTCAGTGATTTTATTGTGTGTAATAGAAGAATACCGAAGTGTATTTTAAAATGTTACCAATGTTTAAAGTATATAAAGTATATGTGTGTCAAGATATGTCAGTGTATGAAATGAATTTGAGCACGATGGTGTAATCACAAATAGTGGGCAAAAATGAAACATCGTTGGAAAGCACGGTAATGGACCGTCTGAACATGTAAGTAACTATTTTCATTATGTTATGTGTTGGGGAATATTTGTATACAATCCACCTGAGAATGATAAATAGGGATGTTTTTGAATAACAAATAACAGAATAGGAGCGCGATCTGAACAAATAAAAATTGAGAAATTATAAAATGATTATGTGAAATGAATAAATCCTTAGAGGAAATGTATGAAATAAAATATCAGTGTATTTGATAAATGTTATGAAAGCAAGCGGAAAAATATAATAATAATAAAAATTATATAAATGAAGATTAAGTTGAATTATATGAAAGTAATAGCTTTTGAGCTTTTGTAAAGGAATAAAGAAATGGTGTGAATACATGTTCTTAAAGTATAGCGATTATTGTCACGGGAGAGTATTAATATGAAAGTTTGAGATATAGATCAAATGATGATTTTGAATTTATCAGTTCTCTGGAAGACGCTAGGCCTTAATGTAATGTATAGCGCATTGTCGCGCATTAAAGTAAATTGTCACGCTAGGAAGGCGTTGAATCTAAATATACTTGGTAAATTAATTGTGAGGGACAGTTGATTGCGGTAATTGATGATAAGTCCTCCATATAGTGATGTAGATCACGAGGCGTTGTGTAATGGGTGCGAATTATTGTATTGATGAGCGCAGGTTAGACCGAGGTCGCCCTAAGCCGCTAATTTGTTGTAAAGTCCTCCAGTATGGGATTGGTTCCCGAGGCAGTTGAGAGAGTCGAACCCAGACTCGTATAGCTGTTGAAGCCCCTAAATATTGTCGTTGTATTGAATTATTCTTACCCATCAATGATGACACTTCATAATTAATAAATGCCAAGGTTACGAAAGTGGTCTATGAACCTAAATAATGTTGTTTAAATGAATGAAAGAAACGCCAGGTCTGTTCAGAGAACTGTGTTTGAGAAATAGCTGTTTTAAAGCATGAGTAGAGCGGTCCCGTGTGGGCGATACTGAGGGTCTCCCTCCCGGGCAATAAATCAAGTCGAGTGTCACGGTCCAACCCCTCGCTATTGAAAGTGTGGTAGGTCAGGGGAACCGGCTGTTTGAAGTAATAATAAACCATGAGTGTTTAGAGTTGTTAATGACCCGGGATTCGAACCGAGATTCCTGTAGATGAAAGTTACCGCTTGCAAGTTCAGATCGTTTGCTTTCTTATGAGATGATGGTTTTTTAAGACAGATAATAATAAATATAAATCCCTAATGTAATGAGATATTGATGTAGGATTTCACGAGTTCAATGAAGACAATTAGATTTCGGGAGTGATCTTAATTTTTGACTTTGTTCAAGTAGTCTTTTATAACTCGGGAGTACACAAGTATTTTTCCCGATCACTGTAGTGAATTTGTTAACTTGAGAGAGGTGGTAACATGAGAACATTGTGAAATGCCCAAAAATTTAAGTAAAGGAGTAACAATTACTTTGAATAAGATTATATATTGTTTTGATTATAAGAAACTCATAAAACAGATATTGAGGTGTGTAAAAGAATAACACAGTTTATAGTGGAAAGTATCGAGCCATTGGAGCTCGTAATTGTAGTGAATTTTAAAAGGGATACTTTATGGAAGTGAAAAGAATTATAAGTTTGTTGGTTTGAAGGAAACCATGTATTTTAATATAACATTTGTTTGATTTTATGTATTCCTTGTTCACTTTGAACAAGTTAGAAGGATTGATCAGTAGTTTATTTGTTTTATTTGTATGTAGCGCCATATATTTGGTAAATTAAATGTTTTATAATAGGAGTTGATTTTGTTTTTATTTTGGAAGTGCATCCTCTATTTAATCCAAAATGTGTAAGTCACAGAGTGGGAGAACATACCATAACCCCGAAAATCCCGATTTGAGCATTGCTGGCATACTGTGATTTGCATATTTCTTGCTAAAAGGGCACACTAGTAAAACAAATACGATCATACCAAAAATACAAAAAAAAAACCTGAAGCGCAAAGAAAATTACAAAAAAGGTCAAAAGTGAATAAAAAAAATTAATAAACGTTTTCATTAAACTTAAAACGCAACGCAAAAAAATTACAAAAAATAAAAAATTAGGTAAATTTATTAAATTCATTGATATTCAATAAATTATCGAAAATTTTATGATCAATAAATGATCGTAAGTACACCGTTTTTGGAGAGGTACGATGCTACTTTTTAATCTCCATACTAAAAGGGTTAACATTTCAGTTACGGGCTTTATGTCTTGAATACCGTTTAATTCATTATTGTTTTCAAATTATAATACTTTTTGTTTTATTTTTAGGCCGAATCTATTGCTTTCTTTGCAAGTTATTTTTGCCGCCAGAATAATCGAACAGACTTGCGCGTGAAGGGTATGATGATTGGAAGAACCTCGGGATTCATTTACAGCAGCATGAGAAGAATTTGAATCATCGGAAAAAAAACCTGGAAAAACGGAAACATGAAAATGTGCCAGATATATTCAGAAATGGACTACTTGAAGAAAAAACTATTGGCACGTTGTTATAAAACGAGTAGTTGCTGTTATCATCACTCTGGCAGAACGAGGATTGTCATTCCGAGGTACGAACGAGCACTTTAGAAAGCCGGATAATGGGGATTATTTGGGTATACATGAACTTCTTGGGGAGTTTGATCCATTTTTGCAGGATCATATTGTACGATACGGAAATGCTGGAAAAGGTGCTCCTTCGTATTTATCGAAAACGATCTGCGAAGATTTAATAAACATCATGGGCAAAAAAGTTAGATCATATATTTTAGAAGCTCTATATTACAGCCTTTCCGTTGATTCAACTCCCGATGTATCGCACATAGATCAATTGTCAGTTGTGCTCCGGTATGTTTCACCAAAAGATCACAAACCAGTTGAAAGGTTTATATCTTTTCTTGAAACAAAAGGTCATACTGGCGAAAATTTGAAAACTCAAACTGTGAACTTCGTCACTGAAGATTGCGGTTTGGAAATTCAAGATTGTAGAGGACAGTCCTATGACAACATGTCTGGAAAGTATCAGGGTCTGCAGGCAAAATATTACAACTGAATAAATATGCGATTTATGTTCCTTGCGGTACACATTCCCTCGATTTAGTTGGATAATCTGCTGTTAAATGCTGTTTTTACGCAGTTGATTTTTTTCGATAATGCAATCATTGTATAACTTCTTTTCTGCAAACACTGGCCGTTGGGGCGTGTTGAAAAATTATATGAAAAACGCAAAAACTTTGAAATCATTGTCAGATACGCGCTGGGAAGCACATGCTAATGCAATGAACGCGGTTTATGATCCGTTTCATAAAATTGTCGAGGCTTTATAAAGCATTGATGATGACGAGTCGGAAAATAATGACACTCGGCATGAAGCGGGGTGCATGCAAACAGAATGCAAAAATTCGAATTCGGGTTCATGTTAATTTCGTGGGATTCAATTTTGACTTCTATGCGTGCAACTAGTAAATCATTACAAGCTGAACAGATCGACTTACAAACGTGTGCTGCCTTGAATAAAACTTTAGACGAAAAGTTAGGCAAGTTTCGTGATAAGTTCGATATTTTCGATGAAAAAGCTAAGAAATAGTTACATGTATTCTAAAAAATCGTCGCGTAGAAGAAAAAACAACCGAACCACGGAGGCGCTCCTGAAGTCGAATTTTCGCCTCGTGAGAATGTCAGAATAACAGGTTTTCTCGAAATCATCGACAAACTCAACGTCGAAATTATATTAAAAAAGGGCAAAAGTTTATATGGACGTTTCCAAGAAATGTGCATTTTTGAATAATTTTTCAATGAGCGATGACGAACTCTGTGAAGCGGTAAACAATTTGGTTGGCTTTTATGATAAAGATTTGGAAGAATTTTCAGCCGAACTGAAACATTTTCATTCTTATATAATAAACAGATACACCGCTGCCGAAAAATCTCATAGTCAATTGTATGAGATTTTAATGAAAGACCAATTGACAAATATATTTCCGAATGTAGAAATAGCTCTCCGAATTTGTTTAACTTTAATGATAACGAACTGTACTGCGGAACGTTCTTTTTCACAGTTGAAACGAATTAAAGCGCCTCGAAGAGCTACTATGCGACAAGAACGACCGGACATGTTAAGTCTTCTCTGCATAGAATCAGGCATTTTAAGAAAAATCAACTTCGAGGATGTTATTGAAACTTTCTGCGAAACAAAATGCAGAAAAAAGTTTTTCTGAAAATGTACATATAATCTAAATTGTATTCATTATTCATTGTAAATTTCTAAATAAAATCTCTTTCAAAATTATCATTCACTTTTTTATGAAAAAGGGGGGGGGGATGAAAAAAGGGAAAAGGGGCCTCAAATTAACAATTGCCTAGGGCCACTGTGAGTCTTAATCCGGCACTGCCGACAGGATTTATCACGAGAGTTTTCTGAAGATTATAAAGGATCTTCAAATGATTACGTCACAGTGTTGAACTCCCTAGACAAGTAACGTACTGTGATCGTACATTCTTGATAATGTGTCAGGGATCAAAACTTATGAAGAGATGTCGACTTTAATCAAGTGGATGTTTAATTTCATGCGTTATACGATCCCCGCATAGCGTTTCAAACATTGAAAGATTCGCTTGACAGTTTTCAGTTACAATTCTTAACACCCTGAAACATTTTTCTTCGACTACTTTTATAGCATCTCATACCAATTTTGTCAAGTGCGCTCCAGAAATAGAACTCGTAAAATATAAAATGACACAGGAATTCTGTAAGAAGAAGAAGAAGAAGAGAGTCCTCTGAGAAGAATGCAAAGTAACTTGTTGGGTAGTTTGTCTTCAATAACAAGAGCGTCTAAGTCTACGTCACTCATGCCGAGGAACATAGCCATCTCGTCAATGATAAGGGAGCCCACTTTTGCATTCTCGTGTTCCAGTGACTTTTCCTCTGCCATCAATCTTAGTTATTGTTTTAAGGGGCGGAACTACGAGGTCATCTGTGTTAGAATATGACAATTTCTATAATTTAAAGACATTTATCTTTATTAGGTTGGTCATATGTTCTCTTTTTGTATTTACTCTACCGGTACGGTATGTGTTTTGTTTGTACATACTATGTCACTTCCTGTATCGATTTACACCATTTTGCAAGTAAAATTTGTGTCATTAAGTTTAATCAACTTTATTCATATCTAAGCTAAGCCATTTGCCCTATATTAATATCAGCTTATGGGCTCAGGACATCGACGTGTAACTTAAAAAGAAAAGTAAACAATCTAATGTGCAAATAACGAAGTGAGGTTACGTTCTTTATACCTCGTGTGGACTGCATTGCTGCATCACCAGTTTGTGTGGTGAACTGTTCTTTCTGTAATTTTTGTGGCTTTTAAGGCTTATAAAAAATTGCCGGCGACTGGCGCAGGTCCCTCTTTGGGTCCCTCAACTACAGTATTGTCGGTGTCTGGTGTACCCGGCATAGTCAAATTGGAGGGAAGGACGAACTATGCAACATGGAAGTTTCAGATGAAGTGCTTTCTAAAAGACTGTGGACTATGGAAAGCTGTTGAAGGCAACGATACTGATGAAGGGCGTGATCAACGAGCAACGGCCAAAATTGGAATGGCTGTGGCAACATCCTGCCACTCTCGTCTCTTGAAACTACTTGAGCTATGCATGGGTTTCTATTGTATCAGTTAAACACGGGATGAACGGATTAAAATACACAAAAACATGTTGACTTAGATTGTATTGAATAAGAACACAGGATACAGTAGGCTATACAGACAAAAGGAAAAGGACATATACATTTGACAAAAGACAAACGATATTTACATGAGAGCGAGATTAGAAAGTACGAGAAATATTCATTCTCTTCAACACTCTCCCTTAATCGAGCAATGCTGCATTATGCTGCACTTAGGACAACCTAATGCCAGTAACACATTTCACATGAATATGAATTGGCAGACCTTTTGTCAATACATCAGCAATCATTTCAGCAGAAGGCATATAGGACAACTTTACTTAGCATTTCTTTAAGATGTCCCTAATGAAATTATAGCGCACATCTATGTGTTTTGTTCTCTGATGAAAACCTTCATTCTCAGCCAACCTCTGAGCACTCTGACTGTAATTACTCAACTGAATTGGACCTCCTCTCTTACACAACTCGACGAAGAAACCTCTAAGGAACAGAGCTTCTTTACATGCTAAAGTCAGACCTATGTATTCTGCTTCAGTGCTAGACAGTGCCACAACTGGCTGTTTCTTACTTTCCCAACTTATTGGGCCTTCTGCACATTTAAATACATAACCACTCACAGATTTTCTGTCCGTTAAATTATTTTCAAAAGAAGCATCAACAAAACCCTTGACATCACATTCTGATTTTTTATACATGATACCAACATCCACCGTACCCTTCAACTATCTGAACACTTTCTGGACACATGTCCAATGTTCCTTACCATAGCAATTATTGAACTGACTCAAATAATTAGTTACATATGCAATATCTACCCTGGTACAAATGGAAAGGTATAACAAAGCACCAATAGCCTGTTGATAGGATTTGTCTCAGGATGTGGATTTCTCACTGATCTCTATACATGGATCGCTGATGGCAGCTTTCCGCTGCACGAGAAAGTACGCCAGGTTGAGCGCGCGGTCCGCCATGTTGGCGTACCCATTCTCGAGCCCTCCTTATGGGGAAGCAATGATAATCTACTCAACTTTAAATCGTAATTAATGGTGCCTTGGAACAAATAAAAATATAGAGATATGTTCACTCATAGCATAAGGGCATTGGGATCACTGACACGTCATTCCGAGGTCAGTAAATCTCCGGAATAGCTGACAAATATCAACTTAGGTGCTGAGTACACGCAATTAGCGATCAGTAACAGAGTAACGAGTGAAAAACAATTTCTGGAAACATTCTTGTAAATTGTATATATTGGCGTATATAGGCCACGAAATTATGCATTCTTCAAATGATGTACCGGTACCTATAAACTTAGCTCACTATACAGGCCTAGATTCGACATATCGTAATTGGTGCTTGGTATTGAATTTCTGTTTCCATGAAATAATCAACACTTCCCACAAGTACCGTAATCCCAGCACTCGACATCAAATACTACAGCTTTTAATCACGCTAGCAGCACAATAAACTTAATAATAACGGGAAGTAGATCAAAGCCATAAATGCACTTTAAGCCAAACCAATTTCACTCCTCAGCTCCACATAAAACTTAACACAACCAGAAACCTACTCAAAATATACTCTCCCCGCCGTTTTACAACTATTAAGCGAACTATTCGCACCCAGAACCGAAAGACCCTGAAATGGGACCAAATTAAAAACGCAATAGCCTAGCCCGATCACGTCTGCTTCAGCACCCCCGCAGATGTATACTTAACTTCACAATAACTTCAAAATTACGGCTAAGTGACCTATCTGCCTGAGAGTAAAGGTATTATCGGCTTGCCTGGGGTGATGGGTCTCCAAACCGGTACTTAAAACTAAGATTTTACGCTTTAAATAACCAAATTCAGCCCATTTTACAACTACAAGAAATACAAAATATTTACTGCCAGTATAAATACATGTAGAACATCAAACTACCAGTAACCAATCACAGAGCCGGATTCACAATATTGCACCATGCGCTCGCTGCCATCTTGCTATACCTGTCATCGTCTATTCGGCTTACTGCTGCCTTAGCTACCAGCCATCCATGTATAGAGATCAGTGGGATTTCTCCAACAACAAACCTGTTTCCATTGGAGTTTTCACATGAGTACAATCTGACATGTTAAACCTATCCAACACATCTAACAGATAACACTTCTGATCCAATCTAATACAATCTTTGCTTCTTTGAACCCTCATCCTCAGACATTCAGAGACTTGTCCCAAATCTTTGATCTTAAAATGAGAATGCAACACAGACTTCAGTTTCTCCACTTTGACATGATTATTAAAAAATACAAAATAATCATCAACATAGAGGGCAATAACAACAAAAGTTCATGAATCTATACAGTAATATGCAGATGGTTCATACAGAGATTTCTTGTAAGTTACCGGTAACCGATTTCAGTAAGAATTTCATGAACCCTGTCATACCAAGTGCGAGATGCTTGCTTCAAGCCATAAACAGCTTTTCGAAGCTTACAAACTTTAGAACTGTCACACTCATAGCCTTCTGGAGGGTACATATAAATATCATTTTAAGAACGCCATTCAAAAAAGCTGTTGAAACATCAAGGTGATGAACTTCCAGATCCATATTTACAGCAAGAGCAAAAAATTATCTCAACGTACTATACCGCACTACAGGTGCAAAAGTTTCCAGATAATCAACTGCGTACCGTTGAGAACAACCTTTAGCCACTAAGCGTGCTTTAAATTTAGACACATTACCTTCAGTATTACGTTTCACTTTAAACACCCATTTGCATCTTACAATATTTGTTCCATCAGGTTTCTTAACTAATGTCAAGACATCATTATCATGAAATGACTTGAGTTCTTCCTCCATCGCCTTTTTCCATTGCATGCCATTCTTACCGTTAAGTGCTTCAGACACAGTGGTTGGTTCCACATAACCACCACTTTCAGCAAAATAGACCTCATAATCAGGAAATTGTTTTGGGTGTCTCTCCCTTAAAGGGTACCTCCTACCTGCATTTTCTGGATCACCAAACTGGTCAATCTCATCATTTTCATAATCATGAATTACAACCATGTCTTCATTGACCTGAGCAATACCTGTAACATCAATGTTGTCACTATCCTGACCAGCAACTGAAACTTCAATGATTGGCAGGTTATTATCATGTCCAATTCTGTTTTCATCATTATTTACAATGTCATGCAACGGACAATACATTACATCGCTCATTTCAACATTTTTCTCAGCACACCTGGTGAATTTATGCTCGACTAATTTAACACTGTGCTCTACAAATATATCTTTAGGTTTACTGGGATCAAACAGACGGTAACCTTTCTTTTCCCCATCATACCCAACACACACAAAACATTTGCTTCTGGGTTCCAATTTGCCAGTACGCACCTGTTTTGGAACATGGGCATAAGCATCGCAACTGAATATTTTCATATTCTCATGACTTACAGCTTTACCAGTCCACAATTCCTCTGGTATAGCAGTATCAACTTTACTATGAGTACTCCTGTTCAAAATATACACTGCCGTATTGGCTGCTTCTGCCCACAGTTTTTCAGAACATCCTGCTGTAAACAACATACATCTATCCCTTTCCATAATGGTACGATTGTGACATTTGGCTACACCATTTTGTTCAGCTGTATACCTTACAGTTTTCTGTTGCACAATCCCTTTTCTCCTTGGAGTATTTGTTCAGGTCAGAATTGACAAATTCATTACCATTGTCAGATCTAAAAATCTTTGGTGTCTTACCTTTCTGAGTTTCACAATATGCAAGAAAATCCTTGACTTTCTCCTTGGTTTCAGATTTTTGTTTCAAAAAATAAACAAAAATCTTCCTAAAAAAATCGTCAATTATTGTCATCATGTATTTAACACCATTCCAGGTCTCAGGGAGCGGCCCACACAGATCAGAGTACACAAAGTCCAAAAAAACTTCTACTCCTCGAGTGACTTACATGTGGAAATGACTGCCTTTGCTGCTTCCCGAGAACACATGGTTCACACAATTCCTTTGGTATTTCCTTAAATTCAACAACATCAGACATTTGCCCAACGTGGCCCAACCGCTGATGCCACAAATTGTAATCAGAAACATCACCAACAAGGGCAGACATATCTTGGTTAACATTCAGATAATAAAGACCATTCAAAACTGAACCAGTAGCTAGCACGCTACCATTCACTGAGCAATTCTCTGAATCCAAGATTTCACATCCATTTTTGTTAAACACAACAACAGCACCTCTTGTAATCATCTGACTTACCGACAGCAAGTTAACACTCAGTCCTGGAACATGCATCACGTCTGACAGATTATTAATAATACTGTTGCTTACATTCAGTGCAATGTCACCAACTCCTCGTACAGACAACTTATCATTATTACCAATTACAATGTTTATATCAGGATCATCATTGCATTTCTAATTTGACGTAAGTTCAACATTAGGAGGCATGTGAGCACTCCAACCAGAATCAATGACGAAACAATTCTTTGGTACGCGAGCAGTTAAAGCACAAAACAGACTTTTATTGGATATTGGACACTTCGGTGCACTTTGAACTTTTGTCTTCTGTGGACAAGTGTCTCCTCCGTGACCCTTTTCACCACAAATCCAACAGTTCCAACGACTTTTATCAACCGCTTTTTCTCTAGAGCTCTTTGGTTTCTTGACATACCTGGCTTCCTTCTTGGTGTTGCTGTACAGGGCTGCCCCATCAGCTGACTTCTCACCATGACTTCGGCGAAAGCTTTCGTCCAACAAGATAGACTTGATGCAGTCCAACTGTAGTTCCTCCGATGTTGAGGTTACGGTCATAACTAAGTTATCGTATTCATCAGGAAGCCCTCGAAGTATCATAGCAGCAACAAACTTATCAGCGACAGGCTCATCAACAGATGCTATCTTCTGTGTAACTGACATAACCTCACCAATATACTTGTCCATACCTGACTTCCTTCTTGGTGTTGCTGTACAGGGCTGCCCCATCAGCTGACTTCTCACCATGACTTTGGCGAAAGCTTTCGTCCAACAAGATAGACTTGATGCGGTCCAATTGTAGTTCCTCCGATGTTGAGGTTACGGTCATAACTAAGTTATCGTATTCATCAGGAAGCCCTCGAAGTATCATAGCAGCAACAAACTTATCAGCGACAGGCTCATCAACAGCTGCTATCTTCTGTATAACTGACATAACCTCACCAATATACTTGTCCATGGAATCGAAATTTGATAACTTGAGCGATCACAGATTTTGCATCAGCGTGATATACCTCCACTTTCCTTTATCTTCAAAAGCCTTTTTAAGGGCATGCCAGGCATCCTTAGCTTTTGCACAGTCTCGAACATGGGGATAATTGTGAACAGCCACCATGAGACATATATCCGCCAGCGCTCTCTCGTCACGCCGATTATGTGCCTCCGACACATCTGTGCCTCGGACACTGGCCCACAATCCATGCTTTTTGAGATAATTTGACATCCCAAAAGACCAGTTCGAATAATCCTCCCGACCACTCAATTTCGGAAAGCCATAAGCACAAGGACTCGAAGCATGTTCACTCATTTTGCCTTCTCCCTTTAAAGTTCGCTGAAGAAAATAATCACAGAACACCGTTATGTCTGGGCCCATAACCTATTGAAACTACTTGAGCTATGCATGGGTTTCTATTGTATCAGTTAAACACGGGATGAACGGATTAAAATACACGAACACATGTTGACTTCGATTGTATTGAACAAGAACACAGGATACAGTAGGCTAAAAAGGAAAATGACATAAAGTCAAAGAATATAAATTTGACAAAAGACAAACGATATTTACATGAGAGCGAGATTAGAAAGTACGAGAAATATTAATTCTCTCAGTTCAACGACAGCTGTGCTTGCAGCAACACCTCAAAAGCTTGCGGCTTGCGTGTGTGTGTGTGTGATCCGTTGGAGTGTACTTTTTGTATTGTGTTTCGTTACTGCTTGGTGTTGGTGTTTTGTGCAATAGTATTATAGGGATGTTAGTAAGTCTTATATACTAGTTGCGTGTGGTCGAGATGTCAGCTCAGAGCGGTGGGACGTTAATGGGCCAACCCCCAGACAGTGAAGGGAACGTTGTCGTGGATGGTATTATACCTATGGAGGATATGTCAATAGTTCATGAGCAACCGATTATTTCAACCCCGGAGACAACGAAACCAATGGTGGGATCCACAACTGACCCAGTACGAACCCCGGCCACGGACTATCGTTATCCTAGTCATCATACTGGACCATATATTATTTTTGTGCAGGGGGAAAGGGCTCAGGCGATAGGAAATTTACATCCGATGGCCTTCGGTCGGCTTTTCTATGAAAGAAAAATCCCGGGCATACGAGAGACGAAATAGAGTACAAATACAATTCACAAATTATCGAGATGCAAATACTCTTTTGGAAAATCCGATACTACGTGAGAGGAATTTGATAGCTTTTATCCCCTCCTCTAATGTCCAACGGGTTGGACTTGTGCGAGGGGTTGACACTTCTCTTACGAATGAGGAACTACTCAAGTATATAAATGCTCCTGCCCCCATTTTACGGGTACAGCGCTCCTTTCGAAACAGAACTGTTGATGGACAAACGGAACGCATAGCTACGGGGACTGTGTTTTTTTTTGAGACTCAGAACTTACCACCTTATGTCAGCATTTTTAATGTTATGCTAGAAGTTAATTTGTATATTTTCTCGCCTCTACGATGCACCAAGTGTCAAAGATACGGACATGTGCAGTTACATTGCCGGGCTCGAGCCCCTCGCTGTAGCAATTGTGCCGCTGAACACCTCACCTCGGGATGTAAGGAAGTTTTATCTAAATGTGCCAATTGTGCTGAGAATCACTCGGCAGGAGCCATTCGTTGCGAAATTCATCAACAGCAAGTTGAAATTAAACGACGGATGTGTGTGGAAAATAACTCGTATAATGAGATCATGAAAAGTCAAATGGGTCCAACATTCAATCCATTAACTTTACCCCAACAATTTCCGCCGTTAAGTTAAGCTCCAAGTGTCAGGCAGGCTGAGGCTCAAGTTTACGGAAATCGTTCATTCGGCCCTCAAAGTGGTACAACCTCTGGGATATGATAGGAGTGCTTATTGCCAGCTTTTTAACCAACCGAGATTGGAAAAGGCCCCACCGGTCTTCTCAGCCAAGACTTCGGACACAAGTAATCTACATAGTCCCGGGCCTGGTTCAGGGTCGCCTGGATCGGAGCCAACAAAAATTATTTTGGCAGAGTTTACTAAACTTATGGAGTTGTTAGGGCATAATGCGCAATGGGCGCATTGCGTTAAAAATTTGTTAGATAGGGTATTACCTTTGCTACCCTCGTTGGAAAAATCAACAAAGCATGACAACCCGACCTTGAGTCACTAGTTTAACTTATTTTCTCTTTCCGTTTTTGAAGAGACGTGTGGTTCCTCCAATGGAATTGCAGGAGTATAGTCAATAAGCGGCATGAATTACTTAAATTAATCGATGACTTCCATCCGGATGTTATTTTTTTACAAGAAACTTGGCTATCGCCCCAATATCGTTTTACGATCCCAATGTATAATGTTGTTAGAGAGGATGGTCCAGGTTATGGCGGTATAAGCACCCTTATTCGAATGGATATCCCTTTTTCAGTGATCCCAATTTCTTACCTTCTACCAAGTAGTTTTCATCAGTGTTTTCGGATGGGAAATACTATTTTTAGTAATTTATATTGCTCTCCCCATGTTCAGGGATCGCAACGCCAATGGTTGATGTATTTCAAATATATTAAACAATTTCCTAAACATATTGTTCTCGGGGATTCTAATGCCCAGCATGGACTCTGGGGCAGTGAGCGTGTCAACCCTAAAGGTCGCCATATTGTGCATGCACTTCAAACGTATGCTTTGAATATTCTTAATGATGGGTCGCCAACGCGCATAACACCTCCGGGACGTCCAAAGAGTGTGGTAGATTTGACTATTACAACAGCGGATATTGCGGATCAATTGGAATGATCAACAATTGGGGACACTCATCAGAGTGATCATTTTCCGATTCTTATATATTATGCGAAACCGGGTGAGAAGCTTGAGCATCCATGTGGTTTTACCATCAAAACGAATTTACGGCATTTCGACTATGATATTTTTCAACACTTTATAAATGATGGATTGGGGACTTCGCGAACAACTCCGTATCAACGGTATTCTTATTTATTACAGCTGATACAACGATTTCTTGATTGTTATCACCCCCAGCGCGCGATATCATCGTATTCGTTACAGCATCCGGGTGCGGTCCATTGGTGGGACGCTGAGTGTGCATTGCTTGTTCGTCGGAGAAAGGCATGTTTAAAAAGATATCGCGTTCATGGGACTGTTGATAGTTATCTACGATACAAAAGTCTCACTGCCAAGCTTCAGAAGACGGGTGGCATGGCAAACTAGTAGTGGTTTCTGAGGTGTTCTACAGGCTCCTCCTCCTCACCCTCCTCACAAGATGGCGGCGGCACGATATCTCTCGAAAGCATGGTCGGATTTTGACAAATGAGGTGTGGTTGAACTCGGGGTGAAACCCCCTTTCCATTGAACAACATATTTCCACCCCAAAATAAAACCTACCCCTACTAGGGGGTGAAATTGTAATTATTTAGAAAATCTCGTTTTCCAAGTGCGACATGTGGGATTTTGAATGTTAATATGAAATTAAACGTTGTTTCACACAAGAGACATGTGTACGGTGAATTAACATGCTTGCTTTTTGTTTAACGCATGCCCACTCATAGTTTTTGTAGGAGGGCGGGCTTTTTAAAGATGGAGGCTGTAGTGTAACCTAAACTAACCCAACCCACGAGGGGTGATCAAAAAGTATTCCAAGCAGCGCTTTTCGATAGGCAAACCAATAATCGAAGAGGACTTGTCAGGCCTTGAGGTGAGAGCCCCTGTCATTGTTGATTTGTCCCTTTGGACTGGTCCCTGTGGACGGGTTCCTGTTGACGGGTCATTGTTGACAGGTCCTTGTGGACGTGTCCTTGTTGACGGGTCATTGTTGACGGGTCCGTATGGACGAGTCCTTGTTGACGGGTCCGTATGGACGAGTCCTTGTTGACGGGTCCTAGTTGACAGGTCCTTGTTGACGGGTCCCTGTGGACGGGCCCCTTTGGCCTTATCCCTGCGGACTAGCCCATGAATTTATTCAAATTATGCCAAAGGGCCTAACTACATTTGTGTGTAAAGCAGTGTGTTGAACTGACGTTGTTCGCCAGCCCTCACTACTACAATGTGATAACGATATGAAAGGAAAGTGACGAAATACATGTGAACACGTGTGAGATGACATTATTACCGTCCTCCTTGTGAAAACCACAAGTAAGCTAACAAGTCACATCCTGTTTTGGTTCGTATAAGTGTAAAACTAGGTAGATAGAGGACATGTCAAGGGCTAAGTGCAAAAACTTGGTGGATGAATATGTTCTAGTGCTAGGGTTAATGAACACACTCTAGTACACGGGGCACATGCAATTTGAGGACAGGTCAAGGGATCTAACTTGGTGGATGGATGTGTCATTTGTAGTTGAAAGAGATTAATGCACGTTTTTAAGATGTTAAAACTGAGGAGATTGTACGTGCAGTAAGCCGACTTATTATTTCCTGTGTCATATTGCTGACATGGCAGAGAGTGCACAGTTCTGTTGCTATGACTAACGCTGCAATAATTTAAAACCACAGGTGTTCATCAAGACAATGGGTGATGATCATGCAAAGTCAGCAGTAATCTGATACAGCACAGGTGTTCCTAGTGCACTTTGGACAGGCAGGTGTACAGGAAAGGAGTTGCAATGATCTGCAAAGAAACTAATGACACGAGCAATAAAAGCCTATATAAGAGAGGTGTCATATATTTCCCTACTGTCTGTCTTTATTACTTGCTACAAGTGAACAGTGCTATATTACTGCTCAACAGTTACAAAAGCCTTTTCGGTGGAAAATCATTAAATTATTTTGCAAGGTAAGTACTTATTATTAATGGATTGTAGTCTTTTATTACTAATTGATGTTGAAGTTATTGATTGGAATGTATTTATTGATTGATTGATTGATTTATTTGTTTACAGATAATTGACGTACCTGTAGGTTAGTAGATTCCTGTACCTTGTTCAGCAGTTGATAAATTATTAAAGGTAAGTACCCCCTCTAATAACTTTTAAACAGCTAGAGCGATATTTTCCAATGTTCACCGCTAGATGTCAGTGAAAATGGTTTTTGATAGTCAAAGTTGGAACTACTTGACTATGATGTGTTAAGCTAAATTTGTAGGTAGGATTTGATTAACACTCAATTATGTTCCAACGATCGCTGCTAGGTGTTAGTGACAATAATATTTGTTAACCAATGTTGGAACTACTCGACAATTATGTGAAGCCGAATTTGTAGGTTAGTTTTGATTAACGCTTTATCAAGTTCCAATGTTCACCACTAGTTGTCAGTGACATAGGGAATATTTAAAGACTTAACCTCAGCTCACCTAACATAACCTAACTTTACCTAACTTAACCTTGTCACGTGACATGTTCTACAAGTTTAGACTTGCTTTAAGACTGGCTATGACGTCAGACTTAGCCTACTTAACTGGAGACTGCTGGTTTCTATCACGTGGCATGTTCTACAAGTTAAGACTTGCATTAAGACTGGCTATGACGTCACACTTAACTCACTTAACTGTGGTCACTGGTTTCTATTATTTAAAAACAAGAGATCAAGTAAAATATGAGGTTAACGCTCTATTAAGTCCGAACGGTCACCGCTAGGTGTCAGTGACAATGGTATATTTGATAGCTAAAGTTGGAACTACTTGACAATGGTATGTAAAGCTAAATTTGTAGGTTAGATTTGATTAACGCTCGATTAAGTTCAAATGTTTACTGCTAGATGTCAGTGACAATGGTATTTGGTAGCCAAAGTTGGAACTACCTGACAATGGTGTGAAGCTAAACTTGTAGGTTAGATTTGATTAACGCTTTATCAAGTTCCATTGTTCACTGCTAGATGTCAGTGACAGTGGTATATAGTAACCCCCAGTTTGAACTACATGAAATTAGACTTGGTATGAGTTCACAGAACGATTAAATTAAATACCCTTCTATGACCATTGACTGGAATGTAATTAAACCATTTATATTTTACTTTGTTTTATCTTTTATTAACATTTATGATTTCTTTCTTTTATAGGTAATTTGGAAAGTGATCATCATGTTCAAGGGTGGTGACTGTAAGAAACGATTCTCAAGACCTGACAACCTTCAACGGCATGAAAATGCTAAACATAACATTAAAATGTTTGTTTGCAGTCATTGTGCTATGACATTTAACAGACAGGATAATCTTGGACGGCATGTAAATTTAAAGCATGTCCGTTCATCACCTTTCTCATGTTCAGTTTGTGATCTTGGATTTTCTGCAGTAAAGCGATATCAATCCCACATGGTTGAAGTGCATGGCGAACAACAGGAATTGAAATCTGTAAAACCATCAACTAGCATGGAATCTTTAAACGAATGTGATGCTCAAAAGCGTAAACGTTCTCAAGATTGTGAATATAGTTGTGCAACAAAAAGAAAGAAGAATGGTGAACCTTCGATAACACATTGTGATGTATGTAATATTGATATGCCTTCTTCATTGATTCAGGGACATTTGCGCAGTATTCATCATAAAAATAACGCTTGTCATTAAAACAATTCTGGAAATAATCAACAAATTGGTAGTGCATTTAAAAGTCGAATTGCTAGTTATAGACTTTATAGTGAAGAAAAAACTCCAAGTATTGAATCCTTTTTAAAAAATGTTCACCCTACTGTGTTTGGCTTGGTAGATAATGTTTTAGTAGAGCATAAAACAATTAAAATGAATTTTGAACTTTTTGGACTCTATGTAAAAACTGGGAGCGAAGGTGAAATTACGGATATCAAATCTTTTAATACAAAAAACATAATTGTTAGTGAATCAACTAATATTAGTGATATATACCAAAATATTTCAAGTGCTATCATTGTGAAGAGTGAAGAGTTCCAGGAAAGGGAGTCAGGCTGGGCGTTGGTTGAAGTACTTTATTTAGAAACCAACATGAATAAATATAACTCCCTTCGAGCATCATCATATATTGATTTGCCAGCATGGATAAAACGTAACCATGCTTGTGTAAACGTTATGAATAGTGACCATGCATGTTTTGCGTGGGCTGTAACCTCAGCTCTCCATCCAGCAGTGGATAATATGGATAGAACATCATCTTATCCTCACTATTCCTCAGTGTTAGATTGAAGAAATGGAATTTCCTATCGAGATAAAAGATATTAAACGTTTTGAAGAGCTGAACAATGTAAGTATTAATGTGTATGGAATTGAAAACAAGAATATAGTTGGTCCTCTATATTATACTCAGAAAAGAAGGATGCTCATGTTAATTAACTATACATAACTAAAGGTGAAAATGCCCACTATTGTTGGATAAAACATTTATGTAGACTTGTTGGTAGTCAACTATCAAAATACAAAAGTAAGAAGTGGTTATGTGAAAGCTGTTTGCTATATTTTAGAAAAGAGGATCAACTAACTCAACATCAAAAATGGGGATGTAATCATGTTCGTACTGCGCCAGAATTTATTGAAGGTTATTACTCAAGAACTGATCTGGAGATGAACCAAGACCCCAGAAAATAAAAGAGTGGATGAAAATTTTTATTTATTAAAAATTCGAGAAATATGGGAAAAACTGTATGGAAATGAGTGAAATACTATAGATCTTATGCATTTATAAAAGGCAAGGAAGTAGGAATGATTTAAAGATGAACATGTATTCCATTATATGAATGTGGGAGGTCCATATTACGAGAAACATCACGCCACTTGAAGCGAGAGTTACGTCATGAGAGAGGGGAAGAGACGAAGGTCGAACTGCGGACTGAAGTGAGGAGAGGTGGTAGGAGTTACGTCACACCACGAGAGGAGAGGAAGAGAGACTGGAACTTGAGGAGTGCGGAGAACAGGACGAGAGAGTTCTTTCCAATTTGAGATTTGAACGAGACAAGACCTCGAGCAGAAACGAGTATTCTTTTAATAGTGCTACAGTTCATAAAAGTTGGAAGCAAGGAAGAGTGCAATTCCAGAACTTACAGTAACTCAGGAGCAAGCTACAATATATAAAGCAGAACGGAACAGTACAACCATATATTGCAGTGCTTATGCAAAGTTGTTCCACATAGCTTGAAACATTTCGACGAGAAGCTATTCAGTATTTCTACGTGTAAACGCTTATTTGAATATTACATTGAAAATGCAAGTTAAAAGTCAGCAACGGGGAGGTCTCAATTACATTATCAGAAATATGAATATTACCATGTGTTAAGCAAAAGCATAGGGAAGTGAAGACTACAAGGATGTCAGTTGAATTCCAGATTCACTAACATGAAAGGCGCAACAAAATATCTATGCAAAGTGCAACATCACCGAGCAAAACTTATACTTTTCTACGAGAGTTTTAACACATCTTGAGATACGAAAACGCTTGCATAAACGACGATATTCCACCGTGATGTCTATTCTGAAGAAAACCGATGTCTATTCTGAAGAAAACCCGATGTCTATTCTGAAGAAAACCGATGTCTATTCTGAAGAAACCCAGATGTCTATTCTGAAGAGATGGAGATTCGAAGCCGGCCTACTTGCAGTGAACGGGGGACGGAGAGCTGGCGGAGCTGTTCACGGCGAGGTCATTCACCACGAGTCCAGCTGGTTCTGTCACAAACCGGTCTTCATAGCTGTGGGCGATGATATGGAACACGACAAGTTTGGTTTGGGAGGAGAGATGCAGGTATTTTCAACAGTCCAGAAGCCAGCACAAGGTAGTGAAGAAATTGTCTTTTATCATGTAGAATTGTAGTTATGTTCTGTGATTATCCAATTGACCAACCGCATATTTTTCAACAGTATTTTTAACAGTATTTTTCAACAGCATTTTTCAACTGCATTATTTAAAACGTATAATTTTGTCAAAGTAATTAAATTTGTGTAGATCTTGTTATAGAGATTTTTCGTATTTTTCTACGGAGTTATTTGCCGTGTTCTTGAAAATTTCAGTCACTTGGACGAAATTTTGGCATGACGATGCTATTAATACTAAGGTTATATTAAAGTAAAATCGTGTAATATTTTTCATATTTGCGTTAGATTTAATTTAATCTGTTTTATCGCAGCGTTGGAATATAAATGAATTGTTCAGAGGAACTTAGAACCAATTGTTTAAAGTTATATCAGGATATAGAGGAATATGAAGCAAATTATTTAAAAGAATGTAGAGTGAACTATTTAAAAGGAATAGAACGTTGAACGAAGTAAAGAAGGACTAAGATTGTAATTGAAGTAAAATGAAGTTTATTGGAGCAAATCTAAGTACAGTATATTTAAGAAGTAATGTCACGAAGCGTAAAGAATATTTCGACAACTCATGATGTTGATTCGAGTGTCAGAAATTTATTATGAACGAAAGTATTACGAAAATCTTATACACATATGTCTAATGAGATTTAGAGCGTTAAAAAGCATAGATGAATTTGTTAAACAAATATATTCATGGAAGGAAGTCAAACTTATATCTTTTGTTAAGAATATGAATATTTACTGATATTTCTTGAAAAGTTGTAATAAAATGTAAAGCTGAATTTAAGCACGTGGAAAAGAAAGTTAACAAAGTTAAATCACAGGGTGATCAGAAAGTGAAAGTACAGAGATTTATTGCAGAAATGGAATTATGAGCACGAGGCGAAGTTATATCAGTATAGAGGAGAAATGTTAAAGTAAAGGAAGTATATGTATTGAAGTGGAAGTTTATAGTTGAATTACCGTGCAAATTAAGGAGTTATGAACGTAAAAGGAGTTACGTAATTCTACGAAGGGAGGCTGAGGAGTCTCTAAGTTTTTCTTGTATTGATTGCAATAATTGTGAAGTTATGTGAGTGTATTGAAGGAAGATTCTGTACAGGGTGTTTAAGAGAGAAAGTAAATGTTGTATAATTATGAAGGAGGAGTGTGGAAACGAAGGTTAATGCCGTGCACGTCCAGTATTCACGTTTATCAGAAGATTGTTAACTCAGTAAAGAATTTCAGAACTTATTTCAGTATTTCATGATAAATAGATAAAGGTAAAAAGGAACAGTGCTTAGCTTAAATGTTTGTCACTTATGTTCAATTGATTATGACGAGTATTTATTACTTTCAACACGATAGTTGCGGTGTATGTTTGGATTTGATGTTTAAGAAAATTGAGTAGATGAAAGACTTATTGGAGGAAGAAAATTTAATCTTTATGACATTCTAAAGTGTAAAATTTGAGAGATGCATAAAAGGATGTATATATGCACATAGTTCATGAATAATTTTTGATTAGATATGGAACTACGGTTCATAGTTGAAGCGGACCTGTATAAAATAGGGCAATACTTAATATCACGCCGTTTCACATTTTCTAACTATATTAATGCCACGTGCTACTTTATTTTTTCAGTTATTTTTGTTGAAGTGTCAGGGAGACACAATATTCAGGAAGGAAGCCAGTTTTTATACTTGTTTTTTAGCTTAATAAACGGCTGGCGCTTTTTAGCGACTTAGTCAACTTTTATCTAAACTGATACCGTTTTCATTGTCGTCATCGTCGAAAATAGTACTACGAGGTATAGATACAGGCGCTCACTATAGATTAGACCTTATCACCCCTCGAGATTGGAGTTTCTCGATTTGCTCTAAATGTAAATGATAGTAGAAATTTGTACCTTGTCTAGTAGTACTATTTTCTTTACGAATAATATTTATCCTGTATGTTCCTGAAATTCCCAATTTTACTTAGTAGGCATGGTAAGTTTGTGAGCTGGGTACCTTACATGTCTGCAATCCTTTTTCGAGCTGTGGATATAAGTACTGATGGGTTTCTTCGGGCGCATATATATAGTATATAGATTTAAATGGCGTGCCCATCCGTGGGGAATTCGAAAAGCATTCGAAAAGTATTCGAAAAGCATTCGAAAGAGCACTCGAGAGAAGAAGTTTGGAAGTACTCGAGAGTGAGGCCATATTAGTTTTGAAAAGAAAAATGCCGATCCCAAATTTAATGATTGTTGAGATGAACACAACATCAGCAGATTAGTGGAGTACACTATAGTTGTGAGGCATAATTTTTAAACCAGCTAACGACATTTGTCATGTAACATTAAATTTAAAAGTAAATTCATGTTGTTAAACATAGGTTAAGTGAGATGATAGAATGAAGCGATGTCAGTTCAGTAAAATGGGACGATGAGATATTAATTAAAATAGATGTAAGTAGGATTAAGATGTTCTATATATTCCATCAATGGTATAAAATGCATGCGTTGGTCAATCTGGATATTCACTGGTAATTTTTGTAGTCGATACTTCCCTTATTCTCAAGAAAAGAAGAATTATGTCAACGAATGATATGATGTTCATTCGAACGATGCTTGAAACCATGAAGGAAGGTCAAAGTACGTTGACCAAAGACCTTGAAGCCCTCCACCAATTAACACATAACAACATTAAACAGTTGAAAACCGAGATACAGAAATCAGCAGCTACTGTAAAATCAGAAGTCAAGGCAGAGTTATCAGTTGCTCAAACACTTACTACGGCTAGTATAACATTAGCTCAGGAAAAAGCTAAGTTAGCTTTAGAGAAGGCCAGAAAGGAAGATAGACTAGCTAGAGAGAAGGAAAGAGAAGAAGCCAAGTTAGCTTTGGAAGAGGCAAATAGGATAAGAGCAGAGATAAGATTAGCTCAGGAAAAAGCTCGCGAGGAGGACAGGTTAAGTCAGGAGCAGGCTAGATTAGAAGATAGAAAGATCCAAGCCGAAATAAGAGCAGCACAGGAGGAGGTCAGGAAAAATCAAGAAAAACCACAGGAGGAAGCTAGGAAAATACATGAGGAGGTCAGGAAAAATCAGGAAAAAAGCACAGGAGGAGGTTAGGAAAAATCAGGAAAAAGCTCAGAGAATTTTTGAAAGGGCAGGTAATGCACAGGAAGAATTAAAAGCTTCATTTGATCAAGTCAAACAGGACATGGCAGGAAAAGTGATAGAAATCCAATTAGCTAACAGTAATCACATGATAGAACTAGAACAGAAACTACAGGCTAGCATGAGCTCAATTAAGGAAGAGAATAACACTCATCATGTACACATTTCAGGGACCCAGAACAAACTCAAGGAGCAACTTGACAATCTAAATGGCACTGTTGGTGAATTACAGGTCAAGTTGGAAGGTCAAAGTAAACTGATTGAAGAGGGTATAAATGTAGATATAAATGCTTCCATTGTAAAGGCAGTTACGGACATGAAGGAGGAGGTCGTAACAGTCACAACTCAAATTATATCAGAAATACACCATAAATTAGCAAATGACATTAAAGCTATAGAGTTATGTTCCAATATCAATGTTAGCAAGGTACGGGAAGATCTAACTAAGCGGATAGATACTTTACAAAATAATAACGTAGCCACGCTGACAGAGATTGTTAATAAAACAGATTTAACTAACTCAAACGAATTTGACAAAATTAAATGTACGGTCGATGAGATAAGCATAGAACTAGCGAAAATTCGATCAAAGCAGGATAAGGATACCAGCGAGATAGAACAGCAATTAAGGTCACTTACGATAGGAGATGCTACATTTTCATCTACGTTGAGAACTGAAGTCAGGGAGGACATCAGAAAGGACTTGACGAGATTTTTTCAAGCAAGAGATGAAAAATTGAAAGAAGAAATAAGGAGATTAGAGGCTAGGACAGACAGGATAGAAGAGGATAAGGAAAGCGAGATTAGTCAACAGCAAATTCCGAAGTCCAATTTTAACTTCAGTCGAGAGCCATTTCAAACTGAAATAGGGGAATTTGGAGGAGATTTTGAACCTTATCAAAGTAGTTCAAATGCCAATGTCATCGTAATCAAGAATAATGATGAGAAACCGAACAAATTCAGCGGAGTAGGAAACATTACTGCAGTAGAATTTCTGAGAGACATGAGGTCGTATTTAGAAGACAATAGGATACCTCGTGAAAGACATATGAGGGTCGTAGAAAAATACTTGGATTCAGAAGCGTTAGTATGGCACAGAGCTTTCAGATACACGTATCAGACATTTGAAGAATTCGCTATAGCTCTGCAGAAACGATTTTGGAGCAAGGAACTTCAACAAGATATACGAGCAGAAATTTACTCTAAGAAGTATGCATATTCTAGTCCAACGAAATACGCAAGTTTCTTCACGAAACAATTAGCACGCTTGCAGTATTTGCAACCCCCTATGGCGGAAGAAGACTTGGTCCACGCTATTTCATGCCAGTTACCAACGGAAGTTAGGAGGCACCTCATTTCGGCAAACGTGAAAACTCTAGAAGGAATGGCAGAAATTTTGAGAAGACTGGATCACACGTCTAATGTGTCCACCAACTCAACTGGAAATCAAAACCAGAGAGGTAGAAACCAGGAACCGAGAGAAATTCACACCATACACATCGATCAAATGCAGCAAACAGAGGAGAACAAAAATGGAGTAGGTCCAACGAGATCCAGGATATATGGACAGAATCGATTTCGACCAGAGTATCAAAGACCTAGAGAAGGAAGGCCATATGAAAATCAAAGATGGAGGAATAACTATTACACCAGGAACAATGATTATCGTAGAGGGATATTATAGTCGAAATAACCCTACGAATAATTATGGATATCGGAGATATCAGAACTGGAGAAACACGAATAATTATTCAAGACAGCAACAACAGCAAAGTCAACAAAATCAAGGTTGGAGGAATAATAACAATGTAAGAAGGTATTATGATGACAGGGAAAGAGAAAGTCAGGAATACCTAAGGAATCTCAGAGAAAGGAACGCGAGAGACCAAAATCAGGGACAACATAACCTGAATCAAGAACCTCAACCTGGAACAAGCAGAGATAGAAGGAATGAAGACCCAGGAGGGGTACAAAAAAAAAAACAACGTCAAATTCCAAAAAGTGAAGGAGGAAGAAAACAGCACCGTAACCAGACATGAAATCCAGATTAATGAGTTGTATGAAGCCACGAATGAAGATCTCCTGTATGAGAGAGAAGAGACGAAAACAGACAGAGTAGCAAGATCACCGATTATAGAAATCATATCAGAAGAAGAATGCCTGAGAACACTACTAGATACGGGAGCAACAGCATCAATTTTATCAGAGAACTGTTTTCACAGATTGAAAGATAGAGATTCACTTATAGCAATGCCCGTTTCAACTATTAAAGTCAGGGGCGTATTTAACGACAAGACCATGAAATGTAAAGTCCAAGCACTAATGGAATTCTCTATAAATGAATACAGATATGAGCAGGTATTCATAGTCTTGAGCCAGATAAATTTTGATGCTATTTTAGGCATTGATTTTATTACTAAGACTGGAGCTGTGATCGATTTACGAAATGGAGTCATAAGATTTAATGAAGGCCTACATCAATCAGAGGATACGACGAAGGATGAGAATGAGTGTAGTTTGATTGACGAAACTACAGAAGAAAATCTTGTGAAGATTGTAATGGAAGTTGAAGCAGAAGGAATACCTCACTATGGCAAAAAGATTGAGAATTTTGAAGATCAGAGGGAGAAATTGGAAGAATTGGTCACGACTTATGCAGACATTTTTGATAACAAGCCAGGTATTATAAGAGGATATAAATATCAGTTTAAGCTCGCTGATAACACACCTTTTCAGAAGAAATTGTATCCAATTCCGGAGAAGTATCAAGCTGAAGTGACAGAGCTCATAAAAGGCATGGAAAAAGAAGGAATTATAAGAAAGCAAGCCACTCCTTATTTAAATCCACTCACTGTTGTGAAGAAAGCAGATGGTAGTCTTAGACTATGTTTAGATGCCAGGGGCATAAATACTCTTCTGATGAAAGAATTCGACAGGCCACCGAAAATTAGAGAACTACTGAGGAGATTCAAGAATATAACCTGTTTCTCAGTGATTGATTTAACTGCAGCATTTCATCAAATAGAGCTTACAGAAGACAGCAAATGTTATACAGGGTTCATGTTCAATCAAACCTGTTATGTATACCAAAGAGTACCATATGGATTGGTAAATTCAAGTCCAGCACTTATCAGAGCCTTGGATGACAAGTTGAGTGAAGAAGTGAAACAATTTGCTATTTGCTACGTGGATGATATCATCATATCTTCAGAGACACCAGAGCAACATTTCATGCATTTGACGAAGCTATTTGATAACCTCAGAAGTGCAAACATAAAGGTGAAATTGGATAAATGTCATTTCTTTCAAGAAAATATCAACTTTCTTGGGCATACTATAGACAGATTTGGTTACCATACGAATGAAGACAAGATTGAAGCAATTTTGAAATTTCCAACACCCAAGAAAATCAAAGACATCAGAGCTTTTGCGGGTCTTTGTCAGTTTTTCAGTAGTCATTGTCCACGTTATTCAGAAATCATGGCACCTCTACATGAGCTTCTAAAGAAGAACAATAGATGGAAATGGGATGCAGCTGCTGAGAATGCCTTTATTCAAGCAAAGGAAATGCTCAGAGATAACATCAAGTTGGAGTACCCAGATTTTGAAAGAACATTCATCATAGAAACGGACGCTTCACGAGTTGGTATTAGTGCAATCTTATATCAGAAGGATCAAGATGGAAATCCTAACTATATTTCATTCAGCAGTAGGAAGTTACGCACGCACGAGCTGAATTACTTCACGACGGAGCTTGAAGCTTTAGCCGTCATAATTGCTCTACAAAATTGGAAGAAATTATTGCTGCGACACAATATCATAATCAGAACGGATCATAAAGCACTAGAATTCATGTTGAAGTCAGACTTGTCAAGCGATAGGATGACCAGATGGACCATGTTTTTGCAACAATTTGATGCCACGATAGTTCATGTACCTGGAAAAGACAACCTTCTAGCAGATATTCTTTCCAGACATCCGATTCCTGAGAAAGATGTGAGAGTTAATGTTATCCAGACAGATGCAGAAGATCAAGAAACGCTGGATAAGCTGAGAAGAATTCCTCTTTTTCAAAAGAAGCATGCACCATTCAGGAACATTTATCGATTTTTGTCAGGGAGAATGACAAGGAGGCACGCCTTATACTTCGAAACGAGAAGGAAAGCTAGACACTATATTCTCGTGGGAGAAACTGTATGTAAATACATTGATGCCAGACATACGAAAGTACGAGTTGCTATTCCACCAGAACTTATTGTGCCACTAATTTGGTTAGTACACAAAAGTATAGGCCACGGAGGAGTTGACAAAACATACTATACCATGTTAGAAAAATTCTACTGTATTAATATGAGAGAATCCATAGCCATAGTGATCAGATCTTGTGAACTGTGTCAGAAGAATAAATATAATTCTGAACTATTGAAGGAGAGACCTAAAGCGATTATTCCGACGAAACCATTGGAATTGTTTAGTCAGGATATTTTTGGACCTGCACCTAAAGGAGACAGAGGAAACCAGTATGTGTTAGTTACAATGGATGTATTCTCCAAAATTGTAATGCTCAATCCCATGCAGAAAGCAACAACGAGGAATGTTTTATATCACCTGGAGAGGAACATTATTCCAAAGTTGGGAAAACCAGAGAGACTATTAACAGACCATGGAACGCAATCCACTTCTGCAGAATTACAGGGAGCGATGGATAGGTTGGATATTGTTCACCTATTTTCATCAGTTCGAAGACCAGAGACGAATCCTATTGAAAGAACTATGCTGGAATTTTCAAAGTACATTCGCTTGTATAGTGCAGATAATCATGCGAATTGGGTAAAGATTGTACCACTAGTGGAATTTTGCATCAATAACACGAGACATGAGGGCACCAACGATATTCCAGTCATGTTGCATTTTGAAGAGAAACCCGTACGACCATGGAACGGAATCTTCAATATTCCGGAAGACAACGAACCACCGATGGACCAGAGAATCGAAGAAGCGAGGATCCAGTTGAATAAAGCGGCTGAGAAGAGATTAAAACGCTTAGAAGGGAAGAGATTCAGTGGACCGCTACGAGAAGGTGACCTTGTAATAGTCAGGATTCCTGTGAAAGCTGACGTACTGAAGAAAGTGTATATCAAATTCAGTAACCTGTTCAGAGGACCGTTCAAAGTAGATACAGTCTACGGTAATAATTGCTATAAAATTGTAAGAGTGGAAGATAATAGATCCATTGGAAAATTCAACCATTCCAAATTGAAAAGATTTTACCCACAGATACAGTAAAATAAATAAATTCAGTCTCAAGAACAGAGAAATTACTGGTATTAAAGAAAGTACAGGCTATACTTTACTTTAAATTAGCAACGGGGAAATGCGCCAGAATTTATTGAAGGTTATTACTCAAGAACTGATCTGGAGATGAACCAAGACCCCAGAAAATAAAAGAGTGGATGAAAATTTTTATTTATTAAAAATTCGAGAAATATGGGAAAAACTGTATGGAAATGAGTGAAATACTATAGATCTTATGCATTTATAAAAGGCAAGGAAGTAGGAATGATTTAAAGATGAACATGTATTCCATTATATGAATGTGGGAGGTCCATATTACGAGAAACATCACGCCACTTGAAGCGAGAGTTACGTCATGAGAGAGGGGAAGAGACGAAGGTCGAACTGCGGACTGAAGTGAGGAGAGGTGGTAGGAGTTACGTCACACCACGAGAGGAGAGGAAGAGAGACTGGAACTTGAGGAGTGCGGAGAACAGGACGAGAGAGTTCTTTCCAATTTGAGATTTGAACGAGACAAACCTCGAGCAGAAACGAGTATTCTTTTAATAGTGCTACAGTTCATAAAAGTTGGAAGCAAGGAAGAGTGCAATTCCAGAACTTACAGTAACTCAGGAGCAAGCTACAATATATAAAGCAGAACGGAACAGTACAACCATATATTGCAGTGCTTATGCAAAGTTGTTCCACATAGCTTGAAACATTTCGACGAGAAGCTATTCAGTATTTCTACGTGTAAAAGCTTATTTGAACATTACATTGAAAATGCAAGTTAAAAGTCAGCAACGGGGAGGTCTCAATTACATTATCAGAAATATGAATATTACCATGTGCTAAGCAAAAGCATAGGGAAGTGAAGACTACAAGGATGTCAGTTGAATTCCAGATTCACTAACATGAAAGGCGCAAAAAATATCTACGCAAAGCGCAACATCACCGAGCAAAACTTATACTTTTCTACGAGAGTTTTAACACATCTTGAGATACGAAAACGCTTGCATAAACGACGATATTCCACCGTGATGTCTATTCTGAAGAAAACCGATGTCTATTCTGAAGAAAACTCGATGTCTATTCAGAAGAAAACCGATGTCTATTCTGAAGAAACCCAGATGTCTATTCTGAAGAGATGGAGATTCGAAGCCGGCCTACTTGCAGTGAACGGGGGACGGAGAGCTGGCGGAGCTGTTCACGGCGAGGTCATTCACCACGAGTCCAGCTGGTTCTGTCACAAACCGGTCTTCATAGCTGTGGGCGATGCTATGGAACACGACAAGTTTGGTTTGGGAGGCGAGATGCAGGTATTTTCAACAGTCCAGAAGCCAGCACAAGGTAGTGAAGAAATTGTCTTTTATCATGTAGAATTGTAGTTATGTTCTGTGATTATCCAATTGACCAACCGCATATTTTTCAACAGTATTAGGTAGATTTCTTTAGAAAGCTAACTATTGCAATGGGTCCCATGTTTCGACTTCCGGAAAATTTCGACATATCTTCGCGTTTCACATCCCCCAGACCCCAAAACCACCGTCAGTTCAAAAGTTTATATATAATTTATGTATATATATATATCAGTTTCTTGTGGACATGATAACTGCCGTAATTTTGCACCAATCACTTTGAATTTTTTACATAATATGTACTCCTATACAATCTCGGTCGAGTTCGTTAATGGGCAAAATCGGTCAAAGGGGGTAAAATGGGGGGCATTTTTTTTCGAAAAAGTGAAATATCGCTATAACTCTCTTAAAACATGAAATATCGAATCCCTTCAAAGTTCATAATATGTGTCGGATAAGTGCCAAAAATTTATGTCAAATAAGTTTTTTGATAGCACCAACCATTGACCAAAGGGGTGGGAAAAAGTGGGTTTTTCGGGAAACATTAATCATATCTCTGTTAATAGGCACAATATCAAAACCGCACAAAATGGACAATATTCCTCCAATAATTACCTAAAACTTTTGTCTGAAAGAATTTTTGATATGACCCACCATTACGCCACGGGGTGAACAAAATGATTTAAATTATAAGAAAATGCCAAGTGCCAAGAGAGGTTGCCATGACAACTTTACTTTTAATTGGTAAGGGATGACCATCAGCAGTTGCTATGACAACGCCACTGCACGAGATCACATTCAGTTTTCATATGTCAGTGGGAAGCGACTTCGGTATCGGAACTGGTAGCATGATGAACTTCTATGCCCAAGGTCGCGGGTTCAAACCCGGCTGAAGTCGTCGGATTTACTAAGAGCGCTAAAAAACCTGAGTTTGCTTTCCTTCGGAGGGGAAGTTCCAACGTTCGTTGCGAGTTGCTGATTGAGGTGGCATCTAGTAGCCAAGTTCACAGCTAGGTGTCGTTGACGGCAGTATTTTAGGTAGATTTCATTAGAAAGCTAACTATTGCAATGGGTACCATGTTTCGATTTCCGGAAAATTTCGACATATCTTCGCGTTTCACATCCCCCAGACCCCAAAACCACCGTCAGTTCAAAAGTTTATATATAATTTATGTAATATATGTATATATGTATATCAGTTTCTTGTGGACACGATAATTGCCGTAATTTTGCACCAATCACTTTGAATTTTTTACCGAATATGTATACCCATAAAATCTCGGACGAGTTCGTTACTGGGCTAAATCGGTCGAAGGGGATGAAAATGGGGGACTTTTTTTTTCGAAAAAATGAAATATTGCTATAACTCTCTTAATATGTGAAATATCGAATCCGTTCAAAGTTCATACTATGTGTCGGATAAAGCTCAGAAATTTATGTTTGAAACGTTTTTTTTGATAGCACCAACCATTGACCAAAGGGGTGGGAAAAAGTGTTTTTTTCGGGAAACATTAATCATATCTCTGTTAATAGGCACAATATCAAAACCGTACAAAATGGACAATATTCCCCTAACAATTACCTAAAACTTTTGTCTGAAAGAATTTTTGATATGAGCCACCATTACGCCAAGGGATGAGAAAAATGATTTCGGAATTGTAAGAAAATGCCAAGAGCTATCAGTGGTTGACATGGCAACACTACTAAATTGATGAGGGATGAGCCATCAGACGTTGCCATGACAACGCACTTGCGCGAGATCAGATTCAGGTTTCCATCTGACTAAGTGTGATGCGGCTTCGGTGACTTAACTGGTAGCATGCTGAACTCCTATGCCCAAGGTCGCGGGTTCAAAGCCGACCAAAGTCGTCAGATTTTCTAAGAGCGCTAAAAATCCCTCAGTATGCATTCCTTTGGAGGGGAAGTTCCAACGTTCGTTGCGAGTTGCTGATTGCGGTGGCATCTAGTAGCCAGGTTCACAGCTAGGTGTCGTTGACGGTAGTATCTGGTAGCAACATTAGGAACTACTGCTTGAAATTGAGCGTCTGCATTCCTTACCTGAATTACAGACTAATACAGCTATCACAATTCACACCGTTTATCAGACAGATTCTACACTCACCCAAAGTACACGGGGTTACATGACCACGTTGTCGCAGCCCCTAAACTGAGGAACCAACCAACATCTCTGCGGGAGATATAATTTTGCGTGAAGAAGTAACAGACCGTTACATAGTTACACATCAGTGTCGAAACTTTGCATAAGGACAGTGTGACCACAAGTATAAAAATGGACTCCAAATGACAAGACGGTTACCGTCATCATAAGACAATAGAATGTTTAAAATATGCATAAAATGACGAAAAACAAAGTTAATTAATCTCCAATTATAAAATACTTTCACGCAATAAATGTGGTCTGATCCTTCTACGAAAACCTGCATATTCTGCCTATTTTCGACTATCCCCATGTTTGTCCGGTGAAATCTACCTCCGCCTTTCGGCGTGCCGAGAGGACTTTTTTTAACAGTATTTTTCAACAGCATTTTTCAACTGCATTATTTAAAACGTATAATTTTGTCAAAGTAATTAAATTTGTGTAGATCTTGTTATAGAGATTTTTCGTATTTTTCTACGGAGTTATTTGCCGTCACTTGGACGAAATTTTGGCATGCTGATGCTATTAATACTAAGGTTATATTAAAGTAAAATCGTGTAATATTTTTCATATTTGCGTTTGATTTAATTTAATCTGTTTTATCGCAGCGTTGGAATATAAATGAATTGTTCAGAGGAACTTAGAACCAATTGTTTAAAGTTATATCAGGATATAGAGGAATATGAAGCAAATTATTTAAAAGAATGTAGAGTGAACTATTTAAAAGGAATAGAACGTTGAACGAAGTAAAGAAGGACTAAGATTGTAATTGAAGTAAAATGAAGTTTATTGGAGCAAATCTAAGTACAGTATATTTAAGAAGTAATGTCACGAAGCGTAAAGAATATTTCGACAACTCATGATGTTGATTCGAGTGTCAGAAATTTATTATGAACGAAAGTATTACGAAAATCTTATACACATATATCTAATGAGATTTAGAGCGTTAAAATGCATAGATGAATTTGTTAAACAAATATATTCATGGAAGGAAGTCAAACTTATATCTTTTGTTAAGAATATGAATATTTACTGATATTTCTTGAAAAGTTGTAATAAAATGTAAAGCTGAATTTAAACACGTGGAAAAGAAAGTTAACAAAGTTAAATCACAGGGTGATCAGAAAGTGAAAGTACAGAGATTTATTGCAGAAATGGAATTATGAGCACGAGGCGAAGTTATATCAGTATAGAGGAGAAATGTTAAAGTAAAGGAAGTATATGTATTGAAGTGGAAGTTTATAGTTGAATTACCGTGCAAATTAAGGAGTTATGAACGTAAAAGGAGTTACGTAATTCTACGAAGGGAGGCTGAAGAGTCTCTAAGTTTTTCTTGTATTGATTGCAATAATTGTGAAGTTATGTGAGTGTATTGAAGGAAGATTCTGTACAGGGTGTTTAAGAGAGAAAGTAATTGTTGTATAATTATGAAAGAGGAGTGTGGAAACGAAGGTTAATGCCGTGCACGTCCAGTATTCACGTTTATCAGAAGATTGTTAACTCAGTAAAGAATTTCAGAACTTATTTCAGTATTTCATGATAAATAGATAAAGGTAAAAAGGAATAGTGCTTAGCTTAAATGTTTGTCACTTATGTTCAATTGATTATGACGAGTATTTATTACTTTCAACACGATAGTTGCGGTGTATGTTTGGATTTGATGTTTAAGAAAATTGAGTAGATGAAAGACTTATTGGAGGAAGAAAATTTAATCTTTATGACATTCTAAAGTGTAAAATTTGAGAGATTCATAAAAGGATGTATATATGCACATAGTTCATGAATAATTTTTGATTAGATATGGAACTACGGTTCATAGTTGAAGCGGACCTGTATAAAATAGGGCAATACTTAATATCACGCCGTTTCACATTTTCTAACTATATTAATGCCACGTGCTACTTTATTTTTTCAGTTATTTTTGTTGAAGTGTCAGGGAGACACAATATTCAGGAAGGAAGCCAGTTTTTATACTTGTTTTTTAGCTTAATAAACGGCTGGCGCTTTTTAGCGACTTAGTCAACTTTTATCTAAACTGATACCGTTTTCATTGTCGTCATCGTCGAAAATAGTACTACGAGGTATAGATACAGGCGCTCACTATAGATTAGACCTTATCACCCCTCGAGATTGGAGTTTCTCGATTTGCTCTAAATGTAAATGATAGTAGAAATTTGTACCTTGTCTAGTAGTACTATTTTCTTTACGAATAATATTTATCCTGTATGTTCCTGAAATTCCCAATTTTACTTAGTAGGCATGGTAAGTTTGTGAGCTGGGTAACTTACATGTCTTCAATCCTTTTTCGAGCTGTGGATATAAGTACTGATGGGTTTCTTCGGGCGCAGTACGGTATTACCGACTCCTAAAAATAACATTCTGAAATTAAAGGACTTTGAGAAGTTGCTTCGAGTACCATTTGTTATATATGCAGACTTTGAAGCTTTGCTAAAACCATTTAATACATGTTCATCGAATCCAGCCAAACATTTTACCATCACTACTCACATTCATGAACCTTTTAGCTTTGCATATGATATTAAATGTAGTTATGATGACTCGTTAAATAAGTTTGAGCTCTATAGAGGACCTGATGCACCTAAAGTTTTTATGGAAAGACTTGAAAAAGATGCAATCCGTATTTCCTCTATTTTAAATACTATCATTCCAATGGAAACACTAACTTCTTCAGAGCAAATACGTTTTGAAACTGAAACTAATTGTTTTATATGTGGTGAATGTTTATATACGGATAGGGTTCGTGATCATGACCATTTAACAGGAAAATATCGTGGTGCTGCTCAGAAAGAAAGTAATTTAAAGTATAGAGTAACTAAATTCATTCCAGTCATTCTACATAATGGTAGCAAATACGATAACCACTTTATCGTTAAAGAATTTGGAGCTTCAGATGTGAAAATTGATGTGATTGCAAATAATAAGGAACAATACATATCGTTCACAAAATATATCAAAACTGACAATAAGAAAACAATAAAACTGCGATTTTTAGATTCATTCCGCTTTATGCCAAGTAGTCTTGATAAGCTTGCTCGTAATTTAAAATCACATCAGTTTTGTGAAATTCAACGTGTCTTTCCTAAAGAAGATGATTGTAATTTGATTCGTCAAAAAGGTATATTCCCTTATGAATATATTAACTGTGTGGAACGTCTTGAGGAGTGTTCTTTGCTACCGAAAGATGCATTTCACAGTTCCTTAAACACAAGTCATATCAGTGATCAGGAATATTTACATGCACAACGTGTATGGACACAGTTTGACATTCAAACTTTAGGTGAATTTTCAGACATATACTTGAAGACAGATGAGTTGTTATTAGCAGATGTTTTTGAAAATTTCCGGAATGTTTGTATGAAAACTTATGACCTTGATCCTTGTCAGTATTTTACTGCTCCTGGCTTAAGTTTCAGTTCAATGTTGAAAAAGACAAAAGTCAATTTAGAATTGATGACTGATATAGACATGATTAATTTTATAAAATCTTCTCTTCGAGGTGGATTAAGCCAATGTAGTGGGCGATATTCTAAAGCAAATAATAATTACATGCCTTGCTACAACCCTTGTGAAGAGTCAAAGTATATTGTCTACCTCGATGCAAATAACCAATATGGTTGGGCTATGAGTCAATATCTACCACTAAAAGATTTTCGCTGGCTGACACAACCTGAAATTGATGTATTACATGTTGACACTCTTAATGATAACGATGATAAAGGATATATTTTAGAGGTAAATCTTGAGTACCCTAAACAGTTACATGATGAACATAATGATTTACCATTTTGTCCTGAGAATATGAAATCCCCGTACATCACATCACGAACGAAAATATTAATTGCTAGTGTAAATGATAAATGTAAATATGTAATACATTATCAAAACTTAAAACAGTGTCTACAGCATGGATTAAAACTAAAATGCATCGTGCATTAAAATTTCATCAGTCAGCATGGCTCAACCCATATATGATCTGAACAATAATTGGATACCTATCAGTAAAAAGGTGCTAAGTGCCATTTTTATGAACATTGAGTATTATAGTAAAAAGTGTTTAGTCAGTTCATTTGTGAGTATTTATTCTTCTAATTTGAATAACATACAGATATAGTATTCCTTGTTATCCAGTGGCAGATATAGGTTCATACTATGAAAATTGTGGAATTCTGTTTGAGTGAAATGTTAAAAGTTGTGAAAGGTGCAAAGTCCACTTGTCTTTACGAATGTGCTACGTGCTAATTAAACAAAGATGACGGCTTTCCGACACGCAAACACGTAACATACGGTTGTCCATGCACGAAACACTGAAATTCCAAGTTAATTCCACAAACTTCCAACGACTCACCTTGTGATTTGTTGATGGTCATTGCGAAGGCCAGAAGCATGGGAAATTGCAACCGTTTAAAATCGAATAGCACGTTCGGAGGAATCATTGGGATGCGTGGAATCATAACTACTTCTCCATCGATGACGTTGTTCATTTGCTTTTCCACAGCCAGTCGTGTTCCAATGCATAGTCGAAGTTGATTGATGTTACGCAACATGATGATGACTGAGCCTACTTTCAATTGCAAATTGTGAGGTGGTAATCCAAGCAATTCCAGCGAATTCAAAAATTCTGTGAAATGGCTGACTACCTCATCTTGGTTGATAACTGTGTCAACCGATTTGAAGGAAAACAACTGTCCCGGAATGAAATTTTGAATGGTCTCGTTGGGATCTTTATTTTTCGCTGCCAATATGGCTCGTTCGCTCAGCCAATTATGGTTTTTGAAGTTCTGCGCTACGTTCGGAAAAACAAGCCGAATGAGCACCTCTTTTGATTCGGTCAACTGATCTTCCAGGTCCATAGGAGCATCGCGTCGGCGCAATCAGTCATGTCCATTGTGTCGTGCTCGCTGGCGTTGTGTTTGATATTCACGACCTCATTGCATTCTGAAACTATTCGCTGTTCGTTCATTTTCAGTCGCTCTCGAACGTAAGTCAGACATGCCCATACGACTATTTTCATTATCCGTCGCTCTTTGGTCATCAGTGCGGTTTGCACGTGAAGTAGCTCGCCGCGCATTTAACTGGCTTCGACGACCTCTGTCAGCTCTTCCTCTCCTTGGCATTGTAATGGGCACTAAAACGACATGGAATTTTAGTAACGTAATGTACACTGTAAAACGACACGGAATTGTTTTCATAGTAACTCAAATCTATCGAACCTACCTTGAGAACTTGACAATATTGACATCCTTTCCGTTAGTAGTACATTCTCACATTAGATATGTTGGTCGAAACACATTAACGTGAAATGTAATATTATTATAACATACTTTAATATGCTGTAATTAGATTATACAGTAAGATTCTGTTACGTTACGTGTTATTTTATTGCACGTATTGATCAAAGGGTATGGTACGGGATGTTATTTTTGCTCATAGAAGATTTTGAAGTGGATGCACTGTGTCACCATCTGTCAGTCAAGTTATTAGATTCAATATTGGCATGGCTTTTTAATGTAAATTAATTTAAAAATACTGCCAATTCGATTTTTGCTCAAACCACTTTCTAAACACTGTCTACCATAATGAGAACAAATTGTAAAATTTTCATGAAATCGGAGCAGTAGTTTACGAGATTTTGCGAGACTAATGCACGGCAAAGTCGCGTTTCCAACAGGAAACAAACTGTGCTGTCCGTACACAGGTTCCCACCAGTACGAACTGCTAATAATTGAGTATTCTAAGTTCCTTGAACAATTTTGTCAACGATGCCCATATTGGAGGGAAATGAGAACAAATGATTGGCACATTGCACCTTTCTTCTGAAAGAGCTGCAGGACTTACCACTAGTGCCATCTTGTGATGCTCTTGGAAGGTCCTTCGAAACCACTGAGGAGTTAGCCCTTTTGATATGTAATGCTACATCGCACATAGCACCATTCGAGCAAAAAAAAACGGCTTTAAAAAAAAAATGGCACTTAGCACCTTTCTACTGATAGGTATCCAATTTAAGAACACTATCAACAAATGCTTTTGAAAAAGATTTTTATAAACTTATGAATAATAGTGTGTTTGGAAAGACTAAGGAAAATGTTGATAAGCGAGTTGATGTAAAGCTGATAACAAAGTGGGATAATGACGGTCAAAGGTATGGTGCGAACAACTTAATAAGCAAGCCTAACTTGCATAGCTGTTCAATTATTCATGAGGATTTAGTTGTAATACAAATGAATCGTCTTAAAGTAACCTACAACAAACCCATATATGTGCGTTACGCCATTCTGGAATTGTCAAAAACACTTATATATGAATTTCACTATGATTATGTTAAGAAAAACTATCATGATAATGCAAAATTACTCTATGCACATACAGATTCTTTTATTTATGAATTTAAAACTGATGATTTTTATGAGGATATCAAAACTGAGCTAAATAGGTTTGATACAAGTGACTATCCCAAGGATAATAATATCTACCATTTATTTACCTCTAGTAAACAAAAAGGTTCTTGGAAAATTTAAGGATGAATGTGCTGGTGTTGTTATAGACACCTTTGTAGGCACAAAATCTAAATCATACAGCTATATAACGATTGATGATGTAGTAATAAAAAAATGAAAAGGAGTAAAAAGAATGTTGTTAGTAAAGAGTTAGACATAAGTGATTATAAGAACTGTATAGTCAGTAACCCACCTCTATTATATAAGAAAATGTATGTATTTAGAAGTAAACATCATCAGCTACATACCAATTCGCTGAACAAAGTTGCTTTAAGTAATGAAGACAACAAACGATTCGTTATACCCAACACATTTGATAATCTTGCTTGGGGAAACGGTCGCATTGACGACTATTACTTTACTTAAGTCTAATGTTCACCATATTGTATAATTTGTAGTGTGTTTATTGTGTTATATTTGTAAAACTGTATGTAGAATGTATAATGTTAGGCTACTATAGTTTTAGTTTAAAATAACACACTTTACTGTGAAAATTTGCTTTTTATATTATGGTTAAACAAATGATTTAAAAAATGTATAAAATGTGAAAACTAAACAAGACAATGTAAAACATTTTAAGTGAAAATTGTAAATATCCATGTGTTAAAAATCGTTAAAAATTATTTAAAAAAATGTACAAAATGTAAAACTAAACAAGGACAATGTAAAAATGTAACGTGGAAATTGTAAATATGCATGTGTGAAAAATGAAAAAATAAAGAAATGGCTATCACCATTTTTAAAAACTAAAAGACATTTTGATCTGGTAAACCTTGTTTTTTATTTCACAACAAATAGGGCTTTACAAAATAGAATACTAAGAAATACCAATTCCTCAATCCTTTTCAATGTTCATGTCCACTCATCATTAACTCTCCTTTTATAGCACTAATCACAATGAAAGCTGCCAACCTTTCTCCCACTGAGGCATCACAGGATGTCAAACGTTGTTTAGCTTTTTTCAACAATACTTTATCCGCCACACGTCTTAATACAGGATGCCTATGGCGATAAGAAAGGTCATGTTCTTTGCATGCTTGATCCAAAGGATTAATAGGTACATCACCACGTTGCAAATGTTGATTCAGCTACGTTCCAGGACCACAAAAACGATAACCAGGAAGATGGATTTTAAAAGGTAAGTATTGAATGACTTTGTCAATGACGCCATGACCAGTACAAGTTTGACATATCCTTTTCCATAGGTGGGGAAAAGGTTTGATTTTCCTCTTCCTCTGCAGACGATGTTGATGTTGTTGCTTTTTTTTCTCACCATCACATCCGTGGAATGAGGAAACAAAGTCTTTACGCTGACTTTTATGACCGTGATATAGATTGACCAACTGACAAGTAGCACACTGTCGCATCGAGGGTATTTTTGCCATGGCCACTTGCTTATGGTGATCATAATCTGTACATGGTTGCAATTCACTTAACACAGGGTCTTGAGTCCATGATTTTGGTACATGTTGCCAGATTTTTTTCACTGCATTTGCTGCTACGTAATAAATGAACGATTTCGGAAGAGCCAATAATTCTTCTTTGGTAAAACTGTCTAGTTTCTTTTTACACACAAAGAACTTTCCAATCGCTTTATCCGTAGCATCCCCTTTCTCCATGGTATCACGTTGATGTTTACACGTCGCTTGTAGGAATCTCACTGGTGTCATCCACAGGTAAACCTTCAGTTTTAATTTTATTTAACAACTCCCAGCAGGCATTGGTGGTTAGCCAATGAAAGAGATGCCACAACTGTACCAGGGCTTTATGGGTAATATTGTTACAGGGGCAGCGGTCCATGAGTGTTTGCAGCGAGGGTCAGCCCATGTCCATTAAATCGATAGAATGACAGTAAGACGCTAAAATGGTTGTAGCCATTGACGTTTTTCACTACCTATCACAAATACCACATGGGCAGAAGACAAGTGGGCTTTCTTGACCATGTCCAGGTGCTTATATGAAATGGTTCCATGATTCCAGTCTAGTTGCATATGAGTTTCAACCCACTGGGTTTGTTTAAGGTCTTTATCCCACAACAAATCAAACGCATTGGGTGGTTTAAACATCAAATGGGTAGCTTGCGATATCCAAAAAGTGGAACAATCGATGATGGCCACTTCTTTAAATATAAATTTGTTATCTCCAATTTTAAATCCTTGACAGTCGACAATTAGTGTACGCAACATGTTCACTCTTGTCTGGATCAAGTCCAACTGACCACAGACTGACTAACGTCCAGTAAGGTGTACCCATGACATTTACTTATATTCCATTCTAGTAAAAAAAATAAAAAAGAATCCCTGAGTAGTCACTATGAAGGTTAGGGTATGACAGGGGGCATAAGAAATAATAATATAACAACAACCAATTTTTTATTACATTATTTTATTAGCATAACAAGTTTTACATTCTTTTTTTTTCATTCTGGGATAGGGGCGGTACCAATTCATGCAACAAAAACGTCTTTTGTATTTATAGCGTCCATAACACCGATGATATCCCAATGTCTCTAAACTGGGTGTTTTTGACTGTGAGCTGCTCACCGAAGCATTGTTGACACCATAAAGTCCACATGTATCATAACTTTTTTGATCACTCAGAGGCACCAGTGAGGGGTAACTTGAATGACAGGGTATATTACCCACATCCATTTTACAGATGTAGGGGCAAGCGGGTGACCAGCGCTGATGTTCTTTCATGGGTTCATCAATTTATTCCCATTGGTCTATGATGATGGGACAAAAGGCACATTTCACTTCATCTCTTGTTTTTAAATAATAGAATCCAGCAGCCGCCAAGGCTTGAGGGTTTATGAAGGACACAGGCCACGTCGCAAAGGTCTTGAAACGTTGTTCCACAGAGTTTAAATTCATGGATGTGACGTCTCTTGATGCTTTAAAGCAAGGCATGACTGAGCGGCTTGACATGGGTTGACTTGTTATTTATACACTCGTCACTTGGTTGGACAGTGGATAATAGTTGACTTATTTGTGACGAATAATCAAACAGTAGGCCGTCGTATTGGCTGGAACATTATCATGCGTTTCGAAATCTAGTCGGATGTCAATATTGGATGGCTTAACAGACTCTTCCAAGTAGGAACAGTCAAAGACAATCAGTGGCGCCCTTGTCTTAAAAGCTTGGGGTGACAACATGGGACAATTCTCTTTTTGATAATACGACCATCTAAATTTAGAAAACAAGTCGTAGAGGGGGAAAAACTTATTTTTTGAAAAATCCAAATCCATTCCTTCATAGGGAAACACAGCACCGTTGAGGAAAAGATGTGCATTTCTTAATTGCAGATGATCAAATTGTGTGGCAAATTTGGTTTGTTGATACTTGCGATTTGTTTGAAAACCAACGATCATGTAGAAAGGTCTCTCTGTATAGCGGGCTGTTTCTACAGACCAAATGTGTGTGTTGGTGGTGGGCAATAGCGGGTACTCATGGAGTGCCCAGCTTCTAAATTCCATGGGTAGAGGCATATCTCTCTTTACCATCTTCAGTATGTCCAGTTTTTAGGTAGATTTCTTTAGAAAGCTAACTATTGCAATGGGTCCCATGTTTCGACTTCCGGAAAATTTCGACATATCTTCGCGTTTCACATCCCCCAGACCCCAAAACCACCGTCAGTTCAAAAGTTTATATATAATTTATGTATATATCAGTTTCTTGTGGACACGATAACTGCCGTAATTTTGCACCAATTACTTTGAATTTTTTACATAATATGTATCCCTATAAAATCTCGGTCGAGTTCGTTAATGGGCAAAATCGGTCAAAGGGGGTAAAAATGGGGGGCTTTTTTCGAAAAAGTGAAATATCGCTATAACTCTCTTAATACATGAAATATCGAATCCCTTCAAAGTTCATAATATGTGTCGGATAAGTGCCAAAAATTTATGTCAAATAAGTTTTTTGATAGCACCAACCATTGACCAAAGGGGTGGGAAAAAGTGGGTTTTTCGGGAAACATTAATCATATCTCTGTTAATAGGCACAATATCAAAACCGCACAAAATGGACAATATTCCTCCAATAATTACCTAAAACTTTTGTCTGAAAGAATTTTTGATATGACCCACCATTACGCCACGGGGTGAACAAAATGATTTAAATTATAAGAAAATGCCAAGTGCCAAGAGAGGTTGCCATGACAACTTTACTTTTAATTGATAAGGGATGACCATCAGCAGTTGCTATGACAACGCCACTGCACGAGATCACATTCAGTTTTCATATGTCAGTGGGAAGCGACTTCGGTATCGGAACTGGTAGCATGCTGAACTTCTATGCCCAAGGTCGCGGGTTCAAACCCGGCTGAAGTCGTCGGATTTACTAAGAGCGCTAAAAAACCTGAGTTTGCTTTCCTTCGGAGGGGAAGTTCCAACGTTCGTTGCGAGTTGCTGATTGAGGTGGCATCTAGTAGCCAAGTTCACAGCTAGGTGTCGTTGGCGGCTGTATTTTAGGTAGATTTCATTAGAAAGCTAACTATTGCAATGGGTACCATGTTTCGATTTCCGGAAAATTTCGACATATCTTCGCGTTTCACATCCCCCAGACCCCAAAACCACCGTCAGTTCAAAAGTTTATATATAATTTTTGTAATATATGTATATATATGTATATCAGTTTCTTGTGGACACGATAACTGCCGTAATTTTTCACCAATCACTTTGAATGTTTTACCGAATATGTATACCCATAAAATCTCGGACGAGTTCGTTACTGGGCTAAATCGGTCGAAGGGGATGAAAATGGGGGACTTTTTTTTTTCGAAAAAATGAAATATTGCTATAACTCTCTTAATATGTGAAATATCGAATCCGTTCAAAGTTCATACTATGTGTCGGATAAAGCTCAGAAATTTATGTTTGAAACGTTTTTTTGATAGCACCAACCATTGACCAAAGGGGTGGGAAAAAGTGTTTTTTTCGGGAAACATTAATCATATCTCTGTTAATAGGCACAATATCAAAACCGTACAAAATGGACAATATTCCCCTAACAATTACCTAAAACTTTTGTCTGAAAGAATATTTGATATGAGCCACCATTACGCCAAGGGATGAGAAAAATGATTTCGGAATTGTAAGAAAATGCCAAGAGCTATCAGTGGTTGACATGGCAACACTACTAAATTGATGAGGGATGAGCCATCAGACGTTGCCATGACAACGCACTTGCGCGAGATCAGATTCAGGTTTCCATCTGACTAAGTGTGATGCGGCTTCGGTGACTTAACTGGTAGCATGCTGAACTCCTATGCCCAAGGTCGCGGGTTCAAAGCCGACCAAAGTCGTCAGATTTTCTAAGAGCGCTAAAAATCCCTCAGTATGCATTCCTTTGGAGGGGAAGTTCCAACGTTCGTTGCGAGTTGCTGATTGCGGTGGCATCTAGTAGCCAGGTTCACAGCTAGGTGTCGTTGACGGTAGTATCTGGTAGCAACATTAGGAACTACTGCTTGAAATTGAGCGTCTGCATTCCTTACCTGAATTACAGACTAATACAGCTATCACAATTCACACCGTTTATCAGACAGATTCTACACTCACCCAAAGTACACGGGGTTACATGACCACGTTGTCGCAGCCCCTAAACTGAGGAACCAACCAACATCTCTGCGGGAGATATAATTTTGCGTGAAGAAGTAACAGACCGTTACATAGTTACACATCAGTGTCGAAACTTTGCATAAGGACAGTGTGACCACAAGTATAAAAATGGACTCCAAATGGCAAGAAGGTTACCGTCATCATAAGACAATAGAATGTTTAAAATATGCATAAAATGACGAAAAACAAAGTTAATTAATCTCCAATTATAAAATACTTTCACGCAATAAATGTGGTCTGATCCTTCTACGAAAACCTGCATATTCTGCCTATTTTCGACTATCCCCATGTTTGTCCGGTGAAATCTACCTCCGCCTTTCGGCGTGCCGAGAGGACTTTTTTTAACAGTATTTTTCAACAGCATTTTTCAACTGCATTATTTAAAACGTATAATTTTGTCAAAGTAATTAAATTTGTGTAGATCTTGTTATAGAGATTTTTCGTATTTTTCTACGGAGTTATTTGCCGTCACTTGGACGAAATTTTGGCATGCTGATGCTATTAATACTAAGGTTATATTAAAGTAAAATCGTGTAATATTTTTCATATTTGCGTTTGATTTAATTTAATCTGTTTTATCGCAGCGTTGGAATATAAATGAATTGTTCAGAGGAACTTAGAACCAATTGTTTAAAGTTATATCAGGATATAGAGGAATATGAAGCAAATTATTTAAAAGAATGTAGAGTGAACTATTTAAAAGGAATAGAACGTTGAACGAAGTAAAGAAGGACTAAGATTGTAATTGAAGTAAAATGAAGTTTATTGGAGCAAATCTAAGTACAGTATATTTAAGAAGTAATGTCACGAAGCGTAAAGAATATTTCGACAACTCATGATGTTGATTCGAGTGTCAGAAATTTATTATGAACGAAAGTATTACGAAAATCTTATACACATATGTCTAATGAGATTTAGAGCGTTAAAATGCATAGATGAATTTGTTAAACAAATATATTCATGGAAGGAAGTCAAACTTATATCTTTTGTTAAGAATATGAATATTTACTGATATTTCTTGAAAAGTTGTAATAAAATGTAAAGCTGAATTTAAACACGTGGAAAAGAAAGTTAACAAAGTTAAATCACAGGGTGATCAGAAAGTGAAAGTACAGAGATTTATTGCAGAAATGGAATTATGAGCACGAGGCGAAGTTATATCAGTATAGAGGAGAAATGTTAAAGTAAAGGAAGTATATGTATTGAAGTGGAAGTTTATAGTTGAATTACCGTGCAAATTAAGGAGTTATGAACGTAAAAGGAGTTACGTAATTCTACGAAGGGAGGCTGAAGAGTCTCTAAGTTTTTCTTGTATTGATTGCAATAATTGTGAAGTTATGTGAGTGTATTGAAGGAAGATTCTGTACAGGGTGTTTAAGAGAGAAAGTAATTGTTGTATAATTATGAAAGAGGAGTGTGGAAACGAAGGTTAATGCCGTGCACGTCCAGTATTCACGTTTATCAGAAGATTGTTAACTCAGTAAAGAATTTCAGAACTTATTTCAGTATTTCATGATAAATAGATAAAGGTAAAAAGGAATAGTGCTTAGCTTAAATGTTTGTCACTTATGTTCAATTGATTATGACGAGTATTTATTACTTTCAACACGATAGTTGCGGTGTATGTTTGGATTTGATGTTTAAGAAAATTGAGTAGATGAAAGACTTATTGGAGGAAGAAAATTTAATCTTTATGACATTCTAAAGTGTAAAATTTGAGAGATTCATAAAAGGATGTATATATGCACATAGTTCATGAATAATTTTTGATTAGATATGGAACTACGGTTCATAGTTGAAGCGGACCTGTATAAAATAGGGCAATACTTAATATCACGCCGTTTCACATTTTCTAACTATATTAATGCCACGTGCTACTTTATTTTTTCAGTTATTTTTGTTGAAGTGTCAGGGAGACACAATATTCAGGAAGGAAGCCAGTTTTTATACTTGTTTTTTAGCTTAATAAACGGCTGGCGCTTTTTAGCGACTTAGTCAACTTTTATCTAAACTGATACCGTTTTCATTGTCGTCATCGTCGAAAATAGTACTACGAGGTATAGATACAGGCGCTCACTATAGATTAGACCTTATCACCCCTCGAGATTGGAGTTTCTCGATTTGCTCTAAATGTAAATGATAGTAGAAATTTGTACCTTGTCTAGTAGTACTATTTTCTTTACGAATAATATTTATCCTGTATGTTCCTGAAATTCCCAATTTTACTTAGTAGGCATGGTAAGTTTGTGAGCTGGGTAACTTACATGTCTTCAATCCTTTTTCGAGCTGTGGATATAAGTACTGATGGGTTTCTTCGGGCGCAGTACGGTATTACCGACTCCTAAAAATAACATTCTGAAATTAAAGGACTTTGAGAAGTTGCTTCGAGTACCATTTGTTATATATGCAGACTTTGAAGCTTTGCTAAAACCATTTAATACATGTTCATCGAATCCAGCCAAACATTTTACCATCACTACTCACATTCATGAACCTTTTAGCTTTGCATATGATATTAAATGTAGTTATGATGACTCGTTAAATAAGTTTGAGCTCTATAGAGGACCTGATGCACCTAAAGTTTTTATGGAAAGACTTGAAAAAGATGCAATCCGTATTTCCTCTATTTTAAATACTATCATTCCAATGGAAACACTAACTTCTTCAGAGCAAATACGTTTTGAAACTGAAACTAATTGTTTTATATGTGGTGAATGTTTATATACGGATAGGGTTCGTGATCATGACCATTTAACAGGAAAATATCGTGGTGCTGCTCAGAAAGAAAGTAATTTAAAGTATAGAGTAACTAAATTCATTCCAGTCATTCTACATAATGGTAGCAAATACGATAACCACTTTATCGTTAAAGAATTTGGAGCTTCAGATGTGAAAATTGATGTGATTGCAAATAATAAGGAACAATACATATCGTTCACAAAATATATCAAAACTGACAATAAGAAAACAATAAAACTGCGATTTTTAGATTCATTCCGCTTTATGCCAAGTAGTCTTGATAAGCTTGCTCGTAATTTAAAATCACATCAGTTTTGTGAAATTCAACGTGTCTTTCCTAAAGAAGATGATTGTAATTTGATTCGTCAAAAAGGTATATTCCCTTATGAATATATTAACTGTGTGGAACGTCTTGAGGAGTGTTCTTTGCTACCGAAAGATGCATTTCACAGTTCCTTAAACACAAGTCATATCAGTGATCAGGAATATTTACATGCACAACGTGTATGGACACAGTTTGACATTCAAACTTTAGGTGAATTTTCAGACATATACTTGAAGACAGATGAGTTGTTATTAGCAGATGTTTTTGAAAATTTCCGGAATGTTTGTATGAAAACTTATGACCTTGATCCTTGTCAGTATTTTACTGCTCCTGGCTTAAGTTTCAGTTCAATGTTGAAAAAGACAAAAGTCAATTTAGAATTGATGACTGATATAGACATGATTAATTTTATAAAATCTTCTCTTCGAGGTGGATTAAGCCAATGTAGTGGGCGATATTCTAAAGCAAATAATAATTACATGCCTTGCTACAACCCTTGTGAAGAGTCAAAGTATATTGTCTACCTCGATGCAAATAACCAATATGGTTGGGCTATGAGTCAATATCTACCACTAAAAGATTTTCGCTGGCTGACACAACCTGAAATTGATGTATTACATGTTGACACTCTTAATGATAACGATGATAAAGGATATATTTTAGAGGTAAATCTTGAGTACCCTAAACAGTTACATGATGAACATAATGATTTACCATTTTGTCCTGAGAATATGAAATCCCCGTACATCACATCACGAACGAAAATATTAATTGCTAGTGTAAATGATAAATGTAAATATGTAATACATTATCAAAACTTAAAACAGTGTCTACAGCATGGATTAAAACTAAAATGCATCGTGCATTAAAATTTCATCAGTCAGCATGGCTCAACCCATATATGATCTGAACAATAATTGGATACCTATCAGTAAAAAGGTGCTAAGTGCCATTTTTATGAACATTGAGTATTATAGTAAAAAGTGTTTAGTCAGTTCATTTGTGAGTATTTATTCTTCTAATTTGAATAACATACAGATATAGTATTCCTTGTTATCCAGTGGCAGATATAGGTTCATACTATGAAAATTGTGGAATTCTGTTTGAGTGAAATGTTAAAAGTTGTGAAAGGTGCAAAGTCCACTTGTCTTTACGAATGTGCTACGTGCTAATTAAACAAAGATGACGGCTTTCCGACACGCAAACACGTAACATACGGTTGTCCATGCACGAAACACTGAAATTCCAAGTTAATTCCACAAACTTCCAACGACTCACCTTGTGATTTGTTGATGGTCATTGCGAAGGCCAGAAGCATGGGAAATTGCAACCGTTTAAAATCGAATAGCACGTTCGGAGGAATCATTGGGATGCGTGGAATCATAACTACTTCTCCATCGATGACGTTGTTCATTTGCTTTTCCACAGCCAGTCGTGTTCCAATGCATAGTCGAAGTTGATTGATGTTACGCAACATGATGATGACTGAGCCTACTTTCAATTGCAAATTGTGAGGTGGTAATCCAAGCAATTCCAGCGAATTCAAAAATTCTGTGAAATGGCTGACTACCTCATCTTGGTTGATAACTGTGTCAACCGATTTGAAGGAAAACAACTGTCCCGGAATGAAATTTTGAATGGTCTCGTTGGGATCTTTATTTTTCGCTGCCAATATGGCTCGTTCGCTCAGCCAATTATGGTTTTTGAAGTTCTGCGCTACGTTCGGAAAAACAAGCCGAATGAGCACCTCTTTTGATTCGGTCAACTGATCTTCCAGGTCCATAGGAGCATCGCGTCGGCGCAATCAGTCATGTCCATTGTGTCGTGCTCGCTGGCGTTGTGTTTGATATTCACGACCTCATTGCATTCTGAAACTATTCGCTGTTCGTTCATTTTCAGTCGCTCTCGAACGTAAGTCAGACATGCCCATACGACTATTTTCATTATCCGTCGCTCTTTGGTCATCAGTGCGGTTTGCACGTGAAGTAGCTCGCCGCGCATTTAACTGGCTTCGACGACCTCTGTCAGCTCTTCCTCTCCTTGGCATTGTAATGGGCACTAAAACGACATGGAATTTTAGTAACGTAATGTACACTGTAAAACGACACGGAATTGTTTTCATAGTAACTCAAATCTATCGAACCTACCTTGAGAACTTGACAATATTGACATCCTTTCCGTTAGTAGTACATTCTCACATTAGATATGTTGGTCGAAACACATTAACGTGAAATGTAATATTATTATAACATACTTTAATATGCTGTAATTAGATTATACAGTAAGATTCTGTTACGTTACGTATTATTTTATTGCACGTATTGATCAAAGGGTATGGTACGGGATGTTATTTTTTCTCATAGAAGATTTTGAAGTGGATGCACTGTGTCACCATCTGTCAGTCAAGTTATTAGATTCAATATTGGCATGGCTTTTTAATGTAAATTAATTTAAAAATACTGCCATTTCGATTTTTGCTCAAACCACTTTCTAAACACTGTCTACCATAATGAGAACAAATTGTAAAATTTTCATGAAATCGGAGCAGTAGTTTACGAGATTTTGCGAGACTAATGCACGGCAAAGTCGCGTTTCCAACAGGAAACAAACTGTGCTGTCCGTACACAGGTTCCCACCAGTACGAACTGCTAATAATTGAGTATTCTAAGTTCCTTGAACAATTTTGTCAACGATGCCCATATTGGAGGGAAATGAGAACAAATGATTGGCACATTGCACCTTTCTTCTGAAAGAGCTGCAGGACTTACCACTAGTGCCATCTTGTGATGCTCTTGGAAGGTCCTTCGAAACCACTGAGGAGTTAGCCCTTTTGATATGTAATGCTACATCGCACATAGCACCATTCGAGCAAAAAAAGGCTTTAAAAAAAATGGCACTTAGCACCTTTCTACTGATAGGTATCCAATTTAAGAACACTATCACCAAATGCTTTTGAAAAAGATTTTTATAAACTTATGAATAATAGTGTGTTTGGAAAGACTAAGGAAAATGTTGATAAGCGAGTTGATGTAAAGCTGATAACAAAGTGGGATAATGACGGTCAAAGGTATGGTGCGAACAACTTAATAAGCAAGCCTAACTTGCATAGCTGTTCAATTATTCATGAGGATTTAGTTGTAATACAAATGAATCGTCTTAAAGTAACCTACAACAAACCCATATATGTGCGTTACGCCATTCTGGAATTGTCAAAAACACTTATATATGAATTTCACTATGATTATGTTAAGAAAAACTATCATGATAATGCAAAATTACTCTATGCACATACAGATTCTTTTATTTATGAATTTAAAACTGATGATTTTTATGAGGATATCAAAACTGAGCTAAATAGGTTTGATACAAGTGACTATCCCAAGGATAATAATATCTACCATTTATTTACCTCTAGTAAACAAAAAGGTTCTTGGAAAATTTAAGGATGAATGTGCTGGTGTTGTTATAGACACCTTTGTAGGCACAAAATCTAAATCATACAGCTATATAACGATTGATGATGTAGTAATAAAAAAATGAAAAGGAGTAAAAAGAATGTTGTTAGTAAAGAGTTAGACATAAGTGATTATAAGAACTGTATAGTCAGTAACCCACCTCTATTATATAAGAAAATGTATGTATTTAGAAGTAAACATCATCAGCTACATACCAATTCGCTGAACAAAGTTGCTTTAAGTAATGAAGACAACAAACGATTCGTTATACCCAACACATTTGATAATCTTGCTTGGGGAAACGGTCGCATTGACGACTATTACTTTACTTAAGTCTAATGTTCACCATATTGTATAATTTGTAGTGTGTTTATTGTGTTATATTTGTAAAACTGTATGTAGAATGTATAATGTTAGGCTACTATAGTTTTAGTTTAAAATAACACACTTTACTGTGAAAATTTGCTTTTTATATTATGGTTAAACAAATGATTTAAAAAATGTATAAAATGTGAAAACTAAACAAGGACAATGTAAAAATGTAACGTGGAAATTGTAAATATGCATGTGTGAAAAATGAAAAAATAAAGAAATGGCTATCACCATTTTTAAAAACTAAAAGACATTTTGATCTGGTAAACCTTGTTTTTTATTTCACAACAAATAGGGCTTTACAAAATAGAATACTAAGAAATACCAATTCCTCAATCCTTTTCAATGTTCATGTCCACTCATCATTAACTCTCCTTTTATAGCACTAATCACAATGAAAGCTGCCAACCTTTCTCCCACTGAGGCATCACAGGATGTCAAACGTTGTTTAGCTTTTTTCAACAATAATTTATCCGCCACACGTCTTAATACAGGATGCCTATGGCGATAAGAAAGGTCATGTTCTTTGCATGCTTGATCCAAAGGATTAATAGGTACATCACCACGTTGCAAATGTTGATTCAGCTACGTTCCAGGACCACAAAAACGATAACCAGGAAGATGGATTTTAAAAGGTAAGTATTGAATGACTTTGTCAATGACGCCATGACCAGTACAAGTTTGACATATCCTTTTCCATAGGTGGGGAAAAGGTTTGATTTTCCTCTTCCTCTGCAGACGATGTTGATGTTGTTGCTTTTTTTTCTCACCATCACATCCGTGGAATGAGGAAACAAAGTCTTTACGCTGACTTTTATGACCGTGATATAGATTGACCAACTGACAAGTAGCACACTGTCGCATCGAGGGTATTTTTGCCATGGCCACTTGCTTATGGTGATCATAATCTGTACATGGTTGCAATTCACTTAACACAGGGTCTTGAGTCCATGATTTTGGTACATGTTGCCAGATTTTTTTCACTGCATTTGCTGCTACGTAATAAATGAACGATTTCGGAAGAGCCAATAATTCTTCTTTGGTAAAACTGTCTAGTTTCTTTTTACACACAAAGAACTTTCCAATCGCTTTATCCGTAGCATCCCCTTTCTCCATGGTATCACGTTGATGTTTACACGTCGCTTGTAGGAATCTCACTGGTGTCATCCACAGGTAAACCTTCAGTTTTAATTTTATTTAACAACTCCCAGCAGGCATTGGTGGTTAGCCAATGAAAGAGATGCCACAACTGTACCAGGGCTTTATGGGTAATATTGTTACAGGGGCAGCGGTCCATGAGTGTTTGCAGCGAGGGTCAGCCCATGTCCATTAAATCGATAGAATGACAGTAAGACGCTAAAATGGTTGTAGCCATTGACGTTTTTCACTACCTATCACAAATACCACATGGGCAGAAGACAAGTGGGCTTTCTTGACCATGTCCAGGTGCTTATATGAAATGGTTCCATGATTCCAGTCTAGTTGCATATGAGTTTCAACCCACTGGGTTTGTTTAAGGTCTTTATCCCACAACAAATCAAACGCATTGGGTGGTTTAAACATCAAATGGGTAGCTTGCGATATCCAAAAAGTGGAACAATCGATGATGGCCACTTCTTTAAATATAAATTTGTTATCTCCAATTTTAAATCCTTGACAGTCGACAATTAGTGTACGCAACATGTTCACTCTTGTCTGGATCAAGTCCAACTGACCACAGACTGACTAACGTCCAGTAAGGTGTACCCATGACATTTACTTATATTCCATTCTAGTAAAAAAAATAAAAAAGAATCCCTGAGTAGTAACTATGAAGGTTAGGGTATGACAGGGGGCATAAGAAATAATAATATAACAACAACCAATTTTTTATTACATTATTTTATTAGCATAACAAGTTTTACATTCTTTTTTTTTTCATTCTGGGATAGGGGCGGTACCAATTCATGCAACAAAAACGTCTTTTGTATTTATAGCGTCCATAACACCGATGATATCCCAATGTCTCTAAACTGGGTGTTTTTGACTGTGAGCTGCTCACCGAAGCATTGTTGACACCATAAAGTCCACATGTATCATAACTTTTTTGATCACTCAGAGGCACCAGTGAGGGGTAACTTGAATGACAGGGTATATTACCCACATCCATTTTACAGATGTAGGGGCAAGCGGGTGACCAGCGCTGATGTTCTTTCATGGGTTCATCAATTTATTCCCATTGGTCTATGATGATGGGACAAAAGGCACATTTCACTTCATCTCTTGTTTTTAAATAATAGAATCCAGCAGCCGCCAAGGCTTGAGGGTTTATGAAGGACACAGGCCACGTCGCAAAGGTCTTGAAACGTTGTTCCACAGAGTTTAAATTCATGGATGTGACGTCTCTTGATGCTTTAAAGCAAGGCATGACTGAGCGGCTTGACATGGGTTGACTTGTTATTTATACACTCGTCACTTGGTTGGACAGTGGATAATAGTTGACTTATTTGTGACGAATAATCAAACAGTAGGCCGTCGTATTGGCTGGAACATTATCATGCGTTTCGAAATCTAGTCGGATGTCAATATTGGATGGCTTAACAGACTCTTCCAAGTAGGAACAGTCAAAGACAATCAGTGGCGCCCTTGTCTTAAAAGCTTGGGGTGACAACATGGGACAATTCTCTTTTTGATAATACGACCATCTAAATTTAGAAAACAAGTCGTAGAGGGGGAAAAACTTATTTTTTGAAAAATCCAAATCCATTCCTTCATAGGGAAACACAGCACCGTTGAGGAAAAGATGTGCATTTCTTAATTGCAGGTGATCAAATTGTGTGGCAAATTTGGTTTGTTGATACTTGCGATTTGTTTGAAAACCAACGATCATGTAGAAAGGTCTCTCTGTATAGCGGGCTGTTTCTACAGACCAAATGTGTGTGTTGGTGGTGGGCAATAGCGGGTACTCATGGAGTGCCCAGCTTCTAAATTCCATGGGTAGAGGCATATCTCTCTTTACCATCTTCAGTATGTCCAGTTTTTAGGTAGATTTCTTTAGAAAGCTAACTATTGCAATGGGTCCCATGTTTCGACTTCCGGAAAATTTCGACATATCTTCGCGTTTCACATCCCCCAGACCCCAAAACCACCGTCAGTTCAAAAGTTTATATATAATTTATGTATATATCAGTTTCTTGTGGACACGATAACTGCCGTAATTTTGCACCAATTACTTTGAATTTTTTACATAATATGTATCCCTATAAAATCTCGGTCGAGTTCGTTAATGGGCAAAATCGGTCAAAGGGGGTAAAAATGGGGGGCTTTTTTCGAAAAAGTGAAATATCGCTATAACTCTCTTAATACATGAAATATCGAATCCCTTCAAAGTTCATAATATGTGTCGGATAAGTGCCAAAAATTTATGTCAAATAAGTTTTTTGATAGCACCAACCATTGACCAAAGGGGTGGGAAAAAGTGGGTTTTTCGGGAAACATTAATCATATCTCTGTTAATAGGCACAATATCAAAACCGCACAAAATGGACAATATTCCTCCAATAATTACCTAAAACTTTTGTCTGAAAGAATTTTTGATATGACCCACCATTACGCCACGGGGTGAACAAAATGATTTAAATTATAAGAAAATGCCAAGTGCCAAGAGAGGTTGCCATGACAACTTTACTTTTAATTGATAAGGGATGACCATCAGCAGTTGCTATGACAACGCCACTGCACGAGATCACATTCAGTTTTCATATGTCAGTGGGAAGCGACTTCGGTATCGGAACTGGTAGCATGCTGAACTTCTATGCCCAAGGTCGCGGGTTCAAACCCGGCCGAAGTCGTCGGATTTACTAAGAGCGCTAAAAAACCTGAGTTTGCTTTCCTTCGGAGGGGAAGTTCCAACGTTCGTTGCGAGTTGCTGATTGAGGTGGCATCTAGTAGCCAAGTTCACAGCTAGGTGTCGTTGGCGGCTGTATTTTAGGTAGATTTCATTAGAAAGCTAACTATTGCAATGGGTACCATGTTTCGATTTCCGGAAAATTTCGACATATCTTCGCGTTTCACATCCCCCAGACCCCAAAACCACCGTCAGTTCAAAAGTTTATATATAATTTTTGTAATATATGTATATATATGTATATCAGTTTCTTGTGGACACGATAACTGCCGTAATTTTTCACCAATCACTTTGAATGTTTTACCGAATATGTATACCCATAAAATCTCGGACGAGTTCGTTACTGGGCTAAATCGGTCGAAGGGGATGAAAATGGGGGACTTTTTTTTTTCGAAAAAATGAAATATTGCTATAACTCTCTTAATATGTGAAATATCGAATCCGTTCAAAGTTCATACTATGTGTCGGATAAAGCTCAGAAATTTATGTTTGAAACGTTTTTTTGATAGCACCAACCATTGACCAAAGGGGTGGGAAAAAGTGGTTTTTTCGGGAAACATTAATCATATCTCTGTTAATAGGCACAATATCAAAACCGTACAAAATGGACAATATTCCCCTAACAATTACCTAAAACTTTTGTCTGAAAGAATATTTGATATGAGCCACCATTACGCCAAGGGATGAGAAAAATGATTTCGGAATTGTAAGAAAATGCCAAGAGCTATCAGTGGTTGACATGGCAACACTACTAAATTGATGAGGGATGAGCCATCAGACGTTGCCATGACAACGCACTTGCGCGAGATCAGATTCAGGTTTCCATCTGACTAAGTGTGATGCGGCTTCGGTGAATTAACTGGTAGCATGCTGAACTCCTATGCCCAAGGTCGCGGGTTCAAAGCCGGCCAAAGTCGTCAGATTTTCTAAGAGCGCTAAAAATCCCTCAGTATGCTTTCCTTTGGAGGGGAAGTTCCAACGTTCGTTGCGAGTTGCTGATTGCGGTGGCATCTAGTAGCCAAGTTCACAGCTAGGTGTCGTTGACGGTAGTATCTGGTAGCAACATTAGGAACTACTGCTTGAAATTGAGCGTCTGCATTCCTTACCTGAATTACAGACTAATACAGCTATCACAATTCACACCGTTTATCAGACAGATTCTACACTCACCCAAAGTACACGGGGTTACATGACCACGTTGTCGCAGCCCCTAAACTGAGGAACCAACCAACATCTCTGCGGGAGATATAATTTTGCGTGAAGAAGTAACAGACCGTTACATAGTTACACATCAGTGTCGAAACTTTGCATAAGGACAGTGTGACCACAAGTATAAAAATGGACTCCAAATGACAAGAAGGTTACCGTCATCATAAGACAATAGAATGTTTAAAATATGCATAAAATGACGAAAAACAAAGTTAATTAATCTCCAATTATAAAATACTTTCACGCAATAAATGTGGTCTGATCCTTCTACGAAAACCTGCATATTCTGCCTATTTTCGACTATCCCCAAGTTTGTCCGGTGAAATCTACATCCGCCTTCCGGCGTGCCGAGAGGACTTTTTTTGCTATCGTCAAGGGTCACATGGGGCACTTTCCATAGCATGCGTTGTAGTTGCATTTTTGAATCTATGGGGGCGTTGTCGGCTCCCTTGAGTGCATTATTATAACTCCTGTCTCTTACCAGGTAAAGCACTTGCCTTGCGTTGACAACAATCTTCAGCAAAGCCTTAAATCAGTTTAAGAGGTAAATATCCAGTAAAGGTGCCATCTGTGTGTACCATCCAATCATTGGTTGAGTCAGGACACCAACCCGCCATGCAAAGTGTTTTACCTTCTTCCTCACTATAAGAGGAGTATAGTTTCATGACACTGGAAATACCCACATTTTGAGTGCTATCCACCACGATATCGTTAATGACATACCGCACCTCAGAAAACAGAAAGGCAAAAGCATGGTTGGCCAACTTGGATGTGGTAGGCGTAGACCCATCGGCTTTGGTGAGCCGACCTTCAATCTGAATGACACTTTCATGCGGTAGGGTGTAAATATCTTGGTTGTTGATAACAATTTGAATTTCATCATTGTTATTGAGTCCAGTTGTTTGAGCTTGATAGGAATGGAGATCAATTCTTACCACCCCTGGTTGCTCCTCGATGTGGTTCGCTACCTCTAGGATAGAATTCATCATGGGGGTTGACGTGGTAACCCAAATGCTGTAAAATCTGCTTGTCCTTGGATGTTAACGTGTATTCACGCGGCAAACAACTAACACCATTCCTAGACGGTGTTGTTGCTTTATACACGAACTTCATAGTGGCTTTAGTACCAACTTGTAAGTCACTGGCGTAGTAGAATCTAGTTGAATGAGTTGTTGATCTCTATTGATCAGTCTTAATGTTATATTACTAATACCATCGACAGCCACAGAATGAAAAAGCACCACTGGAGGGTTTTCACGAATAATATAGTCATTGGGCGATGTTACAATAAAGTCATTAAGCGAATGCGATGGTTCTTGATTGGTGTACACTTGGCTAATAATATTACACGTCACCGACACGTGATGGTCCTCAATGAATTTCACTTCATGGCCTGATTCATGTTTTTTGTTGGGCTCCAACACTCGTGGTTTAAATCCAAGTAATGGACCAATGGAATCGGGGCGTGTTTTAAAGTCAATTTTGAATGTAGAAAAAATACTGCAGCGATGAGTGTTGGTATTTCCTACAAGTTCAAACTTGCGCGTTCCATCGAGAAATGACTTTAAACCTTATTCATTGATCAACACCACATAAATGTGTTCATAAATATCGTCTATCGTATATCCACCAGAGTTCAGGGTGAGCACACAATCATCATAGTAAAACTTGCTGTTCACATATTCACGTATGTTGTATATTCGATTGTACGTTTCAAGTTAAACAAGTCCCAAACCATAAGGTCTTTCACTCAATTCGATAGGCGGGTAAAAGTCTAGGCTGACTTCAGGTCCACGTCCATGCAATGTAAACGTTTTACTTTCTGCCGACATACTGTAGACGTTTTTGCTTATGCTGCGTCTTATATAAAAAAATAAACACAAACGTCCACACTGTTGGCTGTTAAATGTTTGCTCACGTTTCACATTATAATATATCTTGACCCTGTTTCCAAAGTAGGTCACTAGTTCCATGGGCGGGGGCAAATTCCCAAAATTGTCAAATTACCATACAGTGGATCCCTTTTTGACATAAGCTACATAATGCGTTCCTGGTCCTCGGTGATCATCCAAATTGACAACAGCACATTCCTGTTTCCAGGGTCGTGAGGGTAATTGGTTTCGCATAAACACACCTCGAAAATGAGAAAGCTTCCGTTGTTTAGCATAGCTTTTCACTTGTTCATGGGTCAGGGAATGTCTTGCTATGGCTGAGTTTTTTTTAATGTCTCGAAATGGTGAAATCCCAAATCCTTGTTGATAAAAGGCCGGCTTTATATTATCATTTCTAGCCCCCATAGCAATGGCTTCCATCGTTTCATTGTGTCGCTGACTTTCTTTTAGTTGTTGCTTGGCATGCTCTGTGGCTTTGATGGTTTTCGCCACTGCAGAACCCAGAGCAGCCAGACCGGCAAATAAAGCAGGTAAAAATCCCGCTCGTTTGGGGACTGGAATCACTCGCCCTTGTTTTGAACCCTGTCGCTGACGTTTTGGAATAACACGTCTCTGTGCTGGTCGAAGGGCTTTTCTTATGGTCAATGCATTATTTTTTTATTTTTTTCTTTCGCAAGGGCTTGTCCATGAATGTCTTAAGCCCAGGCTTTGCCAATGACAGGGTCTTATTTTTAGTCTTTCTCACCATATACCTTTGTTTTACCATGACGATGAACAACCTTTCACAAGAAAGTTTAAGTCACAACTAACGTCAGGTTGTTATTTCATGGCTGTATATTCCAATTCCACATAAAGTGGGAAATCGTTTATGGTTTTTCCCGCTTGCTTTTCATCCCATGTCAACATGAGATGAAAGGATAATTCGTCACCTGCATTAACCATTTTATGGCTATGGACCAACATCCTATGACCGTTTATCTGTATTTGTAAATGGTTTTCATCAGGCATCGCGTATTTCATGTGAATGGTTCCATCATAGTGTAATCGATAGTGGTTTAAATCTGAAGCAAGCACATAGGTCATGTGCTGGTCATGGACTAGCGGTAAATGGTTCCTGTCATTCACAGGTCTTTCATTTGTCAGATACACTAAAAATATAGATGGGATGAATTTATAAAGGCTTTTCATTTGGTAGGTGAGGTAGCGTTTGGTGCAGACATCATCATTTTCTTGTGGGTCTTCCACGTGAATAATGCGGTGATGATTAGCCGTATATTCATCCACAGTAAGCTCAGGCACTTTGTTATATAGCTCATGCACCTTGTTATCCACATACTTTTTTGTAGTAACGTTTGTAGACACTTGAGGATGTTTCACATGGGTTAACCGCTTTCCCTTAAAATCATAATCTCCCTGTTTTGCGCGTGGCACTACTGATCTATCCACATAGTGTTTATTAGCAGGATCTGTTTCTTATTTAGGATCATGTATGGGAACAGACCTAGCTTTGGCCACCAACGCACGTCCAAAGACATCCATCGTCAACCTGTAGTACGAGTCTACTGTTTCTATGACAATGCTCGGTGCGATGTATATAGACAGCCTGCTAGCCTCTCTAAGCCTTAGTTGAAATGAAGATTATTTAGCAGCAAGAGTCATTCCCCGTGGGGGACATGGTTTCCCATCTCTGTCCCACATCACGTGAACAACGTCATGGTTCACTGTTTCCATCTTCCATTCGCTGCATCATTGTGGGACCTTCGGGATGTGGAAAGACCAATCTTTTGCTGACGCTCATTACAGCGAACAATGGTCTGCGTTTTCAAAATATTTATATTTTTGCAAAATCTCTCTACCAACCCCTCTACGTGTTTCTGGATCAAGTCATGTCTGGATTACGAAATGAGAATATGGGTTATTTCACATTTTCCATGCAAGAAAATGTTATTTCACCGAATGAGGTAAAGCCTGATTCACTCATGATTTTCGATGATGTATCCACTGAACGACAAGGCATCATTCAAAGCTATTTCAGCATGGGTCGACACAAAAATATAGATTGCTTCTATCTAGGACAAACATATTCTAAAATGTCCAAACAGTTGATTCGTGACAATGCTAATGTCATTGTTTTATTTAACCAGGACGAGAGGAATAGTCGTCACATTTGTAATGAACATGTGAATCCGGATATGACCTTTCAAATGTTTACTGAATTGTGTGCCAAGTGTTGGAACACTCAACGTCATGCCTGTTTGGTCATTGACAAACAAAGTGAACTCAACCAAGGACGGTATCGCTTAGGGTTTGATAATTTTATTGCTATTTAAGGCACTGTCTCATTCCCTCTCAAGTCATTTGTCAAGACACCATGGTGTTAGCAGAGAGTCAATTGAAAAAGCATATTATTAAAGCAAAAAATACAATTCGTCAAAAGTTTCGTCAATTGAAACGATCACGTGCGGATCATGCTTTGTTTATTCAACAACATTTAGCACCTCCGCTAAAAGCCATGTTGAAACCCTCCTTCAAGCCATCTGAAACGCTACCCACTGTTTCACAAGCTAAGCATACACTACACAAGGACCCTGTGAAAGAGGAACAGGAAGATTTGACTAGTGTTAGCGAGGTTGAGGATGACGAGGAAGAAGTGTTTACACCTCAAAAAAAAGACCTCACCCCTCGCAGAGTTTTTACGAAAAAAGAAATCCTTGGCCATGGTCGAAACACCTTGCCCTTCCAGATCGTCTCCGTTTTCACAACTCTTGGCCAGCCCTCAACATAAAGCTCAACTGAAAAATATTTTAATAACATATTATGGATCAATACTGGAACCCTATTTCACCGATTTATTTGTTGGAAACACAGATACTACATATGGTGTTCGCTATGAGGATGATAGTTTTAAAATTGGGGATTCATCGATTAAATTTGCTCGTACTAAAGCTGACATTAAAAAGATCAATTATAAATTAACACCAGGACTGTTAAAGCTGCTATTCTCTCGGACCCCCTCTTCCCATGATTATACGCCAGAGGACCTTGGCAAATATAAATTATTTTTATTGGACACCCATGCCCACAAAAGTCAGTATGATCCCACTCAACAAGTGGATGCCAATATATCTCAAAAATATCAAACCATCATTGCAAAAATGTTCCCCACCAGTCAAAGTGGTCGTCGTAAAGTGTCCGCTTCGGGAGTGACATTTAAACCATTAAAACCCCTTGTGGATGTTACCTACTGGCACAATCCCAATCAGCTCGTCCAGCGACTACAACTGTTGCATGCATCACGTCAAGCCGGCCATACCCGTCACAATTGGGAAATTGAAGAAATTGAAGAAGAACTTCGAAATGCCAAAATTATTGTTTAAGTCTTCACCCATTAAAGTGGGCATCGCTCATGAGTTGCATCGTCCAGCTAGACGTCACTATCCGGGACACAAGGTGATTTCACGGGGAGTGGATGAACTTTGGCAAGCCGATTTGGTGAAATGATTCCCTATGCTAGTATTAACGATGGTGTACGCTATATGTTGACGGTCATTGATGTGTAATCCAAAATGGCCTTTGTTCAACCCGTGAGTCGCAAGTCTGGCCGACAAGTCACCAAGGCCTTTAAACATATTATTCAACAATCCAAACGTTAACCCCAGTTGTTACAAACCGATCAGGGAAAGGAATTTTTCAACAAGGACTTTTCCAGTTTTCTCAAATCTTTGGATATTCACCATTACACCACATACATCAATCTCAAAGCCAGTGTGGTCGAGAGTTTTACCCGAACATTGAAAACCCATATGTGAAAAGAGTTTACCGCTCAAGGCTCATATCACTGGTTGGACTTGTTACCTGAGCTAGTATCACGTTACAATGACACCAAACACAGAACCATTGGGACCAAGCCACGACTTGTGATCAAAAATATTCCGCGACTGGATAAACTGTTTAACCCCATAAAAACAGCAGACCCTAAACGTCACCGACTGAAAATTGGGGATCATGTTCGTGTGAGCAAATATAAGTCTGTCTTCGACAAGGGCTACTCACCAAATTGGGGGACTGAACTATTTCGAATTCGACAAGTCAACCTTAACAGTCCAGTCACCTATTTACTCGAGGACCTCAACCATCAACCCATAAAAAGTAGATTTTATCTCCAAGAACTCCAAAGGACAACGTTTCCAAAACATTACCTTGTGGAAAAAGTGTTGAAACAAAAAGGAAATAAACTATATGTAAAATGGTTGGGATTTAGCTCAGCCTTTAATGCATGGAATAATAAATTACATGTTGTATGAAACTATGCACTTTGTATTTATTTATTTATTTATTCACTCATGTTGTACTTAACCTACAGCCCTGTGTGTACAGTCCTCAGCTCCACATGTATTATGAGCAATACATATTTCTTTCTCTCTTCACCTGTGTTCTCTCTTACACCGCCCCTCCCCCTCCCGCATACTTCCCTTCACCTCCCACCACACTCAAAACAGGATGTGACTTGTTAACACGTGCACAGCTAACGTTCAAGGAAAACACCTGTGGTAGGTCATATAACACATGAACTTGCATTTTCTCAAGTACGAACCAAAACAGGATGTGACTTGTTAGCTTACATGTGGTTTTCACAAGGAGGACGGTAATAATGTCATCTCACACGTGTTCAGTTTTTCGTCACTTTCCTTTCATATCGTTATCACATTGTAGTAGTGAGGGCTGGCGAACAACGTCAGTTCAACACACTGCTTTACACACAAATGTAGTTAGGCCCTGTGGCATAATTTGAATAAATTCATGGGCTAGACCGTAGGGATCTGGCCAAAGGGGCCCGTCCACAGGGACCCGTCAACAAGGACCTGTCAACAAGGAACTGTCAACAAGGACTCGTCCATAGGGACCCGTCAACAATGACCCGTCAACAAGGACCCATCCACAAGGACCTGTCAACAATGACCCGTCAACAGGGACCCGTCCACAGGGACCAGTCCAAAGGGACAAATCAACAATGAAAGGGGCTCTCACCTCAAGGCCTGACATGTGCTCTTCGATTATTGGTTTGCCTATCGACAAGCGCTGCTTGGAATACTTTTTGATCACCCCTCGTGGGTTGGGTTAGGTTAGGTTACACTACAGCCGCCATCTTTAAAAATCTTACAAAAACTATAAGTGGGCATGCGTAAAAACAAAAACAAGCATGTTAATTCATATTGGCTTTCCACCGTACACATGTCTCTTGTGTGAAACGTTTAATTTCATATTAACATTCAAAATCCCACATGTCGCCCTTGGAAAGCGAGATTTTCTAAAAATTACAATTTCACCCCCTAGTAGGGGTAGGTTTTATTTTGGGGTGGAAATATGTTGTTCAATGGAAAGGGGGTGTCACCGCGAGTTCAACAACACCTCATTTGTCAAAATCCGACCATGCGTTCGAGAGATATCGCGCCACCGCCATCTTGTGAGGAGGTTGAGGAGGAGGAGGCTGTAGAACCCCTCAAAAACCACTACTCAAACTTATATTAGTAGGTACATTCAATTCCCATACTTCTTTGAGCACCTTATGGTCTTTGATAAACCAATTATCGAATACTCGTCGTACTCGTCTTAGTACGGGACACACGCAGACAGGTTTTCAAATTTTTTATCATTCCCTCACGCCGGATTCAGTTTCCGGACACGCTTTTGTACCACCTTATTTGACTTCGGATAAGTTTCAGGTTTTACAACAACCAAACACGCGCAATGATATCTCGACTGCGTTGCGTCACACTAAATCCACGAGTCCGGGTATGCATTACATTACTTATGGGATGGTGGCCCATTTCCCTGACCCAGCACTGACGATCTTGATTGCGCTTTACAATACGGTACTGACAACTGGTACATATCCCGCGGAATGGAATCATTTTGAAATTCTGCCGATATTAAAACCAATGAAAGATGCCAGAGACCCCCTAAGCTATCGTGGCATCAATCTCGGTTCGTGTCTAAGAAAATTATTTCAACAAATTTTATTACGTAGATTGCAATGGTGTTTTGAGTACTACAATTTTTTTTCGAGGTCACAATTTGCATTCCGTAAACGGCTAGGCACAATCGACGCTCTTTCGATTTTTTTGACGGATATCTTATTAGCGAAAGCCCGCAAACAACACACGGTTGCACTATGTGTGGATATTCAGGGGGCCTATGATGCGGTGGACCCAGTCATATTACAACATCGACTAGGGGAGATGCGTTTCCCATTACCTTTCATATGTTTAATTCGGAATTTTTACACCATCGTCGACTATTTCGACACACCCCAACTGGTGTACTTGATAACCGTCAGACTTCTCGTGCACTTCCTCGAGGTGATATTTTAAGCGATATTCTTTTCTCAATTGATACTCAGGCATTAGCATCGGTCATTCTTCCTTATGCACGAATCATTCAATTCGCAGATGATTTTCTTATTTATTGTTCGCGTGATACAATCCAGCTTTGTCGTCAGGATTTATATGATTCATTGGCTGCTGCTCATACATGGTTCCATAATCACGGTTTTGACACTTCGCCGAGAAAAAATTCTGCTATAATTATTACTCATCAAAGGCAGGTTGATCGCACTCGTATTTTATTTAGACAGGGAGACATAGAGGTGGTTCGCAGCATCAAATATTTGGGATTACATATTGATGACCGATTACTGTGATCGCGCCAGGTCCAAACACTCACTGTTCAAATTGAAAAAAGACTACACTTTCTACGAGCGCTAGCACGCCGGGGTTGGGGGGGGGGGGCAGATCCTCATTTATTACTTACGGTCTATAAGAATATTATTCGTTCCCAGATGGATTATGGTTGCTTTTTCTACGATATGATGGCGAGTAGTCGTTTGGTCACATTCGACAGGTTGCAATATCGGGCTTTACGTATTATTTTGGGGGCGCTTCCGTCCAGTCCCACTTGTGCATTACTAGTTGAATCTGGGGAATTACCTTTACACTTACGACGGAGATGTTTGGCCAGTAAGTACCTGGTTTTTAAAATGTCATTGTCGGCGTCACCAATTATCAGTAAATTACAGCTGCTTGTGGAGTATTATGCGCAAAATCGCTTCGCACGTCCGCGTAAGCCAGCTCTGGTATAGGCATATGAAATCTTGCAACCATTTCGGTCAGATTTACTGCAAACGCTCAAACCTTTACCATACACGGTTTCATATAGAGCCCTACAATCCCAGCCAAATATATTGCACACTTCCTTACCGGCGCTAATCCGGTTGAATCAGCGTTTTCCGCAAGTAATTTCACGATGCTTTCGGGATATTGTCAATTGCTATTCCCCTTATACTAGGTTTTATACAGATGGCTCAAGAATGTTGTCACCAGATGGAGTGGGGCGGTGGGGGGGCTTTTTATTCTCCGGACCGACAGATTATACGCACATATAGTTTGCCAAAATATATAACGATTTTTACAGCTGAAGTATTTGCCATTCTCCAAACCTGTCAGTATATACGTACACACAGAGTTTCCCCGGCAATGATTTGCACGGATTCAATGAGTGTCATCCAGGCTTTATCGAATCCGAGTAGCTCTGACAATTGGTATGTGTACCAAGTTGCGCAAATGTTGCATGATTTTCAGACCATGGCACAGGAGGTAGTGCTCACTTGGATCCCGGGGCATTCGGGTATCCAAGGAAACGAGGATGTGGACCGCATGGCAAAGTGGGCAGCTCAGGGATATGGAGTAGTTTATAATATCGCTGTACCTTTTACGGACTTTCTGCCTGTTATTTATTCCCAGCTCCTCAACGAATGGCAAACTGAATGGTCGAATATCGCGCCAATTAAGGCTCGTAATTATTTTCTGGTACAACCCACTGTCCGAACAACACCGTGGTTCCGGGTAGGCAGATATACGAGACGGCACATTATTACTATAATACGTTTGCGTTTTCAGCATGCTCTGACGCCGGTGTATATGGCAAGCATGAACCTTCGCGAGGATGCTAGATGTGTGTGTGGTCGAATGAGGGGTACACTTAACCATCTTATGTTTCAGTGTGACGTTTTCAATGAACCGCGGATAGTGATGTTCAGAAAGATAAGATCTTTAGGTTATACGTTGCCCTTGAATATGACCACTATTTTCCATAATCCTGTAATTCCATTGGTCGAGGCCATAATGGAGTATTTGGACCATTTCCCTTTTACATTATAATTTCTGGTCCCCTCTTTCGTTTGCTGTATTTTTCTACGTTTTACGATTTGATACGAAGTATGTGTGTGTTGATTTTTCCTTAACCCTTCTTAGTGCATCGTACATACCGTTGTGCTACAGCCCCTATGGATAGATTTTGCAGGCAAATGGTTAAGGTTAGCAAATTTCTTTCTGTGTGCACAAACATTACGTGTGACGGGTATGTGCTACTGTGGTGCAATCTGTACAGAAGCTATTGGGCGAAGAGGCAACTGTGTCCAGCAATAACAAAAAAAATCTCTTCAACAGGTCTCAACACAGCGAAAGCTGCCTGGTTTGAGCTTGCCAAGGATTTCGGAGAACAGGGCGTCGCTGGTCAACTCATGCTGGAGAGGAAACTCTACAGAGCTAGGCTGGAGAACTATAAATCACTGGACGAGTAGCCTATGTCAGTCACATCTTGAGTGTTCGTGGTGAACTTTCAGATTGTGGTGTTACATATACTGATGAAAAGATTGGTTCGATGATGTTGCATGGTTTGTCTGTTTCATGCACTTCACTCATTCTAGCGTATGGTGCTGCAAACAAAAAGGTGTCTCTAGAATCAGTATTAGATTTTCTTCATAATTATGATGAAGGAAAGGCTGCTAGGCAAAGTGAACTGCTCTGTCCGTAAGTGCTTCAAGCAAGAATAACTCTGCTCAACCAACTTGTTAACTTTGTAAAAGGTTAGGTCACAAGAAACCAGACTGCCCAGATTTGAAGAAGCTGAAGAAAGCCCAAAATAAGGAAAAGAATAAGAAGCAATCCAACCCAGGTGGGCGATATCAGGATTCAAATCCAACCATAAAAAATGTTGGACTGTTGACTGTTGCTTTAGCTAGTGCAAGTTTAGGCAGAGAGGAGTGGTATTTTGATAGTTGTTGTGTCTCATAGAGAGGATTTGGCAGATTTCATTGACCATAGTCTTTCTCAGGAAATCTTAGTAGCTGACAACTCAGTGATGAAAAGTAAAGGTGTTGGAAGTGTTACTTTAAACATCAATAATAAAGGTGAAACCAAAGCAATCATTTCAAATGTAATGTTTTGTCCAGGTAGTGCAGCCAACTTGATGTCAGTACATCAAATAGCTAGTAAAGGTAATATACTTGTATTTGATAAAAATGGTGTTAATGTGTTTACTAAGGATAATGTAAAAATCCATGGTGAAAGCGTGTTGACCGGGAGTACTGTGATTGGAATGTATAGGCTAGATCGTGATGGTATGTCTTCTGCTACTGTGTATGAAAAAAAATGAAGAAGCTTCTTGTTGTAATTCTTATGCTCCGAGCAGGGATGAATGATCAAGTGGTTTTCAATATGTATGACGTCCTTTTATTTATCAAATTAAACAGCAAGTATCATCAAAAGGCGCCTGGTAAACAAAGAAATAATACAAGAATGGTTTACACTCTCAGTTACAAACTTCTTCTATTATTATGAATATTTTGTAAACTTAAGGTGTGCTTTCATACAACATAAAACCTCATTCAAATACAAGTTGAAAAATACATATTAGATAAGTCGACAATATCATACCTTTTGATTCTACAGCATAAAACATGTTTATCAGTTATCAAAAACTTCCCTACATTCAATATAGATACAATTTTGATGGCCGATGGCTTCAGATTTCACAGACAATATCTTACACATGCATTCCGCCATTAGCTGTACATCTCCTTCTGGTTTAAAACAATTGCCAACTTATAAAAGTAAAATACATTTTTGATCACATTGTTGCCAACTTAGATTTACAGTAGAAGTTATAGTCAGTCGCAAACATAATTAAATTTCAACACTTCTAAGGTAAGAGAAAACACTGCATTGCTATCTTCTAATTGTTCTCAAGAACTCTGGCATCAGAGAATGGAGCATTTGAATTATCAGGGATTATCAAAGTTAGAAACATTAGCAGATGGAATATCACTCAATCTGAAACTGAAGTTTGCATCTCCTGTGTGAAAGGGAAGCATAGTAAACTGCCATTTCCTAAATCAGCCACTAGGGCAGAAAAGGTGCTTGAGTTAATTCACAGTGACATTTGTGTTCCGGAAAGAGATTTAATGAATCTTATAGTGGGGCCACATGTTTTGTTACATTCACAGATGATAATTCTAGAATGAGCTTTGTTTATTTCTAAAGTAAAAGTGAATGTGCTTCCAAATTCAAGGAGTTCAAGGGGAAGATGGAAAATCAAATGGATGGTAAAATTAAAAGATTTAGATGTGACAATGGAGGAGAATATGACAATGATGAAATGAAACAATTTTGTGCTAATAATGGTATTGTTCTAGAATTCTCTGTCCCCTATACACCAGAGCAATGTGGAGTCGCAGAAAGGCTCAATAGGACTTGTGTTGAACGTGCCAGAGCTATGCTTTTTCAGGCAAAGCTGGACAAGAGATATTGGGCAGAAGCTGTCAATACTGCCATTTATCTCAAAAATAGGAGTCCCACTGTAGCCATTAATGATAAGTTACCACTAGAGGTATGGACTGGTAAGAAGGTAGATCTGTCTAACATTCGTGTGTTTGGATGTAAAACTATGTCTATGATACCCAATGTAAAACGCAAGAAATTTAATCCTAAATCTGAAGAAAAAATAATGGTGGGATATTGTGAGGGTTCGAAATGGTATAGGCTAGCTGATCCAAACCGACCAGGTCATGTGATTGTATCTAGAAATGTAATTTTTGATTATAAAAAGTTAGGATGTGTTTTGGATGGTACGGATTGTGATCCTGATTTTATTGAACTATCCCCATTGTGGGAAATTCCTGTAGAGAAGAGCACAATGACAATAATGATGAGGAAGTAGGGATGCCAGGTAGACCTCAGAGAAAAAATCAGCCCCCTGTTTGGCATAAAGCTTATGAAATGGATTTTTGTGCAGCCTTAAGTGCAGTTGACACTGTTCCCAGTTCTGCTGTAGAGGCAATTAAGGATCCTGATTGGAAACAAGCCATGGATAAGGAGTACAATGCGCTAATGAAAAATCATGTATGGGAATTAGTGTATAAGCCTGAGGGACAGAATAATGTTAAAACCAAATGGGTTTTTAAAGTTAAAAAGGATGCTGCAGGTAATTACGAGTGCCATAGGGCCAGACTTGTAGCTCGAGGTTTTTCTCAGCAAAAGGGTGTTGATTACTAGGAGACTTACTCTCCAGTTGGCCGTCCAGAGACTTTAAGATTGATTATGGCTTTATCTAATGAATTGAGCTTTGATATGGAACATGTAGACGTTGCTACCGCGTTTCTCAATGGTGATCTGAGTGAAATCATTTATATGGAACAGCCAGCAGGATTTGCTGTAGATGGTAAAGTATGTGCCTTAAAGAAAAGTATTTATGGTTTGAAACAGGCTAGTCGTGCATGGAATGAAAATAGGATATACCGGGTACTCAATCTGTTTGTGATCCTTGTGTTTTTTAAAATAAAATTCCTCTCGGCACGCCGGAAGGCGGAGGTAGATTTCACCGGGCAAACTAGGGGATAGGCTATAATGGGCAAAATATGCAGGTTTTCGTAGGAGGATCAGACCTCATTTATCGCGAGAAAGTATTTTACAATTGGAGGTTAATTAACTTTTTTTCCGTCTTTCTATGCATTATTTAACATTTTAATGTCTTATGGGTATGGTAACCTTCTAGTCATTTGGGGTTCATTTTTATACTTGTGATCACACTGTCCTTATGCAAGGGTTGGAACTGATGTGTAACTATCTAACAGTCTGTTACTTCTTCACGCAAAATTTTATCTCCCGCAGATATGTTGGTTGGTTCCTCAGTTTAGGGGCTGCGACAACGTGGTCATGTAACCCCGTGTACATTGGGTGTGTGTAGAATCTGTCTGATAAACGGTGTTAATTGTGATGACTGTATTAGTCTGTAATTCAGGTAAGGTCTGCAGACAGTCAATTTTAAGTAGTAGTTCCTAATTTTGTACCAAATACTACCGTCAACGACACCTAGCTGTGAATTTGGCTGCTAGATGCCACCGCAACCAGCAACTTGCAACGAACGTTGTAACTTCCCCTCCGAAGGAAAGCATGCTGAGGGATTTTTAGCGCTCTTAGAAAATCCGGCGACTTTGGCCGGCCTTGAACCAGCGACCTTGGGCTTAGAAGTTCAGCATGCTAACAGTTAGCCGCTTCCCTCATAGTCAGATGGAACAAGAAGTTCCGTGACGAACTAAATAGCCTACTTTTCTTAAAATTAAGATTCATGCCAATGATTAATCTACAGTATATGTACCTATCTAGAATAATGACGAAATTAAGTTGGTAATATCGAAATGTCTTAATTAGTTCGAAATACTAGGCATAATGTAGCCTAATAGAGCAATACAGTTTGCAGCCCTGGTGACTGAATATATTCTTAATTCCATCTCTTAAGGTACAGAATACAAAATGTGGAAGTCCAAAGGACGTTACTTTGAGTTAGACATTGGATCTATTAGTACACGTAAAAGCATGTTGGCAACATTGTCATGCGAGTGCTGGTCAGAAATAATCTGAAATATTATGATATCTTTTTGTGCCAATTTTGGATGAAATCCATTTGTTGGAATAGAAGTTAAATGTCTTTTAAAATTTGAGCTATCATCAGGCATAGAATCATGCTGGCAACACTGGCTTAAATTAATTACTCCAAATTAATCTAGAATGTCAGGTGCTATACGTGTGCAAAGTATAGAGCTGTTGGCCAGCATACTTTCTGATATATTGATATTAGGGTAAAAAATATAGACACCATTTATTAACAGTTGGCAGCCCTGATTGCTCTTAAGATTACTTACAGTCATATCTGTTATGTTACACATAGCACATACGGAATTTGATTGAAATCCAACTGACAGTATAGAAGTTACATGTATTTAGAAATTGGTCCTATCAGCAGGCTTAGAATCATGTTGGTAGAACTGATGTATATAAGTTACTCCAAATTAATGTAAAATGTCAGGTAATATACGTATGCATAGTTTAAAGCTGTCGGCTTGCATACTTTCTGATATATTGGTATTTGGATAAAAAAATAGAGAGAGCAATTATTAACAGTTGGCAGCCCTGGTGGCTCTTAAGAATACACTCAGTCATATCTGTTTATGTACACATATTACATACAAAATTTGGTTGAAATCCAATTAATAGTGTAGAAGTTATATGCATTTAAAAATTGGACCTATCAGAAGGCATAACATTATTTTGGCGACACTGTCATGTATGGCCTCATGTATGGTGATGCTAATGCAAGAGATCCACACACATCTTTTATTTTTTAATTTTATTTATTTGGTACAGAATGTCCCAGTGAGCTGGTTGCTCAAGGGGGGACTGCCCTTTACTTAGGTATTAAACAAGCAAGACAGATTCATCATGTGGCAATCAAACAAGAGTTGGCAGATGAATTTGTCTCTAGAGTTCTAGAGTTAGGCAGATTCTCAAATCTAGCCTTAACAGTAAAGGTTTGGTCAAAGCTGTTAATATGTTTGCAATTCCAGTGCTATCCTACTCATATGGTATCATAACATGGAGTAAAACTGACACCGAGTATCTTGCACGAACACTTAGAACGCTTATGACGAAGGTGCTTACTCATCACTCCAGGTCATCAGTAGAGTGGATGACTCTGCCACGATATCTAAGAGGTCACGGATTCCTTCATATCCGGGAACTATTGTCACGTCAGATGAATATACTGAGGGAGTATTTTCGTTGGAGTAATTCTAACCTCCACAAAGCCATCTGCCACTGGTTTTGAGTGAACATCAAATTGTTAATCATTTATCCAATGATCTTCAAAAACAGATTGCGTGGATGGTGAAACAGCTGTACGAGAAGCATTTACGTATTAAGTCAAGTCCATGTCAACATGGTAGCGTCGAACTTTTGACTGACTGCAGGGCAGTTCTTTCCCAAAACTGAAGGGTTTATAATGGCAATACAAAACCAGGGCATCGTTAAAGATGGAACTCTTCAAGATGGTAAGTGTTGCTATGGGTGCCCTGAGTCAGACACTATCCACCATATTATGTCTGGATGTACAATGTTATTGGGTACAAGGTACAGTTAAAGGCATGACGCAGTGGCCAAAATCTTGCACCAAGAACTGGCTGACAAATTTCAGCTTCTGGGACATCATAAAGATCCATAGTACTGTAAGTACCTCCCAGAGTGCATCATGCAAAGTGAAACCTATCTTTGATATTGGGATCGCACTATAATGACCAACCGGACAGTCTGCCATAAGCCCATAACAGTCCACATATTGAGAATTCATCAATAAGAAGGTTAAGGAAGCCATCCTGGTTGATGTAGCAATTCCCAATAGCAGCAACTTAAAGGCAAAGCATGGGAATAAAATCTCCAAACACCTAGTGTAGTCTTATCATGAAGCAATGGCAGATTGAAAAGGTTAAGATCTTACCAATTGTCATATGCAGTAAAGGTGTTGTGCTAGGGAGTCCAATGCATGGGTTGAAGGAACTTGAAGTAGACACAGATTTATACAAGTCAGTACAAAAACGGCCATCATTGCGACAACCATGGACTAGTGAAAATAAACTTAGCATTTTAAAGGAGGTGATTATACTCTGATTTCTTATAATCTGTATAGTTGCTATACTTGCCAGATAATGTTCTGAAAAGTGAAGTAATGATAATAATATACTTGTAATAGACATTGTAGTCCCAAATTCACATTATATCCAACACATTTATGTTGAGAAAGTGACCAAATACATGCCTCTGGCTGAAGAAAGACGACATGCGGTGACAGGAATTTGTTACAGTATTGCCTATTATAATCTCTTCCACTGGGATCATAGTGAAGTTGCTGAGGGCCAACCTTGATAAACTGGGGCTCCACCATACTCTACATATTATTATGCAGAAAGCAGTCATTTTAGAGACCTGCTCCTCAACCTATCAACATAGAGAACTCCACTCCATCTTGCAACAATTGTCGTTGAAATTGTGAATTGTACCCAATGACATAGTTAACATATGAATAATAATAAAAGCAGATTTGAGATTCTTTTCTGCAGAGGTTATTACAGTCGATAAACCTTTCCCGGATGTAGTGATGCAGCACATCAGCATAGTTACAGTTACTGTATTAGCTGCACTTTAAAATTTGGTCGTGCCTTGGAAGGTTGGTGTTGTAGGACCATATCTATTTGTGGTTGGCATTGTGGGCTTTGGTAGTTTTTTGTAGAGCAATTTTGTCTTGTAGAATATTGTTCTTTTTCTCGTTGATTTGATGATACTTGCTTGACGAGTGAAATATGTCATCCTTTAACTTCCCCCTAATAATTTGTGCAATTATAATTTAATCACATGTAAATCTCTTTCTGGAGGTATCACATTATCCCAAAACGCTCTATCAAAGTTCCAACGTTCACCACTAGGTGTCAGTGACATCTGGTAGCGAAAGTTGGAAGTACTTGAAATTGAACGGAACTTGTAGCTCACCCCATTGGTGTCCGCATTGAAGCAGCTACAGCCTCTGGCGAGCCGAACATGTCCTCAGACACTCCCGGCACTAAAAGCCATACACTAAATAAAGACTTTATCCCAATTTATTTGGGCATATTGAGCCCGCCTAGACTCATGTATCAAATATTTCTTTGAGAGCATACTTACTTCACACGCTCAGTTCGACAGAACACACCCTGAAGCTTCCTCATGAACAATCCGCTATTTTGACTTCGGAGAGGACAGCTTATTTTCATCCTTGAGATATATTACTTACTATTTTAATGCCACATATCTCAGGATCATATAATAATTAATTCTGTATAATTTACCATCTTCTATGCCTTTTGGAAATGGTAAATCACTTAATGGAAAATGTATTTTTCACCGCAGACACGCGGAAGACAATGTAAATAGTCGCTAATCGACTCGACTATTTCCTTCCAATCAGGAAGCCGTGCTAAGCACGAACACACCGTTTTGATAGTCCGCTGAGGCAGGACGTATTGTGTCGATTGTCCGTCTTTAAGACGAAGGCCACATTTGGCAAGTGCATACCCCATAATTGGGAGTACTACAATCTACAGCCATCGAGCTGCGTATCACGATTTGAGTCTACGAAAAGTATTATTTCGGCCAGGTAAGGCCAGTGCTACGTGATTGTGAAAGTCGAGATTTAATTGTGTGAATTCAACATATTTTTTCACTAACCACGAGGACCGTCTGAAGGCAGACGTGAAATATTCAGGCAGACGTGAAATATTTAAGCCACAACTACGTCTTATAGCCCAGTGTGTGCTACTACAAAAATCAACTATGATAAAGCTACGTATCGCACGCATGCGACAGTGATTGTTCCGATTTATAGCGATTTGATATAGTGTAAAATCTGTGAACAATACCACGTGTATGGTATTACTAGAGTCAGTTGCAGGACAAGCAGAGTATTTTGGTCACCTGCAATTATTAAAGCCAGTGTGCATTTATATAATCATATTTCACATAGAATCAGTGAATTTTGATAACCACGATGCCTACGTTAATGCACCACGTGTTGGTGATTCTTCAACACTATTCTGAGAGCATCGTGATGGTGTAATTCCTAATGTGAGGGAAACACCGATGAAATAAACCGCCAGCATGGAATTGTCCAACCAAGACCACCAGGTACAAGCCATGTACAAGACGAGAACCGAGGACCACAAGGACAGGTTGAAACCCATAGCCTTAACCAGGAATATGCTTGGATCCCTGGAAGCATATCACCCCTTCCAATGGGAGTTCTGGAAAGTGATCTACTAATGAAATAATCGTGAGTTCTGCATTGTCTATGCACGAGGTTTGTCCAGGTTGAGGTAGTATTTGAATGTATATTTTTAGCCGAAACGACTTGATAATTTGACCACTTAGGTAGGAATGTACATATTTTCCTCTTGGCACTGGGACAATCTTTTAGTTAGACACCACAGTCCGTGTACTATACGGCAGGTGCACATTCACATGTATTTTCAGTGTATTTATAAGCCAGCAAAGAGCTGTGATTTTATGTCATGTAAACGACATCTTAAGAAGAGAAGGTATAGGCTTCTGAAAGTTTAGGGGGCACCCTATAGTTAGGTCCCTTATTTAAGTTGAAAGAGCTTTATTTCCGTATCATTTCTCAGCCGAAAGTTGCTGAAACATTTTTACTCTTTATTTCACATTCTTCGTGAGTACTATTTACTACGTGAAAGTTCCGGAGGAACGAACCCATACACAGTAAGATTGGTGGGCAAACCTACATCGTATCATTTCAAACATCGCAGCAGAGGTTAGATGTCTTATTTTTACTGTGGAGAGTGCCAAGCCACGCATATCAAAGCCCACGTGTACAAAGAATGAGTGACATATCTTCGAAAGTCAATGCAGTTAGATGCACGAGTGTGACATCTTTATATCAGTATTCTTTGAATTTATGACTGCATTATATCTTATTGAATGGTAAAATATCCCAAGAAACACTGTTAGGGAAGTAATGATGCATTTTATATAATCTGTAGAGCACTTGAGGACTTTAATTCGTGCTACTGCAAGATTAAAATGATCATTTTGAAACGCAATCTTTGCTATGCTAAAGCTGTACGCGATGCAGTGAGAGAGTTGTTTGAGGCCGCCAGCTGATAACCGGTTTACCCGAGGTGCAACGGGAGACGACAATATTGACTTTTTGTGTGTGCTAATTTACGTCAAAAGTCCTAGGAATTTTGAAGATCACTGTTGTTAATATAACCTTGCTTTGGAGAACAGCTATGTAAGCTGCTAACATCTATTATTTCTTTCACCACTTTTTGTGAGTGAGGGGATGCTCGCAGTATGCGAATTCCTTTAATGTTTTGAGCCGATGACATTGATTCATCTGGCGTGTTATAGAATGGTTTAAACAATAATGTTAATTGACCCAGACTCTGTATAAATTAAGCTAGCAAGTGTAATTGTTGTGACCGTGAGCACATTATTTGGGATTAGGCAGGACGGATGAATGTCCGCCTTATTATTGGTTTATTCTGGCGTTCTTTGAGCTGTGGCCAAGACGACCGATGCACTTGCTGCAATGGGAGTAAGACGCGCCAACCTGTGTTATTGTTGACTTGTTGAAGTCATGTTCTTTGAGTGAATCTCAAACGAGATCACATGCTGCAGCCTACGACTGGTGTCAAAAATTGAACTAACTAAACAGTATCTAAACCTTCTGATAAATCAAAAGCATAATTATCCTAAACCAACGGATCCGTGGTAACATGGTTGCTAAAGAGGTCATAGACAGCCTAAGAAAATACACCTCCTAAAGCTAGACTGAGAAATAAACTTCCAGGCTTAAGTAAAACTTGTAGAAATATTTATTCAAAATATGCAGGCACCTAGCCTAGTTCGGAGGGTTTCTATCGGCTAATCCGCAAGCTAATAAATAAACAAAAATAAAGATCAGGACCCCACCTGTAAACTACGATAAACCCTCGCGAAAGATATATTTTACAAAGTTAAGCAACAACAGCAACGCTAGGAAAATGGTACGGCAATAAACCCTATGTCAAGTTACAAAAATAAGCTAATTTACATTTAACAGGGTAGCAATAACAAATCTAAGTTAGGATGATACCATTTCCTTATTTACATTTAGTGTTAAATAATCTAGCTAATTCCATAACAATTAATACTAAATTTACGGTGGTGACGTCCATAAAGCAAAACTATTAATACAAATCTATATGACAAGCCGTAAAAAAAACATTAATTGCCCTCTTACAATCTAAGTAAGGTAAACATGGGATTATATACAGTGCAATAAATAACAACAAGACCACAATCAATATTATTCCTGCCTTCGCCCTGGGTTACTCTTTGTAAACCAGTGCCATCTAAGTGCATATCATTTACAGTGGCGAATGCGTAGTGAAAACTACGTCTAACGTCGCATGAGGCTCGAGCTCCACCAGCTACTAACTATAGGTTAAGCAAGCACTCCGTCGATAAAAATTAGTGTCATCTGTCCTAGATTACTTCCATAAAGAAGCGTGCACAAAAGCAGGTGTCAGCCCGCAGGTCTAAAATGCAAGTAAATCAAGGTTAAATGCAATAAACAATTAGTTATCATCAGTTTATAATAATTATGTGCTTGATTATTAGAATGTCGGTTTAAATTATCGTTGGTTTATGGCGAATAGGCTGACGATCCTGAACACCTTGGGATCAGCAGTAGCAGTCTCATGCGAGATCAATCTCTGCCATAAAATACCATCATCGAGCTCTCCACGCTCGAACATAACAATAAAGCATGTTGTTAGTGGCTCTCGGCTCACCTAATTTACCATTGGTTAGGCCTGGAATGCACCTCAGTCACCTCCCTTAAAATACCTAGTCCACAGAAACAAAGTCTGGACATCTATAAATAGCCTGTAACACAGGCGCCTCTCATAGCCTCTTAATCTCAACAAATAAATCTTGACATAAAGTGTAATCACTCTCAAATAGAGTTAAAAGATAGTCGCTTCAACAGCGATGCAAGCATATGGCATTTGCCAATCAGATCAATGTAGCAAATCATGTGATTTCTACAAAATGGTGGCCTGGACATTGACCTACTTATGAAACACAACATCTAACGGTAAATAATGCTATAAGCATTGTCAAAGAGTCTGAAAAAGTATGTCTCACTGAGTAAGTGGTGCTCTCGTTCATGCATGCTGGGAACTGTTACCACCTGTCCATGACTCGAGTTAGGCTCGCTACTCACAGCCATCTACTTCGACAGTTTGAAATGAAACAACACTGAAGGCAGGCAGCTTTCTCGTAAAAGTCTATCAGAAAACTGGCCTTGTTATCTGGTCCCAAATACAGTATAATACACAATTAGAATAAGCTTAAGCTTAAAATCACGCCTCAAAACTACACACAAAGACGTGGCTTGTTCATTAAGTCAAATAAAAGTAAAATACAGAAATACCACTTATTCTGAACTTCTTTGAAATCTGCAGATATGTCACTTCATAACTGCTTTGTCTTACGATAACCAAATAATATCTGTGTGTCGAAACACCTGACACAAAATAAACATTATAAAGGCGCAAATCTTACAATTGCTAAGTTTGCCAATGATACGGTAGCAATTACAGGGTTCGATGCTCGATTGCATACAAATATAACTCCCTGAATGTGTTCTGTTCTTGAACAGGATGGCTTCATAGCACATCAAAATGAAATATGACATTATTTTACAAAACTGGTAGTTTCAGTTGACTACCTAACGATACGAACTGTTCTAACTAAAGCAGTGGCGTGACAGACATTTACTGAAAAAGGGGTGTTATGAAATAACACTGGCCATGCCGTCTAGTCGTTATGCCAAAGCAACTGTCCACAAACTCACCCGCCTAGGGTTGAACAAAACGTAGTAACAAGGACTACAGTCACGCTTAGCAAGGGTAGAACCAACATCTTATCGATGTCCGTCAGAATGCACCGTGATCGAAAGGATTCAATCACAAAGGTGACTAACTAATCACTGAAAGTGAACTACAAAGATTTGTTCTAACATTACAAAACCCTACCTATGTCTTGTCAAGAAGTTCGGTTGCTTCTACAATTAACTACTATTAACTACAATAAACTACACCACAAAAGAACCTAACAAGGAATAGATTAATCGGACTCACAAGAAAGGAAGTCTACATCTCAGTCGTTCCAACGACTTGAGGGATATAATTAGGCTTTGGTCTCCGGACAAGGGTTGTCCAATCTGGGCCTCCACATAGGCTCTATCCTTTACCATGGCCTTACCTCGTCCTCGGCGTTGTCGTCGTGATATGACCAGATTCCTCTCCATTGTGTCGGTCGTCATGTTCCTTGGCTTAGCTGGTGCTATAGTCATGGTTCTTCCGTCATTTGATGAAGTTTCTCCGGAACTCTCCCTCACATCATGAGATTTATCTGCTCATCTCCACAGATGATGTGTAATGGAAATCGTCGTACACGTGTTTATATAAGTGTGACATGTTTGAGTAGAAAATAACCACTGGAAAATTCAGAAAATGGGCGTAGCACAGTTTCACTGAAGCTAGCTTTAATATGGTAGCAATCTCACTGAGTCTACACGGCGCAGATGATTGAAAAATTGGTCATGCACTTCATCTGCTTCACAATCACAGATTCTAATGGTCCACATATCATGTGATATCGAAGTTGTATGTTACAGAAATTAATCGCTCTTGCGATTACAGCAATATTCATAGCAGTTGGTGTTAAAATTATTCACTTGGTTGATTATAGAATCACAGTAATTAACATATTTTATCGTCACTTGACGAAGTTGAATTTCCCACAACACGTGGTTGAAAATGTGGTGTTCCACGATGCACACTTTTAATCACTTTTCAATAAATTCGCTAATATCGTAGCACAAGCCTTCTGTGGCTTTAATATTCACTTGCATAATATACTGTTCGTTGCAAAATAGTGTGCGATGCACAAAGATTACGTTCCTCGCCTTCCAGGCGGACTATTTCCTCGTCTTTAAGACGGACTTCAAACACACATCCAATTTGGATGGACAACCATACACATGTGCGAAGAGCTCAGTCCTGCGCTGCTAGAGCTTACAAATACACTAGTCGTGCAGTGACTGATTGGTTCCAGTTCGCATATCTGCGACGTTAATACCTCACCAATAGTAGAAATAACATTCTGAAGAATGTTTCGATGATACAGAATTACAACATGGAAATATCTGAGCTTCGTAGAAAGTAGAAGTGTTATAATAAGACTCAGATTATATTATAATGGTTTTCTCCATAGTCAAAAGATCAACCATTTATAACTCCAAAGAATATTAGCATGTGGCGACAGCACGGCTGGTCGGTGAGTGCGTTCTAAGACGATACATCAAAAATATGTTGCAATGAAAAAGATCACATGAATCTGTGCTTAGCGGGTTCAATATCCTACTCATGTTAATTGCCTCTATCTACATACACAATTTCAGTTTGAAGGTTGTGATTGATTCGTAGATATTGAGAACTGTCTAAATATTTCAGATGGTCGCCAGGTTCGATTTTGATTTATGTACTATTACATGAAGATTATTGTGTACGTGTGGTATTCAAACTCCAATCGCATGATTAGAACACAAGAAGTAAAAACGAGATTTAAAAATTTCGCACAGCTGCCATCTTGTGGTTATGAAAATAATTGAAATAAATTAAATGCCATTGGATTAACATTTGTATAAGCATATAACGTGCAAAGTATCACTGCACTCGGTTGGTGAAATCGCGAGAAACGTCCATTTAAATATTTATAATACGAGTCACCGCCATGTTGGATTTGTGATCACGAGGTTACTGAAAGTCCTATAGGTGAACTTATGTTCATAGCTTCTATGAACATAAAACAAATCAGTTCGATTACTGTAAAAGATTCGTAGATATTGAGAACTGTCTAGATATTTCGGATGCTCGCCATTTTGGATAGATACAGTATATGTATAGGCCATAGAGTTATGTATCATTAAAGGAATTATTGCGTATCTTTATCATTCAAACTTTCACTTCGATCGCATGATTACGACACAAGAAATAAAAACTTAATTTTAAAATTTCGCACAGCCGCCATCTTGAGGTTATGTAAACAATTGAACTAAATTAGATGCCAGTGCATTACAGTATGTATAATCATTTACTGTACCACATTTCACTGCGCTCAGAAAGTTAAATCTCGAGAAAAGTCTATTAAAATGTGTCATTTTCGCTTGGACGCCATGTTCGTTTTGTACTTTACAGGTTTATGAAAATTACATAGGTTAACTTGTACCAGTGCCCTTTATCAACGTACAAAATTTTACGGTGATATCTGTAAAAGTTTCGGAGATATAGAATGCCAGTGAAATATTTCGCACAGCCGCCATTTTGATGTTTTGTAAACAATTGAACTAACTTAGACGCCAGTGTATTAAAATGTGTTCAAACATTTGCTGTACCAAGTTTCATTACGTTTGGATGGTTAAGTCACGAGAAAAGTCAACTTAAAAATATCAAATTCGCTTGACCGCCATGTTGGTTTTGTAGTTACCAGGTTTTTGATAGTCTCATAGGTGAACTTCTAGTAGAGTCCTTTATTACCGTACACAATTCCAGGGTGATATCCGTAATAGTTTCGGAGATACTGAATTCTGGTGAAATATTTTGCACAGCCGCCATGTTGGATTGGTGAGACACAATAAAATTTGAAGGGCACGGTCGGGGTCGGCCATAATGGTGCTATGATCTTATCAAGTTTCATTGAAATCGCTCTAGCCGTTTAGAAGTTATTAGGGGGACACACACACCATCACACACACACGGACAAAAGGTGATCTCATAAGCCTATTTTTTCATAAAATGAAAATAGGCTAAAAATCAACTATGGTTAAACTGTAATATTACAGGCTACTACTTATCTGGTTGTCTTCCTCGCTGGGGCTACGAGCAGTTTCGTGTTCACTCTTACTCCAAGTGTGGTCGACTGAAATGGACTGTTATCTCAATGTCACGTTCATGGCATTTGTAGACTTAGAAAAGGCTTTTGATAAAGTTGATTGGACTAAATTGTTTGACATTTTGAAATCTTTTGGAATAAAGTACAGGGATAGGAGGGTGATCTACAATCTATACAGAAACCAGACAGCAGTCATTCGAGCTGAGGGACATGAGAGAGAAGCTGGTATTCAGAAAGGTGTAAGGCAAGGCTGCAACTTATCACCCATACTTTTCAATCTTTACATTGAACAAGCAATGAAGGAAATTGGAGAAAAATTTAAAGTGGGAGTGAAGATTCAAGGAGAAATAATTTCAACTCTGAGATTTGCTGATGACATCGTCATCTTGGCCGACTCGCCTGAGGATTTGAATGAGTTTTTGAATGGTATTGACTCCATCTTACGAAATGAATACATGATGAAAATTAATAAATGTAAAACAAAAATACTGGAATGCAGCCGAAATAAATCAGAAACCTCTATGGACATCAAATTGGCAGGTGAAAAGCTGAAGGAAGTAGGAGACTCCTGTTACTTAGGAAGCAAAATAACCAGTGATGGACGAAGCAAAAAGGATGTAACAAGTAGGTTGGCTCAGGCAAGGAAAGCCTTTCTACAAAAAAGGAATCTGTTGACATCAAATATAGATTTAGGTATTAGGAAGTCATTTTTGAAAGCCTTTGTCTGGAGCGTGGTGCTCTGTGGAAGTGAAACTTGGACTATTGGTGCAGCAGAAAAGAGGAGAATTGAAGCATTTGAAATGTGGTGTTACAGGAGAATGATGAAGATCAGATGGGTAGATAAGGTGACAAACGAAGAGGTATTAAGACGAGTGGGAGAGGAGAGATGTTTCTGGCGACTGCTAATGAAGAGAAGAGATAGGTTAGTAGGACACATAACACCCAGGAATAGCAAGCTTAGTTATGGAAGGAAGGGTTGAGGACAAGAACTGTAGGGGTAGACCAAGGTTAGAATATGTTAAACAAATTGCTTCGGATGTAGGGTGTGGTAGCTATGTAGAGATGAAACGATTAGCTCAAGACAGGGAGGCATGGAGCGCTGCATCAAACCAGTCAGAAGACTGAAGACTCAAACAACAACAACACCCTATACCTATGTGGTGTGCGAAGTCAGTGCGATGTGTTTATGTGGGGTGTTGCCAAATCTAGATAAGATGTATGTTATTGAATGAGGTGGGTCTACAACTATTAAAGACCGTGGAACATTCCCCGCCACGCGTGGACCAATAGCCATTCAAACTAAGCGCTGCCCGGTCTTTTGAGGACGTCCCGGCACCTTTAATACTGCCGCGAATACGGGCCTTGGTTTATTGTAGAAAAAAGTACATCGTACACCTGATCCAGATAACATTTACCTATTTTTTACCTCATTCAATAACATACATCTTATCTAGATTTGGCAACACCCCACATAAACACATCACACTGACTTCGCACACCATATAGGAACAGGGGGGAGAAAGGGAAAAACCAGTGTCGTTGAGATAACAGCCCATTTCAGTCGACCACACCTGGAGTAAGAGTGATCACGAAACTGCTCGTAGCCCGAGCGAGGAAGACAACCAGATAAGTAGTAACCTGTATTATTACAGTTTAACCATAAGTGATTTTTTACAACCATATAATCACTCCAAATATACAAACTCCGGATATCTATCACCATTTAGCATTTCACCTAACATCATATATACTGCATTTAGCATACACCGACAGTTGCATTACCAATTCTGCAACTAAATAATTGTACATAATATTGTAAAAATTTTCACCTGTATTTTCAAACATAGATTTTGTAGCCTAAGTGTGATGTATCTGATGATGATCGCTTGACGATCGAAACTGGTCATCCTAGTGTATTTATTAATCTCATGTAATTTATTTCAGGATTAGGGCATAACCCAGCTCTTTTGGGTACATTCGTGTTGACCGACTGAAAAGCACTAAAATCTTGTTTACTAAGGCAACACTGAAAAAATGGCTTCAAACCCCACAATGTATAGAGATTCTCGAAGAAAAGCATGAAGCAACTGGAACATTTAGGTTAAAGATCCATTTGTTACAGAAGATACTACAGGTGCACCAATTATAAATCACTTAGGTAAAATCAAAACATTGGGCCAGTCAGTAAGTAACCACACTCAATTTTTATGATCTATTACAACAACAGTCCAAATTTTACATCATTTCTCAACATAGACATGCTGCTTTTTAATGCTTTTGGTCCATCGTCATAAAAGCTTTTTGATACCCTCAGGTGAACTGAACAGATGGTAATCCGACAGAGGAAGATCAGGATTGTATACAGGGTGCTCTATCACCTCAAAATGCAGATTCTGAAAAGAGAGAACGGTGTGGGTGGCGGTATGTGGGTGTGTATTGTCATGCAACAAAAGACCTTCCGACAATACTCGTCGTTTGTTACAAATTGCAGGCTTCAACTTGTTGGAAAGCAGGTATTACTGTAACATTCACTTTTTACTGTTCACCCCTTTTCCAGGTAATGCTCCAGAATTGGTCCTTCTGGGTCCCGAAATATTGTGAGCATAACATTCCCTGCAGAATTTTGAATTTCTTTTTGACTGGAGAGTCGGGGTGTTTCCATTCCATGCTCTGGCATATGGTCTCCGGCTCGAAGTGATGACCCCATGTTTCATCTCCAGTGATGGTTTATTTCAAAAACGTTTCACTTTCATTATCAAGGTAGTCCAGCAAGTGCTGACAGATTCTTACATGATTGCGCTTGAGTTCTTCAGTGAGTTGTTTAGGGACCCACATCGCACAGACTTATAAAGGTTGAGCCTGTTCTGAATGATTTCATATGCAGAACCATGACTAATGTGCATATGGCTTGCCATTTCATCAACATTCAGTCGTCTGTTATTACGAATCAGGGTACAGACTTGCTCTACTTGGCATCAGTAGTGGATATGGCTTGATGTCCTAGGCTACTCTTTCCTCGTCCATCACACTCGTTTGACAATTTTGGAATTGTTCAATCAACTCGTAAACACTTTGCTGTGGTTACACTTCCTCTCTGTATTGTGTTGAACGTCTTCTATGGATTTCTGCTCAGAAACACCTTCAACACTGTTCTTCTTTGGTGCAAACGGTGAGTGCTTCGGCCATGTCTATGTCGAAACAGCACAAAGCACACTGAGGTGATGATTCTAAAACCTGATACAAGGGAACAGAGACAGTGCTATATAGCGTCTGGCGAGCACACACAGCCACGCAGCCAACCTAAAAGCCATCTAAAAAAGTGTGGATACTTATTGACTGACCTAGTAGGTACATTGATGATCTCTTTTATAATACTGTACTTGGTCACCACAAATGCCACTCAGGAATGTTAGAATGACAATTTCTATAATTTAAAGACATTTATCTTTATTAGGTTGGTCATATGTTCCCTTTTTGTATTTACTGTACGCTATGTGTTTTGTTTGTGCATACCGTCTTCGAGCATACAATAGGATAGAGAGGGCGCCAGCTATGCTTCTACCGGCCGACCGTGGGGCCAAAATACGATCAGCTGATGTTGGGCAAAACAAAGATGTCTCCCATAAGAATAGCATTATGAAGTGACTTAAAATCCCGATTCAAGCGTATTCCTTGAGATTAACAGACTATTTATGTTGAAGGTGGCGATAACTACAATTCATTCTGAATATTTCTGTTCTTTTTGGTATGAAAAGTTTGAAGTATAATCGTTATATGCGATATTTTGGTGTGTTGACATATCAGTGTTGGAATGCATAAGTGACGTGTGTAGGGCCTACATGGTTAGGAAATTATAAAATGGTGAATGAAATACGTTTACGTATAATTTGTATCCGTAATAATTGTCTGACTTGGTTATATTTGTAATATTTTTAATAAACTCTACAAAGCATACTAGTACTAGCTTACTTTTTTAGTAACATGTAGGCCCTATGCTTCTATTATGATGGTTTTCCTTCATAAATCAAGAACGTTTGCCGATAATCATCCGATCGTATCCATTAATCTGATTATTACTATCATCAATTAACATTCATATTTATGGTCCATAGCTTAAGCAATTCAGGGTCTGCAGGGAAGCTGAAATAAGCGATTACTTTTAATTATGCGTACAAAGTGATATCCAGCACTGCATCTTAAAAGAAAACCAATGATATCCCCACTCCAAATATTTATCATCTCCAGCAATAAATCTTACAAATATCCTAATGTTATCCCCTTCCCCTCCATATTTAGTAAATTCATTTTTGATGGCTAGGGACTTCCGGGTCATCAGCCCTGTGTACTTGAGTAGGCCTATGTGTTGAACTTGTCTGATACCGTAACTTAAATTTCTGTGATGACTGCAGTACGGTAGTGTGTATAGCTGCATTGGTGGTTGTTAATTCATTTAAGGAGCTTGTGACATCTTGGTCATCAGCACCGTGTAGTTGGGTGTGGGTTAAACTTGTTTGATAACCTGTATTGATGTGATGATTGTAGTAGTGTGTAACTTTATTCGGGACAGGGATGAGGTAGGTGCCTCGAGACTTGAACTAAGGTGCTATCCCGGCATTTAACTGGAGGGAGTGTGGAAAATCCTGGGGGATAAACCACACTCGGGATAGCCGCAGTCAGTGCCGGGATTCGAACCTGCGATATCCGAGCGTGCTGCATGATTTATCGAGCACGGCTACGCCGCTGGGTGCCAGCTGTATTGGGGAAATGTAATCAAGTCTGTGTATTTTAGGTCTTAGATTTTAATTCTTACCCGTGAAAAGATAGCCTGTTCCCTTTTTCAAACCTCTGACTGCAATTGTAAGCAGCGCAAGATGTAACCATTTTCGCTATATAACTTCACATTCGGCCTCTTACATAAAGGAAAATGCGTATTTTACATATTTGTAATATATTATACTGCAAAAATGGCCCGTATATCGATAATTATTAAGCATAATCTTTACGCTCACGCTGACAACTTGGGCATAGGCGCCATTTTATACCAACATCAGCTGATCTTATTCTGGCCCCATGTTCCGCTGGTCAAGGCCTCTCTATCCTATTGTATGCTCGAAGCATACCGTAATATGTCACTTCCTGTATCGATTTACACCATATTGAAAGTAAAATTTGTGTCATTAAGTTTTATCAACTTTATTCATATCTAAGCTACGCCATCTGCCCTATATTCATATCAGGTTATGTGCTCAGGACATCGATGTGTAACTTAAAGAGAAAAGAAAAGTAAACTACCTAATGTGCAAATAACGAAGTGAGGTTACATTCTTTATACCTCGTGTGGACCACATTGCTGGGTGTGGTGAACTGTTCTTTCTGTAATTTTTTGTGGCTTTTAAGGCTTATAAAAAAATGCCGGGGACTGGTGCAGGTCCCTCTTTGGGTCCCTCAACTACAGTATTGTCGGTGGCTGGTGTACCCGGTATAGTCAAACTGGAGGGAAGGACGAACTATGCAACATGGAAGTTTCAGATGAAGTGCTTTCTAATAGACTGTGGACTATGGAAAGCTGTTGAAGGCAACGATACTGATGAAGGGCGTGATCAACGAGCAATTGCCAAAATTGGAATGGCTGTAGCAACATCCTGCCACTCTAGTTTCTTGGGTCTCAACACAGCGAAAGCTGCCTGGGACAAGCTTGCCAAGGATTTCGGAGAACAGGGCTTCGCTGGTCAACTCATGCTGGAGAGGAAACTACAGAGCTAGGCTGGAGAACTATAAATCACTGGACGAGTATGTCAGTCACATCTTGAGTGTTCGTGGTGAACTTGCAGATTGTGGTGTTACATGCACTGATGAAAATATTGGTTCGATGATGTTGCATGGTTTGCCTGATTCATGCACTTCACTCATTCTGGCGTATGGTGCTGCAAACAAAAAGGTGTCTCTAGAATCAGTATTAGATTTTCTTTATAATTATGATGAAGGAAAGGCTGCTAGACAAAGTGAAACTGCTCTGTCCGTAAGTGCTTCAAGCAAGAATAACACTGCTCAACCAACTTGTTATCACTGTAAAAGGTTAGGTCACAAGAAACCAGACTGCCCAGATTTGAAGAAGATGAAGAAAGCCCAAAATATGGAAAAGAATAAGAAGAAATCCAACCCAGGTGGGCAATATCAGGATTCAAATCCAAGCATAAAAAATGTTGGACTGTTGACTGTTGCTTTAGCTAGTGCAAGTTTAGGCAGAGAGGAGTGGTATTTTGATAGTTGTTGTGTCTCATAGAGAGGATTTGGCAGATTTCATTGACCATAGTCTTTCTCGGGAAATCTTAGTAGCTGACAACTCAGTGATGAAAAGTAAAGGTGTTGGAAGTGTTACTTTAAACATCAATAATAAAGGTGAAACCAAAGCAACCATTTCAAAAGTAATGTTTTGTCCAGATAGTGCAGCCAACTTGATGTCAGTACATCAAATAGCTAGTAAAGGTAATATACTTGTATTTGATAAAAATGGTGTTAATGTGTTTACTCAGGATAATGTAAAAATCCAAGGTGAAAGCGTGTTGACCGGGAGTACTGTGAATGGAATGTATAGGCTAGATCGTGATGTTATGTCTTCTGCTACTGTGTATGAAAAAAATGAAGAGGATTCTAAGGTAAGAGAAAACACTGCATTGCTAACTTCTAATTGTTCTCAAGAACTCGGGCATCAGAGAATGGGGCATTTGAATTATCAGGGATTATCAAAGTTAAAAAAAATAGCTGATGGAATATCTTTCACTCAATCTGAAATTGAAGTTTGCATCCCCTGTGTGAAAGGGAAGCATAGTAAACTGCCATCTCCTAAAGCAGCCACTAGGGCAGAAAAGGTGCTTGAGTTAATTCACAGTGCAATTTGTGTTCCTGAAAGAGATAATGAAACTTATGGTGGGGCCACATGTTTTGTTACATTCACAGATGATTATTCTAGAATGAGCTTTGTTTATTTCTTAAAAAGGAAAAGTGAATGTGTATCCAAATTCAAGGAGTTCAAGTGTATGGTGGAAAATCAAATGGATGGTAAAATTAAAAGATTTAGATGTGACAATGGAGGAGAATATGACAATGATGAAATGAAACAATTTTGTGCTAATAATGGTATTGTTCTAGAATTCTCTGTCCCCTATACACCACAGCAATGTGGAGTCGCAGCAAGGCTCAATAGGACTTGTGTTGAACGTGCCAGAGTTATGCTTTTTCAGGCAAAGCTGGACAAGAGATATTGGGCAGAAGCTGTCAATACTGCCATTTATCTCAAAAATAGGAGTCCCACTGTAGCCCTTAATGATAAGTTACCACTAGAGGCATGGACTGGTAAGAAGGTAGATCTGTCTAACATCCGTGTGTTTGGATGTAAAACTATGTCTATGATACCCAACGTAAAACGCAAGAAATTTGATCCTAAATCTGAAGAAAAAATAATGGTAGGATATTGTGATGGTTCGAAAGGGTATAGGTTAGCTGATCAAACCGACCAGGTCATGTCATTGTATCTAGAAATGTAAATTTTGTTGAGAAAAAGTTAGGATGTGTTTTGGATGGTACGGATTGTGATCCTGATTTTATTGAACTAATCCCATTGTGGGAAATGCCTGTAGAGAATGTCAATGTAGAGCACAATGACAATAATGATGAGGAAGTAGAGATGCCAGGTAGACCTCAGAGAAAAAAATCAGCCCCCTTTTTGGCATAAAGATTATGAAATGGATTTTTGTGCAGCCTTAAGTGCAGGTGACACTGTCCCAGTTCTGCTGTAGAGGCAATTAAGGATCCTGATTGGAAACTAGCCATGGATAAGGAGTACAATGCACTAATAAAAAATCATGTAAGCTTATGGGAATTAGTGGATAAGCCTGAGGGACAGAATATTGTTAAAACCAAATGGGTTTTTAAAGTTAAAAAGGATGCTGCAGGTAATTACGAGTGCCATAGGGCCAGACTGGTAGCTCGAGGATTTTCTCAGCAAAAGGGTGTTGATTACTAGGAGACTTACTCTCCAGTTGTCCGTCCAGAGACTTTAAGATTGATTATGGCTTTATCTTACGAATTGAGCTTTGATATGGAACATGTAGACGTTGCTACCGCGTTTCTCAATGGTGATCTGAGTGAAACCATTTATATGGAACAGCCAGCAGGATTTGCTGTAGATGGTAAAGTATGTGCCTTAAAGAAAAGTATTTATGGTTTGAAACAGGCTAGTCGTGCATGGAATGAAAATAAGATATACCGGGTACTCAATCTGTTTGTGATCCTTGTGTTTTTTTAAGGAAGGTTCTTTTGCCATGTATATCTGTTTGTATGTTGATGATATATTTGTTTTTACTAACTGGCTTGTTGAAAAAAACCTGTATAGTTTATTGGCAAGGAAATATGAAGTGAAATTCTTAGGTCAGTTGAAAAATTGTCTAGGAATGAGAGTTACCTACAACAAGGAGAGTGGTATTTTGAAACCAGACCAAAGTGAGTACATGTCAGATTTGTTGAGGAAATTCAATATGGTTAACTGTCTGCCAAAGAGTACACCCATGTCTACAGGTCGTGAATTACCCAAGTTGGAAACAAAAACTGAAGGGATTCCTTATCAGGAATTGATAGGTCCCTTGATGTACGGTATTTAGCTATTTCTACTAGACCTGACTTGATGTACTCTGTTTGTAAATTAAGTCAATACAACAAATGTTATAGTGATGAACACTGGTCAGCTTGTAAAAGAGTGCTGAGATACATTAGAGGTACTAAAATGTGTGGTCTTGTGTTTACTCGAAGTGGAAATTTGAGTGGTGAATGTTTTGTTGATGCCTCCTATGCTTGTGATGTTGAAAAAGGTTACTCTCATACTGGATATGTAATGAAGTTAGGAGGTTCTGTATTTGCATGGCAGTCTTAGCAATTAAAAACTGTGACACTGTCAAGTATTGAGTCAGAATACCTGGGACTTACTGAAGGCATCAAAGAGTCTCTGTACATCAGAAATGTTTTCGAGATTCTAGGTTTAGGAAAAATTTGTGTGAAGATTTTCAATGACAACAATGGTGCTTTGTGTATTGCTTAAGATGAATAATCTCATAAGCGTAAAAAGCACATTAATATAAGAAGATTATTCATTAAGGAAAAGGTCAGAGAAGGATTTGTAGAATCAGATCATGTTGGCACTAATGAATGGATTCAGAACGGAAAAATCTACACAGACAGCAATTTATGAATGTATTATTAGTATACTGAAATTAATTGACAATAAGGAACATGTAACTGGCCTATTCTTGGATTTATCGAAAGCATTTGATGTTGTTGACCATAAAATCCTCCTTACAAAACTAAATCAATATGGTATTAGAGGTCTAGCTAATAAATGGATAGAGTCTTACTTAACAAGGCGTAAACAAATAGTAAGCTTGAGACACAAGGATGATGGAACCAAATTACTTAATGAAACATTATCCAATGAGGGAATTATTAAATTTGGAGTACCCCAGGGATCGGTTTTGTGCCCACTACTCTTCCTTCTATATATCAATGATATAACACAGAACGTTCATTCACATAAGGACATTTTGTTTGCGGATGTGTTGTGTATTTACATGAACATTCTAGAAAGTGCTATGTTAACATGAACATTCTAGTCAGTGTTGTGTATTTTGGCTACTTGAGTTAACACGAACATTCTAGTCACTATGCCCAGAACATTCCAATCTGGAACATTCGATTCTGGAACTTTCCAGCTACTATGTATATATGCACCCGCGGACTGTAGACGTCAGTTCCGCTCAAGTTAGTTCACATTGTGTATCGTTGTGTATCGACTAGTGTTTAATAAACCGTTGTGTTATATTAACAAGTGTATGTTATTTATCTTGTATCTCCCACGATATAACAGTGGTGCCAGAAGTGGGATAAGATAAATACATTGTGAAACCGAGTGACTTTCTAACCTCAACGCAAGTGTTGCACCGAACGGCGTTCATCGCAGTGCGTGTTAGAAACTAAACCGAGTGAATTTTCTAACCTCAACGCAAGTGTTTGCACCGAACTAAGTTCATCACAAGTGCGTGATAGATTTACTGTTCTCCAATCATCTTCACCATGCCGGACGTAACCTCTGAGCAATTCCAACAATTCTCGGCAATGATCGCCGACGCTATCCGACAGACAATAGGGTCAACAACGTCATCAGAACCTTGACCGCCAAAGTTCACAATGCAACTGTATCGCACTACCGACGGAACGACTGTAGCCGACTATTTCACTCGCTTTATCTGGGCGCTCAACCTCAGCAAGGTACCCGCGGAACAGCATGCAAATTTTGCACGGGTTTACATGGGATCTGAACTCAATGATGCCCTGAAGATCGTGGTGAGTCCTAATGATCCGGAAACTCTGCCATACAACGAGATTCAATCTAAGCTGAAAGGCCACTTTGACGCCACACGCAACAAGTTTGCTGAGAGCATCAAATTTCGCAGTGTAATGCAGAAGCAAGGAGAAACCATCGCTAGCTTCACCTTAAGACTGCGGCAGGCTGCAACGTTTTGTGAGTATGGCACATTTCTTGATCGCATGTTAATTGAACAAATGCTCGCAGGTTTGGAATCACGGGCAATGTGCGACGAGATTATTGCAAAACAACCAGAGAACTTCACCGCAGCAATGAAATCGCGCACGCACTAGAAGCTACTCGCATTACCACCGACGAGGTCAAAACAGCTGCCGCTAAGTCTGAATCAACCAATCGGATTGGATACGAGAAGCCTCTGTCCAGGAAGAACATCAACCAGCAGCCGCCACGCAGCAAGTCAGCTCATCGAAGTCAAGGGTCTTACAACCTAACCAGACAGCACCAATGGCCACACCAGGCAACCCTGAGTGCATCCCAGGACAACCAATCAACATGTGCAGGGTGCGGTGAAGCTCACCCTCGTAGTCAGTGTAGGTTCCTGAACGCAGATTGCCTGAAGTGTGGCAAGAAAGGTCACATCAGAAAAGTTTGCCGATCGAAATCGAGGAAACATCGAACAACAAACCATGTGACCGAAGAAGAGCTTCCAGCAGAAAACCTCGACGTTGTGGACTACCTCAGCAAAATCGAGGTCATCGGATCGGTCAACGCAGCACCAAAGCCACTGGTTGATGTCAACATAGAGGGAACCACGGTCAAAATGGAACTCGACACCGGCGCCCCCTGCTCAACCATGAGCAAATCAAAGCTAAGTATGATCAAACCAGGTTTTGTGTTGCAGAGAAACGATCGTAACTTCGTCAGTTACACTGGCCATCCGATTAACTGCATTGGCAGAACGTCAGTGTGCACCACCATCGGAACCACAACCAGGAACCTGAATCTCTACGTGGTTGACGATGAAGTCGAATCGCTCTTTGGCCGAGAGTGGATTTCAGAGTTTGTACGGGAGATCGACTTTGGTCACCTCTTCTCAAAACCCGACCCAATCCACAAGCTCTCAGACAAGCAGGCTCTGACCTTGGAACAACAGAAGCAGCTCGACAACATTCTATCTCGCTACCAGGATGTGTTCAGCGACACCCCCGGGAAGATCTCAGGTCCCCCAGCGAAGATGCACCTGAAGTCTGGAGCCACACCTGTTTTCGCCAGAGCTCGAGACGTACCAGTTGCCCTCCGCGATGGCTATGCCAAGGAAATCGACAAGAAAATTGCATCTGGCTTCTACAAAAGAGTGGACTACTCTGAGTGGGCATCGACAACGCACGTCGTCGCCAAGAAGAACGGCAAACTGATGATCACAGGCAACTACAAGCCTACTCTCAACCCGCGGATCATCATCGATGAACATCCGATTCCCAAGGTGGAACATCTGTTCAACCGAATGCGCGGCGCCACTCTCTTCTGCCATCTGGATATCACCGACGCGTACACTCATCTCGAGGTCGACGACGAGTTCAGCCATGCTCTCACGCTTAACACGCCAACTCACGGTCTGATCCGCCCAACGCAAGCAGTATATGGAGCAGCTAACATCCCCGCTATCTGGCAGCGGCGAATGGACACAGTCCTGCATGGTCTCCCAAACTTCGTAAGTTTTTTCGATGACAGTATAGTTTTTGCTGATAGCTTTGAAAATCTGATGCAGGCCCTCAGCACCACTCTGGAACGGTTTCGGCAACACAACCTCAAGCTCAACCGAGCCAAATGCGTTTTCGCTGAAACTTCTCTGGAAGCCCGTGGCCACAAAATCGATGCGTCAGGCATCCACAAGTCGGATGCACACATCCGAGCTGTACGTGATGCACCGAAACAAATGACACCAGAAGAACTCCAACTGTTTCTTGGTAAAGCAACCTACTACAGTTCGTTCATCCCCGATTTGTCCACCAGAGACAGACCACTCAGAGACATGCTGCTCAAGGACCCTCTCATCTGGACACCAGAAGGCGACAGGGCATACAAAGACATCAAGAACGCCCTAACCTCGCCCCAGGTACTCATGCAGTATGACCCAGCGTTACCACTCCTGTTGCCACGGACGCCAGCAAGACCGGCCTGGGCGCAGTATTGTCACACCAGCGCAGCAACGGGCAAGAACGTCCAATCGCTTACGCCAGTCGAACGATGACAGCAACGGAGCAAAGGTACTCTCATCTCCACACGAGACTCAACTTGACCAGGCCACGTCGAGGTCACCGCACAACCGACCAAGTCATCGTGCAACCGACCAAATCACCATGCAACCGACAAGGTCACCGTGCAACTGACCAAGTCATCGTGCAACCGACCAAGTCACCGTGCAACCATCCAAGCCACCGCACAACCGACGGAGTCACCGCACAACCGACGAAGCCACCGCTCAACCCACCGAGCCTGAGACGAGTTCGCTTCACCAAGACACCAGCAACAGTCCAAACACCACCAGCCACACCAGCTACACCTGTAAACAGGACATCACCTATTTCCCAGACCTCTTTTATTCCCCGCAGGAGTACTCGCCAGCAGTGACCACCGTTGAGATTCTCTCCTGATTCGTAAATCATCCATTTAAAAGAGGGAGGAAATGTTGTATATTTACATGAACATTCTAGAAAGTGCTATGTTAACATGAACATTCTAGTCAGTGTTGTGTATTTAGGCTACTTGAGTTAACACGAACATTCTAGTCACTATGCCCAGAACATTCCAATCTGGAACATTCGATTCTGGAACTTTCCAGCTACTATGTATATATGCACCCGTGGACTGTAGACGTCAGTTCCACTCAAGTTAGTTCACATTGTGTATCGTTGTGTATCGACTAGTGTTTAATAAACCGTTGTGTTATATTAACAAGTGTATGTTATTTATCTTGTATCTCCCACGATATAACAGGATGATACAACACTCGTAATAAAAGGTGAAACTAAACAGGTCATACAGCAGTCTGCTGACTCCGTTGTAGGAGAGTTAACCAAATGGTCACAAGATAATCGCCTCATAATCAACTATAAAAAACCAGTATGTCTAAATTTCCACACAATACAGAATAGGAATCCTGCGAAGCCCATATAACATTAAATGGTCATCAAATAGAAAATAAATCAGAAACAAAGTTTTTAGGACTATGGATTCAACATGACTTGAAATGGAATCAACATATACAATATCTGAATACTAAACTGAACTCGATGTGCTTTGCGTTACGTATTTTGAAAAACTGCAATAGCATGCACACATTAAGAAATTCTTATTTTGCTTATTTCCATTCATACTTAAGATATGGGGTCATATTTTGGGGTATGTCGCCAGATGTACTAAGCATGTTTAGGATACAAAAGAGGGCGATTAGAATTATGGCAAATGTAAACACTTTCAGGTTAGGGTGTTTAAATATGTGTAGGTACTACCCGCCTAATAGGCCTATAATTGGGCACAATCGTATTGACCAACTGTGAAGTATTCTATGGCAGATTACTGGGCAACACTGAAATATAGCTTCTAATACTTCAATACTTCAATGGGTTTAAGTCATCTGATATCCAACAATCAAGCTACGGTATTTACCGTAAATTTCTCAACCTGTTGAAGTTATTGGCCCTTCAATTTGGAGACTTACTTTATTTTCTCCTCAACTGAAAACCATGAGTTTTGTGTCCTTAGTGTTAATTGTAAGACCCATTTCTTCCCCACAATGTTAAGCTGGTCTAAATACAGTTGAAGTCTCTCAAACTACTGACAAGAACTATCATGTCATCTGCATATCTCAGCATATTTATTGGTTCTTTAATGACCTTGATTCCCACTTCTCTATCTGCCACTGGCTTAATGACAGCTCCCAAATAGATATTAAATAACATTGAGGATAAGACACAACGTTGACGTACCCCTCGTCTAATTTCCATGGAACCCAATATATTATCATCAACCTTCACCACAGATGTCTGATGCCAATGTACATTTTTACACCTATACTATTAATTCCAGTTTGTTGAAGTATTCTTAGAAGCTTATTATGTTTTACCTATCAAACTCCATTTCATAATCTATGAAACGGGCAAAAACAAATTTCTGCTGGTTCCAACATTCTTGAACAGAGTTGTAAAACTGAATATGGCCTCAAGAGTTTCATATCCATTTCGAAATCCAAGCCAGGTACGGTATCTTCTAACTGAATCTCACATTTCTTCCTTATTCGAACATGCATTATTCTCAAAAATGACTTCAGCAAATGGCTCATTAGGCTAATAAGGCGATATTCATTGCATAGTTTTAAAGTTTCCTTCGTAAATACCTTCCCTAATCCGTCCTGAAGAATAACAAGAAGTTCCGTGACGAACTAAAGAGCCTACTTTTCTTAAAATTTAAGAATCATGCCAATGATTAACCTATATGGATCTATCTAGAATAATGTCGAAATTAAGCTGGTAATATCGAAATCTCTAATTAATTCGAAATACAGTATACCTGGCATAATGTAGCCTAATAGAGAACTACAGTTGGCAGCCCTGGTGACTGAATATATTCTTAGTTCCATCTCTTAAGGTACCGGTACAGGATACAAAATTTGGTTGAAGTCCAATGGATAGCATGGACGTTACATGCAGTTAAACATTGGATCTAACAGCAAGCGAAAGATCATGTTGGCATCAATGACATACATGTATTGGTAAGAAATAATATGATCTATTGTTGTGTAAATTTTGAATGAAATCCATTAGTTAGTATAGAAGTTACAAGCATTTTAAAAATGGACCTATCAGCAGGCTTAGAATCATGTTGGCTGCACTGGCGTAGGCCTATATTAGTTACTCCAAATTAATCTAGAATGCAAGGTACTATACGTGTGCAAAGTTTAGATATATTGGCTTGCATTCTTTCGGATATACCGGTATTGATATTAGGGTAACAAAAATAGAGACAGCATTTATTAACAGTTTGCAGCCCTGGTTGCTCTTAAGAATCGGCATAGTCATATCTGTTATGGTACACATCCCACACACGAAATTTGGTTGAAATCCAAATGATAGTATAGAAGTTACATGTATTTAAAGTTGACCTCTCAGCCGCCTTATAATCATTTTGGCAACACTGCCATGTATGGCCTCCTGGAAATTAAACTGCAATATTATTATCTATACGTGTGCCAATTTTGAAATAGCTCCCATTCATACCTTCCAAGATATCCAACATGGAGCTCAAATTTCAGTTGTGATTTTTCAGCAGTTGGTAGCACTGACATTTTCAACTATGGCCGAGAGATATTCAGGTATAGATATTTACATCTACCAAATTTTGTTTCGATTGCTGCAGCCGTTTAGGAGTTGATAGGGGGGGGGGGGGGGGCACACACAGACAGCCAGAAGAACAGACAGACAGAAGGACAGACAGACACACATTTGCCTGTATATTATAGGATTTGTTTGTGTGTTTCTTCAAAACTCTTTAAATAAGCATATCGTACTTATGTATAAATCTAACTATCTATAAATCCACAAATCAGTATAGCAGTTGCATGCACTTGAACATTGAACATTATATGCATGCATGTACTTATGTTGGTAGCACTAACTTTGATGATTTAATTCCCATTGTCTAAAACATCTTGGATTTGTAGCGTACTAAGTTAAAAGTTTTATCTGTAAGCTACACAATATTCCGAGATATTGACTCTAAGGTTCAAAAGCCTTGTGATCATGAATACACACTCAATTATTGATAGTCCTGGTGACTCTTGTAAAAACCACTGCTTATATCCTAAAACTCAGCAATTTTTTAGCCTATTTTCATTTATGAAAAAATAGGCTTATGAGATCACCTTTATCCGTGTGTCAGTTTGCGTGTGCGTGTATGTGATGATTTTGTGCCCCCCCCCCTAATAACATCTAAACGGCTGGAGCGATTTCAATGAAACTCGGTAAGTTCATAGCTCTATTCCAGGCGACCCCGACCATAAGCCCTTTAAATTTTGTTACGTCTCACCAATCCAACATGGCGGCTGTGCGAAATATTTCACCAGCATTCAATATCTCCGAAACTATTACCGACATCACCCTGGAATTTTGTACGGTGATAAAGGGAACTACTATAAGTTCACTTATGTTACTTCTGAAAATCTGGTAAATACAAAACCAACATGAGGGCCAAGCGAAGTTGCGACTTTTAAATAGACGTTTCTCACGATTTAACCGACCAAACACAATGAAACTTGGTACAGTATATGTTTATACACATTGTAATTCACCGACATCTAACTTCGTTCAATTGTTTACATAACCTCAAGATGGCGGCTGTGTGGAATATTTCACCGGCATTCTATATCCCTGAAACTATTACCGGTATCACCATGACATTTTGTACGGAGATAAAGGGCACTACTGGAAGTTCGTCTATGAGACTTTCAAATACCGGTTAACTAAAATACGAACATGGTGGCCAAGCGAAGTTGAAAGTTTTAAATAGACTTTTCTCGCGAATTAATGGTCCAAACGCAATGAAACTTGGTACAGCAAATGTATATACATATTGTAATGCACTTGTATCTAATTTAGTTCAATTGTTTACGTGACCTCAAGATGGCGGCTGTGCGAATTTGGAAAATTAAGTTTTTATTTCTTGTGTTCTAATCATGCGATCGAAATCAACATTTGCATAATGAACGTACACGATAATCATCATCTAGTAGTACATAACTCTATGGCCTACATATATAAAACTACAACATGGCGACCATCCGAAATGTTTAGTCAGTTCTCAATATCTATTAATCTACTACAGCAATCAAAATGATTTTTTTTAAAGTGTATAGAAGCTATAAGCAAACGTTCACCTATGGGACGTTCAATAACCTGGCGAGCACAAATCCAACATGGCGGCGAAGCAAAATTTAAATATTCAAATGGACGTTTCTTGCGTTTTAACCATTCGAGCCCAGTGAGAAACTTGATACGGTATATGCTTATACAAATTTTAATCGACTGGCATCTAATTCATTTAAATCATTTTCATAACCTCAAGATGGCGGCTGAGCGAAATTTTAAAATCCCGCTTTTATTTCTTGTGTCCTAATCATGCGATTGAATTTTGAATAAAACACCTACACAATAATCTTCATGCAATAGTACATAAATCTAAGGCCTATAATATAAAAATCCAACATGGCGACCATCCAAAATATTTAGATGGTTCTCAATATCTACGAATCTATTACAGCAATCAAACTGACAATTTGTATGTTGATAGAGGCAATTGATATTAGTAGGATATATGAAAATAGGCTATTTAGTTCTTCACGGAACTACTTGTCTAGGTTTGAGCCATGTCTTATGTGGGGTTTCGCCTAGGTCACCAAGCTGGCTCATCAGCGGGCTCTTAGTGTCCCCGCCCAGACCCCACAGGAGTAGCGAACTGCGCGCTACCTCCCTTTATATAGAGTGCAACTGCACTACGTACTTAACTGCGAGAACTAAAAGCTCAAGCAGCCTTAACCTCCCTATGAAGGCTTCCAAAATGATGATATATTGATCAGGCAATATACCATCTTTATATCCTAAAGCATACATTGCACATACAAAATTTTGAAATATTAGAAGCCAGTTTTCAGAGTTGCCTATGTAATCTATTTTTAGAACCTTTTCAGTCGGTCAACACGTGTGTGCCCAAATTACATATGGTGGAGCGGTTATTTCCCAGTGCCTGAAATAAATTACAACTTAGGCTAAAAATCTCTGTGGTAAGCTGCTATCCCTACACCATTGTGCCAGCATAGAGTGCAATGCAGTGAATCATATTTTTTAAATTTATTTATTGAATAGGCTATCCTAACAGTTTGAACCCTATTGTACATGAGTATATTAGGGTTATAGTTTTGATCAGTTAATTATTGGTCCTTAACACAAAATTATGAAACTAGATTATTGTAGATGTGGGGAATGAACATAAGGAACTGTTTGTAACAGCAGGATTTCTAAAACAGGTGGAATAATGGTTTTGAAAGTTCCATATTACAATTGTTGAGATGACACTCAAGTTTGAATCTTGTCCTGCTAAACATGGCACAGTCGAAGAGTAAATGGTCCACTGTTTGAGAAGATCCACAAAAGCGCAAGTAATCGCCTGCAATGTTAATTCTAAAACATTCAAAGAAGCACTTAAACTTTCCATGACCAGAGTGAACCTGCGTAATTATGAATTCGGGCACTAATGTTTTGCACTGGAGTTGGTTTCAAGAATTGATGAGTTCATTAACGTAAGTTCATTTTCTCCAAGAATCATATTCTTTTTGCAATATATTCTCACAAAAGGCACTGTTTAATCTTTATAGGAAAGCAGTTTCCACTCATCATCATTATCAAATTCCAGCTCCAGTCGCCCTGATGCTGTTAATGAGCCCTCGCCACCTTTTCCTGTCCATGAATAGTTGGTCTTCATGGGTCCTTCTCCAGTCTAGCCCTTTGTCTTCAAGATCATCCTTGATTTGGTTCAATCATTTCTTCTTTGGTCTTCCTACTGGTCTTATCTTGTTGAAATAAGCTTTTGGTGTCCTCTCATCTCCCATTCTTTGAAGATGCCCATACCATCCTAATCGTTGCTTCTGCAAATATTTAGTAGCACTGATATCTATGCCAGCCTCTGTCCTGTTTGTTTCGTTCCTTACTCTGTCTCTCCGTCGCCTCCGTAGCGTAGCGGTCAGCATGGTTAGCTGCCGTCCCGGAGGTCCTGGGTTCGATTCCCGGCTCTGCCATGAAATTTGAAAAGTGGTATGAGGACTGGAACAGGGTCTACTCAGCCTTGGGTGGCCCAAATGAGTAGAGGGGGTTCGATTCCCACCTCAGCCATCCTAGAAGTGGTTTTCCGTAGTTTCCCCCTTCGTCTTGGGGCAAATGCTGGGATGGTTCCCACTGTAAGGCCACGGCTGCCTCCTTCCCACTTCCTTGCCTAACCATCCTACTCTTCCCATCCCTTCATTAGGCCCCCTGTTCGCATTGCAGGTGGGCCGCCTGGGCGTAGTGCTGATCACACACCCCAGTTGTATCCCTGACTCAGAGTCTCAAGCTCCAGGACACTGCCCTCAGTGGCGGTAGAGGTGGGATCCTTTGCTTAGTCCGTGGGAAAAGCCAACCCTGGAGGGTAAAACGATAGCGGAAAAAAAAAAAAAAAAAACTCTGTCTCTCCTTGTCCTTTGAAGCATTGATCTTATAAACTTCATTCTTCTCTTCTGGACAGGGTGCATGTTTCTACTCCGTAAGTTAGAATTGAGATGTAGTATGTCTTAAACAGTATATGTTTATACTTCCTGGGCACCTTATTATCCCACAGTAGTGTTCTAACTTGTGCATAGAAGGTGGCAGCATTACTAGTTCTATTTGTTACTTCACTGTTGCTGTTGTTATCCTTACACAGTGTGCTACAAGATATTTAAATTGATCAACAATTTGTAGAGGCTGATTATTCAAGTAAATGGTTGCATTAGACAGTCCTGTTGTCATCACTACTGTCTTACTTCGGCTTATTTTCAACCCATACTCCTTGAGCAGTTTGCCCCCATGCATCCAGTTTTTCTTGTACCTCTCTGGCACTTTCTCCCCAAATCATGACATCATCTGCAAAGACAAGGGCATTTGTTTCATTACCCTTATCTTCATTTATTCTCTTCAGGATTATGTCCATCACTGTGATGAATAGTAAAGGAGACAGTGAACTTCCTTGTTGGACTCCCTGTTTTGTTGTGAACCATCTGCTTTCCCCATTACCTATTCTTACACATGCCCTTGTCTTTTCATACAGCATTTTGATCTTGTTTATCAAGCCTTTTTGGACATTGTGCCAGTATAATAATTAAATTTAAGTTTTGTCTATACATGGTTATGTTTTTTGTGTATCATGTCATGTAAAGGGCAGTGTCAGCCAGAAATAACGCTGCAGTGTTGCATAACGACCAGAATTCTTTAAGAAAAACAATTAATACCATAATAATACTTTAGTAATAAAATCTGTACGTTTGCTTTTATATGTATAGGAATTCGCAATTTTGTTTTTTAATACAGTAATTCAGGAAATATTATTAGTAAGTTACTGTGAACTGTCTGAGAAAACGAAGCTCGGTGTCTAGGAGCGCTCGTCCATTTGGTTGCTGTCAGCCCCGAGCACCGACCAGATCTCAATAGTGAAGGGTATGGCAGAGATGCTAGACCGAGTAAGTCCTATCCCAACAGTCAACTCGGCTGGTCATTGCCCGCTGATTGCAGCAAGGGAACCGAGGCATGGACAGAGACATCCGTCAACTGCCAATACTATGTCTTGCAATGTAATTTGCGTGTACTTGTGACACTCGCAGCTTTCTCTTGCCCTTGTGCATAACACGTTGTTTTATTTATGTAGACTAACTTATAATCCATTTAATCCAATGATAATGTGGTTCTATGAACTGCAGAATTCGTGATGAATGAGGTACATTCGTTTTACCGTGCATTTCAATACAGTTTTCTCTGATATCAAGCAGTCTTTTACCCTACCACCTCCCTCCTCCATTAATTAAAATAGTGCAACACCCAGAACAATTATCTGCCAGCCGCCACTGGTAGAGGGTTGTATTGGTTCAATTCCAATGTCTGTATGTCACATGCATATCACATGTGAATGGCTGTATATAATTCATAAATTTTTGTATTTATAACCAAGGCTAATCTAGACTAGAAATTCTTTTTGTAGTATAATGGCGAAGGGGGTTTAAGGGGAACTCATGTTGGTTTATTGACTTTGTCATTGTAACAATTCATTTTATGAAGAAATAGTATATTACAAAAATTATTGGGAATTACATTTTTATTGACTGTTTCCCAGATCAGTATGGTTTCCTCCAACTGTGGTTGGCTATAGGCTATAATTTAACACCCAAGGGATAAGATGCATTCTTCTAACTGTGTTAAGTGGAGTCAGTGAGACAGGGTGATGAAGGAAGCAGAAGTCCACACAAAATTGTTGATAAGATCCCCATTTGGATTTTGCTTAGAATAAAGCTAAATACCATAGACATTGTGTCATATCTCTACCTGTGCAAAGCTGAGTACCTCTGCTCAGCGGCGGATCCAGGCCTTGCGGGGCCCTGGGCGATACGATAAGGTGGGGCCCACAATAGGAAATAAAAAAAATATCAAATAAAATGGAAAATCTTCAACTAAAGCATGGAAAGTAAACGCACGGAATTAACTACCCCAGGTGGTATCAAATCCACCTCCGCTGTTGGCGGTGTTAGTGGGCCTTTGGAGTCTGGAGAGCCCACACCAACATGCTTTAAGGATGGGTCTGAGCATCCTGGAACCACTAACAACAAGTTCAGACACAAACAACAGAACTACTTTGCCACATTGAACATCAACTCGCTACTTAAGATAGGCAAACTGAAGCATTTAACAGACACTTGGACTAATCACATGATACTGCTCACAGCAATACAGGAAACCAGATATGCAGATGAACATGCCTTTGACTCCCGGGGCTACCGTATTTTCAAAGGAAAGGTAGGACGTAGGAGAATGAAGAACGTACCACAACTGGGGACTGGTTTTATTGTAAGCCATAAGATACTGGATTCAGTTATTGACTTCAGCTCACTCAATAGTCGAGTGTCTTTAATAACCTTCTGGTGCACAAACAAGGTCTACACTGTAGTAAATGTCCATGCACCCATCACTGAGGACAATAAGCGTAGCCCTGAAAATACTGACAAGTTTTGGGAAGAACTAGAGGACATCATCTGCAAGGTCCTAGAGTGTCATACAATCATCTTACTCGGTGACTTCAACACCCAGTTAGGGAAAGAACGCAAGTACAGAGACATTGTAGGAGATTTCCCGGCCCACACAAGGGCAAATAGGAATGGAGAGCGCCTAGTAGGACTTTGTAAAGCTTTCAACTTGGTAATGAAGTCAACGGCATTCAAGAGACTGCCAAGGAAGCAAAAGACCTGGACATCACCTAACTGTCTCTTGGAAGAATTCCAAATAGACCATGTTGCCATCTCAAAGAAGTCCCATAGAGAGATCCAGAATGTTAGAGTGCTAAGAGGAGCAAATTTGGACTCTGACCACTATCTCTCCAAGGTCAAGCTAAGATTTATACCTCGGAATACTAAAAAAACAAAGTCACTCAAACTCAATAAGTTTGATTTAGAAAAACTTTCAAATTGCAACCAGTTCATGGAGAAAATGGAAACCCTGGAATGTAAAACCTGGGATGAAGTGAGGGAGAACCTAGTGAAAGTTGCCACGGAGATTGCTCCATTGCTGAAGCAGAAGAAGCATGCCTGGTGGATGACTCCCTGTTATGAAGCGGTGACACAGAGACAAGCAGCCTGGCTTAAGTGGAACTCACAGAAGAAACAAAACAACAAGGATAAGTTCATAGAGCAACGAAAGTTAACTGCCAGGATCATCCGTCAATTAAAACGGCAGTTTACAAAGGACCAATTGACTCACTTGGATGACGAGTTCAAGAAGAACAACAACAGAAATTTCTACAGAAGCTTTAAACGGAACCTCAGCAGTTATAATCCTCCCAGCCTCCACTTCAGAGGACCGGATGGGCAGATAGCCTATAATGATATAGACAATTGCCACCTTCTGGCCAAGTACTTCGAGAATCTCCTTAACTGTGAATCACCTGACACATTCTTCACTTATCAAGACACCTCAGGCAACCAAACTCTCAACCACCAACCAAAGAAGAAGTGATAGACATCATCAAGTCCTTGAAAAACAACAAAGCATCAGGAGAAGACTCAATTGTAGCAGAACTATGGAAACAAGCTAGGAATAGGACTATAGGCAAGTTGACAGAAATCTTCCATGACATTTGGGAGACTGAAACATTGCCTAGTGACTGGACCTCTGCTTTGATTCATCCCCTACATAAAAAAGGAGACTTGACCGACATCAACAACTATCGAGGAATCTCGTAAGTACCTGTGACATACAAGATCTTTTCTAAGGCCTTATTAAATAGAGCTGAACCCCAGCTAGACCCTCAGCTAGGAGAATACCAGGCAGGATTTAGAAAAGGATGCTCTTGTACAGAACAGATACTCAACTTGAAATCAGTGCTACGACAAGCAAAAATGGCTAGTAAGAAATATGTCATCATTTTTGTTGATTTTAAGAAGGCGTATGATTTGGTTGACAGACCTACCCTCATGAAGATCCTGCAAGAACTAGGACTAGACGAGAAGACACATAACCTTATCCAACAGACTTTAAATAACACCAGGTCACGAGTGAAGTTCAGAGGAGCCCTCTCTGAAAGTTTTGAAATTAAGTCAGGAGTAAGACAGGCAGACGGTCTCTCACCTCTCCTCTTTAACTGTGCCCTGGAAAAGGTGATAGGGGAGTGGCGAAGGAGCTAATTAGTCAGGGGGTACCAAGTGGTATCACTTTGGGACACAAGTGCAATGGGCTCAGTGTTGATTGCCTGGCATTTGCCGACGACCTGGCACTTCTATCTGATTCAATAAAAACTTCTGTGAAACAACTTAATGTTCTCACGCAACAAGCAGCTAAGGTAGGACTACATGTGTCTCATGATAAAACACAGTACATCACAAACATCAGTGAAGCTCCTTGTTCACTGCATTTGGACCAGGGAGAGATCAAGAAACCTGACAGATATAAGTACCTAGGAGAATGGCTGGAACCAAATCTCTCGGAAGCAAGGACATTATCAACTCGAGTTAACAAGTTAAAAATGGCTTATCAACTAACCAGGAACACACATAATAAGAAGTGTCTCTCCCGAAAGACTAAACTGAGACACTACCAGACAGCTATACGTCCTGAAGCCTTATATGCGTCAGAATGTCTAGTATTCAACCGGAAGGGACTCACGGACAAACTCGAAGTACAGGAGAGAAAGATAATGAGGAAGATATTGGGGTCTGTTAAGGAAGGTAATGAATACAGAAGGCGACCTAATCAAGAGCTCTACACGTACTGTGAAAGAATGACGGATGTTGTTAGGAAACGACGTCTAGCATTTTATGGACATGTCTACAGGATGCATCCTACCAGTTTGACCAACCAGCTCCTCGGTTACTGGAAAAGCGGAAGACCAAGTCACCATGATTGTGGGAAGTGAGCAAAGATTTGCAAGAACTTGGAGGGACGGAAAGAGACTTAAAAGACCAGACATCTCTCAGGAAGATGCTTCAGCAATTGAGGTTCCAGGACAAACCGCCAAGAAAGAAAACAGGTGTCCTCTGGACCCAGAAGAGGAGGGAACACCACAGCCAGAGGATGCGTAACTGCTGGGCAAACATCAAAGCCCACTCCAAATGTAACAATTGAACGTCGTGGTCCTTAGATGGCCTATTCGAAACAACAAGAAGAAAGAATAGTTACAATATTTTGAATACACTACAGTACATTTTTAATACTATGAAAGGAACCTTTAAGTCCCCTTGAAGAAAATTAACTAAACTATGAAATATTAAAATATTACTTTGCGACTTTTTTCCCAGCTGAAGTCTTCTATTATTTCACTGAAATCTAAACTTGCTAAACGGTCACGGGAGGTCATAGCTGCACTGAAAAAAGGAATATGAATTATCAATTAGTTTGAAAAGTATAATTATTTAATTAATTAAATTTAAAAAATTCCATGGCGCGGGGACCCCCGGACCGCGGGGCCCTGGGCGGTCGCCCTCCTCGCCCTCCCCTAGATCCGCCCCGCCTCTGCTAGTGATATACCAGTAAGTAGGTTTGGAATTACAGATTAATGAAAGTTAGTTTGCGACTGATAAAAATATTTTCTTCAACATTGGGCCGATGCACCAAAGCCTCCTATTTCTTTATTTTCTAGGAGATGATTGCTTTGATAGTATGATAGTATGGAAAGTGCTGTTCCTAATGGAAAGAGTATTACCATACTATATGTGCAAAACATATTGAAGAGAGAGAGTGGACTCGCTCTTAAATATATGCTGGTTGGTTCTTAAGTTTAGGGGCTGCGACAACGCGGTCATGTAGCCCCGTGTACTTTGGGTGTGTGTAGAATCTGTCTGATAACCGGTGTTAATTGTGATGACTGTATTAGTGTGTGTTATCTGTTTTTTAATTTAAGTACTGCAACTTAGAATTTTTCAAATAGTTCCTACTTTTGCCACCAAGCCCCACCGTCAACGACTACTAGGCCAAGTTGAGAACTTAGCTACTAGACACCACCACAGTCGGCTCTTGGCAACGAACGTAGAAACCTAAGAGCGTTGTTTACATTCTTAACCTATCCAATTTAGCTTCACACAGGTGCAATTAGTGGAAGGTTCTTTAACATGCCATAAATCTATGACATGGGACCGCCAGCTTTACTTCCCCTCCGAAGGAAGGCATACTGAGAGATTTTTAATGCTCTTAAAAAATACGACGGCTTCGGCCGGGTTTGAACCCGCTATCTTGGGCATAGAAGCTCAGCATGCTACCGACTATGCCACCGAAGCTGCCCAAATATATGCTCTATATGCTCAAATATATGTTGGTTGTTATATTCACCTCCTGTGCTCTTGGTTGCAGGCTTTAATCCCTGTTGAGTATATTTGCATTTAGGAGTTCTTAACCTAATTTCAAAAGACATCTTGTTGGTGTCATAAAATAATTAGCAAAAAAGGTTTACTAAATACAGTCCTAAACTCCAAATTGATGGGAGAAGAAACAAACACCGACATCCATTGGTCACAACCGGAAACAGACGGTTATATTCAAAAAAGTACATTTGACTTGTACGGTATACAAAAACAAAAGAAGAACACTATGAGAAATACAAAAACAAAAGAAACACACTATGAGAATTTGTGAATGCAAACTCACACTTCCCCCCATTCACAAATTGCAAAAAAAACTTAAAACAAAACAAAAAAAAATACATAACTAGCCTTACACTAACAACAAACATTTGCACATCATTCCTTGTATGGTAGCAAAGGGCAACATACAGGTCTGGGTTAAAATACAGACATGGATCACATTTGCTTTGATTTAAGCCAAGCTTGACAAGTTGTGCAGTGATACAATTGTGCCAATCTTTACCAGCTTGACACAAACCGTAAATACTCTTGTTGAGTTTTAGCACATAGTCTGGGTATTCTACACTGCTAAAACCTTCTGGTTGACTTACAAATACAGTTTCCTTAATTTTGCTATTAAGGTATGCCGATACAATGTCCAAATGACAATTATCCCATTCATGCTCTACTCCTATGGCTATAAGGGTCCAAATAGTTTTCCTTTTTACCACAGGACTGTAGGATTCAAGGAAATCTGTACCCTTTATCTGACTGAAACCTTGAGCTACTAAACGTGCTCTATACCTAAGTACTTCATCTTCTTGGTTTCGTTTAGTTTTATACACCCTTTTGGTGCCTATGACAGTCTTGCCACCTGAATCTTCTGCAAGTCTCCACACATTATGTTTTTTCAAGAGGGCAATCTCTTGGTTCATTGCTTCAAACCATTTATCTTTGTCATCTCGTGAGGTGGCTTCTTGAAAAGACACCGGATCGTTATATTCTGACCTTAACATGACAATGCGACATTTGACTTCATTACAACACACACACTTACTGGGACGTTTTCTCTCTCTACTCGACCTGCGTAATACTGTGTGTTCAGGCTGTAATGGAGCGTCTATTACGACATTAGAATCTGACAAAGAGGCATCACTATCACTTGTTACAGAATTTTCATTTCCTGATTCGGCTACTTCGTGTTCAAACACGTCACCTCCACAATCTTTCTGCTCGACAAACACTTCTCCAACTGTTCTACGTTCACAATCTATCTGAGTTACAGGTTTTTCCTGGGCTTTTACAGAAAACGGAAATACATCTTCAACAAATTCTACATTCCTGGATTTAATGACACATTTCTTTTCGATGTCCCATACACGGTAGCCCCTCTAGTCATCGGGGTACCCTAGCATTGCACCAACATTTGCCCTTGGCACTAACTTTTCCACATTACGTTTATGGATCCAAACTTTACAACCAAATGATTTTAACATAAGCAATTCCTGGTCTGACAACTTTCTACTCGTCCTCAGTTCAAATGGGATGTTCTTTACAGTTGATGACACACACCTATTCTTTATATAGCAGGCTGTGCTGATGGCTTCCCCCCAAAATTGAACTGGCATGCCTGACTGAATGAGCATGCACCTACTAGTGGTGAGAAGTTGCTGGTTGAGGCGTTCAGCAACGCCATTCTGTTGGGGAGAGTAAGCCATTGTTAACCTACGAACAATACCTTCCTTTTCAAGATAAATGCAAAACTCTGTACTTAAATACTCTCCACCGTTGTCTGAATGGAAAGATTTCAACTTGGTCCCTTGTGCTGTCTCCATTAGGGCATTAACCTTGAGAAACTCATTAAATGCATCACTCTTATGCTTAAGGAACCTTACATATGAGAATCTGGTACAATCATCAGTAAATGTAATAAAATATTTGCTACCTCCAATCGATGGGTGCTCTAGCTGGCATACATCAGAGAACACAACACCTAATGGCTTCTGAGATACATGATCTCTTTCATTAAATTTAAGTCTTTTCATTTTACCTTGTTTACAAGTATCACAATCAAGATTCTTTTCTTTGGGTATAAAATCACGATCTGGAATGTTCAGAGCATGGCCAAAACGCTGATGCCATATTCCGCTAGTTACAGCTTTGTTGCTCTTAGCATACACAACCTCTACCTCGTCATTACAAGCAAATTCTTTCCCTTGTTCTACCATAAAATAATCACAATTTACCTCATACATATTTCCAACAGCCTCACCCGTAAGGAATATACCCTCATGATCTGACAATACAACTTTGCTATCTTTAATGGTTACGACTGCACCTTTCCTGTCAAATTGACCTACAGATATTAAATTGTCTTGAAGACCTGGGACATACAACACTCTTTTCAGTTTCAGAAAAGAACCTCCACACTTGTCAGATAGCTTCATAAGCACACTTCCCATACCACATACACTAACTACGGATCCATCAGCTGTGTCTACACTACCAGAAACCTTTGGGGTGTAATCATACAGAATATCCTTATAAGGTGTCAGGTGCTCAGTGGCTCCTGAATCTACATACCACCTGCATACGCAATCAGATGCATCATCCTTGCTTTCAGTTGTCACATAAGCCTTTACCTTAACACTACTAGCATTAACCTGAACACATTCGTTTGCCGCCTCATCGTCCTTTACCGTGGCAATAACCTCAGGATTCTTAACCTTAACATTTTCCTTGCGTCCATTACTACAATTCCGGGAAGTATGACCCATCTTGGCACAATTAAAACACAAAACTGAACCTTTCTTTCTTGCTTCATGAACTAAATCACAGAACTTCGCAATATGCCCCTGTTCTTGGCACTTGTAGCACATGAATCCACCACTACCTGTTGGCTTGTTGACACTTTTGCTGCTGTTGACGACCCCCTTGGAATTTAGGCGCATGGCTGCCACCATTGCCTTCACGCTTTCACCCTCAGATTCTTCCTTCTTCAGCCTCGCATAAGTCTCCTGTTCTCGCTCCATCTTTAGTTTGTCCAACTTGTTCTTTCTCTCCTCCAACAATAGTTTGGCTCGCACTACCTTTACACTTAAGTTTTCTTCATTGCTTTCCAATGAACGTATCAAATTTTCGTACTCCCGCTTTTCCAGTCCTCTGAGAATAAAAGCAGCTTTGGCCTTATCCGTAAATTTTATACCTACATCGTCCAACCGTGCACACCAAGTAAGCACTTTATCAACAAATGTACGCATGCTGATGTCACTAGTTTTCTTAAAAAGACACAATTCTTCTAACATCGTCACAATTTGAAGGACTCTGGTATCGCAACATGAAGTGAGAAGATTCTGCCATGCTTCCTTAGCTGTCTCCGCTTCTTTGATATCACCTAGGAAAGGGTCGGTGACCAAACCTATGAGCAAGTTTTTCGCGTCTTGATCTTTGCCCAGTTGGGCCTCGGAGTACTCTTCAACGGGTGTATCTTCTACCTCTCCTGTATCGGTCTTTCGTGGGAAACCTTGAACCGCGTCCCCCAGACGCCTTGTTTGAAGCAATGCCTTTGTTCGGGTGCTCCACGCTTCCCAATTGTCGTCCTGTAACCTCACTATTGCAACTACTCGCTCGCTGCTTCCCGTAGCTGCATCCATGTTAGTATGTATACTTAAAATAAAACGTACAAATAGTCCTCACAATAGAAAATCGTCCACAAAATTCACCAAAAACTATCTTGAATGCCCCCCGTGTGGGTGCGGGATAGAATACACCCACGGTATGCCCTGCCTGTCGTAGGAGGCGACTAATAGGGTCGACATGGCCGAATAACTTGCCAGTTTTTGATTTGTTCAGATCCCCTGTGGATGGGGAGGGCAGAATTCATCCACGGTATCCCCTGCCTGTCGTAAAAGGCGACTTAGAGGGGGCCTTATAAAGGTCGATTTTGGTTTTCTGGTCCCAGCTCTGGTTTGACCAATAGAAACAAACATGCATGCTGTTAGGGGAAGGGCCACCAGCTTGGCCATCTGGCCAGAAAGCCTAGACGGTATGCCCCATCCCGTCAGGTGGGTGCGCCATGTACCCTACAGTAGTATCCGCCTTACAACGAAGGTCCCTGCATGGCCGAATACTGGAGCTGAATAAATCCTGTGCATGCCGAGGGGGAAGTGCCTGTTCGAGGCACTGGGACCCCGGGCAATATCTGCTATGCCAGGTAGGTATTGCCTTGGCTGGGTGGCGCCCACAGTGATAGTCCCCGTTCGGAGTGGGCAGTATTCGGGGAGGATTTCGTCCGGGATGCGTAGTAAACGATCACGGACACCTGTACAGGGTGGCACCCTTAAAAAGCCGTCTCTGGAGTGTAGACCGAATCCCAAGGTGTATACGCCTTGGGATGAGGCATTTAATAAGAAGTTCCCTGTTGACAGGTCTCCTCGCTACCTGGTAGCTACCAGGACAGACGGGGGAGATTTTAAACAGGTAAAATCGATCCTATTTTCAGAGGAAATCGAGGGGAAATATCGCGACCTTAACGGGATTTCCAAGCTCCGGAACGGGCAGCTCCTGCTGCATACCGTTGACCGGCAGCAAACCGAAGCGTTGCTGGAATGCACGCATTTCGGCGAAATTCCCGTTAAGGTTGAGAAGCACGATACGCTAAATGAGGTCCGTGGAGTTATATTCCATCGCGACCTCATTTTAAACAGCGACGCGGAATTGATGCGGGATCTGGGGAAGCGAGGCGTCACCAGGATTAGGCGCATCACCCGGAAAATTGGAAATGATAGCGTCGATACTGGCGCTTTCATTCTTCATTTTGAGGGTGATGTAGTGCCTAGGCAGGTGAAGGTCACGTCGTACCATTGCGACGTTAGACCGTACATCCCTCCACCTATGCGCTGCTACAATTGCCAGAAATTCGGTCATGTTTCTGCCAGGTGCACTGCCAAGGCGGTGTGTAGAGAGTGTGGCAAGGGGACACATGACGGTGTGGGGTGTACGCCTCCCCCGACGTGTCCTAACTGCCAAGGAAGTCACTCTCCGCGGTCGAAGCAGTGCCCTGAGTTCTGCAAGGAAGCAAAGATCCAAGAAATCAGAACATTGGATCGGCTTTCATATCACGACGCTCGAAAGAGATACCGTGATATGACTGCACCCGAATTTCCGGTATCTTTCGCGGCTAAGGTGACGCCACCTATCACCCCTGCCACTTTCGTTCCCCGTGCTGTACCCTCGACGACGAACTACTCTGAGATCGTAAAGTCTCCCCTCGCTGTCCAAGCGAGACCTGTCAGCCCGAAGAAGGTTAAACAACCTTCTTCGGCCATTGTGATAAAGGCGCCGGTTATACCATCTAAACCGGCGCAATCGGAGAAGAAGTCATCTTCCTCTCCGAAACGGTCGGAGAAGAAGTCTTCCCCTGCCAACGAGGCAAAGAAGACTTCTGCGACCGGGGCTGGATTGTCATCCAGCCCATCTGATAAGACAAAGATAGTGGAGAAGAGGGGGACGGTTCGTCGCCGTCTCTCTCGCCCTCCTGCTGACGGGGTGGCTACTGTCTCTGCTGGCCTTTCCGCTCCCACTACCACCAAGGGAGCGAAGCCTGCTGAAGCCAAGCCCGTCCGTATGGAGGAACTCCCCTATAGAAAAGAAAATAGATCGGCGGAGGAGAGGGGAGCGGTTCAGCGCCGTTTCTCTTCCTCTCCTAAAGGCAGGGCTGCTCACGTATCTGCTAGCCATCCCGCTCCCACCACTACCAGTGGAGCGGTGCCAGCAGGAGTGACCTTGTTTTATAAGGACCCGGCGTCTGTGGGGAAGGGACCATCTACTTCCCCAAACACACGTCGGCGCCGATCCAAGAAGAAGTCTCTTCGGGGCGTGTCGGGGACAGACACCCAGTCTTCGGACCGGGAGAAAGTCCCTCGACACCGCTCTCGCTCTTCCCCAAGGGCGAGACCCGTGAGGTCCGACGACGACCGTGCGCAACCCAAGAGAGCGCCCGCTCCATTTTCTTCGTCTTCGGACGGAGATGTGGAGATTGAGGTGTGCTCTCCTGCCCCATCATCTCCAACTAGAGATGGGGAAGGGTGGCAAACGGTCAAGCATAAGTAGAAGACCCACTTCTACTTAAGTCCACACCATGGCACTATTACAATGGAACTGTAATAGCTATTCTGTTCATCTCGCTGAGTTACGACAATTAATATCTTCGTTTTCGGCAACCATTGTCTGTCTTCAGGAATCCAGGTTTCGTCCTGGACATGAGACAACAATGCGTCACTTCAAACTCTTCTCTAAAGACCGGATGGACGGAGCTGTGGCCGCTGGTGGCGTCTGCACTCTCGTCCACTCTAGCCTCTTTAGTGAAGAGGTGCCGTTGCGTACTCAGCTAGAGGCAGTTGCAGTTCGTACTTCGTTGCCAGTAATGGCAACAGTATGTAACGTGTACATCCCACCTGATTCTCAGCCGGATTACGACCAGCTGGTGGATCTAGTCTCTCAGCTCCCCCCTCCTTTTCTCCTTCTGGGAGATGTTAATGCCCACAACACCATCTGGGGCTCCGCTACCACTAGCGGTAAAGGGAGAGATTTTGAGAGGTTGATCAGGCGGCTGGACCTGTGTCTGTTGAACACAGGGGAGCCTACGCACTTCTCTATTGCACACGGTACTTATTCAAGTATCGATATTACCCTGTGCAGTCGTGCGCTGGTTCCCCTGCTACAGTGGGGTGTACACGATGACCTTTGTAATAGTGACCATTTTCCAATTATCGTTACTCTTCCGAACCAGAGAGCCATCGAGTTACCAAGTCGATGGCTTCTCCGTCGGGCTGATTGGCCAACTTTCACGGCACGTGCGGTGTTTGCCGAAGATACCTTTGAGAGTGTCGACGATCATACCATTCACATAACGAATGGTATTTTGACTGCTGCTGAGGAAACAATACCTTCCTCATCCGGCAACTCACGCCGGAAGCTTGTCCCTTGGTGGACAGCCGAGATTGCAGCAGCCATTAAAGATCGTCGACGTGCTTTCAAATGCTATCGGAGGCAAAACACTATGGCCAACCTTATCACCTTCAGAAGGATGCGTGCTAGAGCCCGATATCTGATTCGGGAGAGTAAGAAAACGACGTGGGAAAAGTATGTGTCGTCCATGACGGTGAATACTCCTGCATGTCAAGTGTGGACTAAGCTTCGTCGGATCTCCGGACTCCCGACATCACTATCGATACCCGGAGTGTCCATCAATGGGGACATCATCACGGACCATCTCGCCATTGCCAACAGCATTGGCTCGCACTTCTCCAATGTATCCTGCTCCGGGAGTTACGATCCTACATTTCTGACTCTGAAGCGGGAGGCAGAGACTCACCCCTTGTCCTTTGCCACTGCTGCTTCGGAGTCCTATAATGTACCATTCTCTGAATGGGAACTGCGAAGTGCGCTTGCACTGTGCAGGGATACGGCTCCTGGACCGGATAACATACATAATCAAATGTTAAAACATCTGTGCGAATCCAGTATGAAAGAACTGTTGATCCTCTTCAATCGTATATGGATTGAAGGGGAGTTTCCATCTCAATGGCGAGAGGGGATCGTGATACCGATTCCTAAGGCTGGAAAGGATCCCAAGTTTGTAAGCAGCTATAGGCCCATTTGTTTGACAAATGGCCTATGTAAGCTGCTCGAAAAGATGGTGAACCGTCGACTGGTGTGGTTCTTGGAGGATAAAGGTCTCCTGTCTGAGTACCAATGTGGATTTCGCTCTCATAGGTCCACCACTGACCATCTGGTGCGACTTGAGAGCGCCATACAGGAGGCTTTTTTCCGGAAGCAGCACCTAGTCACGGTTTTCTTTGACCTCGAGAAAGCCTACGACACCACATGGCGCTACGGGATCCTTTCCACCCTTCACAAGTGGGGACTCCGTGGTAACTTACCGACTTTCATTGCGAATTTCATGTCCGTCCGACTCTTCCGTGTAAGGGTCGGTAGGACATTATCGCAGTACTATACCCAAGAAAATGGAGTTCCTCAGGGTTCAGTGCTGAGTGTCACCTTGTTCGCGATTGCCATTAATGGCATTGTTGCCGCCGCCGGGTCCGCGGTAGTTCCATCGCTGTATGTAGACGATTTAGCTCTGCATTACAGCTCTGGAAGTATGGCAGTCGTGGAACGGCAATTGCAGCTAGCCATCAACCGGGTCGACAGGTGGGCTCACGACCGGGGTTTTCGTTTTTCAGCAGCGAAAACCTCCGTCGTCCATTTTTGTCGGCTACGGAGGCTACATTTACACCCTGAACTACATCTCAGGGATGCTGCGTTGCCGGTGGTTGACACTTATCGCTTCCTGGGGCTTCATTTTGACAGCAAGTTAACGTGGCAGCACCATATACGGCAATTGAAAATGACATGTCTCAGGAAACTGAACATGCTCAGGTTTCTTAGTGGCACTACGTGGGGGGCTGACCGTGCGGTGCTGCTACGGTTCTACCAAGCCCTCGTCCTGTCCCGGCTAGACTATGGTTCTGCGGCATACGGTTCAGCAAGGCCGGCAACCTTGAAAATGCTGGACAGTATCCACCATAGTGGCGTTAGGCTGGCTACCGGTGCATTCCGGACCAGCCCGATACCCAGCCTACTCGCCGAATCGGGTGTTCCACCTTTAAATTATAGACGCCAACATATGCTGTTAGCATATGCTGCCAATGTGCGTCAAATGCCGCAACACCCGACCTATCAAGCTCTCTTCGGTACCCAAAACCACCAGGGGTACGCCAACTGGCCTCGTGCCACTCGGCCGGTTGGTATTAGACTTGATAGCTCGTGTACCGAAATAGGAGTGGCTGTAGGTCCCTGTATGATCCGGACATCTAGCGAGGTGCCTCCGTGGCAAGTCCCGCGTCCGGAAATTCGGTTAGATCTGCACCGAGGTCCTAAGGTGAACACGGATGCCTCCGTTTACTGGAGGCAGTTCCACAGCATAGTTCACCAATTTCCGGACGCTGGCATTCTATACACGGATGGTTCGAAGGTGGACGAGAAGGTGGGTTGTGCTTACGTTATTGATGGTGCAAATACCAAGATCTCTTTGCCTGAGGCCTGTAGTGTGTTTACTGCGGAGCTCGTTGCCATCTATGAAGCTCTGCAGTTTGCACTACAGGATGCTCGAATCCACTTTCTCGTGTGTACCGACTCTTTGAGTTCGTTGCAGTCAATTGCTACATGTTTCCCGCAACACCCCCTAGTGCAGCGAATCCACGACCTACTAGCCGGGCTGTGCCACGCTGACACTCGAATCACCTTTCTGTGGCTTCCAAGCCACATGGGAATTGCGGGAAATGAGTTAGCAGATCAAGCTGCAAAAGAGGCGGTATCACTACCACCTCGACCAATGGAGGTACCCGCTAGAGATATTCGCTCTCAGTTACGCCTACAAGTTCTGGCTTTTTGGGAGAGTCAGTGGCTAGCTGACCCACTGCCCAGTAAACTGAGAGCGATCAAGGGAACTACTCGCGTTTGGCGGAGCTCCTTCCGGGCCCGGAGAGAGTCCGTCATTTTGTGTAGGCTAAGGATAGGTCATACAAGATCCACCCACTCGTACCTAATGAGAAGGGAAGACCCCCCACTTTGTACCTGTGGAGCCGTTTTCACCGTGGCCCACATTTTCACCGAGTGTGTGGATCTTGCTGACTTACGAAGAAACCTTGGTTTGCAGACGACACTCAAACTTATATTAGCCGATGACGCGGTGGCTGCTGATCGCGTTATCCGCTTTATAAGTGAGAGTGGGTTAGGGCCAGCAATCTAAATTTTCCAGTGAACTTTGACTCAACGACTTGTTCGTTTTTGAATGATAATGTTTTGTTTTTTCCGTAATTTTTGTTTAAGTTTATATTTTTATTTTTATTTAATTGTTTGTTTTTGTTTTATTAATTTTTGGTCTTTTTAAATTTAGATGTCCACCTCAAAATTTTAAATTCAATTCAAAATTTGTATTCTTTAATCTGTGTTAAGAGGGGCAGATGACCTCGTAGTTCCGCCCCTTAAAACAACAATAACTAACTAACTATCTTGAATGCACACTTAACTGCCGTCCACATGTGCGCCGCACATATCAACACCCTTTAACGACCGACATTCTCCCATAACAAAGTCCACACATTAACAGCAATAAGCGTTTAACTGGGCTCATAACCTGTCATAAAATAATTAGCAAAAAAGGTTTACTAAATACAGTCCTAAACTCCAAATTGATGGGAGAAGAAACAAACACCGACATCCATTGGTCACAACAGGAAACAGACGGTTATATTCAAAAAAGTACATTTGACTTGTACGGTATACAAAAACAAAAGAAGAACACTATGAGAAATACAAAAACAAAAGAAACACACTATGAGAATTTGTGAATGCAAACTCACAGTTTGTAGATTTACTTGCAAGTTAATAAACCTCTTTTGGGTAAAATCTCATCACACCAGCATCTCCATGCATGCTATTATTACAAACAATCATAAAAAGAAACCAAGGCAACATAATCAAGTTATGAAGGGGAAAAAAAATGGAAAGGATACATAACTTACCTGAGTAAGTTGATGACATACAGTGAAACCTTTCTTTCTCTGATACAGACACTCCCTAGATAGTAACATAATTTTATGTCCCGAATTAAATTATATCTAACTGCTAATAAAACGAACTCTCTTTTATGGGCACTCTCAGTTACGGACACGGACAACTTTGTAAGGCGAGAAAGTCTGCTTACCCTCCGTTATTCGGACAAAATCATTTGGGTTTCAAATGGAAATTAAATTGTAAAGGACATGCAAACAACAAATCCAACGACTGATCAAGACAGTCAGTGTAGTGAGAGTGAAGGAGAAGAAGAAAGAGAGCTTTCCAAGTGGTGGAGTGACTGAGAAAATGTGCTCTTAGTCGCAGCGATACTGATGAGTTATCATTAATACAACAGTTACATGGTGTATTTGAACAGGGACTTACTCATACACATTTCACTCGACAAACCAACCTGCTTGATTTTCTAAAGATATCATCATAAAATTGTAATTACTATACTGTACTGCATTACTTCTTTTATTTACAGTAATTGGAGATGTGTATACACAAAGCCTTCGATTCTGTGGAGCATAGTTGTGTGCTAGAGGCATTGAGAAGCCAAGGCATACAAAAGAGATATGTCAGACTACTGGAAAAGCTCTATGAAGGCTGCCAAGCGAGGGTAAGAACGGAGAGGGAGGGTGCGAACATCAACTTAGAGAGAGGCGTGAAACAAGGCGACCCCCTCTCACCAAAGTTGTTCACTTGCCAACTGGAGAACCAATTTAGGAAGTTGGAATGGGACAACAGATACGGCATGGAAATGAACGGGGAAAGGCTGACACACTTACGGTTCGCAGACGATATTGCACTGCCAGCAAAATCGGCAACAGACTTGGAACAAATGCTAGCAGACCTGGACACTGTCAGTAAAGAAGTAGGTCTATCTATGAATCCCCTAAAAACAAAACTGATGACCAACTCGCTGGAAGTACAAATCCTCATCAATGGCAAACCACTAGCATACACACAGGAATACGTCTATCTTGGACAAAACCTGTCATTTGACTGCTCCTAGGGGAAGGAAATCAAGAGACGAGCTGGACAAGCATGGAAGAAGTTCTGGTCCTTAAAATTTATATTGATAGACAAATCCCAGAAGATAAGTCTAAAGTCAGAAGTGCTAGGAAAGTGTGTAATGCCGGTATTGCTATACGGCTGTCAAACCTGGGCTTTAACAGAGAAGCAAAGGCAAATAATCCGGGTATGTCAACGCAAAATGGAACGGAAGATTCTTCATGTTTCCTTGAGGGACAGATTACGAAACGAGGAGATAAGAAGAAGAACTGCCATGAAAGATGCCGTGACAACAGCTGACAGGCTAAAATGGAAGTGGGGAGGCCACGTGGCCAGAATGAAAGACGATCGATGGGCGCACAAGCTAACGGTATGGGACCCCAGAACAGGAAGAAGAAACGTGGGTAGACAGAGGACCCACTGGAAATACTCAATCGTAAGGAAGACAGGCAAACACTGGACGAGGATAGCAAGGGAGAGACAAGAATGGAGACGTATGGAACTATAAGAAGGGAAGAGAAGGAGAGCTTAAACAACGAAAGGTACTGGTAGACAGCACACCTATGACATCAAAGATACACTTCTGCAACCTGTAACAAGCCAAACAACGCACAAGGTCAACGACAACAAATAAGCACATACAAAGACACGACAACTGGCCCCCGCCACCTTTGTAGAGAAGAAGATGTAAAGCGAAGTGAAATGTAGTGTAGTGAAGTGTAACAAGTAGAGTAAAAACTTGTACACCACTCCTTAGGACTTGCTCGCCTAACGAGTTTAAACAAGAGCACGTCCCTGCTCGCAGGAGGCCTTTGCCCTTATGGGATTATCTAGGCTATATTTATTTATAACCTAACTATAGTACAGTATTGCATTGTTATTTCTGTCTTGACTCAATTTTGTTTTTGAAATGAGGCCCCTCCCATTTAAGGACACCTCCCAGGTACGGACAAATTTCGTCCGATTAGTGTCTGCAATTGAGAGGTTTCACTATACATGGTATACACACACATACCACAGCAGGACACATAAAGAAAGCAAATCAACATAAGTCATCATCGGTTATTATGCTGTTTGTGGTTGTTCACTATTGTACTACAAAAGTTATTTCTATCATAGAATAGTGCCCTAATGGCCTTGGATTAAAATTAAAATGTTCATGAAATTATATATGTTGTTTGCATGTGACGCATGATCATTGAACTCTACTTGGGGATGGTCTGAGGGGTTGAGTGAAAAGGGTTGCATCACAGGTATGGGGTATGGAAGCTTCCTAATGAACCCAGGGTCAGTACTAGAACTAAGAATAAATCGGTGTGATGTATCTGAGTCTCTGAGAGCAAAGAAGGAGGTTGATAATTTTGAATATGAATCACTCATATAAGGCATTGTTATGGAATTGGTCATGAGTGGGAATGGGGAGGTACTTATTATGCTGTTTTTGGTTGTTCATTTGTGTGGAAAGAGAAGTAGATGTGAGGCAAATATAGAAATCAAAGCAGCTCTTGCAGATAGATCACACTTTTAGAAAAGCAGTTACTGTGACCTTGGATGGGGTAACCTATGTCATCATGAGGTGAGGTGAAAGTGACAATAGCATTGGAGCAAGACTCTACTCTGGTATCCAAAGTTGGAACTACTTGAAATTGAACGGTACTTGTAGCACACCCCATGGGTGTCCGCATAGAAGTAGCTACAAACTCTGGCGAGCCGAACATGTCCTCGGACACTCCCGGCACTAAAAGCCACATGCTAAATAAATAATAATAATAGTAGAATAACCTAGTAATAAGATCACTGACACCGCTGTAAAGGTTCTTGTGTAAACGTGCCGTTGGGATTTGACCAAAGCAGTTAACATGAGTATACTCCTTCCTTGGTTGAGTGGTTGTACAAGGGAAGAGCGATCCTTCCTGTCTCACTGCCTGTGAACAAATGGTCTGACACCTCGGGCACAAGTCTAGGTAAGTCTCAAAAATGAATCGTTCTTCTTCTTTAAGTGCCATCTTCTCTCAGGAGGTTGGCAACCATCATAGAGACTCTTGCTTTAGATGATGCAGCACGAAACAGCTCAATAGTGGAACAATTGAACCAAGTTTTCAGATTATTGATCCAAGAAATGCATCTTCTTCCAGGTCTTCTTTTGCCTTGTAACGTTCCTTGAATGACCAGCTGCAGCAGATGATATTTCTCTCCTCTCATCACATGACCCAGATACTGCAGTTTTCTAATTTTGACAGTATTTAATATTTCCTTTCTCTTTCCCATCCGCCTCATCACCTCATCGTTGGTGACCTTATCTTTCCAACTCAGCCTCAGTATCCTTCTGTATGTCCATAGCTCAAATGCCTCCAATCTGTCCATTTCTCTTTTCTTTATGGTCCAGGTCTTAACTCCATAGAACAAGGTGGAGAAGACATAGCATCTCAGAAGTCTAATTTTTTATGTAAATTAAGGTCTCTGCTACAGAACACTCTCCTCATTTTATTGAATGCATTTCTGGCTTGACCGATCCTGGACTTGATCTCCTCAGTACAGTCAATGTAGCAGTTCACATTTGTTCCTAAATACTTGTACTTTGTAACTTGCTGTACTGTCTCCTCATTGATTATCAAGCTCTCTTGATGTTGTGTTCGTGATACTACCATAAAATGTGTCTTACTGACATTAAGTGTTAATCCCCATTGTTCACTTGCCTCCACGACTTTGTGAGTCTTGTAGGCTTTCTGCGAATAACAACGTGTCATCTGCAAATCTTAAGTTACAAATCGTTACAAATTAATAAAGTCTTAAAACTAAAATTAGTCCTCTCTAAAGCTCCCTTCACTATTGTACTACAAAAGTTATTTCTATCATAGAATAGTGCCCTAAAGGCCTTGGATTTTAATTCAAATTTTCATGAAATTATATACTGTTGTTTGCAAGTGATGCATGATCATACGCACAGACAGGAATTGAACCTACATTATTTTGGCATGAATTGCATACAGTTGAAATAAGAAAATTTCTTGATTCTCAACAATCTATAAGCTAAACTTTAATTTTATTAATATTGATTGCCGATTACATGTTACACCTGTTGTTAATTAAGATTTCTTAACAGTTTATTCCAAAAAGCTGCACAGGTCTGGGAAGCATGCTATTCAGGATGCGTACAAATATTTTCCTCTGTGTTCAAATGCGAATCAAGCACCAGTCTACCAGCGAGAACAGGTGAAGATCATAGTGCATGATTTAATGTGATTTAATATTTGATATACGGTACTATACATGATGTTCTTTTGGGTTTATGACGTGTAAATTATACAATAATCATAAAATAAACTATTATAAGCAATGTGAAATAACAACAAGAAGTTTGGCGGAGAACTCCTTCCATGTCATGCAATTCTGCGTCTCTTTTGCATGCACAGAGTGTGCAAAACATTCTGTTCTTATTTAATATTACTATAATTTAAATGCTATTAGCAGGAATACCCATTTTCTGAACAGCCTTTGGTACTTACCGGCCAAGAACAAACATACTGTATAATCGCACATTCCGAATGTACTTATGTTATTGTTATGCATCTGACCAGCAGGGACGAACTGAGTGCTGGGAAACATATGCGCTCAATATTGAAACATTTTTCCAGGAATTGAACTTTCACGACCATAATGATGAGAAATGAAGCTATTAGGTCATGTAATGCACAAATAGTGCAAGCCAAGTAGATGGAAGCTAGAGAATTGAATTGTTTGACCTAGTGTCGATTTGAACCTGACATTTTAAATCTCTAACATCCATCTACATGGCTTGCACTATTTGTGCATTTGCATTATTGTGATATGCGCTGGGAGTGAAATGGGATTTATTCGAAGGGCACAGTTGATTTATGAATCGAAGACTCAGCCTCAAGATTACTATGATGAAATGAATAACAGGAATTATAATAAGTGGTTACAGGAGCGACTCATTCCGAATCTTCTACCTGGGTGTATTGTTGTACTCCACAATACATAATATCACACCATTCAAGAAATTCAAGCTCCCGCCCTTGCTTCTTGCACAGACAAAATACTGTCATGGTTAAAATGTAACTATATTACAGTTGCAAAAGACATTACCAAGAGTGAGTTGTTAAAAATTGTGAAACGGTACAAACTGGAGCCCGTGTACACCGTGGATAGGATTTTGAAAGATAATGAGTGTTCTATTCAATGGTTACCACCCTGTCACTGTGACCTTAACCCTCTCCGTGCCACGCGCCGATCAGATCGGCTCTCGATGCTCGCGCCAAAGCAGTTTCAATCGGCGTGCTGTTTATGTTATAGTTTGTAGATTTCTGTAGGCATATGTTCGTGATTATTTCATACTGTTGGAAAGGTGAGGTTCGAAGCTTGCCTGTGCGGTGTTTACTTTTTTCCTTCAAAGTGCGTTACGCGATAGGTTTCAGTTTGTTTTCATGCCCCCCCCCCCTTTGCGCTCCCCCAATCACGCACTTTCCCGCCAAAATTGTGGTGCAGTTGTTTTCTTCTTGTTGAAGTTTTCTGCCTACAGATGTATCTAAGAACTTTCTACAGCTGTAAACGTGGTGTTTCTTTGAATATGACTCTTAGGTGTCATTCATTTAGCACCAAAATTGTTTTTTTTTTACAAAAATAAAAATAAAAATGAAAAATTGAACAATTATCAGAATAACCTCTATTAAAAAGGTTTAGATGCCGTATTTACTTTTATGAACTTATTGTATGAAAAAATGAGGTATTGGTTATAATGCAAAGCCAAAAAAAAATGATTTTATCGTTGGAAATGTGGTATTTATGTTTTATTATCGAATAGTCTGCATGACCATTGAAAATGGCTTGGCATTCTTGGCAAGTATTTCAGGAAATGGCTTGGCATTAAGAGGGTTAACCCTATCAAACTGATATAGAATATAGTCAAACAGAAGATAGCTGCGAGCAATGTTAGCAAATTGTCTCTATCAACTCTGAAAGATTGGACAAAAGAGTGTTATCACGTTAGGAGGACTATTGGTGCTTGATGTAGAGTGTACCTGGCTCTCCCAATTTGCTCCGTACTAGCCCAACTCGCTGATAGACTCATGTTAACAGAGGACAGCGCACTCACTTCAAAACAGCAAAGACTCATCAAATGAGTAATACCATGTTATCAATTAAATTTATAACTTAATCAGCACCAAAATAAATGTTATTAAGACAGCTTAATAGTAGTTATTTGATATTATTTCATGACATTGAAGAAGAGAAAAGAGAACTAAGTTGGTTTTTGAAAAATTGTTGGACCATTATCAGGTCATGAGAGTTATATGGAAGGAAAGGAGAAGACTGGAAAGAGGGGATAATTGTGTAAATTTTTAAGAAAGGCAACAGCAAAATAGTCCAGAACTATAGGGGAATCACGTTGATGTGCCATGCTGTGAAGATATTTGAGAAGATCCTGGAAAGGAGAGTGCGGAGAGTAGTAGAAGAAGGGTTGAGGGAGGAACAGTGTGGATTTATGCCAGGAAGATCAACAATGGACCTGATTTTCAGCATAAGACAGCTCCAAAAAATCACTATGATTATGGAAAGGATTTGGTAATAGTGTTTCTGGACATCGAGAAGGCATATGATAGCTTAGATACAGGAAAGGTGTAGGAAACCCTACAGAAAAAGAGAGTTAAAAACCAAACTGTGGCTATAATAATGGAGATGTACCAAGGAAATATGAGCAGTGTGAAAGTTGGGGAAGAGAGGCCAGACTGGTTAAAGCAGAAGAGTGGCTTGCAGCAAGGGAGTGCACTATCTCCACTGCTTTTCATCTCTGTGATGGATGAGGCAATGGTAGAAGTGGCAGCACAAATCGGAGAAGAACATATGAGAGCACTGGTGTTTGCAGACGATCTAATGATATGGAACAACGGGGAGGTAGAGGTATAAGAAAGGTTCAATGTATGGGTTGAGATAGTAAAATAGTATGGCTTGAAATTTAATGCAAAGAAGTGTGATACGATGGTGACAACAAAAAATAGGGGAAGAGTAACAACAGATATAATGATAGGAGGAGAAGTACTAAAGAAGGTGGATAGTTTCAAGTATCTAGGAAGTGTAATAGAAGTACAGTAAGTGGTAGAAATGACAAGGAGATCAGTGAGAGAGGAAGGCAAGCTCATGGATTCCTGCAGAGCGTGAGAGGTCTGGTATGGTGCGGGGACGTACCCCAGAGGAGCAATCGGGTATTGTATCGAACGTAGTATGTCCCAATAGTCACCTATGCATCAGAAATGTGGGTCATGAAGAAGAGACGAGCAGGATCCAGGCTTCCGAAATGAAATTTCACGAAGCAAATTAGGAATAACAAGAAGGGATAGAGTAAGAAATGAGAGAGAGAGAGAGACTGTGGAAGAGAATCCCTTACAAGAGATCATAGAGAAGTCAAGAATGAGTTGGTAAGGACATGTTAGGAGAATGAAGGAGGGCAGGATACCAAGGAGGATGCATGAGATGGAAATGGAGGACGAGAGACCAAGAGATGGGTGGATTGTGGTTGTGGAGGAAGGAGTGCAGAAAAGAGGAGAGGAGTGGAACAGAGTGAGGAGTGAAAGGTGGTGGGAAGATAGAAAACGATGTAGAGGCTTATGTTCCAAGCAGACCCAGCCAGGGGCTGGAAACTGTAGAAGATGATGATGATGATGATGCTCGATGATCATTGAAACTACAGTAAATAACAAAGAATTACATCACTTTAAATCAAGAAAACATGCCCACTTCAAGGAAAACAACAGGATCAATGACAACACACTTTTAAATATGGTAACATAATGGACTGACTAAAACTTTAAATAAACAATGAGTCCTCAATTGTATGACATGAGTTTGTGTTCTCGTACAAACATTTTTAGAAATCAAAAATAAGTGTGTTAAACTGGTTGGTTCTTAAGTTTAGGGGCTGCGACAACATGGTCATGTAGCCTCGTGTACTTTGTGTGTAGAATCTGTCTGATAACCGGTGTTAATTGTGATGACTGTATTAGTGTGTGTTATCTGTTTTTTTTTTAAATTTAAGTACTGCAATGTGTATAAACTGTTTAAACGATCTTACATATGTCTGAAATTATTAATGTTAAAGTGTGAGAGATTATGTTAGGTAACTGAAGAAGGATTTTATAAGCCGAAACATGTCCTACCACTAAAGTAAGAAATAAAATTGTATTGTAAAGCGGAACATAGATTTCTCAAAATAAACAATGAGTGACGCATGAAGTGATATGCCTAGCACCCAGGACTACATTATAAACAATAGTCGAATAGTTATCGAGAACACCTGTAGGTCGGTTTGCCACAATCATATTTTCGACTTCTTCTGAACGTTTCTACTTTGTTTCTTTGTCTCATGACTACGGTCTTGATCCGCTATGATTTCCATCAGGAAGCTCTGTGCCAACTCTCTGACACTACCACTTACACCCGTCTCAACCAAGATCCCTCCCAGTCAGAGAACCAACACCTTACCACCTACATCCACTCCAGTGGCTCTCATGTGGACCTATCTGACACATCCACAAAACTCCTCATCCCCAACAAACCCTGCACACTCAAATTCCACATGCTGCCCAAGGTACACAAACCCAAGAATCTTGGCCATCCTGTTGTGTCTAGTCGAGGTTCCTTCATGGAACATCTTTGTTGACCAACACTTCTAACCAATTGTCCTCTTCTTTGACTACACATACCGCGGACGAATGCAATTGGACACATTGCCAACACAATAGAAATACTGATATAAAATTATACAATCAAATTAACAACATAATAATGGTGTAGGTACAAAAATCAAACTGTTATGGGAGTGCTCATAATAATATTGATTAAAAAAGAAATGTATCAATCAATCTGCTAATTGAATACTTTTACAAATACAATTAAACCCTTAATAGCAGCCACAAATGTAAGGACAAGTGAACAATCATGCATGTCGAACACAGTCGGATGGAAACATTATATTCATGTGTACTTGGGCTGGAGTTTTCACTGGAAGGAAGAACTATATTGAATGTACGACCAGTGCTCTTTCTAGGTGACTATTAATGTAGCTTAATAGGAAGATCTGAGGTTCATTTCCAGCCTTTCAAGGCTGTAAAAACACTTTCAGTTAGTTAGTACCACAGAGCTTGTAGTTTTTAGCTATTTTCATCATATGAAAAAGTAGGCTTACGAGATCGGTTTTTGTCCGCGTGCTTATGTGTGTCCCTAATACAATCTAAATGGCCAAAGCGATTTCAATGAAACTCGGTAAGGACATACTACCACCCAGTCCAACCTCGACCGTGCCTTTCAAATTTTAATACGTTTCACCAATCTAACATGGCAGCAGCGCAAAATATTTCGCCGTCATTCTATATCTCCGAAACTATTACTGATATCACCCTGAAATTTTGTATGGTGACAGAGAAGTTCCGTTATGTGACACATACAACCTGTTAATTACAAAACCAACATGGCTGCCAAGCAAAGTTAAAATATTTAAACAGCAAATGTTTATATAAGATTCCATCTATTAGCATCTAATCCAATTTAATTGTTTTCATAAACTTAAGATGGCGGCTATGCAAAATTTTAAAATTAAGTTTTTATTATGTGTGTCCTAATCATGCAATCAAAGTGAACTTTTGTATAATGAACCTATGCAATAATCTTTATCTAATGGTCCATAACTCTATGGCAGTGATGAGCAAAGTACGGCCCACGGGCCAAGTGCGACCCTTGAGCTAGTCTAATCCGGCCTGCGACATGGTTTCGAATTATACTATCTACAATTACATATAGGCCATATTTTCTGTTCTGTATACCTAGAAGTGAAAAACTGTTTCAATCTCATTGTGTTTATGCGTTTTGTGTAATAGAGTTGCAGCTAGAACTGATTGAGTTACAATGTAACAATTAATTGAAGCAACTATTCCTCAATGTTTCGAAAATAGAGTTCTACACAAGGCCCTACCAAAATCAAGCTTCCCAAACTTGAAATCTCATGCACAGAAGATAACTGCCATGCTCGCATCTTCCTATATCTGTGAACAGGTGTTTTCTACAATGAAGGTTCGCAAAAATAGCGTCGGAAATATATTGACAGACCACCATTTAGCTGCGCTACTAACAATCAGCTCATCTCAGTTTCAACCAGATAAGAATGAAATCAATACATGCACATATTTAAATCATTCAAAAATTTCAAATGCTTAACTCTAGCAAGTGGTTTGGTGAATCCTTCTGCTTTCATGTCATGTCAGCTGATTTAATATACTGTACTTTTACTAATTTATCCTTAATTAGTTGCTTCACAAAATGATGTCTGATATCAATGTGTTTTGCTCTATCGTGATATCCTGAATTATTGGTAATATGAATCGTACTCTTATTGTCAACATAAATTTGAAAACATTCTTCCAACCCTTTCAATTCTGATAACAGGTTTCCCAAAAATAACGCTTCTTTACAACCTTCGCTCAAGGCTACATATTCTGCTTCCATGGTTGATAAAGCTACAGACTGCTGCATCTTGCTTTTCCAAGAGACAGTCCCACAAAAATCAAACACATATCCAGAGAAGGATTTACTATCTGAATCATTACCATAGTCAGCATCAGTAAAGCCCTGAATGATTACAGAGTTCTTTGAGTAAACAATACATAAGCCTTTAGTACACTTGAGATATTTTAAGACTCTCTGAGCAGCTCTCCAGTGTTGCATAGATGCATTGGAGTTGAATTGGCACAACAAGCTTGTTGCAAAAGCTATATCTGGGCGTGATGTTACAGCCAGATAGTTCAAGCAACCCATTAAGTTCCTATAAGGGATTCCTTCATGTATTTTACTGGAATCATTGACAGGATCAAATTTAACTCCTGTTTCCAAAGGAGTGTCAACTGGGTTACAATTTGACATGTTAAAGTGGTGCAGCACCTTTTCAATGTAGTTTTCCTGATCCACAAATAGCTTCTCACCTTTCTTCCTGATCCTCATTCCCAACAAACTACTAGCTTCCCCTAGATCTTTTAATTTGAATTTTTCTCCCAATTTTCTGCTTAGCCTCTTCCTTTCTCTGGAATCATTAGTTACAAGGAGCAGATCATCAACATACAATGCAATTATAGACAAGTAACCATCAGCCTTTCTGAAAAACAAACATGGTTCTTGTTTGGAATATTCTGATAACCAATGTTTAAGAGTCGGTCAACACGAATGTACCCAAAAAGAGCTGGGTTATGTCCTAATCCTGAAATAAATTACATGAGATTAATAAATACACTAGGATGACCAGTTTCGATCGTCAAGCGATCGTCATCAGATCCATTACACTTAGGCTATAACATCTATGTTTGAGAATACAGGTGAAAAATATTTACAATGTGTATAATTATTTAGTTGCAGTATTGATAATGCAACTGCCAGTGTATGTTAAATGTAGTATATCTAATGTTAGGTGAAATGCTAAAATGGTGATGGAAATCCAGAGTTTGTCTGTTTGGGGTGATTATATGGTTGTAAAAAATCAACTATGGTTATACTGTAATAATATAGGCTGATACTTATCCGGTTGTCTTCCTGGCTGGGACTCCGAGCAGTTTCGTGTTCACTCTAGCACCAGTTGTGGTCGACTGAACCCGGGTGTTAGCTGGATGAAACTGGTTTTTCCTTTCTCCCCCCTTTGTTCCTATGTTCTGTCTGAGGTCAGTGCAATGTTTATTTGTGTGATGTTGCCAAATCTAGATAAGAATGTATGTTGTTGAATACAGGAAACCGTGGAACTGTCTTCGCCACGGGTGGACTAAAAAGCCATTCAACTAAGCGCTGCCCGGTCTATTGAAGACGTCCCGGCACCTTTAATACTGCCGCGCATACCGGCCTAGGTTTATTGCAGACAAAAGTACATAGTACACCTGATCCAGATACCATTTACCTATTAACCACCGCTATTTCCCCCCCTTTTTTTTTATCTAGCTTGGCTGTATCGCTAAGTTGTGTCATGTTTCCGACAGGGTGTGTTTTTTAGTAGAGTGAAAAGGGGTGAACTGTCCATAAAAGTGTGTTCATTTAGTGATACAGCCAAGCTAGATAAAAATAAGGGGGGAAATAGCGGTGGTTAATAGGTAAATGTGTAACGTGTTTTTCGAGGGGTTTTTATGCCACTGGCATAAGTCAGTAGGAAGCCATTCTATATTTATTTACGCGGCAAATTGTTCAGCCAAGAGAATTTTTCATGTTAATTTATTATTATAATTAATTTATTATAATTATTATTAAGATATTTTCGGAGCATTTTATAAAAATTATAAGCATACAGATAGGTTTTCTATGTCTTAGAAAACGCTATCAAGCAAATTATTACGAACGACAATATCATAGAAAGTTATGTGATTACGGAATTTAACGGAGTTTCGTCAGTTAGGGTATATCGAGAGACGTGACTCACTGGGAATTCAAGTACACGCTTAATCTTGTCGGGAAACATGACGCAATCCTGGGTCGCAGCGTCAAGGAAAGGCGGATATATGGAACGGAAAACGACTTCTCCCTCTCGCGCGCCGTGTGTAATGAGCCAGAGGAGGGGAAGTCGCGGGATGCTCAGCCAATCAGTGGAGACCATGTAAGCTGGAAGTTGGGACTGGAGTGGGGATGCGACGGGTGCATATATCGTTCAGCGCGCCGTGGAACGAGGACAATCTGTGTAGAACTTGCCGAGTACAGTTGCAAGCGGGAGTCGCTCCGATGATCCGTGGAGTGGAGGACTAACTTTTGTAAAACTTAACCAGTGTGGTTGTACGAGTGTTTGGGTCCGATGTACGGACCATAGAATTATCTAATCTACCAGAATATCATCAAATATCGACGGAGATGGAGACGTCCAGGAGACTGTGGGAAGCTCACAGCATCATCCAGTACGAGGGAAAGGCTTCGGCCATTTCCAGTGGTAAGCGCGAATGACGCAGAAATACGCAATCTCTCATTTCTCTTTGTTTTATATTTCATATTTCAGTAACTTCATAGCTTGGAAATAAGAGTAAAATCAATTTATCAGACTCCGTTTTCAAACTGCTACATTTGTCGCCGACAACTTGGGGCTGAAAACCTAATAACATTTGTGGAAGGAGAAGGGTATATATTTCTGTGCCTGTATTTTGGGGGTTATTTGTCTTTATCAGTGTATATCATTATGGGGGATGAGAAAGAAAGACAGATGAGGTTACGTAGTGGTCATCAACTGGAGAGTGATGATACGAGCAGTATGTCGAGTGATGGTAGTACCGGGGTTGCGGAGGTAAATCCCGATACTGAAACAGGGAGTGTAGGCGGCCAACCAGAATTAAAAACTTTACTTCTCGAGTTCATGTATCAGAACAAAGTTAGTAGTGATGCCTTAAATGCAAAATTAGAACAGAATAATGCAAGATTAGAACAGAATAATGCAAAATTAGAACAAAACAATAGGGAAAATAAAGAAAGTACAGAAGCTTTAAATGCAAAATTAGAACAGAATAATGCAAAATTAGAACAAAACAGTAGGGAAAATAAAGAAAGTACAGAAGCTTTAAATGCAAAATTAGAACAGAATAATGCAAAATTAGAACAGAATAATGCAAAATTAGAACAAAACAGTAGGGAAAATAAAGAAAGTACAGAAGCTTTAAATAAAAAATTAGAACAGAATAATGCAAAATTAGATAAGAACAACAAGGAAATTAGTGTGAAAATGGAGCAGATTAGAGGAGAAATCAGAGGAGTAATGGAAGAGAAGGTTAAAGAGATCATTGCAGATGTAGACAAGAAATTAGGAAAAGTACAGGAGGAGTTAGAAATTAGAATCAGTACACAGGCTGAAAATTTAAAAGAACTAGTGCAACTGGAAACACAGCAGGTCAAAAAGCAATTGGGGGGAGAAATTGACAAAATTCAGGTAACAACTAAAGAGGTTAAGGAACAGCTGGGGGGTAGAATTGAGAAAGTCCACTCGCAAATAGTTGCAGAAGTAAATGATTTAAGAGAGAGTAATAGAGAGAGCATTAGCAAGATTGAGGAGAAACAAGCAAAGCTATATGATAAAGTAGAAGAATCAGAAGGAAACATTAAATTAACAGTAAACAGTATTGAGAGGAAGGCTGAGGAGAAAATCGCAGAATTAGAATTAAAATTAAAAGCTAGGATCAGGCAAGAAAATAGTCAGAATAGGCCAGTTTTTGTGAATAGCTCACACAGGGAGGTAGAACTGGGTAAGTTCAGCAATCGACAGGGGTGCCCAATGGAGTTCATGAACACTATAGAAAATAAATTCGGGGAGAGGTTGGAAAATGGTAGTATTGAGTGGTGCCAGGTAGTTGAAATTTTAGAACAAGTGTTTGTGGGGGAAACGAGGAATTGGTTTGCTGTCTACAGAGACAAGTTTACTGATATTAATGATTTTAAAATGAAATTCTGTGAAAAGTTCTGGAATGAGGTTATTCAGTCGCAGCATCGTGAGGGAGTAGTGTGTGGTAAATATAACCCTAAAGGAAGCTCCACCATGACCGAATACTTTTTAGGGCAGGTATTAGTGTGTAAATATCTGGATGGCTTGAAGGAGGAAAGTGATGTGGTAAGGTTGCTACTTAGGCACTTTCCCTATAGGATCAAGGAGGCTGCTTGTATCCAGAATGTAAAGACTATATCACAAGTAGAAAATTTGTTAAGCACATTTGATGCACTAGGCAGAGGGTGTTGTGTATTCTTTGAATACACGGTACGTGAGAATCTACTTTTTTAATGCTCTTTGCATGTCCATTTCTTCCTTTCTTATCAAACACCAACAGTGATCTTCTATTTTCTCTTTGTTGATGGGCAAATCTCTTATGTCTTCATGAGTCTGTTCTAGATATATATCTTCTGTGGCCCACCTAGCGTCATCTCGCAGCCAATCTCTGAAGCTCCTCAATTCTTCCTGGTGCAAGAAGACTTACTTATCTATCTCGCCACCAGATCTTGTTACCATGGCCAGCTATTTTCTCCATGAGCAAGAGAACTACGTCTCACCATGCTGCGCTAGTATCATCTGTTATCAACTCTTTGAAGACCGGCTCAGCAAGAGAAGATCAATTTTTTGTTGTAATGTTTGTTGGGGTTCGTATAATGGATAATCAGTGATCGTGAAACACGGACGTCTTACTTAGCAGCCATCTTTTATTACACTAACTTATATCAAAGAGCTTCAAACATAAAGAATAAATACAAGAAATAAACCAAAGTAGAAATACATGAAATAAGCCAAAGATGTCCATCTTCTCAGTCCTCCACATCCTCCCCACACTGGTCTATCTCGAGAGGGAAGACCAGCTGTACAGGCCGACTAATCTTGGCCCCGTTGGCCATCTGAAGGATGAGGGTTCGCACCTTGTTGTCCCTGCCTGGTCGCCTTTCAGTTATTCGCGCCTTCTGCCACATGTGTCTAGGTCGCATGTCGTCCTGTAGTAGTACTATATCTCCTACTCGGCACTCCTTCGTCTGTCCATTTGGGCGGTGGAAAAGGGTATGCTGCACCCTTTTTGGGATTTCGAAAAGATGTAAGGTTTCGGACACAGGGATTGAATCTTGGGTGATGGAAGAGACCAAGATTAGAATTTGCCTTTGCGTTTATTAAAGTTTTTAAACAGCATATAAAGTTACTCCTAATAAAAATAGTTTTAAGAATTAACAAGAAGAATAATAAAAATGCAAATTTTCAAGTTTCTCCAGGAAACGGAAACGGTTAACAAAATTCCCTCATGAGGGATTAAAAATTTATATTGTTCATAAAAAGAGAGACATAATTATAAATACCTAAACGAGGAACTCTTAATGATTAACCATGATGAATATGATACCACCTTTCAATGAGGTGAAAATACATAACCCTTTCTTTAGGCCAGCAAACCCTTGGCTGGAAACAGTTGGTTGGTCCGCAAGGGGCTGATGCTTTGAAATGGCAGTTCTATTTGCCCGCACAGGGCTGATGCTCGTGGTTAATGCGCCCACACTCCAGCAGCGCTGGTTCAGAGCCAAGGTTTTGGCGATGTTCAGTCGTGATGACGAGAGTTGACCAGCAGTGAGATGTTTCTTGGTATTAACATCTCCGCTGGTTCGAGAAGTTGTCTTTTCCTTAGGCAGACCTTGAACTGAGTACAGCGTTTGTAGAACATGCCCAGCCGCCAGCTGGAGCAAAGGTTGGCCTGGAGCCTAACTCCGTGATGACGTGACGCAGGGCCTTCGGCAAGACCGTGCCACCAGAGGGTAATGACCCCCGGCAAGCTTGTAGTAGCAAGTGAGTGAAGATGGAGAGTCAACCCATAGGCCGATGGACCTACGGTTATATAGCGGTAGTGACGTCAGCGCGCCGAATCTTCCAGAATGAAGGAGGTGTGAAAGAGCAGCCAATCAAAGCACAGCCCCATGCACATTGCGAGCGTTGCCGCTGGGGCAAGCACAGTACCTCGTGAGAAAATGTGACGGTATGGTACGTCTAGAAAGACACTTCAAAAAAAAAAGGTAAGTACATGAATAATAAAGAACAACAATTCAGATGAAACATAAGTTAAATAAATAAATAAATAAATAAATAATCAGAACACCGCGTTCATACTGCAATTATAAAGGAAAAAAATAATGGGGCAGAAATTGAACGTGTTTTTCAAACCGTGCGGGAAACATAGCCTACAAAAAACATTCGCAAAAGCGAACATGCTGGGAGGGGCGAGAAAAAATTGCAGTAAGAAAGCGCAGAAGTTAGGCCTCGCGTGGCAAAGGAGCAATCATGGTGATTGGCCTAAGAAAATGACCAGCAGAAGTCTGCAGTTTTACCACGCGAACCCTACCATCTCTGCCAGGAAAGCACTCAACAACCCTACCCAAATTCCAGACAAGAGGAGGACTAGGGTCTTTCAAAAGCACCAAGTCCCCCACCTGAAGGTTAGAGCAGGAAACAAGCCATTTACCACGCTGCTGAAGCAAACCGAGGTATTCCAACCTCCAGCGGCGCCAAAAATTATTGCGCAAACTTTCAATTTTGCGCCAAGAAATGGCTAAAGAAGATTGAGAATTAGAATATAACAAAGGGGGAGAGGCAGTCAAAGGACCACCGATAAGAAAATGGCCTGGCGTTAATGGCAGAAGATCTAAAGGATCATTAGATAAGGGTGATAAAGGACGAGAATTAAATATGCCCTCAATAAAAATGATTAAGGAATTAAACTCTTCATGAGAAAGGGGGGTGTGGCCACAAACACGTCTAAGGTGCTTCTTGGTGAGTTTCACACAAGACTCCCACCTCCCACCTTGATGAGGTGCATAAGGGGGGATGAAGTGCCACATGAAATTTCTCTGGTGAGCATAATCAGTAATCCTTTCCAGCGCTGAATTTTGAGTAAGAGCTCTCTTAATTTGCTCAGAAGCTCCGATAAAATTTTTAGCATTGTCTGAGAATACTTCTGAAGGAAGACCTCTGCGAGCAGAAAATCTGGCAAAAGCTGCCAAAAAGTAAGCAGTAGAGGCGTTGGTAACTAGTTCTAAGTGAACTGCTCCGGTGACCATACATACAAACAGCGAAATATAGAGTTTTCCAAAAATACATTTTTTGGCCTCAGGAGAATTTCTTCTGTAAACAAAAGGCCCGGAATAATCCACCCCCGTAAAGGTAAAGGGTCTAGCAGGCGCGGATCTAAAGTTGGGAAGATCACCCATGAGCTGAGCGGTAACTTTAGGGTTGTATTTAAAACATGGAATGCACTTCCGGATGACAGAGGTAACTTCATGGACTCCGTTTATGGGCCAATACCTTTCACGAATGATAGAAAGTAATGTACGAGTTCCAGCATGAAGATGCTGGTAATGATACTGACGAATGATTAAGGAAGTGACATGATGCTTTGAGGGAAGAATAATTGGATGTTTTTTATCCTCAGAAAGATCAGCCAAAGATAAACGTCCTCCTACTCTTAATAAACCATCAGTATCCAAAAAGGGGGCGAGTGAGGAAAGCCTACTCGATTTCTTAAGGGATTGACCTTGGGAAACACCAGACATTCTTCAGAGAATATTTCTTGTTGAGTAAGCCATAAGATTTTTGTAGTGGCTAAACCTAATTCAGAAAGGGTTAAATATGGCTTAGGAAAAAGGGGTTGTTCTACCACAAAATATTTCCATCGAAGGAGATAAGCCATAACCCTCACCAATTTATGGAAAGAGGAATATCGCTGCAAGAGAAGGGGAGAGTCAGAAACGAGAAGAGAAGATCCAGTAACCTTACCAGCATCCGGCAAGTCTGATAACTCCGGAAGAGGAAAATTTGGCCAAGCGGAGGGTTCTTGCAGAAGCCAACGGGGACCGTGCCAGTATAATGTCAGGTTAGCCAACATAAGAGGGGAACATCCCCGAGAAATGACATCTGCAGGGTTCTCCTTGCCAGATACATGATGCCATTGTTCAAGGTTAGACAATTGTTGAATTTTAGACACTCTATTAGCTACAAACACCTGCCAATGCGAGGGAGGTTTGGCAATCCATGCCAACGTGATGGCTGAGTCACTCCAAAAGTAAGTTTTAATAAATCGGATTTTCAAAGATTGACGGATTTTGACCGATAATTCAACCGCCAGAAGAGCAGCACAAAGTTCCAGTCGTGGCAAGGATAAAGATTTAAGAGGGGCTACCTTTGACTTAGCGCAAATTAAATTGGAAAAGAAATATGACTGGACAAAATTACGGCAAACAATATACGCACAACATCCATAAGCTTTCAATGAGCTATCGGCAAAGATGTGAAGTTCATATCCTCCACAGGAGGGAGAGGGAATAATCACTCGCGGGATAATAACATTAGAAAGATCTTCTAAACTATTTCTATAAGAAATCCATTTTTTTTGCAACTCGGAAGGAACTGGTTCATCCCAACTAGTTTTCAAGGACCAAAGGTCTTGCATGAAAAGCTTTGCTGTGACGATGATTGGCGCCAAAAATTGGAGAGGATCAAATATCTTTGCAATCTCAGACAAAATTTGCCGCTTAGTTTGCGGTTTGATGTCACTGAGATTAATTTTGAAAGAGAAAAAATCCTTTTGAGGACTCCAATAGATGCCTAGAGTTTTGATGGAATTACTTTCCTGAAGAAGCTCTACTGAGTCGTTATAGACTGAAGTTAATGGAAATTTAGAAAGAAATTCTTCCGAATTAGAGTTCCACTTGCACAAGGAAAATCCGCCTCCCAAAAGCAAGGCTGTCAAATCTTTAGAGACCTGCAGTGCTTCAGATACTGACTCAAATGAATGAAGAAAATCGTCAACGTAAAATGATGATTTTAACACTTCAGAAGCCTTAGGAGAATACAACGGGCCATCCTGTTCAGCAAGTAATTTCAACGTACGTATGGCTAAAAACCAGAGGGCTTTAGTCCATAGGTTAATGTTTTTAGCCGAAAAATCTTGACAGGTTTAGTAGGCTCGTCGCGCCAAAGAATTCTCTGAAGGTCGCGCTGTTGTTGATCGACCAAAATCTGCCTATACATCTGCTTGATATCAGATATCACTGCGATAGGGAACAATCGAAAATTCATCAAAACAGAAGAAATGTCAGATTGAATTGGAGGGCCTGATAATAATGTGTCATTCAGAGAAGTTCCATTGGCATCCAATGCAGAGCCATTAAAGACCACTCTTATGTTTTCCTTTAAAATCTCATTCTTCCAAACTGGATGATGATTGAGGTAAATGACTTCAGATGGGGTATAAGAAGCATCATCTTTCTTGGTAACAACCTCCATGTGATCAAGTGCCTCATATTCCTCCATAAATGTGGAGTATTGAGTTTTAACAACAGGGTCACGCTTAAATTTGCTTTCCACAGCATAGAGTGCTCTAAGAGCCCTAGGGTGTGTTTCAAATAAAAGAGGTGGATTATCCACTCGGGGCATTGTTACGACAAATCTACCCTCTGAATTGCGTTTGGTTGTTTCGGGAAACAGTTTTTCACACATTTCATTTTCAACTGAGGAAGGTGAAACTGAATCTATAGTTTCGATTTTCCAAAATCTTTCTAAGTTGTAATCTAGACTTGTATTGACAAAATGACATTGTGAGAAATTTTGAAATGACTTACGAGGGACCTGACCCGTTACTAACCAACCTAGCTTGGTATGATGAACAAACACTCCTGGTGATATTTTAACCTTAGAGCTAAGGAGACATTGCCAAAATACTTGGGCACTGAGAAGTATGTCTACTGGAGCGCTCGTATTAAATGTTGGATCTGCCAACTGAATGTTATGAGGAAATTGCCAATTTCTAATTTCAAAAGAAGTACTAGGGGTATTACTGCCAATTGTATCAATGGCAAGACAATTCAACTGAAATGTTGTGTTACAATTAACAGCATCTTTGATGTGAACACGAACAAAATGCAAAGATTTAACATTGCTATTGTTAATACCGGTAACCTGAATTAATGTAGGTTGCTTGGGAAGACCAAGTTTCTTAATGAGACGCTCACTTATGAAGTCATGGGTGGCGGCATTATCCAATAAGGCACGTGCTTCAAGCCATCTACCAGAGGAATCTTGAACTTTTAATAACACGGTTGATAGTAGCACCTGGGAACTACGAATAGAGCTAGAGCTCTGAGTATAAGATTGCGCATTGGCTCCTGGGGATGTATCTTTAGAACATCCAGGGGAAGGAGCCTGACGTGGCTTTTCAAACCTATGAAGCAAGGTATGATGTTGAGCCTTGCAATGGGAGCAAGTATTTGTAGATACGCAATCAGGCACCATATGCCTAGCTGACAGACAGTTGTAGCAATATCTTTTTTGAGCTATTAATTTGCGTCTTTCGTCGGTAGAAAGGGCTTTAAAGGCAACGCAGGAATATAACCTGTGAGGCGCTTTACAGAGAATACAATCTGTTGAATTATGTTGAACAGTAAAGACAGCAGATTTGTTTATTTTAGTACCGACTGGCTTCACAACATTAGATTTGTTACCTGCACTTCCTGACATACGACAGGCTACGGCTGATAAAACCTGACATCTATTATTTATAAACGTAAGCAATGAACCATAGGTATATGAAGTGTCATTTGTTAGTTCCCTCTCCCATGCCTTTAAGGTTGATGAATCAAATTTAGAAGTAACCAAGTGAACTAAGAATAGATCCCAATGCTCGACCGGTTGATTCAACCGTGCCAATGCTCTGACGTGTAGTTGGACCGTGTCACTTAAGGCTCGCAGTGTTGACAAGCTGTCAGCTCGCAATGCGGGCAGGTTAAATAAGGCTTGAATATGCCTCTGTAAGCATAATTTTTCGTTGCCATAACGGCCTTTAAGAAGCTCTATAGCAATGTTATAGTTTTCTCCTGTTAAGGGGAGTTCTCTTATAAGTTGGAGGGGTGGTCCCTGCAAAATGGATTTTAAGTAATGAAATTTCTGAATTTCTGGAAGTGTGGCATTATCATGTACTAATGAACTGAACAATTCAAAGAATGATTGCCACATCTCTTCCTTTCCTGAAAAATGCGGAATTTCAATTTTAGGTAGCAATGGTTTGATGCCATTCCCATGGTCGCTAATTCTTCCTTGAGTTTCCTCTACCTTCAACGCCAGGGTCAAAGTTCTAACTAATGCCACAGCCTGAGCGTGTGTATCAAAGTAATTACTCTCTACTTCTTCCCTATCTGATTGATGTTCTGGACTTTTGATTTCAATTTCAAGTTGCACGAGATCATATTTCTCGTACGCCTGTTCAAAAGCTTTTAAACGCTGAGATATAATGTCAAGGTTTCGTTCCTCTTTCGGTAGAGTAGCTAAATATTTTTGAAAACGGGTGAGTTGACCTTTGTAGGCCGCCCGAGAGTTTAACAGTTTATCATCTATTATTACTGGCATGGCTGGACAGTTGGAACAACTCACTTACCAAAGCTGCTTGCGGCACCAGACAGACCTGCTTTCCGGAAAGAAACCAGTTGTGTAGTATGCTGGGATTGTTTCCGCTTTCCCGCAGATCTCCTGTGCTAGCCACGATATACTGAAATGTATAAGACAAATATTAGATTGCACAAGTTTTTTTTTTTTTTTTTTTTAGAATAGAATTTGTGGTCTCAGAATGAAGGTTCTGGGTTCGATCCCGGGTTTCGGCACCATGGAAAAGGGTATGCTGCACCCTTTTTGGGATTTCGAAAAGATGTAAGGTTTCGGACACAGGGATTGAATCTTGGGTGATGGAAGAGACCAAGATTAGAATTTGCCTTTGCGTTTATTAAAGTTTTTAAACAGCATATAAAGTTACTCCTAATAAAAATAGTTTTAAGAATTAACAAGAAGAATAATAAAAATGCAAATTTTCAAGTTTCTCCAGGAAACGGAAACGGTTAACAAAATTCCCTCATGAGGGATTAAAAATTTATATTGTTCATAAAAAGAGAGACATAATTATAAATACCTAAACGAGGAACTCTTAATGATTAACCATGATGAATATGATACCACCTTTCAATGAGGTGAAAATACATAACCCTTTCTTTAGGCCAGCAAACCCTTGGCTGGAAACAGTTGGTTGGTCCGCAAGGGGCTGATGCTTTGAAATGGCAGTTCTATTTGCCCGCACAGGGCTGATGCTCGTGGTTAATGCGCCCACACTCCAGCAGCGCTGGTTCAGAGCCAAGGTTTTGGCGATGTTCAGTCGTGATGACGAGAGTTGACCAGCAGTGAGATGTTTCTTGGTATTAACATCTCCGCTGGTTCGAGAAGTTGTCTTTTCCTTAGGCAGACCTTGAACTGAGTACAGCGTTTGTAGAACATGCCCAGCCGCCAGCTGGAGCAAAGGTTGGCCTGGAGCCTAACTCCGTGATGACGTGACGCAGGGCCTTCGGCAAGACCGTGCCACCAGAGGGTAATGACCCCCGGCAAGCTTGTAGTAGCAAGTGAGTGAAGATGGAGAGTCAACCCATAGGCCGATGGACCTACGGTTATATAGCGGTAGTGACGTCAGCGCGCCGAATCTTCCAGAATGAAGGAGGAGTGAAAGAGCAGCCAATCAAAGCACAGCCCCATGCACATTGCGAGCGTTGCCGCTGGGGCAAGCACAGTACCTCGTGAGAAAATGTGACGGTATGGTGCGTCTAGAAAGACACTTCAAAAAAAAAGGTAAGTACATGAATAATAAAGAACAACAATTCAGATGAAACATAAGTTAAATAAATAAATAAATAAATAAATAAATAATCAGAACACCGCGTTCATACTGCAATTATAAAGGAAAAAAATAATGGGGCAGAAATTGAACGTGTTTTTCAAACCGTGCGGGAAACATAGCCTACAAAAAATATTCGCAAAAGCGAACAGGCGGCGTACTTCGTGGTAGCTTCTCAGATCAAGAAGATACTCATTCCTCCATCTCTTGAGGAAGTCCTCCTGCATTTTCTCTCTAAGTCTCCTCTCCTTCCTCAGGTCTATTCGGGTCGTGGGTTCGGAGACGTTGGGCAGGGTAGTCAGCCGTGCCCCAGTCAGGAAATGACTTGGAGTCAGTGTCTCCGAGCCATCTTGGATTATGGGTCGGGAGTTAATGGCGGCTTCTACTTCTACCAATAGAGTTCGGAGTGTGTCCTCACTAATCAGAGCCTTTCCCAATACCTTTCTAAGGCATCTTTTAGTCGTACCCACCATTCTTTCCCACCAGCCTCCCCACCAAGCCGCCCGTGGGGCTATAAATTTCCACTGGACTCCGTTGTGGGCGAAGTGCTGGCTCGTTCGTGGGTCAGTGAGGACTTGGCTGAGTTGTGTCATTTCTTTGTGTGCTGCCTGGAACGTTCTAGCGTTGTCTGAGTAAATGGTGTTTGGAAGTCCTCTTCGTCCCGCAAATCGTCTGAGAGCCATCAGAAACGTCTCCGTAGTCATGTCCAAAGCCAGCTCAAGGTGAAGGGCCCTTGTAGTCGCACATGTGAAAAGCACAATATATGATTTCTGTACGAGATTCCCCACCTTAACGAGTAGTGGCCCTGCAAAATCCACACCCGTAACTGCAAATGGCGTAGTAAGTCGCACACGTTCTGGAGGCAACGGGGCTTCGATCTCGTTACCTTGTTGGCTTCTGGCTATCTTACACGGTAAGCACGTGTGGATGACCTTCTTGACAGCCTGGCGTGCCTTGAGGATCCAAAATTCTTCGCGTAGTACAGAGAGAACGATTCGTACTCCAAGGTGGTGTAGCCGTATGTGAGTCTGGAGGATCAACAACTTAGTGAAGTGGTGTGCACCATCGAGTACTATAGGATGTTTCTGCTGCGTTGGCAGGTCTGCATGGTGGAGGCGCCCTCCCAGTCGAATAAGGCCGTCCTGTAAGAAGGAGTTGTAGCGGGCAATCCTGGACTTCCCAGACAATTTTCTCTCTTTTGTCAGAGCGTCGTACTCTTCGGAAAAGCACTCACGTTGGACTGTACGTATCCAGCACAATCGGGAAGCCTCTAATTCACGTGCAGTGAGATTCCCAGAAATTTTCTCCGACTGTCTGATGTTGTTCAAGAAGCGTAAAATCCAACCCATGATGTGCAGTATTTTCCAATAACTGCTGAATCTGGAAGCAATGATGAGAGGTTCCGTTGTAATGACATTAAGTGTTTGCTGATGCGTCTTGCGAGTCTCTGGAGTGAGGCGTTAGGCACACTGCTGTGGGGCCAAGAGCTAGGATGATCGGCAAGCCATACAGGCCCGTGCCACCAAAGTGAAGAAGACTGTAGTGCTTTTGAGGATATTCCTCGTGACAAGAGGTCGGCTGGATTATCCTGGCTCGGGCAGTACCGGCACTGAGCTGGACTCAGGATGCCTTGAATTTCCGTAACTCGGTTGGAGATGAATGTCTTCCAACGGTTTGCATCACTTTTAATCCAACTTAGAGCGACCATGGAGTCACTCCACAGAGTAGATGTGGTGACATTAAAGTCTGTTGCTTGGCAGAAATACCTCAGAAGACGACAACCCACTAAGATGGCCAGTAGTTCTAGTCGCGGGAGTGTAACCTTCTTGACTGGAGACAGTCTATTCTTAGTGCAGACCAGGTGTATGTAAGTGTTTATGTCGGCTGAAGTTCGAACATACAGTGCAGCTCCGTAGGCCCGCTCCGAAGCGTCGCAGAACACGTGGACATGTGAAGTCTCCGATGTTGTCCTTGATAAACCAATCCATCTTGGAATGACCACACTTGCCAGATCCGTGAGGCTGGTTATCCACAGCTGCCATCGCAATGCAATGTCATGTGGAAGTATTTCGTCCCATGCTATGCCCCTACACCAGGTGTCTTGGAAGAGAACTTTTCCAACTATGGACACCGGTGAAAGTAATCCAAGAGGGTCGTAGAACTTTGCGGTCGTTTTCAATAGCTTTCGTTTGGTTCCTGGATCCTGCGAAAGGTTGTCGGTGATATCTGTATGGTCAAAGAGTAGTGAATCTGATTCTGTGTCCCATCGTACACCTAGTACTCCGGTTTCCCTTTTCGTTTCACGTCCTTCGGCTCTCCATATACCTTCCAATGGTCCAGAATTTGTTGCCCCTTTTGCCATCGGCATCCGTATCTGTAGTAGTAGACCTGTCACCTCGTAATATAAGGTGATAATTCTGTTGTCATCTTCAGCTCCCGCAACAAAGTCGTCCATGAAAGTGCTTTGATCCATAAGTGCTGCTGCTGACGGGAACTGATCCTTGAATCTCGTTGCTAGTTCACGGAGAGTTGCAGACAGAAGAAAGGGACTGCTTGCAAGGCCGAATGGTAGACGAGTGAATCTATAGACGGCTGTTTCATCTCTTGCTTGCCATTTTCCAAGTTCGTCCTTCTCCACATTGAACCAGAAGAATCTTGTTAAATCTTGGTCTTCAGTATCCAGGCATAATTGAAGGAAAGCTTGAGTTCCATCTCCTACTATGGATTTGCGGTAAGTTCGGAAGCGGATCAACGTGGACAGTATTTCTGGTAACAGATTAGGGCCTGTTTCCAGAACATCATTGAGGGACGGTGCATCTCTCTCGTGGGATGATGCGTCAAAGACGATCCTTCATTTCTCTGTGCCATTTCTCTCTTTCTTGATAGCGTGATGAGGCAGGTAGTATACATCATTTGTAGTTTCCTCTGTAGCGATCAGCTGAACATGTCCCATGTTTACGTAGTCCATCATCTGCGCATGGTACATTTCTTTGTACTGGGCATTAACGGCAAGTTTTCTCTGCAATGTGTGAAAACGATTTAGAGCGTTCTTACGGTTTGAGGGTAAGACCAGATCTTCTTTCTTCGGTAGGGATACTACCCTCCGCCCGTCTTGTAAGTGAAACGAATCGTGGAATTCTTGAAGAATAGTGGCATCTTTCGTTGTGAGGGTCCTTTTCTGATCTTCCCTTATTCCTAGGGACTCTAGATCCCAAAATCGTCGCATATCATCGTCCTCGACAGATGGGTCATTAGCAGTATGAATGTGGTGCACGTTGACGCTGTGGACAGTAATTCCTGACCTATTTCCACTCAGAATCCATCCAAATCTAGAAGGAAGCAGTACTAACGTGTCTGAGAGGCGTATTGGCTTGTCGTCAAGTATCACCTTCCAATAATGGTCTCCACCTATTAGAAGTTCTATAGGAAGTTCATTGATGTCATCCTTGGGATCAGCAAGTCTCAATTTTCGTAAGCGTGACAGGGACTGGACGTCGAGTGGAACAGTCGGATGTGGCGAGTAAACGTTGTCACTCTCAAATGCAGAAATACGCAGAGCAGCCTCCGTGCATAGTCCACTGATGTTGAGGTCAATGAGTCTGCGAGCTGAAGATGTGTGACGAGATGACTCGAATCCGGTAACTGTCAAATCCTTGTGTCCCACGATATTCAGTTGAAGCTGATCTACCAGACTTCGGCTTACGAAGGTTGATTGACTGCCAGCATCCAATATGCATCGTGTACGTTTTCTCAGTCCGGTGGGCCCTGTGATCCAAATATTCGCCGTTTGAAGATAAGTGAACTGCGGCATAGTAACGTCAATCTTCCCCACGGATATTGATGCGGGCTGTTCTCCGGTGCAGATGGAAATGTGATGATTCTTTTTGCACTTCGCGCATGATACCTTACTCTTCTTCATGCAGGTCTTCACACTGTGACCTTTATTGAGGCACAAGAAGCATCGGTTGGCAGTTTTTAACTTTTCAATCCGCTCAGCTACATTGCGGATCTTCACACAGTTCTGGGCCCAGTGGCCTTGAGTCTCACAGAACACACAGAATTCGGAATACACTTTCTTTGTGTTCATGCCCGTCCGTTTTGACTTTGTGTTCACATGGAGTGTCGCGGCAGTGCCTGAGAAGGATTCGAGTGAAGTGATATCTCCTCTGATCTTCTGTGTGATCACAGCGCCCTCCACCTCCTCGTTCAGGAACTCCATCAACTTGGTAATGTGACTCTCGGGAATGCTCTCTCGTTTGGAATAAATTATCCAACGGCGGACAATACCTTGAGGGAATGCTCGGAGAATTTTAGGGTATAACATCCGCCCGTAATTATCTACATTTTCCCCTAAGGCCCGCAAGGCTTGTACGCGTCTATTGCATTCTATGTACATGGCATTTAGATTAGAAGGAGTATCGTCTGAAATTGGTTGTAAGGCTTCGAGATAGTCAAGATGGGCCTGAATTATGCGGTCAGTGTTTCCGTAGCGAGATTTTAATATCCGTTTAGTTTCTTCATAAGCATCAGCCGTTATCGGTATTCCATCAACTAGATTCTTCGGCTCACCCTCCAGATATCCACGGAGATAGACGTGCTTGTCAATGTGAGCGAGAGATTGATTGTTGTCAACAGAAGACTGGAATTGCTCCCAAAAACGTGCCCAATTCTCAATGTCACCTGCGAATTTGTCTAATTTTACGGCAGGTAGCTTCACTGTGTGGTGACGGGTGTTGGGACTGGAGATCCTGGCGTTGGTTGCATACTCATTCCGGCGACCGATGTTGTCAAACTGGAGAGTGACTTAAATTTATTCTCGGCGTGTGATGCTTTCAGAATCGCTCTCTTCGCGATGTCGATGTATTCCTCACATTTTTCGACCTCGGCCTCGTATTCTGCGTCGGTCAAACATTCCCGTATACTATCGTCCAGAACTGTGAGATGATCTAAAGCTTCTTGGAGTCTAATGCGATTATATTCTTATTCTGAGATGTCGCCGACCGTAGCACTATTTATTATCGTACTGAATTTAGTTATAGTTGCTCGTTCCGTCTTCCGCTTTCTTTTCAAAAACGCTAGTTTACTCTTAACACTCTCGTCTTGCATCTTGAAGAATGGGTGACGAAATAAATAAATAAATAATTAGTACCGTGCTGCGACAAGTGAAGGTGATTGTCTGATGTCAGCGCATGCGTAATACTCGTGAGATCGTCTTGTAGTGTCCGTGATGGCTACGAGGTATTTAGTTTAGTATCTACCGCAAGATGGCAGCACTTGCTCGTCTATCATTCGTGAATTCCGTTACGTGGTGTAAAGTAATTATATTACAATTCGTGCACTGTTTAGTCCTAGTAGTAACTTTTGCAATAATATTAATAACTGAAATATCACGTTAGTATGTGGCGCGTGTAGAAGTTCCAGTATCTTCTTACCTCGTAATCCGGCGTGGCGTGGCTGCATGTACAAAACGTGATTGCTGTTTGTAGTGATTGCATCACCAGTTTACTTTGTACACAAGTAAAACACAATTGCCCGTATTCTAATGCACATTTCTACGTAATCTAAAGTTTTCGGCACCAATGTTGGGGTTCGTATAATGGATAAATAGTGATCGTGAAACACGGACGTCTTACTTAGCAGCCATCTTTTATTACACTAACTTATATCAAAGAGCTTCAAACATAAAGAATAAATACAAGAAATAAACCAAAGTAGAAATACATGAAATAAGCCAAAGATGTCCATCTTCTCAGTCCTCCACAATGTTGGCTATGTTTATATGTTCTCCTTTTGTTTCCTACCCCCACTCTTTCCCTTCCTTGGACCCTCCGTGCTTCGCTGAGCAGGTCTCACTTCTAAGTCGGCAGTTGACTCAATCAGTCAGGGCTCACCTAGAGCCAGTCTCCTCAAACCAAGAGGCATTCTCTACTCTCTACGCCATGTTGGCACTCTAGGCATCCGTCAAAGGGATCTTCACCCTCAACATGTAACCAAGATAAGTACAGCTTCAAGTTTTAACCTCATCTTCATGGTTTTAACTTCTACATGTTTTAAAGACATTTTATAGACAGCGTGAGATCACTTATTTGGGGCAAAAATCATTCTTCGCGGGATTTGCCATGTTGAGTTTTGTCTGTCTAAGCCAACTTTAATAGAAAGTAGCTTTCTTATGCTTGTTAAATGAGAAATCTTCTCACCACGTGGGATATTATCTAAATACCCGCTGTCTATAATTCACCAAGCTAGTTCCTCCGCTGGATTAACATTAGCCCCATTTTTCTACTAAGATCGTTCTGGAACCTTCCAGATTCTGTATTTCATCTACAAGTCCTGCCGTTATGAAATTTTCACTCACTTGTGAGAATGCTATTTAAAATTGAAGAATCTCACTTCTGAATTAAAGCTCAATAGCGAATTTTCTTCCACCGTTGGATGTTCTATGGCGCATTTAACTGTAATCCACTATTTTCTCAAACAATATACTTTTGTTCATCTAGTGCAACCAGTCATTTTTTCAAATTGAAATAACTTTCTTTGCCATAAACTTTCGTGTTTCTATAGTGAACTTTTCATATATTTCAACGAACTATAGTGAAAACCAGTGCTTGTTCAACTTTCTACCGCGTCGCGATCGTCCGTTTACATTTAAATAAGGCCATGAACATTTTTCCTCAATCCCTATTTCTCTTTCCTAAACCTCTTACTAACAATCCGTAATAAACTTTTAAACTTAGGTCTGTTTCAACGAGGTGTCAATCTATAGATGTGCCCTCCCATTTTTTCTCATGTATAATTAATTAGTTTCTGTATAATTACATGCTCAGCACACGTTTCAAACTTACATTGTTTCTCCCTTCTAATGAGAGAATACAATACTTGCAACTCTTGAGTGAGTTATTTCTAGGTCTCACGAAATGGAAACTGCCCCATTTGGCTCGTGATTCCTATTTAAACATAGGAAGTCTAGAACCTTCCTTTTGATTTTTCTTTAGGTTTCACCGTAAGTGACCTGCTCTCTTTTGTATAATTGTTATAAAGCAATTCAGCTTAATTATAAGAAGTTGTAGGAACTTCTATTTTTGATGTTTTTCTTATTGTTATTTTCGAAGTTGTAACCTTTTCTAAATCGGTTACCTGGTAATTTTTTTAAAGTACACTCCTTGTACTCTTGTGAATGTCTAAACTTTAATCATTTCATTCGCCTTTTGAAAATCTTACAAAGATTTTAGTACCAGGTTTAAAACCTTAAGAATTGTTATTTGCCTGGAGCAATTTCTAAATGTTGTCGGAGGTCTGCGACCCCAAATTGTTAATAAGATTGAAATTATATACATGTTAAAGTTACGCCTCTTTGAATTGTTAAATAAATTAAATATTTGGTTTTGGATTTATCATTTCTCAAATACCACGGTTAAGCAAGAGTCTGTCTTCCCTGACTCTTCCAAAGTTTATGCCATCGTTAATACAGAACAATTCTGCTACTGTTTGTCTGGCCAGACCATCACCCTTCCCCATAGTACTTTTAACCATGCTTGGGAGGAAATACACTAAAGCCTTTCTCTGGCAAACCGCCCAAGTCCTAGCTGCGGTTCCCGTTAGCTTCGACCAAGTTCGTACCTACTTTAGGTATCAGAGAGTTAATTTTCAGTGGCAACTGCCTCTAAGGGTATTTAAAGTGAAATTTATAACTTTTATGGAACTCTCATCCTATTTCTCTACCCTGTTTCTCCAGTCCGAAACCCACTTCCTTTTCTTAATCATCTTCCCTTGGTGGGTGGGTTATTCCTTAGCCTATACTCTACCCAGGGGATTATGAGGACAATTTCAATCGGAACCAGGGTAATAATAATAATAGACCTAATGAAGCCAGGCATCAAGAAGTTCAAGGGAACGGTGGCGAAGGAGCCAACGCTCAAAATAGAAATAATAATAATCAGCTAAATCAGAACAGAGGAAATGGCTATGGTAATCAGTATCAAGGGAGGAACAATGATTTCAGGGGAAATCAAGGGAGGAACAATGATTACAGGGGAAATCAAGGGAGAAACAATGATTTCAGGGGAAATCAAGGGAGAAATTATAATGACAATAATTACAACCAGAATAGGGGTCAAGGAAGAGGACAGCCTAGTGGTAGTAATATACAGCCAAACAATGACAACACAGCCCAGAACAACCAGACCAGTTCAGTAGTTAGTAGTACTACGGCCAGCTGTAGCGGTTCTTTAAACGCGAACCAGGCTGCGAAGTAAGGTCAGAATCTCAGTCTGTAGCATGCCCTGTCCATACAATTATACAGGAACCCTATGACCTAAATGTAAGAAATGAATTATTACATGAACTAAATGATGAAGGTATTATTCAGGAAGTGGTTAGTAAGAGCCCCATAGTTAAATTTAACGTGTCCGAGGCGTACACAGATGTTTTAATTGATAGTTGTTGTATGAAGAGTTGCATAAGTAGTGCATTTTATGATAAAATGAAAGGAACTGGAGTAAATTTTGAGGAGATGCCAATTAAAAGCACTTTTGTTATCACAGCTGTTGGGAAGAGGTCTAAAGTAATTTCTAAGCAAGTTTTAGTAGACATTAAAATTAATAATCATGTAGAGAAGCAGATTTGCCTTGTAATTCCAAATTTAGTATTCAGTGTTATCTTGGGTTCAGAGTGGCTAAGTAGAGTGTCTGGTAACTTATGTTATGATGTAGGGAGTTTGAAATTTAAATGGGGTGATTCTGAAGTAGAAGTAGCGTTCAATGACCATATTCAGAGGAGTAGTATTGTAGGTGTGATTTGTACTTTAAATGAGATATCGCCAGCCGTAGAGCGGGGTTCTCCATGTTTTGTGGGCAGTGTGATTACGAACGGTAGTCTAAAGGACTCGTTACGTGATGCTGAATTTCAGGGAAATATAGAGGATGAACAGTGTGTTCGGCTCTGTGATGTGTTATTGTGTAATAGGAGAGTTTTTGAGGATCGCATTGGTATGGCCAATTGCTATACACATTCATTGAACGTTATTGATAGGTCAGTATTCACAGGACATAGATATCCTGTACCATTTGCTTATCAGAGTGCAGTTGAGGCACAAATTAATCAGATGCTTGAAGATGGGATTATTGAGCACTCTAACAGTCCATATGTTAATTCTTTGATCACGGTACCCAAGACCGACGGCACAGTTCGTATTTGTTTAGACGCTCGTTTGGTTAACAGTAGAATTAGTTCAGATCAGCTGAAATCTATGTCAATAGAGGAATTAATGCAAACATTTGAGGGGAAGAAGTATTTCACTTGTGTAGATTTGAGTTCCAGTTTTTGGCAAGTGCCACTTATGTACGAAGATAGACCATTTACAGCTTTTAGTCATAAATATAACCTTTATCAATTTTGTAGAACACCTTATGGGTTAAAGAGTAGTTCAGCAGCTTTAATTAGGGCTTTAAACATCGCATTAGGGGATGACACAGGAGAGTTTGTAACCATTTACATAGATGTTATGGTAATTAGTTCACGCAGTTTTGAGGAGCATCTACGTCATTTAGATATAGTTTTTCAGAAGTTAGATCAGGCAGGGTTCACTTTGAAGCTGTCTAAGTCGTCATTCTGTCAGTCAGAAGTGACATTTTTAGGTCATAGAGTGTCGAGTAGAGGTGTAACACCAGAAGAAAGTAGGGTTAATAAGATACTTAACGCAGAGGTGCCACAGAATGTTAAACAGTTAAAAACATAGCTGGGAATTTGCAACTTTTTCAGGAGGTTCGTTCTTAAATACTCAGGGTTGGTAGAACCATTCAGGGAATTGCTTAAAAGTGGGACTCGGTGGAGATGGGAGTCCAAGCATGATCAGGCTTTTAGAGCGCTGAAGGAAGGTTTTGAGAAAGCTGTAGTGCTGAAATACCCGTTAAAAGATAAGGAATATGTAGTTATGACAGATGCTTCACATATAGGCATTGCTGGAGTATTATGTCAGAAAGATGATGAGGGTAATCTGTGCATTGTATCTTTAGCCTCGCGAGGACTGACAGCAGCAGAGAAAAGATACACGATTACTGAGTTAGAGCTTTTAGGTATTGTTTTCAGTTTAGGGAAATTTAGAATGTATTTAGTAGGGGGGAAATTTGAGATCCACACAGATCACCATGCATTACTGTATATGAGGACTTGTAAACTCAGTTCTAACAGAGATAGTAGGTGGATTCTTGCTCTGCAGGAATACGAATTCACAGTAAAATATATTAAAGGTAAAGATAACATTCTTGCAGACATGCTATCGAGGGACACTAATTTATGTAGGGATTATCCTGTGGTTAAAGCAGAGGACGGTATTTTAATATGTGCATGTGTGGACAGTAGCAACAGGGCATCGTTACAGACACTGAGAAATATGCTAGTAGGGCAACGTGATGACGTTCATTTAAAGGGAGCCACTTGCAAGGTTGGAAGCAGGTGACACAGAAACATTTATAGTTTCCAAACGTATTGGGAAAACAGCATATGTGCTGGAGAATAGTGAGGGAAACAGATTATACGGGACGTATAATATACATAGTCTACGTATTTGTTTAGACGCTCGTTTGGTTAACAGTAGAATTAGTTCAGATCAGCTGAAATCTATGTCAATAGAGGAATTAATGCAAACATTTGAGGGGAAGAAGTATTTCACTTGTGTCGATTTGAGTTCCAGTTTTTGGCAAGAGCCACTTATGTACGAAGATAGACCATTTACAGCTTTTAGTCATAAATATAACCTTTATCAATTTTGTAGAACACCTTATGGGTTAAAGAGTAGTTCAGCAGCTTTAATTAGGGCTTTAAACATCGCATTAGGGGATGACACAGTAGAGTTTGTAACCATTTACATAGATGATATGGTAATTAGTTCACGCAGTTTTGAGGAGCATCTACGTCATTTAGATATAGTTTTTCAGAAGTTAGATCAGGCAGGGTTCACTTTGAAGCTGTCTAAGTCGTCATTCTGTCAGTCAGAAGTGACATTTTTAGGTCATAGAGTGACGAGTAGAGGTGTAACACCAGAAGAATGTAGGGTTAATAAGATACTTAACGCAGAGGTGCCACAGAATGTTAAACAGTTAAAAAAAGTCCTCTCGGCACGCCGGAAGGCGGAGGTAGATTTCACCGGACAAACTTGGGGATAGGCGAAAATAGGCAGAATATGCAGGTTTTCGTAGAAGGATCAGACCTCATTTATTGCGAGAAGGTATTTTATAAATGGAGCTTAATTAACTTTGTTTTTCGTCATTTTATGCTTATTTTAAACATTTTATTGTCTTATGGGAACGGTAACCTTCTTGTCATTTGGGGTCCATTTTTATACTTGTGGTCACACTGTCCTTATGCAAGGTTTCGACACTGATGTGTAACTATGTAACGGTCTGTTACTTCTTCACGCAAAATTATATCTCCCGCAGAGATTTTGGATGGTTCCTCAGTTTAGGGGCTGCGACAACGCGGTCATGTAACCCCGTGTACTTAGGGATGGCTGTATTAGTCTGTAATTCAGGTAAGGACTGCAGACGGTCAATTTCAAGCAGTAGTTCCTAATGTTGCTACCAGGTACTACCGTCAACGACACCTACCTGTGAACTTGGCTACTAGATGCCACCGCAACCAGCAACTCGCAACGAACGTTGTAACTTCCCCTCCAAAGGAAAGCATACTGAGGGATTTTTAGCGCTCTTAGAAAATCCGACGACTTCGGCCGGCTTTGAACTCGCGACCTTGGGCATAGACATTCAGCATGCTTGCTACCAGTTACGTCACCGAAGCCGCTTCACACTTAGTCAGATGGAATTCTGAATATGATCTCGTGCAAGTGCGTTATCTTGGCAACGTCTGAAGGCTCATTCCTCATCAATTTAGTAGTGTTGCCATGGCAACCACTGATAGCTCTTGGCATTTTCTTATAATTCCGAAATCATTTTTCTCATCCCTTGGCATAATGGTGGATCATATCAAAAATTCTTTCAGACAAAATTTTAGGTAATTATTAGGGGAATATTGTCCATTTTGTACGGTTTTGATATTGTGCCTATTAAGAGAGATATCATTAATGTTTCCCGAAAAAACCACTTTTTCCCACCCCTTTGGTCAATGGTTGGTGCTATAAAAAAAACTCTTCAAACATAAATTTTTGGGTTTTATCCGACACATAGTATGAACGTTGAACGGATTCGATATTTCACATATTAAGAGAGTTATAGCAATATTTCACTTTTTCGAAAAAAGCCCTCCATTTTCACCCCCTTCGACCGATTTAGCCCAATAACGAACTCGACCGAGATTTTATAGGTATACATATTCGGTAAAAATTCAAAGTGATTGGTGCAAAATTACGGCAGTTATCGTGTCTACGAGAAACTGATATATATATACACATATACATTCATAAATTATATATAAACTTTTGAACTGACGGTGGTTTTGGGGTCTGGGGGATGTGAAACGCGAAGATATGTCGAAATTTTCCGGAAGTCGAAACATGGTACCCATTGCAATAGTTAGCTTTCTAATGAAATCTACCTCTGGTTGGTTCCTCAGTTTAGGGGCTGCGACAACGCGGTCATCTAACCCCGTGTACTTTGGGTGAGTGTAGAATCTGTCTGAAAAACGGTGCGAATTGTAATGGCTGTAGTAGTCTTAATTCAGGTAAGGACTGCAGACGGTCAATTTCAAGCAGTAGTTCCTAATGTTGCTACCAGGTACTGCCGTCAACGACACCTAGCTGTGAACTTGGCTACTAGATGCCACCCCAACCAGCAACTCGCAACGAACGTTGGAACTTCCCCTCCAAAGGAAAGCATACTGAGGGATTTTAGCTCTCTTAGAAAATCCAACGACTTCGGCCGGCTTTGAAACCGCGACCTTGGGCATAGACATTCTGCATGCTACCAGTTACGTCACCGAAGCCGCTTCCCACTTAGATGAAAATACTGAATCTGATCTCGTGCAAGTGCTTTGTCATGGCAACGTCTGATGGCTCATCCCTCATCAATTTAGTAGTGTTGCCATGGCAACCTCTGATAGCTCTTGGCATTTTCTTATAATTCCGAACTCATTTTTCTCATCCCTTGGCATAATGGTGGGTCATATCAAAAATTCTTTCAGACAAAAGTTTTAGGTAATTATTAGGGGAATATTGTCCATTTCGTACGGTTTTGATATTGTGCCTATTAAGAGAGATATGATTAATGTTTCCCGAAAAACCCACTTTTTCCCAGCCCTTTGGTCAATGGTTGGTGATATAAAAAAACTCTTCAAACATAAAGGTTTGGGCTTTATCCGACACATAGTATGAACGTTGAACGGATTCGATATTTCACATATTAAGAGAGTTATAGCAATATTTCACTTTTTCGAAAAAAAGCCCCCCATTTTCACCCCCTTCTACCGATTTAGCCCAGTAACGAACTCGACCGAGATTTTATAGGTATACATATTCGGTAAAAAGTGATTGGTGAAAAATTACGGCAGTTATCGTGTCCACAAGAAACTTATATATATATATACTTTTGAACTGACGGTGGTTTTGGGGTCTGGGGGATGTGAAACGCGAAGATATGTCGAAATTTTCCGGAAGTCGAAACATGGTAGCCTACCCATTGCAATAGTTAGCTTTCTAATGAAATCTACCTCTGGTTGGTTCCTCAGTTTAGGGGCTGCGACAACGCGGTCATCTAACCCCGTGTACTTTGGGTGAGTGTAGAATCTGTCTGATAAACGGTGAATTGTAATGCATGTATTAGTCTGTAATTCAGGTAAGGACTGCAGACGGTCAATTTCAAGCAGTAGTTCCTAATGTTGCTACAAGGTACTACCGTCAATGACACCTAGCTGTGAACTTGGCTACTTGATGCCACCTCAACCAGCAACTCGTAACGAACGTTGGAACTTCCCCTCCAAAGGAAAGCATACTGAGGGATTTTAGCGCTCTTAGAAAATCCGACGACTTCGGCCGGCTTTGAAACCGCGACCTTGGGCATAGTCATTCTGCATGCAATCAGTTACGTCACCGAAGCCTCTTCCCACTTAGTCAGATGTCAAAGTCAACCCCTGGCACCATCAATCCCATGACGGGCTAAGGCCGACCAAGCGACCGCTGCCCAGCCATTTGGCCTGCAGATATTGGGGTGACGCGTGATCAGCGCGTCGGGTCCCCTCGGCCGTTAATATTGGTATTCGTGATCGGGGTACTGTCTCACTGTCTGACAGCTACTCAATTGTCCTCACGAGGCCGTTCCAACCCTCACGTCAGTTTTAAAATCCCTGACGGAGCCGGGGATCGAACCCGGGGCCTCCGGGTGAGAGGCAGGTGCGCTACCCCAACACCACGGGGCCGGCTTAGTCAGATTGAAATACTGAATCTGATCTCGTGCAAGTGCGTTGTCATGGCAACTGCTCATCCCTCATCAATTTAGTAGTGTTGCCATGGCAACTTCTGATAGCTCTTGGCATTTTCTTATAATTCCGAAATCATTTTTCTCATCCCTTGGCGTAATGGTGGGTCATATCAAAAATTCTTTCAGACAAAAGTTTTAGGTAATTAGTAGGGGAATATTGTCCTTTCTGTTCGGTTTTGATATTGTGCCTATTAAGAGAGATATGATTAATGTTTCCCGAAAAATCCACTTTTTTCCACCCCTTTGGCCAATGGTTGGTGCTATCAAAAAACTTATTTGACATAAATTGTTGGCACTTATCCGACACATATTATGAACTTTGAATGGATTCGATATTTCACGTATAAGGAGAGTTATAGCAAAATTTCAATTTTTCGAAAAAAGCCCGCCATTTTCACCCCCTTCGACCGATTTTGCCCATTAACGAACTCGACCGAGATTATATAGGGATATATATTATGTAAAAAATTCAAAGTGATTGGTGGAAAATTACGGCAGTTATCGTGTCCACAAGAAACTGATATACATATATATACATACATAAATTATATATAAACTTTAGAACTGACGGTGGTTTTGGGGTCTGGGGGATGTGAAACGCGAAGATATGTCGAAATTTTCCGGAAGTCGAAACATGGGACCCATTGCAATAGTTAGCTTTCTAATGAAATCTACCTAAAATGAATGTGATCTCGTCAATGGCGTTGTCTTGGCAACCTCTGATAGATCATTCCTTATCAATTTAAAAGCGTTGTTATGGTAACCTCTGATGGCACTTGGCATTTTTTAAAATTCCGAAATTATTTTTCTCATCCCTTGGCGTAATGGTGGGTCATATCAAAAATTATTTCAGACAAAAGTTTTAGGTAATTATTAGGGGAATATTTTCCATTTTGTACGGTTTTGATATTGTGCCTATTGAGAGAGATATGATTAATGTTTCCCGAAAAACCCACTTTTTTCCACCCCTTTGGTCAATGGTTGGTGCTATCAAAAAACTTATTTGACATAAATTTTTGGCACTTATCCGACACATATTATGAACTTTGAATGGATTCGATATTTCACGTATTAAGAGAGTTATAGCGAAATTTCACTTTTTCGAAAAAAGCCCCCCATTTTCGCCCCCTTCGACCGATTTTGCCCATTAACGAACTCGACCGAGATTTTATAGGGATACATATTATGTAAAAAATTCAAAGTGATTGGTGCAAAATTACGGCAGTTATCGTGTCCACAAGAAACTGATATATATATATATATATATATATATATATATATATATATATATATATATGTAGATAGATACATATATACATAGATTATATATAAACTTTTGAACTGATGGTGGTTTTGGGGTCTGGGGGATGTGAAACGCGAAGATATGTCGAAATTTTCCGGAAGTCGAAACATGGTACCCATTGCAATAGTTAGCTTTCTAATGAAATCTACCTAACATAGCTGGGAATTTGCAACTTTTTCAGGAGGTTCGTTCTTAAATACTCAGGGTTGGTAGAACCATTCAGGGAATTGCTTAAAAGTGGGACTCGGTGGAGATGGGAGTCCAAGCATGATCAGGCTTTTAGAGCGCTGAAGGAAGGTTTTGAGAAAGCTGTAGTGCTGAAATACCCGTTAAAAGATAAGGAATATGTAGTTATGACAGATGCTTCACATGTAGGCATTGCTGGAGTATTATGTCAGAAAGATGATGAGGGTAATCTGTGCATTGTATCTTTAGCCTCGCGAGGACTGACAGCAGCAGAGAAAAGATACACGATTACTGAGTTAGAGCTTTTAGGTATTGTTTTCAGTTTAGGGAAATTTAGAATGTATTTAGTAGGGGGGAAATTTGAGATCCACACAGATCACCATGCATTACTGTATATGAGGACTTGTAAACTCAGTTCTAACAGAGATAGTAGGTGGATTCTTGCTCTGCAGGAATACGAATTCACAGTAAAATATATTAAAGGTAAAGATAACATTCTTGCAGACATGCTATCGAGGGACACTAATTTATGTAGGGATTATCCTGTGGTTAAAGCAGAGGACGGTATTTTAATATGTGCATGTGTGGACAGTAGCAACAGGGCATCGTTACAGACACTGAGAAATATGCTAGTAGGGCAACGTGATGACGTTCATTTAAAGGGAGCCACTTGCAAGGTTGGAAGCAGGTGACACAGAAACATTTATAGTTTCCAAACGTATTGGGAAAACAGCATATGTGCTGGAGAATAGTGAGGGAAACAGATTATACGGGACGTATAATATACATAGTCTACGTATTTGTTTAGACGCTCGTTTGGTTAACAGTAGAATTAGTTCAGATCAGCTGAAATCTATGTCAATAGAGGAATTAATGCAAACATTTGAGGGGAAGAAGTATTTCACTTGTGTCGATTTGAGTTCCAGTTTTTGGCAAGTGCCACTTATGTACGAAGATAGACCATTTACAGCTTTTAGTCATAAATATAACCTTTATCAATTTTGTAGAACACCTTATGGGTTAAAGAGTAGTTCAGCAGCTTTAATTAGGGCTTTAAACATCGCATTAGGGGATGACACAGGAGAGTTTGTAACCATTTACATAGATGATATGGTAATTAGTTCACGCAGTTTTGAGGAGCATCTACGTCATTTAGATATAGTTTTTCAGAAGTTAGATCAGGCAGGGTTCACTTTGAAGCTGTCTAAGTCGTCATTCTGTCAGTCAGAAGTGACATTTTTAGGTCATAGAGTGTCGAGTAGAGGTGTAACACCAGAAGAAAGTAGGGTTAATAAGATACTTAACGCAGAGGTGCCACAGAATGTTAAACAGTTAAAAACATAGCTGGGAATTTGCAACTTTTTCAGGAGGTTCGTTCTTAAATACTCAGGGTTGGTAGAACCATTCAGGGAATTGCTTAAAAGTGGGACTCGGTGGAGATGGGAGTCCAAGCATGATCAGGCTTTTAGAGCGCTGAAGGAAGGTTTTGAGAAAGCTGTAGTGCTGAAATATCCGTTAAAAGATAAGGAATATGTAGTTATGACAGATGCTTCACATATAGGCATTGCTGGAGTATTATGTCAGAAAGATGATGAGGGTAATCTGTGCATTGTATCTTTAGCCTCGCGAGGACTGACAGCAGCAGAGAAAAGATACACGATTACTGAGTTAGAGCTTTTAGGTATTGTTTTCAGTTTAGGGAAATTTAGAATGTATTTAGTAGGGGGGAAATTTGAGATCCACACAGATCACCATGCATTACTGTATATGAGGACTTGTAAACTCAGTTCTAACAGAGATAGTAGGTGGATTCTTGCTCTGCAGGAATACGAATTCACAGTAAAATATATTAAAGGTAAAGATAACATTCTTGCAGACATGCTATCGAGGGACACTAATTTATGTAGGGATTATCCTGTGGTTAAAGCAGAGGACGGTATTTTAATATGTGCATGTGTGGACAGTAGCAACAGGGCATCGTTACAGACACTGAGAAATATGCTAGTAGGGCAACGTGATGACGTTCATTTAAAGGGAGCCACTTGCAAAGTTGGAAGCAGGTGACACAGAAACATTTATAGTTTCCAAACGTATTGGGAAAACAGCATATGTGCTGGAGAATAGTGAGGGAAACAGATTATACGGGACGTATAATATACATAGTCTACGAAAATATGTGTCATAAAGTGAGTGTGTTTAGCTGGCGAGCCAGCCTATCAAATGAGTAAGTGTGGTATTTGGTGCGTGGGAGGAGATGGTCTTCCAGGCAGGCGTATCAGAAGTCACACAGGGGGGTAGTATGTAAGTAAATGAGAGTTTTTAAGGTACAGGGAAATATGACGGGATTGTCGGATGCTCTTGAGCACTAAAATGTCTCGATACACCAAGGCCAGAATTTGGTAGCGCTGGTGAATTCCCATTTGCCTCCTAGAGATGGGTGAGCGCTTGAACAGGGTATTTTTGCTTAAGGCGTCCACGAGGCAAAAGATGGGCCATCAGAAGGCGAGACAGTCCTTAATGAAACTCATACATATCTTCACACGTGATTTCTGTTTACGGCCTCGCCATGTAAGATTTGTAAGTGAGTAATTTAAAGGTAATTTGTACAATGGTTTCATTTGTGTGAGGAGAACTGGTCTGTGTTGAGAACTAGTATTAAGTAGAATATGGTCTACGGGAACTTAACAAGACAGGGCGATTACGGCACAGAAATATTTGGTGTTATATGTAATGCGCATTTACTGTTTTTTTTTTCAGAAGTCAATATTAATTTAATCTACTTTAAAGAGAGATTAAGTATTATGGTCACGAGGCGCTGCCACAATAGTGTGATCGTGTGCTCAGTGATAAGTGGGATTAATTTCACAATAAGGAAGGAACCTCCAGTGAAATTAGGAAGTTCTATGGGGATATAAATATATCAGAACACCTTCAATGCGTGTGATATGACATCATAAATACATAGTGCTCACACATTAATTATGTCTATTTCTCCGACATAGAGAAATTTGAGAGGCGGAAATATCCGTGGAACACTATTCTATATGTAAAACATTGGACTGGTTGCAAAGTGCAATCCATAGTGACAACAAACTTTGACGCAAAGTGCGTGAAGAAAAATTATGAGTGTATATATCTGTATTTTAGGGTGATCTCATTTATGTAATATGTATTTTGGATGGGGTTTATTAACGTGTCTGGGATAATCGGATAATGGACCGTCGTCACGGTAAATCATCCGATGATCCGAGGCGAATATGTAACGTGTTTTTCGAGGGTTTTTTATGCCACTGGCATAAGTCAGTAGGAAGCCATTCTATATTTATTTACGCGGCAAATTGTTCAGCCAAGAGAATTTTTCATGTTAATTTATTATTATTATTAATTTATTATAATTATTATTAAGATATTTTCGGAGCATTTTATAAAAATTATAAGCATACAGATAGGTTTTCTATGTCTTAGAAAACGCTATCAAGCAAATTATTACGAACGACAATATCATAGAAAGTTATGTGATTACTGAATTTAACGGAGTTTCGTCAGTTAGGGTATATCGAGAGACGTGACTCACTGGGAATTCAAGTACACGCTTAATCTTGTCGGGAAACATGACACAATCCTGGGTCGCAGCGTCAAGGAAAGGCGGATATATGGAACGGAAAACGACTTCTCCCTCTCGCGCGCCGTGTGTAATGAGCCAGAGGAGGGGAAGTAGCGGGATGCTCAGCCAATCAGTGGAGACCACGTAAGCTGGAAGTTGGGACTGGAGTGGGGATGCGACGGGTGCATATATCGTTCAGCGCGCCGTGGAACGAGGACAATCTGTGTAGAACTTGCCGAGTATGTTTGCACGCGGGAGTCGCTCCGATGTTCCGTGGAACGAGGACTATCTGTATAGAACTTAACGAGTACGGTTGTACGCGGGAGTCGCTCCGATGTTCCGTGGAGTGGAGGACTAACTTTTGTAAAACTTAACCAGTGTGGTTGTACGAGTGTTTGGGTCCGATGTACGGACCATAGAATTATCTAATCTACCAGAATATCATCAAATATCGACGGAGATGGAGACGTCCAGGAGACTGTGGGAAGCTCACAGCATCATCCAGTACGAGGGAAAGGCTTCGGCCATTTCCAGTGGTAAGCGCGAATGACGCAGAAATACGCAATCTCTCATTTCTCTTTGTTTTATATTTCATATTTCAGTAACTTCATAGCTTGGGAATAAGAGTAAAATCAATAATTTATCAGACTCCGTTTTCACGTAATTTTCTATCGGTAATATTAAAATCGCAACGCTCCAATTTAAATTTTAAACTTATTATTATTAATTTTGCTATTCTTGTTTTATATAATAAATTCATTTCTTTTACAATGCAATCTTTGCTTTCAGTAGGTAGCATTCGATATAGACCAATTCCTTCTCCTGATGCAATTGTTTGTTGGGTTAATGATCAAATCATACCACGATCTGAGTGAATAGAGTCTTGAAGGTGTTCTGCCAGAGCTAGACGTTGTTAAATACAAATTTAGATTTCAACATTGCATTGAGGTCTTGGCGCCCATTAAAACAACATAGCTTAGGCAAAGGTAAACAGTTACATTTATCTCCCAACAGTTAGGGGCAGTCAAACCGTTACAATTGTCGCTACCAACATGGGGCATTAATTAACGTTACACTTGTACGCTCAACGTGGAGCAAAGTGAAAACGTTACACTTGTCGCTCAACGTGTGGGCTAGCAAAACTGCTACAAATGTTATCTGGATCAGGTGTACTATGTACTTTTGTCTGCAATAAACCTAGGCCGGTATGCACGGCAGTATTAAAGGTGCCGGGACGTCTTCAATAGACTGGGCAACACTTAGTTGAATGGCTTTTTAGTTGTACATCTTCCTGTATTCAATAACATACATTCTTATCTAGATTTGGCAACGTCACACAAATAAACATTGCACTGACCTCAGACAGAACATAGGAACAAAGGGGGGAGAAAGGAAAAACCAGTTTCGTCCAGCTAACACCCGGGTTCAGTCGACCACAACTGGTGCTAGAGTGAACACGAAACTGCTCGAAGTCCCAGCCAGGAAGACAACCGGATAAGTATCAGCCTGTATTATTACAGTATAACCATAGTTGATTTTTTACAACCATATAATCACCCCAAACAGACAAACTCTGGATTTCCATCACCATTTTAGAATTTCACCTAACATTAGATATACTCCATACACTGACAGTTGCATTACCAATACTGCAACTAAATAATTGTACATATTGTAAATATTTTTCACCTGTATTCTCAAACATAGATGTTATAGCCTAAGTGTAATGGATCTGATGATGATCGCTTGACGATCGAAACTGGTCATCCTAGTGTATTTATTAATCTCATGTAATTTATTTCAGGATTAGGACATAACCCAGCTATTTTTAGGTACATTCGTGTTGACCGACTGAAAAGCACCAAACTTTTGTTTACTTAGGCAACACTGAAAAATGGCTTCAAAACCCACAATGTTTAAGAGTTCCTTCGTTATTACAAAATTCCAGAACCTAGATGCTTGTTTCAGCCCAAAAATAGGCTTCTGAAGCACGCAAACTTTATGTTCTTGTCCATTAACATGAAAACTCTCAGGTTGTGTCATGTAGATCTCCTCCTCAAGTCTACCATTCAGAAAGGCAGTGCAAACATCAAAATGATACAGTTTCAAATGTTATTTTACTGACAAAGCAAATAAGAATCTGATGACTGATTTCCCTATGACAGGTGAGAATGTCTCAAAATAGTCAACCCCTGGAGTTTGAGTAAATCCCCTTGCAACTAGTCTAGCTTTAAAACTAACCTCACCAATTTGATTGTGTATAATTTTAAAGACCCATTTGCAGCTCACTGGTTTTTTGTTGGCAGGTAAGTTAAATCCACTAATTTCCAGGTCTTATTTTCTATTAGAGCATCATACTCTTCCATCATGGTCCCTTCCCATTTTATCCTATCACTGGTTTTGATAGCTTGAGCATAGCTCAATGGTTCAAGGTCCCCTTCATCATCAGCAACTGATATGAGATAATTTTGTTGGAAATCCCTGTACTCAGGTAAACGAACCTCTCTCCCTCAAGAGCTACATATTGGTACATCACTGAGATCACTATGAGCATCAACATCGATAACACCCGAACCATTAGTAACAGCAGATTTAACATCACTGATAGAGTTATCCTCGGGTTCTTAAACATTGTTAGAAATCTGAACACCAGATTGAGTATTTGGTTCTGTAATCCTCACATGCTTCTCACGTGAGAATCACATAGAAGGGCGATGTAACTGTACTATTTTTCGGGGTGGTGGTTGTAAAAGCACAAAAAGGAAAAAGAATCAATACTTGTGAAACATAACTTTGGCTTCGTTCTATTTTTCTTGTTACAACATCTTACAACATAACCAAACCTACAAAATCATCCCAAGAAGATATAACCTCCATCACCATTTATACACACATCAAAAAAAGTTTTGCATCACCTCGGTTCCAAGAGTTCCGGAACCGTTAAATACAAAGGGAATAGAGATCAACACAAACAACATTTCAGCTCGTTTTATTGCTCATGAGACCCACACATTGCATGTTGTACCATCATACAGCTAGACTTTCAGCATTTGTGGTCCAGATTGCAGTACACACCACTACCTCTAATACCCAGTAGCACGTCCTCTTGCATTGATGCATGCCTGTATTCGCCGTGGCATACTATCCACAAGTTCATCAAGACACTGTTGGTCCAAATTGTCCCACTCCTCAACGACAATTCGGCGTAAATCTCTCAGAGTGGTTGGTGGGTCAAGACGTCCATAAACAGCCCTTTTCAACATATCCCAGGCATGTTCGATAGGGTTCATGTCTGGCGAACATGCTGGCCACTGTAGTCGAGCGATGTCGTTATCTTGAAGGAACGCATTCACAAGATGTGCACGATGAGGTCGAGAATTGTCGTCCATGAAGACAAATGCCTCTCCAATATTCTGCCGATATGGTTGCACTATGGGTCGGAGGATGTCATTCAGGTATCGTAAAGCCGTTTCGGAGCCTTCCATGACCACCAGTGGCGTACGTCGGCCCCACATAATGCCACCCCAAAACATCAGGGAACCACCACCTTGCTGCACTCGCTGGACAGTGTGTCTAAGACGTTCAGCCTGACCAGGGTGCCTCCAAACACGTCTCCGACGATTGTCTGGTTGAAGGCATATGCGACACTCATCGGTGAAGAGAACGTGATGCCAATTCCGTGGGGTCCATTCAGCATGTTGTTGGGCCCATCTGTACCGCGCTGCATGGTGTCGGGGTTGCAAAGCTGGACCTCGCCATGGACGTCGGGAGTGAAGTTGCGCATCATGCAGCCTATTGCGCACAGTTTGAGTTGAAACACGACGTCCTGTGGCTGAACGAAACGCATTATTCAGCATGGTGGCATTGCTGTCAGGGTTCCTCCGAGCGGCAATCCGTAAGTAGCGGTCATCCACTACAGTAGTAGCCCTTGGGCGGCCTGAGCGAGGCCTGTCATCGACAGTTCCTGTATCTCTGTACCTCCTCCATGTCCGAACAACATCGCTTTGGTTCACTCTGAGACGCCTGGAAACTTCCCTTGTTGAGAGCCCTTCTTGACACAAAGTAACAATGCGGACGCGATCGAACTGCGGTATTGACCTTCTAGGCATGGTAGAACTACAGACAACATGAGCAGCGTACCTTCGTCCTGGTGGAATGACTGGAACTGATCGGCTGTCGTACCCCCTCCGTCTAATAGGCCCTGCTCATGCATGGTTGTTTACATCTTTGAGCAGTTTTAGTGACATCTATGAACAGTCAAAGGGACTGTATCTTGGATACAATATACACAGTCAACGTCTATATGCCGGAGATCTGGGAACCGAGGTGATGCAAAACTTTTTTTGATGTGTGTATATCCATAGCTATTCTCATCAAGCCTTCCAACTTCTCCTCTCAACAAACAGATACTAAAAAACAAAACACTATCGTAAAAGGAACATAGAAATGAAACTTCATAAGGCAAGGCCCCCTACTACCCACTGAACTATATAAGTACTACTGGACAGATAGCCGACAGCCATGCTAATTCTTGGCACCTAAGACTTCAGCGCTGACTGGTGATTGACTGCGGTACTAGTTGACGTGTAGCACGGCCGTGCGGGTAGCCTACCCCACCCCTTCCCCTCGTTCCGCTAAATATTGTCGTCCTAAATGCTCTGCCCACTTCAATGTTCCGAAAATCACAATCTTCCCAATACTTATAGCACGTTTTTAAGTGTGGAGATAATCATATGATCTACAAGAAATAAATCACATTCAAAATACCAATACGGTAACAGTTTTCTTAAAATAATACCAAAGTGGAAAATTGTGAATTCCAGAACTCTGAAATGAACAATCACAGCATTTAGGACATGTTAGTTATTGTTGTTTTAAGGGGCGGAACTACGAGCTCACCTGCCCCTATTTTAGGACATGACCTCATCAATAATTTACATGTTTACATTTCTTTCAGTTGCAATTGGAGCATATTGCATTGGTGACAAGAATTAGGCTACTAAAAGGCCTGCAGCATATTATTACTCACCTTAAAGAAATGGTTGGTCCCTTCCAATTAACCACAGTAGGCCCATTTAGGCCTATAACCAATTAGTTATTAGAATAAACTGCAAAGGAAAAGTACTGGGAAGGGAGAATATTCATATCTTAAAATGCTTGATGCTGTTAGGAATAACAGTAAAATGTTAAGAGAGAATGCTAAGGAAACAGGTGGTGTAACCAGATCATACTAAAATTGTTAGTGCAATTAGTGCTAAAATTCATTAGGAGACTGAAATTTCAGAAAAATAATTGGATATTACAAAATTTCAATACAGTAGTTAATTTCATATTCCCTTTAAAATATATCCAGTTCACCAATTTTTGCAGGGTGAAATACAGTAAGTACATAAAAAAAATCATGCTGTGAAGGGGAAAGGAGAAATAGGACTTTCAATGAAAAACAAGAAAAACACTCAATACTGCTAGAAATCATCATGTTTTATTTAAAAGTTTTCAACGAAGAAAAATAAAAGCTTGAGTCAAGATCACACTTAGGAAAAATACAGTAATCAAATCTGGTCCTCCTAAAAGTACGTGTTGAGGCATGTTCCTTTCTTCTTTCTTGCCAAGGCATAACAGTAGGCTATAGCACAGGATAATGAACCTCTTCCCTCCTTTATGCCATGGCTAACACTGATGAACAGCAAATTCCTACAACACATGCAAGTTTGTATGTTGAAATAGTAAACTTAATAAAATATGTAATGCTTCAAATGGAGAACTTCAATTTGCTGATTCGTGTATGGTTGCATCTACTATAACTACATTTTAAAAGAATCTCTTATTGTACAATCATAGTGTTGTTGATATTAATTCATTTAGCCCCGTGTACTTGGAAGTGTGTAGGATTTGTATGATAATCTGTGTTATTGTAGTATCTGTAGTAGTGTGTACTGCTCGGGTCTAAGCTGCGTGAACCTAAGAGGAATGTGCATCGCAGACTATGAGAAGTGGTGTTGACGAGTGATGAGGTTCCTCAGTCCGTGCATAGTACAGAACCAAATACATTGGTCGGTGACTCACTCATTCATTCGTAACACCACAGTGGTTTGAGCAACGGCCCTATGTAAGCATTATTGGAATAGAAAGGAATACCAGATATCACGGCGGGCTGTTGACAGACCCTTCTCTTCTCGCCTGACCCTTCTCTTCTCGCCTGACCCTTCCTTGCTCTTTCCCCTCACCCCGCAAGTTCACAGAGCTTGGACCCGAGCAGTATAGCCTACTTTTTGTAATTCAGGTGACGACTGGAAAGGAGGCAGCCATAGTCTTAAGTTAGGATCAATCCCAGCACTAGCCTGGAGTGGAAGTGGGGAAACCACGGAAAATCACTTCTTGGATGGCCGAGGTGAGAATCGAACCTACCCTCTCTCATTTCTGGCTCACGAAGCTGATTGTGAGTCGTTCCAACCCTCAGACCAGAATTAAATTACTGGGAAACTAGCCCAGGACCTCAGGAGTGGCAGCTACCATACCACAAGGTGGTATTATAGTAGCACTGAATGAAAGTAGAACGAGTGATAACATTCTCTATAAGGGGCAGATGACCTCGTTGTTCCACCCCTTAAAACAACTATAACTAACTAACCAACTTACACTAGTGGTCCAGCTGATGGTATTTCTTATCTACACACACTTTGTGGTGAAAGAAGTGTATAGACAGTCTTGTCACTAAGTGCCGTATCCAGCTCTTGGAAGTCGCTCCATATTTCGTTCCTCTTCCTTGTCATAGTACGTAACAGTTCCTCATATCCGGGTATGGATGGCAGTAACATTCGTAAACTTATCTCCTCGACCGATGGGAGTTGTCCGGTTGTCAGGTAGACCAGGCACGAAGGTGTAAACTCTGATAAGCACAAGACCCTTTTGAGTTAGCTACCTTTGATCCGATCCAGGTAAGTCAGGTTCCTATATCTGAGGTGTTGCCATAAATGTTTTCCAGGGCATATGTCACCACTGGTGAGATTTTCAACCTGAACAGTTCCATCGCAGTTTTAGCAAAAGATTACCAAGGTGGCTTGCGTCACTCGTGGCTTTCATAGCAGCATCAGGTCTCTCACATGGATTGTAAACACATTGCCCAAAGTCTGCTATGTCGCTCCTAAATATACAAAGTGTTTCACTGAAGTAAGGGACCTTTGCAATATATACTGTAGTCTCTTGTTTCCTCACTTTTCCTTAAGAGCATTGTTACCGTCTTTGCTGCATTTATCTGTACTGTAACTCTTTTTTTTTCCAGCCCACTCTAACTTCCTGGTCATAGTTGCACGTCAATGCCATGTCATCAGCATAGGCATAACATTTCTCCTTATAAGTCTGGGCATATCGTTTTCTTCTCCCCCATCATCTCCTTCACTGATATAGTCCAGTAAACACATCACATCCCACTTCTTCCTCTGTTGGTCTCGTGTAAGGTACGTGGGTCTCTATGTCCGGGCTATCATCTTGCTCGAACTCTTCCTTCTGTCTTTCTATGTTTGTTAGTTAGTTAGTTATTGTTGTTTTAAGGGGCGGAACTACGAGGTCATCTGCCCCTCTTTCTATGTTGCCACCGATCAAATCTGATATATGTGGTAGGCCTACAGTAACATTGCATTTTATTGTAAACATAACTTTGCACGTGGTAATAAAGACAAATTGTTGCCGTGCTCTTATCTGAGGGGCCCTATTGGTCAACAGCATTATAGACTCCAAATATCGCCCTCACCTCCCAACACATTGTGTTCATGTTGAACGCTGGAAGCTCCATTTGCGAGGTACTGAATACTCATATTAAATTGTACACATTTTCTTATTATTACATTTCCAGACTGACGGCGTTAATGTCACTGAAGGAGAATGTTCCAAAAAGATAGTAAAATTTTCATGTTTTGATGCAAACATATTTTACTTTACAGGATGAAAAGCAGGTCACCAGCTCAGTGTCAACGTCTCTGATGAAAACATTCAAGATACATGTCGACCAAAACCTCCAGATTCACCACAAAAGAAAGCTCTGAAGAAGAAAATTAAGCTATTACAAGAAAAACTTAGGCGAACAAATAAGATCACCAATATGAAGCAGCTCCTCAAAGAATTGAAATCTGCAAATTCATCCCATGGTGTAATTTCTGTGCTTGAGTCAAGATTTGAAGGTCTCCTCCTTGAGGTTCTTATGAATACTTTCAAGAATGAAGGTAATTCTAAAAACAGGTTGCATTACACAAGTCTGATGAAGCAGTTTGCCTCAACCTTGTACTTCTATTCTTTTTTAAAATTTATTAATCAATGCACAAACTACAGCTATGCTAGCCCTTCACGCTTGTACAAATAACAACAAAATAACAGTTTAAGATAAAATATAAAATAAATTTAACAAATCACCAAACAAAACAAGTCCATATCAAGAGCCGGTAGAATGTCCTTGCTCGTAGCTGTGTCGTCAATGGCCAAGATGACAGTTCTAAATACAGTTTATGTTCTCCTTCACCTGCTTCAGGAACGTCCTCTTGTTTGTTGATATGTCCAACTCACGTTTACTTGCTATTCTATTGTACAGGGATGATATGCGGTTTTGGAAGGATCTTTGGATTAAGGAATGTTTAGTGTGTGGAATATGCATGATTTCTTTGAGCCTGGTAGAACGGGAGGGGGCTCTTAGCTTGAAGAGTGACAGCAGGTGGTCCGAACGGTAATGGCCATTTAAAATTGAATGTAGGAACGACAGGTCACTCACCTGGCGTGTCGTGCTGAGGGGAGGGATGTTTATGGCCGAAAGTACCTGCTGAGTGGCATACAGGTTTGTTCGTTGGAAATTCCATAACATGTTTCATTTGCCACACCCGTCAACATTAAGGGCACGGACATCCAAATTGAATTGTGAACCAGGCTATTTGGAAGAGGTATTTTTATATCTTAAGGAGAATATTGCTGAGAAGCCTTGGTTGAAGGACTGTAACCTTGTTATCGATGCAATGTGTCTACGCAAACAAACTGTATGGGACCGATCTGAGGGAACATATTCTGGCTATGTGGACTGGGGTGAAATTCTGGGTTTGAGGATGAACTGGCATCTGAAGCTCTTGTGTTAATGGTAGTATCACTCACACACAACTTCAAGTGTCCTGTGGGTTACTTTCTGATCAATAAAACATCAGCAGAAATACAGAGCCAGATGTTCAATGTATGTCTTACGAAGTTACATGAGGTAGGTGTTAAAGTGTGGGGCCTAACTTGTGATGGAACTTCTACTAATGTTCAAACAATGAAACAGCTTGGTTGTGCAATAGATTCGGCAGCAAGTAGTTGTAGTTTTGAGCATGTGAAAATGGGAACTGTGTTCGTTATTTTTGACCCTTGCCACATGGTGAAGTTGGCGAGGAATACCCTCTCTGATAAGAAGATTTTGTCTTCTCCAAAGGGTGATATAAAATGGGAGTACGTCACTAAACTAAATGAGATTCAGGAGAATGAGGGGCTAAATTTTGCCAATAATCTGAGTGGTGCACACATTAGGTGGGGAAACAAAAAAATGATTGTTCAACTTGCTTTGCAGACATTTGAGTTCTGGTGTTGCAGATGCAATTTCATTTTTAAGGAAACAGGGTCATCCTTTCTTTGCTGACAGTGAAGCAACGGAAGAATTAATATACATGATCGACAGACTGTTTGATTTGCTTAATTCCAGAAACCCATTTCAGAAGGGTTACAAGCAACCATTGTTCATTCAGGGGGAACAGTACTGGTTAAAATGCTTCACAGAAACTTGTGATTACTTGAGGTCCTTAAAGATTGAAGGAATACCACTTGTGTGCCATGCTAGGAAAATGTTCTGTGTTGGATTTATTATAGCTGCGACTTCTATTAGAGAAGTTGCTAGAATATTGCTCACCAGAACTGAGAATCCATTTAAATATGTGTTGACATACAAGTTTTCACAGGATCACATTGAGTTGCTTTTTTCTTGCATTCAAGCTCGTGGGGGATGGAATAATAATCCCAATGGAATAATAATCCCAATACTTTGCAGTTCAAATGGGCATTAAGAAGACTATTGTTCAGAAACAGTGTAAATGCTGCTGGGAATTGTGTGAATATTGATTCAGTTTCAGGGGGTTCTGTTTTTGAATTTCGTTCGCAGAAAAGAACAGCTTCTAATGCATGTGATGCTAACGATGGCACAGAAATGGAAGAGCAGTATTCAGATTTGCTTGAGATGCATTTGTCTGAATTTCAGGACAACATTTTGTGTTATATAGGAGGGTATATTGTGATGAGGCTTTTGAAGTCTCTAACTTGCTCACATTGTAGAACAATGCTAATAAGACAATCTGAACGTCTTCTTGACCACTCTTACGCTGCTCCCATCAAAACCTGTTACAATTTTGTGCAACATGTTTCGAGAGGTAAGCTGATTGAACCATCTCCAGATGTTAAAATCGTTCAATGTACAGAGAAGGAATTTAGGTTTAGAGTTGTGTTAGGCGAGCTGATGAATATGCGCAATGTAGATAAAATTATTGCCTAGTCCGTCGTTATGAAGTTTAGTACTGGAGGTAACTTGCCTTTCAATTTTTCACACCCAATAGAGAGTGAATTCCTTTGTGAAGAGCTGCACGAGTTGCAAATCCTAAGAAAGGTTGCTGAAATTTATGTATATGTTACAGGGAAAGTCGATTCTTAGTAAGAGTTGACTCTCCCTAGGCAGAGTCAACTCTTACTAAAAGTATCAGTAATAGTTGATTGAAAACAAACAGATCAACTTTTCCTAGGGTTCAGTAAAAGTTGATTCACAGATGCTGCTCTGGAAATGTAACCGCGCGTGCCAAACCTTTGTTATGATTATTAAAATATTGCCATTGTTAGGACTCGTACTTCCATTATTGGACCGACCGTTATCGATCTGAGCATTTCTTTGTTTTATTACCCCACCACACAACAGGCAGTTGCCATTCGTCATTACTCGGCTCTTTATTGTTGTGCAATAGTGACAAAATATTCATTTACGTTTAAATTATTAGTTTAAGTGTGTAATAATTATGTCAAGCACCACGGCAGAACTGTTTCGTGAAAAAATGCTGCAGGAACGCTCGACTTACAAGGTAAATTCACTGACATTGACCAAATTGAAATATGATAGCTGCATTCAAAAAGTGAAAAATTTTAAAACTGCAATTAAAAAAAGTAACGGTATGAGGGTTTTAAAACGATATGACATTATTGAAGTAAATGGTATTACAAAACTAATACACCCTGTCACAGACCAAGACAGCATAAGGTATTATGTTTTTGATGAAGAGTTGTTTGGAGTTCTTAATGAAGCGCACATAGCCTATCCACTGGACACGAAGGAAGAGATCGTATGATTCATAAATTGAAATGGAAATTTCAAAATGTTATTACAAAGGACATTTTACTATTTTTAAGCTTGTGCGAACCTTGAGATCAAAAATTGAAACATAAAAGGAAAGGACTGGTTGTAAAGCCTTTGTTATTCAAGGAAATGAATTCACGATGTCAAGTGGACTTGATTGACTTTCAGTCGCAACCTGATGAAGACTTCAAATTTATAATGGTGTACCAGGACCATTTAACAAAGTTTGTTGTGCTAAGGCCACTGAAATCGAATACTGCAGACGAAGTGTGTAATAATATCGTTGATATTTTTACTTTGTTAGGCGCTCCTTGTATTTTACAATCAGACAATAGGAGAGAATTTGTTAATAAAATTATTGACAGTCTGGTTAATACATGGCCGAACTTCAAAATGGTGCACGGCAAACCACGAAATAGTCAGAGTCAAGGTAGCGTCGAAAGAGCCAACCAGTACATAGAGAATATGATAACCACCTGGATGCAAGACCACAAAACATCAAAATGGAGTGAAGGCTTAAAATTTATTCAACTTATGAAAAACAGTGCATTGCATAGTGGGATAAAACGATCCCCGTATGAGGCAATGTTCGGTTGCCCCCCGAGACACGACTTATCTAGTTCAAAACTACCAACTGAGGTACTGGAAAATTTAGAAACAGAAGAGGATCTTCAATGCGCAATTGATCAAACTCAGCAACAACAAGAAAATGAAAGTGGAAGTAACGGGAATGGAAATCCTGATGAAAATGAAACAAACCAAAATGTATCAAGTGGTGAAAAGCTCTTAGATGATGGTGATTATCTCCTCACTAACCTGGACAAGTCTACTGAGGACATCAAGAGACTGAGAAATGAAGCTTTCTACTGTCTAGAACAACAAGCTTAACGCATGAAAAAAAACTCAGATCACATTCATCCGCCAGTAGAAAAATGAACATCAGTTTGAATTCCTGTCCCCGATGTCGACCGCGGTTGAGGAGATGCTCGATCTATCCTTGGCGTGGTACTGGAGGTTGTCGATGATGGATTTTATCGAGTTGGAACGAGAAATGGAATTCTAAGGCAGCTTTTCTCAAGGTACGTTTTCAAAGCTAAAATAAAAGATATCTCTCTCCTCTTCTTCGCTGCCCATAGTATTAATTTTTTCAGATTTCAATGATTACATTTTTTCAGGTCTCAATTCAGTAAATGTCCTGCGAACGTTATCCAAGAAAATGGTTCCTATGGATAAAACAATAGCTGTGAGGACTGTTGCAACTTCACAATCACTTGGGGGTGGACAAGGTTTTTTTTTTCAAATTGCAACACTAAATACGAATCCATGAAGTGCATGTGCAAGAAGAAAAGTGTAGGCTACTTTGCAACTCAAAGTTTCACAAAACTTTACCTTGCTGTAATAAATGATAAATATTTCTATCTCTTTATGCATTTTAAAGGTTTTTCATTTTTATTAGTTCCTCTTAAACATTTCTCTCTCTTAATGTATTGGTTTTGCCTTCCTATTGGTTCTTTATTAGCTAGTACCGTTTCCTTGCAAATAGTCAACTGTTTCTATCTCAAGACAGTGAGAGTATACTTTCTCTAGGTATAGTCAACTCTGACTAGTAAATGTTGATCGACATTGAACACTTACCGCTTTTAATCAACTTTTACTGAAATGATCAGTAAGAGTCGACTTTGCCTAGGGAGAGTCAACTCTTACTGGAGAATCAACTTTCCCTGTAACATATACATTAGACTAGTGAGTTATGGTAAAAAGCAGTCCTTGTATAAAGCTCATGGCAACTCTTCTAGTGTTAGGGCAAAATTGAACAAACTAATCATTTTTAGCCATGTGTAAATACCAACGAGTACAGAGAATCATAGTGACGGCAAAGGCGACCCGCGGCTGAAGCAAGCTACCGCCATTCCATTGTTACCGCCAAGTCAAGTCTGGCCATTTTCCGCAGTGTTAACTCACTGTGTTTTCTGCAATTCGCAGTAATGATCATCAAATCCCGTGTGGCCTGTGTTGAGTGGTGTATATTAATGTGCAAGCTCTGCATAGACTATACGCTATTCAAGCTGGGGAAGTACTCAGGTTTAATAACTAAACAGAACGGAGTGAACCAAGTGATCAACTCGTATGTGGACCGGAGAAATCTCTTCAATCATGATCATTTTCTTGAACTTGCCCTTGTCGAAAACCATTTTAATTGGTTAATCAGAGCTATGGCTGAGAAATAACTCGACATTAGGTTATATCATAATTCAAGATGCGGTGATAGTGCATTGCTTTGAAAATATGTTCGTCGTCTGTATAACAAGCTCGTACTCTTTAAGGGCTAGTAAACGATCAGAAGGGACAGTTCAAGGTCACGTGTGATGTATTTACACTCAATGTTTTTAAAGATGACTTACTTATGATAAGAACCATTCAAAATATGTTTAAAATGCAATTTCTGTGTTTCAAAAAATTAATTTCCTTTATTTTGCATATTAAGGCTTTCACGGCCCGGATTATTATATAAATAATTCATGCTTTTGGGCTAATGCCGTGTGTATTTTGATTTGAACCATACGTTTTGGAGAAACCTTGCCTCCTTTTTCAATGGAAATAAACAATGTGGCCAAAGAAAGTATATCAATGAGATTACAAAAAATATAGATAAATTCCTCTGTTCGTCACCAGAGAGCAGCTGCCAGAAATTACTGTATGGACCATGATAGAACGGCGGACAGAGTAGTACGTAATGAGAAGGTAAAGGGGGCGGGTTGAAAATATAGAAACTCCTCGAAGAATGAGGATGTCCAAAAGAAAAGGGGGGGGGGGGGGAGGTGGGAGGGGTAGATGGATATAAGGAAACATAAACAAAAGGGAAGTGTATCTGAATGATACCTAACGTCATACAGTCAACGGCGAAAAAACAGATGGAAACTCCTCCAGTGACGAACAAAGGATATCAAATCCAGGCTCTGAGCCATAGAGGGAAAATATACAATTTTAAATAGGTGAAGATTGTACATTGTACATTGTACATTTTCCCTCTATGGCTCAGAGCCTGGATTTGATATCCTTTGTTCGTCACTGGAGGAGTTTCCATCTGTTTTTTCGCCGTTGACTGTATGACGTTAGGTATCGTTCAGATACACTTCCCTTTTGTTTATGTTTCCTTATATCCATCTACCCCTCCCACCTCCCCCCCCCCCCTTTTCTTTTGGACATCCTCATTCTTCGAGGAGTTTCTATATTTTCACCCCGCCCCCTTTACCTTCTCGTTACTTACTAATCTGTCCGCCGTTCTACCATGGTCCGTACAGTAATTTCTGGCAGCTGCTCTCTGGTGACGAACAGAGGAATTTATCTATATTTTTTGTAATTTCATTGATATACTTTCTTTGGCCACATTGTTTATTTCCATTGAAAAAGGAGGCAAGGTTTCTCCGAAACGTATGGTTCAAATCAAAATACACACGGCATTAGCCCAAAAGCATGAATTATTTATATAATTTCCTTTATGTCGATTTTGCTAAGTATTTTGGGATATTAGGGTAATTTGTCAAATTGGAAATAATTCATGAACATGAGGACAAATAGAAAAGGTACATTAAATATATGCTGAGTTTTTGTAAGAAATAAACAAAACCTTCAAAGCATTTCGGTTTAACTATAGAATGAGATAAAGGCAAGTGCCTGGGGAAACAACCGTCAAAGTTGTTGTTTAAAACAGTATAACTATTATTTAAAGGTGAAAGAATGTAGACAGTTGTGTAATTTATGTTCATTACATTTCATTTCTGTATACCGTACATATTACTGTACTCCTTCAAATCCATGGAATGTTAAGTTGGAGATTACTACATGGAAAATACTTCACTTAGAACTTCATGCTTTATTTTTTATGTACCGTTCTCTCTCTTCAAACCCAATGGCTTGAGCTTTACATATGAAGCAGTTAGTGGTGGCAATAAAGTTAATATATAACAGCAATCTTAGCAGTAATACAGCGGCTTGCACTTATCTGCTTCACGCGCCGCACAGGAACTCGTTACACTTTGTCCTCTGTCCTCGTTGGTAAATACGAGCTGCACCGTGTTCACCACCTGTATCTAGTGATCAACTTGTATATTTTAAGTACATATAACAGGACCTATCTCTACCCTATTGATGCCAGGGCTGTACTACACATTAAGAATCATCCCTATCCCCCTGTTCACCCACACATGCACCTGCCCCCACCCCTGTCCTAAACAAATATGTATGTACATTTTGAACTTTGAGGTCTCTGGCAGAATTAATAATTTTTACTGCTTCAAAGAATGCTGCAAGTGTTGTTTTGTAAATTAAGTATATTGTTTTAGAACCACACGTTAAAAGTTATCCATCTTCCGCCTGCTCACACACATACCTCTCCCTTCACCCCTGTGACATATTCATTCAGAACGAGTTAAATTTATATGAAATGAAAATTAATACTTTACTGTATGTTCTTGACACCGGATCCTAAGGTTGCCCTTAACTCCTGTTTTTACCATTTGCAACTCAACAATGGTAACATTTAAAGGGTAAATACACTGAGAACCTGGTGTGAAGAATTCATTTTCTTTCTTTACCAGTACTAACTTGTTACGCTTAAATTGCCTATTCACACCCACACCCCATGGCACTTCTGCCAATGAAGGGCCTAGGACCTGCAAGCGACCGCTGCCTAGCCATTTGGCGTGGTCAGCTCATCAAGTCCCTACGCAGGGCCCCAGGCGCGCTACCTCTACACCACGGTGCTGGCAAATTCTATTTTACTTAAATCAATACCAGATTGTGAATTTAATTAGAAATTATGCACTTGAATTTTACTTGGGCAATAATAATGTCGCAGGCTGGCTGCGTGGCTCAGCGGTGACGTCCTCGCCTGCTGTACCCAAGGTTGCAGGATCGAATCCTGGCGCAGTCAGCTGGCATTTGAGGGTGCGTAAATGTGAGGGAGCCGTGTCAGTAGATTTACTGGCATGTAAAGATCCCCTCCGGGACAAAATTCCGGCACCCCGGCGTCTTTAAATGCCACATAAAACAAATGACATTATTATTAATAATAAAGTCACAGCAGATTTATTACACATAGAACAATGCGGGCTGTGTTTGGGCCAGAATGCGTCAGCTGACAGCGAATTGACAATTAAGAAACATTTGATAATGCTGAACGAACTCTTTCCTTATTGGCTTCTGATGAGGTAGCTATGCTAGTCATATCTTTCGCAACAGCAAATACCGTACTTTTTGTTGATTTATTGAGGGGCTTTGAGACATCATGATCATGTAACCCCTTGTACTTGGCTGTGTGTGGAATTTGTCTGATAGCCTGTATTATTGTGAGTAGTATGTGTATTTGTAATTCAGATGAGGATTGGGAAGGAGGTGGCTGTTGCCTTAAGTTAGGAACCATCCTGGCATTTGCCTGGAGTAGAAGTGGGAAACCACAGAGAACCACTTTCAGGATGGTTGTGGCTGAGTCTACCAGAATTAAATGTATTGTCATAGCCGTGAATCGAACCCGGATCTCCAGAATGACAGCCGAGAGTGTTAGTCACTACGCAATGAGGTGGACGACAGCAAATACTGTAGTAACTCCATCCTGAAACGTTGATCCACTGAACTGCACCCTGAAATTAATTTACCTGAGTGTGTGATATTGCCGAACAGTATACTATTCCTTATTGACAGAGCTATAGTTTTACATGTAATTTTCTTAGAATTATTAGTGTCCAATTTTTTACTAAAATATCGAGAGAAACATTGAACATGTGGTCGAATGAATGGTTGATTGATTTTTTGATTGAATGTACGAGTGAATGAAGTAATGTATTTTGTGTTTGCTGTTATCTAGATCCTTGAATGTCGCTCTTGTATTACTTTCCCTAGTTTCTGAACTTTGTCTTCTTATCTTATATTTTATGTTTTTGCCTTTTTCTGTTTACTGTTGATAGTTTTTTTTCTGTAATAATTATTGTAATGTTTCTTGTACAAAGGGATTGAATGAATGAATGCTTGAGATAGGATGTTGGAGTGCGTGTCTGTATGGTTGTGGTTGCTGATTTATAATAGACTAGTGTATTGCTATTTTTGTACGTGTTTGCTGTTTTTGTTTTGTTTATACTTGTAAATTTTATTGTTAATTATTATATTGTCACTAGTGGAGTCTATCTGTCTGACAATAAAGAATACATACATACATACATACATACATATATATATATAAACACTTTTCGTTCTGTATGAAGGACACCATCCAGGAATCCTTATGGGCAACCGCTACTGGTCGTTTTGCAATTTTTTAAACAACAGGTTAAGAATTATTTTGCTTCCCCTTGCTTTTGCTCATACCTTCACCACCACCCCTGTTTATTAAAGAAATCTTTCCAGTTCTTGAACACAAAGACAAGACAAGATGGCTGCCGCGTATGTAGACAAAGTATACCGCTCTCTTAAAGATATCGAAAATGTAGACGAGGACAGTTCCGTAATTAACGCCAGTGATAAAATATCGTGTAGGAAGACACCTAGTATGTGTGACATTGATAGTAAACCACCAGAGGTACATTTAGGTGTAAATACGAGTGATATACTGTGCACGCTGTGTGGCAAGGCATCCAGTGAGAGTGTGAAATCTCTACAGTTAATCATCGACATTTTGAATAGGGACCTTAAGCACACCCAAGAAGAACTATCTAAATTAAAAACCGAAAACAGTGTACTCAGACATAACGTAAACGACCGCAACAATCCCCCGTCATCGCCGGACTCGTGGAATGTGGTGGTGGCAAATCGCGGACGCCAATGTAGGCCTAAACCACGTGTGCGGGAAACAGTTAGCCAAGCTGTTCCCACAAAAAATATGTACGATGTTCTTGCTGAAACTGAATCCGTCTCAGAAGAAACACCACATACAAGGGCATCAACAAACTGTAAGCCGGAAAAAGTGCGGAAGTTAGCCACGTACATAACCTCAAAAAGGAAAGTACTCCTCCTCAGTGACAGTCATGGGAAAGGATGTTCAGAAGAGCTCAATTTAAAAGTATCAAGGGACTTTGCGGTAAGTAGCGTCACCAAACCAGGCGCTAGAGTTAAAAATGTTCTGGAAAATTGTGTTGAAATGTGCAGAAACCTTACTCATGAAGATTATGTTGTTTTGTGGGGGGGGGGGGGTACGAACGATGTAGCGAAAAACGAAGCGAATGATGCAATACAAACCTACAAAGATAAGCTCCCACTACTTTCAGGTACAAACGTTATACTCTTAGGCATCCCACACAGACATGATCTAATGGAAGAATCGTGTGTCAACAAGGAGGTAAAGAGGACGAACAAAAAGCTTAGAGCACTATCCAGACTATATCAGCATGTTCACTTTCTTGATATTGATGTACCAAGAGAACTGTTTACCCGACATGGTCTTCACTTAAACACCAAAGGAAAGCAACAGATCTGTTCACAAGTAGCGGAGGAAATCAACAAAAAGTTCCACTCCCACGGACCAGTCATCCCACTACCTCATACTGCAAGTCCGACTACTGTAGAATCAGTGAATTCACTCGGTGGCGAGAGTTTTTTAGAACAGAGGTAAGTGCTCCTGCAAGAACTATAATCCCCAAGCTTAACAACAGTACAAATGCACAGAGTTCCTCAATCAGAATATTTCACCAAAATGTACAGTCACTTAATAATAAACTAGTTCATATCGATATGCTTCTACAAACATCACTCAAAGATATCCACATCCTGTGCTTGTCTGAACACTGGATGAAACCTGAACAAATCAATCATGCTGTCATACCAGGGTTTACTTTAGCTAGCTACTACTGTAGATCAACATCAGAGCATGGAGGTGTATGTATCTATATCAAAGGAAACATAGAATTTAAACCTATACCAATTCCCGATGACTTATGCATAGATAAACATTTTGAGGCAACAGCTATTTCTATCCCAAAAGAAAATTTAATTCTCATCTGTATATATCGTTCACCAGGAAATAGTGCAAAGTTATTTCTGAATAAACTAGAAGTGATAATAAATAAAATAAATAAATTTAATAAAAAAATAGTTCTTTGTGGAGATTTCAATATTAACTTTTTAGAGGAAAGTACGGAGAGAAGGGAATTGCTAAATTTGTTAAGCTCCCATCATCTAATTCACACAGTAACAGTACCCACAAGAATAACAAAAACTAGTGCAACCACACTTGACCAGATAATAATTAATGACAATGTGAACTGCAACTCTCTCGAAGTAATCAACACAGGTTTCAGTGACCACCGAGCTCAAATAATAACTCTAAATATTTCAAACCCAGTTTGCAATGCTCAGTTTGATAAATGTCGAAGCTTTAGTCAGCACAATATAAACTATTTCAACAACTTGTTAAAAGGAGAAACTTGGGAAGGTGTGTACAAGTCAATAGATACAAACAAAAAATTACAGGAATTCATTAATATTTTCCTGTATTATTTTGATATTGCATTTCCTTTGAAGAGTATCAGACTGAAAGTTTCTTCTCCATCAAAACAATGGCTTACTCTTGGAATAATTACTTCATGCAAAAGAAAGCGTTTCCTCCACGATTTTCAAAGTACGCACGAAACCTCCAATGAATTTAACATGTATTTCAAGACCTATAAGACCATACTTAACAAAGTTATAAAATTAGCAAAGAGAATGTCAAATGATAATTATATCCTGGAATCTAAAAATAAAACTAAGGCTATGTGGAATATCATAAAAAATGAAACCAGGCAAACAAAACCGGCAGTAAATAACATAACGTTATCAGAAGACTCCAAGAAGATCAATGACCCACAAAATGTCTCAAGAATTTTTAATGAGCATTTTGCTACCATAGCTGAAAAACTACTAAATGTAAACAATATACAAGCAATAAAATCAACACTCGCGAATATAACATTTAATGGAAAATCAATGTTTGTTGAAAATGTTACAGAAGCAGAAATCCTCAATATTGTAAAGAACCTACAGAATAAACATTGCTCAGGAGTTGATAACATTCCTGATATACTAATTAAAAAATGTATCCAAAATGTAATTACCCCCTTAACACACCTCTGTAACCAATCTCTCATGTCAGGAATATTTCCAGATATCTTTAAAATTGCAAAAGTAATTCCATTATTTAAAGGGGGAGATAGAGAAAACGTAACCAATTATAGACCTATTTCTTTATTGTCGATATTTTCAAAAATTTTAGAGAAGATAATGTACAACCGTCTAATTAGCTTCATTAACAAATATAAATTGTTAACTGACTCTCAACATGGCTTTAGAGAAGGAAAATCAACAATGTCCGCAATTTATGAATTTTTAAATCCTGCTTTTGAGTCACTTGATGAAAGGAAGAGAGTATGTGGCCTGTTTTTTGACCTGTCTAAAGCTTTTGATGTGATAAATCATCAGTTACTAATTGATAAACTCCATCAATATGGTATCAGGGGTATCGCTAGTAAGTGGTTTCAGTCATATTTAAATAATCGCCAACAGATCGTCGAACAAAAAAGTTTAGAAAATACCACAAACATATTTAAATATTACCACTCAGATCCTATGTTTTTGAAGTATGGCATTCCGCAGGGGTCCGTTCTAGGGCCACTACTTTTTCTCCTTTACGTAAATGACTTGCCATCTCAGATACCTGCATTTAAAACTGTACTATTCGCAGATGATACAAGTGTTTTGATGAGGGGTGAAAATGACACTGAACTTCAAAAATCAGTAGAGGAAGTAACAGGTCAGCTGTTCTTATGGTTCAACAATAATGGATTCCTTATCAACACTAGTAAAACAGTGGTTCTTAACTTTCACACAGCTCAGAATAAAAGTATTAATTCTCCCTCCATAATCTTAAATGACCTTAAAATTGGTAACGCCTCTTCTACTAAATTCTTAGGCCTTTGGTTGCAGGATGACCTAAAATGGAACTCGCATACCACTAAACTTGCCAAGAAACTAAGCTCAAGTTGTTATGCATTGAGAGTATTAAGACAATCGACTAGCTGGAGAACTGTTCTTAGTACTTATTTTGCTTATTGCTATTCGCTTATGAAATATGGAATCATATTTTGGGGAAATTCACCTGCTGCTCACCAAATCTTTATTATCCAGAAAAGAATAATTAGAACAATGAAAGGAACTACTAGATTGCATACATGTAAGCCTCTGTTTAAACAACTGAAAATTTTACCTTTGCCATGTATTTACATCTTTGAACTTCTATTATTTGTCAAACAAAGCTTAGGAAATGAGGATATCTTTGAGATGAATTCAAATATACATAACTACCAGACCAGACAAAAGAACAATCTTCATGTACATGCTGCAAATACAACACTATGTAAAAATGGTGTATTCCATGCAGCTATAACGCTGTATAATCATTTGCCAAATAATATTAAAAGTACAGCAAATTACATAAAGTTCAAAATAAAAACTAAAGAGTTCTTGCTGGAGCACTGCTTCTACTCAGTTAAAGAGTTTTTAGAATATCAATAGTTATGTTTATGTATTCATAGGACTAAATGATGTAAGGTTATCCTATATTATTATTGTGATTGTAAATTAGTATTAGTATAATTTGTGAATTGACGTGTCCTATATCATTGTACAATGTACATTATATGATTGAATGGATGAATAAAAAATACAATACAATACAATACAATACAATACAAATATTTGCTACATGTTGGGCAGAAGAATGCCACGTTTTTCTTTATTCATCACCTGTATAACATACCGACAGTAGTGGCTACGCTGGCTAAAGCGCTGCGTTAGGTCATGGGGCAGGGCTCTCTGCTGACTCGGTAGACACGTGGGTTCGAGCCCCACCGTCAGTTGTCCTTGAAATGGTTTTCCGTGGTTTCCCATTTTCAACACCAGGCAAATGCTAGGACAGTACCTTCTGACAGGCCACGGCCGCTTTCTTCCACATCCTTGCCCAGTTTCATTCATCTTCATCCACTTCATCTCTCATCCCGACGCGCAGGTCGCCCACAGGCGTCGACTAGAAAGACCTGCACTCGGCCTCTCAGGAGGCTACACGACGAAAAAAAAATCTGTATAACATGATAAATATGAATTTCTTACTGTGTACAACTGGATTTTCCTAGATCCTGGTGATTGCTATGCTACTGTTCACATTAAGAATTATTCTGCTTCCCCCTGGTCACATAAATACCACCCATCCCCACCCAAGTCTCGACCTGCTTTGAAGAATATTGAACATGTGGTTGTTTTGTATAAATAAAGTGTGTATTTTTGTTCACTAAGCATCTATTGAATTGTTTATTTGTAGGCTTATGCAAATTCGCACACATATGAATGCTGTCTTGGAGTTAATAAAAATGTTGAATACCAATTACCATATTTTTTGTTCTTTATTCTTAGTCATTCCCTGTCTAACCTTATTTTAATTTTAATGTACGTAGGCTACGGCTGGAATTTTTTGCCAGTAGGCCTATAGTTATTGTGTACGCTGCCTTTGATGTAAGGATACAAATTATGAACAATCAGGCTGCAATATAAAAAGCCTCCGTGGCTTAGGCGGCAGCATGCCGGCCTCTCACCGCTGGGTCTGTGGTTCAAATCCCGGTCACTCCATGTGAGATCTGTGCTGGACAAAACGGAGGCAGACAGGTTTTTCTCCGGGTACTCCGGTTTTCTCTGTCAAAAATTTCATTCCATCAACACTCTCCACTATCATTTCATTTCATCTGTCATTCATTTAATCATTGCCCCCAGAGGAGTGCGTCAGGCCTCGGCAGCCGGCACAGTTCATATCCTCGCCGCTAGACGGGGGCTTCATTCTTTCCATTCCTGACCCGGTCGGAGACTGGAAGCAGGCTGTGGATTTTCATTCTCGCTTGCTGAGCCCATGGTTGCAGGTTCGAAACCTGGCGCAGTCAGCTGGCATTTGAGGGTGCACAAATGCGAGGGAGCCGTGTCAGTACATTTACTGGCACATTAAAGATCCCCTTCGGGGCAAAATTCCGGCTCCCCGGCGTCTCTAAAAGCCAGGGTAGTTAGAAGGGACGTAAAACCAATAACATTATTATTATTGATTTTCATTCATTCAGGCTGCAATATAATATTTTATGTTGGCGTATATTCCTAGCCATTTTAAGTATCATATTACTATAATATTTTGAAAGATGTATTTCGGCGTAAGTTCCGTTTAGTTTACCGTTCACCTAAATGTTCAAAAGTACCTTTTTTACTTGTATCTCGCCGTACGTACATCATCCTTGCGTTCGTATACGTCAAACTCGCCTCCTTGACGTGCACTACCGTACCAGGCGTAACTAGTCGCACCAAAAGCCGCACTTTGCTCCCATACAGTCAGCATTTCAGTATTACCTAGAGTTCAATGCTACTACCTCACTGCTGGACCATCACAAAGAATAACTTAGCTTAGGCACTAGACTCCTTGCAATGGCTCACCAGCAAGATGTGGCCATGCTACTAACCTTAACCTATGAAAAGGAATTGTGACAGTTTACAACATGGAAATACAATGTTTTCAATGGCAGGAACAGAACTCTCATAGTAGCTTCTCTTAATTAAATCAACAGAATCATGAACAGAATCTTTACAAAACATCTCATGTTCTAAAAACACAACATCTCTTACTCTAATAATATCCTTTGGCTAGTTCAGGTCAATCAGTCTATATTGAGAACTATTCTCACAATAATCAACAAACATCAGCTTTCTACTCTTGCTGTCGAAATATTTTCTTTGGACGTCAGGTACATGCACATAGCCTATGCAGTACAACCAAAAATCCTCAGGTTTTTAAGGTTAACTTGCTGTTTGGACCATACTTCCGCAGGACTTACACCTACTAAAGCTTTGTGAGGAGTCCTGTTCTTTATATAAGCTGCAGTAAACACCGCCTCTGCCCACAACCTTTTGGCAAACATTGCCTGTTTCATCATACATCTGGCCATTTCTACTAGAGATCTATTATTTTTTTCTGGAAGGCCATTCATCTGAGGGTTGTGTGGAACAGTTAGGCGATGTTCAATGCCACAATTAGATACAAATTCAGAAAAATTATCACTCACATATTCTCCCCCACTGTCAGTAATTAGACATTCCAGTCTGATTTTCAACAAAAGATTTAAAGCTCTTGAATTTATTCAATACTTGATCTTTGCTATGAATGAAATAAACAAAGATTTTTCTGGAATACCATATTCATCAGAAAAGGTTAACAAGTATCTAGCCCCATTATAAGTTATTACTTCCATTGGGCCTCACAGATCTGAATTAATAATCTTTAACAAATTCTTGACTTTCTTCCGGCGAGATTTAAAGGGTCTTTTTTGTGTGCAAATTTACCTTCAATACAGGGGACACAATGAATTGAAATATCCTTATCAGACAAATTCAAACCCTCACATACACCATTCCTAGCCAGCTTCAAACAAAGTGGGTGAAGATGATCCAATCTACTGTGCCATAACTTGTAACTTGTAGCAGTCGCTAAAACGGTTCATTCCATTTTGAAATCAGCGTCACTTATTATTGCACAACTTTCCAAATACAACAGAAGTACCCTTATCAATCATTTTACTAACTGATAGTAAATTAACAGTCATTTCTATCACAAACAATACATCAGTTATTTTGGATGCACTATCATCCCCTTTTAGGATCACCTGAATATCAACTTTACTTTGACACTTTAACTCCTCCGTACCTGCTATGGTATCGCTCATTACACCTACCGTTTCACTTACACATTCACCCTTAAGCCAATTTTCATTGCATGTAAGATGACTTGTTGCACCAGAATCGATTATCCACTTCTCACTTACTACATCCTTTCCTCGGAGGTTGCTCTCCAAGGCGGTCAAAAATGTTTTTGGATCAGTCTTTTTCTTTTCTTGATGTTTCCTCTCCTTAGAATTGAACCGACTTTCCTTGGCAGTTGATTGGTGTTTGTCTTTCTTCTTTGGACAGTCCTTTTTGAAATGAGACGTTGAGCCACATCCATAACATTATTTTGTAAATGGGCTTTTTGTGAAATCTGGAATTGGAACGTGATTAAAATGCCGCATCCCTTGATGAGTGAACCGCACTTGCTACTTCTTACTACATTAATTTCTTCGCAATCAAGCCACCGGTTATGTCAACTCCACAGTTGTCGTATGTTTGTCTCAATGGATCGAAACGATCAGGTACACCCGCTAGCATCATTGCACCAACAAATTCTTCATCAAGAGGCTTCCCCATGGATCGAAGTTGGTCGTTGATGCGCACAAAGGCTTGAATGTACCCGCCCATACTCGAAAAATCTTCTAATCGTAATTGACCAAAGTTGCGAAGTAATTTACACCTCCGGTTGACCCCAGTGTCGTCGAAGGATGTTTGTAATTTGTCCTAGGCCTCTTTAGCTGTATTTGTCTCTCTAATATAGGGATAGCGAATTGGGTTCGCCATAAGGCCTATTTTGTTCAGAGCTTTTGCGTCCTTCTTTGCCCTGTTGCCGTCTGACGTGGAATCTTCACTCGGATAACCGACAATGCTCTCCCAGACACCCGAGTCTTTCAAATAAACAGCCATTCCAGTTTTCCAGTCCATATAATTAGATCGCCCTAAAAGCGGCAGTGATGCCATACCACTATTTCCACTGTCGACCATTATTGGAAAAATAAATGCACAAAATACTTACAGTTTAATGTTCACTTTGTTCCTATAATAATTACACATCATGGAATGGCCTGGGCCCATAACCTGTTAGCATCGGCATGGAAAAAAATGATGTGAACACAAAACTTGTCACTGCTGGAATGCCATACTAGTTTATTGGTTGTAAGAAGCAATGTATTAAAAAAAAAAACAGAACACAACCAACAGGCCGTAGCCTTCTACAAAGAATCTAGTGCTTGCACACTAGTGACAACCTTTAAATTACAAACTCCAACAGAAGGTGTGTTATTTATTCCTAAGTTGTCTACCATTGAAGCCTATAAGTTTTGTTTGATTTGTTGTTTGAGTCTTCAGTCTTTTGACTGGTTTGATGCAGCTTTCCATGCCTCCCTGTCCTGAGCTAAGCATTTCATCTCTACATAGATACCACACCTTACATCCGAGGCAATCTGTTTAATATATTCTAACCTTGGTCTACCCCTACAGTTCTTGTCTTCGACCCTTCCTTCCATAACTAAGCTTGCTACTCCTGGGTGTCTTAGTTAGTGTCCTACCAACCTATCTCTTCTCTTCATTAGCATTCGCCAGAAAGATCTCTCCTCTCCCACTAGTCTTAATACCTCTTCGTTTGTAACCCTATCTACCCATCTGATCTTCATCATTCTCCTGCAACACCACATTTCAAACGCTTCAGTTCTCCTCTTTTCTGCTGCACCAATAGTCCAAGTTTCACTTCCATAGAGTGCCACGCTCCAGACAAAGGCCTTCAAAAATGACTTCGTAATACCTAAACCTATATTCGATGTCAACAGATTCCTTTTCTGTAGAAATGCTTTCCTTGCCCGAGCTAACCTACTTTTTATATCCTCTTTGCTTCGTCCATCACTGGTTATTTTGCTTCCTAAGTAACAGAAGTCTCCTACTTCATTTAGTTTTTCACCTGCCAATTTGATGTCCATAGAGGTGTCTGATTTATTTCGGCTGCATTCCAATATTTTGGTTTTACATTCATTAATTTTCATCATGAATTCTTTCCTCAAGACGGAGTCCATACCATTCAAAAACTCATTCAAATCCTCAGGCGTGTCGGCCAAAATGACGATGTCATCGGCAAATCTCAGAGTTGAAATTATTTCTCCTTGATTTAAAATTCAGAAATAATAAGTTTATAATCTATCTATAAACATGTGTTGTTAGGTAGATTTCATTAGAAAGCTAACTATTGCAATGGGTCCCATGTTTCGACTTCCGGAAAATTTCGACATAACTTCGCGTTTAACATCCCCCAAACCACAAAACCACCGTCAGTTCAAAAGTTTATATATAATTTATGTATGTATATATACAGTATATATGTATATATGTATATCAGTTTCTTGTGGACACGATAACTGCCGTAATTTTGCCCCAATCACTTTGAATTTTTTACATAATAAGTATCCCATTAAATTCTCGGTCGAGTTCGTTAATGGGCAAAATCGGTCAAAGGGGGTGAAAATGGGGGTCTTTTTTTTGAAAAAGTGAAATATCGCCACAACTCTCTTAATACATGAAATATCGAATCCATTCAAAGTTCATAATATGTGTCGGATAAGTGCCAAAAATTTATGTCAAATAAGTTTTTTGATAGCACCAACCATTAACCAAAGGGGTGGAAAAAAGTGGGTTTTTCGGGAAACATTAATCATATCTCTCTTAATAGGCACAATATCAAAACCGTACAAAATGGAAAATATTCCCCTAATAATTACCTAAAACGTTTGTCTGAAAGAAATTTTGATATGACCCACCATTACGCCAAGGGATGAGAAAAACGATTTCGGAATTAAAGAAAATGCAAAAATGAGGAAAAAGTAGACTTATGAGATCGATCCGGGAAAATGTGTCTGTCTGTCCTTCTGGCTGGCTGGCTGGCTGGCTGGCTGGCTGGCTGGCTGTGTGTGTGTGTGTGTGTGTGTGGGTGTGTGTGTGTGTGAGTGTGTGTGTGTGTCCCCTCCCCCTATGAACTCCTAAACGGCTGCAGCAATCGAAACCAAATATAGTATGAGTAAAGATGTATACCGGAATATCTCAAGCCCATATTTGAAAAAGATGTCAGTGCTACCAACTGCTAAAAAAAGCATTAGAAATTTGAGCTCCATGTTGGATATCATGGAAGGCATACATGGGAGCAATTCCAAAATTGGCACACATGTAGATAATACTATTTCAGTTTAATTTCCAGGAGGCCATACATGACAGTGTTGCCAAAATAATTTTAAGCCTTCTGATAGGTCCAATATTTAAATGCACATAACTTCTACACTATCAATTGGATTTCAACCAAATTATGTATGTAATATATGCACATAAGCAGGTATGATGAGCGTATTCTTAAGAGCCACGAGGGCTGCCAACTGTTAATAATTGCTCTCTCTACTTTTTATCCAAATACCAATATATCAGAAAGTATGCAAGCCGACAGCTTTAAACTATGCACGCGTATAGTACCTGACATTTTACATTAATTTGGAGTATCTTATATACGTCAGTTCTACCAACATGATTCTAAGCCTGCTGATAGGACCAATTTTTAAATACATGTAACTTCTATACTGTCAGTTGGATTTCAACCAAATTTCGTATGTGCTATGTGTAATATAACAGATATGACTATAAGTATTCCTATGAGCAATTAGGGCTGCCAACTGTTAAAAATGGTGTCTATATTTTTTACCTTAATATCAATATATCAGAAAGTATGCAAGCCAACAGGTCTATAATTTGCATACGTATAGCACCTGACATTCTAGATTAATTTGGAGTAATTAATATAAGTCAGTGATGCCAACATGATTCTATGCCTGATGATAGCTCCAATTTTAAAATACATATAACTTCTATACTAAAAAATGGATTTCATCCAAAATTGGCACAAAAAGATATCATAATATTTCCGATTATTTCTGACCAGCATACGCATGGCATTGTTGCCAACGTGCTTTTACGTGTGCTGATAGATCCAATGTATAACTCCATGTAACGTCCTTTGGACTTCAACCACATTTTGTATTCTGTACCTTAAGAGATGGAATTAAGAATATATTCAGTCACCAGGACTGCCAACTGTATTGCTGTATTAGGCTACATTATGCCTAGTATACAGTATTTCGAACTAATTAAGACATTCCGATATTACCAACTTAATTTCGTCATTATTCTAGATAGGTTCATATACTGTAGATTAATCATTGGCATGAATCTTAATTTCATGAAAAGTAGTCTCTTTAGTTCGGCACGGAACTTCTTGTTCCATCTGACTATGTGGGAAGCGGCTAACTGGTAGCATGCTGAACTTCTATGCCCAAGATCGCGGTGTACAGCCTCCCAGGGGTATGCACCCCTTGGAGTCCATCCCCCCGGCATCTGGCTAAATCCCCTAAATGGCAACCCTTGGAAAGCCGGCCCAACATCCATAAAACTTAGCGGGGACAGCTTACCACTCTAAAAGCAGCCCAGTCCTTGCGCAATGGTTACACATACCTACATACAAGTAACTGGGCCAACACATTGCTGACAACATAGCGCCAGAGGGTATAAGAAGGCATCCTAATGAGGTCAAAGGATCTCTCCATTGTCAGTGCTTCATCGAGACGGCCCGAGGCTACGCTGGTGTCAACCGAGGTGAGTCAGTCAATCGTGTTCAGAGTTCCTACTTATGTAACCCGTAACCAACAACTTGTAATACATTGTGAACATAATTTCATTCCCTACAAGGGACTCACACTCAGAATCACAGACCAATAAAACACTTGGTCCACACTCTACACTAGCATTACTGTTTATACGCCTCTTTACATCCCAACGCCCTTCCTTATTCCCGTCACGTAAAGACGTGACAGACGGTAGTCCAATATCGCTAACTCAGGTACCTTTGTGTTCCCCGAGCCGACTCGGCTGCCAACAAGCAGCGCGTGCCACTCGGCTGATACGAACAGAGTCAGTTACATAACAAGCAGTCAGCTGAGCTGAGCGGCCAGCGTAACGACCCTTTGCAGTGGGTCCCATCCCTACAAACACTACTACATTATTTATAGGAACGCCCCCTAGTTCCTAGCACACCACAACACACTACACTGGTCAGCTTGCCCTGTCAAGGGAAGCTACCCTTCTTTAGGCACAACCTCATAAATTAGTACAACAACTCTCCCTTTTAGATCCACCCCCAAATAAGGGATCTAAAACACTGGTGGAGGCGGGGTACTACGCATAGAGAAAAGGGACTCAACCAACGAGCCCTCGTAGTTAAAACGACCCCTTCCGTACCGCAAAAAGCCAAGCAAATAGTGAGAAAATTTTTCCCCCAGACAAAAAGCACCATTTTTTTTGTGTGCTCCAAACTAGCTACACAGGGGAAATTCTTAATAAACCAACCCCCTAGCCCCATACAGAATCAAAGGAATATAAGAATACACTGTCAAGCACGCACAGATTTTTTTATTATTATTATTCTTATTGTAGGCCCATACACTTCAGTCAGAATGGCACCTCATGCAGAGATTGCAAGCCATAGAGGCAATAGGGGTACGCCAATATTATTAACATTATTGTTCAGATGCCAAGGACACATACAAAGCCGGCAAACACAAATACGGGCACTCCAAACAAAAATCGGGGCAATACAGGGCAAACAGCCATACACCCCGTCAGAAGGTAGGACAGCGCGATTAAGATGCGCACATACACTCTTGAATCACATACAGGAACGCCTCAATAGGTTCCATATACAAAGAAACAGAATATACCAACAATTAATCACCACACATGGTCCCGTAATAGATAATGCAACCCTCGAGAGAATGAGGGTGCACTACACAAGTTTACACGCCCAATACAGGGAGCTAATTCGCGTCCAAGCGCTTCTCCAACTAGCGGCCACAAAACAATACAGAGCACAGAAACATTAATACATTAATACATTAATTTGCAAGCAGGCCATGAGCCTCAATAAGGCAGTACACCCAAATTTGGGACAAATACCGTGAGCTACAAGCCAATAAGGCCATTTTTGAGTTCATGGTAGGGCCACCAGCCCACCCGAGAGAGGACATAAGCGTGGATACGCTGACTCGACAATTTGCGAGGATGTCCTTCTCGCCACGTACTGCCACACAATGGAAGGAGTTCGCCGTGGCCACAGTCAAGAAGACGGCCAGGTTAGGCTCCAACTTACTACAAAATAAACCTAACACAAACACACGTCCTTCAGCTCCGGATCGGAAGGCAATTTTGCCAAACCGAGGGGCAGAGCCTAGAACAATCCCCTCGGAACAGAGGGATGAGAGGGAGTTGAAGCCAGGGCCATTAAACACACATGATATGACAGGGAAACAAAGGGACATAACCACGTCATGGGCTGACGACATAGAGCCCGCCCTACAGTACATAAAGCCTACATACACGTACACAGATAGGCTAACACATTGGCAGGAGTCGGCCGTGGCCACAGGCCGAAAAGCGGTCAGACTACACGCCACCACATTGCTAGGCCAGACACAAGCCATTAAGCGACCTTTACCGCCAGTTCAAAGGGCAAATTTGCCAGAACGAAGGCGAACACCGGTATTAGTCCCTCAGGATGCACGATATACGCACGAACATTTTGACCAGGCATTACCACACAGTACACGGGGATTCGGAAAGGTGTTCTCACCTACCCCACAAAACCACGCAGTCAAATATATCCACACTCCCGTAAAATCTACTAGGGCAGCTCCAAGCGCAATTAGGCCCTCGAATACAGGTACATTTAAACCTATAGACACGCGCTACGGTGGAAGTAGGCCAAAGCTTACTTTGCTAGAAATTCCGCCGGAAGGTAGCAAAGGAACACCCCAGTGGATTCCAGAGGCCTATCATCTAATAACAGAGCAAAACCCTTCACCTTTCTGAGCACTGAAGCTCGAAAGAGGATAACGACTTCCACCAGGGCCACAGAAATAAACTAACATCGCTAACACCAACATTATAGGCCACATAAGTTCTTTCACACGGGGGCGATAAGAAAATGGTCCAACAAGTACATAATAAACATAAAATCGCATATTTTTCTTTCTTATTTTATGTATATACAGTGCAATATAGCCAAATTAGAAGGAACAATTCTAAATCCTTCCTGTTTTTTTTTCGGAACCATGGCATTTTTCTCTCAGGCCATCAATGGTTATTGGGCGAAGTGATTAACGCCATAACGTAAAGTCTCTAATATGCTAAGCCAAGTGGAAGCCAAGCAGGCTTCAGGCCGAAAAAGAGATATTTTGAACACAACTTAAGCATAAAATCACAGCATAAAGCTTAAGTAAGTCTTTCTAAGTAGAAATGACTAAACGTTCTATGTTAGGGTTCCACAGTTTGATAGATTCTCCTGTTGCGGGCGAAAGCCGTAAGTGTGGCAGGAATTAAGACTCTCAAACTAACTTCAAAAATTTGGTGAGGTGTGCTTTAGCCAACTGAAAAGCCCAATTGCACACCGGGACGAGACACTGTCATTGTGGTGAGTTACAATTACTTTGAAGGGCAGGTTTGACTCCCATAGTGCACTGGCTTTGCTCGTGACGTGGATACAAGTGTATCAATTACGTCTTGCAATGGCCTTCCTAATGTGTACTAGACAGTGTCGGTAGATTCCCCTGAGACGTAACCAGTTTACGGTAGTACTCACGTTACCAAAATGGTAAATACTACACTCAGGTCCCAAGCACATTTTTTTTAACATTTTTTATAGTGTTCACGACATAATTTTTAGAGACTATCGCCACCTGCTATTATTTTCTTTCAAAGTGCTCTCTTAATCCAGAGCGGGGCATAGCTCATTTTTTTTTCTTCTTCTATTATGACGCAGGCATTAGGCCCGATGAAAGAAAGGTGGCCAAGTTAAACAAATATACATATTTAATACATAGGTACACGTAAAGGCGGAAATACTGCCAAAAGGAAAGGAAGTAATCCCACGGGCAGGCGTGAAAAGAGGGCCAAGAAATAGCCTTCAGACCTCACTGACCGAACCGGGATACGATCCTAACACTCACCAGAACTGTCCCGGAGACACAACCTTCATGGTGCCGGAAACAATTACGCTGGGTAAAAGACGGTCTCCAAACCCGCAACCTTCTGAATACCAGGAATATAAGGTTGAGTAGATATCCAGTTCTAGAATAGAATAATGGGAAAGCTAAGACAAATTGGGACAGTCCCACTAACAGCGGGTCATAAACGAAAAACAATACAATCGCCTCTGGCATCTGGTCACCAAACACGCGACTAGCGGACCAGACACACTCGCGTACAACGACATTTTCTCCAGGGATAAAGAACATACTTGAACCACGATACAGTTAACGCAAAATTTGGGGACACAAATGTAGTCAATGGAAGGTTTTTCTACAGTACGGCCAACGCATATGGGATTTCCGAAGTGAAATGCCATGGCCTATGGTTTGGATTCCAAGTAAAACGGAAATCCCGTGGCGCATGAGCTACAGATCAACGGTCATATTGAACCACAAGTTTTTTTCTACAATGAGAGAGGCACTGCTAGCAATCACTATAGACAGCAGTCAGGTTCACACACACACACGTGCAGAAAACTAGGACGTGGGCAGAGCATGAAACAAATGAAAGCACACAACATCGTAATTCAACACCGTCGTATCAGCAGTAACATACTCCTCAATGAGCAAGACTGCTCGACACAGACAAGCCGAGCCAAAGCCTACTGGACAGAAATCAACGCATCATTCACGCCCGATTTAGAGACCCTATATCTTCCAAAATTACACTACAAGGGGAAATCAAAAACGTACAAACTCTACACAGGTATGCATGCTTTCATATGCGCATTGCACATCCACGGGAATGTGCCATATTATATGCGGCACGGAAATGATCACACCAAGTCTTTACAGACAACCGGATTCGAACCCATGACCACACACCACACGCGTACCAAAAACTAACTATCCAATGGTATTTTTGGTACACGGAACACAAGCAAAAACCACACTGGGAAAGCCCCAAGCCCTGGAACACAACGCAAACATAAAACACAGAGAATGACATAAGGTCACGGGTCTGAGTTCCAGTAAAAATTTAGACACAAAGGAGAACAGCTATTCAGGCGTCCAATCATACTGAAATTGGCCCATACAAGTGCATGAACAGGGAATACTACATTTCCTCCCACCAAAAACCAGACATAAAATTTCGAATTACACCAGGCATAGAGGAATACATTTCACAAACACAGGTAGGAAAATTTCACAAGACACAAGTCTTAGGGAACAATGGCCACACGACGTCATTACCTAACTAGGGCGAATTGCTACATTAAGCCGCTAGGAATCCAAAACAATGACCACACTTGCATTCGTGCAGAAAGGCACATACCAGCGGATGACAAACAGTAACTTCCCGGCCTGGTATTACACATACCAATTGCTGACTGCAGACTATTCACACTGCAATACTGCGGTGACGAGACACTATTGCGTATCGCCCGTGACCGTGAAATTACACACACATAACAATTATAACACCATACATTTTTTTTTTCCACACTGCAAAAACATTTGGCAATGGACAAGACGTGACACAGCGGAACTTATCTTGGGCCTATAGGGCACGGTCGCAAGGACGTTGGCAAGCCACGGGCGCCTCTTGCCCACACAGGCGATACATATTACGACTTGGCCTGCAACAGACCAACCGTCCGCGTGGTGTAGCGGTACATAGGCACACACACGCACACGCACTCAACAATTAGGAGCAAACACAGACAAGATCTCCCCCCCCTAATAACTTCTCTTATCAATCATAAGGCATAGGAGTCATTACAGATGACTAGCACATGACCAGTCGCATTACGACCACTGGCCACATCTACACTGCAAATGGCCGACCAGATTAGGTCATGCAGCTCTACTATCCCAAGGCGCGGATAGAAAGCCAACATGGACTAAGGGAGGACGACAGGAGAACAGGCTACCAGCGTACCACCTTACTCCCTTCCCATAACCTTCTCACGCCCACCATCAACAACGCAAACACATCTACACGACCAAAAACAGCTACACTACATTACAAATTACACACAAGGGGTTGATGGACTTCATGCGTCTAAAGAGCAGGCATGCTACGCCTTGAGCCACGTTGCACCACCCGAGTATTAGGGGTGGCTCAGCAAACATTAAAGAAGCATAATGCGCCTCTCCAAATGAGAGAGGAGGCCACAGATATATATTAACCATTCTTTAGTACTTAAACTCTCCCGCATGAAAGGAACATATGGTATTATGCCCCATCCTACACCTATCCGCACATGAAGGCAGAAACTTCATATCCAGACACATGCATGAGTATCCCATCCATTTATCAGGGATTTTAATATCAAACCTGCATGAATTTTCGCATTTTTGCAATCCCGGGAATTACCTCCCCACTCCACTCACTATAGAAGCATCCCAACGGCATCACCGGTTTCAGGCCACCACTAACGTGGAACCCAAAGGTGCGCAAACCCTTCCTACCATACTTTAAGCCCACTCAACAAATAACTACCCCCAAATCCTAATAACAGGGTACCTGACAATACAGACCCTACTAACACCCCCATTAAGGTAAAGAAAGCATTATTGCTGGGAAGCTGACATAGCGATGGTAGGCCAGAAGTAGCCTATGTACTTAGAAGATCTACAACCCCGCAACACTGGAAATATTTTACATTTTACACAGAGATTGAACCATTTACACAGGTTACGACACATTTTTTTTTCTTACAAAGGAATCTGATACGATCTGATGGTTGACAACGGTGTAAGCCGAAGGTCGGAGGGACCACACTGGAGCAGAGCTGGGGAAGGCGATGTGGACCCTTACCCCAGTTGGCTCATCAAATCACTGACCTGACCAAATAGACGAACCACGTAAGGTCAAAGCATTCGCGGCCTGGTCGGGCAAGCTCTGGAATCCTAGGTGCGCATAAACCGCCCCTGGGAGGAAGGGATGCTACACCCACTTTGTGCCACGGTCGTCGAAGCCAAGACCTGCAGGGAGACTTTCTGAGAATGGCGGGAGAAATAGCTCACTCCGCGCCGGCCTCGGGAGCTATCCCTAGAGACGACCCCATTATGACTAGACTTCTAGTTAAGTTTAAATTTAAGTAGGCACGGCTTCCATAGCGGGAAGCAAAACTCCTATGCGTTGGAGTGGCAGATAACTGCGAAATACATATTACTGCGGCCCATAGCGGCAAAATCATATATCAATGCGAAAAGCATACTACGGCGGCCCATAGAGGCAAATATTACTGCGAAAAGCAGATTGCGACGGCCGATTAAGGCGAAGACAATATTATGCCATTGGACCACAATGTCCAATGCCCACATAAATGGCGACGCAACGGGCAACCAGAGGGCATTAAGAGAGGGGCAGTGCGCGCACCTCACAGGAGCCAAGTGGGCGGCTCAACTACGTTAAATCGGAACAGCAAACGGTCATGAACAAGGAAGTTACAGCGGACGAAACGGTTAGCTTAGTGGCACCGTAAGCCGCCTGCGAATAGATTAGTACTAGTAATAGACGTCGACACCTAGAGTTAAGGGGACGGAATCTAGCGACCCTAGAGACAACCGGTGTTTCTGGGGCTCGTGCGGGTGGTGTCCTGGGGATTTAATTGCCCCAGGCGATCGTCCTAGGCCAAATTTAGTTGTAAGACGGTTGCATTTGACACGCAACCTAGGATTAAGCAAATTTATTCACCGCTGTTGCCAGGTATGGCGCAGCACATTTCGGCAATAGATTAAGGCAACCCTCTCGGACTAGAAATAGCATTTTTTTTTATTAGACCATAATTAAGATAGATAGTATTAAGTAACGCCGGTCGGCTCCTGATGACCGCCAAACCCGGCATCAGGGTAAGTCCGACAATACACTATAATATAGGATAATATATAATATAGTACAATAGGCATAATCAAAGTGGAATATATCGGCACCCGGTAACCACAATTCCGCTACCGGGGTAAGACCAACTATATATTATTTACGGCATCACGGCACCGTATAGGGTAAGCCCGGGCATGCAGCTAATTAACATTAATCGTGCTATTTTTTTCAGAGAAAGAAGAGCTTCAGCCTGTAAAAACTGTGACACAGGAAGCGACATAGAGAATATGGCATACTCACATGTATTTTCTAAACCTCGCCATTTTTTCACAGGCATCGTCACCAGATACAGGAAACTGGTGACAGGAATTTCACTACCATATAGCAGTGTCATTATTTACGGCATGCCATGATTGTGTACTATTTATTTTTATTTTATATACGTCAACTTGCACTAATCCCGACACACTCGCAAACACTCACCACATTTTTCTTTTTCAGCTACACACTCCAAAAAAAAAATCTGCACAGCAGGACTGGTGCCTGTGGGGTACCAGGCTTACTGGCAGATCAACTAAAATATGAACACATAAAGCGTCAAAATGCGACGCAGATTACGACAATGAGGGCACAACCGGTTTGTGGCAGTGACTCTCATTGTCAAGTGTGAAAGCATTCACCCACAGAGGATGCTTCACAGATTAAGTATTAAGAATACACGCAAGCGGTACGACCACTATACCGTACCAAGAAGTGGCCGTACAGGAGCAGCCGTGAGACGGCAAGCGTACGTACAGACGGGTAGCGTGCACGCGAGGTACCTCACAAAAACTATAATTATAAGGGATTAGCGCGATTAAGTAGACATAAGACCACTGTAATTTATAATTTTTAAGAATAAACTTTATACAGTTATTCCATTAGACATAAGGTCATTGTAATTTATAATTTTAAGGATAAACATTATACAATTATTCCACTAGACATAAGGTCATTGTAATTTATAATTTTTAGGGATAAACTTCATACAATTATTCCACTGGAAAGCGACAATATTTCTAAATGTCAGAATCGAAACATAGTACATTAAACGCTGTATATTTTTGTTTGTTTATCAAGATGCCAATGTACATAATGTGTATGATTTGTTTTCTTTCATCTTTCCTTCTTCTAACTTCCCCATTTGTCAGGGTGTTCCGTTTTTTCCCAAACCAATAAACGTCTTTTGAATATTTCCCTTAAATTATACCCTGGAACACCCATTTTTCTATTTTCTTCTACCTTTCTTATTGCAGGGAGCACTTTTTCCCTAAGATAGGGCGGACGACGCCATCATCCGTTCGGCCCTGGGTTTTTCCTCCCTGCACAGCTATGTAACACAGCACCATCAGAAACCATGTTTTTTTTTAAACTAGCAATATGCCAGCAATAGCAAGGGCAATTTTTTTTTTACATGTCGAATTTATTTTAATGTTCAATTTTTCTCAAATGTCAATTTTTTCCCAATGTTAATCAAATCTTTCGCAATGTCAATTTTTTTTGTTTGTTTTTTCACAATGTCAATGTATACATATATCTGTAAATCCCATAACCCTCCCCTCTGAACACGGGCTGACCTCACACCCACACTTCGATACGACGCCACCAGGAGATACGAGGGGGTTTCAAGGACCACTACGTCAACATCCCAACTTCCAGTTCCGTTCCCGTTCGCGAGGACGCGAACAAATGAAGGAAGACTCTTGTACAGCCTCCCAGGGGTATGCACCCCTTGGAGTCCATCCCCCCGGCATCTGGCTAAATCCCCTAAATGGCAACCCTTGGAAAGCCGGCCCAACATCCATAAAACTTAGCGGGGACAGCTTACCACTCTAAAAGCAGCCCAGTCCTTGCGCAATGGTTACACATACCTACATACAAGTAACTGGGCCAACACATTGCTGACAACATAGCGCCAGAGGGTATAAGAAGGCATCCTAATGAGGTCAAAGGATCTCTCCATTGTCAGTGCTTCATCGAGACGGCCCGAGGCTACGCTGGTGTCAACCGAGGTGAGTCAGTCAATCGTGTTCAGAGTTCCTACTTATGTAACCCGTAACCAACAACTTGTAATACATTGTGAACATAATTTCATTCCCTACAAGGGACTCACACTCAGAATCACAGACCAATAAAACACTTGGTCCACACTCTACACTAGCATTACTGTTTATACGCCTCTTTACATCCCAACGCCCTTCCTTATTCCCGTCACGTAAAGACGTGACAGACGGTAGTCCAATATCGCTAACTCAGGTACCTTTGTGTTCCCCGAGCCGACTCGGCTGCCAACAAGCAGCGCGTGCCACTCGGCTGATACGAACAGAGTCAGTTACATAACAAGCAGTCAGCTGAGCTGAGCGGCCAGCGTAACGACCCTTTGCAGTGGGTCCCATCCCTACAAACACTACTACATTATTTATAGGAACGCCCCCTAGTTCCTAGCACACCACAACACACTACACTGGTCAGCTTGCCCTGTCAAGGGAAGCTACCCTTCTTTAGGCACAACCTCATAAATTAGTACAACAACTCTCCCTTTTAGATCCACCCCCAAATAAGGGATCTAAAACAGCGGGTTAAAAACCGGGCCGAAGTCGTCGGATTTATAACAACGTTAACAAGAAGTTCCGTTAAGAACTATACAGCCTACTTTTCATGCCAATGATTATTCTACAGAATATGAACCTATCTAGAATAATGACGAAATTAAGTTGGTAATATCGAAATATCTAATTAGTTCAAAATATACCTGGTATAATGTAGCCTAATAGAGCACTACAGTTGGCAGCCCTGGTGACTGAATATATTCTTAGTTCCATCTCTTAAGGTACAGAATACAAAATTTGGTTGAAGTCCAATGGACGTTACTTGCAGTTAGACTCTGGATCTATCAGCACGCGTAAAAGCATGTTGCCAACAATACCATGCGTGTGCTGGTCAGAAATAATCTGAAATATTATGATATATTTTTGTGCCAATTTTGGATGAAATCCATTTGTTAGTATAGAAGTTACACGTATTTTAAAATTGGAGCTATCATCAGGCATAGAATCATGTTGGCATCACTGACTTATATTAATTACTCCAAATTAATCTAGAATGTCAGGTGCTATACGTATGCAAATTATAGACCTGTTGGCTTGCATACTTTCTGATATATTGATATTAAGGTAAAAAATATAGACACCATTTTTAACAGTTGGCAGCCCTAATTGCTCATAGGAATACTTATAGTCATATCTGTTATATTACACATAGCACATACGAAATTTGGTTGAAATCCAACTGACAGTATAGAAGTTACATGTATTTAAAAATTGGTCCTATCAGCAGGCTTAGAATCATGTTGGTAGAACTGACGTATATAAGATACTCCAAATTAATGTAAAATGTCAGGTACTATACGCGTGCATAGTTTAAAGCTGTCGGCTTGCATACTTTCTGATATATTGGTATTTGGATAAAAAGTAGAGAGAGCAATTATTAACAGTTGGCAGCCCTGGTGGCTCTTAAGAATACGCTCAGTCATATCTGTTTATGTACAGATATTACATACAAAATTTGGTTGAAATCCAGTTGATAGTGTAGAAGTTATATGCATTTAAACATTGGACCTATCAGAAGGCTTAAAATTATTTTGGCAACACTGTCATGGTTGGCCTCCTGGAAATTAAAGTGAAATAGTATTTTCTACATGTGTGCCAATTTTGGAATAGCTCCTATGCATACCTTGCAGGATATCCAACATGGAGCTCAAATTTCTAGTGCGTTTTTTCAGCAGTTGGTAGCACTGACATCATTTTCAAATATGGACGTGAGCTATTCCGGTGCACATCTTTACTCATACTAAATTTGGTTTTGATTGCTGCAGCCGTTTAGGAGTTGATAGGGGGGGACACACACACAGCCAGACAGACAGACAGAAGGACAGACAGACAGACAGACAGACAGACAGACAGACACACATTTGCCCGATCTCATAAGACTACTTTTTCCTCATTTTTGCAAAATGTGAAAAGTAGGCTAATAAAAATCCCTCAGTATGCCTTCCCTCGGAGAGGAGGTAAAGCCGGCGGGCCCATGTCATAGATTTATGGCATGAAAAGGAACCTTCCACTAACTACACTTGTGTGAAGCTAATTTTCTAGGTTAGATTTCATTAATGCTCTACTGTATTAGTTCCAACGTTCATCGCCAGGTGCTGGCTGCGGTGGTATATAGTAACCAAGTCCACAGCTAGGTGTCGTTGACGGTAGCTGTAGAAAAAGTAGGAACTCTTTGAATGTTGATCGTCTGAAGTCCTTACCTGAATTACAGATAATACACACTAATACTGCCAACACAATTAACACCGGTTATCAGACAGACCATTTATGAAGATATGCCGTGCTAAGATTCACTGGGCCAGGATAATTCTGTCTGTTAGGTAGTCAGCCCGAAGGCTGGTTGGATCCTCATCAAGTACCACCGTAGCGCGCCGTTAGATTGTGTGGGTATATACCCACAAAAACCCAAGCCAACGCTATATTGAGGCGTACTAGGCAAGATGAGAAGTGAGGTAGTTTGCCATTGCTTTCCTCACTGAGTCAGAACCTTTCACAGCATCCACAGGCACTGACTGTGCCCTGAATGTCATTACTAAGCACCACCCATACCTCAGTAGCTTCCATATAATCACAGCCATAAGTGAGACTGATACATCGGTGAAAAGCCACATTTTACTCTAGCCTGTGCCAACAAACAAATGCAAATGTACTGCAATCATCAAGAGATGGCTAACAGGCCACCAGGATAATTAAGTCGCGAGAAATATCTATACAAATGTTTGAATTTCGCGTCGCCGCCATGTTGGTTTTGTGCTCACCAGGTTATTGAAAGTCCCATAGGTGAACTTACGTTAAGGGGAAATATAATCGGATTTTATAGCCTATCTTCACAATGTTAATTTATAGGTACATTTTTTTTGAAACCATGATAGCTACATAACTCAAATTTTTACAGCGTCTGAACATAGGCATTGTGCGTCTACGGAAATGATAATATTTTTTTAGTGAGAATAATGAGGGAGATATATTTGTTTTTTACCTAAGAATTTTTACCTCCATTTTTCGGTGCATTATCACCATTATATTTTTTTTTCTAAATTGCATATCAACATGAAATTATTTGAGTGTATGTAAAATACTCTAATGAACTGCTTCCTAAAGTTTCTTGGTTCTAGGTTAAACAGAAGCTGAGAAAATGTTCTCTAAATACAAGAAAAGGGAACTTACGGGAAATTGAGTTCAAAGTTAAAACAAGCCTGCTCCATAGCTTGGATCATCTTCATCCCCTCCGAAGGCATCTTATAGTCTTCTATTGGCACCTCTTATGGTCTGCCTTGCTTTCTTGGCTAAGATTTTTCAGCATTATCTGCATTTCTTAGCCTAACTTGATCTAGAGTCAACATGGCATGCACGATTTGGTTGCCAGAACACAATCCCGACATCTCTAGAACTTGACATTTGGTGATATTCCTCTGGTTAAAAGATGGCACAGCATCTTAGACACCAAAATGGAGTGTGCTAATACATACAAAGACTGCTTTAGGTAGACGATTCCATATTACACTATTGATACACTCGTTAGGATTCTGGGTTCTCCCGTGAAGGCATTTCTTTAGGAAATTCTTATCAGCCAAGTCAGTGAAGATAGGTTGGATCTCATCCATTATTACTGCTATCGTGACGATTGTAGGTCTTCCAACTTATTTTACCCTTATATATTTACACCAGCTGTTTTCACCTTCAGGACACAATGCATGCTGGGGAGCCTCATTTGTGGAGGCAATGTGATAATACAGAGCCAACACAGTTTTCCGCATAGCTTCCACGTTAGCTGTATTTTGTCTGATGGCTAGCCCACACTGCATCAGTCAGCCTCCCTTTTCCATCTAATGTCTTTCCATCGCCTAGTTTCTTTCTCTTTGAAGCTGTCTTCATTCTTCTAAGTCTAGTCCCCATTCTTTTTGCACGTGTCCCACGCACTCAAGCTTATGTCAACATTCCCATAAGGTTTTCTATATTATATCTCATACACCAAATACATGTCCCACTGAAAGATGGGAGGTTTGAAAATCGCAGAGAAATGTTTGACAGAGAGTTAGTTAGTTATTGTTGTTTTAAGGGGCGGAACTACGAGGTCATCTGCCCCTGTTTGACTGATATATAGTCCTACATGGCAGATGGCGAATGGAATAGCGCCACACTCCATCTCAGATATATGCAAATTTAATACAGTTATAGACATAATACAGCAATGTGCAACACACCATTTTAAAGGGGACGCTTCAGGGAATAAATATTGATAATAAAAAAATTCGACATTTTCATGAAAAAACGATTCTATTTCCCCTAATGGCCTCTATCAACATACAAAATTTGAGTTTGTTTGATGTTATAGATTCGTAGATATTGAGAACCGTCTAAATATTTTGTATGGTCTCCATTGAGGAAGAGTTGGCAACACTGGCCGCAGACATTGAAAAGGACCTCGAACCAAAATTTGAAGTTGTATAGTCCACCAGAGGATTATGATATAAGAGAGGAGCAAGCAATGCACACCCAAGTGGACGGGGAGTCATTACGTATGCACGGAAAGAATCTTGAGAAAAGCTTGCAGGCCCAGGAAGGAACGGAGCGAAGCGACCAGCTCGCCGACCCAACGGATACGAAGGGAGAATGCAGCTGTCAACTGCAGGAACTTTATGACCAGTTGAGGGAAGCCGCTGCGGAGCTAGAGGGGATGAATGAACAATTGAGAAGGCAGAACCAGAGTCTACGAGAAGGCAGACAGAGTGGAATGGGGGAACGAGAGATCCCAGTGCCGAGAGCACTGACCGCTTAAAGTAAATACTGCATGGAGTCGATGCCATCTGAGGGGCCCGAAAAATTCACTTGTGAAATGAATTTTCCGAGCTTAGCAGGGGAAAAATGTGCCCAATCAGTCACGGCAGTCTGGCATCGAACTCGGGTCTCATCAGAGAAGACCAGGCACATGATTATGCCTAGAGTCGAACCATTGATCTCTGAGGGGGAGCAATTACAGGGAACCCAAAGAGCAATGAGAGGTATACTGAGATATAATAATGTAGCATGATTTCACGACCTATATGTGAATATCATAGCAATTTAAGGTAAAGAATTGCAACCAAATGCAAGAAAATATACGTTTTCAAAGCAGATAAGAACGAAGGAGGCTAGTTTGGCATTTAAAAATTACACTTGGCAAGTGGGTGGTAACCCTAGGCGCCGAGCGGACTATTTACGTCTGGACCGAGAAGACAGCCCAAAATTAATGACTCGGGTATTCACCACTTGACAACGATGGAAGCTATGGTGGGAACGACTGCCAACGGAAATTAATTAATTACCGCCAAGTGGAGCATTAAAATGAAGTGAAATGTACACCCAGGTGAATATATTCAAGGAGAGATAATTTAGGAATGATTTTACACCTAAATTTAAGCCGATATCTCCAAATGAACGCATTACAACCTAGCCTACGCTCGAGAGGAGTGATTTGCTGACCAGGCAAGGGGGAATTACCACGATGGCGTCCCCACGCGCTGAACTAAGGCAATTAATTATAATTAATTGGCCGAAGCGATCGCCGGCAGCGAACGGTTATGAAACCTCCACACCTAAATAAACAAGGTGTAGGCCTATATGTCATTCCGGCTGAAGAGGTATTATTTCAAGACAGGAGTCGCTCTCACATGTCCAGTGGACTATTATGTACGAGAAACCTTTATATAGGAGGAGTAAGGCAAGCCAAGCCAGTTGTTCTCCAGTCTTCACCAGTTCGTCTCAAGTTATTCAGCAGTGTACACGCAACTTATACGCCGCCAGTGAGCGCACCAAATGTTAGAGTATCAACGCTCAGCCGTTAAAGAACAATGGAAGCAGGTCATACAGCTTCATAAGTATAATCATGAAGTGCGTCGAAGTTAATTTAATATAGATATTTATCTATTATCTGACGCAAATATAAATTCGCCACAGCGAAAGAGTAACTTATAATGTTTGTGAACATTACACATACCAGGAGGTACTGTCAGTGTTGAATATGACATTATCAGCAGGATCACTACAATGATGGGAGCTTGGGGAAGCATCGCCACTTCATCTTGACAGTGAGCTGAACGATGTTGCAGGTGACGAGGACCGAACGTCCGTAAACGCTGTTAGATTTCACGAAGACCAGCGGTTGGCGTAATTGCATCGCATCTCTGAGATCAGGCGTAGGAGAAGTCCGATTTAAGGATCAACCTGTGAAATAGTGAATAAGTGTACATAAATTGTGTAATAGTGATTTAAAAGTGTTCATGTGTATAGTGATTAATATGCATTGTGTGAAAGTGAATGAGGCCACTGATAAGAGTATGTTTATCAGGTGGAAAATATGTGAAATTAAGTGTTGTGAAAAGTATAACATGATGGCTTAAATCAAGCATCATGGTGGGTCGCAGGTTGAGCTGCTGGCACTATCCAGCGAGAAGAAAAAGTGAGTACCAATTCATTATATGATTATTACTAAATAGTTCACCATATAACGATTTTATCACTTTGAGACTAAGATGTCACAGTCACTTACTGAACGAGTTTTCACCACTCGTCTTGAATAAAATATGGCTTGGAAGGTGATTTGATTAAGGCCATTCAGGCCGAAAATAGTGATGGATGTAACGGTAACGTTAAATGAATGATAATAATAATAATAATATGGGTCGGCGACAGTAAAGTAATAGGCATTTTTGGCCTAAATAATGTTCAAAGTGTGTCATGTCTAATATAAAGATACTGTATTTTGGTAAACAGTAAGAAAGTAATGAGGAATATAGCGAGATACGAGAATTTTTCAGTGTCAGTGAAATGTTGAATGAATATTTGATATGGTCAATCCTTAGGATTACGGTATATTTGAGGACCATTAAATTAAAGTAAGCCAGTAAATTCATACCTTGTTATTAGGAGCTATTTAGAGCTTTGGCTTAAGTGTTATTACAGAAAGAGCGCGGGTGCCTTAATAATTGAGTCATCTATGTAAAATATTGTTTGAAGCCGCATATCGCGTGCAGAATTAAAGTAGGATCCAGTGATTTACGTAATAAATAACTGCGGGGACCAACTAGTATAGCTTGCGCGTTAGGTGAGAAGTTGGCTAAATCTACGAGTGAGTATCGCCCTTGAGCATACTGTATTATTCGCAGCGAATTGGACAGAGCCTGTCTGTTGCCATCGCTTGCATGAATTATTGCCACGATTGAGATCCGTTGAGACTCCGTGAGCATGTATATGAATGATCTACCCTGAGAGGTAAGGATCATATTCTTCGTTTAGGAAACGCAGATTTCCTTATATATTATTGTGACAGCTGCCGGTGAAAATCTTGGATTTTCATTATGATGCGCGTCTAAAGCCACAGTATTCACCACAGAACGGCAAGGCTATCGCCAGAGTCATCCCCAGCCATGAATGTTAATAGGAGCCAAGTTGAGCCCAATACACTAATTATAGGTGTTAAATAATTAAATGACTCAATTACTTAGGATCCACACCTAGCGTAACTTTACTGTACTGCAGTTGTAAACAAATCTGACCGTGACAGCAGATGAGGGAAGTGGGGGAATAGACCACTTCTGCGGCAGCCATCTTGACTAGCCTGCTGGAACGAATTTTATTGCCTGCTGGGGGAAGGGGAATGTCGGTCGACCAGTCCTTTAAATGAGGGTCACAGTAGGACACTGAAGAATCTCGATATTTCAATATGCAATTATGATAGGAGTGTTTTGATGATGCCAATTGAATTGAATGATGTGTTGCAGCACACATACGTTATTGGATCAAAGAAATCGGATAATATTTGGCCCAGTTATTCTCTGAAGAGGAACACTGAACCAAATAAATTGTTAGGCATCCTTTTAGAATGCATTTATGCCAGTTCACGCTAAGTTATGCAGACGGGTATGTGATTTCTAAGAACATGACACGTTTGTAACGATATAAGCCCGACAAGACCCAGAAAATCGTTGTATGGTGAAACTATAAAATATTATATCCATGTTTATTTTGGAAGGGATAAGGACCACTTTTATTAAAGCATTCATATTGACGGAAAGAGGGAAGATGATCCACACGACATAACAAATATTTATTAATTAATGCAGAAAATAATGAATTTATGCTAATTAAAGTAAATGCCGTAAGGAACGGAGAAATGTTTTATTAATGTCATTTTGAGGTGATATGTGACTTTTGTGTTGAAGCCTCCGTGGCTTAGGCGGCAGAACGCCGGCCTCTCACCGCTGGGTCCGTGGTTCAAATCCCGGTCACTCCATGTGAGATCTGTGCTGGACAAAACGGAGGCAGACAGGTTTTTCTCCGGGTACTCCGGTTTTCCCTGTCATAATTTCATTCCAGCAACACTCTCCACTATCATTTCATTTCATCTGTCATTCATTTAATCATTGCCCCAGGGGAGTGCGTCAGGCCTCGGCAGCCGGCACAGTTCATATCCTCGCCGCTAGATGGGGGCTTCATTCATTCCATTCCTGACCCGGTCGGAGACTGGAAGCAGGCTGTGGATTTTCATTCATGTGACTTTTGTGTTATGATACTCCAGTTAAGTAATTATGTCACATGATGAACACTATGGAAACCCATTGAAGTCTGAAAGTATCAATGATAGGATGCTAGAATTAGATTTGAGTGCAGTGTAGCACTATTTTATGAAGAAAACTCACAAAATAACCCTATTTTTATTTGTGGGAATTAAATCTAATTTGCCCTTTATTTGTATTTGTTGTATAGCCATGATTTTAGACCAGTAAATATTGTCTTGTAGGAATATGTTGTGTATTTCATGTAGAGTAGTTACCTGGTAGACTCAAATCCTGAGCATGTGGTCGTATGGTGGGCAGGAACGTCCCATACCTCGAAAGACCGTGAGTTAGCTGGGATACGAACACATGTTCCACATGATAACAGTTGGGTACATGGAGGACATGTCTCTGCACTAGGATTGAGTCACCGGTACTACTAAAGTCGGCCAAGATATTAATGGTAGAAGCAAATACAGCATAGAATTAGGATGAAATAGGAAAAGGCCGCATCCCATTTGTTAATAAGCCATCACGTAAAATAAATGTTGATAATCCTCCATAAGACATGCTTAAATGTAAATGTAACTTACGCACAACCCCCTTTAATTATCGTGGCCCAAGCAATGTGGGACGGTATTAATTCATTATGGAACCGCCTGCGTCAGTGCAATATGAGTGATCTTGGCATTGCACAAACCGGCCTAAGCATGATACCCTCTTAATTTATCATGTCGCCCAGATGTGTGGGGCAAAGCATGTCAGATATAACACCCCCTCTAATTCATTTATCATGGCGCCCAACGTGGATGGCTTATGGGATTCAGAAAACCCCATAATAATAGCATGGTTTTCATGGGGAAAACCATAAAAATAGTATTTTTCCTCAAACTTTGTTTGAGCGATTGTGAGTCTTTCTAGATGATATTCAGACGTCAGACACTGTTGTCAGACGGGTACGAGGGTCTATACCCATTCCATAGGTGGTTTTGGCATTTTATAATATGTTGTTGTTGTTGTCGTGGGATCGGAATCCTTTCCTTTCCAATAGAACGCGCCGGCATGTTCAGCTGCGGCCTACCTGAATCTCAAATTAAGAATTACAGGATGGCTGGAACTGAGGAAGTACTCAGGTGTATTGCTGAGTTGAGAGAACACTTTGATAATACTAATGCTAAGAGTAAGGAAGAATCTAAAGCATTTAAGGATGAAATAGCAGAGAGATTGGCTACAGTCAATACTCAATTGGATAATAATCAGACTGAGGTGAGCCAGATGTTGGCCACAGTAAACACTAGATTAGAGGTTAATCAGACTGAGGTGAGCCAGATGTTGGCCACAGTAAACACTAGACTAGAGGAGTCAAGCCGAAGTAAATATTCAATTAGAGAATAATCGAGCTAATATTGTTAGCGTGGTCTCAGAAATGCAAGCTGATAACGATAAACGCTTTGAGTCTATTGAGTTAAAATTAGAGAATAATCTGCAAGCGTGCAGAGAGTCACAGCGTGAGATTAACGATAGTTTAAGCTGTATGTCCATGGAGCTTAAAGACATTCAGAGTCAGAATGAAGCTAACACTAAACGTCAACTAGAGCAATTTAATACGTTCACTCAGACCGTGGACCAAAGGCTCGAGGACAGCGATGTAAAATGGAATACGCGAATGGCAGATTACGCCAAGGCGGTAGACGAAGCCTTGAGAAAACAGGATCAGAATATCCTTGATCAATGCAAGGAAATCCAGGAAATAAAAACTTCTGATCAAGAGAATAAGGAGATAATGTCAAATATGAAGAGACAGGTCGGGAAGGTGCAGAAAGAGTAGGAACAAACTCAGAGTGACCTGGCAGTTATTCATAAAAGGCAGGATGAGGACCAGGGAGAAATCACGAAAATAAGGACTGAAATCTCGCATATACAAGGTCACATTCAAAAGGAAGTTACAGGCTTACGAGAAGAATTAGAACTTCGAGAAGGCTTAAAGACTGAAGCCAGCGATAAGACTCTTGCCGAAGTAAGAGAAAGTCTAGCGGGGGAAATTACCCACCTGAAGGAAAACCTTAAGGATAACAAGGAAAAGGTATTTTCTATGGCAGAAAGAAACCGAGATCGCCTAGAGAAAATAGAACGAGAGGTATTAGCTCGTTTGGAAAGGGCAGAAAATAGGCACAGCCAAATCGAGACTAGAATGATCGCGCAGGAGGAATCCATGTTGCGGAATCCTAGGTCTAGCGAAGGAAGTGTAGACGAGAATAGGAGAAACAAATGGGCAGATATAGAAATACAGCCTACTCCAAAGAATGCAGCCATGCCAAGTGACAGCTCGTATACCACACCTGGTATGCCAATTGCCATGTCAACACCGCATGAAAATGCTGTTCAAAATCAAATAGTCACAGTTGTAAGGGCTAGTGATGAGAAACCAAAGAAATACTCTGGGAGTAATTCTAACATGACACCCAAGTACTGGCTTAAAGAAGTTTCCGAGTACTTGAATGACGCGAAAGTACCGCCAGAGCGAAGGCTGAGAGCGATTGAAAAATTAACTGAAGGCGAGTGTGCCTTATGGTTTAGGAGTTTTCGGTACACATTCGACACCGTTGATGAATTTCGCCAAGCATTTTTAATCAGATACTGGAATGCGAGCATACAACAGAACCTCAGATTGGACCTGTATTCCAGGCGTTACAGTACTAGTAATCCAACAAAGTACGGAGAATTCTTTGTGAGTCAATTATGCCGTTTCCGGGAGCTTGATGAAGGGCTTAGCGAGTCAGATTTGTGCATAGCGATAGCCAAGCAGCTACCGTACGAAGTACAACGTCTACTAATCTCAGCAAACGCCAAAACTGCGATCGATATGGAGGAGGTGCTGAGACAACTCGATCTAACCACAGTGCAGCACAAAAGGCAAAGTCGAAACGTGGAACAAGTCAACATGACGACTACACCGACTGAACCGACTAAGGTGCAGACAAAAAGCAAGTCTACGAGCACCGAAACTGAAAAATCAGACTGGCAACGTGAAGGACGTGAAGACCAGAATTGGAGGCCAGCATATCGAGGAGGATCGAACCGTGGAAACCGAGGGAGGAAAAACTGGAATCAGCGTGGTACCAGAGACCAGCAGCCTGATAACAGAAGGAGCTACGACCGAAATGGGAACAACCAAGGATGGAGATCCCAAGAGCAGAGTCGCGGGTTCGATGAAGAGGCGGAAGAACGCTATCACGCATCTTTAAGATACATGGAAGAGCGCGGAGATGACCCGAGACAATCGCGAGTTCATTGGGATGAAGCGATTCGGAATAGAAGGTCACCCGACATATATAAAAATGATGACGGTGCCAAAAGTCTGGAACTTCAACAGCATGAAGACAGGCAGAAGAACTCCACAATGAATGGAGCAATTGAAAAAAAAAACACCAAAATTAAATGACCAAAGAGATATAAGTTCAGGATGGAATACAGTGAATGTTGTTAACTGGATTGCCAAACCTGAGGAGCTTATCGAAGACCTAGATGAAGGGACGGTCAATGTAAACATTGCGGGCATGAAGATAAGAAGTCTCATTGATACAAGGTCAACAGTGTGCTTAATAACACAGGCATTATATAATGAAATCCAGAGTAAAATCCACGTATTGAAAATACCTATTTCAAGCGTGAAAATAAAAGGGGTCATACCAGATAAAATTATGATATGCAGATACCAAGTATTTTTAGATCTGCAGATAGGGAACTCTACATTCTCACAGAGCTTCCTACTTGTAAATAAACTGCCTTTTAACCTCATAGTTGGAATGGATTTCATAAGAGAATATAAAGTTATTATAGATCTCTCGCAAGACATTGTTATGTTCCGCGCAAGTGAGGGAAAGGAAGATTTAGAACTCTCATTAAAGCACAATGAAACGAGACCAGAAGAGTACATATGGCATACATACGGAGATATGACTGGGGGTGCAGTGTCGACAACAGAAGACATTGAGGAAGAGTTGGCAACACTGGCCGCAGACATTGAAAAGGACCTCGAACCAAAATTTGAAGTTGTATAGTCCACCAGAGGATTATGATATAAGAGAGGAGCAAGCAATGCACACCCAAGTGGACGGGGAGTCATTACGTATGCACGGAAAGAATCTTGAGAAAAGCTTTCAGGCCCAGGAAGGAACGGAGCGAAGCGACCAGCTCGCCGACCCAACGGATACGAAGGGAGAATGCAGCTGTCAACTGCAGGAACTTTATGACCAGTTGAGGGAAGCCGCTGCGGAGCTAGAGGGGATGAATGAACAATTGAGAAGGCAGAACCAGAGTCTACGAGAAGGCAGACAGAGTGGAATGGGGGAACGAGAGATCCCAGTGCCGAGAGCACTGACCGCTTAAAGTAAATACTGCATGGAGTCGATGCCATCTGAGGGGCCCGAAAAATTCACTTGTGAAATGAATTTTCCGAGCTTAGCAGGGGAAAAATGTGCCCAATCAGTCACGGCAGTCTGGCATCGAACTCGGGTCTCATCAGAGAAGACCAGGCACATGATTATGCCTAGAGTCGAACCATTGATCTCTGAGGGGGAGCAATTACAGGGAACCCAAAGAGCAATGAGAGGTATACTGAGATATAATAATGTAGCATGATTTCACGACCTATATGTGAATATCATAGCAATTTAAGGTAAAGAATTGCAACCAAATGCAAGAAAATATACGTTTTCAAAGCATATAAGAACGAAGGAGGCTAGTTTGGCATTTTACAAATTACACTTGGCAAGTGGGTGGTAACCCTAGGCGCCGAGCGGACTATTTACGTCTGGACAGAGAAGACAGCCAAAAATTAATGACTCGGGTATTCACCACTTGACAACGATGGAAGCTATGGTGGGAACGACTGCCAACGGAAATTAATTAATTACCGCCAAGTGGAGCATTAAAATGAAGTGAAATGTACACCCAGGTGAATATATTCAAGGAGAGATAATTTAGGAATGATTTTACACCTAAATTTAAGCCGATATCTCCAAATGAACGCATTACAACCTAGCCTACGCTCGAGAGGAGTGATTTGCTGACCAGGCAAGGGGGAATTACCACGATGGCATCCCCACGCGCTGAACTAAGGCAATTAATTATAATTAATTGGCCGAAGCGATCGCCGGCACGCGAACGGTTATGAAACCTCCACACCTAAATAAACAAGGTGTAGGCCTATATGTCATTCCGGCTGAAGAGGTATTATTTCAAGACAGGAGTCGCTCTCACATGTCCAGTGGACTATTTTGTACGAGAAACCTTTATATAGGAGGAGTAAGGCAAGCCAAGCCAGTTGTTCTCCAGTCTTCACCAGTTCGTCTCAAGTTATTCAGCAGTATACACGTAACTTATACGCCGCCAGTGAGCGCGCCAAATGTTAGAGTATCAACGCTCAGCCGTTAAAGAACAATGGAAGCAAGTCATACAGCTTCATAAGTATAATCATGAAGTGCGTCGAAGTTAATTTAATATAGATATTTATCTATTATCTGACGCAAATATAAATTCGCCACAGCGAAAGAGTAACTTATAATGTTTGTGAACATTACACATACCAGGAGGTACTGCCAGTGTTGAATATGACATTATCAGCAGGATCACTACAATGATGGGAGCTTGGGGAAGCATCGCCACTTCATCTTGACAGTGAGCTGAACGATGTTGCAGGTGACGAGGACCGAACGTCCGTAAACGCTGTTAGATTTCACGAAGACCAGCGGTTGGCGTAATTGCATCGCATCTCTGATATCGGGCGTAGGAGAAGTCCGATTTAAGGATCAACCTGTGAAATAGTGAATAAGTGTACATAAATTGTGTAATAGTGATTTAAAAGTGTTCATGTGTATAGTGATTAATATGCATTGTGTGAAAGTGAATGAGGCCACTGATAAGAGTATGTTTATCAGGTGGAAAATATGTGAAATTAAGTGTTGTGAAAAGTATAACATGATGGCTTAAATCAAGCATCATGGTGGGTCGCAGGTTGAGCTGCTGGCACTATCCAGCGAGAAGAAAAAGTGAGTACCAATTCATTATATGATTATTACTAAATAGTTCACCATATAACGATTTTATCACTTTGAGACTAAGATGTCACAGTCACTTACTGAACGAGTTTTCACCACTCGTCTTGAATAAAATATGGCTTGGAAGGTGGTTTGTTTAAGGCCATTCAGGCCGAAAATAGTGATGGATGTAACGGTAACGTTAAATGAATGATAATAATAATAATAATAATAATAATATGGGTCGGCGACAGTAAAGTAATAGGCATTTTTGGCCTAAATAATGTTCAAAGTGTGTCATGTCTAATATAAAGATACTGTATTTTGGTAAACAGTAAGAAAGTAATGTGGAATATAGCGAGATACGAGAATTTTTCAGTGTCAGTGAAATGTTGAATGAATATTTGATATGGTCAATCCTTAGGATTACGGTATATTTGAGGACCATTAAATTAAAGTAAGCCAGTAAATTCATACCTTGTTATTAGGAGCTATTTAGAGCTTTGGCTTAAGTGTTATTACAGAAAGAGCGCGGGTGCCTTAATAATTGAGTCATCTATGTAAAATATTGTTTGAAGCCGCATATCGCGTGCAGAATTAACGTAGGATTCAGTGATTTACGTAATAAATAATTGTGGGGACCAACTAGTATAGCTTGCGCGTTAGGTGAGAAGTTGGCTAAATCTACGAGTGAGTATCGCCCTTGAGCATACTGTATTATTCGCAGCGAATTGGACAGAGCCTGTCTGTTGCCATCGCTTGCATGAATTATGGCCACGATTGAGATCCGTTGAGACTCCGTGAGCATGTATATGAATGATCTACCCTGAGAGGTAAGGATCATATTCTTCGTTTAGGAAACGCAGATTTCCTTATATATTATTGTGACAGCTGCCGGTGAAAATCTTGGATTTTCATTATGATGCGCGTCTAAAGCCACAGTATTCACCATAGAACGGCAAGGCTATCACCAGAGTCATCCCCAGCCATGAATGATAATAGGAGCCAAGTTGAGCCCAATACACTAATTATAGGTGTTAAATAATTAAATGACTCAATTACTTAGGATCCACACCTAGCGTAACTTTACTGTACTGCAGTTGTAAACAAATCTGACCTTGACAGCAGATGAGGGAAGTGAAGGAATAGACCACTTCTGCGGCAGCCATCTTGACTAGCCTGCTGGAACGAATTTTATTGCCTGCTGGGGGAAGGGGAATGTCGGTCGACCAGTCCTTTAAATGAGGGTCACAGTAGGACACTGAAGAATCTCGATATTTCAATATGCAATTATGATAGGAGTGTTTTGATGATGCCAATTGAATTGAATGATGTGTTGCAACACACATACGTTATTGGATCAAAGAAATCGGATAATATTTGGCCCAGTTATTCTCTGAAGAGGAACACTGAACCAAATAAATTGTTAGGCATCCTTTTAGAATGCATTTTTGCCAGTTCACGCTAAGTTATGCAGACGGGTATGTGATTTCTAAGAACATGACACGTTTGTAACGATATAAGCCCGACAAGACCCAGAAAATCGTTGTATGGTGAAACTATAAAATATTATATCCATGTTTATTTTGGAAGGGATAAGGACCACTTTTCTTAAAGCGTTCATATTGACGGAAAGAGGGAAGATGATCCACACGACACAACAAATATTTATTAATTAATGCAGAAAATAATGAATTTATGATAATTAAAGTAAATGCCGTAAGGAACGGAGAAATGTTTTATTAATGTCATTTTGAGGTGATATGTGACTTTTGTGTTATGATACTCCATTTAAGTAATTATGTCACATGATGAACACTATGGAAACCCATTGAAGTCTGACAGTATCAATGATAGGATGCTAGAATTAGATTTGAGTGCAGTGTAGCACTATTTTATGAAGAAAACTCACAAAATAACCCTATTTTTATTTGTGGGAATTAAATCTAATTTGCCATTTATTTGTATTTGTTGTATAGCCATGATTTTAGACCAGTAAATATTGTCTTGTAGGAATATGTTGTGTATTTCATGTAGAGTAGTTACCTGGTAGACTCAAATCCTGAGCATGTGGTCGTATGGTGGGCAGGAACGTCCCATACCTCGAAAGACCGTGAGTTAGCTGGGATACGAACACATGTTCCACATGATGACAGTTGGGTACAGTACTTGCATGATTGAGTAATACACAGACACACATCATCTCATTTTTAGCCTCGCATCGCTCGCGTCATATTCGTGTCATATTGTTATTCAATGAAATGCAGGTTTAACCCCAATAACACCTCTTTAGAACCTGAATATCCAAAAATCCCTCCTTAGTAGACGTTTTCGACACACAAAAAACATATCGCCAAAATATCATTCTTCTAACTTTAATAGTTTGGGTTGGTCGATGAGAGTGAACATCCAAAAATCCTTCCTTAGGGGACGTTTTTCTTCCAGAATTTCACCCCTCCCCATAGGCCCCTTAAATTGGATTTATGAAAAAACGGTCGAACACCTATTTTATTTATTTATTTATTTATTTATTTTATTTTTAAGCTGATTGATTTCCTCCGAGTTTCAAACTCCTCGCCTATGTCGTTTAAGAGATACACGCCCCGTTAGGAATCTTTCAACCCCCACTTTTCATCCCTTTCACTTCATGAGTCAATCAGTTTGGACACTTTCTTTCCTGTTTTTTTTTCCGCCAGAATTTCACCCCTCTCCAAGGGCCCCTTAAATTGGATTTATGAAAAAACAGTCGAACACCTACATCGAAAAACCATTAGACATGTGTCAGCTTATTTTTAATGATTAGTATATATGCCAAGTATCACATCCCCAAATGAAACCACTCGTGAGATATTGTTATTCAAAGAAATGCACGTTTACCCCCCTTAACACCTATTTAGAACCTGAATATTCAAAACTCTTTCCTTAGTGGACGTTTTCGACATACAATGAACATATCCCCAAAATTTTATGTTTCTAACTTCAATAATTTTGGCTGGGCGATGATGAGTGAGTGAGTCAGTCAGGACATTTCCTTTCATTTATTTTTGATAATTTCACCCCTCCCCATGAACCCCTTACATTGGATTTATGAAACAAACGGTCGAACACCTATTTACTTATTTAAAGTTGTTTTCCCCCTGAGTTTGATGAGTGAGTAAGTGAGTCAATCAGTTAGGACACTTTCTTTCCTGATTTTTTTCGCCAGAATTTCCCCCCTCTCCAAGGGCCCCTTAAATTGGATTTATGAAAAAAAAACAGTCGAACACCTATTTACTTGTATTTTAAGCTGTTTTTTCCGACGAATTTCAAACTTCTCGCCTATGTCGTTTAAGAGATACACGCTTCGTTAAGAATCCCTTAACCCCCAATTTTCACCCCTATCACCTCATAATATACACCACATCGATAAACCCTTAGACATATGTCTGATTATTTTTAATGATTAGTTTATATACCGAATATCACATCCCAAACAAACAACTCATGAGATATCGTTATTCAATGAAATGCACGTTTACCCCCTTAACACCTCTTTAAAACCCGAATAAACAAAAATCATTCCTTAGTTGACGTTTTCGACATACAGGGAACATATTCCCAAAATTTCATTTTTCCAACTTTAATAGTTTTCGCTGGGCGTGATGAGTGAAAGAGTGAGTGAGTCAGACAGGACATTTTCTTTCAATTATTTTTACCAGAATTTCACCCCTCCCCATGGGCCCCTTAAATTGGATTGATGAAAAAACGCTTGAACACCTATTAACTTATTTCTTAAGCTGTCTTTTTCCCCTGAGTTTGGTGAGTGAGTTAGTCAGTCAGTTAGGACACTTTCTCTCCTTTTTTCCCCCAGAATTTCACCCCACCCCATTGGCCCCTTAAATTAATTTATGAAAAAACGGTCGAACACCGATTTACTTATTTTTTACCTGATTTTTCGCTGCGTTTCAAATTTCTCACCTATGTCGTTTAACAGATAGGCCTACACGCTCCATTAGGAATCCTTCAACCCCCCACTTTTCACCCCTTTCACCTCATAATAATACACCACATCGAAAAATCCTTGGACACATGTCTGCTTATTTTTAATGATTAGTTTATATGCCGAGTATCACATCCGCAAATGAAACCACTCGTGAGATATTGTTATTCAATGAAATGCAGGTTTAACCCCCTTAAGACCCCTTTAGAGCCTGAATATCCAAAAATCCTTCCTTATTGTACGGTTTTGACATACAACGAACATATCCCCAAAATGCCATGTTTCCAACTTCAATATTTTTGGCTAGGCGATGATGAGTGAGTGAATGAGTCAGGACATTTTCTTTCATTTTTTTCCTTCAGAATTTCACCCCTCCCGATGAACCCCTCCAATTTGATTGATAAAAAAACTGTCGAACAGCTATTGACTTACTTTAAAGCAGTTTTTTACCCCTGAGTTTGATGAGTGAGTGAGTCAGTCAATCAGTTAGGACACTTTCTTTCCTGTTCCCCCCCCCCCCACACAGAATTTCACCCCTCCCCATGGGCCCCTTAAATTGGATTTATGAAAAAAAAACCGGTCAAACACATATTTACTTATTTCTTATGCTGATTTTATCCGCTGAGTTTCAAACTCCTCGCCTATGTCGTTTAAGAGATACACGCTCGTTCCGATAGGAATCATTCAATCCCTACTTTTCACCCCTTTCACCTCATAATATACACCACATCGAAAAACCCTCAGACACGTATCTTCTTACTTTTTAATCATGAGTTTATATGCCGTGTATCACATCCCCCAATGAAACCAATCGGGAGATATTGTTATTCAATGAAATGCAGGTTTAACCCCATTAAGACCCCTTTAGAACCTGAATATCCGAAAATCCTCCCTTAGTATACGGTTTTGACATACAATGAACATATCCCCAAACTGTCATGTTTCTAACTTCAATAATTTTGGCTGGACGATGATGAGTGAGTGAGTGAGTGAGTCAGGACATTTTCTTTCAATTTTCTTTTTTCAGAATATCATCCCTCCCCATGAGCCCCTAAAATTTGATTTATGAAAAAAAAACTGTCGATCAGCTATTTACTTACTTTAAAGCAGTTTTTCCCCCTGAGTTTGATGAGTGAGTCAGTCAGTCAATCAGTTAGGATACTTTCTTTCCTGTTTCTCCCCCCCCCCGAATTTCACCCCTCCCCATGGGCCCCTTAAATTGGATTTATGATAAATACCAATCGGGAGATATTGCTATTCAATGAAATGCAGGTCTACCCCCTTAACACCCCTTTAGAACCTGAATATCCAAAAATCCTCTCTTAGTGGGCATTTGCGGCCCTTGGGGAAGCTGCATACCAAATTTCATTCCAATCCGTTTGGTGGTTTCTGAGATTTCTTGATGAATGAATGAGTGAGTGAGTGGTATTTGACAAATATATAGTAGAAGATAGTGTCAAGTCTTTGTTATGCTAAACTCGGTTGAAAGTGCTGTGTGAGTAGTTGAGTAACTAACGGGATTTCAAGTAAAGATCCTCATTTTCTATACCGGTAGTGCAGAGCGCAAATGGCATCCAGTCGGCCGTGTCTCGACTTGAGCTATGTTGCCATGGAAACTATCTGCCTTGCCATTCCTTCATGAGTATATTTTATGATTTGATTAGCCTGTGCTTGAGTGCAAAAGGGCCGAAATCAGAAGAATGAGAAAGACTATCGAAAATTCATGTAGCCAGCGGTTCCTTCTGGGTCCTAAACTATGTGTATGCAAAATTTGGTTGAGATTGGTGGAACGGTGTAGATTTGTATACGGAACCAACCCACCCACATACATACAGACTTTCACTTTTATATATAAGACTAGCTATTTTACCTGGCGTTGTCCGGGAGGTGTATTTACTTGTTATAGGAAGATACATGCCAATATATTTCTCAAAGTTTATTCACTGTGCCCCATAAGTGAATTTAAAGTTCTCCAGGGCTCTGAAGTTAATCAAGTGCAATATTAACTCACTGTAAATCTAGGCGAAAAGTACTGTGGAGTACAATAAGGTAGTAGAGAATGCATCAATAACAAAAAAAAGGGCTGTATATGCACATTTCTCAAGGATCTAGTCTGACAATTACAGTACTTTCCCGATAGTCTTTATTTTTGTTGTAATGGGTGTAATTTAGATGTTTTGTTCACATAGAGCTCTTTAATTTTTAAATTATTGCATCCACTTTTTTGAAAGGAAACAATATTTAAATTATTCAATGTTTGGAATATAAAGTCATCATTCTGGAGTCAAATATACTTACGATTTTTAACCCCGTAGTTGTATTATTTTATTCATCCCTAGCGTATAATTACGGGAAAATGAGCTAGACATTTCGCCCCTTGAAAACAATCACCTCCACCACCATGTATGTTTCGCTTTCCTTTAAATTGAAAATTTGCCCGTAAGTTTGTGTCTAAATTAATATCATGCTTGCAACCGCATTGCCCACCAACAGCTGAAAGTGACCTTCTGCCAGCAAAGAGTTAAGTACAATTTCAGCCCTAAGTATCTGGCATCACCTTGGACCGTTCCTTAACCTTCAAGAAACACTTGGAATACACAGGCCAAAAACTGAAATCGCAGAACAATATCATGAAGAAATTGGCTGGCACATCATGGGGTGCTGATGCAACTTCACTACGCACGACTGCCCTCTCCATGGTTTATCCTGTAGCAGAGTATTGTGCCCTAGTGTGGCACGGTAGTGCTCATACTAAAAAGATCGATGTTCATCTGAATGAAAGTATGAGGGTCATAACAGGTACACTGAGATCCACCCCCAACTCCCTGGTTAAACACTATCAGTATCATATCACCTCCAGACCTAAGACGACAGGAAGCAACAGTACGTGAGTGGAGAAAGGTACATCAACAAAATCACCTACAGGATCTCCCAATTCATGAAGTGCTTAATGATCTTTCCTCTAGTCGTCTTAGATCAAGGAACCCAATATGGCGTAATATACCTGACATTAATTGCACGGAACAATGGCGCCAAAACTGGAAGTCTGCTCCAGTGAGACATCAAGGTATTCTAGATCCTACTATAAGAATTCCGGGATTTAACCTGAAGATAAACCAGTGGGTAAAGTTAAATCGCCTAAGAACAAGTCACGCCAGATGTAACGCCATGCTACATAAATGGGGACTTCATGAGACTCCTTCCTGTGACTGCGGAGCTCCTCTTCAAACCGTAGAGCATATTATTCAATAATGTCCGATGAGGAAGTATGCTGGATCACCTCAAGATGTTATTTCTGCTGCATCTCCCTTTCTGGACTGGCGTCAACAACTGGACATCTCGTTGTGAATGCAAACGCAACCTATGTTCTTGTGATTTATACTGTATATTGTACATATGATTTACTTATTTATATATACATTTGTTATATTGTAATTCATCTAGTTGCTAGCCATACGATAAATAACAAATAAATATCATATTGTCCATAATGTAGAATTTTGAGCTAATGCCGTGTTTTATTTAATCAAACTCGACGCGTTTCGAAAGAAACCATGTCTTTATTCATCAGGAATAAACGGAAATACGACTAAATTGTTGCTAAGAGAAAGCAACAAAGAAACTAATAAAGGTGCCCAAAGATGGACGCCATTTTAGCCCCATGTTAAGGACAACGAAAACCAGCAGTGTATTACTTTCTGAGGGTTCTGATAATAGGTAGCCAGGACACATTGAGAATGTAGCCGGTGTCGCGGTTGAAATTATCTGGGTGTTGACGTATTTCAACCGCCTCCCTGATAATTCTGGGACGATATTGCTTTATACGGGCAAGAACATCCACTCCTTGGAACATGACATCATGGCCAGGTGTTAAAGCATGATCAGCAACAGCTGATTTATCAGGCTGAATGAGCCTGATACATCTATTATGTTCCTTAATGCGAGTACATATCCGTTCTCGAAGTCTGCCCGATATAAGCCTTGCCACAAGTACAGGGACCTCTGTAGATACCCACTGCTGCTTTTCGTTGTCCATAACATGGGGCTATAATGGCGTCCATCTTAAGGCACCTTTTTTAGTTTCTTTGTTGCTTTCTCATGGCAACAATTTAGTCGTATTTCCATTTATTCCTGATAAAGACAAACATGATTTCTTTCGAAACTCGTCGAGTTTGATTAAATAAAACACAGCATAAGCCCAAAATTCTACATTATCGATAGTGTCACGGGCCGTGAACGTCTAAATGATAAATATCATATTCTTTATGCTGATTGAATAACAAAAGAACTAACTTAGTGCCATGTTTTCACGTTTTTTTCAATCTCGATATTAAGCCTCAAAACTTAAAAACCCTTCGTTTTGTATTTTTTTTATTTCCTTTATACTGAAAATTTGCATGTAAGTATGTGTCTGAATTAATAGCATATACTTCATGCTGATTGAATAACAAATGATCTAACTTAGTGCCATGTTTTCGCGTTTTTTCGATCTCGATATTAAGCCTCCAATGTTAAAAACCCTTCGTTTCAGGTATCGTCCCCTTAAAAAGCCGCGGAAGGTTGGCGCTGCAACCTAGTGGTGAATTAATATACAGTATATCCAGTACCACGGCCGACTGAGCCAGTACGCGTCTGAGTGTTGAATGGGCAGGGAGTTTAAAGCAGCCAGGAGGGATGCGATCCAGCTGGCAGTGAAAATGCCGCGGCGATCACTGTGGGTTGATGCTGCAACCTATCTTGTGCTAAATGGACAGGCAGTTTAAAGCAGCTTGGAGGGATGTGATCTAGCTGGCAGTGGGTGTAGCATGGCCTCTCACCGAGATAGATAGAAACTTTGTGGCCCCGTCTTGAGCTAGTGTTGCCATGGAGATGGCCAGCCTTGCCATTATTTTATCAGTATATTTTCTGACTTGATTTGCCTTTGCTCGAGTGCAAAAAGGCCGAAATCAGAAGAATGAGAAAGACTATCGAAAATTCATGTAGCCAGTGGTTCCTTCTGGGTCCTAAACTATGTCTATGCAAAATATGGTTGAGATTGGTGGAACGGTGTAGATTTGTATACGGAACCAACCCACATACATACATACATACATACATACATACATACAGACTTTTACTTTTATATATTAGATAATGATTACAACTTATGGATATTGAGTTTTGATTTTGGTTTTCTTCCTCTATACTTTTATCACAACGTAGGTCGTGTACTGATAGCTATTTAGTACATCACATGGAAAATCCTTTTAATAAAAAAGAAAAAATACTTTACGAGCCTTACGGTAGTCGCATATGATTTGTAACATCTGACATAGAAAAATCCTCACATGAAATTGTTGATACAGCGGTATTGTACGTCTAACCACTTATTATTCCCGTTTTCCTACGGGATCGGGGATGGGATGCGATGGAAGTATTTGTGGCGGATGGGTTTTACGGCCAGATGCCCTTCCTGACACCAACCTCACGAGAGAAGATAATGAGAGATGAAATGAATGATGGTGAATAAAAACTGGATAAGGATGTGGAAGGAAGCGGTCGTGGCCTGTCAGAAGGTACCGTCCCAGCATTTTCCTGGAGTTGAAAATGGGAAACCATGGAAAACCATTTAAAGGACGACAAATTGTTGATACACCGGTATTTTATAATATTTTTGGCACAAATATTAATCTATTGTAAAAGGGAGTGTTTTACAGATATTGTATCATTTAGAGGTTTTGTAGCTTCCACCAGTACTAGCCTAAATAAAGAATACGATATGGATGAAGTAGAATAGACGCGACACCGCTCATAACCTTAAATTACCTATAAATAGGCCAACTTGCGAGTAAATGCAATGTGCACAGCAGTAGATCATGAAAGGATTGCCCAGTTCCCGGACCTCTTGATTCACTGACCAACACGTAATTTCATATGGGTTCTGTTAAAATGAGTCATATTGATATGATAAATATCGTTTAAAACGATAATCTAACCCGTCCAGGATTTGAACCCGAGATCTCTAGATTCACAGTCAATGAAGCTAACCCCACGGCTATTTCGACACCACGAATGTTAGGTACAAGATGGTGACTTATTTTCACGTACCAATAATACTGCATCACGGAATTAAGTTTCATTTATATTTTGCTTGTTTCGATAATGTTCCTGCGTGAAACTGAGTTTAAAATGCCTTATGAGAGGCCTTCTTGTGAGTAAAGAGAATGTATTCAGCAATAGTTCATGAGTGATTGCTCAGCTCTCGTATACACACAACGATTATATTATATTGATGACTGCATTACCGTTATGTGGGTTAGTATTTGAATAGCCATTGTGCAGAATTATAATACCGGCAATGCCGACTACTTACAATGTTTGATATTAAAGTATTTTATCATTTAAATACTGATACGAAGACTTCGAACATGTGCCACGTGCTTTGTTTCAATCACTTGACACCGGAGTTCGCATGAGCGCTTACCGTCAGAATGAAAGTGTTCAGCAATGCGATCCAGCTGGCAGTGTGTCTTACACACTTCCGTTCGATCCACCACTGCCAGCTGGATCGTCCGATCCACTTCCGTCCCATTTTTCAAAATCACACCCACAAATATCCAGCAACCGAGTGGAAAGATGTTACACATAAAAAAACAACTAGTAGAATATATTTAGCCATTTATTTCTACGCGGAACTACTTGTTTGATTTCTGAAATTCTACTTGTGGTTCGCGAAATTTCATGAGATAAATTGAATTTACCACTTATGGTACTGATACCTAGGACCATGGTAAACTGAAAGTTTGAACTGACGTTCAAAATTCAAGTATTGGTAGCCTACTCATATTATATTTGACTGGCTGCGTGGTGAAGCGGTAACGTTCTCGCCTGCTGTTCCCAAGGTTGCAGGATCGAATCTTGGCCCCAGTCAGTTGGCATTTGAGGGTGCACAAACGCAAGGGCACGTTAGAGATCTCTAATGGGGCAAAATTCCGGCACTCCGACGTATCTAAATGCCGTAGTAGTTAACAGGGATGTAAAACCCATAATACGCTAAGGTGTATGTTTCACAAAACTCAAGCTCCTAAACCAGAAGGAGTTAGAAGGTGTGGGTTGGATCAAAATCTTCCAAATCGTCTTAATAGTACAGGAAAAATCTTGCATTTATTGAAAAGTCAACGGAAATATATATTTTTGTTTATAAAGTGGTTTTAAACAAATAAACAGGACGATAGCCCCTGTCAGAACTGTACCTCGTCCAGCCCGCATAGCAGTAGGGCCAGATGGGTGGTCTATAGACTACACATGCGAGAGTCCTCGCACGGGTCCGCTATTTATTATTATTACTCATATTGGCCAATTGCGTAAGTTCCATACCCTCTTTCGTGTATAGGCCTACTTTTCTTCATTCATGAACTGCAGAGAACAAGAAACAATTTTACTCGTCTGAAGAAGAGGTGCGCGGGCCTGCCTTGATTGTTCCTTCCTTTCCCAGAAGGTACGTACCAACGCTCAACAATTTAGGCGCATGACAGTAATAACACTCTAATTATAAGAGGTTCAGCGCAAATTCGCGTAATTGTTACAGCATGCTCAAAACAATTGCAGGGATGACCTTGGTGGTCGTGATTGTTATTTTAAGGAGTGGAACATCAAAGTCATCTGCCACTAGATATGTCTAAAATTGATATAGATACATTTATTTTCAGTTCGAAAGCTCTCCGTGTTTCTGCTCACCTACTCTTAATCTCTTGTACTTCGCAATTACAGTACCTGTTGGTTCGTTTTTCAAGTTGCAGAATTCACCTACTTCCTTCACCTTTTTGTCTGCCAGGTTGAATCATCTAATTTTCTTCCGACAGCATTCCATTCCGTTTATTTCACGACTTCTGAAATAACTTTCATTCTGTAGGTCTATGCTTTCTTCAAGGGTGATACTATAACAGGCTCTTTCAAATCATTTAATGACGTAGCTAAAATGCCAATTTTATGAACAAATCTGAGGTTTATAAAATTTTCACCTTTGCTTCAAAATTCTCCTAACGTTATCACTGCTTGTTCGATGTACAGATTGAAAGGTATGGGCAATAGTTAAGTTGCACTGTTGCTTGTAGATAGCTTCTTCGGTGGATCAGTGATTCACGGGCTCGATTCCCGACCCAGGTACAGTAAAAGGAACAGGAAAAATCCGTGGCTCAGCGGTCTAGCTGTATGCCTCTCACCAAGGCGGTCCGGGTTCGATTCCCGGTCAATGCATGTGAGATTTTCGAAGTGAAATGCCATGTCCTGTGGTTCGGATTCCACGTAAAAAGGAGGTCCCGTGGCTCATAATCACAAGATTCACGGTCACGTAAAACTACAATCTTCCTTCTTTTAGGAAAAATCCACGTCACTCCGACTCGTATGATGTCGGCATTTAAAAGAACTCTCGTATCACATTTGATGACTTCAAGCCAACATTAATTACATCTCAACAACAGGTTCAATTTATCTGCTAGACGGCAGTGCGAAAGATTCGTAGAAATGTAATAGATGCAAGCAGTATTTTTGCATTTGTCTCTTGGCACAAACGAGAGTAAATCGTGTCTTTGCACCGATGTTTGTCTCATTTATGGCTGCGATCAGGGTTGAGAAAGTTACTTTTCAATAGTAACATCGTTACTAGCCAAATATTAACGACGTTACAGTTACAATAATTGTCAAAGTTATGAATCGTTACTTTTGTATAAAATATAATTGCCCAATAACAATTTCCCCGCTTACTATAATTTACTGACATGAATGGGATAGTGGATTCCAGTAATATGGAAAAGCGAAATGAACTATCTCTACAACAACCTGGCGCTCGTCGTGTGGTAGCACATCTTATGCCTTAAATATAGCCTACACATCAAAAAAGTTTTGCATATACTTACCACATCAAGAGGTGGTGGTACAAACTTCCTCCAGTAGTGCACCATTGCACGAATGGAATGGCCTGCGATGTCACCGGACATGAACTGTATCGAACATGTCTGGGATATGCTGAAGCGTGCTATTGCTCAGCATCCACGCCCTCCCATAACCCGCCAAGAGATCATGGAGGCCGCCATCGAAGAGTGGAATCTCCTGCCTCAAGAGGACCTGGACAACCAGATCTGTGGTATGCCACGGCGACTAAGAGCCCTGATGGACGCCCGTGATGGACATGTTCCTTATTGAAACGTCACAGGATGGCAAGATTACAACACATATCACTCCCTGTTTAATAGGTCAAATGTCTTCCTGTTGTAATTTTCTTTTCACACATGAATGAAGTCTGCAGGATTTGTCAGAATACCGTCTCTTTTGTAATAACCTCGCCCACAAACCCACATACGCACTGCATCATGGCAAACAAAGTGCAATGCAACACTCATTTTGGTTGGTTGGCTCCTTAGTTTAGGGGCTGCGACAACGTGGTCATGTAGCCCTGTGTACTTTGGGTGTGTGTAGAATCTGTCTGATAACCGGTATTAATTGTGATGACTGTATTAGTGTGTGTTATCTGTTTTTAATTCAAGTAAGGACTGCAGACGTTAATTTCAAGTAGTTCCTACGTTCGCTACCAAATGCTACCGTCCACGACACCTAGGTGTGAACTTGGCTACTACTAGATGCCATCACAACCAGCGCCTGGTGACGAACGTTGGAACTTAAGAGCATTAATCAAACCTAACCTACAAATTTTGCTTCACACAAGTTAAGTTATTGGAAGGTTCTTTTACATGCCATAAATCTATGACATGGGCCCGCCGGCTTTACTTCCCCTCCGAAGGAAGGCATACTGAGGGATTTTTAACGCTCTTAAAAATCCAACGACTACGGCCGGGTTTGAACCTGCGACCTTGGGCATGCTACCATCTACGCCACCGAAGCCGCCAAACTTATTTTGATGTGTATATAAATCAATTCATGTAAAGCGAATAGTATGCAGTTAAACTAACAATATTTTGTAACCAGAATAATAACACAGATAATCCATCCGAACCTGGCAAAGAAGCACTGCCTTACTATCAATACATTCCTGATGCTGTTCTTGAGAACGATACACACAAGCTACTCAGGAACAGGTGAGTGATCACAGATAGACCTACTGTATATCAGAAAACAGGGCAGACATTATTCTTATTGATAAAGTGCAGAAGAGAACCCTTCTAATAGACAGTGCAGTCCCTAACTCGCAAAATATCCAACACATATAGGCCTATGCTGAGAAAGTGACCAAATGAATGAATTTTGCTGAAGAGATCCGACGATGTGTCGACAGGAATGTGTTACTGTATTGCCTATCATAATCTCTTCCACTGGGATCATAGGCTATAGAAGTCGCTGAAACCAACCTCGATAAAATGGGGCTCCACCAGTATGCAAGAGGCAGTCATTTTAGAGACCTGCTCAAAAGTTCGTAGGTGGCTTCGGTGGCGTAGTCGGTAGCACGCTGAGCTTCTATGCCCAAGATAGTGGGTTCAAACCCGGCCGATTAAGAGCGTTAAAAATCCCCTCAGTATGCCTTCCTTCGGAGGGGAAGTAAAGCCGGCGTCCCATGTCATATATTTATGGCATGTTAAAGAACCTTCGACTAATTACACCTGTGTGAAGCTAAATTGGATAGGTCAAGAATGTAAACAACGCTCGTAGGTTTCTACGTTGCGGTGGCGTCTAGTAGCTAAGTTCTGAACTTGGCCTAGTAGTCGTTGACGGTGGTGCTTGGTGGCAGTAGGAACTATTTGAAAAAATCTATGTTGCAGTCTGTACTTCAATTAAAAAAATTCCTCTCGGCAAGCCGGAAGGCGGAGGTAGATTTCACCGGGCAGACTAGAGGATAGGCTAAATATGCAGGTTTTCGTAGGTTGATCAGACCTCATTTAATGCGGGAATGTATTTTACAATTGGAGGTTAATTAACCTTTTTTTCCGTCATTCTATGCATATTTTTAACATTTTATTGTCTTATGGGGATGGTAACTTTCTTGTCATATTTGGGGTTCATTTTTATACTTTTGATCACAATGTCCTTATGCAAGGTTTGGAACTGATGTGTAACTATCTAACAGTCTGTTACTTCTTCACGCAAAATTTTATCTCCCGCAGAGATGTTGGTTGGTTCCTCAGTTTAGGGGCTGCGACAACGTGGTCATGTAACCCCGTGTACATTGGGTGTGTGTAGAATCTGTCTGATAAACGGTGTTAATTGTGATGACTGTATTAGTCTCTAATTCAGGTAAGGTCTGCAGAAGGTCAATTTTAAGTAGTAGTACCTAATTTTGTACCAAATACTACCGTCAACGACACCTACTGTGAACTTGGCTGCTAGATTCCACCGCAACCAGCAACTTGCAATGAACGTTGGAACTTCCCCTCCGAAGGAAAGCATGCTGAGGGATTTTTAGCGCTCTTAGAAAATCCGACGACTTTGGCCGGTTTTGAACCAGCGACCTTGGGCATAGAAGTTCAGCATGCTACCAGTTAGCCGCTTCCCACATAGTCAGATGAAACAAGAAGTTCCGTGCCGAACTAAAGAGCCTACTTTTCATAAAATTAAGATTCATGCCAATGATTAATCTACAGTATATGAACCTATCTAGAATAATGACGAAATTAAGTTGGTAATATCGGAATGTCTTAATTAGTTCGAAATACTGTATACTAGGCATAATGTAGCCTAATACAGCAATGCAGTTGGCAGCCCTGGTGACTATATATTCTTAATTCCTTCTCTTAAGGTACAGAATACAAAATGTGGTTGAAGTCCAAAGGACGTTACATGGAGTTATACATTGGATCTATCAGCACACGTAAAAGCACGTTGGCAACAATGTCATGCGTATGCTGGTCAGAAATAATCGGAAATATTATACCTTTTTGTGCCAATTTTGTATGAAATCCATTTTTTAGTATAGAAGTTATATGTATTTTAAAATTGGAGCTATCATCAGGCATAGAATCATGTTGGCATCACTGACTTATATTAATTACTCCAAATTAATCCAGAATGCCAGGTGCTATACGTATGCAAAGTATAGACCTGTTGGCTTGCATACTTTCTGATATATTGATATTAGGGTAAAAATATAGACACCATTTTTAACAGTTGGCAGCCCTAATTGCTCATAAGAATACTTATAGTCATATCTGTTATATTACACATAGCACATACGAAATTTGGTTGAAATCCAACTGACAGTATAGAAGTTACATGTATTTACAAATTGGTCCTATCAGCAGGCTTAGAATCATGTTGGTAGAACTGACGTATATAAGATACTCCAAATTAATGTAAAATGTCAGGTACTATACGCGTACATAGTTTAAAGCTGTCGGCTTGCATACTTTCTGATATATTGGTATTTGGATAAAAAGTAGAGAGAGCAATTATTAACAGTTAGCAGCCCTCGTGGCTCTTAAGAATACGCTCAGTCATACCTGCTTATGTGCATATATTACATACATAATTTGGTTGAAATCCAATTGATAGTGTAGAAGTTATGTGCATTTAAATATTGGACCTATCAGAAGGCTTAAAATTATTTTGGCAACACTGTCATGTATGGCCTCCTGGAAATTAAACTGAAATAGTATTATCTACATGTGTGCCAATTTTGGAATTGCTCCCATGTATGCCTTCCATGATATCCAACATGGAGCTCAAATATCTAATGCGTTTTTTTTAGCAGTTGGTAGCACTGACATCTTTTTCAAATATGGGCTTGAGATATTCCGGTATACATTTTATCTCATACTAAATTTGGTTTCGATTGCTGCAGCCGTTTAGGAGTTCATAGGGACACACACACACACACACACACACACACACACACACACACACACACACACACACACACACACACAGCCTGCCAGCCAGAAGGACAGACAGACAGACAGACACATTTTCCCGGATCGATCTCATAAGTCTACTTTTTCCTCATTTTTGCAAAGTGTGAAAAGTAGGCTAAAAATGAATGTGATCTCGTCAATGGCGTTGTCTTGGCAACCTCTGATAGCTCATCCCTCATCAATTTAGATGCCTTGGCATGGTAACCTCTGATGGCACTTGGCATTTTCTTTAATTCCGAAATCGTTTTTCTCGTCCCTTGGCGTAATGGTGGGTCATATCAAAATTTCTTTCAGACAAACGTTTTAGGTAATTATTAGGGGAATATTTTCCATTTTGTACGGTTTTGATATTGTGCCTATTAAGAGAGATATGATTAATGTTTCCCGAAAAACCCACTTTTTTCCACCCCTTTGGTCAATGGTTGGTGCTATCAAAAAACTTATTTGACATACATTTTTGGCACTTATCCGACACATATTATAAAATTTGAATGGATTCGATATTTCATGTATTAAGAGAGTTATAGCGATATTTCACTTTTTCGAAAAAAGCCCCCCATTTTCACCCCCTTTGACCGATTTTGCCCATTAACGAACTCTACAGAGAATTTAATGGGATACTTATTATGTAAAAATTCAAAGTGATTGGGGCAAAATTACGGCAGTTATCGTGTCCACAAGAAACTGATATACATATATACATATATACACACATCAAAAAAAGTTTTGCATCACCTCGGTTCCCAGATCTCCGGCATATAGACGTTGACTGTGTATATTGTATCCAAGATACAGTCCCTTTGACTGTTCATAGATGTCACTAAAACTGCTCAAAGATGTAAACAACCATGCATGAGCAGGGCCTATTAGACGGAGGGGGTACGACAGCCGATCAGTTCCAGTCATTCCACCAGGACGAAGGTACGCTGCTCATGTTGTCTGTAGTTCTACCATGCCTAGAAGGTCAATACCGCAGTTCGATCGCGTCCGCATTGTTACTTTGTGTCAAGAAGGGCTCTCAACAAGGGAAGTTTCCAGGCGTCTCAGAGTGAACCAAAGCGATGTTGTTCGGACATGGAGGAGGTACAGAGATACAGGAACTGTCGATGACAGGCCTCGCTCAGGCCGCCCAAGGGCTACTACTGTAGTGGATGACCGCTACTTACGGATTGCCACTCGGAGGAACCCTGACAGCAATGCCACCATGTTGAATAATGCGTTTCGTTCAGCCACAGGACGTCGTGTTTCAACTCAAACTGTGCGCAATAGGCTGCATGATGCGCAACTTCACTCCCGACGTCCATGGCGAGGTCCAGCTTTGCAACCCCGACACCATGCAGCGCGGTACAGATGGGCCCAACAACATGCTGAATGGACCCCACGGAATTGGCATCACGTTCTCTTCACCGATGAGTGTCGCATATGCCTTCAACCAGACAATCGTCGGAGACGTGTTTGGAGGCACCCTGGTCAGGCTGAACGTCTTAGACACACTGTCCAGCGAGTGCAGCAAGGTGGTGGTTCCCTGATGTTTTGGGGTGGCATTATGTGGGGCCGACGTACGCCACTGGTGGTCATGGAAGGCTCCGAAACGGCTTTACGATACCCGAATGACATCCTCCGACCCATAGTGCAACCATATCGGCAGAATATTGGAGAGGCATTTGTCTTCATGGACGACAATTCTCGACCTCATCGTGCACATCTTGTGAATGCGTTCCTTCAAGATAACGACATCGCTCGACTACAGTGGCCAGCATGTTCGCCAGACATGAACCCTATCGAACATGCCTGGGATATGTTGAAAAGGGCTGTTTATGGACGTCTTGACCCACCAACCACTCGGAGAGATTTACGCCGAATTGTCGTTGAGGAGTGGGACAATTTGGACCAACAGTGTCTTGATGAACTTGTGGATAGTATGCCACGGCGAATACAGGCATGCATCAATGCAAGAGGACGTGCTACTGGGTATTAGAGGTAGTGGTGTGTACTGCAATCTGGACCACAAATGCTGAAAGTCTAGCTGTATGATGGTACAACATGCAATGTGTGGGTCTCATGAGCAATAAAACGAGCTGAAATGTTGTTTGTGTTGATCTCTATTCCCTTTGTATTTAACGGTTCCGGAACTCTTGGAACCGAGGTGATGCAAAACTTTTTTTGATGTGTGTACATATATACTGTATATATACATACATACATAAATTATATATAAACTTTTGAACTGACGGTGGTTTTGGGGTCTGGGGGATGTGAAACGCGAAGATATGTCGAAATTTTCCGGAAGTCGAAACATGGGACCCATTGCTATAGTTAGCTTTCTAATGAAATCTACCTAATACAGATAACACACACTAATACAGTCATCACAATTAACACCGGTTATCAGACAGATTCTACACACACCCAAAGTACACGGGGCTACATGACCGCGTTGTCGCATCCCTTAAACTTAAGAACCAACCAACCAACCAATAGTTCGTTCGTTCCTCAACCTCCCACATTGAGAACTCCACTCCATCTTGCAACAGTTGCCTATAAATGGTGAATTGTAGCCAATGACATGGTGAACATATTAATTTATAGTACCGTGGTAATAATAATATGCAGTTCCCAATAGCAACAACTTAAAAGCAAAGTATGACGAAAAGGACTCCAAATACTGTATAAAGACCTAGTGGAGCGGATCAGGAAGCAATGACAGATTTCAAAGGTGAAGATCATACGAATTGTTATATCAAGCACTGGCGTTGCACCAAGGAGTATACTCCAGGGGTTTAAAGAACTTGATGTTGACACCAATTTATACAAGTCAATGCAAAAAGCAGTCATCATTGCGACAACCAGATTAGTTAGAAAATTCATGGACTGGTGAAAATAGTTTTTTAAATGTGGTAATTATGCTCTGATTTCTTATAATCTGTATATTGCTATAGGCTATATTTGCCAGATAATGTTCTAAGAGTGAAGTAATACTACTACTACTAATAATAATAATACTGTATCGAGCCATCGAATTACCGATGTCTTGCTTGCACATGCTCTTTAAGTTCATTGAAGAACAGCGGCTGCTCTGTGTCCCCTCCCACCAGTGCACACCCCGGCGTAAACGGCCAATATAATAATGGCACAACCCTGGACACAAAACACGTTTTAACTTCTATCTCACCAGAGAAGTAATAAGTTACCTCATGGATGATTTTAACAAGACATTTTGGCGTACATCATAATAGTGCCAGAGGTTAGGTTCCAATTCCCCCCCCCCCCCTCGTTCAAATATTTTAAACAGGTCGGAAGTAATAAATAAAATGTTGCTTTGTGTATTCAGGCTCTCTAGTAGAAAATGTGTTTCTCAGAATTGACTACAGAGAAAAATGTCCAAAATATAGCTGCTATAGGAGCTATTTGGCACGTTTTATACCGAGAATGGTTCATAAACCCTGATTGAGGGTCGGGCCCAATCCTTCACAGATCTTTTAGACAACTGAAGATCGAGAGAAGTTTTCTATTCTCAGGCCTCCAAGTAAATGGTCTACACAGAGACATATCAGAATTATTGCGGCTCGAAGAGCATTTGGGACGTTTATAGCACCAATGCAATACGGGGAACAGATAGGTGCAGCTACTCGAACCTATCAAATCCATCATAAATTCCTAGTTCGTTTATGGCTACTGTTTGTGTGGAGATGGGCTGGTTGGTTCCATTCCCACGTGCTATTGACAACTGATTGCTCTATCTTGAAAAAGTAACGGGCATTTTCATTACCTCGTTACCCTTAAAAGTAACGGCGTTACAACTATAGCTATTTATTTTAAAATAAGGCATACTGAGGGATTTTTAACACTCTTAGAAATCCGACGACTTCGGTCTGGTTTGACTCCGGGATCTGCGGCATAGAAGCTCAGCATGCTACCAACTACGCCACCGAAGCCGCTATACACAGACAGAGAATGTATTAACTGAATTTGGATTTCTGTATGGGTTGTGTATTTTCCCGAACATTTGTCGCGCAAGTTCCGTAATCGAAGCCACTATTTCATGTTGAGGTTGTGAACAACACTGTACAAATACCAAAAACAAAAGCGGCAGTCAGGCTGTAATTTCCCCCATCTGGCGGAGAGGTGCACGAACCATAATTAACGCTTCCTGCTCTTGTTTGTAGGCGCACACACGTTTATCAATTACCTTGTTAAGGAAGTGCGGCGCATGGCAGTAATAAGCGGATTCAGAGTTAAATCGCGGAACTTCAAAAGCACCGGTCGCCTCTTCAACCAGAACGTTCAGTGTAACGTGAGATAACATCTTAGAGGTTTCCCTCAGCTGAGAATTATTCAAAGCAGGTGCACATATCAAACTGAAATGTCAGAATGTTAACTAGGAGGGTACCTTTTTTCATAGGTAAAAGTGTGCAATTATAATTATTTTCCCGTTTAAGCATGAAAAGAAAAATGATATATCATTTTACTAACCAGAAAGAATGTTAACAAGAATTAATATCCAACCTTATAGGAAATAGATGGGTGAACATCTGCCTCCGAGAGAGCGGCTACATTCGCATTCAGCCAGCAATGGCGAAGACAGATTAGTATCCTAGCTTCTGGGCAGCTCGAGACCAAATTTCATTAACCACTGAAAAACAAGTTATATAACCTCTGAAGAAAATTCGCCTCTTCAGACAAAGATGCCAACATATTAAATTTCGTAACCGTTGTAAAATCACATTACAATAACATAACTGTAGGTCGCTTTTCAGTCGGTCAACACGAGTGTTCCCAATTAAATTGAGCGGGATCAACAATTTATTTCATAGCGCCTGAAATAAATATATATAATGTATATAATAAATACCTATATATATATATGTTATTTATACACTTAATAAAACACAAATGGGGTTTTAATAGAATGACTAATTTCGTTTGTTAAGCGAACATCATCAGATCATGTAACTTAGGTTCAGTGGATAAGTTATGTATATAACACTTATGCACAAGTGTATTTACAATTATTAAGTTGAAGAAGTTTGTTTGAGTTAAACTTGTAACGAATCACATTTTTTTCAAGCAATTATTATTTTTATTCTTTTAGTCTTTAACACTACTGTAAGTGTTGCTAGAGGCAGATGACCTCGTAGTTCCGCCCCTTTAAACAACAGTAACTAACTAACTAACTAACTAACTAACGAACTAAGTGTTGCTTTTTTGTTAGTACTCTTTATGTGTTTATGAAAACCTTCTTAGTGGTTAGGCCGCCTCGTTGCGTTGCGTAGTGGCTAGCATTCTTGGCTGTCACTGCGGAGGCCCAAGTTCGATTCCCAGCTCTGCCAATAAATGTAATTCTGGTCTGAGGACTGGAACGAGGCCACGTGAGGCAAAACTGAGAACAGGTGGGTTCGATTCCCATCTAAACCATTTTGTAGTGGTTTTCCATGGTTTCTCACTTCTACTCCAGGCAAATGCCGGGATGGTTCCTAACTTAAGGCTACGACTGCCTCCTTCCCAATCATCACCTGAATTACAAATACACACACTGCTACAGACATCGGGATAACACATGTTATTAGACAAATTTTACACACACCCAAGTACACGGGGTTAAACGACCACGATGTTGCAAAGCCACTAAATGAATTAACTTTTAGTGATTACGTTCTAAGTTATTTTGTTAGTAACCGTTACAACTCAAATTTCCATTTTACGTAATGAGCTTTTGTAATTGGTTAGGTATGTTATCACTTGAACTAAAGTATAACTGAGTTGATAATGTGGTTGTATAGACTTAGCTAATTCTCGGAGGTACCTGTACTGATGATGATGATGATGATGATGATAGGCTATCACTCGCTAACGAGTATGATGTTTTCTTTGCGATTATAAGACTTCAATGTCTGTGGGTCCTCTGATGTCTGTGTAGGTAGACCAATTCTGGAGCCGCAAACTCTTCCACAATGTTCACAAACATAAATTTCACCCACAGCTCGTTGAGGATTGTTCCTTTGAGCGGCAAATCGTTCTTTCCTTGCCTGTCGCATATCCACTGCATGTCTTCAACGTTCGTGTTCGAAGTGTTGTGGACCTCCGTGAACAAGCCGTCGGTTAGAGCTGTGGTCTCCCAGTTTTCGGTGTTGATCATACATTTCTGCATGGTAGATTTCAAGCATCTTTGTACTTTTACGCTGTCCTCCATGCGTACGGTGTCCATTCGTAAGTTGAGCATACACGATTTGGTTAGGGAGACGAGAATCGGGCATACGGACAACATGACCAGGCCACCGAAGTTGATGTTTGATTATTGTGTCCTCGATGCATGTAGCATTGGCTTCTTCGAGGATGTTGATGTTGGTACGCCAGTATTGACATGTTATTCTCAAGATTCTTCTCAAACAACGTTGATGATATTTCTCCAAGCAGATTATGTGTCTCCTGTAGGTGGTCCAAGATTCACAGCCGTAAGTAAGGCCATGACCGACTACAATATCTCGCAGTCGGTCTTGGTAAGGCTTGATATTACGATAGATTGGTATACAACAGCTTAGTCCAAGTGCTGATATTATGATTACTGAACACCCTTTCTCGTAGACAACCGAAAGCCATGCTAGACATTTGAGTCGATGCTGAATTTCAGCATCAATATTTGCAGTTGTAGACAGGTGGCTTCCATGATAGGGAAAATGTACTGTGATCTGCAGGAGCTCACCATTAATTGCAATGGTTGGAGGCATTGCTTGAGCAGTACAAACAAGCTGATACAGAATATGGGTTTTCATAATGTTGAGATCGAGGCCAATGCTCTTATAAGCTTCGTTAAAACATTCAGAAGAGTCTGTAGATAATCTTTGGAGTTGGCCAAGGCAACATTATCATCAGCGTATTGAAGTTCAATAACACTAGTTGAAGATATCCTTTTCCTAGCCCTCAGGCATCTTAAGTTGAATAATCCTCCGTCAGTTCTGTATTCTATTTCTATTTCCTGTACACGTTCACTTCACTCCACACTGTGACGTTCGTTTGACGAACGAAACTAGTCATCTAAGTTGTATGAGAAGTGTTTTATTCGTTCGAACAGGAAGTTCCATACAAGAATGTGACAAACGTGTACGATAATTTGGTGGGGGAAGGGGTTCTGTAGCAAAATATGCATGTTCGTCAGTTTTTTCCGTTATTATCTGATTTGTAAAATCCAAATTATCTTTCTTTTTAGCACTTTCCATATAGACTACGTTTTTAATAAAACAATAATTCTAAAATGGCCGTTGCGCATTTTATATTCAGTGTGATAATCCAATGACTAATGCGAGGATTTCTATATGACACTGACCTCCTGCCAAGTTTCGTGTTAATTGCATAATTAGGTCCTGAGTTATTGATATTCTAATGATTTAATAGTACGCCAAGTTGACAGATTGAATACATATTTTGAGTTATTATGCCGTGAGCATACGAAACAGTTCATAACTAAATGTCGTTGTAGCAAGAAAATATTGCCAGCTATTCATTTTTGTTTTATATAATTCCATGATGGCTGTGAGACGATACTCCTTTCTTACCAAGTTTGGTGTTAATTGCTCATCCTGAGTTTCGGATTTTAATGTTTTGAACGTACGCTCAGCCGCCATTTTGAATGCATGGAGTGACTGTTCTTTTGGCTAGAGGATATGAAGCTACTTAGCCTATGCAATTCTACTTTATTACTCAAATTTCATTATTATATATGGGAAATATTGAGATTTATTCATTACATTTTAGAATTCAATATGACGCCTGCGCATAATATTCAATTTACTATTGTGATCACTTTGGCAACATAGTTTACATATATAAAACTACTGGCAGCATTGTTTCATTGTGCACAAGTTGCGGATTATAAAGTTTGAATGCTTCACACAGTCGCCTTCTTGTAACTTAGGCCTCTAATGCACTCCTTATGTTTGTTCTTATGTTTGTTTTCACAAAATTTAGTGGTTATCCATTGATTAGTGTAGTCGCTACTTGAACTGGACATTGATCATTCGGATGTCCGCCATTTTTAGCCTATTTTCAATTAAAAAAAAAAAAAAAAAAAGGCTTATGACATCACCTTTTGTCCGTGTGTGTGTGCCTGTGTGTGTGATTCGTGTGTGTGTCCCCCCCTAATAAAATCTAAACGGCTGGAGCGATTTCAATGAAACTCGGAAAGTTAATAGCACTATTCCCGGCGACCTCGACCGTGCCATTCACATTTTGTTACAACTCACCAATCCAACATGGCGGCTGTGCGAAATATTTCACCAGCATTCAATATCTCCGAAACTATTACCGATATTACCCTGACATTTTCTATGGTGATAGAGGGAACTACTATAAGTTCACTTATGTGACTTTTGAAAACCTGGTAACTACAAAACCAACATGGAGGCCAAGCGAATTTGTGACTTTTAAATAGACGTTTCTCGTGATTTGACCAACCAAACGCAATGAAACTTGGTACAGTATATGTTTATATACATTGTAATGCACCGACATCTAACTTCGTTCAATTGTTTACATAATCATAAGATGGAGGATGTGCGAAATATTTCACCGGCATTCTATATCTCTGAAACTATTAGCGGTATCTCCCTAAAATTTTGTACGGAGATAAAGGGCACTACTGGAAGTCCATCTATAAGACTTTCAAAAACTGGTTAACTACAAAACGAACATGGCGGCCAAGCGAATTTGAAAATTTTAAATAGACCTTTCTCGCGATTTAATGTTCCAAGCGCACTGAAACCTGGTACAGGAAATATTTATACACATTGTAATCCACTAGTATCTAATTTAGTTTAATTGTTTACATAACCTCAAGATGGCGGCAGTGCGAATTTTAAAATTAAGTTTTTATTTATTGTGATGTAGTCATGCGATCGAAGTGAAAGTTTGAATAATGAACCTTCGCAATAATTTTCCTTTAATGGTACATGACTCTATGGCCTATACATTTAACAATCCAACATGGCGACCATCCGAAATATTTAGACGATACTGAATATCTACGAATCTATTTTAGCAATCAAACTGAATTTTTTAATGTTCATAGGGGCTATGAACTTAAGTTCACCTATAGGACTTTAAATAACCTGGTGATCACAAATCCAACATGGCGATGACGCGAATTATAAATATTCACATGGACGTTTCTCGCAATTTAACCATCCGCGTGCAGTGAAACTTGGTACAGTAAATCCTTATACGAATGTTAATCCACTGGCATCTAATTTACTTCATTTGTTTCCATAACCTCAAGATGGCAGCTGTGAAAAATTTTAAAATCTCCTTGTTTTTTCTTGTGTTCTAATTATGCGATTGAAGTTTGAATACTACACGTTCACAATAATCTGCATGTAACAGTACATAACTCTAGGACCTACATATATAAAATCCAACATGGCGACCATCCGAAATATTTAGTCGGTTCTCAATATCTACGAATCTATTACAGCAATCAAACTGAAATTGTGTATGTTGATAGTGGCAATTAACATAAGTAGGATATATGAAAATAGGCTGTATAGTTCTTCACGGAACTACTTGTTATTTCGTTAAAATGGTGTCTATATAAAATTGAGGTGTCCTCTGCCACTGCTAACTCTGCACCAAATATTATTCAATTCGGTGTCATCGTTTAGGAATTGATAGAAGGAGGACATGCATCGACCTACACATACACACACACATGGACATTTTTCCAGTGTAGATCTCATAAGTTTACTTAAAAATTTTGAAAAATTTGAAAGTAGGCTAAAAGAATCTTCTAAGCAAACTTTTGATGATGATTGTAGTTTTAAGGGACCTAACATCTAGCTTTTCTGTCCTGAATCAAACTTCTAGGATAAGCTTCCAGTTAGCCGAAAATGAGCGGGGTGGAAATAATCTGGACACGCAGAGAAGAATCTCCACTTTGCTGCAAAATGTCAAATACTTTTCAGTGCCTCACTTCTTACCGGAGACCTTTCATCGCCTTTAAAGCTGTCGGTGCGTTAAGCCCTCCAGGGAGCTGCCCGAGGTACTTAGAGGCGACAAATTCTACCATCGTGACAGAACTTCATCCCTCCTTGCCACCTCATTCATGGGTGTAGAACACTCTTGTGGTTCTTTATGTAAAGTACTGCAATAGACGAGAAAAATCCTGCTATGCACTCATAGGATATTTTTAAAGTTTTGAATTATCTATATTTCCAGAAAAAATACTGAATAATTCACTACAAATTTTATGCAATTAAATGTGTTTTGTTGTTAATACATTTGAGGGCCTTGGGACAACTTGGTCATGATCTCCATGTAGTTCAGTGTGTGTTGAACTTGTCTGATAACCTGTATTCCTGGGTTGACTGTAGTAGTCTGTGTAACTGTATTAGGGGATGGGATAGGCGCCCCGAGATTGTAAGTAAGGTACTATCCCGGCATTTTCCTGGAGGAATGTGGAAAAACCTGAAAAAAACAGGTTCTTAATAGACAGTGCCCAGATACTGTACCCGATCTGAGATAGTGCGATGTTTTTAGCCGGGTCAACGCATCTCATCCGGGAAACGGGTACAATACCATTCGAACATTATACATGTTCGCCCATGGGGCAATAATAAATAATATGATTTGGGAGCGCGGATTAAAAATAAAACACTGAGCTATGTAATTCGAAACTTATTTAGCGAAAATATCTTGTGTATCTGGTCCCATGGTGAAGAGTTGTTCAAACCTAGAACATGTGCAGTTACTGAGACTCCGCATTCAGATACAGTAGTTAACCAACTTTTGTTTAATTGTATGATGCGAGTGAGGAAACTATGGAATGCATTCGTTCAGTGTCTGGTATGTTTTCAACTTTATTTAAAGCAAGTTTCCCACCCGGCATGTGTACTGAACAGAATCATACCGGTTTTTACCACCTATCACAACAGCTTTAGGAAAACGTTTCTCAAAAGGGACGGCAGGATTTAGACTAAGTCCGTAGCTTTGACAATAATTATTTGAATTTGCGCACAATTTGCATAAGTTAAGTACAGAGTTTAAGTCTCACTTTCACAGAATTGCGTCAGAGATATTAATATGCGTTTGCATGTCCTTACGTGGTATATGTCGCATGGGCAACCACAAAGTTGGCACACGCTTAGTTCGTCTGGTTGTTGGTAGATGTCTCTCGTGCAGATCCAGTGACGAAAGCCATGGACCGCAAAGCGCGTCAAGATACAGTAAGTCTAGCCTTAGCTCATTGGATCCTTGCATCCAGTCCTGTGAAGTCACACCGTAATGACACGTAAGGAATCCCCATAGCCCGGTGTGTGTGTCAGGACCAGGGGCGCACCCAGACTTTTGGTTTGGAGGGGGCTTTCCTCAATAACATGATTTCAGCTATGGAAAGAGAATGTGTCCATTAATAGTCTTGTATGTAAATATGTATATTTAAGATCATATGCATAAAAAGATATCCTATAAGGTCAAACATACTGTAGAATGATCTGTTAAAACCAATACAAAAGATGCTATTGGACTGGAGATTATTTAAACAAAATGAGCATTGGTTTTATACAAAATTTAGTTACAGTACCATTGATCTAAGGTTATACAAGTAATAAAAAGGAACTGCATGATTTTTATCAAGAATTAACTTTTGATCACGATCAGAGTGATAACGACTGGATTGCTCTGCTCACTATTATCATAACTATATATCCAGCTACCAGGATCGTCAGATTGATGTGTAACATCAATTATCTGCAATCATTTACTAAGTTTTGAGTTGTTTACTGTATACCAAGAACTAGTATAGGTTTTAGGAAATTAATAATAACATTTTGATTTTGAATATGTAAATTTAATTGGAACTAAAAATTACATTTTAAAAATTACGAGATGAAATTGTATACCATAGTGTTATGGATTGTAACAAATATTTTATGTACTGTACGTGAAAATATATAAGTTATTTTAATTTTCCTTAATAACTAACATTATAATAAAAAATCTTAAACATTTCTAGAATTTCAAGTTGAACTTAATTACACAGGCTGAATGCAAGTTTAAACAAATAGTTGAATACAAATCATGTATTAATGAATTAACATTAACGTTGTTTGAATCAAGTGGAAACTCAAATTTCACAGAACAAAATCCAGCCACCTAGCAGATTTTTTCAAAACGGAAGCTACCTCTGTACTGGTGACTTCAATTTCCGGGTCAATATTCAGTGCTGCTAGTCCAGTCAGCCTGTCTGCAACCATGGTATTCCTAAGATATGTTTTCAGCCGACGTAGTGTAGAAAATGACCTCTCAGCAGTGCTTGTAGTCACAGGGATGGTACACAAAATTCTCAACAATGTGTGGATATTAGGAAATAAGTCCTTGTCACATAGATTCAACACATCGATTGCGTTTTAGGGATATTAGCGTGGATCTTCAAGCTCTTGTACCACAGTTCAAACTCAGCCATAAGCAGGCCTTTGTTGTTTCCTCCACTTTCAATTATATCATTCTTATAAAAATTACACAGCTGTAAGAAATCAAGTTGCATTTTTTCTTGGAAGGTTTCTTTATGTGTATGTGATGCATTGCCTGATGGCAGTAAGCACTCAAAACTCTTTAAGTCTTTATGCTTGATGAATCGAGATTCCAATGTAATAATGAAAGAGTCAATCCAAGGGATGAAAACAGATCTTTTATAGTATAATTCTGGAGTTTCTGCTGGTATTTTGCTTCTGTTCTGTCTTCCAACTGTTCGAGGCATCGAAATTATTGAACCGCAGTTATTAGCAATTTTGGTAGCTTCTTCAAACAACGAGTGAAATTCTTGATCTGCATTTTTTCTTAGAGATTTTAAGCTTTCAATCACAGTTTCAGCGTGTGTAATTGCAGACGATAAATCTAAATCAGTTCCCTGAAGCTTTTTGCTTAGGTTTACTGTGTAACCAAGCAGTTTTTCTGATGCCATGAGAGAAATTATAAATTCATCTTAACTTAAGGAGTTTAGTAGTATTAGAGCTCCTGAAGAAGATTCCCTATAATTCCAGTTTTTAATCTCCTCTAACGCTACTTCAATAGGTTGCATCAGTTTTTTCATAACAAAAATAGCATCGTGCCTTTGTACCCATCTCGTTGGACAAAGCTGCAGGATTTTTTTTCTTGTTGGTTTCAAGATTTACCTCAGATTCAATGCACTGTTTTAAAACTGCTTGTCTTTTAGGAGTGTTAAAAAAATCCCACAACTTCTCCACTATTCCAAAGCAGTTTCTGATTGATACAACCTCAGACGCGGTTGACAATGCCAGGTTAAGGCTATGAGAAGCGCAATGCACGTAAATTGCTGTGGGGTGAGCTTCTTGGATGCACGCTTGAGCCCCTTTAAACTTTGCACTCATGGCAGCCACCCATCGTACCCCTGGCCACGTAGGTTATTTATGTCGATATTACTGTCTTCAAGACCTTTAATCAATGCTTTTGCCAATACTCTACCCGTAGTAGAGGTTCGAGGCATGAACTTCAAAAATTGCTCACATATTTCATAACCATTTAAAGTATTTGGCGTTACATAACGTAAACACAAAGAAAACTGTTCAACAGTTGAAATATCAGATGTTTCATCTGCGAGAACACTAAAAAACTAAGCTTCTTTTACTTTACTTGCTATTTTTTCAGTTATTATTTGGTTACAAGCATCGACGACTTGATTTTGAAAATTCCAACTTATATTGGTTGCATTTTTGCCACATGACCCAAAGTGATCTTTCAAATTGTTGTCACCTGCTTAAATTCTAGCTCTGAGCAAAGCTCTTTTCCCCTCAATTTCAAATGGTTTGTTGTCGATTTGAAACTCACCATAATCTCTATGGTTCCTAAGGGCGATATTTTGGCTGCCACACAAAATAATAGTTTCTGTTATTGGAATTATTCTTTTCACATTATTTTGGGCTTGGACGTCTTTTCCGTTTATCAAGAGATTTGTCAATCGGTTTCATTCGGCAGTCCATAACTCTTTTAAAGTTAGCTTCGCTTACACATGAGTCTTTATGATACTGTGAGTTTGCACGTTTTTCAAACTTCTCTATGGCTTTTTTCCAGTTACAAAAACCTTCTTCAACAAGTTGTCCAGTATGTTGAGCGTTACTCTTACCTATTTCTTTTTTTTTTTGAAAAAAGCATACAATGGACACAGTATGCAGAGTCTTCAATTCCAGAATACGAAAGCCAGGTATATTTCTTTAGCCATGAAAAAGAAAATTTTCGTTGTTGGTTCCCATGCGATCTAAAAGGAAAGTTAAAGTTGCTCTGAGGAACCCATTTGTCAATCAAAACTTTGAACTTTTCATTGTCCGTCAACACTTTGTTTTTAAATAAACCAATGTTCAATTCCATGTTATGTTTACTTACAACGGCCTTAGGCCTGCTCACATTTGCATCTGAGCCCTCCTCTGACGAACAACTTGGATATTTTTCTATGCTTGCAGTCCTTGTTAACAGTTCCTTACTCGTTGAAGGATTGCCACATTCACTAATACTAACCACATCATATTTATTGATTTTTAACGGTTTAAAGTAGTTTTGCATGTCTGACTTTCTTTTGTCTCCCATTACTACTAGTCCAATTGGACACACTACGAACACAAATAGCCAATAGAAAATACAAACACAACAACAATCAACGAATCAACTTTTACAAACACCACTACTGACTTGACGCCTGACACAGAGCACAGTACAATACCTTGGGGAGAGAAATTTTCACCGCTGTCCCACGCGCATCTTGCTCCGAGCATAGTTACGACAACGCCGGAAATATATATTATCACTCAAGTGTTGCATAAATATAGGCCTAAATCAGTAGAAAATCGCAAAATGTTCCAACGTTCCAACACTAAACATTCTGGAGCCCGTTATGCAATCAATTTTCTTGAAAGATATCATCAATATTTTTAAAGTGTTCCCAGATTTTTGGAGGGGGCTTAAGCCCCCAAAGCCCCCCCCTGGGTGCGCCCCTGGTCAGGACCATCTACAATCTGAGTTCTTCCATAAATGGTATTTCCCCTGTCAGTCATGACATACACAAGCTGCGAGTGTGTAAACTTGGATCGACATAAGGTATTTGACAATGCGCATGCACTAGCAGATGGGATGAGAAGATACCAACACAAAACAATTTTCTTTGGAGAGCTGAGATATTTATGTTGCGAGAGCGGAAATGGTTCATACGTCAGGGGGTATGTTGTTAGACGCCATTAAAATCCGGTTTCAACACCCCGTTCTTTTAATTAAATATATATTTTACATTGCAAAATGTACAATATAATGCTTAATTTTATAACGTCTGAGTAGTTAAAAAACAATAAATATAAAAAAATCAAGCAAAAAATACCCAACTCTAATAGGTTTCGAAACCCAGCCGACTTCGTGGCAGACCAAAACACTTTATTTTTTATTTTTTTACGTGTTTCTGTTTATTTGTTTCCAGTGTTTGGTTTCTTTTGTACACCCAGTCCCCGAGCCAGATGAATTAACCATAGGAGATAAAATTCCCCATGGCCCGGCCGGGAATCGAACCTGGGACCCTTCGGGCCAAAGCCTAGCACTTTAACCTATTAGGAACGGAGCCGGACCCCACTGAGCGAAATATGTCTATAGTACTCCATCGTTATCCATCAATTTACATACAACGTCTTAGCAAATAATGACTTGAACTAAAGACTTGACGATTTCTTCAGTACAGTATATTTCCATTATAAACCATTTCAAACAAAAAGTTTATATTATTTCTATCAGTAGGCTATATCGCATGCAACATACTCAAACTAGTGAAATATAGGTCAGGAACCGAGAGATCAGCTGCCATCTTGTCTTGTAACCGAGACGGCTCAGCGTTTTCAAGTCACTGCTACAGTATAATATTATGATATAAACTTATAATATCCAACGGGTCACGTCTTTAGGACAGTTTAAGCTATTATCGGTTCGATAATAACCGGAACTGGTGGGTCCTAAGTTATGGAACATAATGCTTGCATAAATCACACGGCCGCCATCCTGAAATGGTACGGCTGGTAACTTTGTAGTTTGGGCTTAAGATGAGTCCCAAATGAAGGCACCAAATTTGGTAGCGATATGATGATTAGTTTAATCGTAATTCGATTTTAAGTTTTGAACATCTGGGTGGCCACCATTTTGTTTATGTTAAGATGGTGGTGATATAAAACATGACACTGAGGTGTCCTTTGCTAGTGCTACCTCGGCACCAAATTTGGTTCAGTTCGGTTTCGTCATGTTTGAATTGATACGGGGGACAGACATACACATACACACACACACGCACACACACGCACACACACACACACACACACACACACACGAAGTTTTGGCACTGTGTAGATCTCATAAGTCTCCTTTCATTTCTTGCAAAAATAAGAAGTATGTAAATTTTTTAGTAGTTAAACTTATAGCCACGACCGCGCTCCGATTACCTCTAAGCACTGCCAGCTGGATCGCCTCCCCCCCCCCCTGGTTGCTGTAAACTGCCTGCCCATTCAACACTCAGAGGCGTACAATATATATATTAATTCACTGCTAGGTTGCAGCACCAACCTACTGTGATCCCCGTGGATTTTTAAATGGGAAGATACCTAAAACGAAGGATTCTTAAGTTTGGAAGCTTAATATCAAGATTAACGGACGTGAATGCATTAGAGTAAGTTAGTAGTTTGTGATATTCAATCATAAAGTATATAATATTGATTTAGACACTGGCTAATTATCAATATAAAAGAAAACAAAAAATACATAGCGGTGGAGGTGATTGTTTTAGGGGCGAGGACAAAGAGTTATAAGTAACTTATACCCATACATTTAGGAGAAAGTAGGCTACATATTCTTTGCTGAACATCTTGCTTTTATTCTGGGATGTTTTGAAGTTGAGAGCACTGCTTTCTTATATCTCCCCTGACTTTGTTTGTCTCCCTCACCGACAGTCAGTGCCACTGTGACGTGTGACCTATGGTCTGCGTTCTTACCAGTTGCATGGACACCGACCTCGGGGTGGTGTCACACCACACATTACTCAAAGTGATACTTGACCTGTTGTGCAATTTCAGTGAACTTTTCACTTTCAAGAAACATCTATGGTCTGTGTGTATATTATAATGTGACTAAAGGTCGTGTTGATCCCTATGATGAAATGTGCGGCACACACAATTGCGGTAGAAAAACACGGAGATGGCACAATGTGTATTCTACAATATGCTAAATGGAGCTTGTCTAAATGGCTACATCATCCTTCAACACAACCTACAGTAACAACAACGGGTCAAAATTCAACAAATAGAGACGCGTTTTTATTGACATTAACAGAGCAGTTGATGGTTCCTTGGATGGAGAAACGACTTCTGATGGAAGCTAACCCTAATTTTATCAAGATAGCACTTGCCGAGCAGCAAGGTAAGGAAGTTCCACTCAGCGCTCCGACTTAGAGGCCTTCTGAATTACAAGGTGATTTTGAAATATTATATCTACAGTATACCAATTTTGGAACAGAAGTAAAGACAGCAAAACCAAATTTTTCTGTGGTGTTTGTAATAGACCTGTGTGTTAGGAACACAACATGATCATCTGCAATAGCTACATAGGCTGTAAAGTATGAGAAAAAGCATATTATTTTTAGAGCATTATAACAATTTTATGTATCTTGTATGTTCTGTACTGACTCGAATTTATAGCCTACTTTATACACATTTTGCAAAAATTATGAAAATGTAGACTTATGAGATCACCCGGGCAGATGTGTGTCTGTCCTTCTGTCTTTCTGTCCATCTTTCTGCCCGTCCTTCTGTCTGTGTGTGTCCCTCCCTCCGCTGCAGCTACTGAAACCAAATTTGGTATGAGTAAAGAACTATACTAAGACATCTCACGGCCATATTTGAAAATTACATCAGTGCTACTAACTGATGCAACATAGCAATTGAAATTAGAGCTATGTTGCATATCCCAGAGAAACGGGAACGGTTCCAAAATTGGCATACATATAGATAATACTATTTCAGATTAATTTTCAGGAGTCTATGCATGGTAGTGTTGTCAACATGATTCTACGCCTGCTGATAGGTCCAATTCTTAAATGCATGCAACTTCCATACTATCAATTGGATTTCAAATAAATTTCATATGTGCTTTATGTACCGTAACATATATGATTATGAGTATTATTTAGAGATACCATAGATGCCAAGTGTTGATAAATGCTCTCTATAACTTTTATCCTAATATCAATATATCAGAAAGCATGCAGGCCAACAGTTCTAAATTTCGCACACATATAGTTCCTGAAATTGTAGATTAATTTTCGTAACCGATATATGACAGTGCTGCAAACATGATTCTACGCGTTGTGATTGGTTCAATATTTTAAAGGAAAGTTCAAAATGGTTTCACTTATTATATTTAAACTTTAGTTTGTGGTGTTTGCATACATCCCACCTTACTCATAGTGCTGTAACAACTACACCTTTAAGGGGCAGATGACCTCGCTGTTCCGCCCAATAACTCAATAACTAACTAACCAAGTACACCTTACTCAACCAGGGTTAAACAGGAATTGTCTTAGGTGAACGAGTTTCCTAATCATTCATTCATTCATTCATTCGTTTATTTGCAATTGGGGGTGTGTCCCCCGGTGGCAAATTAGATATACGAGTACATAACAAATAAATAATTGTACATAACAATTCACTAACAATTAAACTGTAGTATTTACACAAATGGTCAGTCTTTTCTTAAACACACCTATATGTTTGGGAAAAGGCTCTAAGACTGCGGCAGGTAGAGAGTTCCAATTATCAATGGCACGGTTTACGAAATAATATTTACCATAATTTGTTTACTGTGGTCGGCTCTTAACTTTGAAAGGATGATCGCTCCTACCCATGTAAGTAGGCTTTTCCATAAGTTTGCTAAGCTCACCCCATGCTGGTTGATTTGTATACGTGTTGTACATAGCGCAGAGTCTAGATTTCATCCTCCTAGCCTCAAGTGATTACCACCCAAGTTTCGTTAACATACGGCTCACACTGCTCCTGGGATTAAAGTCACTGAGCACAAATCTAGCGGCCTTTCTTTGTACCATTTCCAACTCATTTATGAGCCCTACTTGATATGAATCCCAAACCGCCGAGGCGTAATCCAGAATAGGTCTTACAAGTGACAAATATCCTAATTCTTTAGCAGAGGTACTACTTCCTTTTAATATCCTCATTACAAAGTGCAGGGATTTGTAAGCTTTAGAAACTTCACACCCTATATGACTACTCCATTTCATAAAATTTCTTACGTGAACGCCCAAATATTTGCAAGAATCTTCTTCTACAAGTATTTTCGAGCCAATGTTATATTGAAAATTTTGCCTTCGCACTTTCCCTATTTTTATTAGACTACATTTTCTTGTGTTTATTTTCATTTTATTTTCAAACGCCCACTTATAGACCAGGTTCAGGTCATCTTGAAGTACTGCATTGTCTTGTGAGTCATGCATCTTTCGATATATTACACAATCATCCGCAAACAATCGACAGTCACTGCGAATCCCATTTGGTAAGTCATTTATAAACGCCAGAAATAACAAAGTTCCGATTACGCTGCCCTGAGGGATACCCGACGTTACGGTAATTTCATCCGAGAATCGGTCTTCAACTTTCACTTTCTGGGAACGACCCGTCAAAAATTCTTGGATCCATAAAATTACTCTTCTATCAATCTTCGTCGAAGCTAATTTATGGAGTAGCATGTCATGCAGCACGACATCAAATGCCTTCGCAAAATCTATAACTACGGCGTCGACTGAAACTCCATCGTCTAACGATTCGCTAATATCTTGAAAAAGTGATAGCATCTGACTCTCGCATGAGTAACTTTTCCGAAATCAATGTTGCCTATCATTAAACCATGATAAGGTTTCCCACTGTTCCTTCAAGTAGTCGCAAATGAGATGCTCCATCTGTTTACAAACGATGGACGTAAGACTAACCGGCCTGTAGTTGCCCAATTCAAGTCTGCTCCATCCCTTAAATATTGGGACTACCGTAGCTCTTTTCCAGTCATCTGGGATTTGCGCATTGTTTATGGACACATTAAACATCACCTCTAAGTATCGTGCCACGGCCCTACCTCCTAGTTTAAGTACTTCACTAACAATATTATCAGGACCCTTCGGTATATTGTAACGTAATTTTTGTATTAGCTTTACAATTGCTGACTGGTTTATTTGGAGAAGTGGAGCCCCTGATTCACCGTTAAGGTCCAACACACAGCTATTGGATTTATTGAACACACTACCATAAAATACATTTAATTCATTAGCAATGTCCTGCGTCTCAGTAATTAATTTACTGTCACCGGACATTATCATCGACAAATTATTTGAATTTCCCTTTCTTCTCCTAACTTAACTGTAATTTTTTTCCACCCATCGCCTCCCGAACCAAGTAAACCTTGCATATAATTGTCATGAGCAGCCCTCATTTTTAAGACGAGCTCTCTTGATAAGGACTTAAATTTCAACATATACTTGTCACTATCATGTTTTTTATTGTATAATTTCCTAATTTTCCGTTTAAGACTCCTGATTTCCCGTGTGTAATACTCAGGATCTGGGTTTTGTTTGAGTAATTTAAATGGAACAAATTTATCAATAGCGCTATTTAAAATTTTCAAAAAGTTAGTCCACAGGTATTAATGTGATTTCCTTCCGATGCCCATCCTACAAATAGCTCATTCAAATACCCCTGAAATTTGCCCTGATCCGCCCTGCGATACTGGAATATGATCTTATTTGCTACATCAGAGTCTAATTTTGTAATGTCACCGTATCTAATATTTAATTCAACCCCAGAATGGTCACTAATTCCTGTTTTTTTTCAGACAGTTAATATACAGCTCTACAGGCCTTACGAGATAAACATCTAAGGTATTATTGCCTCTAGTTGGGAAGTCAACTACTTGGGAAAATCGCCCCTCCCTTAAGAATTTGTTCGCAGCGCTCTGAGCTTGACCACAGCTAGGTGACTCACCAGACCAGTCTACTTTGGGGAGGTTTAAATCTCCGGCAATTATTATGCTCTTTTTCATAGCATTACCCGTACAAGTTTTATCATACAGTGTTTCAAGGAGAGAAAAGTTATCTTTCGGTGCTCTATACGCCCCTATCACCTGAAGAGGGAATTTATTTCCTTTATCCGAAATTTGTACACATAACATTTCATGATCCATATCAGCCCAGTTTAAGAAACTAGCTATATTTTTGCGCACACAAATAAATAGCCCACCACCTCGCTTACCCCGATCCCTTCTGTACATTTCGTAGGTCCCTTGAATTATTTCGCTACTATTTATGTCCTCATATAACCAAGATTCAGTAGCAATGACAATGTCCGGAGAATACGTCTCTACAAGATTCCAAAATTCAATTAATTTATTTCCTAAACTCTGACAATTAACCTGCAGTAATCTTAGAGTCTTACCTCCGCAGCAAATATCTCGAATTAGCTCCTTCTGTTCCCATCGGCAGGCAACCTCTGGACCTGCTCCTCCTCACAATGGCCGGCACGAACCGATGGCCCTGTCATGTAGGCTCCCTAGGTTAAAAGCGCCCCGTCGATTTAGATGCAGCCCGTCTCGGGCGAAGTCACGGCCACCAATCCAGCAGTCAGCATCTGCGTACACTAATCCCAGTTGTGCACATACCCAGTCCATGCGGTCATTTACAGTCTTAACTCGCCTTAACGGAACATCTCCCCGCCGAACAATGCCACTCATTATAAGTTTTGCATTTCTGAACTTGCTTTTAGCTTTTCTGCCTAGTTCGTAGAGCTCCCCCATGATGTAATCAGCTGTAGCCCTCTTCTTCAAATCGTTTGTCCCAACATGTAGCAACAACACTTTAACTTTGTCACAGTCCTCTACATTTGATTCTTCCACTTGTTGGGCAAGCTGGTCAATTTTAATCCCCGGATAACACCGCACTTTCGCACCTGATTTCCTCGAGATATTCGCACTCCATCGTATCATTGAATCACCCATTATGATAACGTCATCCTCAGTTTGCTCCTGCACGCCCTCTTCCACACTGATCCCAGTAGAAAGCCGTTCAGTCACATCCTTCACCGTTTCTTTGCTCTAAGTTCCTGTATTATTTGATCCCTTGCTTTGATTTGCACCCTCAAACAGTCCGGCATGTCACATACTTTACAAAACCAATTTCCGACATCACAATCCTCCTTCTTGACCTTAATACAGCCGAAGTGAAACCATTTCTCACATAGTCCACACTCAACACCATTCTTCAATGTTTTACTGCACGTAGAACACTTTAAAGCTGCCACTGGATCATTTGCCTGATTCACATTTGGAGTAACAGGCCCTGGATTCACTTCCACTCCACCAATAACTAGCAATGCAGCTATCACTAGGGCTATGAACCACAAGTTGCTAGGTCCCGTACACACACACAAACACCGGAAATCCCGACTACCCTTCGCATACCACAGTTCGATCCTCGCCCGTTAACACTCCAGAGAACAACCCATTACAGCACACCTGAGAGCTCGAAAAAAAAAAAAAAAAAAAAAAACACGACCTTTCACTTTGACTGCCAACTGATAACTCCGGCGTATCACATACTTTACAAAGCTAATTCCCGACATCACAATCCTCCTTCTTGACCTTAATACAGCCGAAGTGAAACCATTTCACACATAGTCCACACTGAACACCGTTCTTCAAAGTTTTACTGCACGTCGAACACTTTAATGCTGCCACTGGATCATTTGCCTGATTCACATTTGGAGTAACAGGGCCTGGATGCACTTCCACTCCACCAATAACAAACAACGCAGCTATCACTAGGGCTATAAACCACAAGTTACTAGGTCCCGTACGCACACACAAACACCGGAAATCCCGACTGCCCTTCGCCTACCACAGTCCCACGGTAACACTCCAGAGAACAACCCATTTCAGCACACCTGAGAGCTCGGGAAAAACACGACCTTTCACTTTGACTGCCAACTGCAGATTCTATTGAAGATTAGTATTATCATTTTAATGCGAGTTTTGAATTAGCAACTTACTGTACAAACCGGGATAGCTACGCGTGTTAAGGTGCAAGGACATGAGACCAGTCAATATCGATAGATAGATAGATTTTTATTAATTCCATTTGATCAAACACATGTATACAATACATTTTTGATATAGGACACGTCAGAATTTACATCTATAAAATAAAAGTACTAACAAGTATATATTACTTATACTATAACTATTTATAACTTATTATAATAACAGATCTTAAGAGATACAATCTTATTGGACAACTATTTACACCTTACTCTATTATCATAATATGAAAACTTAATTCTATAAATACAACAACTTACAGCTAGGTATTACATTTAAAATAGAAAAGTAAAATATAATTATAGAATTCCTCGCTCCTATACGCTAATATATTCTACTACAGAGTAAAAACAATGGCACTGCAGATAAGCTTTCAACATTCTATCAAAGGTTTTTATTTTTGGGGCAAGTTTTATATACTGGGGTAGTTTATTGTATAATTTAACTCCTGCGTGAAAAGTTCCATTTTGATATATGCTTGTGTGTGTGTGTGAAATATGAATGTTTTGATTTTGTCTTGTGTTGTGCCTATGAACATTATTGTTTGTTTTAAGAAATACATCCTTATTCATTAAATTCTTAAAAAAAAACATAATACTTTCAAACATATATATATATATATATATATATATATATATGCAGGGCTGTGGGAGAATGTTCAAATCTTTAAACAGAGGTCTACATGATTCTCTAGTGTTTACATTTTCTATCCTAAACGTGCTTAGTACATCTGGCGACATACACCAAAATATGACCCCATATCTTAAGTATGAATGGAAATAAGCAAAATAAGTATTTCTTAATGTGAGCATGCTAGTGCAGGTTTTCAAAATACGTAACGCAAAGCACATCGAGTTCAGTTTAGTATTCAGATATTGTATATGTTTATTCAATTTCAAGTCATGTTGTATCCATAGTCCTAAAAACGTTGTTTCTGATTTATTTTCTATTTGATGACCATTTAATGTTATATTGGGCTTCGCAGGATTCCTATTCTGTATGGTGTGGAAATTTAGACATACTGTTTTTTTATAGTTTATAATGAGGCGATTATCTTGTGACCATTTGGTTAACTCTCCTGTAACGGAATCCGCAGACTGCTGTATGACCTGTTTAGTTTCACCTTTTATTACGAGTGTTGTATCGTCCGCAAACAAAATTTACTTATGTGAATGATTGTTCTGTGTTATATCATTGATATATAGAAGAAAGAGTAGTGGACCCAAAACCGATCCCTGGGGTACTCCAAATTTAATAATTCCCTCATTGGACAATGTTTTATTAAGTAATTCGGTTCCATCATCCTTGTGTCTCAAGCTTACTATTTGTTTACGCCTTGTTAAGTAAGACTCTATCCATTTATTAGCTTGACCTCTAATACCATATTGACTTAGTTTTGTAAGGAGGATTTTATGGTCAACAACATCAAATGCTTTCGATAAATCCAAGAATAGGCCAGTTACATGTTCCTTATTGTCAATTAATTTCAGTATACTCTTACTACATGCCGGCCCCGTGGTGTTGGGGTAGCGCACCTGCCTCTCACCCGGAGGCCCCGGGTTCGATCCCCGGCTCCGTCAGGGATTTTAAAACAGACGTGAGGCTTGGAACGGGGTGCACTCAGCCTCGTGAGGACAATTGAGTAGCTGTCTGACAGTGAGACAGCGCCCCGATCACGAATACCAAGATTAACGGCCGAGGGGACCCGACGCGCTGATCACGCGTCACCCCAATATCTGCAGGTCAAATGGCTGGGCAGCGGTCGCTTGGTCGGCCTTAGCCCGTCATGGGCTGGATAGTGCCATGGGTTGACTTTTTGTTGACTTTTTTATACTATTACTACATTCATAAATTGCTGTCTGTGTAGAATTTTCCGTTCTGAATCCATGCTGTGAGTTTGATAATATTTTATTTTTAGCCTACTTTTCACATTTTGCAAAAATGAGGAAAAAGTAGATTTATGAGATCGGGCAAATGTGTGTGTGTCTGTCTGTCTGTCTGTCTGTCTGTCTGTCCTTCTGTCTGTCTGGCTGTGTGTGTGTGTGTGTGTCCCCTATCAACCACGAAACGGCTGCAGCAATCGAAACAAAATTTGGTAGGAGTAAAGATCTATACCTGAATATCTCACAGCCATATTTGAAAATGATGTCAGTGCTACCAACTGCTGAAAAATCGCAATTGAAATTTGAGCTCCAAGTTGGATATTTTGGAAGGTATGAATGGGAGCTATTTAAAAATTGGCACACGTATATATAATAATATTGCAGTTTAATTTCCAGGAGGCTATACATGGCAGTGTTGCCGAAATGATTATAACCCTGCTGACAGGTCCAAAATTTAAATGCATATAACTTCTACACTATCAATTGGATTTTAACCAAATTTCGTATGTGCTATGTGTACATAAACAGATATGACTGAGAATATTCTTAAGAGCCACCAGGGCTGCCAACTGTTAATAAATGCTCTCAATTATTTTATCCAAATACCCATATATCAGAAAGTATGCAAGCCGACAGCTTTAAACTATGCATATACCTGACATTCTATATTAATTTGGAGTAACTTATATACATCAGTGCTACCAACATGATTCTAAGCCTGCTGAGAGGTCCAACTTTAAATACATGTAACTTCTATACTATCATTTGGATTTCAACCAAATTTCGTGTGTGCTATGTGTACCATAACAGATATGACTATGTCGATTCATAAGAGTAACGAGGGCTGCCAGCTGTTAATTAATATTGTCTCTACTTTTGTTACTCTAATATCAATATATCAGAAAGTATGCAAGACAATAGCTCTAAACTTTGCACACGTATAGTATCTGGCATTCTAGATTAATTTGGAGTAATTAATATAGGCCTACGCCAGTGCTGCCAACATGATTCTAAGCCTGCTGATAGGTCCAATTTTAAAATGCATGTAACGTCTATACTAACTAATGGATTTCATTCAAAATTGACACAACAATAGATCATTTATTTCATATTATATCTGACCAATACATGTATGTCATTGTAGCCAACATGATTTTACGCGTGCTGTTAGGTCCAATGTTTAACTGCATGCAACGTCCATGCTATCCATTAGACTTCAACCAAATTTTGTATTCTCTACCTTAAGAGATGGAACTAAGAATATATTCAGTCACCAGGGCTGCCAACTGTAGTTCTCTATTATGCTATATTATGCCAGGTATACAGTATTTCGAACTAATTAGAAATTTCGCTATTACCAACTTAATTTCATCATTATTCTAGATAGATCTATATAGATTAATCATTGGCATGAATCTTAAATTTTAAGAAAAGTAGGCTCTTTAGTTCGTCACGGAACTTCTTGTTTTCTATAAAACTTATCAGTCTCTTATACATTATTTTTCCACAATTTTTGCAATACCAGTTGGTAAGGTAATAGGACGATAGTTATCTAATTCATCTTTTGAACCGTGTTTGTGCATTGGAATTACTTTTGAAAACTTCAAAATATCCGGGTAAGTTCCTGAGAGAATTGATCTGTTTATTAAGTGCGTAAGTGGATTTATTGTATTTTCTGCACATTTCTTTAATATTGCATCAGGGATGCCATCAATACCAGCACAGAATTTATTTTTAGCTCTTTTATAACTATTCTTACCTCTTCACTTGTGACATGATTTATAGATAAAGAATCACTACATATATTTATTTTATTATTAGAATTTAGTGTATTTACCTGTGATTTATTTAATAATTTTTGTGGAATTTCCAGAAAATAGTCATTGAAAGTGTTTGCTATTTCCTCTGGATTATTAATCATTTTATTATTTCTGGTCAGTGTAATGTTCCTTTTTATATTAGCATATTTTCCAGTTTCATTCCTTATCACGGACCACATAGCCCTGTTTTTATTAGATTATTGGGAAATAAAATTATCATTATGCATTTGCTTTGCTAGTCTTATTACCTTATTTAATATGCTAGTGTATTTTTGTAGTATAAATTGAATTCAGGTGTTGTGTGGTATTGTTTATATAATTTGTGTAGAAATTTCTTTCTTTGACATCAATTTATAATCCCTGTTCTTATCCAATTGCTAGTTTTGTTATTTTGAATAGTTCTTTGTTTAAAGGGGAACGCTGTTTCAAAATAGTGTTTTAGGGTACTGTTAAATGCATTAAATTCATCATTTACATTTTCTAGTTTATAAATTTCTGACCATGTTTCCTTTTTTAATAAGTCACTGAAATATGCAACATTTGTTTCAGTGAATGACCTGCACTTTGATTTTACTCCATTATCATTATTATTGATTGTTTCGGGTACTTCAAAACTCAGTATTTGTCCATGGTGGTCACTAAAACCCGGACAATAGACTTCTATTGAATGGAGATATTTATCTGTATTTATAAAAATTTAAATTTTGTTATTCTTGTTGGGGTATTTACTGTTGATTTGAGTCCATCTGGTCTGGAAAGACCAATGTGTTTGAACCCCACCCCATCCTTGAAATACATCTTCATGGTTTCCCATTTTCAACTTCAGGCATGAGGGCGTGGTGGTACAGTTGTCAAGCTGCTTGCCTCTCACCAAGGCGAAATGGGTTTGGCGGGTTCGATTCCCGGTTAATGCATGTGAGATTTTTGAAGTGTAATATCACGTCCTGTGGTTCGGATTCTACGTACAATGGAGGTCCCGTGGCGCATGATCGCGAGATTAATGGTCACGTAAAACTACAAGTTTCTTTCCTTTCTTATTCTCCAGTTTCATCAGCTACATAGACAACTCGGCTCATCTCATCCCTGACCCCGTAGAATCGGGAATAACACGAGGTAGAAATGCACACCGTGGAACTGGCAATACTGTTTGAACTCTTAGTTAAACTTGACAATATCTGCGACATTTCTTTCCTATTCTGGAAAATGACCTGATCCGCCATGCCATGTCACTAGCCAGCTGTGAACTCTCAATTAAACTATTATTTTATTGCTTAAAGTAAAGATCTTTGGATTAAAGTTTGCCTGCTTTCACAAGTTTCTCGAGCGGACCATAATCCTATCAAGACATTCGTCCAGCCAGTTAATCTTCTTCTGCTCTATCTCTCCCTTGCCTCTCGCATAGCCTCTGTGTAACGAACAGCTAGCAACCGTCTCGTGTTAATGACACGCAGTACATGGCGAGATTTTATTCTCGGTAGGTCCAGTTCCTGGAAGTGGTTTTCCGTGGTTTCTCATTTGCACTCCAGAAAAATGCCGGGACGATTCCTAACTCACGGCAAAAACTTCGCAATTCTCACGTGAATTACAAATACACAAATTAATTCAGCGATCACAACAACACAAGTTGTAATACGAAATGCCACGCACACATCCAATTACACGGGGCTGAATGACCACGATGTCCAAGCCTCTTAAGTGAAACAAAAACGACAACAATTATATTCAGCAAAATTGATGTGATTGCTTTACTGTTTTAACCACTCGAATAGCAAACATTTCTATTCTTGGGTCAGTTCTGACATCTGTAAGTACCTAGCTCCAAAATGAGTGCGCAGAAATTCTTAGCCATTAACATTTCTTTCTTGTGAGCAAGATTTCTATACCAGGCCATGAGAAGTGCCACGAACTGTCAACTGAAGCAATTACGTGAACAGCTATTGGTTGAGGTGTGTGGAAAAGTCACCCTTCTGTCAAGAGCTGCGGGAGAATCAAGGGAAAAAGAAAGAAAACCTCTAACGACACGAGAGCACAAATTGAGGAAATGAAGTTTCCGTTCTCTTAACCATCTAATGAAGAGGACTTGGTGATTGGCGACGCCACGCCACAGCTGCCGGACCTCACAGGTTAGTTAACTTCAAGGTGTCACCTGTCGTCCGCAGACGGGGAGTGCTACAAGATGCACTTCTGGACCAAGCAACTAGCAAAAACATATAAGGAGACATGGAACAACTTTCCTCGTCTGTGTTAAATTTAGAAAACTAGCCTCGCGCTAATCCACATAGGATCACTTGAGTCAATCCATTGTTGAGTCAGTGTCTTCGAAGGTACTGTTCGAACCTTGCCTAACATTATTATTTGGAGTTCTTTAACTTCTGTAATCCAGTATATTTTCATTTGTTCTGATCTTCGTGCCCTTTCTTGTGTTGAACATATTCGTGTTGTGAGTTTCTTTCTTGTGAGTGTGAAGCGGAGAGTTATAATCACATTTTGTTTTGTTTACTTCTATCTTATCTGTGGTGTTTTCTGACGTAAGGCCAATTTCCTTCTGATCCTCTCTTATCTCTCTGATCCATCTATATCAGTGGTTCCCAACCTTTGTCAGCTGACGCCCCCCTTTTCACATACGGGAGTTCATCGCGCCCCCCACCTACCCCCCCCCCCCCCAACCCACTCTCCCTCCTCCCCACCACTCATCGCTTCTATAACCTCTTCGATTGACGCGGAGGATATAGACCTAACCTAATAACACTACAGTACATAATGGAATAGGCCTATCTATTACATACTAACTTCATTTTAGCACAATACAAATAACACACTTTTACAACAAATCCTTAAATTAGTCAACAAATGGCAGTAAGAGGGTTGAAACTGTTTTCTCTTGGTAAGATTCGGTATGTTTGGTTTGATATTTGACAGAGCACAGCGGAGATCACTTGGAACATCAAGCCGACAGCGCTGCTTTGTTTCTATGACACTCAGCGTTGAAAATCCTGACTCGCATAAATATGTCTTTGGAAATGTAAGTTCAAACTGTAAAGGTTCAAAGAAATTACAAAGATATGCCACCGAGACGATAAAATTGGCATAATTTTGCTTCTTATAATACAGCAAATTCCTTATTTCACCTCCAACCTCGCGGCTCCGCTGAGGTTTGTGCCGTCAGTTGGCAATTACCAGTGCTTTTGAACGATTGACTTGGTGCGACAATCACCTGGAGAGATTCAAAAAATGTTTATTTTACAAAATGTTAATATTCGAGTTAAAAAAATTATAGTTATTCTGAAAGACTAGACGTTATATCATTTCAAATGGCGCATGCTACAAATGCTGCACATGTTAGAAAGACTCAGGAGGGCTTCTCGCTTCGCTCGAAACCCCAGGAATCTTTCAACAGACTCCATTACCCATTAACTTAGGCTTCCCGCGCGGGCACCTCTTTAAGTGTCTCCCTGTAATTTGCTCTGACATCCTGCACACCTCTTTAGGAGACACCCAGTATTCTTATCTGGCATCTTGTATATCTCTTTAGAAGACACCCTGTATTCTTGTGTGTCATCTTGTACAGCTCTTTAGGAGTCACCCTGTATTGTTGTCTGACATCTTGTGCACCTCTTTAGGAGTCACCCTGTATTCTTCTCTGCCATATTGTATACCACTTTAAGAGTCACCTTGTATTCTTATCTGGCATCTTGTATATCTCTTTATGAGTCACCTTGTATTCTTATCTGGCATCTTGTACTGCATTTTTCTCTGACATCCTGCACACCTCTTTAGGAGGCACCCTGTATTCTTGTCTGACATCTTGTGCACCTCTTTAAGAGTCACCCTGTATTCTTCTCTGCCATTTTGTACACCTCTTTAAGAGTCACCTTGTATTCTTATCTGGCATCTTGTGTATCTCTTTAGGAGTCAACCTGTAGTGTTATCTGGCATCTTGTACTGAATTTGCTCTGACATCCTGCACACCTCTTTAGGAGACACCCTGTATTCTTATATGACATCTTGTATATCTCTTTAGAAGTCACCCTGTATTCTTGTGTGACATCTTGTACTCCTCTTTAGGAGTCACTCTTGTCTGACATCTTGTGCACCTCTTTAGGAGTCACCCTGTATTCTTCTCTGCCATCTTGTACACCTCTTTAAGAGTCACATTGTATTCTTATCTGACGTCATGTATATCTCTTTAGGAGTCACCCTGCATTCTTATCTGGCATCTTGTACACCTCTTTAGGAGTCACCCTGTATTCTTTTCGCTTCGCTCAAAGCCCCAGGTCGCTCGACGCCCCAGGACTCTTTCAACAGACTCCATTAACCATTAGCTTCTGTTTCCCGCGTGGCTGCATGACGTCACGCACTCGCTTCCCGCGCGGCTGAATGACGTCACTTCCCGGACGGCTGCATGACGTCACTTCCGTCTCCGTAACGCATAACTTTAGACTCAAGCATGACGACGAAGTCGACAAGATAATTTGAAATGATAAAAACGTAATTCGGAAATCACTTCACGCCCCCCTTGATAAAGCCCCACGCCCCTCTAGGTGGGCGCGTCCCCCAGGTTGGCAACCTCTGATCTATATTCTGTTGTGGTATTTCTTTTTAGGAGAAATTGTACTACGCCAGTTGTTTCAGTAGTCTGGAATCCTTCTTTTTCATTATGTGTTCAAAGAACCCCAGTATTCTCTTACCCGACCATAATTTTAATATTATTATTATCATTAATAATAATAATATAAATAATTCATATTTTTTGGGTTAATGCCGTGTGCATTTAGATTTGGTTATAATCTAAATACACACGACATTAACCCAAAAAACATGAATTATTTATATAATCCGGGCCGTGAAAGCCTTAATATACAAATAATAATAATAATAATAATAATAATAATAATTGACGCGTTTAACTACGTCAAATTTAAAATTAACACCGACCAGCGTGGAAGATAGTGCTACCCATACTAATAAACCCAGAGATCCATAAACATAGCGATAGAGAATCCGAACTAAGGCCCCTTAAATGATGGACACAAGTCATGTAGATATCTTTTGGTACGTAACAGTTATTATTTAACAAAATATAGAAGTACATTAAAATATGCCAGACTTACCAGCTAATGACAAATTACATACATTCTTAGAGAACGAGGAAACTGATCCACATTTGATAATAAGGTGCAAGTCCATTTGGATATCCCATAACCTCATCAATTAATTCCCGACAACACGAGAGGTTTGTAATAATATATGTCTAAGGTCAACCAATGACCATCATCCTAGACTGACATAAATATTTCCATAAATCACGAAGTAAATCCTTAATTATCATTACTGAGATCGGAGCTCGATCCAAACGTGACTGTTCCTTTTTATTTTCCAACATGGAGTTGTCTCTTTTCATCTGTTCACACACCAACTCAATGTCAATAATCGGCCACCGGATAAACAATCTATCCTCGTTGTCAACGCAACCAAACCCAAGAAAAAAATATACATCTTCGTAGATGTTTTTTTTAACAGACTCAAGGAGTATACTATTTTGACAAAACAGGAGGAAATAAATTAAGTAACTAAGAAGAAGGATTAGAAACTATCTTGACAATGACCAAAAATGTTCGCCAAGAACGCAGACAGAAATGTCAGGACTGGCTTCATAAATTAAAACAACCCTCACAAGAAATAAACATAGGCCAAACTAAACTATGACAGATTGAACTGGTTACTCACATGAATCAGAAGGATGACGAATCATTCGCAAAACAAACATTCATACACCCATGCCATGCCATATGTTTTTCAGCCGCTAACCTGAGTAGTCACGAACAGTGCTACCAACTTAAGAAGATAAAACATGCTAGCCGAAAACATACCAATCAACCACAAATCACCCAAATGAGCACACCGAAATGAAGGAACACATCTCGTTTGTACAAACAACACAAATCGCTAATGATTTGAGAGAGTATGTCCAACACTGCCACACCAACCAAACTTTTGAACACACAGTCCATTCATTCCACATTTCACTTTACCGTGCAATACTCACGACATGACACACACTGCACAAACGACCACGTTCATCAAATTGCTATTCAGTGACTTAACCAATTCAATTTATCTTACATAATAAATCTCCCTTAAATCGGTCGACACTGTTTGTCACATGTAAATGTAAATATTTTAAAATTTTAAAGGATCCAAAAATTATCCACCGGAACAGTTCTCCTGGTTGTTCCATAGCTGAAATCAGAACATAATTAGTCTAGGGCCTAGCTCAAAGCTAGCCCTAGAGCTTCAATGTCTTCCCAAGATGTTACCTACATCTTTCCTCGGTCAGTTTTCGAAGAATAATCCCTTTTTTTAAAGAAAGTAAATAAGGGTTGTCAAGGGAAACCAACAAGAGATGTTTTTCGCACCAATTCTTTAAAATATCAAACTGCGTCGCCATCTAGCGGACAAAGCTAGTACTCAGTAGAATGAAAGTCACCGTTAGAACGCGTTGAAGTCACTTTTTTCGAGAACCAAGACATCTCAAATCCCCAACAGATAGCGTTGGCTCACTGAAAATCAAACTTAGTCAAGTAGACCTCTTTTTTATAAGTTTTTTTACAAGAAGAATCACAATAGTCTCAAACTATTGTCTCTACCCTCCCCGCCCGCAATTGTGATCATTGGGGGGGGGGGGGGGGGGGGGGGGGGGAGAAATGATCACCAAGAAAGGTCGTCATGCAGAATGGGAAAGTTTTGCTCAAAAACCATGTAGACAAATCAAGTTCATGCATTTGCAAGGTTACTCTTCCACCATAAACACTAGTAAACCAAATATTACAGTTTCTTTTTTTACATGCGTAAAATAAATGGAATACATAAGTGTCTTCTTTTCCAAATCGGTTAAGTGGATGCTTCTTGAAGACAGGCAAATACAGCTGGAGGTAGGGTTGGCATTGACATCCGGGCACCCTAGGATTACCATACAAGTCCACCATCGCAATGGAGCACAGCACTGCTTCAGCAATCTCCAACAGTTCATATTTTCTGTAATCAGACCGGACTACGAACAGGAATAGTTTCTTGATTCGTTCACTACACCGCAGCTTACAAAACAGCCACTAGTCGTTTCATTACAATAATAGAGGAAAAATCAAACAGTGATCGACCCCAAAAAAAAAAAAAAAACACAAACATAACCTAAATTTAAAATAGAATACCCAAATACCTAAATATATACCTTTTAAGTTTCCTCGTTTCTTTACAACTAAAATAACATTTTTTTAATGAATATAACACATTTCTTTTCATAATATTAGTGATTTCCTTGTACATTTCCACCTCCTTTTTTCACTTGTTAAAGGTGAACTCTAAATATCCTTTTCCTCTGAGGATCGCTTACAAGTATAGTGACGGGAGTAATGAATTTAATTAGTTTGCATGGATCCCGAAATCTAGCCAACAATTTATTTGATTGAGTTGGACCAGTTTCTTTTAAGGATAAATTTTTAACGTAGACCTCATCACCAATTTGAAATGAGGTGGGCCGGCGTCCCCTGTTGTATTTTTCTCTCAGTCTATCATGAGCAACTTTCATGTTGGACCTTGCTTTGCCCCTAATAGCCCGAACATTCTGAGCTGAAATATTATCTGGTAATAATTCTTTCAAAGACCAAAGGTTTGTAATTGGTGAGTTAGGAACAAAGGAAAACATTAAAACAAAGGGGGTTGTCTGATGGGCTTCATGAACCACAGTATTGAATGCAAAAGTGAACCAAGAAATACAATTATCCCAAGCCTTATGTTCATCATGATGAAAAGCTATTAATGCCGCTTTCAGGTTCCTATTTACCCTTTCTGCATATGACCCCTTGGGGTAATATGCAGTAGAAGTCACATGAGCAAGGGACAAGTCAAATAAGAAATTTCTAAAAGCGTGAGACAAAAAACACTTGGCATTGTCAGACACTAAATACTGGCAAGGACCAAAGGAAGAGAAAATCTTCTTGAGACACCTGGCGACAGTCTGAGTATCTGCTTTCGTAGTGGGGAATATCCAGACGAAGTGGGAGAACCCGTCTATGCACACAAGTGCAAATCTGTTTCCTTGCTTAGAAAGGGGTAGGGGCCCTACCCAATCGATTAACATTTTCTCCATGGGTTTGTTAGCGAGATCAGATGCTAACATCCCTGTTTTAGTGTTGTTCGAAGGTTTAGCTACATTACAAGCATTACAATTACTTACCATACTCTTAATATCTTTGTCTATCTGTTTCCAAATAAAATGTTGACGGATTTTTGCCCTCGTTTTAAATACGCCCAGATGACCACCGATTGGCGTTTCGTGGAAATATTTAAATATTTCAGGAATTAATACTTTAGGAAGAACAATTTTAGGTAATTTATCATTGCGTGAAGTACAACACAGAATATTTTTTCTAATGTAATAAGGTTTCACAGCCTCTTCCTCCTTGATGCGATCAATGATATTACTGAGTTCAGGATCTTCACGTTGATATTCTGAAACGTTCCTAAATAACTTGGGAAAGTTTGAAAGAATTGAGTTAATAGCCTTACGTTCGATATTCTCGCTATCAGTTTCCTCAACAATATTCTCAGTATCCGAATTACTATCGCACATTCGACTTAAGCAATCTGCTATGACATTTTGGCTTCCACGAATATGTCTGACGTTAAATTTGAGAGATAGGATACGAGTGGTCCATCTTGCTATTCTGCCAGTCTTCCTAGGTTTACCAAGCACCCAGATTAGTGCTTGGTTATCAGTTTCCAGATTAAATTCTACATGTCCTAGATAGATCTTAAACTTCTCTAATGCAAACATCACTGCAAGTCCCTCCAATTCATAAATGGAATAATTAGTTTCGGCAGGAATGAGAGTACGAGAAGCATACGCTATAGGTAATCTGCCTTGTTCGTGTTTCTGGAGTAAAACAGCACCTACTGCTTTGTTTGATGCATCAGTTTGAACTATGAACCTTTTTGAAAAATCTGGAATAGTCAGAATAGGAGCATTAGACAAGGCTAGTTTAAGGTCCTGAAAGGCAGATTCTTGCGGAGGTCCCCAAGAAAAAGGGATCCCTTTCTTAATAAATTAATGGGAGCAGCACGCTGAGCGAAGTTTGGGATAAATTTACGGAAATAATTTAACATACCAATATATCTAGCTACTTCTTTGACGTTCTTCGGTGCCTTGAACTCCCCAATAGCCTCGGTTCTGGTTTGATCAATTGAAATACCAGACGAGGAAATGATGTGACCCAGGAAGGAAATTTCCGGTCTAGCGAAAGATACCTTAGAAGGTTTAACGGTGAGTCCAGCATGCCTTAACCTCTTTAGAACCTCTCTGACATGAACCAAATGTTCAGAAAAACTTTTACTAAATATGACTACGTCATCCAAATAGTGATATACGAATTTGAATTTAATTCCATCGAAAACATTGTCTAAAAGTCTGCTGAGCACGGCAGCCCCTGTTGAAATACCAAATGGTAGACGACAAAATTCAAATAAATTCCAATCCGTAGAGAAGGCTGTGACTGCACTAGAACGTTCAGATAAAGGAATTTGATAATACGCTTTGTTCAGGTCTAAAATTGTGTAATAAGAAGCTCCTTGGAAACATCCAAAGCAAGACTGGAGATTGGGAAGAGGAATAGATTGAAGAATTACTTTCTTGTTTAATTCTCTATAGTCGATATCCGGTCTAAACTTACCATCAGGTTTGGGAACAAGAAAGATAGGGGACGAATAGGGTGAAATGGACTTCCTAATGATTCCTTCCTCTAACATTTCTTCAATCATCTCCTTCAAAATCTTCATTTTGGGAGGGGAAAGCCTATATGGAGGACCCCGAACAGGTATATTATCAGTTAACTCAATATCATATTCAATTAGGTTGGTAACCCCAAGTTTATCTGTTAATACATCAGGAAATTCATGACACAGATCTTTAACACAATTAGCTTGATCGTCCGATAAGTAATTGAACTCCAAATTGTCAATAGTGGTAGATGGTAGTTCTTGTTTAGCAGAATTGACTCTCTGATTATTAGGAATTAGGTTGAATTCCCACCTCTTGTTAAGTTTAAATTGGAACCAATATGATCTAGTGCTTAAATCCAATAACAGACCCATATGAGTTATGAAGTCAGAACCCAAAATCACTTCGCACGATAAGTTATTTATCACCCTAAGTTTGAATTTCCAAGAAAGGTTATTAATTTTGATTTTGACGTTTGCAGTTCCCAGTACTTCAAGAGAAGAACAATTCGCTGTCATAAACTTGTTTGGTTCACTAACCAAATTCCCAAATTTACAAACAGAAGACATTAATTTAAACCATTTATAGCCAATGAAAGAATTGATGCTCCCCGAATCAATCAGCGCAGTTACCGGTTCGTTATTTAAGTAAATTTCTATGAAAGGACAATTATTTGTAGGTACAGTAGAAATTCGATTACAACCTAGGTCCATCGCGTTGAAACCTCTATCATTCCAAACCATAGTTTTCTTGTTGACAAGCTTTTTATCAACAATATTACTAACAACCTTATTTAAGGAAACTTTATGATGTGTATGACAACCCGAGGAGGTTTCTCTATCTTGATGTCATTTCCTGAAATTAGGATTATTAGGACAAACTCTAGCCAGATGTTCTACGGAATCACACCTAAAGCATCTTCTTACTGGTTTTACCGGAACAATGCTGAAATTGGAAGGAATGGGGATACTAGAAATACGGAGGGAATCACCGTTCTTTACCGTCTCAGCAATCATGATGAGTTTATTTAAGCCTGAAAAATCAGTAGGAGTCCCTCTCATTGCCAAATAAGACCTATATTCAGGGTTGATACCATCGATAACCTTAGACACGATCATTTCTTCACTTAATTGTAGGCAGAAAATTTTGGCATACCCTTTTATTTCAGAAACATAATCACACAGTGTTTCATCAAAGCGTTGCACCCTATAAAAATATTTATTCTGTAGTAACCTCAAGTTATTTGGTGGGAATAAATTGTTTAATATTTCTAAATGGAAATTGCTTAAAGAAGTACGTGACCTCATAGCTTTTAGTAATTCTTCTCTGAGTAATCCAGAGGTAAATGGAAAAATCAATTGATAAATATGAATCTCCTGACAGATTAAACACGATAGCATTCTCAACTAGCTCGGAAAACTTTTTTAAAAATAACACTAATGTTTCAGAATCGCTACCGTTACAACTGGGGAAACTTTTCAAGGATGTAGATAATGGATGAGGAACGTTGGCATATTTTCATCCTTGCTGGAAATCAGAGATGGTAGGTATAACCTCATTTGGCGATGCACTATCTCTTACATTTACCAGAGTACACTCATTCGTAGGGTTAATAACTTTATCAATCATATTAGTATTGAGATTTGAAGGAACCGCCACTGTTGGGTTATTGGTCGAGGACCCAATTTCAACGTTACTCGAAGGAAGGAAATTATTCATGCTTACAATTTCCTGAACCACTGAGCAAGGTCTAATATTATCCAATAAACTAATATTGCTTCCACCATTAGAACGACTAAATTCGTCAATATTACTTCCTCCGTTGGGAGAACAATGGACTATATCTTCAGATATAGGGTTTATCGCTTTTGGAAAAAAAATTAGGTAACACTGAACGAGCCGGGATCTTAGATTTTCCAATACAACACAGTATTCACCATCATGGTCTGAGCAAACTTGTATAATGTCGCCTATACGATAGTACCAATGTGTAAGGCGTGATTTAAAACGTCTCAACTGAGATGGGGAATTATCACTTTCACTGGCATAAATATTACCTAGGTCCAACAAAGATTGGAGATCATTCACAACAGAGGACTTACCAGAACTCCACGAGTACTCATTCCAGCTTGGAATGACAATGGATGCTGTTTTTAATTCATTCAAGGTGGCCAGGTCCAGTTCTCTATGATGAACTGGGATCTTCCCTCTTATGAGACCTCGTGAGCGATCTCGTTTTTGTTAAGGTAATAAGTAGTGAGAGAATTCCTTTCATCCATGAATTATCAATATGTCAAGCTCAGCACCATATATGAAACATAACAAACACAAATATTAGCATTTAATAATATCCAATAGGTTATCACTAAGATTCGCATTAGAAATTTCAAATAATTAAATATGTGGAAAGCTTCTGCTACCAGTTGACGCGTTTAACTACGTCAAATTTAAAATTAACACCGACCAGCGTGGAAGATAGTGCTACCCATACTAATCAACCCAGAGATCCATAAACATAGCGATAGAGAATCCGAACTAAGGCCCCTTAAATGATGGACACAAGTCATGTAGATATATTTTGGTACGTAACAGTTATTATTTAACAAAATATAGAAGTACATTAAAATATGCCAGACTTACCAGCTAATGACAAATTACATACATTCTTAGAGAACGAGGAAACTGATCCGCATTTGGTAATAAGGTGCAAGTCCATTTGGATATCCCATAACCTCATCAATTAATTCCCGACAACACGAGAGGTTAGTAATAATATATGTCTAAGGTCAACGAAGAAAATCATTAATTATCATTACTGAGATCGGAGCTCGATCAAAACGTGACTGTTCCTTTTTATTTTCCAACATGGAGTTGTCTCTTTTCATCTGTTCACACACCAACTCAATGTCAATAATCGGCCACCGGATAAACAATCTATCCTCGTTGTCAACGCAACCAAACCCAAGAAAAAAATATACATCTTCGTAGATGTTTTTTTAACAGACTCAAGGAGTATACTATTTTGACAAAACAGGAGGAAATAAATTAAGCCACGGTCGACTCTAGACAGGTCGGAAGGCTGAGACTTGGCAACATGTTCATCAGTCATACCCTTGTCATGCGGGAACACGAGGGAACGTTCAGTCTGGCAGGTGTTCTTGCTTATCTCATAAGGATATTTCCTTCTATAGTTTGTTTCTTACGCTTTTTACGTTTATACGCTTTATAGTAGCGTTTATACTACCCTTACAGGTGAGTATTTTACTGTAATCCCTAATCGAGAACACACTGACGAGTGTGCTTTGTGTCTGGAAAATAAGGTATTTTTAAATGCCTACGGTACATGGAATTATCACATATCGTACTTCATGTTTTAAACTTTGATTTTCCTGGAATGTTTCGGCACCGTAACAATGCCAGATACATGTTGTATCCCCAACTATAATGCAAATTAACCAAGTAAGGGAGGCTACACATCAGTGCTTAGGTTCCCAAGTGACGAAAATCTGCGCCAGGCCTGGATTAGGGAACCTTCGAAATGGTTTGTAGATTGCATAAATTAGACAAGTGAAAAAATACTTTCAGTTATTACCACTGGATTGCTAAACAATTATTCGCAGGCAAGGAATGATGCTGTTGATGTCAGCAAACTTGGTTATGGGAAGAGAAAGTTGCAGCACTTTAGGAAGGAAACAGAAGTAATCTGATACAGTTATGGAATACCAGCAGCAACAGACTATATCTATAAATATACAATTTTCATAAGAAAATATGCTTTGTCCGTTGAGCCATAATATATTTAAACACAAATAGTGCTAAATGTTCCGGCATAACTCAACAAGATGACAGTGTTTCGCCCCGGTGTGCTATTGGGCTCTTCAGTTGGTTAAAGCACACCTCACCACACAACTGAAGAGCCCAATAGCACACCGGGGCGAAACACTGTCATCTTGTTGAGTTATGCCGGAACATTTAGCACTATTTGTGTTTAAATATATTATGGCTCAACGGACAATGCATATTTTCTTATGAAAATTGTATATGCAATGCCAAGGTAAGGTTATAATTGCTTTGGAATGGAGTTTCGACTCCCATAGTGCACTGGCTTGCTCGTGACGCGGATACACATGTATCAAATACGTCTTGCAATGGCCTTCCCAGTGTGCACTAGACAGTGTCTTGGTGAGGTGTGCTTTAACCAACTGAAGAGCCCAATAGCACACCGGGGCGAAACACTGTCATCTTGTTGAGTTATGCCGGAACATTTAGCACTATTTGTGTTTAAATATATCTATAAAGGTAGTAAATTATCTACATACATGTGCGGCGGAATCGAGGGTTTATTATAGGCCTACAGTGTGAAGATGTTATGGGAGATAGCCTACATTTTTGCATCACATAACCCTCAATTGCATCTACTTACTCCATATTATTATTATTATAACACCGCTAATTGTTTAACTACCATACTTCAGAGTAGTAAAACACGAAAAGAAACCTAAATAATTTTCTTTATTTTGCTAAACACTTTTGTGTTGGTAAATTATTTCCGTGTCACTCATGCCTAATATCAGCTGCTTGGCTCTTACAACAACTTTTCACGATCATATGCACGTTATTCATTTATTTCCGATTGTAACACTGGTCATGCGTAAATAAAAATCAACAGATGTTTTGCTAAACATGTACATTATGTTTGCCCAATATTTATTCTGTAGTTTTTGTCGCCTCCCTTGCTAGCAAACAGCTGTTTTGGTTCAGAAGTTCGTGACGAAGTATGACTGACAATAGCCGTAGCTACAGTGTTGTCAGGTTGAACATTCCGACCTTACTAGTGTCGACCGTGATTAAGCAACTAAGAAGAAGGTTTAGAAACTGTCTTGCCAATGACCAAAAATGTTCGCCAAGAACGCAGACAGAAATGTCAGGACTGGCTTCATAAATTAAAACAACCCTCACAAGAAATAAACATAGGCCAAACTAAACTATGACAGATTGAACTGGTTGCTCACATGAATCAGAAGGATGACGAATCATTCGCAAAACAAACATTCATACACCCATGCCATTCCATATGTTTTTCAGCCGCTAACCTGAGTAGTCACGAACAGTGCTACCAACTTAAGAAGATAAAACATGCTAGCCGAAAACATACCAATCAACCACAAATCACCCAATAAGCACACCGAAATGAAGGAACACATCTCGTTTGTACAAACAACACAAATCGCTAATGATTTGAGAGAGTATGTCCAACACTGCCCCACCAACCAAACTTTTGAACACACAGTCCATTCATTCCACATTTCACTTTACCGTGCAATACTCACGACATGACACACACTGCACAAACGACCACGTTCATCAAATTACTATTCAGTGACTTAACCAATTCAATTTATCTTACATAATAAATCTCCCTTAAATCGGTCGACACTGTTTGTCACATGTAAATGTAAATATTTTAAAAATTTTAAAGGATCCAAAAATTATCCACCGGAACAGTTCTCCTGGTTGTTCCATAGCTGAAATCGGAACATAATTAGTCTAGGGCCTAGCTCAAAGCTAGCCCTAGAGCTTCAATGTCTTCCCAAGATGTTACCTACATCTTTCCTCGGTAAGTTTTCGAAGAATAATCCCTTTTTTTTAAGAAAGTAAATAAGGGTTGTCAAGGGAAACCAACAAGAGATGTTTTTCGAACCAATTCTTTAAAATATCAAACTGCGTCGCCATCTAGCGGACAAGGCTAGTACTCAGTAGAATGAAAGTCACCGCTAGAACGCGTTGAAGTCACTTTTTTCGAGAACCAAGACATCTCAAATCCCCAACAGATAGCGTTGGCTCACTGAAAATCAAACATAGTCAAGTAGACCTCTTTTATAAGTTTTTCACAAGAAGAATCACAATAGTCTCAAACTATTGTCTCAATAATAATACCGATAACTCTCCACAGTAGTCTATCAATATTGAATCTGCACCCGCAGATATATATTGAACTTCAGAAGGCAGTTCTGTTTAACACATGCCATATTGTTAGGAAGTTCCTTGGTGACAATGTCCTGGCCGAATACTCAGCAAAGCTCGATGATCCAGATGGAAATTTAGCTCATCCTACAAATGAAGGAGACTCGTGAAGACTGCGGGCACGACATGGATGTGAAGTCTCTGAACAGTGTAATCGTAATTATCTCAGTACAGATGGTTCCTTGCTAAGGCCGAATCGGGCTGTAACAGAAAATGTAGCCGGTATTTGCCGTGATAATGTTGTCAAACAATAAAATAATAATAGTTATATTAATAATTATTTTCATATTTTATGGTCAACGTAGGACCACTACAATCAATTACACCAAGATAATTTTGCTTTTCTATGCTTCCAATATTACCTCATTCTCTCAGATGTCTACATTCATTCCTCAGTGGAGAACACCCTTGCTTTTGCCCTTTTATTTATTTATTTATTTATTTATTTATTTATTTATTTATTTATTTATTTATTTATTTATTTATTTATTTATTTATTTTGGTTTGGAGTCTTTTTTTGTTGTATGTATTTTTAGCCTACTTTCGATTTTGAAAAACAAATGAAAGTAGACTTATGAGATCTACACGGGCCAAAAGTTGTCAGTCTGTCCGTGTGTGTACGAGTGTGTATCTCTGTCGTCGTCCCCACCCTCTATTAATTAAAAACACGACGAAACCGAATTGAACGAAATTTGGTACAGAGGTAGCACTAGCAAAGGGCACCTCAGTGCCATGTTTTATATCGCTGACATCTTTACCAAAACTGAATGGCGGCCACTCAAACGTTCAAAACGTTAAGTCAAATTACGACTAAACTAATCGTCCGATCTCTACCAAATTTGGTAACAACGTACCTTCATATGGGACGCATTTTGCGCCAAAACTACAAGGTCATCGGCCGTACTATTTCAAGATGGTGGCCGTGTGAATTGTGCAAGCATATAATCAATAACATAGGACCCACCAATTCCGATTATCGAACCGAGGGTGGTTTAAGCTATCCTCAAGGACGTGACCCGTTGTTTATTATAATTTTATGTTACCGTAAAACGAGGTGAATGGGATCACTTTTGAACTTTGACTGTCTGTAACTTTTGACCCACTGAACTTAATTTCGTGTTCCTTTAATTGAAACATGAGTCCGCATCAATAGATTGTATATTGTTGGTAAATATGCCTCTATCCCGAAATATTAAGTGCATATACCTAATTAAGTGCGTGATCCCATTCACCACACCAGGTGGGGTGAATAGGATCACTCTTTCATTTCTATGACTAATCCTATTCAGATGAACTGTAGGGTGAAAGGGATCATTATTTAGGACTCTGGACTTCTCCTAGAAATATCAGATCATATTTAAATTAAACTGCCGATGGTGAAAAGACCTGTAAAACAATTTATTACTTTAAAAATATACATATTTAGTTGATTAACAACGCATTCACTACGTAAATTATAAAATTGGCGATAAACACAACTATAGGGTGTTATAATTGAATGCAAACTTAAGTTGCCCCCTACGGATATTTTCTGGGCTCTTCAGTCTCCAACTATTTGCTCATAAGAGAAGCAAGTAATGTCCTCCACAGCTGGAAACACATAGATGTGTCCTTGGAAGTCTCTTGTGGATTTGCATCAAACAAACGTCCCTTTGAATTTCTTCTCATCTTTACTGTTTACAGACCGCGAAATTTGGCCTACAAAATAAAGCAGCTTGCTTGTGCCTTGTTTCTTGGTATCTGAGGGAAACTTACTTGGACCCAGTCTCCTTCAGCACTTCATGGAATTGAGAATTTATTTGCCGCCTTTCTATACTTGGTCCTTATTCCTTATAGCTAACCTAGCTCTTTTTATAGAGTTAAGGTCAGCTTTGCGGTGTACCTTGCTGTGTGGATCTGGTTTGTAGTGCCACGGCATACTCAAACTTAACATCAAAGTATCTGATCCTATTCACCTGCCAGTCAGAAAAATAAGGCAGGACACAAAACAAATAAGATTTTATCACAATTTATAATATGCAAACTGAAGATGATACTTGAAATGAATTCACTAAACATACCTTATCCAAATATAAAACACAAATTTTGCAAAATGCTAGTGCAAGCACATGTTCCACACGAAGTTATTTCACCAAGCTAATTTCGAAAAACTTGTAGTTTCTGGTTGAATGTGTATACTGTTAAGTGCTGCCAACTTAAAAATTGGAAAACATGTTTTAGCATAGCGTTGTACCTACACAAGTAACATCAACCGCTAACAACCGCCTTCCGGTTTATGTGGTACATATAATATACGTTTATGTTTACCAACAAAGTTTTGATCCCTTTCACCCCACTGATCCTATTCACCTCGTTTTACGGTATATACTATTATACTAGCAGTGACTTAAAAGAGCCGAGCCGTCTCTTGTCACATGATAAGATGGCAGCTGACCTCTCGTAATGATCTATATTTTAGTAGTTTGAGTAATTTGCATGCGATACAGCCTACTGATAGAAATAATATAAACTTTGTAGTAAATGGATTACAATGTAGAAGTACTGCACTGAAGAAATCGTTTAATTCAAGTCATTATTTGCTAACACGTTGCATCTAAGTCGATGGGCCGATAACCTAGATGCAATGCCCCTTAAAACAACAATTATCATCATCATCATCTAAGTCGGTTAATAACACTGAGATATTATGGATATGTTTGGCTCTGTGGTAAAGTGTTGATCTCTCACGCGGTCGGTTGGGGTTCGTAACCTACTAGAGTTAGCTTCTTTACTTGAATTCTTTTATATTTATTGTTTTATAACTACTCAGACGTCATTAAATTAAGCGTTTTAGTGTTCACTTTAGAATGGAAAATATATATTTAGTTAAAAGTCCAGGCTGTAGAAACTGGATTTTGATGGCGGCTGAAACCGTATTGAGCAGTGGTGTTCGATCACCGATTGTGCATATGGTCGTTACCTAGAATATCCTTTTGTTAATATAATCACAGACCAGAAATTACTGAGGTAGAGTGGGTGGCTTTGTAAATCCCTGGCCTCCTGAAGTATATTACAATCTTGTAATAGTTCAACTTCTAGCCATGATCGCGCTCCGATTACCTTTAAGTGACGTAAAGAAGAGTGCACGGTTCCTTGTATAAGAATGGCGGAAGTCGATGCTTGCTTACTAATGGCGTCTACCGGGTTCTAGGGATATCACAATATGTCAGATCCCGATACGTAAATGTACTAGCCAGGGAAACCATTCTGATTGAGGACTTAAGAATGCAAATGCAGCAAACTCTACTACAATGACAATTCAATTATAGTCTACTCCTTGAAAAGGAAAAGAGTTATAACTATACCCATACATTTAGGAGAAAGTAGGCTATATGTTCTTTTCTGAACATCTTGTTTGTAATATACTTTGTTTTGTTCAAATTATTATTATTATTATTATTAAAATATATTAATAATAATTTTTGTTGTTTTAAGGGGTCAAACATCTAGGTTATCGGTCCCCTAATAATACGAAGTACGTCCAGAAAGTAAGTTCCGTTTGATAATAACATTAAATTGTGTACAGATACAGAAAAAAATATTTATTGCACAAAATTCTACAACCCTTAAACTACTTTTCCACATAACTGCCGAAATGTTGCAGGCATTTGTCGTAGCGTGACACGAGTTTTTGTATACCTTCTTCATAGACGTGTGCCGCCTGTGTCTTCAACTAGTTGTACGTTCCGCTGCAGCGCAGTTCCGCATATGCGCGGTAGACGCTCTGTATCAAGGAGAAGAAACGTGCGCCATTTGGAGAGCGCTGTCAGCCACGTAAGCGTTGTTGTGCATGTTTACTCGTACAATGTCGGTGTTGATTGAAAATCCCGCCGCTTGTGAAACAGATCTGTGATTCGTTTTCTGAATGCTAGGAAAGTGAAGCCAATTGAAATTTATCGTCAAATTTGCGAAGTGTATGGACAGAATGCGATGAGTGATTCAATGGTGAGAAGATGGGTCCGACAGTTCAATGAAGGAAGTAGTGAAGTGCACGATGAAGAACGAAGTGGGCGTCCATCTTTGGTTACAGAAGAACTGGTTCACGCGATTGATGACAAGATCCGGGAAAACCGCAGGTTTACAATTAGTGCTCCCGCTATGGAATTTCCCCAAATCTCACGATCACTACTTCATGAAATTGTTACCGAAAAACTGAACTTTCGTAAACTTTGCCGACGTTGGGTACCAAAGATTCTTACGGAGCAACACAAAACAAAACGGATGGGTAGTGAATTTCAGATTTTGACCCGTTACAATGAAGGCGGCGAAGAATTTCTTACACAGTCACAGGAGATGAAACTTGGGTTTCTTACGACACCCCTGAAAGTAAGCGGCAATCAATGGAATGGAGGCACACTTCATCCCCAGCAAAGGTTAAGCCGAAACAAATCTTGACACCTCGGAAAATGATATGCACGGTGTTCTGGGACTGGAAAGGCAACTTACTCATTGATTTCTTACCGCGTGGTCAAACAATCAACGCAGATGCTTACTGCGAGACACTTAGGAAATTGCGCCGCGCAATACAGAATAAGCGCCGAAGGTTGCTGTCAAATGGTGTTGTTTTTCTTCACGACAACGCACGAGCACACACTGCAAATGTGACGAAAAACCTCCTACAGGGATTTGACTGGGACGTGTTTGACCACCCTCCGTACAGCCCTGACCTCGCTCCTAGCGACTTTCATCTGTTCACACATCTCAAGTCTTTCCTTGGCGGTCAACACTTCAACAATGACGACGAGCTGAAAGAAGATGTTTCCAACTGGTTGAAGACTCAGGCGGCAAACTTCTATGAAGAAGGTAGCCAAACCTTGTGCCACGCTGTGGCAAATGCCTGCAAAAGTTCGGCAGTTATGTGGAAAAGTAGTTTAAGAGGTGTAGAATGTTGTGCAATAAATAATGTTTCTGTATCTGTACACAATTTAATTTTATTACCAAACGGAACTTACTTTCTGGACGTGCCTCGTAAATAGTAATAGTAGACTAAGTTTAGACGCCTGGATTTTGCCCTGCAGGGGATTCTCTCAGATGTCAACAACCTTGCATACCAGTAAATTACCGGCACCGCTCTTTCGCATTTAAGCACCCTCAAATGCCAGCTATGTGCGCCGAGATTAGATCCCACAACAGCAGGCGAAAAGTTTGCCGCAGCCCCACGCAGCCAGCCTAACCAAGCCTGTGATCGGCTACTATGCCGTTATACAAGCATCGGCAATTAACAGTATGTCAACGATTTTATTCGAAATTCATAATGGTGGAGAAGTTCATACTGCAGTCAGTTCAAATTGTGCTTTCAGTTACGGTAGTTAACCAAACATAAGCATGTTACATTATATCTGAAGGAACAAAAGGAGATTTTAGACAAGATGGGCCACACCGTCTTATAAGGCCATTATTGCTGAGAATAATGCTGGACGTGCAACATTGTAAAACTACATAGTCCAGTACAGTAGGTATTCAATTAAGTTTCAGACACACTCATTGTCAAAAACCCGACACTCTCGCTAAAGCGGCAACCCTCTATGCAAGGAATTGCCGGATTAGCAGTAGTCTAGTAACGTATGCACGTTTAAAATCTAATGAAACTATGATAATGGAATTTTATCAGGACACTTTTGAAAGTTTATTTTGGAGATAGGAGGACAGTTTTTAGCCTACTTTCGATTTTTGCAAAAAATGAAAGTAGACTTATGAGATCAACACAGGGCGAAAAAAGTGTGTCTGTCTGTGTGTGTGTATGTGTGTGTGTGAGTCTGTGTGTGTGTGTGTCTGTGTGTCTGTGTGTGTGTGAGTGTGTGTTCTCTGAATGTCTGTCCCCCCCTATCAATTCGAACACGGTGAATGCGAATTGAACGAAATTTGGTACAAAGGTAGCACTAGCAAAGGACACCTCAGTGTCATGTTTTATATCGCCGCCATCTTGACGGAAACGTAATGGCGCCCACACAAATGTTCAAAGCTTAAATCAAATTACGACTAACCTAATCATCCGATCTCTACCAAATTTTGCAACAACATACCTTTATGGGGGGAGCATCCTTTGACCAAACTAATAAGTCATCAGCGTAATAGTTTGCGGATGGCGGCCATCTTTGTGTGAAAATCGATTCCCCCTATTAATTCGAACACGGTGCAACCGAATGGAACGAAATTTGGTACAGAGGTAGTACTAACAAAAGGCACCTCAGTGTCATGTTTTATATCGCCGCCATCTTGACGGAAACGTAATGGCGGCCACACAAATGTTCAAAGCTTAAATCAAATTACGATTAACCTAATCATCCGATCTCTACCAAATTTTGCAACAACATACCTTTATAGAGGAAGCATCCTTTGACCAAATAACTAGGTCATTAGCCTAATAGTTTGCGGATGGCGGCCATCTTTGTGTGAAAATCAATTCCCCCTATTAATTCAAACACGGTGAAACCAAATGGAACGAAATTTGGTACAGAGGTAGCACTAGCAAAGGGCACCTCAGTGTCATGTTTTATATCACCGCCATCTTGACTGAAACGTAATGGCGGCCACACGAATGTTCAAAGCTTAAATCAAATTACGATTAACCTAATCATCCGATCTCTACCAAATTTTGCAACTACATACCTTTATGGAGGGAGCATCCTTTGACCAATCTAATAAGTCATTCGCCTAATAGTTTGCGGATGGCGGCCATCTTTGTGTCAAAATAGATTCTCCCTATTAATTCAAACACGGTGAAACCGAATGGAACGACATTTGGTACAGAGATAGCACTAGCAAAGGCCATCTCAGTGTCATGATTTATATCGCCGCCATATTGACAGAAACGCAATGGCGACCACACAAATGTTCAAAGCTTAAATCAAATTACGATTAGCCTAATCATCCGATCTCTAGCAAATTTAGCAACAACATACCTTTATGGAGGGAGCATCCTTTGACCAAACTAATAGGTCATCAGCCTAATATTTTGCGGATGGCGGCCATCTTTGTGTGAAAATCGATTCCCCTTATCAATTCGAACACGGTGAAACCGAATGGAACGAAATTTGGTACAGAGGTAGCACTAGCAAAGGGCACCTCAGTGTCATGTTTTATATCACCGCTATCTTGACGGAAACGTAATCGCGGCCACCCAAATGTTAAAAGCTAAAATGTAATTACGACCAACCTAATAATCTAGTCTCTACCAAATTTTGCAACACCATATCTTTATGTGGGAAACATATTCAGACCAAACTGCAAGAACATCAGCCCAATAGTTTGCAGATGGTGGCCAAGTATGTGTGCAAATCGATTCCCCCTATCAATTCAAACACGGTGAAACCGAATTGAACGAAATTTGGTACAGAGGTAGCACTAGCAAAGGGCACCTCATATTCATGTTTAATATCCCTATAGCACGTTGTATTTCAACAAGCTACTACAACCAACATTCGATCATACTCCTTGAAAAGGACAAAGAGTTATAACAATACCCATGCATTTAGGAGAAAGTAGGCTATATGTTCTTTACTGAACATCTTGTTTAATTTGGTTGACAGTTCTTCAGATTTCAAACAAAAACCCTATTTCTTTTCGCAACCAAGAATCTCTTGACGACAAATGTCAAAGAATAATTTATTTATAAGCATACTGTATTACACAGGCAAAATATTAAAGAGGTCCTAATAATTAGGGTATGGGTATCTCATTGAGAAAGAAATATAAGGTGTAAAAGATACAATTTAAATTGAACTTGCTGACTTGTATACCTCAATATCATATATATTTTTTTGTTTACCCAAAAATTAATTTTCATTTTAAATCTACTTTAAATTAGTATTTATTATATTTTATCACTATCTAATTATAAAATATCACCAGAAGAGTCAAACCAAACTTCAAAGATTAATACCAGGCAAAAGTCTAAAAATTGGTATTTACAACATATTTCTCCCTTAAGTGTCCCAAAACCTATTCAAGTATACTTAAAATTGCTTTTTGGCTCAATGGTGAAATTGCTGTAACAATTCTCTCAATCAACAAAGAAACGAGTAATCTTCAAGAATATTTCTAAACGTTCCTATAACACCTTCAAAGCAATTTTCACACAATTGTGTTCGCAAAGGCCAGTATATAATCGTGCATGGGCCATCATGGAGCGAAGCCAAGTCTTCAGTCTCCTTAAAGTAACAATTTTCACTCAACTAAGGAAGTAGTCACTGGGAAAGATACCTGGAGTTCTAAAATAAGAGGTACTTAACACACCTCTCCAACGCCTCCAGTTCTGCCTCCGTAAAGCCTTCCATCTATAAGAATGTTGTTGACAACGTCGTTGAGTAGCCCCATGGCGAGCACACGTCATCAGTTTTTCTGAAAAACTTGAACAACTTGCGTCTCGATATGAGGTTTAGTATGCAGACAGGATATGGGATTTGTTTGCCATTCCTGGATGTCTTGGTTTCCAAAAAATATGACGGCCACGTAGGACTTACGGTTTGCCATAAATACACCCACCGGAATAGAAAACTCAATGGGCCTACCATCCTTGTCAAACAGTGCTGCCCTCAACCTTATAAACTGAGCAAGAACGGCATGTGAAGACGATAGGTTAGACGGTGACTTGAGTACCTGGCCGAGACTTTGCATAAGAATGGATACGGTACTCCTAAGTCGGAAGACAGATCGCAGATTTCTTCACCCGCGAGTTTGGTCTTCTGTCTTACGTGTAATGTGCAACGGACACGCAGGATTAGCAAATTTCTCAAATGCCACAGTGTCAAGGCCATATCGAAGCTTATGTTTACCATAGACAAATATTTGCAATCTTTCAAACATCCAGTTGGTCTCAACTGTGAGAGATTCACAAGAAGGATGAAGGAATATCCTAAACCCTTACGTCTGTGATAGTCAGAGCGGTTTGCTCTAAACTTCGTATCTTACAGAATGGCCAGATTTATTTTCACTAAACATCTACCATTTGTATGGAAAACCTTCTACGGTATATCTTGAATCATTCGATAGGTGATAGAAAAATCAAAACCCCCGAAGAACTTCAATAATGACGACATTTATCCTTTCAGCATATCATGACTGTCTTATTTATAGATTTTCATCTTCTTTCTTGACTCAGATATCATGGAGTTAACTCTCTTCTTTAGACTAACCTTAATAACCAGATAAGTAATTATCACGAAACGGGGCTTTCTATTCACTTATTTTGACTAATTGACCTCAAAAACATTGGCTCTAGCTACCCAGCGTAGTTCTTTTAGTACATGGTCTTCAACCCTTTTCAATTCGCGATTCGCTTGACGTATCGTCAATTTTTCATGGCCAGACCAAGACTCATTTAAAACAAATTACATTCAGAGAATTATATAACGGAATGAATTGTTCTAACCAGATAGGCTTACCTTAGGTTAATGAGACACATGTGCTTGAACCTCGTTTCAAAGGTGATCGCAACTGGATTGATGTTGCTATAAAGTAAACTGTTATCTTCTTGAAGATCGTCGCACGTAAATAGATTGGAGCGTTTTGACATTTCGTAGCTAAATTCGAGTATTGAAATCGCAAATTGCCAGTCAAGTACTTCAGCGGATATTGCTTCCTTGCGCACATAGCCATTCGTTTTATTTTTTAAAGAAAAGAATCTAACATAAAATGTTTCGTGACCCAGCTGCTGAAGACGACTGATCTAGGCGATCTACTCTGCAATTTCAACGTTCCGTTGCTTGACACCTAGTAATGAAACAGGAACTACATGTTGGGTGGCGTGTTGCTCAAATTTAATTATTTTTGTCCTATAATCCCTAAATGTGATATGGGAGGTCTTTCATAAGCCATCATCGTACGGCTCGGAGTATCGTGGATTTTCGAGGCCCTTCAAAAATCCTAATTCCTAGTCCGGAAATCAAACTCGCAAATATGGGATCTCTAAGCGCTCACTCAGGTACTGATCCACCGAGATGTAATAGCTTGTTGGTGATTATTTTAGGAGCTTTGCGACATCGTGGTCATGTGGCCTCATGTACTTGGGTGTGTGTAGAAGTTGTCTGATAACCTGTTCCACAGTGATGCCTGTACTAGTGTGTATATTTTAACCGAGGGAGGATTTGAGTAGGAAGGGTTGTGCCCTTAAGTTAGGTACCATCCCGACATTTACCTGTAGTAGAAGTGGGAAGCTACGGAAAACGACTTCCAGGATGGCTGAGGTAGGAATTGAGGCTGGAGTATTCCCCGTTCCAGAATTAGATTTCTTGGCAGAGCCGGGAGTCGAACCCGGGCCTCCGTGGTGACATACAACATTGCTAGCCACGAGCCTGACAAGATGATGATGTAATAGCACTACTACTACTACTACTAATACTGCTGCGTTATATTCTTCTAGTTAAGTTTGACGCTAATGCTCGAACTACAGAGGCCATTAAGCAAGAAGCGCTGTTACACGGAGGAGACGTTCTTCCCAGCACCTGATGTCACCTGTTGTCTGACAGCACATGACAAATCTCTACCTGCAATCTGGCAGATTGCTTCCCTTGTGAGTGCAGCGTAATAATCACATATTTATAAGCGATAGATCACTGTGCCACACAAACAAGAAAAAACACGCTACTCACTGATGTTGCTCCTTCAGCGAGATGAGCTTCCGTCCTTCTTTTCATACATAAAGATTATCCTTTACCGAATTTACACTATATTTTGTTGTTGATTCTATTAGGGGCTTTGCGACATCGTGGTCATGTAGCCTCATATATTTGAATATGTTTAGAATTTTGTCTGATAACTTGTCACTGTGATGTCTGTGCTTTTGTGTGCATTTGTAATTGCGGGAGGATTTGGGTAGGAAGCGGCCGTGGCCTTTATTTAGGTACCATCTCGTCATTTGCCTCGAGTAGAAATGAGAAACCATGAAAAACCACTCACAGGATGGCTGAGGTAGGAATCGAGCCCGTCTCTTTTGAGATTTGCCTCAGGAGGCTGACTGTAACCCGGTCCAGCCCTCAGACCAGAATTAAATTTCTTGGCAGAGCCGGGAGTCGACCCCGGGCCTCCGTGGTGACAGACAAGACTGCTAGCCACTACGCAACGAAGCGGATACACTATATTTAGTGCGGTGACCAAACTTCCAAACCTTGGTTGGTTTGGTTGGTTTCTCAATTTAGGGGCTGCAACAACGCGGTCATGTAGTCCCGGGTACTTGGGTGTGTGTACAATCTGTCTGATAACTGGTGTTAAATGTGGTGTCTGTATTAGTGTGTGTTATCTGTAATTCAGGTAGATTAAGGACTGCAGACGATCAATTTCAAGTAGTTCCTACTTTTGCTACCAAATGCTACCGTCAACGACACCTAGCTGCAAACTCGGCTATTAGATGCTGCCACAACCAGCACCTGGCGACGAATGTTGGAACTTAGAGCGTTATCAAATCTAAACTACAAATACTGCTTCACACAATCTATGACATGGGCCCACCGACTTTATTTCCCCTCCGAAGGGAGGTATACTGAGGGATTTTTAACGCTCGTAAAAAATCCGACGACTTCGGTCGGGTTTGAACCCGCGATCTTGGGCATAGAAGCTCAGCATGCTACCATCTACGCCACCGAAGCCGCCTCGAAGCGTAGTGGCTAGCAGTCTTGTTGAGGGTTGAGAATCAGGAAGGGAGTGGGGAGGAACAGGGGATAGAGAGACACCTGCATCAAATTCCCCGCGTATTATTATAGTTCTGGTCACTTGTACGAGAATGCGCTAGCATTTGACTCACTCATGCGATAGCAAAGCGAGTGATGGTGGTAGTAGACCACTAGTTTCTAGTCGAGGCTATGAGAGCAACGAAGCCTCTCTCGTCTCACCCACATCATTGCGAAGGTTTAAAGATTTATACGTATAAATTAGCTACAGCGACTGTGTGGTTTATTCCTAGATATCTCCATGTGGCTAATGGCCTGGCCATACTGAAACATCGGATCCCATGAGAACTCCGCAGTTAAGCAGCATTGGGCGTGGTCGGAACTTGGATGGCATGCCTGTTCTGGATACTGCGCGCTGTTGGCAAAACATAAGGAGGAGCGGAAAGGCCCTGGCCACCCTACCGCACGTAAACTCTGGCTGAGGATTGCCTCTTCGGAGGCTTGGACCTGCCTTCGGGCAGAATACCAATTACATTACATCTCCATGTTGTCACGTCTAGAGGTGTTTCTGATGTATCGTTCTAATATTCCACAATAAATGTTTTAAGCGCGGTCTGTATTTCACCCACTGTGCTTCTTGCACATAGCTCGAAAATAGCACCTGCCTATGAGCTGGTCTGTATCTTCATATTTATAACCACCATCAATACGTGGATATTTGGCCACCCTCCACTCCATTACCATAATGCACTTGCCTCTAAATCTGATTGCGCCCTAATGCCAAATTCAGGTTATAATATTACCAGTCTCATCACAAACAAATAGCTTACTTATGTAAAGTAGGGAGCAAATGCCTTGAAAGAAGATTTCTCCAGCAGCAGAACGACTAAAAGTTATGAAACCAGTATCAACGATATTGCTATCAAGATGACTCAATTCTGTGAGGAACCATTTGAGATAAGTGTGTGGTCTAGGCTATATTATTATTGCATGGGTTTACATGATTACTCCAAGCATTATACTAGCACAGTACAGCAAAATTTTGTGTTCATGGGTACCCGTTATATTCTGAATATGCATTATGGTAGTTGCGTGTGTGTCTGAGTAACACTCTTATATGTTTAACCTCTTTTAACATTCTGAAAAACTATGTAAAATTAGGAATATGAAGTAAATTAAGTTTTATTATGTCTGCCTGCTTGTTAACTTTTGAATATCTGCGCACAGAATTCCACAAATATTGAAACGTTGGTATGTATCAACTCTTCCGTGAAGTAATTTGACTTGCCATATTTTCATGGGGGCCATTGCTGCCAACTAAAAAAAAGGAAAAATACGCCATATTGAATTTTGACGCTGGACTCCGTATCTCCTAAACCATTCGCCATAACAATACGAAATTCAATAAATTCATCCAACACGCAAGAATACGTATTTTCACAATCGCTTTGAATATCACGCTCATCTGCCATCGTGAATACATAAATACAATAATTCACAATCAAATAGAACAAAATAAAATTTCGAAATTTGCCAAACAGGCTGTGCAGTATCGTGCAAGAGCTTCACTCCACTAACGGCAAAATCCCTCGAATTTATATATTCAAGATGGTGGCTATGCATTTTATTAAAACTTAGATGTAGCACGATATAAATGAGCTATTACTTCGAAACATTTTGAAATTGAGCGTTCGCACAACCGCCATCTTGAATATGAAAAAAATACAGTATTAAAATATATAATTCGCCATCAAATTAATTTCAAATTTTGAAATTTGGCAAGAAGGTGGTATCATGCAAGAGCTTCATTCTGATGAAGGCACAAGGTCATTTACCGAATACATTTAAGATGGAGGCCTTGTGTACTGTTATACTTAGACGCAGATATTGAGCAATGGCAACATTTTTTAAACTGTCTTGTTGTAAGGAACTTAATTTGTACAATTTACTATCATACTGAACATTACAATCGCCATCTTGAATATTTAAAACATTAAAATCGAACATTAACTCACTATCTTATAAACTTGTAATTTCGAAACTTAGCAAGAGCTTCAATTTGCTCGAGATACAATTCCATCAAATTTATTCATTCATTTATGAATACAACTGAGAACCGCTTATTCCTGAATCACATGACGAATAAAAAACATAACTTTCTTGGACAGTGAGTTCGGCTCTGGAACGCCTCTTCGGGGGTTCAGACCTGCTTAAAAGGCAGATTATTATTATTATTATTATTATTATTATTATTATTAGTAGTAGTAGTAGTAGTAGTAGTAGCAGTAGTAGTGGTAATGGTAGTAGTAGTAGTAGTAATCACTCAGATGATAATTTTGCATTATTTTGAACCACCTCGTGGTGTAGTAGATAGCTTTCTTGGCAGTCTCCCCAGATTCCCTCATTCGATTCCCGGCTCTTCCAAGAAATTTAAGCCTGGTCTGAGGGCTGGAACGAGGCGCACTCAACCTCGTGAATTTGATTCCCACCTCAGCCATCCTAGAAATGGTTATCTGTGGTTTATCACTTCTATTCCAGGCAAATGACGGGATGGTTTCTAACTTAAGGCCACGGTCACCTCCATCCCAACTGGACTACTTACAAGTACACACAAAAACACAGGTTATCAGACACACCGTTTTATGTTATTTATTTGTTTATTTATCTGTTTATTTATTTAGTTATTTATTCATTTATTCATATACCCACCCAAAGTACACGGGGCTCAAATGGCCACCATGTCCAAGCCCCTGAATGAAACAGTAGCATTATTTTGATTCATAATTAATTTTTAAAATTTAAATTTCAAAAAATATTAATAATGTTTGGTTGGTTGGTTCCTCAGTTTAGGGGCTGCGACAACGCGGTCATGTAGCCTCGTGTACTTTGGGTGTGTGTAGAATCTATCTGATAACTGGTGTTAATTGTGATAGAATATAAGAATAATGTTGGCTATTTGTGTATGCTCTTTGGCACCTCATAGGACTTAGGCCGGTCCTAGACACAAAAACCAACAGACTACCTATTTTGCGACCTCATCTGATCGTCTTAAATCGGCCTTCGGTAATGCTAACGAGTATTGTACTTTTAAGTGGTTCATATCGGCCCGTGGGAAGATAAGAGTTGGCCTAATCCTTCACAGATCTGTGTCTTGTCTCCAGGCGGGACGGATTATGATGCACCGAACTGTACTCCTCAGGTAGCCGCGATGCAAGGTGCATACGAAGTGGGTTAGTTTGGTTGATCAGTAGGGGGCACCCTCTTATTACCTCAACAAGGTGCTGACTATTCTCGTTATAATCAGACCAACACATCAGGAGGTTCAAGGACCAAGTCCAGGTGCTTCAAGATGTACTGTAGTTCCTCCGCGATGGAAAATGTTCAAATGATCTTTTGAGGATTCCCAGCATAATGGATTCCTTCCATATCAATTATTTTGTAAATCGCGGTTTGTGTAGTTTTTTTATAATTTGTAAAAATATCGCAATTTCTAACAAACTGGACTACTTATCGTGGCATTTAATCGTTTATGAAATGTCGGATTAATTCACCGAATATACTGGGATTCTTATCTTGATTACTACTTGCGATACGTAAACAGAATGTTTTAATATAATGTCAAGTGTTTTGTGACAATTGTTGTTGCTGCTTCATTTAGGGATTTGAGACAACCTGGTATTCAGAGCTTGTACGTAAGTGTGTGTTGAATGTTACCTGATAAACTGTGGTTCTGTAGTGACTGTAGTAGTGTGTGTAGTTTATTTCAGTGAAGGATTGGGGGAAGTGCCACGTGACATAAAATATTGTATGATCTCAGCACTTTCCAGGAGGAAAGCGGCGTAGTTGACGTAGTCGGTAGCATGCTGAGCTTCTGTGCCCAAGATCGCAGGTTGAAACCCGGCCGAAGTCGTCGGATTTTTAAGAGCGTTAAAATCCTTCAATATGCCATCCTTCGGAGGGGAAGTAAAGCCAGCGGTCCCATGTCATAAATTTATGACATGTAAGAGAACCTTCCACTAATTAAACTTTCGTTAAACTTTCGTTGAAACTCTCTATCAAAGTTCCAACGTTCACCACTAGGTGTCAGTGATAGTGACATCTGGTAGCGAAAATTGGAACTACTTGAAATTGAACGGAACTTGAAGCTCACCCCATGGGTGTCCGCATTGAAGCAGCTACAGCCTATGGCGAGCCGAGCATGTCCTCGGACACTCCCGGTACTAACAGCCATACGCTAAATCTTCTATCTCTTATATAAAAACAAGTGTCCTGACTGACTGACTGACTGACTGACTGACTGACTCATCATCGCCCAGCCAAAACTATTAAAGTTAGAAACATGAAATTTTGGGGATATTTTCGTGGTAAGTCGAAAATGCGCACTAAGAAAGGATTTTTGGATATTCAGGTTCTAAAGGTGTCTTAAGGGGGTACACATGCATTTCATTGAATAGCAATATCTCCGGCTTGGTTTCATTGAGGGACGTGATACTCGGCATATAAACGTATCATTAAAAACAAGATGTTCAGTAAAGAACATATAGCCTACTTTCTCCTAAATGTATGAGTATAGTTATAACTCGTTGTTATTATCAAAGAGTATAATAGAACTATTCTTTGTTGAAGGCCATAGAAACGATTTACCACTACCAAACGCCACAATCTAGATAAAAACTGCTACCATCATTGAAGAAAGAAAGATAAGAAGTATATCAAGAATGTTATGGATCTGGAGACATAATCGACCGGACTGGCTGCGTGGCTCAGCGGTAACGTTCTCGCTTGCAGGGCCCTAGGTTGCAGGTTCGTATCCTGGAGCAGTCAGCTGGCATTTGAGGGTGCACAAATGCGAGGGAGCCGTGTCAGTACATTTACTGGCACGTTAAAGATCCCCTTCGGGCCAAAATTCCGGCACCCCGGTGTCTCTAAAAGCAGCAGTAGTTAAAAGGGATGTAAAACCAATAACATTATTATTATTATTATTATTATTATTATTATTGTTTTAATGTGCTAAACGGTTCCAGGCTAGTGTTCAGAAGTAAAGGGGGAGTTTTAGTCGGTAGTCTGCTACTCAGTAGCAGGAGCCCGACACTCTGTGCGTAAATGCATTTCTTCCCCTAAAAAAATAAAAATAAAAAAATAAATATATATATATATATATATATATATATATATTATTATTATTATTATTATTACATATTCGACCTGCCGTGGGCAACATCCAACTTTGAGTTGAGGCATGTCTTTACACGTCTGGTTGTGCAGGGCTTTCACAACCCTAATTGAAAAAAAAGGAAGGAAGATTTTAGTTTTACGTGGCCGTGAATCTTGTGATTATGAGCCACGGGACTTCCTTTTTACGTGGAATCCGAACCACAGGACATGGCATTTCACTTCGAAAATCTCACATGCATTGACCGGGAATCGAAAACCCTAATTGAATTAACAAATCTTTCCATGACCCTACAGAGACGTGTGTATACAAACTATGTGGATATTTTCGAGTGCTATTTGCCTGAAATAAAAGTAGTAATTAATACCTGAACTAACACCAACGGCTTGAACTCTGTTACTATGTGAAATCGTTTTGTTCTTTACTTCAAATAACATTTTCAAGTAACGCAAAATAGGCTGTTACAAACCCTTTAAAATAAAAAGTAAAAATGTATCGTAGTATCAACTTGTCATTCTTCAAATTCGATGCGCATAGAATGCCAATGGCATAGTAATCAATGGAGCCCCACGTAGACTAGTCGTGACATCTAGTGGTGAAATATCGAACAATATAATCCTAACAGAGCGAGTGCATTCTAGCGGCCAGAAAAAGAAACTTTTCAATAAAATCTGGAAGTTAATAAGTATGTCGGCGTGCAGTTACCTTTTTGGCAGCTAGATGTCTCGAGTAAATCTGCTGGCGAATTATGTTTTAATTAAATATATATTTTACACCATAATATGCACAATATAACGCTTAATTTTAAAACATCTGAGTCATTACAAAACAATAAACATATAACATTTCAAGCAAAAAATCTAGCTCTGATCGGGTTTGAACCATAGGCATTTGAGCGACAGGCTAACGCTCTACCACTGAGCTAATTGTGTCAACGAATATCGTTCTATATAAAATGACTTACATAGAACTTGTTAGCAAATAATGATTTATACTAAACGATTTCATCACTGGAGTATATTATTTATATATAAAGCATTTCATACAAAGTTTATTTATTTTGTATCAGTACGCTATATTGCATGCAATACTCAAATTAGTGAAATATAAGTCAGGCACAAGATATCCGCTGCCATCTTGTCTTATTACTGAATCAGCTCAGCTTTTTAAAATCACGTCTGCACTATAGTATTACAAAATAAACTTTTAATTTCGAACGTGCCTCTTCCTTTAGAACAGTTAAAACGATTCTCGGCTCGATAATCGGAACTGGTGGGTCCCATGATATGGATTATAAAGTTTGCATAATTCGCACGGCCGCCATCCTGAAATGGTATGGCGGACGACCTTGTAGTTTGGTCACAAGACGCATCCTATACGAAGGTATGTTGTTACCAAATTTGGTAGAGATCGGATGATTTGGTTAGTCGTTATTTGATTTTACGTTTTGAACGTTTGAGTGGCCGCCATTCAGTTTTAGTAAAGATGGCGGCGATATAAAACATGACACTGAGGTGTCCTTTGCTAGTGCTACCTTTGTACCAAATTTCGTTCAATTCGCATTCACCGTGTTTGAATTGATAGGGGGGGACAGACATTCAGAGTACACACACTCACACACACACACACACACACACACACACACACACACACACACACACACACACACATACATACACACACACACACACACACACACAGACTCACACACACACATACACACAGACAGACACACTTTTTTCGCCCTGTGTTGATCTCATAAGTCTACTTTCATTTTTTGCAAAAATCGAAAGTAGGCTAAAAATAAGAAGACATGTGTCTGAGGGTTTTTCGATGTGGTGTATATTATGAGGTGAAAGGGGTGAAAAGTGGGGGTTGAAGGGTTCCTAACGGAGCGTGTATCTCTTAAACGACATAGGCGAGGAGTTTGAAACTCAGCGGAAAAAAATCAGCTTAAAAAAAATAAGTAAATAGGTGTTTGACCGTTTTTTCATAAATCGAATTTAAGGGGCCCATGGGGAGGGGTGAAATTCTGAAAAAAGAAAATTGAAAGATACAAAGTCCTGACACACTCATCATCGCCCAGCCTAAATTATTGAAGTTAGAAACAAGACATTTTGGGGATGTGATCATTATATGTCCAAACCGTCCACTAAGGGAGGTTTTTCGGATATTCAGGTTCTAAAGGGGTGTTAAGGGGGTAAGACCTGCATTTCATTGAATAACAATAACTCCGGATTGGTTTCATTTGTGGATGTGATACTCGGCATATAAACTGATCATTAAAAACAAGATGTTCAGTAAAGAACATATAGCCTACTTTCTCCTAAACGCGTGGGTATTGTTATAACTCTTTGTCCTTTTCAAGGAGTATGATTGAATGTTGGTTGTAGTAGCTTGTTGAAATACAACGTGCTATAGGGATATTAAACATGAATATGAGGTTCCCTTTGCTAGTGCTACCTCTATACCAAATTTCGTTCAATTCGGTTTCACCGTGTTTGAATTGATAGGGGGAATCGATTTGCACACATACTTGGCCACCATCTGCAAACTATTGGGCTGATGTTCTTGCAGTTTAGTCAGAATATGTATCCCACATAAAGATATGGTGTTGCAAAATTTGGTAGGGACTAGATTATTAGGTTGGTCGTAATTACATTTTATCTTTTAACATTTGGGTGGCCGCGATTACGTTTCCGTCAAGATAGCGGTGATATAAAACATGACACTGAGGTGCCCATTGCCAGTGCTACCTCTGTACCAAAGTTCGTTCCATTCGGTTTCACCGTGTTCGAATTGATAAGGGGAATCGATTTTCACACAAAGATGGCCGACATCCGCAAAATATTAGGCTAATGACCTATTAGTTTGGTCAAAGGATGCTCCCTCCATAAAGGTATGTTGTTGCTAAATTTGCTAGAGATCGGATGATTAGGCTAATCGTAATTTGATTTAAGCTTTGAACATTTGTGTGGCCGCCATTACGTTTCCGTCAAGATGGCGGCGATATAAAACATGACACTGAGGTGCCCTTTGCTAGTGCTACCTCTGTACCAAATTTCGTTCATTCGGTTCAACCGTGTTCGAATTAATAGGGGGAATCAATTTTCACATAAAGATGGCCGCCATCCGCAATCTATTAGGCTAATGACCTATTAGATTGGTCAAAGGATGCTCCCTCCATAAAGGTATGTTGTTGCAAAGTTTGGTATAGATCGGATGGTTATGTTAGTCGTAATTTGATTTAAGCTTTAAACATTTGTGTGGCCGCCATTACGTTTCTGTCAATATGGCGGCGATATTAATCATGACACTGAGATGCCCTTGCTAGTGCTATCTCTGTACCAAATTTCGTTCCATTCGGTTTCACCGTGTTTGAATTAATAGGGGGAATCGATTTTCACACAAAGATGGCCGCCATCCGCAAACTATTAGGCGAATGACCTATTAGATTGGTCAGAGGATGCTCCCTCCATAAAGGTATGTAGTTGCAAAATTTGGTAGAGATCGGATGATTAGGTTAATCGTAATTTGATGTAAGCTTTGAACATTTGTGTGGCCGCCATTACGTTTCAGTCAAGATGGTGGCGATATAAAACATGACACTGAGGTGCCCTTTGCTAGTGCTACCTCTGTACCAAATTTCGTTCCATTCGGGTCCACCGTGTTCGAATTAATAGGGGGAATCAATTTTGACATAAAGATGGCCGCCATCCGCAAAGTATTAGGCTAATAACATATTAGATTGGTCAAAGGATGCTCCCTCCATAAAGGTATGTTGTTGCAAAGTTTGGTAGAGATCGGATTGTTATGTTAGTCGTAATTTGATTTAAGCTTTAAACATTTGTGTGGTCGCCATTACGTTTCTGTCAATATGGCGGTGATATTAATCATGACACTGAGATGCCCATACTAGTGCTATCTCTGTACCAAATCTCGTTCCATTCGGTTTCACCGTGTTTGAATTAATAGGGGGAATCGATTTTGACACAAAGATGGCCGCCATCCGCAAACTATTAGGCGAATGACCTATTAGATTGGTCACAGGATGCCCCCTCCATAAAGGTATGTAGTTGCAAAATTTGGTAGAGATCGGATGATTAGGTTAATCGTAATTTGATTTAAGCTTTGAACATTCGTGTGGCCGCCATTACGTTTCAGTCAAGATGGTGGCGATATAAAACATGACACTGAGGTGCCCTTTGCTAGTGCTACCTCTGTACCAAATTTCGTTCCATTCGGTTCCACCGTGTTCGAATTAATAGGGGGAATCAATTTTGACATAAAGATGGCCGCCATCCGCAAAGTATTAGGCTAATAACATATTAGATTGGTCAAAGGATGCTCCCTCCATAAAGGTATGTTGTTGCAAAGTTTGGTAGAGATCGGATTGTTATGTAAGTCGTAATTTGATTTAAGCTTTAAACATTTGTGTGGTCGCCATTACGTTTCTGTCAATATGGCGGTGATATTAATCATGACACTGAGATGCCCTTGCTAGTGCTATCTCTGTACCAAATTTCGTTCCATTCGGTTTCACCGTGTTTGAATTAATAGGGGGAATCGATTTTGACACAAAGATGGCCGCCATCCGCAAACTATTAGGCGAATGACCTATTAGATTGGTCAAAGGATGCCCCCTCCATAAAGGTATGTAGTTGCAAAATTTGGTAGAGATCGGATGATTAGGTTAATCGTAATTTGATTTAAGCTTTGAACATTCGTGTGGCCGCCATTACGTTTCAGTCAAGATGGTGGCGATATAAAACATGACACTGAGGTTCCCTTTGCTAGTGCTACCTCTGTACCAAATTTCGTTCCATTCGGTTCCACCGTGTTCGAATTAATAGGGGGAATTAATTTTGACTTAAAGATGGCCGCCATCCGCAAACTATTAGGCTAATAACCTATTAGATTGGTCAAAGGATGCTCCCTCCTTAAAGGTATGTTGTTGCAAAGTTTGGTAGAGATCGGATGATTAGGTTAATCGTAATTTGATTTAAGCTTTGAACATTTGTGTGGCCGCCATTACGTTTCCGTCAAGATGGCGGCGATATAAAACATGACACTGAGGTGCCTTTTGTTAGTACTACCTCTGTACCAAATTTCGTTCCATTCGGTTGCACCGTGTTCGAATTAATAGGGGGAATCGCTTTTGACACAAAGATGGCCGCCATCCGCAAACTGTTACGCTGATGTCCTATTGGTTTGGTCAAAGGATGCTCCCTCCATAAAGGTATGTTGTTGCAAAATTTGGTAGAGATCGGATGATTAGGTTAGTCGTAATTTGATTTAAGCTTTGAACATTTGTGTGGCCGCCATTACGTTTCCGTCAAGATGGCGGCGATATAAAACATGACACTGGGGTGTCCTTTGCTAGTGCTACCTTTGTACCAAATTTCGTTCAATTCGCATTCACCGTGTTCGAATTGATAGGGGGGGACAGACATTCAGAGTACACACACTCACACACACACAGACACACACACACACACACACAGACTCACACACACACATACACACACACACACAGACTCACACACACACATACACACACACAGACAGACACACTTTTTTCGCCCTGTGTTGATCTCATAAGTCTACTTTCATTTTTTGCAAAAATCGAAAGTAGGCTAATAAGAAGACACGTGTCTGAGGGTTTTTCGATGTGGTGTATATTATGAGGTGAAAGGGGTGAAAAGTGGGGGTTGAAGAATTCCTAATGGAGCGTGTATCTCCTAAACGACATAGGCGAGGAGTTTGAACTCAGCGGAAAAACATCAGCCTAAAAGATAAGTAAATAGGTGTTGACCGTTATTTTTTTCATAAATCCAATTTAAGGGGCCCATGGGAAGGGGTGAAATTCGGGGGGGGGGGGGGGACAGGAAAGAAAGTGTCCTAACTGATTGACTGACTCACTCACTCTTCAATCTCAGGAAGTGAAAACTGCTTAAAAATAAGTAAATAAGTGTTCGACAGTTTCTTTTTCATAAATCAAATTTAAGGGGTTCATGGGGAGGGGTGAAATTCTGGAGAAAAAAATGAAAGAAAATGTCCTGACTCACTCACTCACTCATCATCGCCCAGCCAAAATTAATGAAGTTAGAAACATGACATTTTGGGGATATGTTCGTTGTATGTCAAAACCGTACACTAAGGGAGGATTTTCGGATATTCAGGTTCTAGAGGCGTCTTAAGGGGGTTGAACCTGCATGGGACGGGGTGAAATTCTGGGGGGGGGGGGGGACAGGAAAGAAAGTGTCCTAACTGATTGACTGACTCACTCACTCTTCAATCTCAGGGAGTGAAAGCTGCTTAAAAATAAGTAAATAAGTGTTCGACAGTTTCTTTTTCATAAATCAAATTTAAGGGATTCATGGGGAGGGGTGAAATTCTGGAGAAAATGAAATGAAAGAAAATGTCCTGACTCACTCACTCACTCATCATCGCCCAGCCAAAATTAATGAAGTTAGAAACATGACATTTTGGGGATATGTTCGTTGTATGTCAAAACCGTACACTAAGGGAGGATTTTCGGATATTCAGGTTCTAGAGGGGTCTTACGGGGGTTGAACCTGCATTTTATTGAATAACATTATATCACGAGTGGTTTCATTTGTGGATGTGATACTCGGCACATAAACTAATCATTAAAAATAAGCAGACATGTGTCTAAGGGTTTTTCGATGTGGTGTATATTATAAGGTGAAAGGGGTGAAAAGTGGGGGTTGAAGGTTTCCTAACGGAGCGTGTATCTCTTAAAAGACATAGGTGAGAAGTTTGAAACTCAGCGGAAAAAATCAGCTTAAAAATTAAGTAAATCGGTGTTCGAACGTTTTTTCATAAATTCAACTTAAGGGGCCGATGGTGTGGGGTGAAATTCTGCGAAAAAGGAGAGAAAGTGTCCTAACTGACTGACTAACTCACTCATCAAACTCAGGGGAAAAAGACAGCTTAAAAAATAAGTTAATAGGTGTTCGAGCGTTTCTTCATAAATTCAATTTAAGGGGCCCATGGGGAGGGGTAAAATTCTGGTAAAAATAATTGAAAGAAAATGACCTGATTGACTCACTCACTCATCATCGCCCAGCCAAAATTATAGAAGTTAGAAACATGAAATTTTGGGGATATGTTCATTGTATGTCGAAAACGTCCACTAAGGAAAGATTTTTGGATATTCAGCTTCTAAATGGGTGTTAAGGGGGTAAACCTGCATTTAATTGAATAACAATATCTCACGAGTGGTTTCATTTGAGGATGTGATACTTGGCATATAAACCAATCATTAAAAATAAGCTGACACATGTCTAATGATTTTTCGATGTAATGTATATTAAGAGTAAAGGGGTGAAAAGTGGGGGTTGAAGGATTCCTAGCGGAGCATGCATCTCCTAAACGACATAGGCGAGGAGTTTGAAACTCAGAGGAAAACAATCAGCTTAATAATAATAAATAAATAAATAAATAAATACATAAATAAATAATTTAATAAATAGGTGTTCGACCGTATTTTCATAAATCCAATTTAAGGGGCTCATGGGGAGGGGTGAAATTCTGGAAGAAAAACGTCCACTAAGGAAGTAATTTTGTATATTCACTCTCATCGACCAACCAAAACTATTAAAGTTAGAAGAATGATATTTTGGTATTATGTTTGTTGTGCGTCGAAAATGTCTACTAAGGAGGGATTTTTGGATATTCAAGTTCTAAAGGGGTGTGAACGGGGTTAAACCTGCATTTCATTGAAGAACAATATGACACGACTATGACGCAAGCGAAGCCGCGGGTACCTGCTAGTCTATATATATAAAAATCAATGTAACGTGATAGTTTGTCTGTGGGTGGGTATGTATGTCTCCTATGCGTTCATATACCATTCGTCCGATTGCGATAAAACTTGGGTGAGATGTTGAGTACACTCCAAGGAAGGTTTCTGACTTAGTAAATCCATTTTACAATAGGTAGCGCACGCGTAGATTCAACAAATGAGCGACGATGCGCGAAGCATTTCAAAAAAGTCCCGTATGTGTTCATATACCATTCGTCCGATAGCGATGAAACTTGGCTGAGATGTTGTGTACACTTACGTGAAGGTTTCAAAATTAGTGAATACATTTCACAGTAGAGAGCGCACGAGTAGATTCAACAAATGAGCGACGTTAGCTATGAAACTTGCGTAAAATGTTGTGTACACTGCAGGGAAATTTTCTGGCTTAGTACATCCACTTTACAATATGCAGCGCACGAGTAGATTCAACAAATGAGCTACGACGCGCGAAGCATTTCAACAAAGTCACGTTTGCGTTCATATACCATTCGTCCGATAGCGATGAAACTAGGCTGAGATTTTGTGTGCACTCCAGGGAAGGTTTCCAGCTTTGTAAATCCCTTTAAAAATAGGTAGAGCACGAGTAGAATCAACAAATGAGCGACGACGCGCGAAGCGTTTCAACAAAGTCCCATATAATTTCATATACCATTCATCCGATAGCGATGAAACTTGGGTGAGATGTTGTGTACACTCCAGGGAAGGTTTCTGGCTTAGTACATACATTTTACAATTGGTAGCGCACCAGTAGATTCAACAAATGAGCGATGACACGCGAAGCGTTTCAATAAAGTCCCGTATAAAGTCATATACCATTCGTCTGATAGTGATAAATGCTTGGTGAATTGTTGTGTACACTCCAGGAAAGGTTTCTGGCTAAGTAAATCCATTTTACAATACGAAGCGCACGTTTATGTTCAACAAATGGGTGACTACGCGCGAAGCGTTTCGACAACGTCCCGTATACGTTCGCATACCATTCATCCGATTGCGATGAAACTTGGGTGAGATGTTGTGTACACTCCAGGGAAGGTTTCTGGCTGAGTACATCCATATTACAATATGTAGCGCAAGAGTAGAATCAACAAATGAGCGACGACACGCGAAGCGTTACAACCAAGTCCCGTATGAATACATGTACCATTCGTCCGTAGCTATGAAACTTGGGTGAGATGTTGTGTACACGTATGGAAAATTTCTGGCTTAGTAAATCCCCTATACAATATGCAGCGCACAAGTTGATTCAACAAATGAGGGACGACGCGCGAAGCGTTTCAACAAAGTACAGTCCCCTATGTCTTCATATCCCATTAGTCCGATAGCGATGAAACTTGGGTGAGATGGTGTGGACACTTCCGTGACGGTTTCTAACTTAGTAAATACATTTTACAGTAGGTAGCGCACGAGTAGATTCAACAAATTTGTGACGGAGCGCGAATCGTTTAAACAAAATCAGGTATGCGTTCATATACTATTCATCCGATTGCGATGAAACATTGATCAGTTATTGTGTACCCGCCAGGGAAGGGGACTTAGTAAATCCATTTCACAATAAGTAGCGCAAGAGTAGTTGCAACAAATGGGTGACGACGCGCGAAGCGTTTCAACAAAATCCCCTATTGCGTTCACATAACATTCTTCGATTGCGATGAAACCTTGATGAGTTATTGTGTACACGCCAGGGAAGGGCTTCGACTTAGTAATACATTTCTCAATAGGTAGCGCACGAGTAGATTCAACAAATGAGTGACAGCGCAAGAATCGTTTAATCAAAACCCCCTATACGTGCATATACCATTCATCCGATTGCGATGAATCATTGATGAGTTATTGTGTACACGCCAGGGAAGGGTTTCAACTTAGTAAATCCATTTCACAATAGGTAGCGTACGAGTAGATTCAACAAATGAGTGACAGCGATGAAACTTTCGAAAGTTGTTGTGCACGCTCCCACGAATGGTTCTAAATTAGAAAATCCATTTTACGATAGCTTAGAGGCAGTTAACATGTTGTGTATCCAAAAGCACTTCAAGAAACAGAATTTCAACGCCAACACTTTCTTTGATTGGCATTGCAACGCATGCCGGGTACAGCTTGTCTATATTCTATATCTATATATATATATAAATCAATCTTACGTGATAGTTTGTCTGTGGGTGTGTGTGTATGTCTCCTATGCATTCATATACCACTCAACCGATTGCGATGAAACTTGGGTGAGATGTTGAGTACACTCTAAGGAAGGTTTCTGACTTAGTAAATCCATTTTACAATAGGTAATGCACGCGTAGATTCAACAAATGAGTGACGATGCGCGAAGCGTTTCAAACAAGTCCCGTATGTGTTCATATACCATTCGTCCGATAGCGATGAAACTTGGGTGAGATGTTGTATACACTTACGTGAAGGTTTCCAAATTAGTGAGTACATTTCACAGTAGATAGCGCACGAGTAGATTCAACAAATGAGCGACGACACGCAAAGTGTTTCAAAAATGTCCCGTATGCATTAATATACCATTCGTCCAATAGCTATGAAACTTGCGTAAAATGTTGTGTACACTTCAGGGAAATTTTCTGGCTTAGTAAATCCACTTTACAATAGGCAGCGCACGAGTAGATTCAACAAATGAGCTACGACGCGCGAAGCATTTCAACAAAGTCAGTTTCAAAAAAGTCCCGTATGCATTCATATACCATTCGTCCGATAGCTATGAAAGTTGCGTAAAATGTTGTGTACACTTCAGGGAAATTTTCTGGCTTATTAAATCCACTTTACAATAGGCAGCGCACGAGTAGATTCAACAAATGAGCTACGACGCGTGAAGCATTTCAACAAAGTCACGTATGCGTTCATATACCATTCGTCCGATAGCGATGAAACTAGGCTGAGATGTGTGCACTCCAGGGAAGGTTTCTGGCTTAGTAAATCCCTTTAAAAATAGGAAGAGCAGGAGCAGAATCAACAAATGAGCGACGACGCGCGAAGTTTTTCATCAAAGTCCCATATAAGTCTTAAACCATTCATCCGATAGCGATGAAACTTGGGTGAGCTGTTGTGTACACTCCAGGGAAGGTTTCTGGCTTAGTACATCCATTTTACAATAGGTAGCGCAGCAGTAGATTCAACAAATGAGCGATGACACGCGAAGCGTTTCAACTAAGTCCCGTATAAGGTCATATACTATTCGTCTGACAGTGATAAATGTTTGGTGAATTGTTGTGTACACTACAGGAAAGGTTTCTGGCTTAGTTAATCCATTTTACAATACGAAGCGCACGTTTAGATTCAACAAATGAGTGACTACGCTCGAAGCGTTTCGACAACGTCCCGTATACGTTCACATACCATTCATCCGATTGCGATGAAACTTGGGTCAGATGTTGTGTACACTCCAGGGAAGGTTTCTGGCTGAGTACATCCATATTACAATAAGTAGCGCAAGTAGAATCAACAAATGAGCGACGACACGCGAAGCGTTTCAACCATGTCCCGTCTGCATTCATATACCATTCGTCCGATAGCTATGAAACTTGGGTGAGATGTTGTGTACACTTCATGGAAGGTTTCTGGCTTAGTAAATCCACTATACAACAGGCAGCGCACAAGTAGATTCAACAAATGAGGGACGACGCGCGAAGCGTTTCAACAAAGTCCCGTATAAGGTCATATACCATTCTGCCGTTAGCGCTGAAACTTGGGTGAAATATGGTGGACACTCCAAGGAAGGTTTCTGGCTTAGTAAATATATTTCACAGTAGGTAGCACACGAGTAGATTCGACAAATGAACGACGACACGCGGAGCGTTTCAATACACTCCCCTATGTCTTCATATCCCATTAGTCCGATAGCGATGAAACTTGGGTGAGATGTTGTGGACACTTACGTGACGGTTTCTAACTTGGTAAATACATTTTACAGCAGGTAGCGCACGAGTAGATTCAACACATGAGTGACGGAGCGTGAATCGTTTAAACAAAATCCGGTATGCGTTCATATACTATTCATCCGATTGCGATGAAACATTAATCAGTTATTGTGTACACGCCAGGGAAGGGTTTCGACTTAGTAAATCCATTTCACAATAAGTAGCGCAAGAGTAGATGCAACAAATGGGTGCCGACGCGCGAAGCGTTTCAACAAAATCCCATATTGGGTTCATATAACCTACTTCGATTGTGATGAAACCTTGATGAGTTATTGTGTACACGCCAGGGTAGGGTTTCGACTTAGCAAATTCATTTCTCAATAGGTAGCGTACGAGTAGAATCAACAAATGAGTGGCAGCGCACGAATCGTTCAAACAAAACCCCGTATACGTTCATATACCATTCATCCGATTGCGATGACACTTTTGAAAGTTGTTGTGCACGCTCCCACGATTGATTCTAAATTAGAAAATCCATTTTACGATAGCATAGGGGCAGTTAACGGAAATTGAAAAACATGTTGTGTATCCAAAAGCACTTCAAAAAACAGAATTTCAACGCCAACACTTTCTTTGATTGGCATTGCAACGCATGCCGGGTACAGCTTGTCTATCTATATATATATAAATCAATCTTACGTGATAGTTTGTCTGTGGGTGTGTATGTCTCCTATGCATTCATATACCACTCAACCGATTGCGATGAAACTTGGGTAAGATGTTGAGTACACTCTAAGGAAGGTTTCTGACTTAGTAAATCCATTTTACAATAGGTAGCGCACGCGTAGATTCAACAAATGAGTGACGATGCGCGAAGCGTTTCAAACAAGTCCCGTATGTGTTCATATACCATTCGTCCGAAAGCGATGAAACTTGGGTGAGATGTTGTATACACTTACGTGAAGGTTTCCAAATTAGTGAGTACATTTCACAGTAGATAGCGCACGAGTAGATTCAACAAATGAGCGACGACACGCAAAGTGTTTCAAAAATGTCCCGTATGCATTCATATACCATTCGTCCGATAGCTATGAAACTTGCGTAAAATGTTGTGTACACTTCAGGGAAATTTTCTGGCTTAGTAAATCCACTTTACAATAGGCAGCGCACGAGTAGATTCAACAAATGAGCTACGACGCGCGAAGCATTTCAGCAAAGTCAGTTTCAAAAAAGTCCCGTATGCATTCATATACCATTCGTCCGATAGCTATGAAACTTGCGTAAAATGTTGTGTACACTTCAGGGAAATTTTCTGGCTTATTAAATCCACTTTACAATAGGCAGCGAACGAGTAGATTCAACAAATGAGCTACGACGCGTGAAGCATTTCAACAAAGTCACGTATGCGTTCATATACCATTCGTCCGATAGCGATGAAACTAGGCTGAGATGTATGCACTCCAGGGAAGGTTTCTGGCTTAGTAAATCCCTTTAAAAATAGGAAGAGCAGGAGCAGAATCAACAAATGAGCGACGACGCGCGAAGTTTTTCATCAAAGTCCCATATAAGGTCATATACCATTCATCCGATAGCGATGAAACTTGGGTGAGCTGTTGTGTATACTCCAGGGAAGGTTTCTGGCTTAGTACATCCATTTTACAATAGGTAGCGCAGCAGTAGATTCAACAAATGAGCGATGACACGCGAAGCGTTTCAACAAAGTCCCGTATAAGGTCATATACTATTCGTCTGACAGTGATAAATGTTTGGTGAATTGTTGTGTACACTACAGGAAAGGTTTCTGGCTTAGTTAATCCATTTTACAATACGAAGCGCACGTTTAGATTCAACAAATGAGTGACTACGCGCAAAGCGTTTCGACAACGTCCCGTATACGTTCACATACCATTCATCCGATTGCGATGAAACTTGGGTGAGATGTTGTGTACACTCCAGGGAAGGTTTCTGGCTGAGTACATCCATATTACAATAAGTAGCGCAAGTAGAATCAACAAATGAGCGACGACACGCGAAGCGTTTCAACCATGTCCCGTCTGCATTCATATACCATTCGTCCGATAGCTATGAAACTTGGGTGAGATGTTGTGTACACTTCATGGAAGGTTTCTGGCTTAGTAAATCCACTATACAACAGGCAGCGCACAAGTAGATTCAACAAATGAGGGACGACGCGCGAAGCGTTTCCACAAAGTCCCGTATAAGGTCATATACCATTCTGCCGTTAGCGGTGAAACTTGAGTGAAATATGGTGGACACTCCAAGGAAGGTTTCTGGCTTAGTAAATATATTTCACAGTAGGTAGCACACGAGTAGATTCGACAAATGAACGACGACACGCGGAGCGTTTCAATACACTCCCCTATGTCTTCATATCCCATTAGTCCGATAGCGATGAAACTTGGGTGAGATGTTGTGGACACTTACGTGACGGTTTCTGACTTGGTAAATACATTTTACAGCAGGTAGCGCACGAGTAGATTCAACACATGAGTGACGGAGCGTGAATCGTTTAAACAAAATCCGGTATGCGTTCATATACTATTCATCCGATTGCGATGAAACATTGATCAGTTATTGTGTACACGCCAGGGAAGGGTTTCGACTTAGTAAATCCATTTCACAATAAGTAGCGCAAGAGTAGATGCAACAAATGTGTGCCGACGCGCGAAGCGTTTCAACAAAATCCCATATTGGGTTCATATAACCTTCTTCGATTGTGATGAAACCTTGATGAGTTATTGTGTACACGCCAGGGTAGGGTTTCGACTTAGCAAATTCATTTCTCAATAGGTAGCGTACGAGTGGAATCAACAAATGAGTGACAGCGCACGAATCGTTCAAACAAAATCCCGTATACGTTCATATACCATTCATCCGATTGCGATGAAACTTTTGAAAGTTGTTGTGCACGCTCCCACGATAGATTCTAAATTAGAAAATCCATTTTACGATAGCATAGGGGCAGTTAACGGAAATTGAAAAACATGTTGTGTATCCAAAAGCACTTCAAAAAACAGAATTTCAACGCCAACACTTTCTTTGATTGGCATTGCAACGCAACAAATGAGCGACGATGCGCGAAGCATTTCAACAAAGTCCCGTATGTGTTCATATACCATTCGTCCGATAGCGATGAAACTTGGGTGAGATGTTGTGTACACTTACGTGAAGGTTTCAAAATTAGTGAATACATTTCTCAGTAGATAGCACAAGTAGATTCAACAGAGAGCGACGACACGCAATGCGTTTCAACAAAGTCCCGTATGCATTCATATACCATTCGCCGGATAGCTATGAAACTTGCGTAAAATGTTGTGTACACTGCAGGCAAATTTTCTGGCTTAGTACATCCACTTTACAATAGGTAGCGCACGAGTAGATTCAACAAATAAGCTACGACGCGAAGCATTTCAAAAAAGTCACGTTTGTGTTCATATACCATTCGTCCGATAGCGATGAAACTAGGCTGAGATTTTGTGTGCACTCCAGGGAAGGTTTCTAGCTTAGTAAATCCCTTTAAAAATAGGTAGAGCACGAGTAGAATCAACAAATGAGCAACGACGCGCGAAGCGTTTCAACAAAGTCCCATATAATTTCATATACCATTCATCCTATAGCGATGAAACTTGGGTGAGATGTTGTGTACACTCCAGGGAAGGTTTCTGGCTTAGTACATACATTGTACAATAGGTATCGCACCAGTAGATTCAACAAATGAGCGATGACACGCGAAGCGTTTCAACAAAGTCCCATATAAAGTCATATACCAGTCGTCTGATAGTGATAAATGTTTGGTGAATTGTTGTGTACACTCCAGGAAAGGTTTCTGGCTAAGTAAACCCATTTTACAATACGAAGCGCACGTTTATATTCAACAAATGAGTGACTACGCGCGAAGCGTTTCGACAACGTCCCGTATACGTTCACATACCATTCATCCGATTGCGATGAAACTTGGGTGAGATGTTGTGTACACTCCAGGGAAGGTTTCTGGCTGAGTACATCCATATTACAATATGTAGCGCAGAGTAGAATCAACAAATGAGCGACGACACGCGAAGCGTTTCAACCAAGTCCCGTATGCATTCATGTACCATTCGTCCGTAGCTATGAAACTTGGGTGAGATGTTGTGTACACGTCATGGAACATTTCTGGCTTAGTAAATCCACTATACAATATGCAGCGCACAAGTTGATTCAACGAATGAGGGACGACGCGCGAAGCGTTTCAACAAAGTCCCGTATAAGGTCATAGTCCATTCTGCCGTTAGCGGTGAAACTTGGGTGAAATATGGTGGACACTCCAAGCAAGGTTTCTGGCTTAGTAAATACATTTCACAGTAGGTAGCACACGAGTAGATTCGACAAATGAACGACGACACGCGGAGCGTTTCAATACAGTCCCCTATGTCTTCATATCCCATTAGTCCGATAGCGATGAATCTTGGGTGAGATGTTGTGGACACTTACGTGACGGTTTCTAACTTAGTAAATACATTTTACAGTAGGTAGCGCACGAGTAGATTCAACAAATGAGTGACGGAGCACGAATCGTTTAAACAAAATCAGGTATGCGTTCATATACTATTCATCCGATTGCGATGAAACATTGATCAGTTATTGTGTACCCGCCAGGAAAGGGAACTTAGTAAATCCATTTCACGAATCGTTTAAACAAAACCCCGTATACGTGCATATACCATTCATCCGAATGCGATGAATCATTGATGAGTTATTGTGTACACGCCAGGGAAGGGTTTCGACTTAGTAAATCCATTTCACAATAGGTAGCGCACGAGTATATGCAACAAATGGGTGACGACGCGCGAAGCGTTTTAACAAAATCCCCTATGCGTTCAAATAACCTTCTTCGATTGTGATGAAACCTTGATGAGTTATTGTGTACACGCCAGGGTAGGGTTTCGACTTAGTAAATCCATTTCTCAATAGGTAGCGTACGAGTAGATTCCACAAATGAGTGACAGCGCACGAATCGTTCAAAAAAATCCCGTATACGTTCATATACCATTCATCCGATTGCGATGAAACTTTTGAAAGTTGTTGTGCACGCTCCCACGAATGGTTCTAAATTAGAAAATCCATTTTACGTTAGCTTAGAGGCAGTTAACATGTTGTGTATCCAAAAGCACTTCAAGAAACAGAATTTCAACGCCAACACTTTCTTTGATTGGCATTGCAACGCATGCCGGGTACAGCTTGTCTATCTATATATATAAAAATCAATGTAATGTGATAGTTTGTCTGTGGGTGGGTATGTATGTCTCCTATGCGTTCATATACCATTCGTCCGATTGCGATAAAACTTGGGTGAGATGTTGAGTACACTCCAAGGAAGGTTTCTGACTTAGTAAATCCATTTTACAATAGGTAGCGCACGCGTAGATTCAACAAATGAGTGACGATGCGCGAAGCATTTCAAAAAAGTCCCGTATGTGTTCATATACCATTCGTCCGATTGCGATGAAACTTGGGTGAGATGTTGTGCACACTTACGTGAAGGTTTCAAAATTAGTGAATACATTTCACAGTAGATAGCGCACGAGTAGATTCAACAAATGAGCGACGTTAGCTATGAAACTTGCGTAAAATGTTGTGTACACTGCAGGCAAATTTTCTGGCTTAGTACATCCACTTTACAATGGGCAGCGCACGAGTAGATTCAACAAATGAGCTACGACGCGCGAAGCATTTCAACAAAGTCACGTTTGCGTTCATATACCATTCGTCCGATAGCGATGAAACTAGGCTGAGATTTTGTGTGCACTCCAGGGAAGGTTTCCAGCTTTGTAAATCCCTTTAAAAATAGGTAGAGCACGAGTAGAATCAACAAATGAGCGACGACGCGCGAAGCGTTTCAACAAAGTCCCATATAATTTCATATACCATTCATCCGATAGCGATGAAACTTGGGTGAGATGTTGTGTACACTCCAGGGAAGGTTTCTGGCTTAGTACATACATTTTACATTTGGTAGCGCACCAGTAGATTCAACAAATGAGCGATGACACGCGAAGCGTTTCAATAAAGTCCCGTATAAAGTCATATACCATTCGTCTGATAGTGATAAATGCTTGGTGAATTGTTGTGTACACTCCAGGAAAGGTTTCTGGCTAAGTAAATCCATTTTACAATACGAAGCGCACGTTTATGTTCAACAAATGGGTGACTACGCGCGAAGCGTTTCGACAACGTCCCGTATACGTTCGCATACCATTCATCCGATTGCGATGAAACTTGGGTGAGATGTTGTGTACACTCCAGGGAAGGTTTCTGGCTGAGTACATCCATATTACAATATGTAGCGCAAGAGTAGAATCAACAAATGAGCAACGACACGCGAAGCGTTTCAACCAAGTCCCGTATGAATACATGTACCATTCGTCCGTAGCTATGAAACTTGGGTGAGATGTTGTGTACACGTCATGGAAAATTTCTGGCTTAGTAAATCCCCTATACAATATGCAGCGCACAAGTTGATTCAACAAATGAGGGACGACGCGCGAAGCGTTTCAACAAAGTCCCGTATAAGGTCATATACCATTCTGCCGTTAGTGGTGAAACTTGGGTGAAATATGGTGGACACTCCAAGGAAGGTTTCTGGCTTAGTAAATACATTTCACAGTAGGTAGCACACGAGTAGATTCGACAAATGAACGACGACACGCGGAGCGTTTCAATACAGTCCCCTATGTCTTCATATCCCATTAGTCCGATAGCGATGAAACTTGGGTGAGATGGTGTGGACACTTCCGTGACGGTTTCTAACTTAGTAAATACATTTTACAGTAGGTAGCGCACGAGTAGATTCAACAAATTAGTGACGGATCGCGAATCGTTTCAACAAAATCAGGTATGCGTTCATATACTATTCATCCGATTGCGATGAAACATTGATCAGTTATTGTGTACCCGCCAGGGAAGGGGACTTAGTAAATCCATTTCACAATAAGTAGCGCAAGAGTAGTTGCAACAAATGGGTGACGACGCGCGAAGCGTTTCAACAAAATCCCCTATTGCGTTCACATAACATTCTTCGATTGCGATGAAACCTTGATGAGTTATTGTGTACACGCCAGGGAAGGGCTTCGACTTAGTAATACATTTCTCAATAGGTAGCGCACGAGTAGATTCAACAAATGAGTGACAGCGCAAGAATCGTTTAAACAAAACCCCCTATACGTGCATATACCATTCATCCGATTGCGTTGAATCATTGATGAGTTATTGTGTACACGCCAGGGAAGGGTTTCAACTTAGTAAATCCATTTCACAATAGGTAGCGTACGAGTAGATTCAACAAATGAGTGACAGCGATGAAACTTTTGAAAGTTGTTGTGCACGCTCCCACGAATGGTTCTAAATTAGAAAATCCATTTTACGATAGCTTATAGGCAGTTAACATGTTGTGTATCCAAAAGCACTTCAAGAAACAGAATTTCAACGCCAACACTTTCTTTGATTGGCATTGCAACGCATGCCGGGTACAGCTTGTATATATATAAAAATCAATGTTACTTGATAGTATGTATGTGGGTGTGTATGTCTCCTATGCGTTCATACACCACCCATCCGATTGCGCTGAAACTTGGATGAGATGTTGATTACACTCCAAGGAAGGTTTCTGGCCGAGTAAATCCATTTTACAATAGGCAGTGCACGAGTAGATTCAACAAATGAGCGACGACGCGCGAAGCATTTCGACACAGTCCCGTATTTGTTCGTAAACCTTTCATCCGATTGCGATGAAACTTGGATGAGAAGTTGTTTCCATTCCAGGGAAGGTTTCTAACTTAGTAAATACATTTCACAGTAGATAGCGCACGAGTAGATTCAACAAATGAGTGACGACACGCAAAGCGTTTCAACAATGTCCCGTATGCATTCATATACCATTCGTCCGATAGCTATGAAACTTGGGTTAGATGTTGTGTACACTTTTGGGAAGGTTTCTGACTGAGTAAATCCACTTTACAATAGGCAGCACACGTGTAGATTCAACAAATGAGCTACGACGCGCGAAGCGTTTCAACAAAGTCACGTATGCGTTCATATACCATTCGTCCGATAGCGATGAAGCTTGTGTGAGATATTGAGTACACTCTAAGAAAGGATTCTGGCTTAGCAAATATACTTTACAATAGATAGCGCACGAGTAGATTCAACGAATGAGCGACGACGCGCGAAGCGTTTCAACAAAGTACCGTACGCGTTCATGTAGGCCTACCATTCGACCGATAACGCTGAAACTTGGCTGAGATGTGGTGCACAGTCCAGGGAAGGTTTTTGACTTAGAAAATCCATTGCACAATAGGTAGCGCACGAGTAGATCCAACTAATGAGCGAAGGCACACGAATCGCTTCAACAAAGTCCCGTATGCGTTCATATAGGCCTACTATTCATCCAATTGCGATGAAACTTGGGTGAGTTGTTGTGCACACTGCAGGGAACGTTTCTAATTTAGTAAGTCCATTGTATAATGGGTTGTGCACGAGTAGTTTCAACAAATGAGTGACGGCGCACAAACCATTTCAACAAAGTTCCATCTGCGTTCATATACCATTCATCCGATTGTGATGAAACTAGGGTGACTTGTTGTGCTCATTGCAGGGAAGGTTTCTGACTTAGTAAATCCATTGTACAATTGGTAGCGCGCGAGTTGATTCAACAAATGAGTGACGGCGCGCGAATCGTTCAAACAAAATCCCGTAATCGTTAATATGCCATTCATCCGATTGCGATGAAACTTTGATGATTTGTTGTGTATTTGCCAGGGAAGGTTTTCGACTTAGTAAGTCCATTTTACAATAGGTAGCGCACGAGTAGATGCAACAAATGAGTGACGACGCGTGAAGTGTTTCAGCTAAGTTCCATCTGCGTTCATATACCATTCATCCGAATGCGATGAAGGTTTGGTGAGTTGTTGCGCACTCCCCCACAAATGTTTCAAAATTAGAAAATGCATTTTACGATAGCTTAGAGGCAGTTAACGAAAATTGAAGAAAAAATTGTGTATCCAATAGCACTTCAAGAAACCAAATTACAATGCCAACACTTTCTTTGATTGGCATTGCAACGCATGCCGGGTACAACTTGTACTGTATATAAAAAAGGATGTTCGTTTGTTCGTCTTTTATGCGTTCATAAACCATTCATCCAATTGCGATCAAAGTTAGGTGAGTTGTTGTGAACACTTCCGAAATCATTATAGGCATAGTCAATACAATTTACAATGGACAGCGCACGAGTATTTTAAACAAATGAGTGTTGGCGATGCGTTCATATAGCCTACAATTCATCCGATTGCGACCAAATTTTGGTGGGTTGTTTGGCACACTTCCGGGATGGTTATAGGCATATTTAATCCAATTTACAATAGATAGCGCGCCAGTAGTTTAAACAAATGAGTGTTGGCGACGCGTTCATATACAATCCATCCGATTGCGATCAAATTTAGGTGAGTTGTTGTGCATGCGCCAGGAAAAGTTATAGGCATACTAGATCGAATTTACAATAGATGGCGCGCGAGTAACTTCAACTAAATGGCGTGCGTTTGTTTCAACACAGTCCCACATGCGTTCATATACCATTCACCCCAATGCGATGAAACTTGGGTGAGATGTTGTGTACACTTCAGGGAAGATTTCTGGCTTAGTAAATCCACTTAACAATATGTAGCGCACGAGTAGATTCAACAAATGAGCGACGACACGCAAAGCTTTTCAACAAAGTCCCGTATGCGTTCATATACCATTCGTCCGATAACGATGAAACTTGGGTAAGAGGATGTGTACACTCCAGGCAAGGTTTCTGGCTTAGTAAATCCATGTTACAATAGGTAGCGCACGAATGGATTCAACAAATGAGCGACGACGCGCGAAGAGTTTCAACAAAGTCCCGCATGCGTTCGTATACTATTCGTCCGATAGCGATGGAACATGGATGAGATGTTGTGTAAACTTCAGGGAAGATTTCTAGCTTAGTAAATCCATTTTACAATAGGTATCACACAAGTAGATTAAACAAATGAGCGACGACGCGCGAAGTGTTTCGACAAAGACCCGTATGCGTCCATATACAATCGTCCGATAGCGATGAAACTTGGATGAGTTGTTGTGTACACTCCAGAGAAGGTGCCAGGCTTAGTAAATCCACTTTACAATAGGCAGCGCAAGAGTAGATTCAACAAATGAGCGAAGACGCACGAAGCGTTTCAACAAAGTCCCGTATGCGTTCATATACCAATTGTCCAATTGCGATGAAACTTGGGTGTGATGTAGTGTACACTTCCGGGAAGGTTTCTGGCTTAGTAAATCCACTTTACAATTGGTAGCGCACGAGTAGATTTAACTAATAAGCGACAGCGCGTGAATCTTTTCACACAAAGTCCCGTACCGGTATGCGTTCATATAGGCCTACCATTCATCCGAAATTGATAAACGTTTGGAGAGCTGAGTACAGTCCTGCGAAGGTTTATGAATTAGTAAATCCGTTTTTCAATGGGTGGCGCACAAGAAGATTCAACAAATGAGTGACGGCGCGAATCGTTAAACAAAATCCTGTATGCGTTCATATGCCATTCATCCGATTGCGATGTAACTTTGATGAGTTGTTGTGTACACGACAGGAAAGGTTTTCGACTTAGTAAATCCATTTTACAATAGGTAGCGTTCGAGAACAAATGGGTGACGGCGCTCGAATCGTTTCAACAGTCCCGTATGCGTTCATATACCATTCATTTCATTGCGATGAAACTTGGTGAGTTGTTGAACACGCTCCCTTGAATGTTTCTGAGATAGTAAATTAATTTTATAATAGTTTAGAGGTGGTTAACGGAAAAAGAAGACAATATTGGGAATCAAAAAGCACTTCAACTAACAAAGTCACAACGCCAACACTTTCTTTGATTGACATTGCATTGCAACGCATGCCGGGTACAGCTAGTAAATACATAAATTTCAGGAGGAAGTGTGGGGAAATTCCGAGGGAATAAACACTCAAATGGCTTCTGTCAGTGCCCGAGTTTGAACCTCGGATCTCTGTACTGCATCTTCCAACCGCAGTCGTGGTACGTGTCTTAACGTACTCAATTACACCATTGAATGGTTGAGGACGATTATTCTAATAATAATAATAATAATAATGTTATTGGTTTTACGTCCCTTTTAACTTCCCTGGCTTTTAGAGACGCCGGGGTGCCGGAATTTTGCCCCGAAGGGGATCTTTATCGTGCCAGTAAATGTACTGACACGGCTCCCTCCCATTTGCGCACCCTCAAATGCCAGCTGACTGCGCCAGGTTTCGAACCTGCGACGATTATTCTGGAACATGAACTATAGTGTCGTTTTAAATGAAGTAGTGCTCCATGAGTTGATTTAAAAGGAAACATTGATTTATTTGTATACTTTGCATGACATCGCACACTTAATTGATCACCGGGTGGAGCATTCTTGATTGTCAACCCTGAGGTCCTGGTTCGATTCCCACCTTTACCAAGAAATGTAATTCTGGTCTGAAGGCTGGAACGGGCTACACTCAGTCTCGTAAGACCAGACAGAGCATAGGAGAGTTCGATTCCCACCCCAGCCATCCTAGATGTGGTTTTCAGTGGTTTCCCTCGTTAACTCCAGACAAATGCTGGGGTGGTTCTTAACTTAAGGTCACGGTTGACTCCTTCCCAATCCTAGCCTCAATAACAAATACACATACAACTACAGACACCACAATAGCACAAGTTAACAAACCTCTTTTTCCACACTCAAGTAAACGGGGCTGAAATGACCACCATGTTCAGACCCTTAAATAAAATAACAAGACATCGAATTCAATGCAATTTAAAGTACCTTTATATCGTTGTTTGCTTAGGAGACCCGAGGTGTTAACAATCATAGCACACAAGCGTACTTAAGGTGGCGACAACTTAGGTTGTAGTGAAAAAAAAACAAGTAGTTCCTTGAAGAACTATACAGCCTATTTTCATATATCCTACTTATGTTAATTGCCAATATCAACATACACAATTTCTGTTTGATTGCTGTAATAGATTCGTAGATATTAAGAACCGACTAAATATTTCGGATGGTCGCCTTGTTGGATTTTATATATGTAGGTCCTAGAGTTATGTACTGTTACATGCAGATTATTGTGAACGTGTAGTATTCAAATTTCAATCGCATAATTAGGACACAAGAAAAAACAGGGAGATTGTAAAATTTTTCACAGCTGCCATCTTGAGGTTATGGAAACAATTGAAATAAATTAGATGCCAGTGGATTAACATTCGTATAAGGATTTACTGTACCAAGTTTCACTGCACTCGGATGGTTAAATTGCGAGAAACGTCAATGTGAATATTTATAATTCGCGTCACCGCCATGTTGGATTTGTGATCACCAGGTTATTTAAAGTCCTATAGGTGAACTTAAGTTCATAGCCCCTATGAACATTAAAAAATGCAGTTTGATTGCTAAAATAGATTCGTAGATATTCAGTATCGTCTAAATATTTCGGATGGTCGCCATGTTGGATTGTTAAATGTATAGGCCATAGAGTCATGTACCATTAAAGGAAAATTATTGCGTAGGTTCATTATTCAAACTTTCACTTCGGTCGCATGACTACATCACAAGAAATAAAAACTTAATTTTAAAATTCGCACTGCCGCCATCTTGAGGTTATGTAAACAATTGAACTAAATTAGATACCAGAGGATTACAATGTGTATAAATATTTCCTGTACCTGGTTTCAGTGCGCTTGGAACATTAAATCGCGAGAAAGGTCTATTTAAAATTTTCAAATTCGTTTGGCCGCCATGTTCGTTTTGTAGTCAACCGGTTTTTGAAAGTCTTATAGATGGACTTCCAGTAGTGCCCTTTATCTCCGTACAAAATTTTAGGGAGATACCGCTAATAGTTTCAGAGATATAGAATGCCGGTGAAATATTTCGCACATCCTCCATCTTGTGATTATGTAAACAATTGAACGAAGTTAGATGTCGGTGGATTACAATGTATATAAACATATACAGTACCAAGTTTCAAAGTTTGGTTGGTCAAATCACGAGAAACGTCTATTTAAAAGTCGCAAATTCGCTTGGCCTCCATGTTGGTTTTGTAGTTACCAGGTTTTCAAATGTCACATAAGTGAACTTATAGTAGTTCCCTCTATCACCATAGAAAATGTCAGGGTAATATCGGTAATAGTTTCGGAGATATTGAATGCTGGTGAAATATTTCGCACAGCCGCCATGTTGGATTGGTGAGTCGTAACAAAATTTGAAGGGCACGGTCGAGGTCGCCGGGAATAGTTCTATGAACTTTCCGAGTTTCATTGAAATCGCTCTTGCCGTTTAGATTTTATTAGGGGGGGACACACACACGAATCACACACACACACACACACACACACACACACACACACACACACACACACACACACACACACACACACACGGACAAAAGGTGATCTCATAAGCCTATTTTTTCAAAATTGAAAATAGGCTAAAAAGGGGGAGGGGGGGGGGGGGTTGAAGCCATTTATCAGTGTTGCCTTAGTAAACAGAAGTTTGGTGTTTTTCAGTCGTTTTTTTAGCGTATGGCTTTTAGTGCCGGGAGTGTCCGAGGACATGTTCGGCTCGCCAGTTTTGTAGCTGCTTCGAAACAGGCACCCAATGGGTGAGCTACAAGTACCGTTGGGGAGGAAGTTGGAATGTAAGGACAAGGAGTTGGAAGGTAGCGGCTGTGGCCTATAGTTAGGGACCAACCCCGGAATTTGCCTGGAAGGAAGATCGGAAACCACAGAAGACCATCTTCAAGGTTGCCGGCGGGGGGATTCGAACCTCCTCGCCTCCCGGATGTGAGCGACTGGCAACAGTCATGCCGTAACGACCACGGCTAACTCACCCGGTTTCAGTCGGTATTTATTAATCTCATGTATTTTTTTTAGGATTAGGGTATAACCCAACTCTTTTGGGTACATTCGTGTTGACCGACTGAAAAGAACCAAACTTTTGTTTAAAAAAATCTATTGTTTGATGCTTTGGGTTCTCAACATATTGAAATTATCATAGGAAGTTAGTTTGGATCAAAAATGTTAATCTATTTCCGAGATAAGGGTTAGTGAAGTTCGTCAACAAACATGCACAGAGTCATCTATTTCTTTCTTTCTTCCTTCGGCTTTTCCCAATTAATTGGGGTTGCCAGAGCCAACCAGGTTCAGTTTGGTTTTGGCCGGGGATTTGAGGCCGGATGCCCTACCTGACGCCATGTGATTTTTCAGGTGAAAATTCCAGCCCGCTGTCACCGGGATTCGAACCCCGGCCGTCCGGGTGAAAGACGAGCAGCTAAACCACTGCGCCATCACTCTCCCCTACTATCTTTGCAGACATTTCTTTGATAGTTATTTCTTACAACTTTTATTTTTATGCAAATAAGATACATTATCTTAGAACCGGCCGTGGTGGCCGACAGCGTTAACGCGCTACCTCGCTGGCATCGAGAGAGCGTGGGTTCGAATCCCACCTCGGCCGTCCTGAAAATGTTTTTCGTGGTTTGCCATGCTGGGATGGTTCCTTTCAATAGGTCCACGGCCGATTTCCTTCCAATATATTTTCCCTGGCCCGTCCTGAAAAGAAAAGTACATGGCCATTGGCTGCATTAATAAAAAAATATCTTAGAAATTGCAGCACCGATCCACTTGATATATTCACAGTATCTTTGTATGCATATGGGCATTAATTTCACCTAGAATAATGGCTAAGGAATGTATAACTTAAAAAATGCATTGCTTCAAAAACATTGCTTCCTTTTAAATACCAAAGAAAAATGCACAAATAATAAGTTCTTGGGTGTGTGGAATGTATGTCTGATAACCTGTGTTGTTGTGATGGCATCTTCTTATAAGCCACGATCGCTTCCTTCTAACTCATTGCCCAGCTTCATTCAACTTCATTAGTTTAGTGTCAATGTATCACATGTAGAGGGCAACGGAAAAAAAAGAAAAAAAAAAGACCTCGAAAGTCCTTGTCACAAATTCATTGGTGTTATAAATAGGAAATGTGGCACATGCTAAGGAAGACACAACATAAGGTGCAAAGATGTTTCTTGCGGGAAGAACAAGAATAAATAGGGTATAGAGTAAAGCAAGAAAGAGAGGGAAGGATAGAACACACATCATTTTCGGGAAGCAGAAGAGGTGGAGTGTGAGTTACATGTTGTGCACGCTAATATGTGGCCATATCAAGATGCCTCTATTTATCTCTCCGTATTACCTGACACAAACCAGGACAATAATGAAACAGCAACATCTTTATTACCGAGGAGCTGGCTATCTGTCAGCCTGTCTTATCTCCTACACATTATACATTATAACATGGAAGGAAATGCTCATAGCGCTTTGCTTCGGGCTAACACACGAGAGACATGAGGGAAAAAGAACTCATGTTCGCAAATACACATGGAAAAATGACCTGATAATACTGTAGACTGTTATTTTTTAATAATCATAGAAACTGCTTTATACAATAGCTCCACGTTAAGTGGTCAAGTCTATAAGTGCTAACTTGAGGGGAAAAAGGCATTTTATGCCCACTCAACTCAAATTATAAAGTAACGGCTGCTCCCTTTAATACTAATGAAAGGGCCTGCGTCTCCAATTAATTCCAGGATAAGTTTCTCATATCTAATCATCGTCAAATTGTTTGAAAGATTAACTAGGTCAGAGGAAGAAGAATGTTATTTCAAGTGTTAACAATAATGTAAAATTTAACCGGGGTGCAACACTTGAGCGGGAAACCAATTAGGCTATGATCCTTCAAATTTCAAATGAATATGCTAATTTTTACTTCAACTACCATCTATAGTCTTAAAATACCAAAGTTCAATCCGAATACGGTATGTAATATGAATCCAGTGGCGTCGGTGTGTCATCCTGTTAATCTCTTACAAACTCAAAAAAACCAACAACACTACTCAACCGATTAAGCTGAAATTTTACATGAACATAGGACTGTTGCTGTATATCCTACTATATTCTTCTAATGTTGACCATTTGACTCTCAGGTAGTTAGGTTGGTTGGTTGGTTCTTAAGTTTAGGGGCTGCGACAACGCGGTCATGTAGCCCCGTGTACTTTGGGTGTGTGTAGAATCTGTCTGATAACCGGTGTTAATTGTGATGACTGTATTAGTGTGTGTTATTTGTTTTTTAATTTAAGTACAGAATGCAACTTAGAATTTTTCAAATAGTTCCTACTTTTGCCACCAAGCGCCACCGTCAACGACTACTAGGCCAAGTTCAGAACTTAGCTACTAGACGCCACCGCAGTCGGCTCTTGGCAACGAACTTAGAAACCTAAGAACGTTGTTTACATTCTTAACCTATCCAATTTAGCTTCACACAGGTGTAATTAGTGGAAGGTTCTTTAACATGCCATAAAAATACTGACCGGCAAAAAAAGTGGAACACTTCAATTTTTTATGTAATTTCTTAATTTATTCCACTAAAATGTATCGGTTTTCCAATATTTGCATTATTCATATAAATGTTAGATGGTTGGCTACAGAAAAATACTGAAACATGTTTTACAACACGCTTTAACTCACAAATTTCGTTACATTTCACAAATCTAACAATTTTCTATTTTTTACCAATGTTCTTTAGGGCTGTTTTTTTGCCAAACAAAACAGTGTTAATGTTTGCACTGCCCTGCACGGGAACACTGGTCACTAAAACGAGTGTTTCCACCCTTAGCGTCCATGACAGCTTGTTAGGCTCACCGAAGATTGGCGGTAATTGGTGGTAATAAACCACCCTAAGAAATGTCAATTTCTATTCACGGATGTTTCAGATGTGTGTCCTAATGTGTGAAAAGCTTTTAAAATGTGATTACATCTTTTTCATGGCTAATTTTATACTTTTTAAATTACTGTTCCACTTTTTTTGCCGGTCATTGTATATGACATGGGACCGCCGGCTTTACTTCCCCTCCGAAGGAAGGCATACTGAGGGATTTTTAACGCTCATAAAAATCCGACGGCTTCGGCCGGGTTTGAACCCGCTATCTTGGGCATAGAAGCTCAGCATGCTACCGACTACGCCACCGAAGCCGCCTCCCAGGTAGTTAGTTATTGTTGTTTTAAGAGGCGGAAGAGCGAGGTCATCTGCCCATGACTCTCAGGTATAGACTAAAAATAGGCAATATAACGAAGTTATCGTAGTAGGACCAGACACAACTAACTTTACGTCCCTCAGTACAATAAGACCGCTTCGTTGCGTAGCGGCTAGCATTCTTGGCTGTCACCGCGAGGTCCGGTTTCGATTCCCGACCCTACCAAGAAATTTAATTCTCCACTTCCACGATGGTCGAAGTGGGAATCGAACCCACCTTGTCTCAGGTTAGCCTCACGAGGCTAAGTGTACCCCGTTCCAGCCTTCAGACCAGAATTAAATTTCCTCGCAGAGCCGGGAATCGAACCCGGACCTCCAGGCATGCTAGTCGCTACACCAGAAAGAGGACCCACCACATTTCGGGAAGGCGCGTTATTAGCCATCTACACCACCAACGGTCTACACATGACAACTCGAACTCGAGCCGAGTGGCAGAGTTGATTTTCGAAATTTGAAGTTTTTCAGTCGGTCAACATGATTGTACTCAATTGTGATTGGTTATTCCCTAATCCTTAAAAAGAAAATTTGGTTTTTAAAACCCAAGACAGCGGGTTGATCCTGGCTCAGTCCGATGGCAGCAAAGGGTGTTTAAATGCTAAATCATCGTGCCAGTTTTATTGACACGTTAAAGATCCTCTGCAAGAACAAAATGTGTACACTTCGGCGTTTCTAAAGCCACAGCAGTTAAAAGAGACGTTAAACCCATGTCAGAATCCGTTCCCAAGGTTCTGAGTACGTTTCCCGAATATGTCAATACATATTACTGTGATGGTGGTGGCAATTGCTGTTTTAGGGGTGGAACATTCAGGTCATCTGTCCCTAGAAATAATATAATGTAAGCAGAGGATTGGAACGGGGTACGCATAGTCTCGTCAAGCAATACTAAAGAGAACTGGTGTCTACCTCAGAAATACTTTTCCGTGTTTTCCCATTTCTACAACAGGCAAATGCCGGGATGGTTACTAAGCACTCGGCCGCCTCCTTCCCAAACCTAACTTCAAGTACAAATACACTACTACTTCTACTACTCAGCTATCCCATAAATTCTTTTCCGTGGTTTTCCGCCTCAATGTTCCACCCCCTAAAAAATGGTTTTTAAGGGCACGACTACTTCCTTACAAACCCTAACTTTAAGTACAAATACACTACTATTAATATTCAGCTATCCCAGAAATTATTTTCCGTGGTTTCCCACTTCCACAACAGGAAAATGCCGGGATGGTTCTTAAGGGCACGGCCGCCTCCTTCCCAAACCTAACCTCAAGTACAAATACACTACTACTACTACTCAGCCATCCCAGAAATTCTTTTCCGTGGCTTCCCACTTCTACTACAGGCAAATGCCGAGATGGTTCTTAAAGGCACGGCTGCTTCCATCCCAAACCTAACACATCCACTACTACTCAGCCATTCCAGAAATTCTTTTCCGTGGCTTCCCATTTCTACAACAGGCGAATGCCGGGATGGTTCTTAAAGGCACGGCCGCTTCCATCCCAAACCTAACACATCCACTACTACTCAGCCATTCCATAAATTCTTTACCGTGGCTTCCCACTTCTACAACAGGCGAATGCCGCGGAATGGTTCTTAAGGGCACGGCCGCCTCCTTCCAAAACCTAACCTCAAGTACAATTGCACTACTACTACTACTACTACTACCAACATACACCACAATAACACAGGCCATCAGACAAATGCTACCTACCCAAGTAAACGAGGCTGATGACTCCTAAAAGAAGAAACGACAGTCGACCATATCTACCTCGTGTTCTGTCACACACATCGTGTTGAAAGACAAAGCAGATAGCGAATGCTTGGCGCGTCGCAAACAAGCTGACATGCTGGAGATTTTTTATTACAGCACGGCCGGTGCTTATAAAGGGTAGTTGTGGGTGTGCCCCATGACTTAGTGGCGTACGGCTTCCTCAAGCAGCCCATATATATTCCGACAGCAATGGGTGCACAACGAATAGAGCCTTCACTTCCTGTCTGTTTAGTGGCGATCTACTTCATGGCATAGTGGCTAGCATTCTTCGCTGTCACCATGAAGGTCCGGGTTCGATTTCCGGCTCTACCAGGAAATGTAATTCTGGTCTGAGTGCTGGAATGGGGTGCACTCAGCCTCATGGGGCAAAGCTTGGGGGAGGTGGGTTCTATCCCCACCTCAGCCATCCTAGAAAATGTTGTCTGAGGTTTCCCCATTTCTACTCCAGGCAAATGCCGGGATGGTGCCTAAATTAAGGCCACGGCCGCTTCCTATCCAAATTCTAATCCCAATCACAAATACACACACTATACAGCCATGATAATAACATAGGTTATCAGACAGATTCACACACCCACACCCAAGATGGGACTACTAGAATGAATCAACAACACCAACTGTTCAGTGGCGAGCTTCTGAAACACTTCTAACTGGCTGAAGTGCGTTGACTTTTATCTCATGCTTGTTGTATATTTTAGAGGCTAGGATATGGTGATCATCAGATCCATGTGCTAGGGTGTGTGTGTTTTGTATGATAGTCTGTGATATTGTGGTGTCTGTAGTTCCAGCCCTCAGACTAGAATGAAGTTTCTTGGCTGAGTCATAAATCGAACACGGGGCTGAGAGATGGCGGCCAACTACGGTAACATGTTGTTGTCGTTGTTTCATTGACGGGCTTTGCGACATCGCGTTTATGCAGCCACGTGAACTTGGGTGTGTGTTGAAATCTTAATAAAATATTAATAGGCTATTTATTATTATTATTATTAACTCGAGAGTATTATCGTAACAACTAACTAGGCACATAAATCAATCAATCAATAAACTAATCAATCAATATGTAACTTATACCATACTGTACATCAGTGGTTCCCAACTTGTAAGGGCTAGAGGGACAATTTGGGAACTTTGAGTATGATTGCGGGCCGCACATTAATAATAGGATAATTTTCATGAAACTTGGCTGGATACGTTTCCAGTCACCACAGAATTTTTCAACTGAAAATCCTACCCTAGCAATCACTGGGATTCCATTTTATTGCTTTAAAAACTATTCTACAATTCCATAAAGGAGTGAAATTAAAGATACCAAGAAAAATTTAGTTTTGATGAAGAACACTGAACAGTGTAAGTTTATTTGAATTAATATAAAATTGGGAACAAGAACAAAAATTAATCTAAAGACTTACTGAAATTATAATATAGTAAAAGCAACACTTTCAAAAAATTTATTGGTAAAACAACGATTTAGTGGGAATACAGTGGTCGATCAGCTGCATCTACGAATAAAGTAATGTCCAGGGGAGGGAGTTCAGTGACCTGCTGTTGCCAAGTCCTCGGGTCATTGTGCGATGCAGCGCGTTGTATAACGGTTCACCATTAATTCCTTATCAAATTACTTTGTTCATTTTTGCCGAATAGAAATACATAGTACTTTAAAACGAGCATTGAAATATATTATTTCATGACTTTTAAGAAATTTCTTTCTTTTTCTAAAAGCTTATGCGGCACGCCGCCAGTTGCACTGCTGTAGATCAATAGAAAATAAATTACTTTCTTGGTTTACAAAGCTGAATTGACTGTGTGTTATCGTTGTAAACTAAATATGTTTTCAAAATACAGTACAAGAAAAGGGCAGGTGACCTCACTGTTCCGCCCTTTAATATCACAACAATCAATCTAAATATAAGAAAGATAGTTGTTGTTGTTTGAGTCTTCAGTCTTTTGACTGGTTTGATGCAGCTCTCCATGCCTCCCTGTCCTGAGCTAATCGTTTCATCTCTACATAACTACCACACCCTACATCTGAGGCAATCTGTTTAACATATTCTAACCTTGGTCTACCCCTACAGTTCTTGTCCTCGACCCTTCCTTCCATAACTAAGCTTGCTATTCCTGGGTGTCTTAGTATGTGTCCTACCAACCTATCTCTTCTCTTCATTAGCAGTCGCCAGAAACATCTCTCCTCTCCCACTCGTCTTAATACCTCTATGTTTGTAACCCTATCTACCCATCTGATCTTCATCATTCTCCTGTAACACCACATTTCAAATGCTTCTATTCTCCTCTTTTCTGCTGCACCAATAGTCCAAGTTTCACTTCCATAGAGCGCCACGCTCCAGACAAAGGATTTCAAAAATGACTTCCTAATACCTAAATCTATATTCGATGTCAGCAGATTCCTTTTTTGTAGAAAAGCTTTCTTTGCCTGAGCCAACCTACTTTTTATATCCTCTTTGCTTCGTCCATCACTGGTTATTCTACTTCCTAAGTAACAGAAGTTTTCTACTTCCTTCAGCTTTTCACCTGTCAATTTGATCTCCATAGAGGTTTCTGATTTATTTCGGCTGGATTCCAGTATTTTTGTTTTACATTTATTAATTTTCATCATGAATTCTTTCTGTAAGACGGAGTCCATACCATTCAAAAACTCATTCAAATCCTCAGGCTTGTCGGCCAAGATGACGATGTCATCAGCAAATCTCAGAGTTGAAATTATTTCTCCTTGAATCTTCACTCCCACTTTAAATTTTTCTCTAATTTCCTTCATTGCTTGTTCAATGTAAAGATTGAAAAGTATGGGTGATAAGTTGCAGCCTTGCCTTACACCTTTCTGAATACCAGCTTCTCTCTCATGTCCTTCAACTCGAATGACTGCTGTCTGGTTTCTGTATAGATTGTATATCACCCTCCTATCTCTGTACTTTATTCCAATCGATTTCAAAATGTCAAACAATTTAGTCCAATCAACGTTATGAAAAGCCTTTTCTAAGTCTACAAAAGCCATGAACGTTGTCTTATCTTTCCTTATTCTACCTTCCAAAATCAGCCTAAGACTTAGTACAGCTTCCCTTGTTCCTACATTTCTCCTGAAACCAAACTGGTCTTCACCCAACTCCGTTTCTATCTGGCTTTCAATCCTCTTGTAAATTATCCTAGACAGGATCTTTGAAGCATGAGTAATCAAGCTGATTGTACGGTAATCTTCACATCTGACAGCTCCCACTTTCTTTGGTATAGGGATGATTACATTCTTCTTGAAATCAGGGGGTACCTCACCTGTCTCATAAATCCTACACACCAAGTGAAATAACCTGATCAGACCTTCATCTCCTATGCAGCGTAGCAACTCAATCGGTATATCATCTATGCCTGGTGCTTTGTTCCTGCTTAAGTCTTCCAAAGCTCTATCAAATTCTGATCTCAATATTAAATCTCCTTTGGCATCCTCATCAATTTCCTCCTCCCTTTCCATTACATGATTCTCAATCTCCTTTCCCTTATACAAACTCTCTATGTAAGCTTTCCATCTCTCAACCTTTTCTTCCTTATCTGTTAGAGGCTTTCCATTTGTGTCCTTAATATTACAGCACTTAGTCTTCTTTTCCCCAAAAGTATTCTTAATCCTTCGATAAGCTGTGTCTACTTTACCTAATTTCAGACAATTTTCTATACCTGCACATTTCTCTTTCAACCATTCTTCTTTCGCTTCCTTGCACTTCTTGTTAACCTCATTTCTCAGACGTCTGTATTCTGCTTTCCCCTTCTCATCTCTTACATTCTTGTGTTTCCGCCTTTCATCCATCAATTCTAGTATATCCTGAGTGATCCACGGTTTTCTACCTATTCTTTCTTTCCTACCAATGTTTTCTTCTGCGGATTTTGTTATTTCATTCTTCAAAAGTGCCCATTGGTCTGCAATTGAAGTTTGTTTAGGGTTTTTCATTAGTCCTTCCTTTATACTCTTCTTGAATCTTTCGTTTACATCCTTTTCTTTCAGTCTGTCTATTGCCCACCTTTTTGGCTTTTGACTTTTCTTCAGTTTCTTCAACATTAATCTGCATTTCATTACGACCAGATTGTGGTCAGAGTTTATGTCAGCACCAGGATATGCTTTACAATCCAAAATCTGGTTTCGAAACCTCTGCTTGACCATAATGAAGTCGATTTGGTAACGCCCTGTATCTCCTGGTCTCATCCATGTGTATAATCTTCTATTGTGGTTATTGAATAAGGTGTTAGCTATGACCAACTCATGCTCGGTGCAGAATTCTACCAGCCTGCTTCCTCGATCATTCCTTTCACCTAATCCGAAATCTCCTACTATCTTCCCTTCTCTCCCTTTTCCTACCACAGCGTTCCAATCTCCCATTACTATAACATTTTCATCACCCTTGATATACCTCAGAATTTCGTAGTTAATGTTTAATAATAATAATAATAATAATAATAATAATAATAATAATAATAATAATAATAATAATTGTTACGTGCAAATGCCCGTCCCAACGTTTTTAAAATCAATCTTCCCTGTATACTTGTGTTCCTTGCCATTTTGAAACGACCGCCTGGTGACTTGGTTCCGATTGTGAACACGAGATGGTAGCATCTATCGTCGTCCCTAGTCGGAGTTGCTTCTTCCACCGATAGAGTGTGTTTGTGGTGTCTTCTGGTTTCATCCTATTCGAGTCATGTTTGAAGGATATTATATTCTACGTCATGGAACAAAAGACTGTATATACATGATACCGCCAAATTAATTACTTAATAATCACATTGTTGCTTGATGTGTCAAGCTGTGATTGGACAATTACATTAACATGAATGCAATGCTATTTTTGAATTGTGACTCTCCGCCATCTTGCGAGATTCATTGTCTGTCATCAAGAAAGCAACTAGCCAGTTGGTTGTGAAAGAGGGTCTCTCCGTCGTGCTGGGGGCTTTAGCCCCTAGCCTCTACAAAATATGGACATATTCAACAAGAAAAGGAAATGGCTGTGCTCCTAAGGATTTTATTTCTTCTTTTCGCCTTGAGGATGAACGGTGTTATATTTGTTTTTACTGCCTACAACAAGGAAAGCCTCCTGGATGTTCGAAGCGGATTGTGTGTTCTACCGCAGCAATGTGCAGGCAGTTCATGTCTTTTATGTTATTTAAATCCTGTGTTAATTATTTTATTTTTATTGTGTCTCCTCTGAGAAGTTTTAAGGTACGTTATTAATTTTTATATATTTTGTTATGGAGCTCCGATATTGGCCTTATATTATTGTTTTAAATTTGTATTTTGTTTCAACTGGTAGGCCTAATTTTTCGCCTTTACTAATGTTACCAGATATGAAAATTTTTATTGTTTTCTTCGTACCTTTGGAGACACGCTTCTAGTTTATTTTACGTTGTAAATTTTTTATTTATTTAGTTTTTGTCAGTCCTTGGAATTGCCCTATTATTAATTTATTTTACGATCCGTGCAGCCTAATATGGCTCATGTCAATAGCGCTAAGGCGTAATTCCTTCCTCCTTTTTATTTCTCTCTGGTGATTTTAAATTAATTTAATGCTAATTGTTTGCCGTAATTCGATTTGACATGCGGTCATCTGCTCTGGTGGCCATGTTTGTTTTTTGTTTTGCCCGGGTGCATTCTGGTCTTGGGAGTAGTCTCTTGGCGCCCACCGGGAAACTCAAACGTGTTGTGGTGTTAGCTTAATATGTTTTTTTATTAACCTTGTTGGTTTAACCTTGTGTTTTTGGTGAATGTTCCTGTGTTTTTCTCAGTCACGAATATCGGGGATTTCTTAGTTGATCATATTTTATTTTATTAATTTAATTTTAAATTTTTCGTTTTGCGTCGTGGCCTGGATCTCTGCATGTCGGATCGGTATTGCATTCCTTTGTAAATTATCAAGCCCTTTCTCATTTAATTATGCCTGTATTTTTTAAAATCTTTTGGGCTTTAACATTTTAATTTAAATTTAATTCTGTTCTTTTTTTTTTGCTTTGCAAGCAAGCATGTTCTGTTTTCTGGTGGAGGTGTTCTTTTAAATTTTGACAGTAAATTTTATTTTAAATATTAAGCGACTGTTGTGGCATCATTTCGTCGGCAGCAGTTCCATGGGTTTTCGGATGTGTCTAGAATAGCCTGTGCGTTGTCCCCTTCTCCACCTTCCTTCCTCCGTTAGGTGTTCTTCCTTTGGGGCATGTCATCTGGAGGTGATTTTGCTGTGGAAGCGATGCGGACCTCTAAAGACAGGTAAGTAGGCCCATCCACCCTGGCCATCCACCGTGTCAATAATAATAATAATAATAATAATAATAATAATAATAATAATAATAATAATAATAATAATAATAATAATAATAATAATAATAATAATAATATCGTATGACCTCGGGTGCCTGGTGCAAGCTTTGCTATTTGACACCCAGAGGGTAGCTTGCATGTAGAATTTCGTTGTTCCTTGACTATGAAAGTCAAGGAGGTTAGATGTTAGATATCTAAGCTCCTTGAACACTATAGCGCTTTCTAGTAGAGAAATGAGGAGCTTTGTGTTGGCGGAAACTCCCGAGATTAATTTTGCCATTATGAACTCGGCCTACTGAATTCAAATGGGTTCTTTGACATGCCAACATCGTATGACATGCGTATCGTATTTTTTCCGCCTTTCAAAAATCACTTACCACGGCCAGGAGCGAACCTGCAATCTTGGGGTTAGTAGACCGACACGATATCCACTCACCCACCGTGGCAAGCTATGTTTAATAATCATATTACGTTATTAGCAGACTACGCTGGGTTACAGTAGCCTATATTGTGCAGACTTAGAGACATATCCTTTTGCTACAAAAGAAAAAAAATACATGGAAGTCATGTGGCCTAATTTTTACGTAGAATCCGATCCTCCGAACATGACATTTCAGCTCGAAAATCTCACATGCACTAGCCGGGAAACAAACCCGATCCCCTTTGGTGAGAGGTAAGCAGCTTGATCACTGCACCACCACGCCACTGCTTTCCGTAACAAACCATCGTTCTTCATATTATATTAATCTTAGTAGGGTGAACGAGCCCGTTCTTAGACTGAATACGTCTCATTAAGTAATACATCACCGGATACGGTGACCGAAAGTGTCTCGCTGGCATCGGGAGAACGTGGGTTCGAATCCCACCTCAGCCATCCTGAAAATTGTTTTCTTGGTTTCCCATTTTCACCACCAGGCAAATGCCGGGATGGTTCATTTAAACAGCTCCACGGCCGACTTTCTTCCAAAATCCCTACCCTGATTAATTAATTAGAACCAAAGCGGTCGCCTGGGCGATCGGTCTGTCACCATTCCCAGTTGTATCTGCTGCCAAAATGTGTTCAGTTCCCGGGCACCGCCCTGGCGACGGTAGAGGAATGATCCCTCTCAGAGTCTGTGGGTAAAGCCTAACTGGGATGACAAGCGATTTAAAATAAACGTAATACATCGCTACATTCATGTTCGACGTGTTTCATTTAACATGCTTTACTTGAAACCAGTGAAGACTCAATGGCAAAATAACACGCAAGGTTTTGACCCGAAGGGTCTTGGGTTCGGTTCCCAGCCAGGCCGTGGAGGCTTTAATCCCCTATGGTAATTCCTCTGCTTAGGGACTGGGTGTTTGTGTTTTGTCTTACTTATTCATCTCACCCTCATCCAATGCGCAGGTCACCCGCGGGCGTCAACTCGAAAGGAATGCACCAGGCCTCCTAGGAGGCTACACGGCATTTCATTCAGTTAGAAATTGTATCATGAACCACATATTTTAGTAGAACATTCTGACAACCCACATGTTCCCTCAGAAGCGAGGATGATCCACTATATCATCCCTAAAAAATGTTTTCGTTATCTCATCTTTATTCAATAACAAGAGTCAAATGTAAATATTATCTAAAAAACACAAATGAATGTATTCAGACATTCTGAGCTCCCATATCACAAAATCAACATCCATTTCAAAGTAAGAATTCCTGAATTCCCTCATATAAATTCAGGCTATAAATATTTTTCAATTTCTTGGAAATGAAACCCTTTTCAACCGTCCATTCGTCGTTTAAGGAAACAAAGGGTTTTATAAGAAAGGAAGTCATAGATATCCTCTTCAGATTGGTGATATAAATCTAGTTTAAAACGAAGAACAGCGTTAAAATTCTTGAAGAAGGTCCCAAAAATTACACGGTAGATGTTGAAAAGATGCTTCTAATTTATCCCTCGTCTGACGCTTTCTTCTGGATTCTGTCCTTTTTAACGTTTTGATTTACAGCATCTCGAGGGTTATTTAACTTGAACAGGCTGATAATTTACCCCCACCCTGCCAGAATGCACCTTGTTAGTGAGACTTTGCCTTGCACCTGTCGCCATAGCTTCACGGCGCGGTGAACGGGCGTGATTACAGATGTGGCCGCTAGTTAGCAGCACGATCTACAGGGGTTAAAAGTCATTCTCGGGCACATAATAACGTGCTGAGACAAGGTGAGCGGGGCTTATAAATATTAGGCGGCTATGTCGTATGCACCTGCCCCTGAGATTCTACTCTGATGGACTCCGATTTAGGGCAGAGATAAAGTCTGCCTCAACTTCTTTGTATGATTACAGTAAGAACTAAATAATTTAAATCGATTAAAAAATGAACGATCGTAAACGAATTTACAGGTTAACGAATAATATATAACAATAGAAAGGTTATGTGCAAAGCAGCAGAATGCATCTGTCGAAAAATGAGAGTAAGAATTGCTAATCTCGGGAGACATGAAGAATATGAGGATATTTTTCTACTAAAGGTGGCGTTATAATGTTTAATTAAAAAAGCAGTGTGATTTAAAAATTTGTGTTATTTTAAAATGATTATTTTTAACGAAATTTTCAATTACACAGACAACCCACGAACTTAAGGAATTTTACGTAACAATATGCAGGCCTCAACAGCAATAAACGCCGTCAGCCTACAGCAAATTATCCATAACAAGCAACCTGGCCTGCCCCGGCTCCGCACGCCATCTTTAACGGTTTACCCAGCGTAAGCTTAAAAGGCGTATTTTATTCCATTTCAATGAACTACGACCTATAACTCTTTTCCGTCTCGGTATGATGTGCTAAACTCACTGACTGGACTATTAATTATATTATCATGGAGATGCATGCGCAATGAATTCTTGTCAGACGTAATTTAAGAATGGCGAGGTGCATGAATCACAAATCTCCCTTCGGTCCAATCTAAACTTGACTGTGTATTCTGCGGAACGAAGGCTGAAACTGGGGTATAGGCTCGATCGCTATCTAACTCGTAAACTGTCTCCGAAGCTGGTAATTGAATGGCGATTTTTGGAAGAAATGAAAACGTAAAATCACTTATAGTGGGCGATATATTGAAGATTAAAACTCCTAGTCCACATCGTGGAGTAATTATTAACATTCTTCATTGCCATCGTGGAGGTCCAGGTTTGATTCCCGGCTCTACCAATACATTTATTTCTGGTCTGAGGGCTGGAATATGGTTCACAACTTCGTGAGGCAAAACAGGGGTTTATGATTCCCACTTCAGCCATCCTATGAGTGGCTTTCCGTAGTTCACCACTTATAGTCCAGGCGAATGTCGGGATGGTACCTAAATTAGGGCCACGGTCATCTTCTATAAAAAATCATAGCCCCAATTACAAATACGCACACTAGTACAGCCAACGCAATATCACGGGTTAGCAGGAAGATTCTACACACACACTCATATTCACTCTAGTACACGGGACTACATGATCACAATGCCGCCAAGTCCCTAAATTATTCAATAACAACACTAATAATAATAATAATAATAATAATAATAATAATAATAATAATAATAATAATAATAATATTAATAATAGACTAATAATACTCCTGGATGACGGCATGAATTTTTGAAAGTTCGCGTTATCTAAGTGTGACTATATCAACTCTAAACACTTTACAAATTTGCCTTCTATGGATTTTTAAAATGTCATTTCTCACATACCAACACCCTTAAACATAGACTAACCATGCCAGGATATGATCCCATCACCTCTAATACAACAAGCGAGTTTACTTAGCTTAGAAACTGTTATTTGTTACTCTTCAGACGGTCAACACGGTATAACAGTCTCTATGAAACTAGAAAATTTACTATGCTGCACCCTCAAAATGTTGTTCCATCTTTACCAATTCTCCACTAAAGAAATGGGTTGCAGGGTAAAAGAGGTCCTCACTATGTGATGATCTTGATCTAGTACAGACAAATGTTCCTTCACCTGACAAAATGAAATGTCACTAGGTCACTCAACACTGTGCTGTCAAACTGAGCCGGCAGGACGTTGCAAAATTATATTTATCGATTAAAATTAGGGCTTTTCTACATTCCCTAAAATCGTCAAACTACGTTATTCGCTAAAAAAGACGCCTAAATTGACAAAAAAATATCGCGTTGTTGCAAATGCGAATTTTGCATGTCCTTACTGATCAGTGATCACCAAGAACATTTTCAGATAATAACTTAGCCATCATTTCTGGCAACAGATTTGGCGGCATTGATGGGACAAATAATATTTTTAAAATACTTGGCACATGTTATCAAACGATATGAGGCTGAAGACGGAATATGTTCCAAGCCCCTAAGAAAAGCAGCACAAAGAAAATTTACATCTTCGAAATTAAAAATACAACATTTTTTATGAAAAAAATTCTATGATTTCAGCCATCACCGACTTCTTATTAATGAATTATTCGCACTCTCGTACAATCAACAACTAGGCCCATTCAAAACCGAGGAGTTGAAAGACTTGGGTTACTTGGTCATTCCAGATGTTTCCACCGAGCCGGCCGATTAGACTTTTGTGTAGCAGGGCGTCATTAAGTCAGATGTATTTGAATTCTTCTTCTTCTTGCTTCATTACGGCCAACTAAGGACCACGTCATGTCAACTGTTTCTTCTGCATTCTAATGTTGGCCCAGTACTCTTTCATTCGTAATCGATGTTGAACCTTTCTCTCCGTCGTCCACGCCTTTCCGGTTTTTAGTTTCGACTTAAGTTGAAAACTCCGATGTTCTTGAAGTGCTTCCCTAAGTGAGCCACGCTGCTGGATATCTTCACACGTTATCCCAATCTCAAACAGATCTTTCTCTACCTCACTGAACCAGGCCCCCTTTGTCTTTTTCTCGTGGGAAAACGCAACAATTCGGTTGTATAGCAGTGTTGATTTCATTCGGGTTGTATGTCCATAGAAAGAAATCCTCCTTTTCCTCATCACGTCAGTTATTTTCTCTACGTGTGTGTACAACTATTGGTTGAACTCGCCGTATTCTCGCCCAGGATTTTCCTCAAAACAATCCTTTCCTTGGTCTCCAGTTTTTCCATTATGTTTTTTAATTCATGGCGAGACATTCCACTGCATACAAAGCTTCTGGCGATGACCGTGCAGTAGGCTAGTGCTTGAGTTTTGCATTCAGGGATATAGCTACTGTATTTTGTTGTACACATTCTTAGTAAGATGGTAAGCCATTTCATTTTTTTTCAAACGTGATGCAAAAGCCTCCTTTTCGGATATTATAGGTTCTATCCATTCACCAAGATATTTAAATTTCATAACCCGCTTGATTTTCCCATTTATTTTATCCTCGAGTCAGAAAACATCAAATAAACACAGATACAAAAACTATGACTGCAAACATTATATAATATTTGACCAAAACTTGGCCACTTCCACTGCATTCTGTGATGCTTCATAAAGTTCATCTTCTGTGCAGGAGGTCGGGCACAGTCTACACTGAAGCATATGTTTCACAGTCTGATCTTCTCCACAGTCACACTGCATGTCATCTTCCTTAATGTAGCCCCACTTTGCAAGATTGATCTTAGATCTGCCCACTCCTGATCTTAATCTATTCAAGGATTTCCATGTTACCCAATCTTGATCATGACCAGGAGGTAAAGTTTCGGCTATCCTTTTCCAGCCCAGGAGAGGAGATTTCTTAGCTTTCCATAATTCTAGCCTGGCTTTTTCACATGTATTTTCCCATGATTCACTTCGATAGTTGAATTATTATTATTATTATTATTATTATTATTATTATTATTATTATTTGTGTAACCAACTGATTGACTTGTTGACCAACAAAACATCAACCTTCATGTAGGAATAGCCAGCTAGCAACAAAAACATGCCTTCAATACGTGATATCTCTGGCTGAGAATACACAATACTTATTTCAAGTTGTTCATACTGTGTGGTTACTATGAATACGTACAGTTTATGGCTTCAATACGAGCTGTCTCAGTTTTAGGATACAACATACTTGTCTCAAGAGTGGTTCATACTGTGCGTTTGCTATGGAAATATAGCTCTCCGGCTAAGGATTCTGAATACTTGTCTCAAAAGGTGATAGAACCGTTGATTAAACTTTGGTAGTGAGTTTAGTATGGAAAGAAGGCTGAAAAATGTATGCGGTTGAAATGATTGGGGTAATGATGAGTGTCCCTAGTTAACATGTCCAATGCTTGTCACAATATGGGACGGATTAGTGAGAATTACGCGCAGATTGGCGAACATGCGTGCCGCTAATACTCACTCATTAGGCATACACACCAGTCCCTATGCTAATCGAACTGATGGAAAAACATTATAATCGAATTTAAACGATCAACCACTTGTTTCTCGTAAGGGAATGATGCAGTATCTCAATATCCGTGAGGTATAAGCTTCTTATGCATTACATCATGAACAAGATGTTCAGTAAAGAACATATAGCCTACTTTCTCCTAAATGTATGAGTATAGTTATAACTCGTTGTTATTATCAAAGAGTATAATAGAATCATTTCTTGGTTGAAGACCTTAGAAACTATTTACCTCTACCAAACGCCACAACCTAGAAAAAACTACTACCATCATTGAAGAAAGATAGATAAGAAGTATCTCAAGAATGTTATGGATCTGGAGACATAATCGACCGGACTGGCTGCGTGGCTCTGCGGTAACGTTCTCGCTTGCTGGGCCCTAGGTTGCAGGTTCGTATCCTGGCGCAGTCAGCTGGCATTTGAGGGTGCACAAATGCGAGGGAGACGTGTCAGTAGATTTACTGGCACGTTAAAGATCCCCTTCGGGCCAAAATTCCGGCACCCCGGCGTATCTAAAAGCAGCAGTAGTTAAAAGGGACGTAAAACAAATAACATTATTATTATTGTTATTATTACATAATCGACCTGCGGTGGGCAACATCCAACTTTGAGTTGAGGCATGTCTTTACACGTCTGGTTGTGCATGGCTTTCACAACCCTAATTGAATTAACAAATCTTTCCATGTCCCAACAGAGACGTGTGTATACAAACTATGTGGATATTTTCGATTGCTATTTGCCTGAAATAAAAGTATTAATAACCTGAACTAGTACCAGCGGCTAGAATTCAGTTACTATGTGAAATCGTTTTGTTCTTTACTTCAAATAACATTTTCAAATAACGCACAATAGGCTGTAACAAACCCTTTTAAATAAGAAGTTAAAATGTATCATAGTATCATCCTGTCATTCTTCAAATTCGATGCGCATAGAATGCCAATGGTATACTATCAATGGAGTCCCATGTAGACCAGTCGTGAAATCTAGTGGAGAAATATCGAACAATATAATCCTAACCACGGCCGACTGAATGCGCTCATACCGGCCTAGACAATGAGACCTTTTTCATGAAATCTTGTTAGTTACTCAATGCTCACACAGCGCTGTTCACCAAGCATTGCACGACAAAGACTTATCTCTACTTAGTGTAAAACAAAGTCCCCCATTCTTGGATATCACGGGTAATCTCGAGAACCACTGGATGGATTTTGATGCGGCTTTCACCATTCTGTACAGGTAATATCGAGGAAGATTTCTGTAGAAAATAATTTATTTATGATCAAAGGGAGCCAAGCAGTAACGATTTTAGATTTCAGTGAATAGGTCGAAGAAAGAACTTGACGTCCGTGCGCTTTTTAAGCTTACGCTGGACAAACCGTTAAAAATATCAATATACTATGAGTGTAAGAATTGATCAGCATGAAAAATTGTACAAAAAAGTCCGCGTGAGCATATCTCTATCTTCGATACATCGCCCACTATAAGTGTTTTTAGTTTGGACGGGAGGGGGATTTGGCTTGCACCTCGCCATTTTTAAATCACGTCTGACAGGAATTCCTTGCACATTCATAACTGTTCCCGGGCGAAGCCGGGGCGGGTTGCTAGTGACACTATCATATTATCATTATCATTCCCACAATATCAAAATGCAAATTATATCACAAAATAAAATAGCGTGCTAATAAATCTAAGAGAAATTAGACATACCTTGCACCTCGTTACAGTTGAATTCGATCAGAATCACTCGGTTTTCATTAAAGTTTATGCATTTTTCTGCTGAACGGTTTGGAAGTTCGGCAACAGGAAACTAGGACTGTTATTTACTTAAAATATTCATTTTTGTATTTTTGTACTATTTGTGTTCATGATTTCATTACATTGTCAGAATTACCGACAGTAGTGGCTACGCTGGCTAAAGCGCAGCGTTAGGCCATGGGGCCAAGCTCTCTGCTGACTCGGTAGACGCGTGTGTTCGAGTCCCACCGTCGGCCGTCCTTGAAATGATTTTCCGTGGTTTCCCATTTTTCAACACCAGGCAAATGCTGGGACGGTACCTTCTAACAGGCCACGGCCGTTTCCTTCCACATCCTTGCCCAGTTTCATTCATCTTCATCCATTCCATCTCTCATCCTGACGCGCAGGTCGCCCACGGGCGTCGACTAGAAAGACCTGCACACGGCCTCTCAGGAGGCCACACGAAAAAAAAATGTCAGAATTAATGCTTTAATTAGTAGGGTATACTATTCAGTGTACCTATTATAAATAAAAACCGTGAGCTTTCTCACCTCTCCATATTACGAAACCCGGTTGCCTAATACGGGGAAAGTGCACTTTTAAAGTTAACAATAATATCAGAGGGTATTACAACATCAAACGTGCCCATATTTGTAATATACATAGTATATCGCCTGAGGTTTACATTGGTGAGAAAACCAAAATTATTCCGTTCCTTCTTATGTCTAATGTGAGCCCTATAAAAAAAACTCCCCATATTTGGCGACTTTCCTCTACCCATTTTTAGAAGATACCTTATGCACTGGACAGCTGAATCCGTGATTAATTGTATAGGTAGCTTCGTAAGTCTCAGAACTCAGGAAGTCCTTTCTAGCAGCGTTACTAGCAGCTTTCAACGTTTCAAGGTAAGAAAGAAAATATTCCTCTAGCCAGTTTAGGCGACTGACATTTAATGAGAAAAAAATGCCCTTTATCTGGATTTCTAGACTGAATATGATGATATGCGATGCTTACGTCATGCATAGCGAACCATTTATTAACGTTTTTCAAAAAAATGGATGCTTCTGCGTCCATGAATGTGTACGCTTCCAGGTGCATGCCTATATTTTCTTTCAGTGTACTAATGGCACCAATAACTTCTGACGAGAACACTTCCTTGGCACGCCGAACATTATTTTTTTCAAATTTAGTGGGTTCGATGTGTTTTTAGTGAGGTGTCTGACCGGTTTGACGATCTCACCCTTTTGCATTGTGTATAGTAATGACAAGTATTACCCTGAAATTATTCCTGTACCATCAGTCATCTCTCGTTACAGAAACTGCGTTCTAATGTGTTTTTTTTAGAATGTGACAATGATCAAAACTAGGGAATACATTCCTAGACTCGTCGTATGGGTGATTGACCATTGGTTGCAAATTCCCTCCCCCTAAATGCCTCATCATTGTAGTGTTAGTTTTGTGATTATCAGAGACAGTTATTATAATTATGAAACCGCATTGTTCAACCTCGAGAATAATGTCCAGCAGGAGTTTATGTAAGTCCCGTCCTGACAGCTGCTTCGTGAAAAAGAAGGCACACGGTATCTGATAATTTGTCGAAAGATCTCTTAGCACAAAACACAACACACGATTAGCTGCTACTTGTTCCCGGCTGTAATTTTGATCCTCTCTTTCCTTTTAATGAGACGGTGCTGGAGTAGTGTCCTTGTACCCGAAGAAGGTGCAAGGTATGTCTAATTTCTCTTAAATTTATTAGCACGCTATTTTATTTTGTGATATAATTTTAATTTTGATAATGCGGAAATTATAATGATAATAATTATATAGTTTCACTAGCAACCCGCCCCGGCTTCGCCCGGGAACAGTTATGAATGTGCAAGGAATTCCTGTCAGACGTAATTTAAGAATGGCGAGGTGCAAGCCAAATGCCCCTCCAGTCCAAACTAAAAACACTTATAGTGGGCGATGTATCGAAGATAGAGATATGCTCTCGCGGACTTTTTTGTACAATTTCTTACGCTGAACAATTCTTACACTCATAATATAATGATATTTTTAACGGTTCGCCCAGCGTAAGCTTAAAAAGCGCACGGACGCCAGGCTATTTTTTCGACCTTTTCACTGAAATCGTTACTGCTTGGCTCCCTTTGGTCATAAATAAATTATTTTCTACAGAAATCTTCCTCGAGATCACCTTTACAGAATAGTGAAAGCAGCATCAAAATCCATCCAGTGGTTCTTGAGATTACACATTTAATATACGTACTGTACAGTTGATTCCTTATCGCGCCTATAATGGGAGGGGAGTGCGCTCTACCGGCAACGAGTAGAAACTTTCCAATTACATGTTATACATGGGTTCTGACTGGGAATGTCAAGGCCGGTATAGAGCGCAGCTCGTATTCAGTCGGCCGTGTCCTAACAGGGCGAGTGCATTCTAGCGGTCATAAGAAGAAACTTTTCAATAAAATCTGGAAGTTAATAAGTAGGCCGGCGTGCAGTTACCTTTTTGGCTGCTAGATGTCTCGAGCAAATCTGCTGGCGAATTATGTTTTAATTAAATATATGTTTTGCACCGTAATATGCACAATATAAGGCTTAATTTTAAAATGTCTGAGTCATTACAAAGCAACAAATATGTAAAATTTCAAGCAAAAAAACAAACTCTGATGGGGTTTGAACCATAGGTATATGAATGACAGACTAACGCTTTACCACGGAGCCATTTGTGCCTACGATTGATCTATATAAAATGACTTACATAGAACTTGTTAGCAAATAATGATTTATTCCTAACGATTTCATCAGTGGAGTATATTATTTATGTATAAAGCATTTCATACTAAGTTTATTTATTTTGTATCAGTACGCTATATTGCATGCAATACTCAAATTAGTGAAATATAAGTCAGGCACAAGATATCCGCTGCCATCTTGTCTTCTTACCGAGACGGCTCAGCTTTTTAAAATCACTTCTGCACTATAGTATTACAAAATAAACTTTTAATTTCGAACGTGCCTCTTCCTTTAGACCAGTTAAATCGATTATCGGCTCGATAATCGGAACTGGTGGGTCCCATGATATGGATTATAAAGTTTGCTTAATTCGCACGGCCGCCATCCTGAAATGATACGGCGGATGACCTTGTAGTTTGGTCACAAGACGCGTCCTATATGAAGGTATGTTATTACCAAATTTGGTAGAGATCGGATAATTTGGTTAGTCGCTATTTGATTTTACATTTTGAACGTTTGAGTGGCCGCCATTCAGATTTGGTAATGCTGGCGGCAATATAAAACATGACACTGAGGTGCCCTTTGCTTGTTCTACCTCTGTACCAAATTTCGTTCAATTCGGTTTCACCGTGTTCGAATTGATAGGGGGGGACAGACATTCAGAGTACACACACTCACGCACACACACACACACAGACTCACACACACACATACACACACAGACAGACACACAATTTTTGGCCCTGTAGTGACCTCATAAGTCTACTTTCATTTTTTGCAAAAATCGAAAGTAGGCTAAAAATGCACCACAAAATGTCCTACTTCCAAGAATTCCGTTCTGATTCATACATCTGTCGTAAACGTCCTAGTTCGATTCTCGTCTCTGTCAATGATGTTGTTAATTCATTTTAGGGGCTTGGAACATGTTGGTCATTAGCCCCGTGTACCTTGGTGTGTGTCGAACTTGTCTGATGACCTAGATTTCTGTGATGACTGTAGTAGTGTGTGTAGCGCTATTGAGGACAGGAATGGAGTTGATGTCCCTGGGCTTGAAATAAGGTCCTATCCTGGTATTTGCTTGGAGGGAGTGTGTAAAAGCCGGTGGAGAAACACTCAGGATAGCCGCTGTCAGAAGCAGGATTCAAACATTCAATCTCCGGACTTGCTGCAGCTACCCATCGTGTTCGTGGTGAGCGATATAATGCACACGGCTATGCCACGGGAAGCTATGCCAATAAATTCTGTTCTGGGATCTGCAGCGGGACGCATTGATCCTCGTGAGGGCTACTGAGAAGCTGGGTTCTAATGCCATCTCAGTCTTCGTAGTAGTTTTCCATGACTGTTCAATTACTCCAAGAAATGCCGGGATGGTACCTGATTGAAGACCATGATCGCTCCCTTCTCTACCCTAAACCCAATACACACTAGTACAGACACCATAGTAAGACACGTTGCCAAACAGGTCACGGGGGTGACGATCACAATGTCATAAACGGGCGTCTTCTTTAGCGAAACATCGACGACGAAGACAACCACACCACTACCAACAAATACATTTTTCATTTTCCCACCTTATTGGCCCTTGTCTCATCTTTCCTGGTACCCTCATTCTTCGAGACCTCTTTTCATTTTCTGATATTTCCTGCCTTCTGCACAGGACCCTCAAGGAGGCAGGATGTATGTAGTCCCACCACTTCTGCTGCACCCCGGATAGTGCTACACCCTCAAGTGTTCACGGCTGGTGAGTTCGGGAGTTGGCTTTGGGGCGGGCTCTCCCCTCTTTCCCCGCCTTTCCTGTCTGCCTTTCATGGCTCTTCTTCTTTCCAAGTCCCTCAATCCTCATTCTTAGGGAGTTAAGGACATTTACTTTCCCTGTCTTTTATTTCCCTTATTAATGTGCTTTGTTCCTTCTAGTAGGTGAGTTAGTTTTAAGTTCGACTGGCTGAGTGGCGCAGCGGTAACGTACTCGCCTGTTGTTCCCAAGGTTGCAGGATCGAATCCTGACGCAGTCAGTGGGCATTTGAGGGTGCTTAAAAGCGAGGGAGCTGGGTCAGTTGATTTAATGGCACTAAAGATTCACTTCGGACCAAATTTCCAGCACCCCGGCGTCTCTAAAAGCCACAGAAGTTAAATGGACGTAAAACAATAACATTAGTTTTAAGCCTGTACGGTAGTTAGTTTTATTTCATTATAATTCAAACCATTAAGGGCCGATAACATAGATGTTAGGCCCCTTAAAACAACAATATCATCATCTCACCTCCGGGCACCGTCAATATTTGAATGTGCGTGTATCAAGCCTCGTGAGAACTGTTTAGTAAGAGTTTGATGTAAGAAGTAGCACTCTGACAAAACGATATTGCGTTTGACGAAGTGTCTCCTGTAATCCGGAGGCTATGATCCAGTTGGCAGTCAGTCGTAGACATTCGCAGTCCTTTAAAGCCCAGTCGTGAGTTTGCTGGTTACTTGAGATAGACCTTCACTTCGGCTTCCCAAAAATAATTGCTACAAGTAACGACATTAAAAATTACGCATTAATCCTTTATATCGACAATCGATACATTTTCATTTTCAGGTATATACTTGAGTGTTAAATTATAACCTCTAAATCCAACCGGCTATGTTACACGTAATGGATTTTAAGCTGCCCTGAGTTAAAAAAATAGAATGGAAAAAAAGTCGTTGGTGTTTTCAATTAGGAATGTTGCTAGAACAGCACAGGTAGAAATCACTGGAGAGTTACCGGCTGTAATTGAAAACTGTTAGTGAGTGAGTTCGACTTGTGGAGGTCCACTGGCTCGTGTAATATCTAATCACGGCTGTGTTGAGGTCGAAAATTAAATCGTTCAAATATACATGAAGCATGTCGTGTGAGACCGTTCAGTCGTCTGATTGCCAATCCCGCATTGGCCATGTTTTATTTATCGGTGCTGTGAAACACGCCTCTCACCATATGCTCCTGTGTTCAGTCTCCGATACTCATTATTACGTGACCACCTCATGGTCTAGCGGATAGCGTTCTTGGCTGTCGCCCCGAAGGTACAGGTTTGATTCCCGGCTCTGCCAGGAAATTTAAAACTGGTGTGAGGGCTCGAACGGGGTACACTCAGCCTTGTGAGGAAAAACTGAAACAGAGGTGGGTTCGATTCACAACTCAGCCATACTGGAAGTAGTATTCAGTGGTTTCCCACTTCGTGTTCTGTTAGTTAGTTATTGTTGTTTTAAGGGGCGGTACTACGAGGTCATCTGCCCCTTCGTGTTCTGTTGTTTGAGTCTTCAGTCTTTTGAGTGGTTTGATGCAACTTCCCATGCCTCCCTGACCTGAGTTAATCCTTTCATATCTACAGTACATAGCTACCACATCCTGCATCCGAAGCAATGTGTTTTCCATATTCTAACCATGGTCTATCTCTACAGTTCTTATCCTCGATACCTACCATAACTATGTTTGGTATTCTTTGGTGTCTTAGTATGTGTTCTACCAACCTATTTCTTCTCTTCATTAGGAGTCACCATATCTCCTCTGCCACTCGTCTTAATACTTCTTCATTTGTTACTCTACCACATTAATAAAAGCTTCTATTCTCCTCTTTTCTGCTGCACCAACAGTCTAGGTTTCACTTCCATAGAGTGACACGCTCCAGACAAAGACTCTCAAGCATGACTTTCTAATACCTAAATCTAAGGTTACGGCCGCTTCCTTATCAACTCACGGAGCAGAGGTAATTGATTAATGTTATTGGTTTTGCGTCTCTTTTAACTACTGTAGCTTTTAGAGTCGCCGGGGTGCCAGTATTTTGCCCTGAAGGGGATTTTTAACGTGTCAGTAAATCTACTGATGAGGCGAGAGCGTTACCGTTGCGCCACGCAGCCAGTCTTGAAGAAAAAGAAAGACAGTTTATGAGGAAAACTTCTGGGTCACGTCACGCAGCCAGTCTTGAAGTAAAAGAAATACAGTTTATGAGGAAAACTTCCAGGTCATATACCCGCCACCAGAGAAACGACAAGTCCTATGACAGAGGAATGGGGAACAACCCTCTAACCCGCCAATAGTGGAGACAATTACACTAATTCGATGTTTCGTGAAGGAGAGCGTACCGTATTAACTAACTTTGGAATTTATAGCAAGACATAAATAGAGTATCCTTACTCCTGGCTGGAGATAGAGTTCAAGAGGCGTGGTATGGACTCACTCCACGGTTCGTGAGAAGTGAATGATCGATGTCGTGCAACTCATTATTGTTTGCTTGTTTGCACGTCAGAACGTTATCATCGTATTAGCGGCTTCGGTTGCGTAGATGGTAGCATGCTGAGCTTCTATGCCCAAGATCGCGGGTTCAAACCCGGCCGAAGTCGTCGGATTTTTTAAGAGGGGTTACAATCCCTCAGTATTCCTTCCTTCGGAGGGGAAGTAAAGCCGACGGTCCCATGTTATAGATTTATTGCATGTAAAAGAACCTTCCACTAATCACACTTGTGTGAAGCTGAATTATGGGTTAGATTTGACTAACGCTCTTAGGTTCCAACGTTCGTCGCCAGGAGCCGACTGTGGTGGCATCTAGTTACCAAGTTTAGAACTAGTAGTCGTTGACGGTGATGTTTGGTAACAAAAGTAGGAACTACTTGAAAAATTGAATGTCTGCAGTCCTTACTTGAATTGAAAACAGATAACACACACTAATACAGCCATCACAATTAACACCGGTTATCAGACATATTCTACACACACCCAAAGTACACGGGGCTACATGACCGCGTTGTCTCAGCCCCTAAACTAAGGAACCAACCAACCAACCAACCAACCAACCAACCAACCAACCAACCAACCAACTCGCGATATTCTCAGAATAGTGGCGTCACTAGGCCTTTGTCACACACCTGGCCACACGGCCTCACAAGCTTGTACTGTACAGTAGGACTGGTACTTTTAATAGATTATTTCAGTTTTCGAATAATCGATTAATCGATTAATTGATTGTGCGTTCAATCGATTAATTGGTTGGTCGAATAATTTCTTATTTGTTTTGTCGATTAATCGATGTACTTCGCTCCTTTCACTGCGCTCTCACAGAAGCAAAACAAACATTTAATGAACTAAAATATACTGCATCATATACAGTAATTTAAAATAATACGCCTTCTTTGTGAAAACTAGGCTGAAACAATGTAAAATAAAAATGTTTCTGTCCTAAATATTGTAAACATTGAACAAGAATTAAAAATCTTTGCTGAATACTCTCCTTTTTTTACGAAACATTTCTCCATTTTATTGATGTTTGTCCTTCCATTGTCACTGACTCAAGGATACTTTGTATATTTAGTCCAAAAGAAAGTTTTTTAGCCTATTTTCAATTTTGAAAAAATAGGCTTATGAGATCACCTTTTGTCCGTGTGTGTGTGTGCGTGTGTGTGTGTGTGTGATTCGTGTGTGTGTGTCCCCCTAATAAAATCTAAACGGCAGGAGCGATTTCAATGAAACTCGGAAAGTTCATAGCACTATTCCCGGCGACCTCGACCGTGCCCTTCGAATTTTGTTACGACTCACCAATCCAACATGGCGGCTGTGCGAAATATTTCACCAGCATTCAATATCTCCGAAACTATTACCGATATTACCCTGACATTTTCTATGGTGATAGAGGGAACTGCTATAAGTTCACTTATGTGACTTTTGAAAACCTGGTAACTACAAAACCAACATGGAGGCCAAGCGAATTTGCGACTTTTAAATAGACGTTTCTCGTGATTTGACCAACCAAACGCAATGAAACTTGGTACAGTATATGTTTATACACATTGTAATGCACCGACATCTAACTTCGTTCAATTGTTTACATAATCACAAGATGGCGGATGTGCGAAATATTTCACCGGCATTCTATATCTCTGAAACTATTAGCGGTATCTCCCTAAAATTTTGTACGGAGGTAAAGGGCACTACTGGAAGTCCATCTATAAGACTTTCAAAACCGGTTAACTACAAAACGAACATGGCGGCCAAGCGAATTTGAAAATTTTAAATAGACCTTTCTCGCGATTTAATGTTCCAAGCGCACTGAAACCTGGTAAAGGAAATATATATACACATTGTAATCCACTGGTATCTAATTTAGTTCAATTGTTTACATAACCTCAAGATGGCGGCAGTGCGAATTTTAAAATTAAGATTTTATTTCTTGTGATGTAGTCATGCGATCGAAGTGAAAGTTTGAATAATGAACCTACGCAATAATTTTCCTTTAATGGTACATGACTCTATGGCCTATACATTTAAAATTCCAACATGGCGACCATCCGAAATATTTAGACGATACTGAATATCTACGAATCTATTTTAGCAATCAAACTGCATTTTTTAATGTTCATAGGGGCAATGAACTTAAGTTAACCTATAGGACTTTAAATAACCTGGTGATCACAAATCCAACATGGCGGTGACGCGAATTATAAATATTCACATGGTCGTTTCTCGCAATTTAACCATCCGAGTGCAGTGAAACTTGGTACAGTAAATCCTTATACAAATGTTAATCCACTGGCATCTAATTTATTTCAATTGTTTCCATAACCTCAAGATGGCAGCTGTGAAAAAATTTAAAATCTCCTTGTTTTTTCTTGTGTCCTAATTTTGCGATTGAAGTTTGAATGCTACACGTACACAATAATCTGCATGTAACAGTACATAACTCTAGGACCTACATATATAAAATGTAACATGGCGACCATCCGAGATATTTAGTCGGTTCTTAATATCTACGAATCTATTACAGCAATCAAACAGAAATTGTGTATGTTGATAGTGGCAATTAACATAAGTAGGATATATGAAAATAGGCTGTATAGTTCTTCACGGAACTACTTGTTAGATTTCTATTCATGATTCCGAAAATAAGCGTAACTCATCGTAAGTATTGGCCTCTCATTTAAAATCTCCTTATCGCGTGTCTTCTAATCAATTAATCAATTCTTCTGTTAGCCGATTAATCTATTATTCGGTTAGCCGATTAATCGAATGAATGGTCAGTCGATTAATCGTTTTCGATTAATTTCTAATTATTCAATTAATCGATTATGGACATCGTTTTTTGCCAGCTCCACTCTAGGTATATATGTGGTATATACGATAAGGCCGAGAATTGGAGCCTGAGGAAGGTAAGACATAATAGCTCTTCAAGTCTCCGTCAGAATACACTAGTTGTAGGAATATTTTGAACTCGGCTACCTACCTTACTACCTAAAAGTACGAACATATTCGAAAATTCATTCAATTAAGATCAGTTTTGGGCGATTTGATTGCTTTTGATCATCAAGTGATTTTTGAATAAAGATACTTGAATATGAGAAATATTACAATAAAACCTAAATGCAAAGGAAACAAAGCGATGGGCCATAACTTATGAGATACTAGCAGAGATGTGATACGTTAAATTTAAAAAATAAACAGAAAATTGACTGCTGAAAATTTTATTTAGCAACGGAGACTACATTTCCCCTATATCTGAAAGGAATCAGAGCTCCTACGACGCTCCACTTGCAGAGATATCCAGTAAGAGAATGAAAACTGACACAGCTATAACGGATGTTCTTGATCCTCTGACAAAGTATTTTCTTAATTGTGCGTAGTTATTGCTATTCTTGAGAGTACTATTTCGTGGATTGGTGCTAAAATGCCCAATGCCACATTTCATAGAGAATTTCATGTTCATACGGTCTGTAATAAAACATATTCACCACCACCGATAAGTAAAACTCTAATTAAAGTAAAGATAGCTTTGAAGCCACTTTTTAGTGTTGCCTTATTGACAATTATATTGTAACTTTCAGTTGGTCAACACAAAATAATTCCAATTACCGGTACTGGAATATGTGAAAAAACAAGATGTTCAGTAAAGAACATATAGCCTACTTTCTCCTAAATGCATGGGTATTGTTATAACTCTTTGTCCTGTTCAAGGAGTATGATTGAATGTTGGTTGTAGTAGCTTGTTGAAATACAACGTGCTATAGGGATATTAAACATGAATATGAGGTGCTCTTTGCTAGTGCTACCTCTGTACCAAATTTCGTTCAATTCGGTTTCACCGTGTTTGAATTGATAGGGGGAATCGATTTGCACACATACTTGGCCACCATCTGCAAACTATTGGGCTGATGTTCTTGCAGTTTGGTCAGAGTATGTTTCCCACATAAAGATATGGTGTTGAAAAATTTGGTAGAGACTAGATTATTAGGTTGGTCGTAATTACATTTTAGCTTTTAACATTTGTGTGGCCGCGATTACGTTTCCATCAAGATAGCGGTGATATAAAACATGACACTGAGGTGCCCTTTGCTAGTGCTACCTCTGTACCAAATTTCGTTCATTCGGTTCCACCGTGTTCGAATTAATAGGGGGAATCGATTTTCACACAAAGATGGCCGCCATCCGCAAACTATTAGGCTAATGACCTATTAGATTGGTCAAAGGATGCTCCCTCCATAAAGGTATGTTGTTGCAAAGTTTGGTAGAGATCGGATGGTTATGTTAGTCGTAATTTAACTTAAGCTTTGAACATTTGTGTGGCCACCATTACGTTTTTGTCAATATGGCGGCGATATAAAACATGACACTGAGATGTCCTTTGCTAGTGCTACCTCTGTACCAAATTTCGTTCCATTCGGTTTCACCGTGTATGAATTAATAGGGGGAATTGATTTTCACACAAAGATGGCCGCCATCCGCAAACTATTAGGCTAATGACCTACTCATTTGGTCAAAGGATGCTTCATCTATAAGGGTATGTTGTTGCAAAATTTGGTAGAGATCGGATGATTAGGTTAATCGTAATTTGATTTCAGCTTTAACATTTGTGTGGCCGCCATTACGTTTCCGTCAAGATGGCGGCGATATAAAACATGACACTGAGGTGGCTTTTGTTAGTACTACCTGTGTACCAAATTTCGTTCCATTCGGTTGCACCGTGTTCGAATTAATAGGGGGAATCGATTTTCACACAAAGATGGCCGCCATCCGCAAACTTTTACGCTGATGACCTATTAGATTGGTCAAAGAATGCTCCCTCCATAAAGGTATGTAGTTGCAAAATTTGGTAGAGATCGGATGATTAGGTTAATCGTAATTTGATTTAAGCTTTGAACATTCGTGTGGCCACCATTACGTTTCAGTCAAGATGGCGGCGATATAAAACATGACACTGAGGTGCCCTTTGCTAGTGCTACCTCTGTACCAAATTTCGTTCCATTCGGTTTCACCGTGTTTGAATTAATAGGGGGAATTGATTTTCACACAAAGATGGCCGCCATCCGCAAACTATTAGGCTAATGACCTATTCATTTGGTCAAAGGATGCTTCCTCTATAAGGGTATGTTGTTGCAAAATTTGGTACGGATCGGATGATTAGGTTAATCGTAATTTGATTTAAGCTTTGAACATTTGTGTGGCCGCCATTACGTTTCCGACAAGATGGCGGCGATATAAAACATGACACTGAGGTGCCTTTTGGTAGTACTACCTCTGAACCAAATTTCGTTCCATTCGGTTGCACCGTGTTCGAATTAATAGGGGGAATCGATTTTCACACAAAGATGGCCGCCATCCGCAAACTATTACGCTGATGACCTATTAGGTTGGTCACAGGATGCTCCCCCCATAAAGGTATGCTGTTGCAAAATTTGGTAGAGATCGGATGATTAGGTTAGTCGTAATTTGATTTAAGATTTGAACATTTGTGTGGCCGCCATTACGTTTCCGTCAAGATGGCGGCGATATAAAACATGACACTGAGGTAGCTTTTGTTAGTACTACCTGTGTACCAAATTTTTGTTCCATTCGGTTGCACCGTGTTCGAATTAATAGGGGGAATCGATTTTCACACAAAGATGGCCGCCATCCGCAAACTATTACGCTGATGACCTATTGGTTTGGTCAAAGGATGCTGCCCCCATAAAGGTATGTTGTTGCAAAATTTGGTAGAGATCGGATGATTAGGTTAGTCGTAATTAGATTTAAGCTTTGAACATTTGTGTGGCCGCCATTACGTTTCCGTCAAGATGGCGGCGATATAAAACATGACACTGAGGTGTCCTTTGCTAGTGCTACCTTTGTACCAAATTTCGTTCAATTCGCATTCACCGTGTTCGAATTGATAGGGGGGGGGACAGACATTCAGAGTACACACACTCACACACACACAGACACACACACACACAGACACACACACAGACTCACACACTCACATACACACACACAGACAGACACTTTTTTCGCCCTGTGTTGATCTCATAAGTCTACTTTCATTTTTTGCAAAAATCGAAAGTAGGCTAATAACCTGAAATAAATTACATGTGCATATACAGTAGAGTCCCACCAATCAGAACAACGCTAATCTGAAAAACCACCTAATCCGAACAAGGATTGGAAAAAAATCTACCAAATTTTGTTGATTTTTCAAACAGGAAAAAAAATAAAAGTTTAAGATTGAACTAGTTTTTCCAAGTAAAAACGTAAATTTATTATAATAGAAAAACATGAATTAAATGCTACAGGAGTAAAGAGTGAATCTGTAGGCTATATTATACACAAATACTAAAAAAACGGAAGGCCTAGACCTACTAACAATGTGCATAACATAGTTTGAATGCAATTGTTTTTTATGTAAAAGAAAATTCCGACTTTCACCAATCTGCTCGCGCTAGGTAGACGTCAACAGTGCTTATAAAAACATTACAGTACAGTGTAATTGGTTTTCGAGCCTTGAAGTCAATATGTTGTATTTGACGAAAATCTACCTAATCCGAATTTTCGCTAATCCGAACAGGATTCGGTCCCAATTAATTCGGATTAATGGGACTGTACTGTACAGTAGCCTATACATTGTTACGGACTAATGAAGATGAAGGAGGAGGAGAACGCACTGTACTGACTAACCTTGGAATCTAGAGCAAGAAATAAATAAAACATACTTACTCCTGGCCGGAGTTCGAGTAGCGTGGTATGGACTCACTTCACTTTACGTGAGATTCTTGTGAGATTCCATGCTCAAAAATTAACTTATAACTACTCATTTTTTTCTTGGATTAACTATTTTCACTATTATCATTGCAACTTAATCACAAAACGTTTTATTTTCACGTAAACATATGATTACAACTTAAATCATCCCAACCTCAAAATTGCAATCCTCAATGCACTAACACATGCAGCAATATCATTGATACTTCAAGCTGTTTTTTTCCAAGATTGTAACAGTTCTGGTTTTTTAGTCTTTTAGTGTATTTTTAGCGGATTTCCATTTACAAAACAGGTAGTTCCGTGAAGAACTAAAGCCTATTTCCGTATAACCTACTAATTTTAATTGCCAATATCAACATACAAAATTTCAGTTTGATTGCTGTAATAGATTCGTAGATATTGAGAACCGACTAAATATTGCGGATGGACGCCATGTTGGATTTTTATAGATGTAGGTCTTAGAGTTATGTACTGTTACATGAAGATTATTGTGTACGTGTAGTATTGTGCCCATGTAGACATTGGCACAAGTCGAACACCTAACCCTTTAATAAAAGATGATAGAGTATCTATAGAAATCATGGGTAACCAAGGAGATATTCCTTTAGAGAACAGACTTTTAAAACCAAGCCCAGCAATGCAGGTGGCTTATTAGAAACTCACAGGAAACACAAAGTCACATTAGTTTGACACATTTCATATTGAATGCCATTAAGAAAGCAATTAAAGGAGCGAGCAGCAGCAGAATTGGAGAGCCTAAATGAACCCTCGACATTCCGCAAGACAGCAATTCTAACATAAATGATTGCAGTCAAGTATGACATAAATGGGATAACTACTTTTTAATCGTAACGATAATGACAGCCCACACACGTTTGTTATCCATGGAGGCGAGGGTGCGTTTTCTCTGTTCCACAAGATACAAATAATGGTTGCAGGATTACATCCTGCACTGTGTATGGGACATAGCTTTGCCAGTGCGTAAAACCGCTGAGTAATCGTCTACACGTAGCGATTTTACCACTGCCCTACCTACACCTTTTGCTCTTTTGGCTTCCTTACAGTCTAGTGTGCGATAAGCATACATTTTTCGAGGCCAAACCTACGAATTCCGTCATAATGGAATCACCGCATTCATCTTTTAAAACACCAATTTCCTTCTTGTTTTTTATGGGTAGCTGAAACACGTTGTCAGCGCTATACGAAGAGGTGTCGAACCAGTCACTATGCTATCTCATGACGTCATAGGGGTTGCAGTGGCGAATGTGGTATATGAATGAGTCCGTATCCATATACAAAAGAGAGACGTCCTCAAAATGGCGTTTGGCAAACTCATAGTGGAATCGATACATGACCGATTTGGAAAAGTCTAAAATGACTTGGCCCAAGTAAATGGGCTTATCCATGGTCACGCTGGTACTACTCAATTCAATAGTAGCCAAATCCTCATCGATAATGTTGATCGATTTGAAATTTGGCTTGGCAATGTACCGCCGGGCACCCCTCTGCCCCTCCCAGACATTCTCCATGGACTTGCCATAGATGCAGTTGTTCATTAATTTAAAAAAATAATTTCAAACTGCTGTGTTGCCATTTGTCGGTGCTCTGTGTTGAGTTGCATGTATGGCTTGAGCCATGGATTTTGCACAAAAGAAATACCCCTGTGGATTTTCTTCACCACCAAGCCTTGGGCGAGGCATTGCACCAACATTTGGATATGTAGCACTTACCGATTTTTGTTGTAAAGTGTGCCCATGAGCTTTTCAATTTTCACTTTACTGTCAGGGGGAACCATTTGCTCAAGGCAGAATGGGAAATCGGCATGTTCATTATATAAGCATGAGGGATATTCAATATCCTCTTCTAGCACATATCCACGGTCTATTTCTTGACTAGCCATATTCACATCAAATTCTGACACTTGTTTGTCTGTCAGCCAAGCAAACTTCCCATAGGCCAAAGGCAGACTCATGGCGTAACCATACAAATTATTCACATCATAGTACATTAAGTATGATTCTGGTTTGACTGGTGAATAATCAGGCATGTAGACATTGTTCGCTTCGGCATGGCGCTGGTTAAGCGACACAAAGCCGCCACGAATGCCATTTTCAAAAAAATAGAACCATGTCTACATCAGTGAGTAAATCCAATTCCACTTGAGGGTATTTAAAAAGCGGCATCGAATGAGAGCCCAGGACTCGTATAATAGTGAGCTGGGTCAAGACCGTAAATGTGTTGACACAACTCACGGAATTTTTCAAACACATCGGTGAGCAGCAATACATCCAGTTTTAGGTAATGCAAAGCATATTCACCTAGCGGTTTGGTATCAAACACTCGCCAAACTTGACATGCATGTGCATAGTCTTCATCGGAAACGGTACTGCGTGTTAGTTTCGAGTAAAATTTCTCTTGTGGTGGGAGTTTTCTTTCTTTAACACGTCCCAGCTTTTGCAGAAATCATACGGGAATATACCTTTCCGAATGCACAATTGAAATTGCTCAGGATCATTAAAATGCATTCTAGTATTTTTTAATTCCTCCTCATTCAAGCCATTCACAAGACTGTCTAGCGAGGATGCTAGAATCCAAAAATCGAATGCTAAAGTCGCTCAACCTCCATGTCAGGGCTGTAAAACAATCATGGTTTCGGGGAATAACGGTAAACGAGCCCTTGTTGACATGACCCAATTCACGAATCAAAAACTGAATGTCTTAATTTGCCAGATTGTGGAAAAAGACGCTGATGAAACGAGGAGCTGGAAAGTTCAAATTGCATTTACTATGCGCAGCTCCACGAAACTCCCCCGTAACGTGCGAGTGGTCTCTGACTTTTTCCTCTCCACTTAAAATAGGCTTTTCGCAAATATGACATGTCGTGGCATGATCATACTGCTGCTGCTGTTCTGGAGATAGGCTCATGGGTACTGGGTGGTCCAGTAATTCCTGTACATCATGAGCTAACTTTACAAGTTCATCCAAAAACCAACTGGCACATTGTGGCCCCTCACGGTATTTGTAAACGGATTGTGTGGGGTCATAGGCACACACCACATTAAATCCTATGGCAAAAGGTTCATGTTTTTGAATGGGTGTGGTTGAGCTGATGGTGGGATCTGGTTCACATCCCGCCATGGGTGTGGTGAGTGCTTCGAAATCTGCATACACCACATAGGGAACAGTGTCACGCTTATGCATGTTGTTAAATTTCAACACAGCCTTGTCCCCTTGTGCCAATTTCAATCTCACCGCTTCCTGAGAAATACAATCTACCCTATGGCGTTCCAAAAGCGTAGGAGTGATAAAATATTGCAGACAACGATCACAAATGTGCTTCTTACCCTCATGTTTGGACATTTAACTGCTTAACAATCTACTCAAGCTTTTAATCAGGCAATAGTGATTCACCTCTCCATAAGACAGATATAAAAGATGAATGTGGTGTCGTTTCGGTTCTTTTGTAGCATAAAGAGGACCCACAATCTCATCACCATCAAGGCCATACACCATGAACGAAAAGTCATGGTTGTCTTGTTCAAACCTATGGATCTCGGTTAAGTCCATTGGGAACGACACTCGAGTTAAATTTAAAGTTTGTTTCAATTCATCAAACTTGGCCTTGTACTTTCCTGGTCTGTAACAATGCTGTTATACTGGCTGCAAATATCCAGCCACACACCACAGGAAGCAATCATTGTCATGATTCTTTATATTCACCACAGCCTTTTTCGATGCTATTGCTGGTGGTGTTTTAATATAGCTAGACCCAGCATTCAACGGGTTGAAATGACAAATGTTGATTTGTAGATGATGAATTTTGTTTAACGCTAAACCACTGGGTCCTTGTTGCAGTTTATCAAATTTTGATAGCAAGGCATTTATCACGCTGGATTGATACCACTCGTTCAGATTATCGGCTATCAAAAGCTCTTGCATTTTACTGCCAATATAAAATGGTTTTTTTATGCTCACCGTCCTTGTTTTTATATATGAAGTCGCACACGAGTTGTGTATTGACCTTTAAAGCCGTATGCAACCTTTGCACTGTACAAATTTGTTGTTTAAAAATTTCGAAACAAGATTCCATAAAGTCTTTTGGGATTAAACTCTCCCTAACATTCACTATGCGGCCAGAGCAAACACGCTTTTTAAAACAGGATTCAATGGGTTTCCAAGTTAAGCTATCGGTAGCAGTGGAAAAAGATATGATTTTTATAAAAGAAACAATCTCACCACAGTTTTCAGCCGTAGACTGCTCTGTAAACACTGGTCCCAAACACACAGCAGTGGTTGTAGTGGTCAAGCGTTTTCCAACACACTAAAAAGAAATAAAATAAACCACCATGAGTATATCCATTCCAAATAGCATTTATCATAAACAAAAAATAAATAAAATAAAATAAAAAACAGGTTTTTATATATAATTTTAAAAATCTTACCTGGATTTTGTAAAAAAAAATGCTTTTTCTGCCTTGTCTTGTAGGCTTCTGTGAAATGGTTTGCCTCTCTCTGTCTCTCTCTTTGACCACAACAGGTATGCGGATTATCTAAAACAAACAAAATAAAAACAATCCATCAATAAAATGGTAAACCAATAATCATTTAAACATTCATTAGCATTAAAATAAACTAAACAGTGTTAATCTAGCACTTACCTCAAGTATATAATGTATCCAATATAGTAACCAACTGGGGTTGAGCACACGAATGCAATCACTTTTATACACAGACGTCGCAGCCTATGTTTACACTGCAAAGCTTAAAACAGTAATGACTGACTGTGTGTCATAACATGATCAACACTCTAATACCCCCTGCCCTCCTCTCCTCGCCCAGCCCCTCGCCCTGTGTCCCTCTTATCACAGCTGTTAACATTACTCTTCCCCTGCAATTGGCTATGGCAATGGTAGCGGGAGGAGTTGTACTCGCTTACTGCATTATTTCTCTGACGTCGTTGCGATATTGTTCGACCTTCAACTCCCTTCTACGTCACTGTAATTTTCCATTGGCCTGTTGTTAGCTCTGGCTCACATTCCTGAAACGCGATAACATGTCACATCCTGTCACCCAGTCAGCCAAGCTTCAAGCAGGCCTCTCGAGCAGATATTCTGTTTTCCCGTTCTGGCTGCCAGTCAGACTTAGAAAAACAAGTTCTGTTGTTGTCGACTATTTTTATTCGCCTGATACTATTATGAATTTTATCTGGTTACTGGTCAGTGTTTACTAACCTGTTTTAAAGATCACCATGAGGGATTTTCGAAAATATTCACCTTCATTCGTTCGTCATAGGAAAATATCGGAAAGCGACCCCTCGTTTGGCCATACATCGCCCCCTCGAAATAGCTATTTCCTGTATTCACCATGACCCGTCATAGCCTCGTTGTAACACACGCCCAGCGATACCGGCTCTCAGTCTACACACTTTATTTAAAAATAAAAAATAAAAAAAAGCTTCAACATGCCTAGTTTTTTTCCGAGAGACATGAAATTTATAGTGCCGGTAGAGAGAGTAAATAGCAACCATTCATCACAAACAAACTTTTTTCGTCAAGTTCACCGTTTCCAAAATAGTCAGCATTTTCAAAATTCATTTTCTTTTGGCATACACCCTTGAAACTTGCTGCCCACCTAGAGGACATACCCACCTTTCATTCACGTCAAACAAACTTTTTCACAACATTCACCATTTCCAAAATAATCACAAACACAAAACCAAGAATTTTCAAAAAAAATAAATTAAAATATCAACACACATGCTTAGCCAAGAGCATGTAATCCCAACGCCAACAATACCTCATTCGTTAAAATCCAACCATTCATTCGCCAATGTTCGCGAGAAAGTAGGCTATCATTTTATTTCCTCCTACACCCTTAAAACTTGCTACCCACCTAGAGGGCATACCCACCTTTCATTAACGTCAAACAAACTGTTTTCTAAAATTCTCCATTTCCAAAATAGCGCCAATCCAAAACCAAAAATTTTCAAAAACATTTTTAAAATACCAACACACATGCTTAGCAAAGAGGTCGTCATCCAAACGCCAACAATACCTCGTTCGTTAAAATCCGACTATGCGTTCGGGAGATATCAGCAAAGTTCGTAGAAAAGTCGGCTGTGTAGCAGAACCGACCAGTCAGAACTACTAAATTTTTTGTCCTAGAGACATGAAATTTATTTTGGGGGTAGAGGGGGTAGGTGCCTTTCATTTATGTCCAACAATCGTTTTTGTATATTTCCTAGTTTCCAAAATAGTAGATTTTCAAAATTCGAGTGTTTTCAAAAAAATTATAAAAAATAAAAAAGTTTTATTATAGAAAATAAAGGTCATAAAGACCGTTCGTGTGAGCCATGGCTCAACATTCTATCATGTTTGGTTTTCAAACTATCACCTACTTTCGAAAACAAACATTTTCAATTTGTTAAAAAAATATCATACAGGGTCCATAGCAAAGAGGATGTCAGCTAGAGTCGAACGACACCTCATTTGTTAAAATCCGACCATGGGTTGGCCAGATATTAATTATTAAATATGACCGCCCGAGCAACGCCGAGTGGCTTAGAACTGTCACTATGCCCCTACTGTTGTATAATATCTGCAGGAAGTGGGGATTCAAACCCTGGACTGGCCAGCTCGTAGTCCTGACTTAAACCCCATCGAACATGTACGAGATATGCTTGGAAAGAACGTCAGACAGTGTGACCCCACCACCTTGGCACAACTGAGAACATTGCTGCTGGAGGAATGGGATCGCATCCCGGCAAATGTAATTCGACGAGTTGTGAACAGTATGCCTGAGCGTTTACAAGCTGTCATAGACGCTAAGGGTGAAAACGCTTGTTTTTAGTGACCAGTGTTGTTGTGCAGTGCAAACATTAACACTGTTTTGTTTGGAAAAAAAAAATCAGCCCAAAAGAACATTAATAAAAAGTAGAAAATTGTAAGATTTGCAAAAATATGTAACGAAAATTGTGAGTTAAAGCGTTTTGTAAAACAGGTTTCAGTATTTTCTGTAGCCAACCATCTATAATTTACATGAATAATGCAAATATTGGAAAGCCGATACATATTAGTGGAATAAATTAAGACATTACATAAAATAATAGCCCGTCTTCAAGCAAAAATGTTCAAGGCAAAACGACATACGTACCGTAATAGAGGTAACACTTCAGGAGTGATGAACCAAGTAGAATACTTAAATTAGCCTAAATACCTTGTGTAATGATGAATAATAATTGTGGAAATGATGTCCTAATAGATGTTTTCTGCTTCGCTGTCTCTAACCCACCCGCTATCCCCTTTACAATACGACTTATATACTGTAGGGAAATTTCAGATTAATTCTGTACAACGTATCACTCTTTTCCTTTTCACTTTCACTTTGATAATATATCATTTTCATACCATATTTCATCTTTTGTCAATTGTAACTACTAACCTTGATCACTTCTGCACCGGATATATGTGCTTAATCACTTAAATATGTGTTTTTATTTATTGTATACTAGCTGAAGTACTTCAGCTTCGCTACGCGTCATACATAAATTAAAATGTGAAGGTGACACTTAAAACAAGGGATAGGCGAGTGCTGTGCAGAGGGAGATTAAGGATGGAACATATTGTCCAACTACACTGCTCGGCGTTGACCGTGTTTTATAGCACAAATTTAGGTTTTACTCGCTAACCGTTGGAGATACATTCCGGATAGAAACTGTAATTTTAAACCTCGTATATGCCATCAAAAGTTTGCTATTTCTTAGCGTTCTCTTTTTATTTGAAATGGAAATATGAAAGTTTGAAACCAAAGGGTGTAGTGACGTCACTAAAATGGTCGCCATCTTCAAATAGTGCAAAGTATTGAAATCAAAAGTAACCTATATGTTAACCAGGTAAATCAGCTACATCCATGTAAAATTCATGTAAATCGGACCAGTGGTACTTGCGTGATTGAGTAATACACAGACACACACCATCTCATCTTCAGCCTCGCTTCGCTCGCGTCATAGTCGTGTCATATTGTTATTCAATGAAATGCAGCTTTAACCCCGTCAACACCCCTTTAGAACCTGAATATCCAAAAATCCCTCCTTAGTAGACACACAACAAACATATCCCCAAAATATCATTCTTCTATCTTTAATAGTTTTGGTTGGTCGATGAGAGTGAACATCCAAAAATCCTTCCTTAGTGGACGTTTTTCTTCCAGAATTTCACCCCTCCCCTTAGGCCCCTTAAATTGGATTTATGAAAAAACGGTCGAACACCTATTTATTTTATTTATTTATTTATTTTTTAGCTGATTGATTTCCTCCGAGTTTCAAACTCCTCGCCTATGTCGTTAAAGAGATACACGCTCCGTTAGGAATCTTTCAACCCCCACTTTTCATCCCTTTCACCTCATAATATACACTACATCGAAGAACCATTATACATGTGTCGGCTTATTTTTAATGATTAGTATATATGCCAAGTATCGCATCCACAAATGAAACCACTCGTGAGATATTGTTATTCAATGAAATGCACGTTTACCCCCTTAACACCTATTTAGAACCTGAATATTCAAAACTCTTTCCTTAGTGGACGTTTTCGACATATATCGAACATATCCCCAAAATGTCATGTTTCTAACTTCAATAATTTTGGCTGGACGATGATGAGTGAGTCAGTCAGGACATTTTCTTTCATTTATTTTTGATAATTTCACCCCTCCCCATGAACCCCTTAAATTAGATTTATGAAACAAATGGTCGAACACCTATTTACTTATTTAAAGCTGTTTCCCCCCTGAATTTGATGGGTAAGTGTGTCAATCGTTTAGGACACTTTATTTCGTCCCCCCCCCCCCCAGAATTTCACCCCTCTCCGAGGGCTCCTTAAATTGGATTTATGAAAACAAAAACCGGTCGAACACCTATTTACTTGTATTTTAAGCTGTTTTTTTCCGCCGAATTTCAAACTTCTCGCCTATGTCGTTTCAGAGATACACGCTCCGTTAAGAATCCCTCAACCCCCAATTTTCACCCCTTTCACCTCATAATATACACCACATCGATAAACCCGTAGACATATGTCTGATTATTTTTAATGATTAATTTATATACCGCATATCACATCCCCAAAGAAACAACTCATGAGATATCGTTATTCAATGAAATGCACGTTTAGCCCCTTAACACCTCTTTAAAACCCGAATAAACAAAAATCATTCCTTAGTTGACGTTTTCGACATACAGCGAACATATTCCCAAAATTTCATGTTTCCAACTTTAATAGTTTTCGCTGGGCGTGATGAGTGAGTGAGTCAGACAGGACATTTCCTTTCAATTATTTTTACCAGAATTTCACCCCTCCCCATGGGCCCCTTAAATTGGATTGATGAAAAAACGCTTGAACACCTATTAACTTATTTTTTGAGCTGTCTTTTTCCCCTAAGTTTGATGAGTGAGTGAGTTAGTCAGTCAGTTAGGACACTTTCTCTCCTTTTTCCCCCCAGAATTTCACCCCACCCCATTGGCCCCTTAAATTAATTTATGAAAAAACGGTCAAACACCGATTTACTTACTTTTTAAGCTGATTTTTTTCGCTGAATTTAAAATTTCTCGCCTATGTTATTTAAGAGATAGGCCTACACGCTCCGTTAGGAATCCTTCAACCCCCACTTTTCACCCCATTCACCTCATAATAATACACCACATCGAAAAACCCTTAGACACATGTCTGCTTATTTTTAATGAATAGTTTAAATGCCGAGTATCACATCCACAAATGAAACCACTCGTGAGATATTGTTATTCAATGAAATGCAGGTATAACCCCCTTAAGACCCCTTTAGAACCTGAATATCCAAAAATCCTCCCTTAGTGTCAGTCAATCAGTTAGGACAATTTCTTTCCTGTTTTTTCGCCCCCCCCCCCCCGAATTTTACCCCTCCCCATGGGCCCCTTAAATTGGATTCATGAAAAAACGGTCAAACACATATTTACTTATTTTTTATGCTGAATATTTCCCGCTGAGTTTCAAACTCCTCGCCTATGTCGTTTAAGAGATACACGCTCCGTTAGGAATCTTTCAATCCCCACTTTTCACCCCCTTTCACCTCATAATATACACCACATCGAAAAACCCTCAGACACGTGACTTCTTACTTTCTAGCCTACTTTCGATTTTTGCAAAAAAAGAAAGTAGACTTATGAGATCACTACAGGGCGAAAAAAAGTGTGTCTGTCTGTGTGTGTGTATGTGTGTGAGTCTGTGTGTGTGTGTGTGTGTGTGAGTGTGTGGACTCTGAATGTCTGTCCCCCTATCAATTCGAACACGGTGAGCGCAAATTGAACGAAATTTGGTACAAAGGTAGCACTAGCAAAGGACACGTCAGTGTCATGTTTTATATCGCCGCCATCTTGACGGAAACGTAATGGCGGCCACACAAATGTTCAAAGCTTAAATCAAATTACGACTAACGTAATCATCCGATCTCTACCAAATTTTGCAACAACATACCTTTATGGGGGAAGCATCCTTTGACCAAACTAATAGGTCATCAGCCTAATAGTTTGCGGATGGCGGCCATCTTTGAGTGAAAATCGATTGCCCCTATTAATTCGAACACGGTGAAACCGAATGGAACGAAATTTGGTACAGAGGTAGTACTAGCAAAGGGCACCCCAGTGTCATGTTTTATATCGCCGTCATCTTGACGGAAACGTAATGGCGGCCACACAAATGTTCAAAGCTTAAATCAAATTACGACTAACCTAATCATCCGATCTCTACCAAATTTTGCAACAACATACCTTTATAGAGGAAGCATCCTTTGACCAAATAACTAGGTCATTAGCCTAATAGTTTGCGGATGGCGGCCATCTTTGTGTGAAAATTAATTCCCCCTATTAATTCAAACACGGTGAAACCAAATGGAACGAAATTTGGTACAGAGGTAGCACTAGCAAAGGGCACCTCAGCGTCATGTTTTATATCACCGCCATCTTGACGGAAACGTAATGGCGGCCACCCAAATGTTCAAAGCTTAAATCAAATTACGACTAACCTAATCATCCGATCTCTACCAAATTTTGCAACAACATACCTTTATGGAGGAAACATCCTTTGACACATATAATAGGTCATTAGCCTAATAGTTTGCGGATGGCGGCCATCTTTGTGTCAAAATCGATTACCCCTATTAATTCGGACACGGTGAAACCAAATGGAATGAAATTTGGTTCAGAGGTAGCACTAGCAAAGGGCACCTCAGTGTCATGTTTTATATCGCCGCCATCATGACGGAAACGTAATGGCGGCCACACAAATATTCAAAGCTTAAATCAAATTACGATTAACCTAATCATCCGATCTCTACCAAATTTTGCATCAACATACCATTATGGAGGGAGCATCCTTTGACCAAACTAATAGGTCATTAGCCTAATATTTTGCGGATGGCGGCCATCTTTGTGTGAAAATCGATTCCCGCTATTAATTCGAACACGGTGAAACCGAATGGAACGAAATTTGGTACAGAGGTAGCACTAGGAAAGGCCACCTCAGTGTCATGTTTTATATCACCGCCATCGTGACGGAAACGTAATCGCGGCCACCCAAATGTTAAAGGCTAAAATGTAATTACGACCAACCTAATAATCTAATCTCTACCAAATTTTGCAACAACAAATCTTTATGTGGGAAGCATATTCTGACCAAACTGATAGATCATCAGCCCAATAGTTTGCAGATGGTGGCCAAGTATGTGTGCAAATCGATTCCCCCTATCAATTCAAACACGGTGAAACCGAATTGAACGAAATTTGGTACAGAGGTAGCACTAGCAAAAGGCACCTCAGTGTCATGTTTTATATCGCCGCCATCTTGACGGAAACGGAATGACGGCCACCCAAATGTTAAAAGCTTAAATCAAATTTCGACCATCATAATAATTTTATCTCTACCGGATTTTGCAACAACATGCCTTTTTGTGGAAAGCATCTTATGACTGACTACAAGGTGATCAGCCCAATAGTTTGCAAATAGCGGCCATGTATGTGTGCAAATCCATTCCCCAGATCAATTCAAACACGGTGAAACTGAATTGAATGAATTTTTTTACAGAGGAAGCAATAGCAAAGGGAACCTCATATTCATGTTTAATATCCCTATAGCAAGTTGTATTTCAACAAGCTACTACAACCAACATTCAATTATACTCCTTGAAAAGGACAAAGAGTTATAACAATACCCATGCATTTAGGAGAAAGTAGGCTATATGTTCTTTACTGAACATCTTGTTAATGATGAGTTTATATGCCGTGTATTACACCCCCCAGTGAAACCAATCGGGAGATATTGTTATTAAATGAAATGCAGGTTTAACCCCCTTTAGAACCTGAATATCCGAAAATCCTCCCTTAGTAGACGGTTTTGATATACAATGAACATATCCCCAAACTATCATGTTTCTAACTTCAATAATTTTGGCTGGGCGATGAGTGAGTGAGTGAGTCAGGACATTTTCTTTCAATTTTCTTTTTTCAGAATTTCACCCCTCCCCATGAACCCCTTAAATTTGATTTATGACAAAAACTGTCGAACAGCTATTTACTTACTTTAAAGCAGTTTCCCCCCCCCTGAGGTTGATGAGTGAGTCAGTCAGTCAATCAGTTAGGACACTTTCTTTCCTGTTCCCCCCCCCCCCCAGAATTTCTTTCAATCTCCACTTTTCACCCCTTTCACCTCATATTATACACCGCATCGAAAAACCCTCAGACACGCGTCTTCTTATTTTTAATGATGAGTTTATATGCCGAGTATCACATCCCCCAATGAAACCAATCGGGAGATATTGCTATTCAATGAAATGCAGGTCTACCCCCTTAACACCCCTTTAGAACCTGAATATCCAAAAATCCTCTCTTAGTGGGCATTTGCGGCCCTTGAGGAAGCTGCATACCAAATTTCATTCCAATCCGTTCGGTGGTTTCTGAGATTTCGTGATGAATGAATGAGTGAGTGAGTGAGTGATATTTGACAAATATATAGTAGACTAGCTGAAGTACCCGTGCTTCGCTACGCGTCATAAATAAAATAAAATGTGAAGGTGACAGTTAAAACAGGGGATAGGCGAGGTGCTGCGCAGAGGGAGATTAAGGATGGAACATTTTGTCCAACTACACTGCTCGGCGTTGACCGTGTTTTATAGCACAAATTTAGGTTTTACTCGCTAACGGTTGGAGATATCTTTCGGATAGAAAAAATTCCTCTCGGCACGCCGGAAGGCGGAGGTAGATTTCACCGGGCAAACTAGGGGATAGGCTATAATAGGCAAAATATGCAGGTTTTCGTAGGAGGATCAGACCTCATTTATTGCGAGAAAGTATTTTACAATTGGAGGTTAGTTAACATTTTTTCGTCTTTCTATGCATACTTTTAACATTTTACTGTCTTATGGGGATGGTAACCTTCTTGTCATTTGGGGTTAATTTTTATACTTGTGATCACACTGTCCTTATGCAAGGTTTGGAACTAATGTGTAACTATCTAACAGTCTGTTACTACTTTACGCAAAATTTTATCTCCCGCAGAGATGTTGGTTGGTTCCTCAGTTTAGGGGCTGCGACAAGGTGGTCATGTAATCCCGTGTACATTGGGTGTGTGTAGAATCTGTCTGATAAACGGTGTTATTTGTGATGACTGTATTAGTCTGTAATTCAGGTAAGGTCTGCAGACGGTCAATTTTAAGTAGTAGTACCTAATTTTGTACCAAATACTAACGTCAACGACACCTAGCTGTGAACTTGGCTGCTAGATGCCACCGCAACCAGCAACTTGCAACGAACGTTGTAACTTCCCCTCCGAATGAAAGCATGCTGACGGATTTTTAGCGCTCTTAGAAAATCTGGCGACTTTGGCCGGCTTTGAACCAGCACCTTGGACATAGAAGTTCAGCATGCTACCAGTTAACCGCTTCCCTCATAGTCAGATGGAACAAGAAGTTCCGTGACGAACTAAAGAGACTACTTTTCTTAAAATTAAGATTCATGCCATAGATTAATCTACAGTATATGAACCTATCTAGAATAATGACGAAATCAAGTGGGTAATATCGAAATGTCTTAATTAGTTCGAAATAAGGTATACTAGGCATAATATAGCCTAATAGAGGAATACAGTTGGCAGCTCTGGTGACTGAATATATTCTTACTTCCATCTCCAAAGGTACAGAATACAAAATGTGGTTGAAGTCCAAAGGACGTTACATGGATTTAGACATTTGATCTATTAGTACACGTAAAAGCATGTTGGCAACAATGTCATGCGAGTTCTGGTCAGAAATAATCTGAAATATTATATATTTTTGTGCCAATTTTGGATGAAATCCATTTGTTGGTATAGAAGTTACATGTATTTAAAAATTGGTCCTATCAGCAGGCATAGAATCATGTTGGTAGAACTGACGTATATAAGTTACTCCAAATTAATGTAAAATGTCGGGTAATTTACGTGTGCATAGTTTAAAGCTGTCGGCTTGCATACTTTCTGATATATTTGGATACAAAATAGAGAGCAATTATTAACAGTTGGCAGCCCTGGTGGCTCTTAAGAATACACTCAGTCATATATGTTTATGTGCACATATTACATACAAAATTTGGTTGAAATCCAATTGATAGTGTAGAAGTTATATGCATTTTAAAATTGGACTTATCGGAAGGCTTAAAATTATTTTCGCGACGCTGTCATGTATGGCCACCTGGAAATTAAACTGAAATAGTATTATCTGCATGTGTGCCAATTTTAGAATAGCTCCCATGTATACCTTCCAAGATATCCAACATGGAGCTGAAATTTCTAGTGCGTTTTTATAGCAGTTGGTAGCACTGGCATCTTTTTCAAATATGGGCCTGAGATATTCCGGTATACATCTTTACTCATACTAAATTTGGTTTCGATTGCTGCAGCCGTTTAGGAGTTGATAGGTGGGGGTGGGGGGGGGGGGGGGGGGGGACACACACACACACACAGCCAGACAGACAGAAGGACAGACAGACAGACAGAAGGACAGACCCATTTTCCCGGATATATCTTACAATTCTACTTTTTCCTCATTTTTAGCCTACTTTTCACATTTTGCAAAAATGAGGAAAAAGTAGACTTATGAGATCGGGCAAATGTGTGTCTGTCTGTCTGTCTGTCTGTCCTTCTGTCTGTCTGTCTGTCTGGCTGTGTGTGTGTCCCCCCCTATCAACTCCTAAACGGCTGCTGAAATCAAAACCAAATTTAGTATGAGTAAAGATGTGCACCGGAATAGCTCACGTCCATACTTGAAAATGATGTCAGTGCTACCAACTGCTGAAAAAACGCACTAGAAATTTGAGCTCCATGTTGGATAACTTGCAAGGTATGCATGGGAGCTATTCCAAAATTGGCACACATGCAGATAATACTATTTCAGTTTAATTTCCAGGAGGCCAACAATGACAGTGTTGCCAAAATAATTTTAAGCCTTCTGATAGGTCCAATGTTTAAATGCATATAACTTCTACACTATCAATTGGATTTCAACCAAATTTTGTATGTAACATCTGTACATAAACATATATGAATGAGCATATTCTTAAGAGCCAACAGGGCTACCAACTGTTAATAATTGCTCTCTCTATTTTTTTTATCCAAATACCAATATATCAGAAAGTATGCAAGCCAACAGCTTTACACTATGCACACGTATATTCTGACATTTTAGATTAATTTGGAGTAACTTATATACGTCAGTTCTACCAACATGATTATAAGCCTGCTGATAGTACCAATTTTTAAATACATGTCTATACTATCAGTTGGATTTCAACCAAATTTCGTATGAGCTATGTGTACCATAACAGATATGACTATAAGTATTGTTAAGAGCAATCAGGGCTGCCAACTATTAATAAATGCTGTCTATATTGTTTTTACCCTAATATCAATATACCAGAAAGTATGCAAGCCAACAGCTCTATACTTTGCACACGTATAGCATCTGACATTCTAGATTAATTTGGAGTAATTAATACAAGGCAGTGCTGCCAACATGATTCTATGCCTGCTGATATGTCCAATTTTAAAATACATGTAATTTCTATACTAACAAATGGATTTCATCCATAATTGGCACAACAAGATATCATAATATTTCAGATTATTTCTGACCAGCACACGCATGGTATTGTTGGCAACATGCTTTTACGCGTGCTGATAGATCCAGTGTCTAACTGCATGTAACGTCCATTGGACTTCAACCAAATTTTGTATTCTGTACCTTAAGAGATTGAACTAAGAATATATTCAGTTACCAAGGCTGCCAACTGTAGTGCTCTATTAGGCTTCATCATACCAGGTATATTTTGAACTAAATAGATATTTCGATATTACCAACTTAATTTTGTCGTTATTCTAGATAGGTTCATATACTGTAGAATAATCATTGGCATGAAAAGTAGGCTGTATAGTTCTTCACGGAACTTCTTGTTGAAAAGTGTGAAAAGTAGACTGAAAATGAATGTGATCTCGTCAATGGCGTTGTCTTGGCAACCTCTGAGAGATCATCCCTTATCAATTTAAAAGCGTTGTTATGATAACCTCTGATGGCACTTGGCATTTAAAAAACATCTGAAATCATTTTTCTCATCCCTTGGCGTAATGGTGGGTCATATAAAAAATTCTTTCAGACAAAAGTTTTAGGTAATTATTAGGGGAATATTTTCCATTTTGTACGGTTTTGATATTGTGCCTATTAAGAGAGATATGATTAATGTTTCCCGAAAAACCCACTTTTTTCCACCCCTTTGGTCAATGGTTGGTGCTATCAAAAAACTTATTTGACATAAATTGTTGGCACTTATCCGACACATATTATGAACTTTGAATGGATTCGATATTTCACGTATTAAGAGAGTTATAGCGAAATTTCACTTTTCGAAAAAAGCCCCCCATTTTCACCCCCTTCGACCGATTTTGCCCATTAACGAACTCGACCGAGATTTTATAGGGATACATATTATGTAAAAAATTCAAAGTGATTGGTGCAAAATTACGGCAGTTATCGTGTCCACAAGAAACTGATATATATATATACAAGCTGACCCGGCAGACGTTATCCTGCCAATGAAAGAAAGTGTTGTAACTTTGTTTCTTGAAGTGCTTTTGGATACACAATATTTTTTTTTTCAATTTATGTTAACTGCCTCTAAACTATCGTGAATTGAATTAACTAATTTAGAAACATTCGTTGGAGCGTGCACAAAAACTCTCCAAAGTTTCGTCGCAAACGGATAAATGGCATTTAACGCATACGGGGTTAGGTTTAAGTGATTTGTGCGCTGTCACTAATTTGTTGAATCTACTCGTGCTCTACCAACTGTGAAATGGATTTACAAAGTTAGAAAGCTTCACGTAAGTGTAAACAATAACTCATCAATGTTTCATCACAATCGATCAATAGTGTATGAACTCATACAGGATTTTGTTGGAACGCTTCGCGCGTCGTTACTCATTTGTTACATCTACTCGTGCGCTACCAATATTGTAAAATGGATTTACCAAGTTGAACACCTTCCCTGGCGTGTACACAACAACTCATCAAAGTTTCATCGAAATCGGATGAATGACATATGAACGCATAAGTGATTTTCTTTAAACGATTCGCGTGCCGTCACTCATTTGTTGAATCTACTCATGCGTTACCTATTGTAAAATAGATTTACTAAGCCTGAAACCTTCTCTGGCGTGCACTCAATGATTCACCAAGGTTTGATCGCAATCGGATGAATGATATGTGACCGCATACGGGACATTGAGGAAACGATTCGCGCGCCGTCGCTCATTTGTTGAATCTACTCGTGCGCTACTTACAAAAAACTGGATTTACTAAGACAGAAACATTTCCTGGAGTTTACACAACAATTCACCAAAGTTTCATCGCAATCTGATAAATGGTATATGGCCGCATACGGTACTTCACTGAAATGATTCGCGTGCTGTCACACATTTGTTGAATCTACTCGTGCGCTACCTATTGTAAAATTGATGTATTAAGCCAGAAACCTTCCGTAGGGTGTACACAACATCTCACCCAAGTTTCATCGTAATCGGTCGAATGGTATTTGAACGCTTACGGGACCATATTGAAACGCTTCGTGCGTCGTCGCTCATTTGTTGAATCTACTCGTGCGAAACCTCATGTGAAATGGATTTACTAAGTTAGAAACCCTCACGTAAGTGTACACAACATCTCACCCAAGTTTCATTGCAATCGGATGAATGGTATATGAACGCATACGGGACTTTGATTAAAAGTTCGCGCGTCGTTGCTCATTTGTTGAAACTACTCGTGAGCTACCTACTGTAAAATGGACTTACTAAGTTAGAAACCCTCTCTTAAGTGTACACAACATCTCACCCAAGTTTCATCGCTATCGGATGAATGGTATTTGAACGCATACGGGACTTCGTTGAAACGCTTCGCACGTCGCCGCTCATTTGTTGAATCTACTCGTGTGCAACCTCCTGTGGTATGGATTACTAAGTTAGAAGCCTTCACTTAAGTGTACACAACTACTCATCAAAGTTTCATCTCAATCTATGAATGGAATATAAACTTATACGGGATTTTGTTGAAACGCTTCGCGCGTCGTCACTCATTTGTTGAATCTAGTTGTACGCTACCTAATGTGAAATTGATTTACTAAGCCAGAAGCCTTCCCTGGAGTGTATACAACATCTCACCCAAATTTCATCGCTATCGGACGAATGGTATTTGAACGCATACGGGACCTTTTTGAAACGCTTCGCGCGTCGTCGCTCGTTTGTTGAATCTATTCGTGCGCTATCTATTGTAAAATGGATTTACTAAGCCAAACACCTTCCCTGGAGCTCACTCAACATATCACCCAAGTTTCATGGCAATCAGATGAATGGTATATGAACGCATACGGGACTTTGAAACGCTCTAACGTGCAGAGACAAACAGTAGAATTCGACATCACTGCCACCTTTGGTATAAAACACAAATTTTCGCCACGGGCGGAGTGTATATAATGGCGGTAGTTGCACAGGTTGCGACCAGGTGGCTCTAACGTGCAGAGACAAACCGTCCAAAGACATCAGCTTTCACGAAGGCCAAGGCTAGTGGTTTCCATGACGACTGTTTTTGACTGTATATTGTGGTTCTAAAATTGTGTGTAAATTGTGGTTCTAAAATTGTATTCATTCCACCTACCGGGTCAGATTGTGAATCTAAACCATACATGGACCCACCCTAATATACATACCAAATTCCATCAAAATCGGTTCAGTCGTTTAGGAGGAGTTCAGTCACATACACACGTGTCGAAGAATTATATATATAAAGATATATAGATAGATAGATACATATATACATAAATTATATATATACTTTTGAACTGACGGTGGGTTTGGGGTCTGGGGGATGTGAAACGCGAAGATATGTCGAAATTTTCCGGAATTCGAAACATGGTACCCATTGCAATAGTTAGCTTTCTAATGAAATCTACCTAAATGTAATTTTAAACCTCGTATATGCCATCAAAAGTTTGCTATTTCTTAGCGTTCTCTTTTTATTTGAAATGGAAATATGAATGTTTTAAACCAAAGGTGTAGTGACGTCACTAAAATGGTCGCCATCCTTAAATAGTGCAAAGTATTGAAAACAAAAGTAACCTATATGTTAACCAGGTAAATCAGCTACTTCCATGTAAAATTCATGTAAATCGGACCAGTGGTACTTGAGTGATTGAGTAATACACAGACACACACCATCTCATTTTTAGCCTCGCTTCGCTCGCGTCATAGTCTTGTCATATTGTTATTCAATGAAATGCTGGTTTAACCCCGTTAACACCCCTTTAGAACCTGAATATACAAAAATCCCTCCTTAGTAGACGTTTTCGACACACAACAAACATATCCCCAAAATATCATTCTGCTAATAATAATAATAATAATATCGTATGGCCTCGGGTGCCTGGTGCAAGCTTTGCTATTTGACACCCAGAGGGTAGCTTGCATGTCGAATTTCGTATTTCCTTGACTATGAAAGTCAAGGAGGTTAGATGTTAGATTTCTAATCTCCTTGAACACAATAGCGCTTTCTAGTAGAGAAATGAGGAACTTTGTGCTGGCGGAAACTCCCGAGATTAATTTTGCCATTATGAACTCGGCCTACTGAATTCAAATGGGTTCTTTGACATGCCAACATCGTATGACATGCGTATCGTATTTTTGCCGCCTTTCAAAAATCACTTACCACGGTCAGGGGCGAACCTGTAATCTTGGGGTTAGTAGACCGGCACGCTATCCACTCACCCACCGTGGCAAGCTATCATTCTGCTAACATTAATAGTTTGGGTTGGTCGATGAGAGTCAACATACAAAAATCCTTCCTTAGTGGACGCTTTTCTTCCAGAATTTCACCCCTCCCCATAGGCCCCTTAAATTGGATTTATGAAAAAAAAACGGTCGAACACCTATTTATTTTAATTATTTATTTATTTATTTATTTATTTATTTATTTTCAAGCTGATTGAAACTCGGAGAAAATCAAACACCTCGCCTATGTCGTTTAAGAGATACACGCTCCGTTAGGAATCTTTCAACCCCCACTTTTCATCCCTTTCACCTCATAATATACACTACATCGAAAAACCATTAGACATGTGTCAGCTTATTTTTAATGATTAGTATATATGCCAAGTATCACATCCCCAAATGAAACCACTCGTGAGATATTGTTATTCAATGAAATGCACGTTTACCCCCTTAACACCTATTTAGAACCTGAATATTCAAAACTCTTTCCTTAGTGGACGTTTTCGACATATATCGAACATATCCCCAAAATTTCATGTTTCTAACTTCAATAATTTTGGCTTGGCGATGATGAGTGGGTGATTGAGTCAGGACATTTTCTTTCATTTATTTTTGATGATTTCACCCCTCCCCATGAACCCCTTAAATTGGATTTATGAAACAAACGGTCGAACACCTATTTACTTATTCAAAGCTGTTTTCGCCCTGAGTTTGATGACTGAGTAAGTGAGTCAATCAGTTAGGACACTTTCTTTCCTGTTTTCTTCCCCCAGAAATTCACCCCTCTCCAAGGGCCCCTTAAATTGGATTTATGAAAAAACGGTCGATCACCTATTTACCTTATTTTAAGCTGTTTTTCCCGCCGAATTTCAAACTTCTCGCCTATGTCGTTTAAGAGATACACGCTCCGTTAAGAATCCCTCAACCCCCATTTTCACCCCTTTCACCTCATAATATACACCACATCGATAAACCCTTAGATATATGTCTGATTATTTTTAATGATTAGTTTACCGAATATCACATCCCCATAGAAACAATTCATGAGATATAGTTATTTGATGAAATGCACGTTTACCCCCTTAACATCTCTTTAAAACCCGAATAAACAAAAATCATTCCTTAGTTGACGTTTTCGACATACAGCGAGCATATTCCCAAAATTTCATTTTTCCAACTTTAATAGTTTTCGCTGGGCGTGATGAGTGAGTGAGTCAGACAGGACATTTTCTTTCAATTATTTTTACCAGAATTTCACCCCTCCCCATGGGCCCCTTAAATTGGATTGATGAAAAAACGGTCAAACACATATTTACTTATTTTTTATGCTGATTTTTTTCCGCTCAGTTTCAAACTCCTCACCTATGCCGTTTAAGAGATACACGCTCCGTTAGGAATCTTTCAATCCCTACATTTCACCCCTTTCAGCTCATAATATACACCACATCGAAAAACCCTCAGACACGTGTCTTCTTACTTTTTAATGATGAGTTTATATGCCGTGTATCACATACCCCAATGAAACCCATCGGGAGATATTGTTATTCAATGAAATGCAGGTTTAACCTCCTTAAGACCCCTTTAGAACCTGAATATCCGAAAATCAACCCTTAGTAGACGGTTTTGACATACAATGAACATATCTCCAAACTGTCATGTTTCTAACTTCATTAATTTTGGCAGGGCGATGATGAGTGAGTGAGTGAGTGAGTGAGTGAGTGAGTGAGTGAGTCAGGACATTTTCTTTCAATTTTCTTGTTTCAGAATTTCACCCCTCCCCATGAACCCCTTAAATTTGATTTATGAAAAAAAAAACTGTCGAACAGCTATTTACTTACTTTAAAGCAGTTATTTCCCCTGAGTTTGATGAGTGAGTCAGTCAGATAATCAGTTAGGACACTTTCTTTCCTGTCCACCCCCCCCCCCAGAATGTCACCCCTCCCCATGGGCCCCTTAAATTGGATTTATGAATAAACGGTCAAACACATATTTACTTATTTCTTAAGCTGATTTTTTCCCGCTGAGTTTCCAACTCCTCGCCTATGTCGTTTAAGAGATACATGATCCGTTAGGAATCTTTCAATCCCCACTTTTCACCCCTTTCACCTCATAATATACGCCACGTCGAAAACCCCTCAGACTCGTGTCTTCTTATTTTTAATGATGAGTTTATGTGCTGAGTATCACATCCCCAATGAAACCAATCGGGAGATATTGCTATTCAATGAAATGCAGGTCTACCCCCTTAACACCCCTTTAGAACCTGAATATACAAAAATCCTCTCTTAGTGGGCATTTGCGGCCCTTGGGGAAGCAGCATACCAAATTTCATTCCAATCCGTTTGGTGGTTTCTGAGATTTCGTGATGAAAGAATGAGTGAGTGAGTGGTATTTGACAAATATATAGTAGAAGATAGTGTCAAGTCTTTGTTATGCTAAACTCGGTTGACAGTGCTGTGTGAGTAGGTGAGTAACTAACGGGATTTCAAGTAAAGATGCTCATTTTCTATACCGGTAGTGCAGAGCGCAACTGGCATCCAGACGGCCGTGTCTCGACTTGAGCTATGTTGCCATGGAAACTATCTGCCTTGCCATTCCTTCATGAGTATATTTTATGAGTTGATTAGCCTGTGCTTGAGTGCAAAAGGGCTGACATCAGAAGAATGAGAAAGACTATCGAAAATTCATGTAGCCAGCGGTTCCTTCTGGGTCCTAAACTATGTGTGTGCAAAATTTGGTTGAGATTGGTGGAACGGTGTAGATTTGTATACGGAACAGATCCACCCACCCACATACATACATACATACATACAGACTTTTACTTTTATATATAAGATAGTGTCAAGTCTTTGTTATGCTAAACTCGGTTGACAGTGCTGTGTGAGGAGTTGAGTAACTAACGGGATTTCAAGTAAAGATCCTCATTTTCTATACCGGTAGTGCAGAGCGCAACTGGCATCCAGTCGGCCGTGTCTCGACTTGAGCTATGTTGCCATGGAAACTATCTGCCTTGCCATTCCTTCATGAGTATATTTTATGATTTGATTAGCCTGTGTTTGAGTGCAAAAGGGCCGAAATCGGAAGAATGAGAAAGACTATCTAAAATTCATGTAGCCAGCGGTTCCTTCTGGGTCCTAAACTATGTGTATGCAAAATTTGGTTGAGATTGGTGGAACGATGTAGATTTGTATACGGAACAGACCCACATACCCACATACAGACTTTCACTTTTATATATAAGATTTAACAACCGCAGCCATGTTCGAGACACATGTAATGTTGCAATTATGTGGAAAATAAAATAAATAATCAGGCTCTTCTTAGTTAGACGACTGTCTGGACGAAACCATTGGTCGCTACTTGGTTAGACGACAGTCTGGACGAAAATTACTGATTTCACTACTGGGCCTAAGCCCCAGGTTAGTTTTGTTTTGTATGTAGAACCGTATTTACCACTGTAATGAACGCTGATCGCAAGGATTCCATGTTTCGAGCTAATCGGCAAAACCAGCCCCTCAGTGCCTAAAAATGATTGGTCTAGGCACAAACCATTGGTTTGGATGAAAATTATTGATGCGTGTCTACCCCCACTGAGCGTGACAAAAACCAGGGGTGGTGTTTGTATGGCGTAACGACCTAACAATTATTGGTCAGCCATCGCAGCACTTTTCGATAAACGAAATCAAGCCATGAAATTAAGATTCATGCAATTAACATACAAATCCATGACACAAATCATAGAGTTCACAGCTGGTAGGAGAAACACAACAAGCTACTACGGAGTGTCACTACTCCAAAGGTTTAATGCTTATTCAGCACAAATAGCACCGAGTAAATATGACCCACTTGCCCACCACATTAATTCCCTTGGCAGCGCTGCCTAGCAATTGAAAAACACAATATGGCGTTTGATGCTGGGAGTACGCTACTCTGAACTTTGCCTAGCGATTGAAAAATAGTCAACCACCATCAAAATCTGGAAAATTTTCTACAGTAACTTATGTAATGTGACAGATACAAGAGTTGAACATTTTATCGCTAAAGGGTGTTGTTACATTTTTCAGCAGTGTCAACATTATTGTTTGGCACTGGTCTTGCCTCTTAGTTCGAGCGTGGTGAACCCGGAATAAGGCTTTACATACAAACCTAACCTGGGGCTTATACCCCAGACCCCCTTGCTTGTATTAAAAGCAGTAATTTTCATCCACACAGTCACCTGGCCTAGTAGCGGCCAATGGTTTCGTCCCGACAGTCGTCTATTCTACTAAATTCTACTGTATTTTTAGAGATGTGCTCTGACAGTTCGGTGGATAAGCCATTGAGCTGAAGAAAGCGGGTAATCTCGAGAGCCACTGGATGGATTTTGATGCGGTTTGCACTGTTCTCGAGGGAGGTAATTTTAGAAAAAAAAATCATTTATGACCAAAGGAAGCCGATTTTGTATCCTACATGTTGGCAACAATGTGTGCGCATCGGTGTGTGCCGCTAGAGTTTGCCTTGTTGACAGTTGAATGAGATGCAAGCACTGTTGGAACATGTCAGCCGTTTTTAAAGAGCAATAAATAAAAACGCATATTTATGAACTTATGCTCATATATGAAGTGCAGTAGTGACCAGGGTTCTTAATTGCAATACGTAATATCGCCCAGAAGATGAAACGAGGACACAAGGTATGTAAAAGTCACATTCATATCCGATGCAAATGTATAGGCCACGTTCTACTTTCATTCAGAATTAATAATACAAGTAGCCTAGACTAAAGTTGCGAGGAATATTTATAACGTATTGCCCGAACTGTGTCATCTAACCAAGTAGCGAACAGTGACTTTGTCTCACCCAACTTAAGTACATCAGTAATTTTCACCCAGACATTCAGTGGTGCAGTAAATGTCGAGAACTAAAAGACAGCCAAGAGATATTGTTGGTATTCTCTGAAAATGTGCATCTGTGACTCAAGCGCAGTGCATGTGGCTCTTCAGAATGATGATTGATTCATGTTGCACAACCCTTGAAGTTCGTTGAAGGCTTCCACACTAATCTGTCGCAACCATAACTGAAACAAAAATAGGGCTAATATAAATATGTTATCTGCCTACTACTAAGTAGGCTATAGGTCAGTAGTCAACTACATAAATTATCGCCAATGCATTCACACTACAACTAGCCGAGTGTGAATCATAGACTACTTTCAAGCTTACGAGTAACATATCCAATCTTGTTCTCGTGTTTCTTAGACGTCATGATGAAATCTAAATAAGAATTTGTGCAAAAATTAATTAAATAAAAGCTTGCAAACATCTCAGACGAGTGGGTATGAACACGGACATATTCCATAATCAAGGGCCTATAATAACTGTAAAAACTGTTTTAATCTATGTATATTAGTAGTACTTACATTGTACGACTTGTTTTAACTTCATTAGACTTGAAATTCCAAAGAAAACTGTGAAATTATTCAGATAATAGGCACTAGTAAAATTCGTAATTAATATGTTGGCAGAATGTGCGGAAAATGCATTCTGGGAGAAAAATGTCGGCAACTGTGTGTTAAGAAATTTTACTGGTATTATGGTCTTTGGAAATGGCGAGATTTTAAGCAGGGTTGGCGACAATGTGCTCGCACCTGAAAACAACTTAACTTCAAGAAATGCAAGCATAAACCAACATTTACGTAGGCATAGCGGACGGCTGTTAATGTTGCCTACCCTGTTTTGATCTAGTAACTTAATTAAGTTGTCCAGGAGTATACCAGTGCATTACAATGTGTGTAAACAATTCCTGTACCAAGATTCATTGCGGTTGGATAATTAAATCGCAAGAAAGGTCTATGTAAAGTTTTCAAATTAGCTTGGGCGCCATATTCGTTTTGTAGTTAAGCGGTTTCTGAAAGTCTTATAGATGAACTTCCAGTAGTGCCCTTTAGTTCCATACAAAATTTCAGGGTGATATCGCTAATAGTTTCAGAGATATAGAATGCCGGTGAAATAATTCACACAGCCGTCATCTTAAGGTTATGTAAACAAGTGAACGAAGTTAGATGTTGGTGCATTAGAATGTGTACAAACATATACTGTACCAAGTTTCATTGCGTTTGGTTGGTTAAATAGCGAGAAACGTCTATTTAAATGTCGCAACTTCGCTTGGCCGCAATGTTGGTTTTGTAGTTACCAGGTTTTCAAAAGTTAGATACGTGAACTTCTAGTATTTCTCTTTATCACCGTAAACTATTCCAGGGTGATATCGGTAATAGTTTCGGAGATATTGAATGGTGGTGAAATATTTCGCACAGCCGCCATGTTGGATTCGTGAGACGTAAAAAAATTAGAAGGGCGCGGTCGGGGTCGTCACGAATAGTACTATGAACTTACCGAGTTTCATTGAAATCGCTCCAGCCGTTTAGAAGTAATTAGGGGAGACACACACCGTCACACACACACACGCACACACAGACAGACACACGGACAAAAGGTGATCTCATAAGCCTATTTTCGTAAATGCAAATATGCTAATAAGTGTTTTATTGTACAAGTGTTAAAAGCTGAGTGCTTATATATTTCAAAATGTGTCAGTGTAAATTTTATGATCAGGAAATGAAGATGACCAGTTATTGTGTGATTATGTATAACTAAAAGAAAGCAGGATGGGTGAACTCATCCGGAAGTATGGTCATGAACCAAACATCACATGGGGTGAGTAAGGAAATTTCATTATGATAAATGTTGTATCATATGCTAAAAGATATAATTGTGAATTGCACAAAGTAATCAAGTAAATGCACTATTACATGAATTAGTAATGATTAAAATGTGTTGAAAAACCATAAGTATAATTTTGTCAAGTATAAGAATATAATTGTCAAGCGCAAAGTAAAGTAATTGAAACCCATATAAATGAATAATAAACAGTGATAAAAATGAAATCTGAGAGGAGAAATCGAATGTAATTAAACTATTGGCAAGTATTCTATGCCGTATAATAAATTGTAAAACAATGAAATGAGCACCATATTATTAATAATAATAATAATAATAGTAATAATAATAATAATAATAATAATAATAATAATAATAATAATAATAATTGTTGAGTTTTCATACTCCAGGAATAATGAGTAAATATTGAGTAATTGCACTCCATAATAGTGATGTGATAATTAATAAGGGTTAATAATAAAAGTAATGAGCTCTAAATGGAAGAATTGAATAGTTAAAGGATCATTGGGATACCTTGAATGTTAATGAAAGTAATAATGTTTGTTCAGACAGTAAATATAATGGGTTAAAGTAAATGGTGGTTAATCGAACACCTTGATGATATATAGTAAAGTTTGTAGGCTATAAACAATGTAAAAGGGAAAACGTCGAAATGAAGGCCAGTAAGTATTGCAGCGACGCGAGTAAAGTTGAGTTTCTGAGGATATTTAAATGTACAATGGAACTCCAAGTTATAATAATGTTGTATTGCCAAAATGGGCCAAATTAAATGAATAATGAGTTAGCAACAAGCTGGGGAAGTGTATTTGTCCTATAACATGCATATTCGGGAGATGAAAATGTATTAATTGTCGGATCATCGTCGCCGTTGTTAAGGGTAGCGCCCATGGAAAGACAAAGGTCTTTGCCAGTCAGCTTGTGTTGTTTTATGGTAATTTGCATTGTAAGTTCCGCTGGGAATGACAAAGGTCTCCAGTTCGAGGCATTGCTGATTGTATATCATGTATGTCTGGAAGGAGTAAAATGGTTTCTACGAGATATGATGTGACAGGGGAGGCTAATAGTTGTCTCCGAGCCTAACGTCATATAACATATCCTTAATTGGCAAGCGTTGCTTTTATATCCGACCAGTAAGTTGTGTGAAATAGCAAAAATAAGATGGAATTTGGGCTCGACTGAGTCTCTCCAAATGTCCACATTGCAAGTAATTGAATCGTCGTGATCTCAGAATAAATGCATTGGTTATAAGGAACACGAAATAAATGATATGAAGAAGTGAGGAATAGTGATTGTACTTATTGAAATAATGTGAGGGCTTGGACATTCCTATGGTTATAAGGGAAGAAAGTAAATATTGGAAGTCGCGAGGGTTGAATGAATGGAGGTCTACACTAAAGTCGTAAATCTTAAACTAATAGCTGTGAGAGGGGAGCAAAACGACCTTGCCAGATCTTAAGAGACTGTGAGGGGAGTGATTCAATAGAGGCTTTGTAAGCGAATGTTTAGGGACCTGAACAGGTAGTAGCCGTTAACGGAGGCTATGCAAATTTGTTTAATAAAGGTGCTATAAGAATATAAAGTGAATATTTGTATTGATGGGTTTTTGACAAAAATTTGATGTGATTCCATAATATTTGACAATAATAGTCAAGGATAAATATGTTGAGAAAATAGTCGATTTCTACCTCAAAGGAAAAAGTAAGCGAGACGGGTAAAATAATAATTGAGTTTTGGAAATAAATCAACTAAAGAATAATGATAATAGCACATGATACATCATTAATGAACCACCTTATAGCATGAGAGATAAGTTGAAGGGTGTGGGTTCGATACGTGACATGTAAAAATGTTGATGTATTGTGTTCAAATGTAAAACACCTATGGCTTAAACGGAAGAAGATTGTGCAGTTTAAAAATGACTAAATATAATGCATATAAATGAAAGTAAAGATAAAACAAAAGCCCGGAAGGGATGATAACGATATAAAATAAATGTCCGGAAGCCTTAGATGACTTTGACAAAGTGATAGGCACGCTTTGTGGTCTAAATAAACATAAACAAAAATGTAAGAATTGATTTTTGTGTTGATTTTAAATATTGGGTGTTAGATCAAGGGATCTAAGCAAGATAATTCTAGTGTATTGATTTTGAGTGATTCAATGATGATTTTTATTGATTTTTCATTTTGTTTGGACTGACTTCAAATAATTTTGTATTTGTATTTCCTGGGCATTCTTTAAGAGAATAAATTCATATTAATTGTAATATGTTAGTTATTTGTGTAGTCTTGTTGACCTAAAAGTGCATCATGTCTGAATGTGAAGTCATATAGTGGGTTGAACGGTATACCCCCGAAGCCGGAGAAGCTAAGCCAGGTTATGACTGATCATTCTCCGTTCTAAACGGGCACAGGGGACACATATACATAATAGTATGGATATGATCACTAGGTCACAAGAAAGTCATTCAAAATTAAGCTAAGGTGTAAAGTTAAAAAGTAGGAATTAAGATGACCGCAACCAACGATACCCTATAAATATAAATGATATGGAAAACCCCCCATTTTCCATTTTTGATGCCCAAGGTAGGGGCGGGTTTCTCGAAGTAAAACCAGGGACAACTCGAGTTTTGCAATTTTTTTTTGGGAAAACACGAAGTTTTTGAATTTTAATGTTTTTTGAACATCTTGCTTAGAGTTTGGAAGGAGGGAAGGTGTGAACGGGTTCGTATATATACATACCCGCTAGCAACTTCACCTCAAAATGGTGAGAACGCAATATTTAGCATGTCAATCGAACACCATGATATCTCATGAGCATGACATACTTTGGGATGTTAGTAGCCCATCTTTTCTCAAAATATCGAGAAGAGTATGGCTATGAGTGAGGAGATGAAGGCGTTCCTGGACATGATAAGGGAGGACAGTAAGAAACAGCTTGAAGCCATAGACGGTAAGCCTCAGGAAAGCAAAGAGGACAATAAGAAACAGTTTGAAACTGTTCAAGAAAGCATTAACAGGGGTAATGTAGAATGCAAAGGAAACTTTGAAGTTTTAAACACTAAAATTAGTGATGTAAATAACAAAATGGATACTAAGCTTGGTGAAATACATATTCAAATGGACACTAAACTAGGTGAAATGAACACTCAGTTATGTGAAATGGATAGAATATTTGAAGCGACACAGGCAAAGGTAAATGATATTCAAGCTCAAATGGAGCCAATGAAAGAGAGTATCTCTCTATATATAACAAGTAGTTCCGTGAATAACTATACAGCCTATTTTCATATATCCTACTTATGTTAACTGCCACTATCAACATACTACATTTCAGTTTGATTGCTGTAATAGATTCGTAGATATCGAGAACCGACTAAATATTTCGGATGGTCGCCATGTTGGATTTTATATATGTAGGTCCTAGAGTTATGTACTGGTACATGAAGATTATTGTGTACGTGTAGCATTCAAACTTCAATAGCATGATTAGGACACAAGAAGTAACAAGGAGATTTTAAAATTTCACTCAGTTGCCATCTTGTGGTTATGGAAACAATTGAAATAAATAAGATGCCAGTGGGATAACATTTGTATAAGGATTTACTGTGCGAAGTTTCACTGCACTCGGATGGTTTAATTGCGAGAAACGTCCATGTGAATATTCATACTTCGCGTCGCCGCCATGTTGGATTTGTGATCACCAGGTTATTTAAAGTCCTATAGGTGAACTTAAGTTCATAGCCCCTATGAACATAAAAAAATCAGTTTGATTGCTATAATAGATTCGTAGATATTCAGAGCCGTCTAAATATTTTGGATGGTCACCATGTTGGATTGTTAAATGTATAGGCCATAGAGTCATGTACCATTAAAGGAAAATCATTGCGTTGGTTCATTATTCGAACTTTCACGTCGATCGCATGATTACGACACAAGAAATAAAAACTTAATTTTAAAATTCGCACAGCCGCCATCTTGAGGTTTCTAAACAATTGAACTAAATTAGATACCAGTGCATTACAATGTGTATAAACATTTCCTGTACGAGATTTCATTGCGTTTGGAACATTAAATCGCGAGAAAGGTGTATTTAAAATTTTCAAATTCGCTTGGCCGCCATGTTCGTTTTGTAGTTAACCGGTTTTTGAAAGTCTTATAGATGAACTTCCAGTAGTGCTCTTTATCTCCGTACAAAATTTCAGGATGATACCGCTAATAGTTTCAGAGATATAGAATGCCGGTGAAATATTTCGCACATCCGCCATCTTGTGGTTATGTAAACAATTGATCGAAGTTAGATGTCGGTGTATTACAATATGTACAAACATATTCTGTACCAAGTTTTATTGCGTTTGGTTGGTTTAATGGCGAGAAACGTCTATTTAAAAGTCGCGAATTCGCGTGGCCGCCATGTTGGTTTTGTAGTTACCAGTTTTTCAGAAGTTACATAGGTGAACTTCTAGTAGTTTCCCTTATCAACGTAATAAATTCCAGGGTGATATCGGTAATAGTTTCGGAGATATTGAATGCTGGTGAAATATTTTGCACAGCCGCCATGTTGGATTGGTGAGACGTAACAAAATTTAAAGAGCACCGTCGGGGTCGCCCGGAATAGTGCTATGAACTTACCGAGTTTCATTGAAATCACTCCAGCCGTTTAGAATTTATTGGACACACACACACACACACACACACTCACACACACACACACACACCTCACACACACGCACACGCACGCACGCACAGACACACGGACAAAAGGTGATCTCATAAGCCTATTTTCTGAAAATTGAAAATAGGCTAAAAATGAAAGTTTGTCTGTTTTTTCTGAATTTCCACGGAAATTTGCGTTATTTGCGCGTTTCAGACTGTTTTATAACGGATGCGTGCAAAAATACATTTTTTGTCTGTCGGTCTGTTTGTTTGTCTGTCTGTCTGTGGACAACTTTGAGTCCTTATAACTTGAGAACGGCTGGGTGGATCAACGTAAAATTTGATACAGATATCCATCAGAGGCACCACACTAATCATTGATGTAACTCTTCTCCGTACCTTACATAAAAGGGGGCCTATCCCCTTAAAATACATGCTGAAATAGGTGTAGAAAGACGAGACAAGGGTTATTTTCAACCCCTCAATATGAGAAACAAAACTCGGGGGCCCGAAAGGGACCCCGAAAACCACATTTTAAGGCCCTAAAACCAACAATTTTTGAGATATTCCAAGAAAACTTATTTCATTTAATAATCTAATGAAAGAATGCAAGCTGGTAACCATTGTAACAAAATCTCAGAGGACCATCTATTTCTGTAAGACGCAATGCAATTCCATTTATTACATTACTGTGAAGTTTGCAAACGGCTATAAGGTTATCACGGAACCAAACTAAGCTCTAAAATTCATCAATACGTATAATGCACTTAAGGGTGTCAAGGGGTGCACTAGAATTTATTCACGCGATTTTCACGCGCGGGTGTGGTACGGAAGGTCTTTTATATCCCTATCCCTATATTGTATTTATTATATTATTATCATTATTAATATTATCAGTATATTATGGCTTACAACGACGAGACAAAGCTCATTTTTTAGCCCTTCGGTGGCTGAAACAAAACTCGAGGATTCCCGAAAACTACATTTTAAGGCTCTAAAACCAACAGTTTATGAGATATTCCCAGAAAACTAATTGAATTTAATAAACTAATGAAGGAATGCAAGCCGGCAACAATGACAACAGGTTCTCTAAAGAAGACATCCAACTTTCCAGCTAATTCTGTAAGAAACAATGCCACTCCACGTATTAGATTTCTGTGAAAGTTTTCAAATGGCTATAAGGTTATCACGGAACCAACTTAGACTGTAAAATTCAACAATGTGCTTAAGGGGGTCAAGGGGTACCCTATAATTTTTTCACGGGATTTACACGTGTGATATGTCGTACAGAATTATATCCCCAAACAGCAACATTATTTTAAAAAATCCTGAATTGAAATAGTACTTTTTGCGGCTATGAGGAATTTGGGCCATTGGAGGATAAAAACCTGAATATTCATGCACCACAAGCCTTTATAATTTGTTAAAGGTGTCTTCCTGTGGATGGGGACTTTACACAATGGTGAGGGTCAGTCTTTATGTGAGGTGTATTGCGTTTCGTCTACGAGGTTTTCAATTTTATTTTCACGTCAGGAAGTACACGTTAGGTGAATTTAGATTGAGCACATTCACTTTTTTTTTCTACAAACCGGTTCATCGTAAGGATGATTTTGTTTGATCTGTGTGGTTGATATATCCATATTCGGACATCTGGGTGATATGTTGTACGTTGGTTGGTTCCTCAGTTTAGAAGCTGCGACAATGCGTTCACGTAGCCTGGTGTACTTTGAGTGAGTGTAGAATCTGTCTGATAATCGGTGTTAATTGTGATGGCTGTATTAGTGTGTGTTATCTGTATTTCAGGTAAGGACTGCAGACGTTCAATTTCCAGTAGTTCCTACTTTTGCTACCAAATGCTACCGTCAACGACACCTAGCTGTGACTTGGCTACTAGATGCCACCTCAATCGACACCTGGTGGCAAACTGTGGAACTAATAGAGCGTTAATCAAATCTAACCAACAAATTTAGCTTCACACAATTGTAGTTAGTGGAAGGTTCTATTACATGACATAAATCTATGACATGGGACCGCCGGCTTTACTTCCCCTCCGAAGTAAGGCATACTTTCTGTGTATCTTTATGTACGCTTATAGCTCGTGTTCGAATGTTTGGAGCATCGTAAAATTAGGTATCCATGGGAGACAATACACCAATCATTTATAAAACTCTTCACCGTACTTCTCATAGAAGGGTAGGTATAGGATAAAACTTTTCAAAATACATGCTAAAATAGACGGAACATAAAAATTATCCTAGAAGGATGACCAAAGCATATGTTGCGCTTCTCAATGTGAGGCACAAAATTCGGGAGTCTATAAAGAGCCTCCGAAAACCACATTTTAAGGCCCTTAAATTAACAGTATCTGTGATATTCCCAGAGAACTAACTTCGTTCTGATAAACGAATGAAGGAATAACAAGCCCCTAACCATTGCAACAGTAGCTCAATTGATTGCGTCTGGTTATTAATACCGAAGACCGTTCGAAGAGCGGGTACTTCTGCTAGTAAGTATTATAAAATCAGATGTAAGTCATATCTCAGGCGCACAGGCGAAAGCGAACACACGCTTAGACGAGATCGATGATAAGTTTAACGGGATAAATATTGAAACTAAGGAACAAATTTACGGTAAATTTAAAGAAATAAATGAATCTTTTACAAAAACATTAGATGAGAAATTAGCAGTTGTAAACGCGAACTTTCATGAATTAAAGGAAGACGTTAATTCACAGATAGCAATTAACAGAAAACACAGCGAAGAATCCAAACGGGATTTAGATGAAAAGCTTGATAAATTGTCAGGGGACATGCAAGCTATCGAGATTACAAGGCAAAACGATGTAGCAGACATTAAAGCACAAATGGGAAACATTACATCACATGTAAATCAAAGGCTAGATGAGAATGATAAGATATGGGAAAAAAATAAAGGAACGCATAAACACCATTAGTTTAGATGTGAAATCACAGGGCAAATTGATCACTAAACACAATGAACAAATTGAAGAACAGAAGTCCCAGATAGAAAGCATTAATGAAAGCATAACTCCATTAAAGATTAGCATAGGAGAATCCCATAAAAAATAGAACAAATGCAAGGAGATTTAGCTCACTTGAAGAAAATGCAAGAGGCAAACCAAGAGTACGCGAAAACTTTAAAACAGGATGTTAAAGAAATTAATATAGCCTCAATAAAGATATGGAAAACCTAAAGGAAGAGGTAGAGGCAGATATAAAAGTGAAAATCGAGGTTATGGAACAGCAAATCCTCGACACAAAGAAAGAGATGAATGAAGAGATAACAAAATTTCAAGAAAGCTGGAAAAAGCAACAGGAAGAAGTAGGCAAAAGGACAGAGAACAATGAGGATCGAATCGAGAAAATCGAGCAAGAATCCTTCGCAAGACTCGAAAGAATCGAGGGTAGAGTCAATCAACGTGAGACCCGTATGATTGCCATAGAAGGAGACAACTTAAGAAACAATAGATCAAACAAGGGGAGTATGGAGGATTTGAGAATCAACTACGGAGAAACAGAAACCCAAAATATGTTTAAAAATTTCCAGGAGGAGGAAAGCCCATACAAACTACCAGGGCCACATTTTCTCACATCAACTCCATACAATAACAACAATGCGTTGCAAAATCAAGTAATTACCATTATTAGACCCGAGTCAGACTGACCGAAAAAAATTTCGGGAAATATATCATCAATTACCCCTAAATACTGGCTCAAGGATGTGTTTGAGAATCTTAGGGATACTAGGGTCTCACCCGAACGTCAGTTACAGTAAATGGAGAAGCTTATGGACGGCGATTGTCTATTGTGGTTTAGGAGCTTCCGATACACTTTCTATACCGTGGAGGAATTCAGAGAAGCTTTTCTCAAAAGATACTGGGCGGCCGACATACAGCAGAATCTCAGACTAAATTTGTACTTAATAATACAGTACAAACACGCCAACGCGTTATTCTGAATATTTCACTGCTCAGCTATGTAAGTTCCGAGAACTAGACTGCGCACCATCAGAAAACGATTTGTGCCTAGCTATCATTAAGCAGTTACCATTTGAAATTCAGAGGTTCCTAATTTCGTCTAATGCCAAAACTGCGATAGACGTAGAGAGTGTCTTACGCCAGCTGGACAACACGACACAGCATATGCCACCCAGGCATCACAGAACCGTGGAACATGTCCACGTCACGAAGGCGCAAACTGAGATTGTCAGAGAACCAAGCACTGACAAAGCAACCAGTACTGAAGTAAGGAGAACGGGACAGAACACTCCAATAAATGGAACTCGAGAATGGAACCCACCATATCGAGGAAACACTAGAGGGAATTTCAGAGGAAATTATAGCGGAGGTTATAAAATAAATCATAACAGAACAAATTATAATCAAGGAAACGGTTGTCAAGGGAATAACACGTCAAGACCATGGAATCCAAGGGGATCAAGTCAGAGGATCACCCGGTGGAAGACCTTATCAAGGGAGGAGATGGAACCAGAACCATCCAAGGAATAATCAGCCACAAAATGAAGACATTGATTATCAGGCTGAGATCGAGGAACGTCGTGTAATCACACAACGGAACTACGATGAAAGAGGAGAAGAATACGACAGGCAACCTCTGGTTAGATGGAAGGATGCCATGAATGAAAGGACATCCCCGGATATACATTACGAAGAAGGTGCTCAAAGCCTGGAATTACAGGAGCATAACAGAAGATCCGAAAGAGAGGATCATGAAAAAAAAAAAAAAAAAAAAACGCCAAAATTTGAAGGGCTAGGGAAAGAAGAAATCGGAGGATGGAATACCATACAAATCGTGAATTGGATCGCAAGACCAGAAGAACTGATATAAGAGATCATAGAAGGACCGGTCGTTGTAAAGAGAAAAATTACCCATTATCTTAACCAGAATAGAAGGAACTCTAGTTAGAAGTTTGTTAGATATAGATCAACAGTTTGTTTGGGAACCCATGCTCTGGTTGATGAATCAGAAAGAAAAGGGCGAGTTTTGCAGATCCCCATATCAGCGGTAAAAATAAAAGGAATTATTCCGGAGAAAAGTTTAACTTGTAAATATCTTGTATTTTTGGAATTACAGATCGGAAACCTAATGTTATCTCAAAGCTTTTTACTAGTTAGTAAACTGCCATATAACATTATATTGGGTATAGACTTTATCAGAGAGCATAAGGTTGTTATAGATCTATCCCAAAATTGTATTAAATTTCGAAACGAAGGTCATGGGTCAGAAATAGATATTTCATCAGAGAATAGAACATGAAGAGGGCGAACAAATATGGCACATGGAAGAAGAGACTTGTCCCAATGTAACGGAAGAAGAAGTGCTATTCTTAGAAAAATAATTAAGTACACTTGCTGCAGATTTGGAAAAAGAAGCAGAAGTCGAATTTGAAAAATGCTTAAAGGAAAAGCTCAAAGAAGCCAAAATATCATTGGAAGATAAAGAGATGTTAAAATAAATAATTTTAAAGCAAAGAAACGTATTTGGTTCGAAGCCAGGGAGAATCAAAAATTTTAAATATGCCTTCCAGGTGAATGATTGGACACCGTTCCGTCAAAAACCATATCCAGTTGCGGAAAAGCACTACAAGCAAACTAAAGAAGCTTTGCAGAAAATGATGAAAGATGGAGTAATAGAAAAAGTTGCTACACCGTATGTTAGTCCAATTGGTGGTAGTTAACAAACCAGATGGATCAGTGCGAGTATGTTAAAATGCCAGAAATTTGAACCAAAGAAATTTCCAGAAAATGACTCGGCACCTCCAATTAAAGAAATTTTGAGGAAATTTAAAGGGAAGAAGATATTCACGAATATAGATCTCACAAATTCTTACCATCATCTGGAACTGGAAGATAAGACCAGCCTATTGACAGGATTTCAATTTGATCAACATACAATTTGTTTTAGAAGACTACCTTTTGGATTAAAAACGGCAGGATCAGCGCTCATAAGGGCCTTAGACAGGAACCTTTCGGAGGAAGTGAAGGCCTGTACTATTAGATACGTGGACGATATTTCGCTAACGTCAGAAACTATATATGAACATTTAGAAAATTTGAAGAAATTGTTAAGAGATTTGGAACAAGCGAACTTCAAAATCAACCTTAAGAAATCCAATTTTTGCCAAAGGTAAGTGACATTTTTCGGTCACGTCATAGACCGACATGGAGTTCAACCTAACCCATGCATGTTAGAATCTATTAAGAATTTTCCCAGACCAATGAAATTCAAAAATTTTAGACAACTTTTCGGACTTATAGGGTTTTTCAGCAGTCATTTTCCAGCGTACACAAGTACCGTTTCACCCTTGCAGGATTTGCTCAAGATGGGGGGAAAATGGAGATGGACAGCTGCTATTAAGAATTTTCCCAGACCAATGAAATTCAAAAATTTTAGACAACTTTTCGGACTTATAGGGTTTTTCAGCAGTCATTTTCCAGCGTACACAAGTACCGTTTCACCCTTGCAAGATTTGCTCAAGCAGGGGGGAAAATGGAGATGGACAGATGAATGCCAGGAGGCATTCATAAAGGCCAAACACAATCTATTAAACTTTGTAAAATTAGGATACCCCGATTACAATGAAAAGTTCATTATTCAAACGGAGCTTCTCAGATAGACATAGGAGCCATGTTATATCAAGAAACCAAGGAACAACCAAGTGAAAGAAATTACCTAGCATTTGCATCTAGAAGATTAAAGCCTCATGAACGGAATTATACAGTCAGTGAAATCAAACTTCTTGCGATATTGTACGCGCTATAATATTGGCGCAAGGTAGTCTATGGAATCCCGATCATCTTAAGAACAAATCACAAAGCGTTGACTTTTTAAATGAAAACTGACATGTCCAGTCAACGATTAATGCGATGGGCATTATACGTCTAGCAGTATGACGTTGAAATAGAATACTGTCCGGGAAAGGAGAACATTGTTCCGGACTTTCTGAGTCGAAATCTGGGAACAAATGAGGAGGCACTTGCAATTCAAATAGATGATAAAGATCAAGAAACAATAGAAGAATTAAGAAGAATTGAAGAAATGCAAAAGCAAGACCCATGGATGAGGATGTTGATTGACTTCTTCGAGGGAAAGCTTGATAGACCATCACCCGCATTTATTGAAGCGGAGAAGATTGCAACAGACTACATTTACTACAATGGACTTTTACATAAATTTGCAGATATAGATCACACCCGATTAAGAATTGTCATTCCATCAGAAATGCAGAGGAAATTAGTATGGTTACTACACCGAACCTTTGGACATATGGGGGTAGATAAAACAGTTAGCATGTTGCAAGAAGCATTTATATGGCCCAGGTTAAGAGATACGGTAAGATATACCATAAAAACCTGTCACACATGCCAAAGAATCAAACCGAATTCTTTCATAATGAGACAAAGCCTATACCACTTTTGCCGGAAAGGCCTTGCCAACTTTTATCAGTAGACAACGTTGGTCCATTACCCAAAGATAGAAGGTGTAAAAAACACACAATGGTATCAATGGATGTGTTTACAAAGATGGTTGGGTAATGTCCTATCCAAAAGACATCAACCAAACAAAAAGTAAAGAGGTTGAAGGAAAGAGTAATTCCAGTCCTAGGGATACCAGAAAACTTACATTCCGATCATAGAAGTTGCCTCACAAGTATTGAGTTCCGAAGAGAGTTAGAAAAATTGAGATTCAAACAGATTTTATCAAGTATTAGGCATCCTGAGGCAAATCCTGTTGAAAGAGTCATGAGAGAGGTGCAGAAATATTGCAAAATTTATTGCTCCGAAGAAAATTGGAAGCGGATTGACATTTTGCCCACTATTGGATTTTGTATATATAACACAGTCCACGAAACAACAGGAGCGGTACCTGTTAAGTTACATCTAGACAAGAGACCAGAAAGGCCAAGGGATCAGATATTTCCCACATTTACAGACGCCCAAGTAGGAAGGGAATTAAGAAAGAAGAACATATGAACATTTGAAACCCAAGCTGAAAAGAGACAGAAGAGAAATCGTCATAAACGATATCATAGACCACCAGAAGAAGGGAAACTAGTGCTCGTAAAACGACCAGCGATTTCAGACCCAGAAAAAACGCATCTCTAAGAAGTTCCAAAAAAACTATCACGGACCTTATAGGATAATTAAGGATCTCAAAAATAATGCGTACAAGGTACAACATTTGGTAACGGATCACAAGATGATCATGACCACAGGGAATTTGAAACTTGACCATCCTCCGGAAGAGTATGAACAAGATACTCAAGCCCTAGTAACTCAGGTGGAAAATGAAGAAGAAGTAGAAGTCGAGAAAGAAAATAGATGTCAGGAATTAGATTGTGAATGTGGTCTAAAGATTTTTATGAGGAACTAAAGGAATTAGCCAGACACGTTGGGATAGAGAATAGCGAAATAAGGGAAGAAAATGACAAACTAAGAAATTGGAGGGAAATAGTACATTTAGAGTGAGACGGGTAGGAGCAAGCCTAACCCATATGGAAGATGGATGTTTGTAGTGGAAGATGAGACGCAACGATGAAGAAAAATAAAGAATTATTGACTATTTGAAACGGGCAAGGACAGACCAAACCCTTGTGCTATTTTTAGATGAAGTTAGCGTAAAGTGTTCGAGAACTGAAGGAAACGTACATTTTGGGTATATACATTTTCTCAGGTTTTCGACTATTTATTTACCTTAGAAGGAGGTATGTGTGCCCATGTGGACATTGGCTCAAGTCGAACACCTAACCCTTTAATAAAAGATGATAGAGTTTCTATAGATATCATGGGTAACCAAGGAGATATTCCTTTAGAGAACAGACTTTAGAAACCAAGCCCAGCTATGCAGGTGTCTTATTAGAAACTCATAGGAAACATAAAGTCACATTAGTTTGACACTTTTGATATTGAATGCCATTAAGAAAGCAATTAAAGGAGCGAGCAGCAGCAGAATTGGTGAGCCTAAATGGACCCTCGACATTCCGCAAGACAGCAATTCTAACATAAATGATTTCCAGTCAATTATGACGTAAATGGGAGAACTACATTTTAATCGTAACGATAATGACACCCATTAGAGGAGGTCATGCAAAATGCAAGCTAGCAGAAATTGGAACATATAAACAGGGAAATACCCGTCATACAACTTAAAGAAATAAAAGCACTATGTTAATAAGCTAAGAGACCGAAATGAATACAGAGACAGAATAATTCTGTAGGTTTGAGACCCCGTAATATAAATACAGGAGAAAATGCTGACTAAGCTCACGTCATAGGGGAATCGTGCGCAGTGCAATGAGGAGGCACAAGGTAAAAGGGTTGGCCCCTCAGTATGAATAATAACGAATTTTATTAATAAAAATTAACCAGTGATCGAATCTTATTCCGCCAAAGGGCAAACTTACAATAAAAGTGTTTTACATCTGGAAATAAATTGAGAACCAGATCGGAACAGGGATTCAGGAATCGAGTTCCCGAACTCGTAAGGGACTGCATTTTGTGTCAGATCAAATAAATAGGCTCTGAGCTAAGCCAGAGTATCACAGTTCAACTTGAGACTCATGAGGGAGGTTACTCTCATCGCAGCTTGTCACGACACACCTTGCTATAGGCAGGTCGAGCTAAACTTCAGTTCATCAGTTGATCAGTTTATCCGGACCTCAGTGCAGGTCACGCTACTCGACAAAGTATTCAGTAATCAGTTGATCCAAGATCTCGGTGGAGGCGCGCTACGCTATAAGTTACAGCAGATACTAGAGCTCCATGGGAGAGCACTTAACGCAGAAAAGCACTCACGCTACAAGCTAAACTAAGTTGCACCACGCTGATAATCCAGAGTTCAAGACTCTGAACAGTCATACAAGTCTGCAGAACATTTAAACTAACGAACTGTAAAAGAAATAACGCTAAAGTTCAGAAACTAGTTATCGAAGTCATAGGGCGTAAAACAAGTTGCGTTACGTCTAATGTAAAGGCGTTCATATGAACATTAACTCCCAGAAGGGACGTTCACAGAACAATATATTGCGACTGCATATTGCAGAGAGTTTACGAAAGGAACTTAGGAGAACGCGAGTTCGAGGAAAGGGACATACTACTCAAAGAAGTATCAGTTAGGAACAGTAAAATAGGAAGTATACGGACTTCGAATTGGAAACCAAGTTACGAAGATATAAGATTGCGATATAAAGCAATAGGAGAAGATAGTGGCGGCAAAAATTTTCGCCTAAATCAAACAGGCAGAACTAGTTAAAGCCACGTTCCGTAATAATAAAAAAGAGAGACTAGGCTCGAGAGATTTACCAGAAGTAGGAATAAACTTTGAAGGAGAAATCACACGTTCGATGCAGGGAGTAGAGATAGCATCAGAGATCGTCAGCTGTCGTGAAAGTCATCGCCAAAACGCTGAGATATGGTCCGTGTGAAATAAGTGAAGTGCTTACTATAAAAATAAGTGTTTTATTGTACAAGTGTTAAAAGCAGACTGCTTATGTATTTCAATATGTCAGTGTAAATTTTATGATCAGGAAATGAAGATGATCAGTTATTGTGTGATTATGTATAACTAAAAGAAAGCAGGATGTGTGAACTCATCCGGATGTATGGTCATGAACCGTACATCACATGGGGTGAGTAAGGAAATTTCATTATCCTAAATGTTGTATCATGTGCTAAAAGAAATAATTGTGAAATGCACAAAGTAATCAAGTAAATGCACTATTACATGAATAAGTAATGATTAAAATGTGTTGGAAAACCATAAGTTTAATTTTGTCAAGTATAAGAATATAATTGTCAAGTGCAAAGTAAAGTAATTGAAACCCGTATAAATGAATAATAAACAGTGATAAGAATGGAATCTGAGAGGAGAAATCGAATATAAATAAACTATTGGCATGTATTTTAAGCCGTATGATAAATTGTAAAAGAATGAAATGAGCACAATAATAATAATAATCATAATAATAATAATAGTAATAATAATAATAATAATAATAATAATAATTGTTGAGTTTTTATACTCCAGGAATAATGAGTAAATATTGATTAATTGCACTCCATAATAGTGATGTGATAATTAATAACGGTTAATAATAAAAATAATGAACTCTAATTGGAAGAATTGAATAGTTAAAGGATCTTCGGGATACCCAGAATGCTAATGAAAGTAATGATGTTTGTTCAGACCGTAAATATAATGGGTTCAAGTAAATGGTGGTTAATCGAACACCTTGATGTTACGTACTAATGTTTGTAGGCTGTACGCCATGTAAAAGGGAAAACGTCGAAATGAAGACCAGTAAGTAATGCCGCGACGGGAGTAAAGTTGAATTATCTGAGGATATTTAAATGTACAATGGAACTCCAAGTTATAATAATGTTGTATTGCCAAAATGAACCAAATGAAATGAATAATGAGTTAGCATCAAGCTAGGGAAATGAATTTGTCCTATAACATGCATATTCGGGAGATCAAAGTGTATTAATTGTCGAATCATCGTCGTCGTTAAGGGTAGCGCCCATGGAAAGACAAAGGTCTTTGCCAGTCAGCTTGTGTTGTATTATGGTAATTTGCATTGTAAGTCCCGCTGGGAATGTCAAAGGTCTCCAGTTCGAGGCATTGCTGATTGTGCATCATGTAAGTCTGGAAGGAGTAAAATGGTTTCTACGAGATATGATGTGAAGGGGGATGCTAATAGTTGTCTCCGAGCCTAAGGTCATATAACCTATCCTTAATTGGCCAGCATTGCTTTTATATCCGACCAGTATGTTGTGTGAAATAGCAAAAATTAGATGGAATTTGGGCTCGACTGAGTCTCTCCAAATGTCCGCATTGCAAGTAATATAATCGTCGTGATCTCAGAGTAAATGCATTGGTTATAAGGAACACGAAATAAATGATATGAAGAAGTGAGGAATAGTGATTGTACTTATTGAAATAATGTGAGGGCTTGGACATTCCTATGGTTATAAGGGAAGAAAGTAAATATTGGAAGTCGCGAGGGTTGAATGAATGGAGGTCTACACTAAAGTCGTAAATCTTAAACTAATAGCTTTGAGAGGGGAGCAGAACGACCTTGCCAGCCCTCACGAGACTGTGAGGGGAGTGATACATTAGAGGCTTTGTAAGTGAAGGTTTAGGGATCTGAACAGGTAGTAGCCATTAACAGAGGATATGCAAATTTGTTTAATAAAGGTGCTACAAGAATATAAAGTGAATATTTGTATTCATGGGTTTTAGACAAAAATTTGAAGTGATTCCAAAATATTTGACAGTAATGGCCAAGGATAAATTGTTGAGAAAATAGTCGGTTTCTACCTCAAAGGAAAAAGTAAGTGAGACGGGTAAAATAATAATTCAGTTTTGGAAATAAATCAACTAAAGAATAATGATAATAGCACATGATACATCATTAATGAACCACCTTATAGCATGAGAGATAAGTTGAAGGGTGTTGGTTCGATTCGTGACATGTAAAAATGTTGATGTATTGTGTTCAAATGTAAAACACCTAAGGCTTAAACGGAAGAAAATTGTGCAGTTTAAAAATGACTAAATATAATGCATATAAATGAAAGTAAAGATAAAACAAAAGCCCTGAAGGGATGATAACGATATAAAATAAATGTACGGAAGCCTTAGATGACTTTGACAAAGTGATAGGCACGCTTTGTGTCTAAATAAACATAAACAAAAATGTAAGAATTGATTTTTGTGTTGATTTTAAATAATGGATGTTAGATCAAGGGATCTAAGCAAGATAATTCTAGTGTATTGATTTTGAGTGATTCAATGATGATTTTTATTATTTTTCATTTTGTTTGGACTGATTCCAGATAATTTGAATTTGTATTTGTATTTCCTGGGCATTCTTTAAAAGGATAAATTCATATTAAATGTAATATGTTAGTTATTTGTGTAGTCTTGTTGACCTAAAAGTGTATCATGTCCGAATGTGAAGTCATATAGTGGGTTGAACGGTACACCCCCGAAGCCGGAGAAGCTAAGCCAGGTTATGACTGCTCATTCTGCGTTCTAGACTGGCATAGTATTAAAACTTCAAATGCATGTTTATGATACAAGAAGTAAAAATGAGATTTTAACATTTTGCACAGCCGCCATCCCTTGGGTACGGAAACAATTGAAATAAATTAGATGCCTGTGGATTAACATTTGAATATGGATTTACTGTACCAAGTGTCACTGCACTCGGTTGGTTAAATTGCGAGAAACATTCATGTGAATATTTTTACTTAGAGTGATCGCCATGGTGGATTTGTTATCGCTAGGTTATTGAATGTCCTATAGGTGAAATTATGTTCATAGCCCCTGTGAACATAAACAATTCAGGTTGATTGCAGTAATAGATACTTAGATATTGAGATGCGTCTAAATATTTCGGATGGTCGCCGTGTTGGATTCTTATATGTATAGGCAATAGAGTCATGTACCATTAAATGCAAATTATTGCGTATGTTCTTTATTCAAACTTTCGCTTCGATCGGATGATTACGACACAAGAAATAAAAACTTAATTTTGAAATTCGCACAGCCGCCATCTTGAGGTTATGTAAACAATTGAACTAAATTAAATACCTGTGCATTACAATGTGTATAAACATTTGCTGTACCAAGTTTAACTGCGTTTGGATTATTAAATCGCTAGAAAAGTCTATTTAAAACTTTCAAATTCGCTTGGCCGCCATGTTCGTTTTGTAGTTAACCGGTTTTTGAAAGTCTCATAGATGAACTTCCAGAAATACCCTTTATTTCCGTACAAAATTTCAGGGTGATACCGGTAATTGTTTCAGTGGTATAGAATGCCGGTGAAATATTACGCACAGCCACCGTCTTGAGGTTATGTAAACAATTGAACGAAGTTAGATGTCGGTGCATTACAATGTGTATAAACATATACTGTACCAAGTTTCATTGCGTTTGGTTGGTTAAATCGTGAGAAATGTGTATTTAAATGTCTCAACTTCGCTTGGCCGCCATGTTAGTTTTGTAGTTACCAGTTTTTCAATAGTCACACAGCTGAACTTCTAGTAGTTCCCTTGATCACCGTACACAATTCCAGGGTGATATCTGTAATAGTTTTGGAGATATTGAATGCAGGTTTAATATTTCGCACAGCCGCCATGTTGGATTGGTGAGCCGTAACAAAAGTTGAAGGGCACGGTCGGGGTCGTCCGGAATAGTGCTATGAACTTACCGAGTTTCATTGAAGTCGCTCCAGCCGTTTAGAAGTTATTAGGGGGAACACACACACACACACACACGAATCACACATGCACACACAGACAGACACACGGACAAAAGGTGATCTCATAAGCCTATTTTTTCATAAATGAAAATAGGCTAAAGATAGGCTTATGAGATCACCGTTTGTCCATGTATGTGTGTGTGCGTATGTGTGTGCGTATCAACTTAAAGAAACTCGGTAAGGTTACAGTACTATGTTTTCTGACCAAAAATTTCTTAAAATTTTATTACCTCTCACCAATTCAACATGGCGGCTGTGCGAAATATTTCACTGGCATTCTAATCTCCGAAACTATTACTCATATCACCATGAAGGTTTGTACGGTAATAAAAGATACTGCTAGAAATTTTCCTATGAAATGAAATCCACAGCCTGCTTCCAGTCTCTGACCGGGTCAAGAGTGGAATGAATGAAGCCCCCATCTAGCGGCGAGGATATGAACTGTGCCGGCTGCCGAGGCCTGACGCACTCCTCTGGGGCAATGATTAAATGAATGACAGATGAAATGAAATGATAGTGGAGAGTGTTGCTGGAATGAAATTTTGACAGGGAAAACCGGAGTACCCGGAGAAAAACCTGTCTGCCTCCGTTTTGTCCAGCACAGATCTCACATGGAGTGACCGGGATTTGAACCACGGACCCAGCGGTGAGAGGCCGGCGTGCTGCCGCCTAAGCCACGGAGGCTTTAGAAATGTACCTATGTGACTTTCAAAAACCTGTACAAAACGAACATGGCGGCCAAGCGAATTTGAAATTTATAATTGACTTTTCTCGCGATTTAACCATCCGAGCACGGTGAAACATGGGACAGGAAATGTTTATACACATTCTCATGTACTAACATCTAATATGGTTCAATTGTTCACATTACCACAAGATGGCGGCTGTGCAAAATTTTAAAATTAAGTTTCATTTCTTGTGCCCTAATCATGCGATCGATGTTAACATTTGAATAATGAACCTACGCAATAATCGTCATCTAATAGTACATAACTCTATGGTATACGTATATAAGAATCCAACATGGCGACCATCCGAAATATTTAGAGGGTTCTCAATGTCTACTAATCTATGAAAGCAATCAAACTGATTTTTTTTTATGTTGGTAAAGACTATGAACATAAGTTCAACTATTGGACTTTCAATAACCTGGCGAGTACAAATTAAACATGGCGGGGTGCGAAATTTAAATATTTAAATGGATGTTTCTCGGGACTTAACCATCCAAGTGCAGTGAAACTTGGTACGGTATATGCTTACACAAATTTTAATCCACTGACATCATTTATTTCAATTGCTTTCATAATCACTAGATGGCGGCTGTGCGAAATTTAAAAATCTCGTTTTTATTTCGTGTGTCCTAATTATGCGACTGAAGTTTGAATAATACACCTACGCAATAATCTTCATGTAATAGTACATAACTCTATGACCGAAATATTTAAAAATCCAACATGGTGACCATCTGAAATATTTAGACGGTTCTCGATATCTACGAATCTACTGCAGCAATCAAACTGAAATTTTGTATGTTGACAGCGGCAATTAACACAAGTATGATATATGAAAATAGGCTTTAGTTCTTTACGGAACTACTTGTTACCTTTTTAAATGTTTTTTTTTGAAATATGTATGAAATCAGCTTTTTTAAAATGTAATTTTAGTGTAAGACTTGCAACTTCGGTTGGTTGGTTGGTTCTTAAGTTTAGGGGCTGAGACAACGCGGTCATGCAGCCCCGTGTACTTTGGGTGTGTGTAGAATCTGTCTAATAACCAGTATTAATTGTGATGACTGTATTAGTGTGTGTTAACTGTTTTTTAATTTAAGTACAGACTGCAACTTAGAATTTTTCAAATAGTTCCTACTTTTGCCGCCAAGTGCCACCGAAGAATGAACTCTGAAAGTGCTTGACATTAGTCCGTATTTTCAGTCATTGCACCATTGTAAAATGAGGAATTTATGAATCTGTACAATAATCATAATAATAATACCTCCAGGTGTACAGTAGTAGCTATATTCTTGGCTGTTACCCCTCTGGTCCGGGTTCGATTTCCGGGCCTGCCAAGGAATTTAACTCTGGTATGAGGGCTGGAACGGCGTATACTCAGCCTCAAGAGGTAAGTCTGAGAAGATTTCCACTTCAATCATTCTGGAAGTGGCTTTCCGTTTTTTTCCACTTCTGCTCCAGGCAAATGCCGAGATTGTTTACAAACTTTAATCCCACGACCCTTTCCCTCTCAATCATCCTCCCAATGACAAAATGCACACACTACCCTAGACATCACAGTAACACACGTTATCCGACAAATAATTCTACATACACTCAAGTACACTGATGCCTGAGATCCTAATAAATGAAACAATAATATTAATAATAACCATTATTATTATTATCATCGTGTTGGAAGTCGTTTCCAAGTGTTGCCTCAGTAAACAACATTTTTGCTTTTCAGTCTGCCAACACGATTGTACCCAATTGTATTATGCCCTGAACCTGAAAAACAAAATTACATGAGACTAGTAAATTCACTTGGAAACTAAATTTCGATCATCACGCGATTATCATCAGATCCCTTACACTCAGGCTATTTCATCCATGTATGTGGAAAAAGGAAATTTGTAGTTTTTCGTGACCATAATCTCGCGATCATGAGCCACGGGATCTCCGTTTTACGTGGAATCCGAACCACAGGACATGGTATTTCACTTTGAAAATCTAGCATGCGTTGACCTGGAACCGAACCCGGTCCGCTGTGGAGAGAGGCCAACAGCTTGACCGCTGCGCCACCACGTACCCCCTACATCACCCGTCCTGGAAATAAAATAAATGGTCATTGGCTACATTAATAAAATTAATACACTTATTTAGTTACAGACGCTCATTGTAAACTTGCGCAAATTGACAACATTGTTATAGTAACGACATTGTTACTTCCGACTTGAGATTTTAGTACTACGCTAGAGCTATCTAGCGGTCAGAAGTAAAATCACTTTAACTAGTCCACGGCCGACTGGATGCGAGCTGCGGAAGGTTTTATCTTGATACATCGATTTGAATGGCTGCCTGTGATTTGCTAGATAAAGTGATTTCACTTCTGACCGCTAGGTAGTTCTAGCGTAGCCCTGAAACGTCAAGTAGGAAGGAACGATGGCTTTTTAGTGTGATAATCAGTAATGGTTAGTAAATGGTCAGGATGGTGTTTGTAACTTGGAATGGATTAACTTAGCTGATTATTTGAGAGATGTGGTATCCGTGCGGCTGCTGTCACTATCACTGTCCGTACTGTCATACTGTCACTCCTTTAAAAGTGCCTGAATTAAACTCAAGAATACTTTCGTGCTATATTTGACGATATCGGCTATTACGTCTGAGATCTTAATACAGCTTACGGAGATATATTCGTTTCCAAGCAGTGTTTCCCTAAAACGAAATGAGTAAAAAACTGGATAATGCTTGTTTGGAGTGTCACATGTTCCATTTTTAATGAAAGATTTCTGTTTTTTCCTCCTGCCTTTCATCAGCGTTAAGTGCCCCCATCTTCTCTGGTTCTTGTGAGAGCCGTCTTCTGCTAAATTACCTCCATGATGTAGAAGGATCACAGCTACATAATTTTCTGTCTTCAATATTCATGACCTGCCCATGTTCTCTCCAGAAAAGATCAAGACGTCAGGCTAAGCCTCAGTACTTGGATAACAAGGAATCTCTGCTTGGGATACAGTAGTGTAGTGGTACTTCAATAATAATAATAATAATAATAATAATAATAATAATAATAATAATAATAATAATAATAATAATGCTTTAATTTGGCATAACCATGAACTGTATACAGTACTCATCTCGGGAGAAAATAGCTGACATCAGGGGCGACTCCTGGATAAAGTTTTAGGATGGGTCAGATGATATTATTGCTGTATCATATTACACACTGTTTTATATTAATTGACAGTTATTGTTCTCAATATCATCATTCTACGCAACACAACATTTGAAACAAATTTTAATTCCACTAACTAAACTTGTGTGAAGCAAATATTGTAGGTTAGATTTGATTAATGCTCTTAAGTTCCAACGTTCATCACCAGGCTCTATTTGCGATGGCATCTAGTAGTAGCCAAGTTCACAGCTAGGTGTCGTGGACAGTAGCATTTGTTAGCGAAAGTAGGAATTATTTGAAATTATTGTCTGCAGTCCTTACTTGAATTAAAAACAGATAACACACACTAATACAGTCATCACAATTAACACCAGTTATCAGACAGATTCTACACACACACACACCCAAAGTACAGAGGGCTACATGAACGCGTTGTCGGAGCCCCTAATCTAATGTACCAACCAACCAACCAATCAACCAACACAGGCTAGAGTAAAATGTGGCTTTTCACCGATGCCTCAGTCTCACTCATGGCTGTGATTATATGGAAACTGCTGAGGTATGGGTGGTGCTTCGTAATGATATTCAGGGCACAGTCAGTGCTGTGAAAGGTTTTACTAATAGGGTTAGTACTGCTGTTCTGACTCAGTGAGGAAAGTAATGACAAACTACCTCACTCCTCATCTTGCCTAGTACGCCTCAATATAGCGTTGCCTTGAGTTTTTGTGGGTGTCTACTCACATAACCTAACGGCAGTGATTTTTGAGGATCCTACCAGCCTTCGGGCTACTACCTAACAGACAGACTTATGAGATCACCTTTTGTCCGTGTGTGTGCGTCTCCCCCTAATAAAATCTCAACGGCTGGAGCGATTTCAATGAAACTCGGTAAGGCCATAGTACTATTTTGGTCGACTCCGACTGTGCCCTTCAAATTTTATACGTCTCACCAAACCAATATGGCGGCTGTGCGAATTATTTTACCGGCATTCTATATCATCGAAACTATTACTGATATCACCCTGAAATTTTGGACAGTGATAAAGGGCACTACTAGAAGTTCACATATGTGACTTTCTAAAACCTGTCATCTCCAAATCGAAGTTGAAACATTTAAATAGACTTTTCTCGCGATGTAACCATCCGAACGCAGAGAAACTTGGTACAGCAAATGTTTATACAGATTTAAATGTGCTGTCATCTAATTTAGTTCAATTGTTTACATAAACTCAAGATGGTGGCTGTGTGAAAGTTAAAATTAAGCTTGTATTTCGTGTGTCCTAATCATGCGATTGATGTTTGAATAATGAACCTACGCAATAATCTTCATATAATAGTACATAACTCTATGGCATACATATATAAATCCAACATGGCAGCCATCCGAAATATTTAGACGGTTCTCAACATCTACGAATCTATTACAGCAATCAAACTGAAATGTAGTATGTTGATAGAGCCAATTAACATAAGTAGGCTATATGAAAATAGGCCATTCTGTTCTGCACGGAACTACTTGTTTAAATTTCTATCTTTCTTTTCTGAGATATGGAAGGAAATGGATTTGTTAATAAAAAATCCACATCATTTTCCTATGTTGCACACAATCAGCATATTAAGTAGTCTAACTACGTACCGTACCACAAATGTTAAAAACACATTAATTTATCGAAATTAACTTCATTCACAGAAGTCACTAACACACAGTATACTATACTTGGAACACCAGACAACTGAAAATGTATATATATTTGTGTACAATCTTAACTTCATCAAGCTGTGAACAATGGCTAAATACCTGTTTAAGGGCGTGTGGTTGACCTAACTTCCGTAATCCTGGTTGACCTTCAAACAGAGACAGAAAGAGGAAGTGAAGTGGAGAGATCTTCTATTTTGTTCCAACGCATCGTTATGGGCCAAATCTCTGGGCTCTTGAAGAGATTAGAAAATCCTTTCATAGCGCAGAAGAATTTACGTGCAACTCAGTGCTATGTCTACTGTTTTCTCACCCGGCCCTTCACTCCATATATTTTACACGGAAGGTTCTATAGAGCGGTCCTCGCTAATACAATAAACCGTACGAGACTATCAGGACTTAAGCTAGGGATGAGTTATGCATACTGAATATTTTTAGAGATTCGAGAAGGGAACACTTATTTTAAGTAGTAAATCTGCAATTTAAAGTAAATTTTATAGGCATTAATTAAAAACATTTTGTGTAATACGGCCTAATGGCCCAGGGTGGGCGGGGTCCTTTTAGCCCTTAATGAGGCACCTCCTCTGACCGACACAATCCGGAAAAGGGATTAGTCTGCCTTTTATGGACATGTGGCGCGAATGGCGCTGTCAGCTGGCATTTGAGGGTGCGCAAATGCAAGGGAGCCGTCTCAGTAGATTTACTGGCACGATAAAAATCCCCTTTGGGGCAAAATTCCAGCATCCCAGCGTCTCTAAAAGCCCCAGTAGTTAAAAGGGGCGTAGAACAAAAAACATTATTATTATTATTATTATTATTATTTTCCAGACAAATTCCGATACGGTATGGTTCGTTTCACAAGCATCTGTCCTCATCGCAGACCCCGTAGAAAAGTGATAATAAGGGGTAGAAATAAAGTTCTTGCTTCATTTGGGGTAATGGTGTTAAGCCCGTGTTCCGATGCATGTGTGAAGTCCATCTGATAACCTGTTTAAGTTGCAGCGTCTGTACTGATTTGTTAGTTGCTTTTAATTCCGAAACTATTTTGCTCATCTCTTGGCGTAAGGGTGAGTCATATAAATAATTATTTCAGACGAAAGTTAGGTTTTAATATTGTGCTATTAAGGGAGGTATGATTTTTTTTCTTTCGAAACTCCATTTTTCCCACTCCTTTGGTCGAAGGTTGGTGCTAGCAAGAAACCTTACTGAGATAACCTTACTGATCCGAAGAATAGTACGAACTTTGAATGGATTCGAGTTTTCACATACTAAGAAAGTTATAGCGATACTTCAGTTTGTCGAAAAAAAAATCCAACCCCTTGGTGCGATTTTGCCCATTAACGAACTTGACCAAGATTTTCAAATGGTTATATTTTATGTATAAATTTGAAGGGATTGGTACAAAATTATGGTAGTTATCGTTTCCACAAGAAGTTTACATAGTAGAAAACCAAGTCCCCGATTCTTTGATGTCACGGATAATCTCGAGACCCACTGGATGGATTTTAATGCGGTTTTCACCATTCTATAAAGGATTTCTCGAGGAAAGTTTCTGTAGAAACTAATTTATTTATGATCAAAGGAAGCCAAGCAGTAACGATTTCAGTGAAAAAGTCGAAAAAAACCTGGCGTCCGTGCGCTTTTCAAGCTTACGCTGGGCAAACCGTTAAAAATATCAGTATAATATATGAGTGTAAGAATTGTTCAACATGGACAGTTCTACAAGAAGTCCGCGAGTGTATATCTCTATCTTCAATACATCACCCACTCTAAGTTTTTTTACGTTTTCATTTCTTTCAACAATCTCCATTCATTTACTGAGGCGACAGTCTGTTTACGAGCTAGCACGTAGAGCATTCATAACTGTTCCCGGGTGAAGCCGCGGCGGGTTGCTAGTAAATTATATAAACTTTTGAACTGACGGTAGTTTTCGGGTCAGGGGGATGTGAAGCACAAAGATATGGTAATATTTTCGGGTAACTCGTGATATGGTACCCATTGCAATAGGTATCTTTCTAATAAAATCTACCTAAAACACACGATAAACTATTTTAAGGACGGCCCACGATGAGGTTTGGACGCATTCATCATCACCATCATCATGTTTTTCAGTCAAGCGACTGGTCTGCCCCTACAATGAGTCTTTTCCACGTTGTTCGGTCTTGTGATGTCCTTTTGACCACTTCATAACTTCGTAGGCCAGAGCTATTTAGGAAGGATCTCATGAAAGTGTTCCGTGGCTCCCGCGAGGGCGTTTTCCAGGTATTTTGCCTTCTAGTATGTCGATCATCAGACCACCATGTCGTAACCTGTGGCCAAGCCAGGTGGATCTCCTTCAATTGATATGGCGGATCATTTGCCGTTTTTCCTTTATTCGATCCAGCACCGTTATGTTGATCATTTTCTCTACCCAGCTGATATTTTCCATTCGGCCCCAACACCACATCTCAATCGCTTCTAGTCGTTTAATGTCACCTCTATTCATTGTCCAGGTCTCACTGCAGTACATTGCAACTGGTCATACGTAGGTCTTAACCAGTTGTTTTCTAAGGCTGAGGGACATCGAGCGTTGACAAATTAGAGAATGCTATTCACGGAATGCCTGCTTAGCCATGGCTATACGGCTCCTGATTTCAACTTCACATCGTAGGTCTTCTGTGAAGATCTGACCAAGGTATTTAAATCGACTGACCTGTTGTACTGGTTCTTTATTTATGGTTATATTTAGTTGGTGTTGATGCTTACTTATCACTGGAATCTTGGTCTTCATAAAATTGATTTTCATTCCGTATTCTGTAGCTGTATTATTTAAACATTGCAACATGTTTGTTAATGTATGCGGATTTACTGCAAGTAATGCCAGATCATCAGCAAATTTAATATTCTGGGTAAGTCTTCCACCAACGTTCACTTCCATATTACAACCTTTAGAAGACCACTTTGTTATAATTTCAGCGAAGGCATTGAACAGTCCAGGGGACGGCAAACAACCTTGTTTTTCTTAAATATCGGAGATAGTTTGGCTCTAGGGCCTTGCGTCTTAGCGTGAGTAGCTATTCCGGCTGGTCTTAATGAAACAACAAAGAACGAAATACCGATGCGCTAGTTCAATAAATTTACAGAGGTGCAGGTAATATAGCAACTGCATGGGCAGGCAGGTTCATTTGTAAGCATCTTTCAAATGGGCTGAAATAAGCCACCGTAATGGATTGCATCTAGCCACCACACAGACCACACATTTACGATTGTTGTGCACTAATTAGGGAGTAATCAGGGCTAGAATCATGTTCTATGGTGGGGAACTATATTTAACACAGCCCCTCTCTAACGACACTAATTACTTAAGTCTCCATAGGGGAGGACCATGTTTAGACCCGCCCCCATACATATTTACATCCTCATTAATCAACCTCATTGCCTACACACAGAGGGAAGCCCTTTTACCTTTGGGCGGATGATCAGATCGTAAATCTGATTTTACGTGATTAACCATTGAATATCCCACCTCATTAGTATTAAAGGGGGCTGAATAGGAGGAGTAATACGGATGGAATATTGATATTATTTCATTATATACCAATTAACGAATAATTATAATTCTTTGTGTCCTCTAATGAATCGGAATCCATTTGCCAATCAATGCTACTGCCACAAGGCACACGTACGGTATATGCCTATCGTAGCAATTAAGGGAAATATCAGTAAAGAAGGGAGATGAATGAATGTTAACCAACTGATTGAAGATAGGCATTATTATTCAATTAAAGGGAAATATAGAAAAATCTCTCACAGAGGAAAACGCAGAGCTGTAATTTTTGTTTGATAAAATAAATGAATAAATACATAAATAATCAACACTTGAGTATTTTCGAAATTATATATTTTTATTATTTTGTAAGTTTTATTTCATAGCTATCTAATTGTGAAATCACTTGTCTTTAATTCCGGTAGCGGCTTCGGTGGCGTAGTTGGTAGCATGCTGAACTGCTGTGCCCAAGATAGCGGGTTCAAACCCGGCCGAAGTCGTCGGATTTTTAAGAGTGTTAAAATCCTTCAGTATGCCTTCCTTCGGAGGGGAAGTAAAGCCGGCGGTCCCATATCATAGACTTATGGCACGTAAAAGATCCTTCCACAGACTAAACTTTGAAGGATCTTTTACGTGCCATAAGTCTATGACTAAACTTAGGGGCAGATGACCTCGTAGTTCTGGATCTTAAAACAACAATAACTAACTAACTAGACTAAACTTGTGTGAAGCTAAATTGTTAGGTTAGATTTCGTCGGAACGCTCTATCAAAGTTCCAACGTTCACCACTAGGTATCATTGATATCTGGTAGCGAAAGTTGGAACTACTTGAAATTGAACGGAACACCCTAAGGGTATCCGCTGGAAGCAGCTACAGACTCTGGCGAGCCGAACATGTCCTCGGACACTCCCGGCACTAAAAGCTATACGATAAATAATTTAATTCCAGTGCCAAGATCTAAACTCCAGACGTTCTTAATGGCCATTAGATCAAATTTTATGTTAACTTCATATTTCATTTATGGACTTGTGATACTATTTCTGTCTGAACTTCACATGTTCTTCAAAGACTTGAGATACTGTACTAGTAGAAAACAAAAATTAACACCTCTAAAGAAGTGATGTAGAAACACCACATTGGCCTGGAACACTGATAGGAGGCAGCAAAGACAGGGATTCAAAGCTCCATACTGTGGAGGGCGTAGGGACCAGGTAATGAGCAAAAAGCTCGGAGCTCATAACAACTCTATTTGACTTGCTGAACGAATGGTCTATTGTTTCAAGCATCATACTGTGTGATTAAACATTGTGTACATGTCAAGATGGCGTCAAAGAACACATTTCGCGCAAACAAGGGAATTTCAGAGAGGTCAAATTTGGTCCATCGGGAACCAGGAGCGCGGCAAACACCAAAGTAAATACGGCAGTGACATACCTGATCATCTCCTGGTACCATGGTTCGAAGAGCCATAGCCTACAATGACGTACACATCTTGTTTTTGTTGAGGAAACACAGAACAGTACAAGATAATCCAGAAAATCTATCCAGCCCGTTCTGTTGCCTTTCCTGCAACGTCAGGAAGATGTGCTCTTCCAGCAGGACAATGCCTGCGCGCTTTAATGAACGCTATATGTTTAAAATATTTTTTTCTGTTAAGTACCATGTGCCAGTTCGTATATAAAGCTCAATGTTTGTCTGTCTGTTTGTTATTTATACAAATCTGCACCGTTTCACCGATCTGAACCAAATTTTACATACCTACCCTTTGGAACCATGCGGGTAACACTGCAAGACTTCAAATTTTGAACAGACCACTCCATTCCCTGCATTTAGGCCCTTTGGCACAAATCTACACTGTTTCACCGATATGAACCAAATTTTACATACTCACCCTTTGGAACCCGACGAGTAACACATACTACTTGAAATTTTGGACAGACCACTCCATTCCCTACATTTAGGCCCTTTGGCACAAATCTACACTGTTTCATTGATCTGAACCAAATTGAACACACTCACCCTTTGGAACCCGACGAGTAACATTGTCTTCTTGAAATTTCGGATAGACCACTTCATTCCCTGCATTTAGGCCCTTTGGCACAAATCTACACCGTTTCACCGACTGAACCAAACTGTACATACTTACCCTTTGGAACCCGACGAGTAACACAGACTACTTGCAATTTTGGACAGACCACTCCATTCCCTGCAATTAGGCCCTTTGGCACAAATCTACACCGTTTCACCGACTGAACCAATTTATATATATTTACCCTTTGGAACCCGACGAGTAACAGTGTCCATTTGAAATTTCGGACAGACGACTCCATTCCCTGCATTTAGGCCCTTTGGCACAAATCTACACCGTTTCACCGATCTGAACCAAATTTTACATACTTACCCTTTGGAGCCCGACGAGTAACACTGTCCACCTTGATATTTTGGACAACCCTCACCATTCCCTACATTTAGATTAACAGACAAAATGAACTTGAAAACCACATCTTTAGGCCCTAGAACCATTCATGTCCGTAGTAGTGAATATTTTAAGAAGTCTATTATTGGCTGGCAATGTGGGGTGTATCACGCTGCCCCTACCCTTGTTCTGGTGCAGAATTGCGAAAATAGTTACATCTTGCGCTGCTTATAAATAATTGCAGCCACGGGGAGTAATTAGTGCAAAAAGATTTCTTAGGCCCCTTAAAACAGTTATCATCATGAAAATATTATGCCTCTGTATAACTGTGATGGTGTTGGTGAGGTACACTGAGGTTATCAGCTGCAATAAGCGTTGGCGCATTCAAATTTACTTTAATTTATTCCATGTGGCGATAAATGACATTATTGCTACCTCAGAAGCTCGGGACAGCCGAAGTTTTCAAAAGTGCTCTGATTATTTTCCTACGGCACTATGCGAAGAAAGACGACACTATTAGTCTCTACTTTTCTAACAGCCAATGAGATATAGGCCCTAGGCAGTGTCTTTTATTTCACTTACTCCTCTTTCTAGAACCTCCGTGGCTTAGGCGGCAGCACGCCGGCCTCTCACCGCTGGGTCCGTGGTTCAAATCCCGGTCACTCCATGTGAGACTTGTGCTGGACAAAGCGGAGGCAGACAGGTTTTCCCCGGGTACTTTGGTTTCCCCTGTTACAAATTTCATTCCAGCAACACTCTCCACTATCATTTCATTTCATCTGTCATTCATTTAATCATTGCCCAATCGGAGTGTGACAGGCTTCGGCAGCAGGCACAGTTCATATCCTTGCCGCTAGATGGCGCTTCATTCATTCCGTTTCCTGACCCGGTCGGTCGACTGGAAGTACGCTGTGGATTTTCATTCACTCCTCTTTCTAATCATATTTTTCAATTCCTTTGTAAATTACATGTGTCAGTACAGTAATTAGTAAATAGCCGTTTCCGTATTCATTATTATCATTATGGGAAAATGACCTGAATGTTACGTCCATTATACTGTAGGCCTACTACTTATCACCCCCACTAACACCACGAAACGTTATAATTATGTTTAAAATATTTCTTCTGTTAAGTACCATATGCCAGTTCTGTGGTAGTATTCAGTATCATCCATAAAACAAATAAATCCACCGGGCGAAGCCGGGCACTACTGCTAGTATTTAAATAAAGTTGCATTCATGTGGGATCAATGTTTCAGGTTGCTTATTTTTAGCCTATTTAATTTATTAAAATATAGGCTTACGGGATCACCTTTTGTCCGTGTGTGTCTGTGTTGTGTGTGCCCCCTAATAAAATCTAAACGGCTGGAGCGATTTCAATGAAACTCGGTAAATTCATAGTGATATCTTGTCTGACACCGACCGTGCCCTACAAATGTTATTACGTCTTACTAATCCAATATGGCGGCTGTGTGAATTATTTCACTGGCATTCTATACCTCCGAAACTATTACTGGTATCAACCTGAAATTTTGTACGGTAATAAAGAACACTACTAGAAGTTTACCAATCTAAATTTCAAGAACCTGTTAAGTACAGAACGAACAGGGCGGCCGAGTGAAGTTGGAACATTTAAATAGACTTTTCTGGCGATATAACCATCCGAGCGCAGTAAAGCATGGTACAGCAAATGCTTATATACATTGTTATGCACTGTTATCTACTGCTCGGGTCTAAGCTTTGTGGACCTGAGAGGAATGTGCATCGCAGACTATTAGTAGTGGTGGTGACGAGTGATGAGGTTTCTCGGTCCTTGCGTAGTAACAGAAGCAAATACATTAGGCGGTGACTCAGTCACTCATTCCCAACGCCACACTGGTTTCAGAAAAGACCAATGTTAGCAGTATTGGAATAGACGAGAATGTCAGGTAACACGGCGGGCTGTCGACAGGCTTGTCAATTCTCGCCTGTTCCTACCCTGCCTCTGCCCTTCATCCCGCAAGTTCACGGAGCTTGGAACCGAGCAGTAATTTAGTTCAATTGTTTACATAACCTCAAGATGGCGGCTGTGTGAAATATTAAAATTAAGTTTTTATTTTATGTGTCCTAATCATGCGATCGAAGTCAACACTTGAATAATGGACCTACACAATAATCGTCATCTAATAGTACATAACTCTACGGCTTATTATATAAAGATCCAACATGGCGACCAACCGAAATATTAAGACGGTTCTCAATATCTACTAATCTATGACAGCAATCGAACTAAAATTTTGTATGTTGATAAAGGCTATGAACATAAGTTTACCTATGGGACTTTAATAACCTGGTGAGCACAAATCCAACATGGTGGTGACGCGAAATTTAAATATTCAAATGGTCGTTTCTCGCGATTTAACAATCCGAGCGCAGTGAAACTTTGTACGGTAAATGCTTATACACATTTTAATCCCTTGACATCTATTTTATTTCAATTGTTTGAATAACCACAAGGTGGTGGCTGTGCGAAATTTTATAATCTCGTTTTTATTTCTTGTGTCTTTATCATGCGATTGAAGTCCTTTATCACCTTTATGCGCAATGATCTTCATGTAATAGTATACAAGTATGGTCTAAATATATAATAATCCAACATGGCGACAATCCGAAATATTTAGACTGTTCTCAATATCTACGAAACTATTACATCAATCAAACTGACATTTTGCGTGTCAAGTCTTCAATCATGGTTTATAGTGTTCATTTAACATTCTACTATTGCAGATCACGTGGCGTAACCTATTAATTCGATTGTATTACATGTATGTGTGTTCTTCAGGGAGCAATGAATCACATGTTCGTAGAATGGTCCTTAGTATTTGGCACGGAACTGATTAAGGTCGTTTTTCCTTTGCTAGGACCATGGCTCAGTTTACATTTCTGTCACACAGGCGCACAGTGCGCACAGCAATATCGACCATCAGGAGAATTGTAATGTTAGTTGGGTTTTATAAAACTTAATAATAAGGGGCTGGTGAACCACTCTAATATACAGTATATTATATATATATATATCACTTTCTTGTGGACACGATGAATGAAAATCCACAGCCTGCTTCCAGTCTCCGACCGGGTCAGGAATGGAATGAATGAAGCCCCTATCTAGCGGCGAGGATATGAACTGTGCCGGCTGCCGAGGCCTGACGCACTCCTCTGGGGCAATGATTAAATGAATGATAGATGAAATGAAATGATAGTGGAGAGTGTTGCTGGAATGAAATTTTGACAGGGAAAACCGGAGTACCCGGAGAAAAACCTGTCTGCCTCCGTTCTGTCCAGCACAGATCTCACATGGAGTGACCGGGATTTGAACCACGGACTCAGCGGTGAGAGGCCGGCGTGCTGCCGCCTAAGCCACGGAGGCTCGCTCTTGTGGACACGATAAATACCGCAATTTTGCACCAATCACTTTGAAATTTTTACATGATATGTATCACTATAAAATCTCGGTCGAGTTAGTTAATGGGCACAATCAGTCGACTGGGGTTAAAATGGGGGACTTTTTTTTCTAAAAAGTGAAATATCGCTATAACTCTCTTAATATTTGAAATATCGAATCCTTTCAAAGTTCATACTATGTGTAGGATAAGGCCCAAAATCTATATTTGAAACGTTTTTTGATAGCACCAACCATTGACTAAAGGAGGTGGGAAAAGTTTCTTTTTCGGGAAACATTAATCATATCTCTCTAAATAGGCACAATATCAAAACCATACAAAATTGACAATATTTCCCTAATAATTACCTAAAACTTTTGTCTGAAAGAATTTTGATATGACCCACCATTACGCCAAGGGATGAGAAAAATGATTTCGGAATTATAAGAAAATGCCAAGAGCAATCAGAGGTTGCCATGACAACACTACTAAATTGATGAGGGATGAGGCATCAGACGTTGCCATGACAACGCACTTGCACGAGATCACATTCAGTTTTCCATCTGTCTAAGTGTGATGCGGCTTCAGTGACGTAACTGGTAGCATGCTGAACTTCTATGCCCAAGGTCGCGGGTTCAAAGCCGGCTGAAGTCCTCGGATTTTCTAAGAGCGCTAAAAATCCCTCAGTATGCTTTCCTTTGGAGGGGAAGCTCCAACGTTCGTTGCGAGTTGTTGGTTGAGGTGGCATCTAGTAGCCAAGTTCACAGCTAGGTGTCGTTGACGGTAGTATTTGATAGCAACATTAGGAACTACTGCTTTAAATTGACCGTCTGCAGTCCTTACCTCTATTACAGACTAATACAGCCATCACAATTCACACCGTTTATCAGACAGATTCTACACTCACCCAAAGTACACGGGGTTACATGACCGCGTTGTCGCAGCCCCTAAACTGAGGAACCAACCAAAATATCTGTGGGAGATAAAATTTTGCGTGAAGAAGTTAGATTGTTACACATCGGTGTCGAAACCTTGCATAAGGACAGTGTGACCACAAGTATAAAAATGGACCCCAAATTACAAGAAGGTTACCGTCTCCATAAGGCAATAAAATGTTTAATATATGCATAAAATGACGAAAAACAAAGTTAATTAAGCTCCAATTATAAAATACTTTCTCCCAATAAATGAGGTCTGATCCTTCTACGAAAACCTGCATTTTCTGCCTATTTTCGCATATCCCCAAGTTTGCCCGGTGAAATCTACCTCCGCCTTCCGGTGTGCCGAGAGGACTTTTTCTTGTTGAAGTGATGTGCCTTGATTTGATACCAGAAGCCTCAAATCACTTTGTAGTCCAACATAATTGATATTATTAATAGGGCTCAGATTTTTAGATGCGAAAAAACTCGAAATATGTTACAAAAAAGAAAAATTATGTTTCGCTTGGCGTGTGGCGGAGCTCTTTCTGGTCACGGAGGGTGTCCGTCATGTTGTGTAGGTTACCCACTCGTACCTAATGAGAAGGGAGGACAAACGTTGTACCTGTGGAGCCGTATTCACCGTGGCCCACATTTTAACCGAGTGTGTGGATCTTTCTGACTTGCGAAGAAACCTTGGTTCGCAGATGACACTCAAAATGATTTTAGCCGATGACGTGTTGGTCTGGTGGCTGCTGATCTCATCGTCTGCTTTATAAGTGAGAGTGGGTTAGGGCCAGCAAACTAAATTTTCAAGTGTACGTTTACTCAAGGACTTGTTCTTTCTTGAATTCTGAATTTTTGTTATTCTGTAATTTTTGTTTATTATTATAATTATTTGTTTTATTTATTTGTTTGTTTTGCTATTTTTAGACCATTTCATAGTTAGGTTTCTACTTCTAAATTTTAATGTAGGCTATTCAAAATTTGTATAATTTAGTCCGTGTTAAGAGGGAAAGATGACCTCACTGTTTCGTCTCTTAAAAGTCCATTTACTAACTAACTAACTAACCAACTAACTAACTAACTAACCTCCATATTTTTACGTGGAATCTGAACACCAGGATATGACATTTCACTTCGAAAATCTCACATACATTTTCGGGTAATCGAGCACGGTCTGCCTTGGTATTGGCTACACCTCTAAGAGGAAAGAAGCTTGACCACTGCACCACCACGCTCCCTGCTACAAGGTAATTTTTAGCATAGTCGACGGGTCTAATGCATACCGTTGGCCGAGAGTTGTAGGCTCACCGCTCGTGCTACGTGTCGCGTACTGCGAGCTGTCAGTGGCGAAGAAATAAATAAATAAATAAATAAAGAAAGAAAGAAAGAAAGAAAGAAGGAATGTACGGTGCTTACATTTTACAGAAGATGTTAGAAGTGCTGTCCCTAAGGAAGCATTGCTGACCAGTGGTGTCACTAACGTTGGTGTCGTCCGGTGCGGTAACTCATGGTGTCACCCCCTCCCCTCATGGACATCCTCCCGAACAAAAAATACAAATAAATCTTGCCAATAAAATGTTTTTTAAAAATTTAAATATGCTATGTGTTTTAAACTGCCTTGGAGGTTTTCTTTTTCGGGTCGGGAGGGGTGCTATTTTTCTTTTGAGGCCCTCTACTGAAGGCTTTTCTTTTGGTGCCACGCTTTTTAACGGTGTCACCCAGTGCGGTCAGCAACCCCGCACCTCCTAGTGATGCCACTGTTAGGATGAGGTTGTCATTCACTCGACGCAGTTCGTCTTCAGAACGTCATTCGTAATTAATCTGTCTTAGAAAACTTCAAACAAAACAGCGCCTCTCCATCTAAGTCTTAACATTTTGCCGTGGTTGACTGCTTCATGGCGCAGAGGTAACGTTTTGCATGCTGTGTCTATAGTTGCAGAATCGAATCCTGGTGCAATCAGTTGGCATTTATCTCTTTCAGGGCAAAATCCCGGCACCCCGGGTTTCTAAGAACCGCAGTAGAAAAAAGGACGTGAAACCAATAACATTATTACTACATATTAATAAGCTTAGAAATATCGTTCATCCACAGTAAACGTCAAAGTCTCACGTCATAATTCATGGAATAACTTCCGTTGTTCTGGACTAACCACGGGAGACAAACACAATACGGTCTCATGTTTTCTAGATTTCTTGGAAAATGCGTGAGAGAATTCACGGTGCAATAGTCTTGTAGAGGACATACTGCTTACCTCATGGCTCTCCAGCTGGTCCCCATAGGGTGAGGGCACCCGGTAGGAGCTCAGTGCTCGACTTCGGGCTGTCCGACGACTACTTCGCGCTCTGTCTCGCCAGCTGGATGAGGCTTGCTCTGATTGGTCTCTGGCGTGAATGCTACTGTCACCTCCCCATTCATTCTCTCGCACCAGACTACATTCGGATCACTCACAACTGGTCGGCCAGGAGGCAGTTGTGTTGGAGAGCCATGGCACACCTAACGGCTGTGAATCTTACAAGATATACTTTACGCTGTAGTTCCGCAGAGAATTAATAATACTAATATAATATCGTATGGCCTCGGATGCCGGGTGCCAGCTTTGTTATTTGACACCCAGAGGGTAGCTTGCATGTCGAATTTCGTTGTTCCTTGAAGCACTATGAAAGTCAAGGAGGTTAGATTTCTAAGCTCCTTGAACACTATAGCGCTTTCTAGTAGAGAAATGAGGAACTTTGTGTTGGCGGAAACTCCCGAGATTAATTTTGCCATTATGAACACGGCCCACATCGTATGACATGCGTGTCTGTGATTTTTGCCGCCTTTCAAAAATCACTTACTACGGCCAGGAGCGAACCTGCAAGCTTGGGGTTAGTAGACCGACACGTTAACCACTCACTCACCGTGGCAAGCAGAGAATTAATCAAGAGGGGAAAATAAATGGAATGTATAGTAAGTTATTGTTGCTTTAACGGGCGAAACTGCGAGGTCATGTGACCCGAAATATATATAGATAGTATGAAGAGATCTGTCGTAATTGTCAATGTCCTCCTGTCAGCATTTTCACACTGAAAAAGATCTGAAGACGAATGACTGGTTCCATTCCCAGGCGGCAGACTTCTACCACACAGGAGTACAAAAGTTGATCCACGGTATGACAAGAGTCTCAATTCTGGTCGTGATTATGTCGAAAAATAACTCAAACATTGCTGTGTCGGGGGCCAATAAAGTTTTTCATGTAGGCTAACTATGATTTTCTTGTTATTTAAAAAATATGAAACTTAATTTCTGGATGGGCCTCATACTATGCACTGTACCAGGTTGAGAGACGTAGCAAGTCATGTCCGGTGACAGTATTATAACAACACATGAAAGAACATAACTTGCATGTCCCATTCTCTAACATGTTTCTGTTGTGGGCAACCATACCTTCCAGGGCACGCTCATTTTCTGCATCGACGACTTTACATACTGTTGCCAATACATAGGGTCCAACTATCCTGATGAAAGATGGTATATTGGCTTTCACGGCCAGTGAATTAAAACTCAGCAATTCTTCTAAGACACGGCACAAACCTAGAAGAATTGCTGAGTTTTAATTCACTGGCCGTGAAAGCCAATATATCATCTATTTGGAAGCCTTCATTGGGAGGCCATGGCTGCTTGAGCTTTTAGTTCTAGCAGTAGTGAGGCGCAGGTGCGCTCCAAAAGAAGGGGGGTAGCGCGCAGTTCGCTACTCCAGTGGGGGTCCGGGCGGAGACACCAAGAGCCCGCTGATGAGCCAGCTTGGTGTCCTAGGCGAAACCCCACACAAGACACGGCACAAACCTAGAAGAATTGCTGAGTTTTATCCTGACGAAAGTCTTCAAAATTGACACCATGCGACTTGTACGTCAAACCATTTTCTGGCCGAACCGGAAATACATCCGGGATTCCGGAGTGGCAGCCAATTACGCTAACCATCACACTACGAGGAAAACTACAGGAATTGATTGTTGATAATGATCATCAGAACCATGGCATGCCATATTATGAGACAGTATTCATAGTCGACCATAAGAATGGAGTCCAAGAAAGCGGGAGCCGGAGGACGCGGTAATCCCAACAGGAAAGAGTGTGGACAGTACAGCGTAACGGCTGGCAAGAGAAACCCCGTTAGTGGTCGCTGCAGAGTGGACACAGGCATCGCCCGCGACACACCGTACTCCGTGAGTAGCTCCACATTACCTTCATGTGTTGTTAATTGTACACCATTGTTGTTTCTTTAGGGGTTTTATGTTCGACCCTGACTATTATCTGTCAGAAAACTGTACTATAACGAGGCTCATTATAACACTATTTTTCATTACGAAACAGTTTCTCCCACCAATCAGAGCTCAAGAAACAGTTGTTTGACCAATTAGATAATTAGATGCGCTGAGTTCCACGGCCTTCTAATGTAAATCACACTGCCTGGCCTAGTGTCATAGTAGAGTAATCGAGGTGGCCATGGTCAAATACAAGGCATTCCCTGCGTCTCATGCGTTCTGTTCAGTACATAAAACTGGCGAAATCTCGACAGATATTTATGAATATTTTTGTTCGAACATAAAATAGTTATAATAATTATCGTCGAACATAAACAGTCGTATGCAACTCGCCTATAATGGTAATTAAGACACTCGTATGGAAATTATAAAAATCGCATACGCTCGTTTTATAAATATACTTGTGTCTTAATTATTGCCATTATAGGCTCGTTGCATAATGTACTATTATGTACGACCCTGGCGAAATGTTAATATTATATGTCAGAAAACTGTACTACAAGCTTTCATTATGATACAGTTTCTCCCACCAATCAGACCTCAAGAAACAGTTGTGTGACCAATTAGGTAAGGATAGCATCGCATTTGCGCTGACTTCCACGGCCTCCTATTTAAAATTTCGCTGCGTGGCTTCTAGTGTCATAGTGGGGTATTCCAGGAGGCCATGGCATTTTCTGCGTCCCATGCGCTCTGTTCAGCACATAAAACTGGCAAAATCTCGACCGATTTTTATGAATATTTATGTTCGAACATAAAATAGTTATAATTATCGTCAAACATAAACAGTCGTATACAACTCGCCTATAATGGTAATTAAGACACTCGTATGGAAATTATAACGCTCGTTTTATAAACATACTCTTGTCTTAATTATTGTCATTATAGGCTCATTGTATAATGTACTATTGCGACATCATGGTCATGTAGCCCCGTGTACTTGGGTGAGTGTAGAATTTGTTGGATAACCTGTGACACTGTGATATCTGTACTAGTGTGTGTATTTGTAATTAAGGAGTGATTTGGGTATGAAGCGGCCGTGGCCTTACGTTAGGTACCATCCCGGCATTTGGCTGGAGTAGAAGTGAGAAACCACCGAAAAGCACTTCCAGGATGGCTGAGTTAGGAATCGAACCCACCTCCTCTCAGTTTTGCCTCACGAGGCAGATCGTACCCCGTTCCAGCCCTCAGACCAGAATTGCATTTCTTGGCAGAGCCGGGAATTGCTAGTCACTACGCAAAGAGGCGGTAGACCAGCTGAGGTAGCTAAGGAGCAAGTGGATTCCGAAGGCAAGTGGGTTCGAACTCCATCGTCAGCCGGCCTTGAAATGGTTCTCGTGGTTTCCTATTTTCTACTCCAGGCAACTGTCGGGACGGTACCTTCTAACAGCTTCGGTCGCACCTTTCCTTCACCAGTTTCATTCATTTAATATGTCATTAGTTCCTCTCCCAAGGTTGGAATGAGGAAGGTTCTTGTTGTTGTTATTGATTCTTTAGGGGCTTGCGACATCGTGGTCATGTAGCCCCGTGTACTTAGGTGTGTATATGTGTGGAATTTGTCTGATAACCTGTGTTATTATGATGACTCTATTAGTTTGTGTAATTGTGATTAAGATGAGGATTGGGAAGGAGGTGTCTATGGCGTAAGTTAGAAACCATCCCGGAGTAGAAGTGGGAAACCACAGAAAATCACTTCCGGGATGGCGGAGGTTGGAATCGAACCAGGCTCTTCTCAGTTTTGCCTCACAAGGCTGAGTGTACCCCGTTCCAGTCCTCAGACTTCTGTCACAGCAGAGGCCCGGGTTCGATTCCCGGCTCTACCAAGAAATTTAATTCTCGTCTGAGGGCTGGAACGGGGTACAGTCAGCCTCGTGTAGCAAAACTGAGAAGAGGTGGCTTCGATTCCTACCTCAGCCATCCTAGGAGTGGTTTTCCGTGGTCTCCCACTTCTACTTCAGGCAAATGCCGAGATGGTACCTAACTTAAGGCCAAGGCCGTTTCCTACCCAAATACCTCAATATACAGATACACACACTAGTACAGACATCACAGTGACTCAAGACATCGAACAGATTTGCGCCGCAAGATGGGTGCAGTGAAGACGTGACCATAGCAATAGGCGCAAGGCGCATAGCGTACATCTGTTTTGTTGTTTATTCATTGAGGGGCTTAGCGACACCGTGGTTATTTAGCCCCATGTACTTTGATGTGTGTGTGGGAGAGGAATTTGTCTGATAACCTGTGTTATTGTGATGGCTAGTGTGTGTATTTGTAATACCGATGAGCATTGGGAAGGCGGCAGCCTTGGCCTTAACATAAGAACCATCCTGTCATTTTACTGGAGTAGAAGTGGGAAACCACGGAAAACTACTTCAAGGATGGCTGAGGTAGAAATCGAACCCGCCTCTTCTCAGTTTGGCCTCACGAGGCTGAGTGTACCCCGTTCCAGCGCTCAGACCAGAATGAGATTTCGTGGCAGAGCCGGGAATCGATCCCGGGCCTCCACGGTGACAGTGACAAGTGCTAGCCACTACACAACGAGGCGGGCACATTTGTTTTACAGGTATGTACCATATGTATCTGTTTCTGTAGCTCGTATTCCTGTTTCCACGGGGTCATTGATGAGGTGAGATGTTGTTTCTTTACGGCAATGTTTCTTTAACGACCGAGTGCCCTTCTTGACGCCATCCTCATTCGAGGAATTGATGAGATATGAAATGAATGAAAATTGGGCGGAGAACCGGAAGACTGAGAATGTGGCCTGCTTATAGGTACCGTCGTGCATTTACTTAGACATGAAAGTGGGAAACCACATATAGCCATTTCAAGGACGACTGACGATGAGGTATTCTGAGTCCAAAGAGAGCCTTGACCTTGCGCCTTAGTATGGTCGTCTAAAGTAAAATCATTTATGCTGAACGACACAATGAGGACTGTATCAGGAACCATCCAATCTACACCTTTGGAATGGTTACCAGTACTCTCCAACATCCCTCCTCCTCCTCATCTTCGAAGACAAATGGCACTGAAGAGAGAATGGCTTAAATGTTGTGACAACCCTCTTCTGCCAATTCATCTAGACTGCTCACCTAAAGATCTCAGGCTGAAATCCCGGAATCCTTCTTGGAGACAAGGAAGGAAGTTGGTCCCAGAGCAGTTTCAAGTGAATGAAGCTTGGCGCAATGAGTGGCTGACTTCAAATCCAGACAGATTAGGTCTTATCTCAGATCCGTTTAAGCAGCCCCCTGGTTTCGACCTTCCCAGGAAAATCTGGACGTCGCTGAACCGTATAAGAACTCAACACGGTAGGTGTCAGTTCTGGAAGCACAAATGGAAAATTGCCGAGAATCCTTTCTGCAACTGTGCAGATGTGCCTCAGACCATCAGTCACATCGCTATGGATTGCCCACTCCGAAGGTTCAATGGTCCAATGAAGGAGATTCATCAAGCTAGTGTGAAGCTTTAGAATGGTTAGAGAAATTATATATCCAGCTTTAACAAAACTGAAGCTACTTGCAGATCAAGGTCTCAATCTGTATATATTTGTACTGTAAATACTGTAGAATGTAAATAATTGTATATTGCATCTTCATGCCATACGATATATATATATATATATATATATATATGCCGTAAGAATATTGTTCTTGTTGGCGCAAATATTTGTGTTCAATTCTATGTCGCTCGTGAATTTTTACAAAAGTGAACGCGACATAACAATATACAGTAAATCACGACCTCCTGAAGAGGGAAAGTAGGAGGGGGTGGAAATGATGGCAGATACCTCCACCAGCATTTTTGGCTGCAGTATCTTGTTTGGCACTTCTTCCTCTTCCAGTCAAAATAAGTGCGCGGGTTCTGTTTTTTAAATTCTTTGTTTTATTTCCTGGTGATGTGCAAAATTGCTACTTTAGCGCACGGTTATAGAACCTTTTTCATCAAGGAGTCGCTGGTGTAAAAATTGTGTACATTTTGTATTATATTCCACGGAATCTTTATGACATTTATCATACCACTAATAGCATATGTGCGAGTACTGTGCCAGCCTTCTAAGTCCCTCTAAAATACTTAAAACTTTATTCCGTATTTAACAATTATCTACGGCTTCACTCATTATTTTCAGTCAACATTTGTTGTAAATGTAATCTTTACAACGGAGGTCTGTGGCGTCACTCGTTTGTTTTAAGATCAGTTGGCATAGGATCCTGTATGGTAAGACGCAGGATTGCCAACGATTTCCTACCAAATATGAAGGTGTCATAATCCAGCCAGAGGAAAATAATGTACATTGAGTGACTCAGTAAAATATTTCAAGGATTACGGCAAAATATGGATGTCTAATGGAATGTTTATCTTAGCGTGAAGTTAAACTTTCTTGTTGTCAACATTGATATGATAACCATGAAGGACCCTGATGTCTCCACTGAGAATTTTTCCTGCGTGTTGTCCTGGTGTAATCCCAAATCACATGCTCTAAGATGGTAACGACCCCAAAGCAAGGAACTCGATGTTGATGAGTTGAATTCACTTCGAACAGTGAGGTGTACGTTTTCATTTTGAGGGGCTGCAATCTAATTTTAAAATATGTTTCTGGGACGGGAAGCCTCCGTGGCTTAGGCGGCAGCACGTCGGCCTCTCACCGCTGGGTCCGTGGTTCAAATCCCGGTCACTCCATGTGAGATCTGTGCTGGACAAAGCGGAGGCAGACAGGTTTTTCTCCGGGTACTCCGGTTTTCCCTGTCAAAATTTCATTCCAGCAACACTCTCCACTATCATTTCATTTCATCTGTCATTCATTTAATCATTGCCCCAGAGGAGTGCGTCAGGCCTCGGCAGCCGGCACAGTTCATATCCTCGCCGCTAGATGGGGGCTTCATTCATTCCATTCCTGACCCGGTCGGAGACTGGAAGCAGGCTGTGGATTTTCATTTCATTTCTGGGACGGGAAAATTATTTTTAGGTTCAAAATTCATACTGTTACCTATACAGGTGGAAGGAAGATGGCTTCTCCCATTTCAGCAGATAATGGATAATGCTCCTGTTAGAAATAAATAAATATATAAATAAATAAAGAAATACATAAATAAATAAATAAAAAACAAATAAACAAATAAATTAACAAACAAATAAACAAATAAATAAATAAGCAAACAAATAAATTAATAAACAAATAAACCAATAAATGAACAAACAAATAAACCAATAAATAAACAAACAAATAAACAAATAAATAAATAAAAAACAAATAAACCAATAAATGAACAAACAAATAAACAAAGACACCAACGAACAAATAAACACATAAATAAACAAACAAATAAACCAATAAATAAACAAACAAATAACCCAATAAATAAACAAATAAATAAACAAATAAATAAACCAATAAATAAACAAACAAATAACCCAATAAATAAACAAATAAATAAACAAATAAATAAACCAATAAATAAACAAATAAATAAACAAATAAATAAACCAATAAATAAACAAACAAATAACCCAATAAATAAACAAATAAATAAACAAATAAATAAACCAATAAATAAACAAACAAATAACCCAATAAATAAACAAATAAATAAACAAATAAATAAACAAATAAATAAACCAATAAATAAACAAACAAATAACCCAATAAATAAACAAATAAATAAACAAATAAATAAACAAATAAATAAACCAATAAATAAACAAACAAATAACCCAATAAATAAACAAATAAATAAACAAATAAATAAACAAATAAATAAACCAATAAATAAACAAACAAATAACCCAATAAATAAACAAATAAATAAACAAATGAATAAACAAATAAATAAACCAATAAATAAACAAATAAATAAACCAATAAATAAACAAATAAATAAATAAACAAACAAATAAATAAATAAATAAGTAGATTAAAGTAAAGTACGTAAATATATTCATAAATTAATAAATAAAATAATTAATAGTTAATAAATAATTAAAGAAAGAAGGAAAGAAACAAAGAAACACAATTATTTCTGTAAAGCTGAACTACTGTAGTGAAATCTTTTCAACTATACACTGGTACTGCGGAGTGCATTTTAAACATTTTCAAATATTTCATAAGCTCTAATACTGTAATAGTCAGTCAGCTTTACAGACATTTTAATTCTATGATTTAATATTTTTTAACTTAAATAATTTACATACATTCCTAAAATGTTTCACATTAAGCTTACACAAGTTGCATTTAAAATACAACTAAACTTGAATACTTACAGTCTTCCAAAATAAATTAAAAAGAAACCGATACATTTTTACAGGGTAAAAGATTTAAGGTTACATTTGATGTAAGGTACTTGTTCAAACATAATAAAGCCTGAATATTAGACAATCTCGTGGTGTATCGATTAGCTCTTTAGACTGTCGCCACGGAAGTCCGGGTTCGATTCCCGGCTTTACCAAGAAATTTAATTCTAGTCTGAGGGCTGGAACGGGCTACACTCAGCCTTCTGAGTCAAAACTAGAAGAGGCGCGTTCGATTCCCACCTTAGCCATCTTGGAAGTGGTCTTTTCCGTGGTTTCCCACTTCTACTCTAGGCAAATGCCGGGATGGTTTCTAACTTAAGGTCATGGATGCCTCCTTCCCAATTCTCAATTTCATTTCAAATACACACACCTCTACAGCCACACAAGGACACAGGTTATCAGTAAAATTCCACACACGCAAATACACGATGTCGCTAATCCTCTAAATCAACAACAACAATATCAACAACTTTTATTTCTCGTATATTTAATCACATATCGGAATGGGACTGAACAATATTGTATCTTCATTACAAAATCTTTTGGAGGGCTGGTTAAAATGCATAGACAGGTCGAATATGAATCGCTGTCCGTCAATTGGACACTGGTGACTTACAGGCTTGACATATCCTGGTAGTCAGCTCTGAGAAATTACTGCGTTTTTGAAATTTGTGTGTTAACAAATTTCTTGTAACCTTTCGGGTTTCTTATCCTGCTAAAATATTTCAAGGTGTGTTGTATTCTGGACCTCGAAAGTCTCAATTATTGTTCTTCTTCTTCTTCTTCTTCTTCTTCTTCTTCTTCTTCTTCTTCTTCTTCTGCTTCGTCTTCTTGTGCCTATCCGTCCGGATGTTGGAGACCATCATAGTTATGTCAGTTTTGGGTGTTCTGAAAAGTTCTTCACTCGTGTGTGAAGTCCACGTTCTTAAGTTTCCAAGCCAAGATAATCTTTTTTTCCCTTCCTCTTTTACCAGGAATCTTTCCTTGAAGAATGTTCTGCAGCAGTTTATACCTGTATCCATTCCTCATTACATGACCTAAATATTGTAGCTTTCTGCATTTTACTGTTTTCAGTACTTCTTTTTCTTTCTTCATTTTGTGTAGAATGTCATTGTTTGTAATTTTATCTGTCCATGGCACTCTAAGCATTCTCCTGTAGAGCCACATCTCAAATGCCTCAAGTCGCTTGCCCATGTCTCGGTCAAAGTCCAAGTCTCAGCTCCATAGAAAAGAATGGAAAATATATAGAAACGTAGAAATCTTAATTTTGTTTCCATCGAGAAGTAATGGCTCTTAGCCATTTTACAAAATGCAGCTCTGGATTTCTCGATACGGACCTTAATTTCGCGTGAATTATCCCATTGGTCATTAATGTTGATTTCCAAATATATGTGTTTGCCTACTTGTTCAATAGGGGTACCATTAATATTAAAATGGTAGTTTGGTAGGCCTATGTCTTTCTTGCTGATTACCATGATTTTTAGCCTATTTACAATTTTGAAAAAATAGGCTTATGAGATCACCTTTTGTCCGTGTGTGAGTGTGTGTGTGTGTGTGTGTGTGTGTGTGAGGGGTGTGTGTGTGTGTGTCCCTAATAAAATCTAAACGGCTGGAGCGATTTCAATGAAACTCGATAAGTTCATAGCACTATTCCGGACGACCTCGACCGTGCCCTTCAAATTTTGTTACATCTCACCAATCCAACATGGCGGCTGTGCGAAGTATTTCACCAGCATTCAATATCTCCGAAACTATTCCCGATATCACCCTGGAATTTTTTACGGTGATAAAGGGAACTACTAGATGCACACCTATGTAACTTTTGAAAAACTGATAACTACAAAATCAACATGGTGGCCACGCGAATTTGCGACTTTTAAATAGACGTTTCTCGCGATTTAACCAACCAAACGCAATAAAACTTGGTACAGTATATGTTTATACACATTGTAATGCACCGACATCTAACATCGTTCAATTGTTTTCATAACCATAAAATGGCGGATGTGCGAAATATTTCACCGGCATTGTATATCTCTGAAACTATTAGCGTTATCACCCTGAAATTTTGTACAGAGATAAAGGGCACTACTGGAAGTTCATCTATAAGACTTTCAAAAACCGGTTAACTACAAACCGAACATGGCGGCCAAGCGAATTTGAAAATTTTAAATAGACATTTCTCCCGATTTAATGTTCCAAACGCAATAAAATCAGGTACAGGAATTGTTTATACACATTTTAATGCAATGGTATCTAATTTAGTTCAATTGTTTACATAACCTCAAGATGGCGGCTGTGCGAATTTGAAAATTAAGTTTTCATTTCTTGTGTCGTAAACATGCCTTCGAAGTGAAAGTTTGAATAATGAACCTACGCAATAATTTTTCTTTAATGGTACATGACTCTATGGCCAATACATTTAACAATCCAACATTGTGACCATCCGAAATATTTAGACGGCTCTGAATATCTACGAATCTATTATAGCAATCAAACTGATATTTTTTATGTTCATAGGGGCTATGAACTTAAGTTCACCTATAGGACATTAAATAACCTGGTGATCACAAATCCAACATGGCGGCGACGCGAAGTATAAATATTCACATGGACGTTTCTCGCAATTTTACCATCAGAGTGCAGTGAAACTTTGTACAGTAAATCCTAATACGAATGTTAATCCACTGGCATCTAATTTATTTCAATTGTTTCCATGACCACAAGATGGCAGCTGTGCGAAATTTTAAAATCTCTTTGTTACTTCTTGTGTCCTAATCATGCGATTGAAGTTTGAATGCTACACGTACACAATAATCTTCATGTAACAGTACATAACTCTAGGACCTACATATATAAAATTCAACATGGCGACCGTCCGTAATATTTAGTCGGTTCTCAATATCTACGAATCTATTACAGCAATCAAACTGAAATTTTGTATGTTGATAGTTGCAATTAACATAAGTAGGTTATATGAAAATAGGCTGTATAGTTCTTCACGGAACTACTTGTTTAAAATTCATGTTGATATCTAAACCATAACGCTCACTACTTTCACCGATTAATATCCTGCATCGTAGCCATGCATGTTCAGTCGCGCACATTGGCTGTTAATGGGAGCTTGAGGTCCAAACCAAATATAGAATCCCAACGCTGACAGTGGCCATCCTGAGTGTTTTTCACCCTCCATCCAGGCGAATACTGTGATGTTATCTTAAAGTCATGCGACACCTGCCCCTTATCCTAGAGACTAATAATTACAGTACACACAATGTTACAGTCACCATCTATTACAGGTTATCTCTATCTCTCTCTCTCTCTATATATATATATATAAAATGAAACTTTGTCTGTTTTTTCTGAATTTCTACGGAAATTTGCGTTATTTACGCGTTTCAGACTGTTTTATGACGGATGCGCGCGAAAATATTCTTTTTGGCTGACTGTCTGTCTGGATGTCTGTCTGTTTGTCTGTCTGTGGACAAAGTTGTTCCCTTGTAACTCGAGAACGGCTGGGTGGATCAACGTAAAATTTGGCACAGATATCCTTCAGAGGCACGACACTAATCATTGATGTAACTCTTGTCTGTACCTCTCATAAAAGGGGGCCTACCCCCTTAAAATACTTGCCGAAATAGGCGTAGAAGGGCGAGAAAATGCTCAATTTCAACCCCTCAATGTGAGAAAAGAAATTCGCCCCCGAAAACCACATTTTAAGGCCCTAAAACCAACAGTTTTTGAGATATTTCCAGAAAACTAATTTAATTTAATACAATAACGAAAGAATGCAACGGAATCTCACAGGTCCATCTATTGCTGTAAGACGCAATACACTTCCATTTATTACATTACTGAGATAGTTTGCAAACGGCTATACGGTTATAACGGAACCAAATTAAGCTGTAAAATTCATCAATGTCATATAATGTGCTTAAGGGGGTCAAGGGGTACTCTAGATTTTTTTTCACGCGATTTACACGTGCGGGTGTGGTACGGAAGGTCTATTATATCCCTATCCCTTTATTGTTATATTATTATTATACTACGGCCTGCAACGACGATACAAAGCTTAATATCAGCCCATTGGTGTCGGAAACAAAACTCGGTGCCCCTAAATAGCCGTAAAGGTTCCCCCAAAACTACATTTTAAGGCTTTAAAACCAACAGTTTCTGAGATATTCCCAGAAAACTAATTTCACTTAATAAACTAATGAAGGAATGCAAGCCAGTAACCATGACAACAGTATCTCAAAAGGTGACATCCAACTTTCCATCTATTTCTGCAAGAAGAAAAGCCACTTCATTTATTAAATTTCTGTGAATGTTTGCAAATGGCTATAAGGTTATTACGGAATCAACTAAAACTGTAAAATTCATCAATGCGCTTAAGGGGGTCAAGGGGTACCCTAGATTATTTTCACACGACTTAAATGTGCGTTATGTCGTACAGAATGTCTATTATATTCATGTTATTTTCAAAAATTTCTGAATCGAAATAACTTTCTTTTTTTGCTTTTAGGAATTTGGGCCATTGGAGGCTAAAAACCCTGAATTTTCATGCACCGCAAACCTTTAAATTTATTAAAGGGGTCTTCCTCTTGATGGGGACTTGACACAACAGTGAAGGTCAGTTTTATTTGACGTATTGCATTTCGTCTACGAGGTTTTCAATTTTATTTTCACGCCAGGAAGTACACGTTAGGTAAATTTAGTTTCAGAGCATATTTTATCTAATTATTTTCCTTTGTCGACAAACAGGTTCCAAGTCTCTAACCATTGCAACAGTAGCTCAATTGATTACGTATGGTTATTAATACCGAAGACCGTTCGAAGGATGGGTACTTCCGCTAGTCAAATATAGACCTATGCAGCGCACACAAAATTATACGGGGTTGATGACCAAGATTTCCCAATCCTCTAAAATAAATTAGCAACAACAATGAAGTATATATGTTTGTCACCGGGTCGGGGATGCGAAGGTGCAGTGAACGTCTATGTGGCGATTGGTTTTACGACCGGATGTAATTCCTGGCGCCAACCTCATGACATATATTAATGAGAGACGAAATGTATGAAGATGAATGAGATGGAAGGAAGCAGCCGTGGCCTATTAAAAGGCACCGTCCTGACATTTGCCAGGAGTTGGAAATCAGAAATCACGGAAAGCCATTTTAAGGACGGCCGACGGTGGGGTTCGAACTCACGTCTACTGCTAACAAGAAAGTGTCTGTTTATATTTATTATGGTGTGTGTACGAAGAATTGGAACGATCTAAGAATTAAAAGATACACCATATTAGCATTTGCTCGAATTGAAAGCAAAACATTGAAACATCATTGCATATTGTACATGGCTGAAGGTTGATATCGAACCTACCTATCTCCCGGAGGTTCAACGCACTGGGCTATCCTGACTGATAAGAGGCGTGGTGATTGTACAATTCGTTTGGCTTTTGCGTTGTTAAAGAGGTGTATTTTGGCGGCTTCGGTGGCGTAGTTGGTAGCATGCTGAGCTTTTATGTCCAAGATCGCGGGTTCAAACCCGGCCGAAGCCGTCGGATTTTTAAGAGCGTTAAAAATCCCTCAGTATGCCATCCTTCGGAGGGGAAGTAAAGCCGGCGGTCCCATGTCATAGATTTATGGCATGTTAAAGAACCTTCCACTAATTGCACCTGTGTGAAGCTAAATTTGATAGGTTAAGAATGTAAACAACGCTCTTAGGTTGCTACATTCGTTGCCAAGAGCAACGTATGTCTACCCCTTATTATTCCCGTTTTCCAACGGGGTCGGGGATGAGATGAGATGGAAGTCTTTGTGGCGAAGATTTTTACGACCGGATGCCCTTCCTGACGCCAACCTCATGAGAGGAGTTAATGCGAGATGAAATGAATGATGGTGAATGAAACTGGGCAAGGATGTGGAAGGAATCGGCCGTGGCCTATCAGAAGGTACCGTCCCAGCATTTGCCTGGTGTTGAAAATGGGAAACCACGGAAAACCATTTCAAGGACAGCCGACGGTGGGGCTCGAACCCACGCGTCTACCGAGTCAGCAGAGAGCTTGGTCCCATGACCTAACGCTGCGCTTTAGCCAGCTGAGCCACTACTGTCGGTACTAATACAGTCATCACATTAACACCGGTTATCAGACAGATTCTACACACACCCAAAGTACACGGGGCTACATGACCGCGTTGTCGCAGCCCCTAAACTTAAGATCCAACCAACCAACCAACCAACCAACCAACCGAGGTGTATTGGTATCACATGAGAGTATTGTCAAAAATTAGGTAACCGAAGGCCTTTGTACCCCACCGAAACCTTCCATAAAGCTGCAAAAAGAAGAAAGAATAATAATAATAAGAAGAAACCCCCACAGAAATATGAATGACATCAGTGGCGCAGCTACAGGGGGCAATTAGGGGGATCAATCCCCATCAGATCCAAATAATTACAAAACATGTCATTTTAATAACATTTTATTTTGAACTAGCAACCCGCCCCAGCTTCGTCCGGTATCTTTAACGGTTTACCCAGCGTAAGCTTAAAAGGCGCACGGACGGCAGGTTCCAGACACAATTCAGAAAAGCTGAGGAGAACAGACAAACTCCAAACACAACACACATACTCTTCTCTGAAGTCTTAATTCGACACGACTCGGACAGTTTGATGCTGGCCGAAGCTGGGGTGATAGTCTGGCTCGCTAGCTCGTTAACTCGCTCCGAAGCTAGTAATTTAAATTTCCACTGAATGGAGATTGCCGGCCCCGTGGTTTTGGGGTAGTGCGCCTGCCTCTCACCCGGAGGTCCCGGGTTCGATTCCCGGCTCCGTCAGGGATTTCAGAAACTGACGTGAGGGCTGGAACGGAGTGCACTCAGCCTCGTGAGGACAATTGAGTAGCTGTCTGACAGTGAGGCAGCGCCCCGGTCACGAAAACCAAGATTAATGGCCGAGGGGACCCGATGCGCTGACCACGCGTCACCCCAATATCTCTACGCCAAATGGGTGGGCAGCGGTCACTTGGCCCTCATGGACTGTAGTGCCAGGGGTTATTATGTTAATGAATGGAGATTGTTGGAAGAAATGGGAACTTAAAAACACTTATAGTGAGCTATGTATTAAAGATAGAGATATGCTGTTGGGGACCTATTTGTAGAACTGTTCATGTTGAACAATTCTGACACTCAAAGTTTATAGATATACTGTATTTAACGGTTTACCCATGATAAGCTTAAGATGCGCACTGACGACAGGATTTTCTTCGACTCGATTCACTGAAATCATTATCGCCCGGCTTCCTTTAGTCATAAATGACTGTTTATTCTACAGAAACCTTCCTTATAAGGCATGTAGGCAACATTAAGAGGAATAGGAAGTGGAATTGTGCTAGACCTCGACGAGCTTCGGCGGATATTCGGAGGGCGTTGTTTCTACGCTCACTGTAGCTAAAGATTGAGACGGTTCCTTATTTCAAGTCTTAAGGTCTTCAGCTCAATTAGTTGCAGATGTACACCCCTCAGCAGATACAGATCCTGTCAGATAGGATTCACACTCATTGCAAGTTAACGGAACTGATGAGCACGACGTTCATAGCCACACGAATGAGAAGAAGAAGAAGAAGAAGAGGAAGAAAGTCCTCTGGGAGCGGCCAATGACACATTATTGAACACTGATCGCTCGGACATTGTACTGTTGACCGAAGTAAGGAAGTCTGTGGATGTCATTGACACTAATGTACTGTAATTTGTGCAGAACAATGGCTCAAGAGATTCAGTTAGCGTTGAGCTGCATAAAGAACACTTCATCGGACATCTGTCACAATGTTCACAGATTGACGATGAAGTCTCTTTCCTTTTATAGAGCTACACGGAAGATGCTTCATTTAAGGACTAGGAGTATTGAGGTGTACTGTACTTGCCATGGTGAGTGAGCCTGGTCTCTCATATCTATTATAAAACAATTGTATTGATATCACATGTCTCTACAAGGATATTTGATACTAGCAGTAGTGCCTGGCTTCGCCCGGTGGATTTATTTGTTTTATGGATGATAATGAATACTACTACAGAACTAGAGCGCTCAAGGATAAGGATTGGAAAGCACCAACGCTTATTGCAGCTGATAACCTCATTATACTGCACCAACACCATCGCCCTTATACAGAGGCATACTAGTGTCATGATGATAACTGTTTTAAGGGGCCTAAGAAATCTTTTTGCACTAATTACTCCCCGCGACTGCAATTGAATCAGTGTTTTTAGATAGGGCGTAAGTGAACGAAAGAAAATGGTTGGGAAACCAAACAAAACTTCCCAAAGGCTCAATTTGTAATTTAATTTTTATTTTAATGGATTTTATGACACATGCTTTTATGGAACATGTTCCACTCTATAAAATAATTTTGTAAATTTTTGTCTGGACGATATGTGCCAAAGAAAATCGTGCAACTACGCCCTTTCAAAAAAAAAAAATAGACACAAAAAGGGTCATTAAATTGTTCGAAAATGCAATCTGTTTGCTATAGACAGATATTTACACAAATATATGGCAAAGATAGACACAAAATATAATGAATCATTGTTAAATATCAGTTTAGGACTTAAATTGGAATTCTTTTGCAATACTAAGAAATTAGTGCAAATCTAAAGCACAGACATTGTGTTAAGATGGAATGGATTTGCTACACACAAAAATTGCAACAAATCTGAAGCACAGGGAAACACTTACAACATAAGAAAGTCATTGTTTGTTGGTTCCTTAGTTTAGGGGCTGCAACAACGCGGTCATGTAGCCCCGTGTACTTTGGGTGTGACGCGCGTCCGCCCTTTCAAAAAAAAATCAAAAGGAAACAGATGGCTCTATCCAAATGGAAAAACAAACGCTAAAAAAGTGAAAATGTCAAAAAATGTCGATTACACCCTTTCAAAAAACACTAATTCAATTTATAAGTAGTTCGCAATTCTGCACCAGAACAGTGGTAGGGGTGACGTGATGCAGCCCGCACTTCAGGCAACAATAGACGTGGGTATTATTGAAGCTGTCCGGGAGCGCTTGTTCTTCCGACTTACTGAACAAAAATCTATCTTTATAGTTACCTGAGAGGTGTAGCATGATGCTACATAGCCTAAACTATTCCTCTTGAATCTGGCTATCATAAACAAAAATAAATTTTTTGAATCCTACTGGTAGTTCCTGTGATTAGCGCGTTTAAACACATATACACACAAAGAAACTCTTCAGCTTTATTATATTAGTATGGATAATGTTTTGTTTGTTATCTGTTTTATTAAAAGGATACTTTCAGTGGTTATGAATCTTTCTTCTTATCTGCGATTTATCTTCGACCTACATGCACATTTTTTTGTTTCTAGCTTCTAAAGTGATTACTCAGAAGTTGAAAAACAAGTGAACGCTAATTAGGTAATTTTCACGAAACTTATAAACCAGCTATGTATACATTGAGCAAATTAGCTTATTGAAGTGTTGGAGGCCATTTTTCAGTGTTGAATAGTTCTATTTAAGAAGGATTTTCAGTCGGTCAACAAAAATTGTGCCCAAGTACATTAGGCGAGATAACAAGTATTTATATACCCTAACCTGAAAGAAATATTACATAAGATATTTAGCCTATCACAAAATAACACGCTTCTATGTACAATTTGCAAAATGTGGTTTCTTTCGTGTGGCCTCCTCTTTCTAGTTGGCGCCCGTGGGCGACCTGTGCGCCGTAATGAGGATGAAGTAATGATGAAGACGTCACATAGCCTACACCCAGTCCCCGAGAACCCCAGGAGATTACAAACCCTGGTGGCCCGGCCGGGAATCGAACCCGGGACCCTTCGGGACAAGCCTAGCACGCTAACCAATTAGCCACGGAGCCGGACAAAATGTGGGCGAATTTTTGTACATAAAAGCGTGTTATTTTGTGATAAATATCTCATGTAACGTTTCTTTCAGGTTAGTGGTTTTCTCGCCTAATGTAACTGGGCACAATTTGTGTTGGCAGACAGGAAAGCTTTCTTTAATAAATGAAATTAGCTTATGTTCCTCTCCTTGATTGGAATTTAGATTGTGATTTGCGATGTATTCAAGTTTTCTTGTTTTTAGCCTACTTTCACTTGGGGAACAGTGTGTGTGTGTGTGTGTGTCTTGTCAGTGAGATAGAGATATTCGTTTGTTGTATTTTGTTATTTCATTTTATTGGCTTGTAATTTGTTGTCATTTCATCCCCGTTTAATTGGGTATATAATTATACATAATTAAAAAAAAACGGATAACCTTTGTTACTGTAGTATCTGTATTAGTGTCTGTGTTTGTAACGAAGGCAAAGATTGAGACAAATACGGCTATGGCCTTAAGTTTGGAACTAACCCGGCATTTGTCTGGAGTGGAAGTGGAGAACCACGGAAAACCACTTCCCCCTCTTCTCACTTTTTCCTCACGAGGCTCAGTGTACCCCTATCCAGCCCTCAAATACATTACCGCCATCTTAGTTCGAACAGAATGAAAGCCACCTGAATTTTCAATGCCTATGTCAGCTACTGGCTGAACCAATCATCAGATTCCTTCCGTTCCGCGACGTAGTTGTGCTCGTTAAATCGTCCACCATGACCGCGCGGGAAACTGTAGCAAGTCCAGAGACCATAGGTTCGCATCATGGCGCTGACAGCGGCTATCCTGAGTATGCATTTTCCCTGAGTTTTCCACATTCCCTCCTGGTAAATGCCGCGATAGTACCTTATTTTAAGTCCCTGGGCACCCGTCCCTGATACAGCTTACACACACTACTACAGTCATTACATAAATTCAGATTATCAGACACATTCAAGATACATCCAACTTCACCGGCTGATGACCAAGATGTCCCAAGCCCCTAAATTGAATTAACTACAACAACAATATTTCTACCAAATTGTAGTCAACTTATTATCCTATCAGGGAAGTTGTACGCCAAAATTGCAATTTTCTCAGCTAGTTTATTTCAATAAGGAGATGGCGCGTAAGTTTTAAGGATTATACTCATAATTTACGGTCCAATGTTCTCCGAAATATGACGGACATAAGTTGTTCGAGTTACAATACAATCGTATTGAATATTACGCGCGTTCGCCATGTTGAATATAAACATATTAAAATCACTTATTGGTCATTTACTTAGAATTACACCGGGTGAGTTAGCCGTGGTGGTTACGGCATGACTAATGGCAGTCGCTCACATCCGGGAGGCGAGGAGGTTCGAATCCCCCCGCCGGCAACCTTGAAGATGGTCTTCTGTGGTTTCCCATCTTCCTTCCAGGCAAATGCCGGGGTTGGTCCCTCACTATAGGCCACAGCCGCTACCTTCCAACTCCTCGCCCTTCCCTTCCAACTTTCCTCCCCAATGGTACTTGTAGCTCACCCATTGGGTGTCCGTCTCGAAGCAGTTACAAAACTGGCGAGTCGAACATGTCCTCGGACACTCCCGGCACTAACAGCCATACGAAAAAAAAAAACAACAACAACTTAGAATTACTAAATTTTTCAAAGGGGTAGTATCGTATAAAATATGTATTATATATTCATGATGGTCACCTAGGATGTCCGGGTTCAGTTCCCGGCTCTGCCAAACAATTTGAAACATTGAACTCGATAAATTAAGATATAACTGAGTAATTGCCACAACAAGTACAACTAGACCTTCTACTACTACTACTACTACTACTAATACACATAGCCACCATACACGCCTGATGCTTGTCTTTCAAGTTAACGCTCGTAGGTGAACAGCGTTGTTATGGACTAAATTGATAGCTTTTCAATCGATCAACACGTATTTGTACCCAATTAGATGGGGGGATTTTAAAATCTACCTAAAAATACACGTAATGAATTACTTATTATTAAGCACTGATTACTCCCTCTTCACTGTGTAACAAATATGCATTCGTTAATAGAGTGTTTGTTCTTCGTGGATGGTTTGAAGTTGTGTGCAATATGTATGAGTTGAGCAGTGATAATATTTGCAAACCAAATGGGGAAAGGGAAAATGCTGTGTGTGCAAGATTACGAAGTTAGGAGACCATCTCGGCTGTCATCTAGGATGTCCGGGTTCAGTTCCCGGCTCTTCCAAGAAATTGAATTCTGGTCTGAGGGTTGGAATGGGTTACACACCGCCTCGTGAGGCAAACCTGAGAAGAGGTAGGTTTGGTTTCCTCCTCGGCCATCCTGGAAGTAGATTTCCGTGTCTTCCCAATAAATTCTACTCCAGTAGGAATGGTTCCTACTTTAAGGCCACGGCCACCTCCTTGCCAATCCTCACCCGAATTACAAATACGAGGGGCGGACGTACTATATTGTTTTACACTTTATTCTGTTCTACCCAAATGAAAGGAAGCTTGTAGTTTAACGTGACCGTTAATCTCGCGATCATAAGCCACGGGACCTCCGTTTTACGAGGAATCCGAACCACAGGACATGGCATTTCACTTCGAAAATCTCACATGCATTGACCGGGAATCGAACCCGGTCCACCTTGGTGAGAGGCATATAGCTTAACCGCTCCGCCACCACGCCCCCCCTACCCAAATGAGTACATTACACATCAGTTGTTACGTCCACTTTCTGAACGTAATCTCCTTGTAACTTAATGCACTTTTGCCATCGATGTGTCAGTCTCTCCAGACCTTCCTGAAACCATTCTTTCGGAGTGCTGCGTACCCATGCCTTGACAGCTGTGTCCAGTTCTGAAAAATCCCCAAAACGGCGACCTTAAGCGCTTTCGTCGGGCCATTCAAACTAAGCGGCGAGGTAAATGGGCTAAAGGTGTGCCTCTGCAACATGTCAATGCCCGCCACCACACTAGCTGAAAGACCACCACTGCCATTGATCAAATGGGATTCACGGAGCTGCCACATACACCATACTCTCCCGACTTGGCACCAAGTGATTATCACCTGTTCGGGAACATGAAGAAACCACAAGACACAGCTGGTACGCAGCACTCAGCACTCAGAAATAATGGTTTCAGGAACGTCTAGAAAGACTGACACATCGATGGCAAAAGTGCATAAAGTTACAAGGAGATTATGCAGAGAAGGTGAATGTAACAACTGATGTGTAATGTACTCCATAACAATAAGTTATAGTATGCCCTTCGTACATGTACACACCAACACAGCCATCGCAATAACTCAGGTTATCAGACAAAACTCCACTCACAGCCAAGTACACGGGGCTGAATGACCACGATGTCCAAGCCCTTCAAATGAAGCAACAACAAACAACCCGAATTTGACGTTACGAAACACACACATGGTAAATGGGCGTGGCTCACAAAGCCTGTTCTTGGACTTCCCGGCGAAGTCATGATGGCGTCCACAAACAATACGCCGATGAGGTGTGTTAGAATATTAGAGAAGATTGAGCTCGCATTCTGCGAATATGATAACCGAGTGACAGTGAAGTGAGGTGCCGGGAGGGGTATCCTGCTTGCTGGTTTCTCGCAACTGACCTGTCCTGCCGACTGCCAGTGTGTACTGGAGAGTGGACGCGCCAAGCAACACAACGTAACCAAGGCCATTCCTCTTGAGGCTCGCTCAAGGACTCCCCAACAGCTTGAAGTCTTCTTAGAACAGCAGGTAAATAACTTCAAATAATGCATGATAATACATTATTATATCTGTGGACAATGACTCAATCTTCCACTTAGTTGATCACAACTGGGATGTTATTGGAGAAATACGTAGATAAACCTTCTATCATTGATTGACGCAGAAATGATTTCAGTTTTATCATACGTTTAGTTGGGTCTTGAAGCATTAGCAACCTCTTTTTCAGTGTTGCCTAGTACTCTATTATAATATAATGTTTTGCAATCGGTCAACATGATTAGCCTATGCCCAATTAGAGAGTACAAATATTTTAACACCTTAACCTGAAAGAAATATTTCATGAATTAATTATCATTTATTTAACACACAAACAAGGGTTAGGGTTAATTAATTGGATCAGATGTTTCGATCGTCACGTAATCATCGTCAGTTTCTGTGTCAGTTTCACCTAGGCTTAGATAGGTACTGTGGATGTGTTTATTTACAAATTATTGAATTAAACAAGAGTTTAGTGCTTTTCAGTCGGTCAACACGAATATACCCAAAAGAGATGGGTTATGCCCTAATCCTGAAATAAATTACATGAGATTAATAAAACACTAGGATGACCAGTTTCGATCGTCAAGCGATCATCATCAGATCCAATACACTTAGGCTATAAAATCTATGTTTGAAATACAGGTGAAAATATTTACAATATGTACAATTATTTAGTTGCAGTATTGGTACTGCAACTGTCAGTGTATGCTAAATGCAGTATATATGTTAGGTGAAATGCTAAATGGTGATGGCTATCCGGAGATTGTACTTTAGAGAGATTATATGGTTGTAAACTATGGTTAAACTATAAAATTTTAGGCTAACTACTTATCTGATTGTCTTCCGTACTACAGCTATTCGCAGTTTCCGTGTTCACTTGAACTCGCTGTGCGGTCGACTGCGGTGGTTATCTTAACGACTGGTTTTTCCCTGCCTTCCCCCCCTGTCCCTACGTGCTGTGGGGAGTGATCGCGATGTGTTTATGTGAGGTGTTGCCAACCTAGATAAGATGTATGTTATTGAATGAGGTGGATCTACAACTATTAAAGACCGTGGATTAGTCCTCGCCACGCGTGGAGCATAACCCATTCGAACTAAGCGTTGACGGTCTTATGAGGACGTCCCGGCACCTTTAATACTGCCTCTAATATGGGCCTTGGTTTATTGCAGAAGAAAAGTACATCGTACACCTGATCCAGATAACATTTACCTATTAAAAACCCCCTAATTTCCCCCCCTTTTTTTATCTAGCTTGGCTGTGTCGCTAAATTGTGTTTTGTTTCCGACAGGGTGTGTTTTTTAGTAGCGTGAAGAGGGGTGAGCTCTCCATGAACGTGTGTTCATTTAGATTGTTGGGATTGTTTCGTTTGGCTAGGTGTATCTCGATTGCTTCCTTTATGTCAAGAGCTCTGCCTTTCGATTCGTGATGGATTATTTTAAGGTCCGACTCTATGTTGGTAAAGCTATGCCCTGCGTCACACATATGTTCGCACACGGCTGAATGTGTTCCGTATCTTATCGCATTCCTATGTTCATTATAACGTGTGTCTACTCGCCTTCCACTCTGCCCGATGTAATTAGCTTGACAATCGGTGTCTTGGCACGTTATAGAATATACCCCTGACCTTGAATACGGGTCACGTTTATTTAGATTACTATTTAGGAGGTGCCTAGCGGTTGTGTTTTTCGTCGTGAAAGCTATCTTTATGCCTTGCTTTTTGAATAGGTTAGTGATTTTATATGTATTCGCATTCACATAGTTGAAACGCGCAAATTTTTTCTCATTACTGTCCGGTTTGGGAATCGTTTTATCTTTATTTTTATGTTTGGCTATAATTTGATTTATTTTGCTTGGCGAGAAGTTGTTTTCCTTTGCTATTTGCATAATAGTTCTTATTTCCTTATTATAGTTGTCTTTTGACATGGGTATGTTTAAAGCCCTGTGCACCATTGAATTGAAACCCGCTAGTTTGTGCGTACTGGGGTGATTAGACTGATTGTCGATTGCATGCGAGGTTTGTGTTGCTTTCCGGAATATGGAATATGAAAGGTCGTTGTCTTTACGTTCAATAGTTATATCGAGATAATTTATTTTCCGGTCTATTTCGGATTCCTTAGTGAATTTGATAGAATGGTGAAGGCTATTAATGGATTGGAGAATTGTTTATTCGCTTGTTAGTTCAGTATCGTAGATGCAAATTACATCATCTACGTATCTTTTCCATATTACTATTCCCTTTGTTGAAGTCTTTTCTAAGAACGCATTTTCTAGTGCATTGATGAAGATGTCAGCGATTAACCCACTTAGTGGCGATCCCATTGCTAGGCCTTCTCTCTGTGTGTATATTTTATTGTCGAATTGAAACACGTTTTGGGTGAGAACGACCCTCAGTAATCTCACAATCTCTTCAATTTCTTTTACCGAATTGTTGGATTTTAAGTTGTTTTCGATAGTGTTGATTGCTTCAATAATCGGAATATTGGTGTACATGTTAGTTACGTCGAAGGATACTAGCCTGAAGCTAGGTTTCATTTGTAGGGTGTTCAATGCTGTTACTAGTTCTGTTGTGTTCTTTACCGAGTTGTTTTTGTCGTTGGAAAGACGGCTTTTTAAGATTTTTAGTAACTCTTTGCTGATTTTGTAATTAGGGGCATTCCTACAATTGACTATTGGTCTCATTGGGCATTCCTTTTTGTGTATTTTTGGTTGTCCCCTCAATGACGGTATTTTCGGGTTCATGTTTATTAGTTTTGATTTTTCAGCTTTGGTCAGTATGTATTCTGTTTCTTTTAGCGCACTTTTTATTTGTTTTTGGAATTTGTTGGTGGGGTCTTTTGTTAATTCCTTGATTTCGTTGTTGTTTAGGAATTCGACTGTTTTTTCAATGTATTCTGTTTTGTTCAAAATTACTGTAGTGTTTCCCTTATCTGCTTTTGTGATGATTAAGTCATGTTCTTTTATTTTTTGTTTCAACGACTTTATTTCTTTGATTTGTTTGTTGTTTTGAATGTTATTGCTATCGCCCTCTCGTTTGAGGATTTTTTTGGCTTCGTTGGTGGCGAGATTTTTGGTTAATTCCCTGTCTTCTGCTGGGAGCTTGTGACTGGCTATCTCAATATCTGTGATTAACTGTTTTATATTGTGGTTCGTGTGTGCGTCTGTGCAGTTGTATTTCAAACCTTTGTCTAACATATTCATTTCACCTTGAGAAAAGGTTACGTTCGTTCTGTTGTTTACTCTGCTGTGGAAATTGAATTCATTGTTATTCGTGTGTTGTTCGTTAGATTGATGGTTCTGTGTTTCTCCTAGTTTTCTTAATTTATTTTCTAGCGTTTCATGCTTCCTCGTTGCTCTGATTTTGATGGTGTCATGTAGGTGTTCGGTGAAGCTGTCCCATTGGGCTGCGTGCCAGAAATTACTTAGTTGCAATTGAATGTCGTATAATTGTTGGTTAATTTTTTAATAGGTAAATGTTATCTGGATCAGGTGTACGATGTACTTTTCTTCTGCAATAAACCAAGGCCCATATTAGAGGCAGTATTAAAGGTGCCGGGACGTCCTCATAAGACCGTCAACGCTTAGTTCGAATGGGTTATGCTCCACGCGTGGCGAGGACTAATCCACGGTCTTTAATAGTTGTAGATCCACCTCATTCAATAACATACATCTTATCTAGGTTGGCAACACCTCACATAAACACATCGCGATCACTCCCCACAGCACGTAGGGACAGGGGGGGAAGGCAGGGAAAAACCAGTCGTTAAGATAACCACCGCAGTCGACCGCACAGCGAGTTCAAGTGAACACGGAAACTGCGAATAGCTGTAGTACGGAAGACAATCAGATAAGTAGTTAGCCTAAAATTTTATAGTTTAACCATAGTTTACAACCATATAATCTCTCTAAAGTACAATCTCCGGATAGCCATCACCATTTAGCATTTCACCTAACATATATACTGCATTTAGCATACACTGACAGTTGCAGTACCAATACTGCAACTAAATAATTGTACATATTGTAAATATTTTCACCTGTATTTCAAACATAGATTTTATAGCCTAAGTGTATTGGATCTGATGATGATCGCTTGACGATCGAAACTGGTCATCCTAGTGTTTTATTAATCTCATGTAATTTATTTCAGGATTAGGGCATAACCCATCTCTTTTGGGTACATTCGTGTTGACCGACTGAAAAGCACTAAACTCTTGTTTACTAAGGCAACACTGAAAATATGGCTTCAAACACCACAATTATTGAATTAAAAAGTAGTTGGTAATTGTTCAGGAGTGGTGACCCAGTACGGTATTCTACACTTACAGTTGGATAATATATGTCATTTTCGTGATGTTCATACCTTATTTCATACTATGGGAGTCATTGCCATTTGAAATTACTATCCTGTAACCCTACTGCACTGGAAATATTGCATAATTACGTGAATATGTGTTTTTGTTTCTTGCTCATGTTTGTTTGGCGCATCAAGTCTCTTCAACTGTTACTGATGCCCACACATTGACGTCACATTACTGTTACCAACATATGGGATACACAATACACTTTATAATTATGTGAAAATGCATTACTTGGCAAATCGATTGGTCTGGATAAAGGTTATTGACGCGTGAGGGCTCCCACAGTGCGTGACAAAAACCAGGGGTGTACATAGCAGGCAGCGCTGCCCAGTATATATTGGTCTAGACAAAAACCATTGGTCTGGATAAAGTTTATTGAGGGGTTGGCAATGCTGTGTTTGTCGATTAATTCACGCGTATGGACACAGCTGGAATTTTACGCGAACTGCAGTAAGTTATATAAGTTGTGATCTAAATAACGGGATGGAGGGCGGGTTACAGACAGCGGAGGAGGAAGCATCTATTACCCCAGAATTTCCACAATTATTATTCATCATTGCAAAATGTATTTCGGCTAATTTAAGTGGTTTTGTTGAGGTTCACCACTCCTGTCACCAAGTCTTTTAAAACTTGTTTAACGTGTCGTTCGTTGGGTTGCAAAAGAGCATTAAGAGAGGTGTGGGTACTCTGAAGTTGGCAACTGTTGTTGTTAATCGAGGTCGATGTACAGTAGTACACAATAAATAAAACGATGCTACAACCAGAACGAGTAATGCAATTACAGTCACACCTGGTTTAGTTAATGTACAATACTTATAACAGACTGAATGGTTTAGTCGGTAATGCGTTGGCCTTCAAAATCCAATACAGTGGGTTCAATCCCGATGTGTTTAAATGCAACAATCTTGTGTCAATAGATTTACCCTTAAAGAAAAATTCTGAAACACTCCATGTTTCTAAAGCTACAGCAGTTAAACAGAAAGCTAAAACAATAGCATTATTAACCAAGCTGTATACAAGGTGCGTTCAAAAAGTAACGAGCCGGAGGCTGGAATGCGCAAACCGGTGACTACATTGGCTAATCGTGGCGTGTGAAACGAGGTGTGGTTCCAACCAGAGCGTGGAAGGTTACAACCCGTCGCTAGAGGGCACGCGTGCACGTCACGTGAAGATACAAAGCGAGCCGCAGCATGCATCAATCGTCCAACGCTGCCAGTCGCATTGCAAACAGTAACATGGAGGCGTCAACCGAAGAGCAAGAGGTGTTGTTCGGTTTCTGACAGCGGAAGGAGTAGGGGGAATGGACATTCATCGCCGAAAGTCACAAGTGTACGGCGAACACTGCATGTCCCTTGCAAGGGTCAAGGCGTGGCACAAGCGCTTCAGGGAAGGACGGGTGTCGTTAGTCGATGATGCCCGGTCTGGGACACCCCCCCCCCCCCCCTCCGTTACCGATGACAACGTCCAGCTGGTTGATGCACTCATTACCCAGGACCGCGGAGTGACAGTGAACGCCATAGCCGCCGTGGTCGCTCCACAACAATGCACGACCTCATACGGCCAACACAGTCGCGGCACTCCTGCAGAAATTCAAATGGGAGGTTGTCGGCCATCCTCCATACAGTCCAGACCTCTCTCCCTGTGATTACGCCATGTTTGGTCCCCTGAAAAGGGTTCTTCGGGGCAACGATTCACCTTTGACGCCGACGTCCAGCTGTACGTGCGGAACTGGTTCACATCGCTGCTCAGGGAATTTTATGTGAGCCATTCACCGCCTCGTGTCACAGTGGAACAAGTGCCTCAACAGCCAGCGCCAATACTTCTAACATTCAGGTACTGGTTTCTGTAATTTTGCCTCCAGCTTGTTACTTTTTGAACGCACTTTATAATAGGCCTATAATGTCAATGTAGCCTAAGTTCAGCCAATTCATTGTCTCTGATATTACATGTTTTATTTATATACAGAAAATACAGATACAGTACAATGTAGTTAGGGGCAGATGACCTCGCTGTTCCACCCCTTAAAACAAATTAATAAATCTACAATGAAATCAGCCTACATAAACAAAATATGCATACCGGGTATAATTTAAACTGTAACAGGTATTGCATGTATAACATATATTTTATTTAATAATATTTCATTGTCTATAATATTCAGTCGCAGGAATACTAACTTTAATTTTTAAAATAAACCAGGACTTACTGTAACACTTCGTAGGATATTCCTCTTTTGTTTTCAAACTCAAGGTATTGATCATTTTCGCGGTGCATTCGTTGAGTCTAGCTACTGTTACTTCCGGGTTTATTTTTTGATTTTCTTTGCAGAAATATAGCGTAGTTGAAAGAAGCCATGTGTGCTTAGGGTGAAATCTTAATTCTTCAATTCTTCTTAATTTCTTCAAGAAGTTTTTATTTATTCCTTTAGTCAGTTTACCCTCCAGGGTTGGCTTTTCGCTGGGACTCGGTGAGGGATCCCACCTTTACCGCCTCCAGGGTAGTGTCCTGGAGCTTGAAACAACGGGTCGGGGAATACAACTGGGGAGGTGGGACGAGCACCTCAACCAGGCGGCCTTACCTGCAAAGCGAACAGGGGCCTTATGAGGGATGGGAAGGGATGGGAAGATTGGGAGTGATAGGCAAGGAAGAGGGAAGGAGGCGGCCGTGGTCTTAAGTTAGGTACCATCCCGGCATTTGCTTGGAGATGAAGTGGAAAACCACGGAAATCCACTTCGAGGATGGCTCTACTTATTTGGACAACCCGAGGATGAGTAGACCCCGTTCCAGTCCTCATACCACTTTTCAAATTTCGTGGCAGAGCCGGGAAACGAACCTCGGACCTCCGGGGTGGCAGTTAAGCTTGCTGACCACTACACCATGGAGGCGACTCTTCAAGAAGATATTGTTCCTTATTTAATGTGCAATCAGTGAAGGTTCTTTCTCCTACACAAGTGTCCAAACAACCCCATCTTACACCTCCTTCACAGTGATCGATGGCGAGTTGCAAATAAGGAGCATCGGAACAAAAACCCATAAATCCATTTTACCTGTATTTGTATATTTATGACTAGCATAAAGGATGGGAAGATTGGGAGGGATAGACAATGAAGAGGGAAGGAGGCGGCCATGGCCCGGTATCAGTAACGGTTTACCCATCGTAAGCTTAAAAGGCGCACGGACGATAGGTTTTTTTTCGACTCGACTCACTGAAATCGTTACTGGTCAGCTTCCTTTCGTCATAAATAAATAATTTTCTACGGAAACCTTCTTCGAGAAATCCTTTACAGAATGATGAAAACTGCATCAAAATCCATCCAGTGGTTCTCGAGATTACCCGGAACATCCAAGGTTTGTTTTATACTAAGTAGAGATGACGAGAGGTATTTGGAAGAAATATGATCTTAATAGTATGATGCTTAAAACAGTAACATTTGATGAGAACAAATCCTACGATACAATTGGCAAAAACTACTGAAATTAGATAAAATACCTTTTAAATGAGAAAAACAAATCTGGAAATAATGTAGAAACAGATGTTTAGTCTTCCTCTGACCATAACCCCACATTTACTTTTAGATCACGACTTCTATAATAAAATGCCAGTGGTGTCCGCCATTATACGCGTGAATTATGGATAAACATTGCCAACGCCACGCATACGCTTCAACTCATCAATAACCTTTAACCTGACCAATTGGTTTTGCCTAGACCAATATTTAGTAGGTGGACCGTGTTAGCTAATATACTGTATACACCCCTGGTTATTGTCACGCACAGTGGGAGTACTCACGCATCAATCATCTTCATCCAGACCAATCGTTTTGCCAATTAGTGCTTTTCCACTTAAATACAATATTACGTATTTTTTTTTTGGGCATAATCTGTGTGGTGTATTTTGTATCCCACATGTTGACAACAGTAATGTGACGTCAATGTGTGGGCTTCGGTAACAGTTGAAGAGACCTCATGCGCCTGACTAACATGGCTGCCGTCGTTGAAGGATAAGATATAAAAACACATATTTGCGTAATTTAATAGGGCAGATGACCTCGTAGTTCCACCCCTTAAAACCTCAATAACTAACTCAACTAACTATTTGCGTAATTTAGAAGATATTTCATGTGCAATAGTGATAATTATTGACAGTAATTTCAATAATTGGTAGCGGCTTCGGTGACGTTGTTTGTAGCATGCTGAACTGCTGTGCCCAAGATCGCGGGTTCAAACCCGGGCGACGTCGTCAGATTTTTTAAGAGCGTTAAAATCCTTCAGTATGCTTTCCTTCGGAGGGGAAGTAAAGTCGGCGGTCCCATGTTATTGATTTATGGCATGTAAAAGAACCTTCCACTAATTAAACTTGTGTGAAGCTAAATTGTAGGTTAGATTTCGTTGAAACGCTCTATCAAAGTTCCAACGTTCACCACTAGGTGTCAGTGACATATGGTAGTGAAGGTTTGAACTACTTTAAATTGAACGGAACTTGTAGCTCACCCCATGGGTGTCCGCATTGAAGCAGCTACAGCCTCTGGCGAGCCAAACATGTCCTTGGACACTCCCGCCACTGAAAACCATACGATAAATAAATAAATAATTTGGTAATGACTCCCAGAATATGAAACAAGGTATGAATGTCATACATTATAAAAGTGGACGTGTACAAGCCAGGCTCTGCTCTCCTCTAGAATAAACCTTTAAACTTCTTTTATTAAAAGCCACTCGATCCACTGTAGAAAATCATTTAAAATGCCACGGAGTTGGTGATTATTGAAATGAAAATCCACAGCCTGCTTCCGTCTCCTCCCATCTAGCGGCGAGGATATGAACTGTGCCGGCTGCCGAGGCCTGACGCACTCCTCTGGGGCAATGATTAAATGAATGACAAATGAAATGAAATGATAGTGGAGAGTGTTGCTGGAATGAAATTTTGACAGGGAAAACCGGAGTACCCGGAGAAAAACCTGTCTGCCTCCGTTCTGTCCAGCACAGATCTCACATGGAGTGACCGGGATTTGAACCACGGACCCAGCGGTGAGAGGCCGACGTGCTGCCGCCTAAGCCACGGAGGCTTCAGTTGGTGATTATTACATTCTCTAATTACTGCCTTGCTGGACTTAAGCGGTTTTCATTCCGGTGCTCCTCAAATGCTTAGCTTGCAACTCGTCAATGCACTTTCACCATGCCCTGTTTCTCCCATAATGTGTCTGTCACTGCGGAGACCCAAGTTCGATTCCCAGCTCTTCCAAGAAATTTAATCAAGTCTGACGGCTGGAACGGGGTACACTTAATCTCGTGGGGAAAAATTGAGAAGAGGTGGATTCGATTCCTAGCTCAGCCAACTTGGAAGTGTTTTTTGGTGGTTTCCCACTTCTACTCCAGGCCGGGATTATACCCAACTTACAGCCACGGCCGCTTCTCACCCAAATCCTACCACAATTACAAATACACAATTTGGTGCAGACCTCACAGTGACCCAGGTTGTCACTCAAATTTACACATACACGCACCCCAGTACATGGGGTTACATGACCACGATGTAGCAAAATCCCTTAAATCAACAACAACAATCTTCAATGTGATGAAAACTCGTTGAATTTGAGCTCGTTGACAACTGTTGCTATGATTTCTTTGTAAACTAGAGACTCCTTTTGCCTTTTTTAATTTCTTTTTTTTTGTGTATTCTGCCTGATGGCAGGTCTGTGCCCCCGAAGATGCTATCCTGAGGCAGAGCTTACGTGGGGTAGGGAGGCCAGGTCCTTTCCGCTCCTCCTTACCCTCTCCCCGCCAAAACAGTGCGTGGTCCCCCAGAACCGGCATTCATCCAAGTTCCAACCACGCCCAATGCTGCTTAACTGCTTAGTTCTCATGGGATCAACATGGCCAGGCTGTTGCCTCCTTTTGCCTTGGCTTATTATATTTACACAAGACTTGACTGGGTACTCTTCCTTGAGTAGCTAACTCGCTCACAGATACCAGCGTTTAACTAAGCACTTGACCTTGAGTGCTCAGCGGTAGGAGAAGGGTGTGGAGAGGTGAGGGGAACGGGCCGAATACTTCTGAGAACATTGACGCGCGTTAGTGTACTACCCTGCTAGGGAATTGTTACCAATAGACGTGGAGCGGGGCTGTTGTGTATACATTACATCAGCTTGCCAAGTTATGGCTGCCACGGGCGGTTGCGGGGCAAGAAAGGGAACGCATGTACAGTCATACAATGAGAACACACCGCATAGTGCACGACCCAGCACGTACCATGCACGCACAAGACATGCAATGAGGTTTCGTTGGCGACAACTGCACGTCTGTCTCAGGCGTGTGGCTGTGCGGAGCGCATTACTTCCGATTTCCGCCACCGGCAACAATTCGTTGGCAGGGTAGTACGTTCTGACGATCGGACACAAACATGCTCAGCGTGGCAAATATTTTACGCTGCAGTAGTATACCGAGGGAGTGAGATGGTGAAGTGCAGAGCTAACTGCCGGTAACTGTGCGTGTCACGTTCGTCCAACAGGTGCATTGTAACTAGGGTGCACTTAACCGAGGATTTTAAATGAAGGAAGCTTGTAGTTTTATGTGACCTTTTATCTAGCGATCATGAGCCACGGAACTTCCATTCTTACGTGGAATCCGAACCACAGGATGAGATGTACCTCTTCGAAAATCTCACTTGCATTGGCCGGAAATCGAACCCGGCCCATCTTGGTAAGAGCCAAGCAGCTTGATCATCGCACCATTAACCACTCTTGCAACAAAGTATTTCTTTCTTCTAGTTAGTATCCTTGGTGGCCCTCTTCGAGGCACAGATTCTATCAGATCTTCCGTGTCAAATCTTCTGATGATGCTTTGGGACATTTACAGTATGTCAATGTCTATGAAAATCCACAGCCTGCTTCCAGTCTCCGACCGGGTCAGGAATGGAATGAATGAAGCCCCTATCTAGCGGCGAGGATATGAACTGTGCCGGCTGCCGAGGCCTGACGCACTCCTCTGGGGCAATGATTAAATGAATGATAGATGAAATGAAATGATAGTGGAGAGTGTTGCTGGAATGAAATTTTGACAGGGAAAACCGGAGTACCCGGAGAAAAACCTGTCTACCTCCGTTTTGTCCAGCACAGATCTCACTTGGAGTGACCGGGATTTGAACCACGGACCCAGTGGTGAGAGGCCGGCGTGCTGCCGCCTAAGCCACGGAGGCTCCGTCAATGTCTACGATAGTTGAAAAAATTAAAGCTGTCCCTGTTCAAATATTGTGTTAGCCCCTTCCGGCGTTCAAGATCATGTAAGGGAATAGTGCAGTGACAAGAGATCGAATGCAGTGTGTAGTGTCCCTGGTTATATGGGGAAGATGATCTATATGTTATTCCCCAAGAGACAATCGCCCCCACCACGTGCATTCATGTAAAATGAACCACGAGTCATGCTCATCAATGGTCGAGTATTCCAGCTGTGTTCATTTATCACTGACAAATACATTGTTCGTATAGTTTAATTAACCTTTCGTCCCGCGGTGTAGCCGTGCACCACGGCCACGAGGGCATCTGCAGCAAGTCCGGATATCGTAGGTTTGAATCCAGCGCTGACAGCGGCTATCCTGAGTGTGGTTTTCCCCGGGATTTTTCTCCACTCTCTCCAGGCAAATGCAGGGATAGTAGGTCTACCTTACGTTATGTCCCGGGGCATCTACCTCATTCCTGTCCCTAATACAACGCACACTACTACAGTCATCATAGCAATACAGGTTATCAGACAAGTTCAACACACACCCAACTACACGGGACTGATGACCAAGAAGTCCCAAGCCTCTCGAATGAATTAACAACACAACAAAAATTAACATTTCACAGTTGTTGTTTTTCTATCATTGTGGTAATTTCAGCCCCGTATACTTTGACTGTGAATATCATTTGTCTGATAACCTGTACTATAGTGGTGTCTAGTAGTGTGTGTATCTGTAATTGAGGTGAGGAATAGGAAAAGCGGCCGTGGTCTTAAGTTAGGAACCATCCCAGCATTCGCCTGGAGCAGAAGTGGGAAACCACGGTAAACCACTTCCAGGATGGCTGAGGTGAGAATCGAACCCACCTCTCCTCAGTTTTGCCTCACGTGGCTGAGTTTACCCCGTTCCAACCCTCAGACCAGAATTAAATTCCATGATAGAGCCGGGAATTGAAACCAAGGCCTCTGGACCCGAGTCTCAATACGTGCCCCGAGACCACGACGGACGGCACCTGGAATTAAGTGAGTTATCTGCTATACGTAATCGTGAATGGCGTCTGATAACTTGTAGTAATTTGGTGTGTCTGCTGTTGTGCGTATTAGCATTTAATTGGAGCTATGATAGTACGGGGACTTGAGGCCACCATTTCCTTGAAGTTATTGAGGAAAGTAGCGGCTTCGGTGGCGTAGTCGATAGCATGCTGAACTGCCCAAGATAGCGGGTTCAAACCCGGCCTAAGTCGTCGGATTTTTTAAGAGTGTTAAATATCCTTCAGAATGACTTCCTTCGGAGGGGAAGTAAAGCCGGCGGTCCCATGTCATAGATTTATCGCATGTAAAAGATCCTTCCACAGACTAAACTTGTGTGAAGCTAAATTGTTAGGTTAGATTTCGTCGGAACGCTCTATCAGATTTCCAACGTTCACAACTAGGTATCATGATATCTGGTAGCGAAAGTTGGAACTACTTGAAATTGAACGGAACTTGTAGCTCACCCTAAGGGTGTCCGCTGGAAGCAGCTACAGACTCAGGCGGGCCGAACATGTCCTTGGACACACCCGGCTCTAAAAGCCATACGATAAATAAATAAATAAATTGAGGAAAGAGACAGAGATGGTGACTGCCTAAAGCACTGGGGCGTGAGATCGAACCGTGGCACCCGGGGCTGTGTAGGTACACAAAGCAAGTCCGTCATATTTGAACAACGGTTTACATCACACGTGATGGAGCATACCTTAGATTACCCTGCGGCATAGCCGTGCGCATTGAATCGCAGTCCACAACTGCAGCAAGTCCAGAGAACGGTGGTTTGAATCCCGATCATCCCGTGTGTGGATTTTCATCGGTTTTTTCCATACCCCCTCCTGGATAATTTCGGATGACACCGTTTTCAGAGTCAAGGGGCGCCCGAAGATGCATGCGCTAGATTTAAGCTCTGCACATAAGGGTAGATCATTTTATCAGGATTATGGCAACGTAATCAGATTTAAATTTATAGAATAGTTCTTCAAATTGGTGGTTGATACCTCAGTTCAGGGGCTGCGACAACGCGGCCATGTAGTCCCGTGTACTTTGGGTGTGTGTAGAATCTGTTTGATAACCGGTGTTAATTGTGACGGCTGTATTAGTGTGTGTTATCAGTTTTTTAATTCAAGTAAGGACTGCAGACATTCAATTTTCAAGTAGTTCCTACTTTTGCTTCCTAACGCCACCGTCAACGACAACTAGTTCTGAACATGGTCACTACATGCCACCGCAGTCGGTTCCTGGCGATGAACGTTGGAACCTAGGAGCGTTAGTCAAATCTAACCTGTAATTTAGCTTCACACAAGTGTAATTAGTGGAAGGTTCTTTTACATGCCATGAATCTATGACATGGACCCGCCGGCTTTACTTCCCCTCTGAAGGAAGGCATACTAAGGGATTTTAAACGCTCTTAAAAGATCCGACGACCTCGACCGGGTTTGAACCCGCGACCTTGGGCATAGAAGCTCAGCCTGCTACCAACTACGCCACCGAAGCCGCTTCCTTAACTTGAATAGAACAAATAAGTTCAGTAATAGTACATTATGCAACGAGCCTATAATGGCTATAATTAAGACACGAGTATTTTTTATAAAACGAGCGTATGCGAGTTTTATAATTTCCATACGAGTGTCTTAATTACTATTATAGGCGAGTTGCATACGACTGTTTATGTTCGACGATAATTATAACTTTATTATATGTTTTAACATAAATATTCATAAATATCTGTTGAGAGTCAGCTACTGGAATTTTGTGATCGCAGAGCGAGCGTTGGGTGTTATATCTCTGCCTTTCAAGAGCTTTGAACGACCGACGCATGCGCTCTGTGTGTTTGCAATGCCATATGCAAACCATATGTTTACATCTGCCGTCCCTCAGTAATATTGTCACCGGTGTCAGTTGAAGACAATGCGCTGTGTAGAAATTAGTGTTGGTGATTTTAAGGTACAGTGCTATTTCTTGTCTCATATTCGCCAGTTTATTTACGCGAACATATGGACGGTGGGTATTTCATGTCGGTAATTTATTATAGTTCGATGTTGTGTTTATGTCCGACATGTTGGATTTTGAGCGCATGCGCGAAGTTATCGTTACCTAATTGGTCAATGAACGAGCTCTGATTGGCTGGAGAAACTGTATCATAATGGAAAACAGTGTTATAATGACCATCATTATGATACAGTTATCTGGCACATAATAGTGAGGGTCGAACATAAATAGATTTTATGTAATCCTCCTAGAGATCCAGTTGCTATTGGCATAGGCCCGTCTCGCTGCGTAGTGGCTAGCATTATTGGCTGTCACCGTTGAGGTCCAGGTTCGATTCCCGGCTCTGCCAAGAAATTTAGTTCTGGTCTGATGGCTGGAACAGGGTACGCGCAGTCTAGTGAAACAAAACTCACAAGACGCGGGTTCAATTCATACCTCTGCCATTCTGGAAGTGGTTTTCTGTGGTTTCCCCCCCCCCCCCCCACCACACTTTTACTCCAGGCAAATGCTGGGATGGTACCTTACGTTTGGCCAAGGCTGCTTCCAACCCAAATCCTACCTCAATTACAATTACACACATCGCAGTGACACATGTTATCAGACAAATTCTACACACACCCAAGTACACGGGGCTCTATGACCACGATGCCGCAAAGCCCCTAAAAGAATCAACAACTACAATAACAAGAAGCTATTGCCATAGTGAAAATGAAATGAAATTAGCCTACCTTTTTAATTTCCTAGGAATATAACATTAAACAACAATCGTTTGTCAAGTTATTGTAAGTTAAACCATTAACTGAATTTAATCCTGTTGTTGTACCAACCATTACTACAGTCACTACAGAAACACTTGTTATTAGACAGATCCAACACACAGTCAAGTACACGGGTTTGATCACCAAGATGACCGCACTTCCAAAAATGAATTAGAAACAAGAAGAAATCAGATTAATAACTGCACTTGGTTCACCAAGTTCGATATATCGATGACTCATAACAGCTTCGTGAGTGTTCGTCACGCTTAAATACTTCAGTATCATGAGAGTCACGACTCAGTTTCAGTGATACCAACTTATACTGAAAGTCACTCGATTACTATGTGGTTAATATGCAGTAGTAAATGTAAATGTATTTCTGTCGCTAAATCTCTTATATAAAAACAAGTGTCCTGACTGACTGACTGACTGACTCATCATCGCCCAGCCTAAACTATTAAAGTTAGAAACATGAAATTTTGGGGATATGTTCGTTGTAAGTCGAAAACGCCCACTAAGGAAGGATTTTTGGATATTCAGGTTCTAAAGGGGTGTTAAGGGGGTACACCTGCAGTTCATTGAATAACAATATCTCCGGCTTGGTTTCATTGAGGGATGTGATACTCGGCATATAAACTCACCATTAAAAATAAGAAGACACGTGTCTGAGGATTTTTCGATGAGGTGTATATTATGAGGTGAAAGGGGTGAAAAGTGGGGGTTGAAAGATTCCTAACGGAGCGTGTATCTCTTAAACGACATACGCGAGGAGTTTGAAACTCAGCGGAAAAAAATCAGCTTAAAAAATAAGTAAATAGGTGTTTGACCGTTTTTTCATAAATCCAATTTAAGGGGCCCATGCGGAGGGGTGAAATTCTGGGGGGTGGGGGGAAACAGGAAAGAAAGTGTCCTAACTGATTGACTGACAGACTCACTCATCAAACTCAGGGGGGAAAACTGCTTAAAAATAAGTAAATAGGTGTTCGACAGTTTTGCATAAGCCCAATTTAAGGGGATTATGGGGAGGGGTGAAATTCTGAAAAAAGGAAATTGAAAGAAAAGTCCTGACTCACTCACCATCGCCCAACCAAAATTATTGAAGTTAGAAACATGGTATTTTGGGGAAATGATCATTGTATGTCAAAACCGTCCACTAAGGGAGGATTTTCTGATATTCAGTTTCTAAAGGGGTCTTAAGGGGGTTAAACCTGCATTTCATTGAATAACAATAACTCACGATTTGTTACATTGGGGGATGTGATACTCGGCATATAAATACATCATTAAAAATAAGAAGGCACGTGTCTGAGGGTTTTTCGATTTGGTGTAGCCTATATTATGAGGTGAAAGGGGTGAAAAGTGAGGGTTGAAGGATTCCTAACGGAGCGTGTATCTCTTAAACGACATAGGCCAGGAGTTTGAAACTCAGCGGAAAAAAATCAGCTTAAAAGATAAATAAATAGGAGTTCGACCGTTCTTTTTTTCATAAATCCAATTTAAGGGGCCCATGGGGAGGGGTGAAATTCTGGGGGGGGGGGAACAGGAAAGAAAGTGTCCTAACTGATTGACTGACTCACTCACTCCTCAAACTCAGGGACAGAAAACTGCTTAAAAATAAGTAAATAAGTGTTCGACAGTTTTTTTTTCATAAATCAAATTTAAGGGGTTCTTGGGGAGGGGTGAAATTCTGGAAGAAAAATGAAAGAAAATGTCCTCACTCACTCACTCACTCACTCATCATCGCCCAGCCAAAATGATTGAAGTTAGAAACATGAGATTTTGGGGATATGTTCGTTGTTCGTTGTATGTCAAAACCGTACACTAAGAGACGATTTTCGGATATTCAGGTTCTAAAGGGGGCTAAACCTGCATTTTATTGAATAACAATATCTCACGATTGGTTTCATTTGAGGATGTGATACTCGGCATATAAACTAATCATTAAAAATAAGCAGACATGTGTGTAAGGGTTTTTCGATGTGGTGTCTATTATAAGGTGAAAGGGGTGAAAAGTGGGGGTTGAAGTATTCCTATCGGAACGTGTATCTCTTAAACGACATAGGCGAGAAGTTTGAAACTCAGCGGGAAAAAATCAGCTTAAAAATAAGTAAATCGGTGTTCGGTGTTCGACCGTTTTTTTCATAAATTCAATTTAAGGGGCCAATGGGGTGGGATGAAATTCGGGGGGGGGGGGAAGGAGAGAAAGTGTCCTAACTACTGACTAACTCACTTACTCATCAAACTCAGGGGAAAAAGACAGCTTAAAAATAAGTTAATAGGTGTTCTAGCGTTTCTTCATAAATCCAATTTATGGGGACCATGGGGAGGGGTAAATTTCTGGTAAAAATAATTGAAAGAAAATGACCTGACTGACTCATTCACTCATCATGGGGAGGGGTACATTTCTGGTAAAAATAATTGAAAGAAAATGATCTGACTGACTCATTCACTCATCATCGCCCAGCAAAAACTATTGAAGTTGGAAAAAATAAATTTTGGTAATATGTTCGCTGTATGCGGAAAACGTAAACTAAGGAAGGATTTTCGTTTATTCGGGTTCTGAAAAGGTGTTAAGGGGGGTAAACGTGCATTTCATTGAATAACGATATCTCATGAGTTGTTTCTTTGGGGATGTGATATTCGGCATATAAACTAATCATTAAAAATAAGCAGACATATGTCTAAGGGTTTATCGATGTGGTGTATATTATGAGGTGAAAGGGGTGAAAATTGGGTGTTAAAGGATTCTTAACGGAGCGTTTATCTCTTAAACGACATAGGCGAGAAGTTAGAAATTTAGCACAAAGAAACAGCTTAAAATATAAGTAAATAGGTGTTCGACCGTTTTTTCATAAATCCAATTATATGGCCCTTGGAGAGGGGTGAAATTCTGGGAAAAAAAACAGGAATGAAAGTGTTCTAACTGATTAACTCACTCACATATCAAACTCAGGGGGGAAGAACATCTTAAACATAAGTAAAAAGGTGTTTGACCGGTTTTCTTTTCATAAATCCAATTTAAGGGGTTCATGAGAGGGGTGAAATTCTGAAAAATAAATGATCGAAAATGTCCTGACACCCTCACTCACTCATTATCGCCCAGCCAAAATTATTGAAGTTAGAAAAAAGACATTTTGGGGTTATGTTCGTTGTATGTCGAAAACGTTCACCATGGAAGAATTTTTGGATATTCAGGTTCTAAAGGGGGTGTTAAGGGGGTAGACTTCATTTAATTGAATAACAATATCTCCCGATTGGTTTCCTTGGAAGACGCGATACTCGGCATATAAACTCATCATTAAGAATAAGAAGACACATGTCTGAGGGTTTTTCGATGTAGTGTATATTATGAAGTGTATTTGTGAAAAGTGGGGGTTGAAGGAATCCTAACGGGGCAAGTATCTCTTAAAAGACAGAGACATACAGTACGAAGCTCAGGGGGGAAATCAGCTTGAAAAGTAAGTAAACAGATGGTCGACCGTTGTTTCATAAATCCAATTTAAGAGGCCCATGGGGAGGGGTGAAATTCTGGGGAAGGAAGTCCACTAAGGAAGGATTTTTGGATATTCACTCATCCCCCAGCCAAACCTATTGCAGTTAGAAACTTAAACAAGATGTTCAGTAAAGAACATATAGCCTACTTTCTCCTAAATGTATGAGTATAGTTATAACTGGTTGTTATTATCAAAGAGTATAATAGAACTATTCTTTGTTGAAGACCTTAGAAACGATTTACCTCTACCAAACGCCACGACCTAGATAAAAACTGCTACCATCATTGAAGAAAGAAAGAAAGAAAGATAAGAAGTATATCAAGAATGTTATGGATCTGGAGACATAATCGACCGGACTGGCGGCGTGGCTCAGCGGTAACGTTCTCGCTTGCTGGGCCCTAGGTTGCAGGTTCGTATCCTGGCGCAGTCAGCTGGCATTTGAGGGTGCACAAATGCGAGGGAGCCGTGTCAGTACATTTACTGGCACGTTAAAGATCCCCTTCGGGCCAAAATTCCGGCACCCCGGTGTCTCTAAAAGCAGCAGTAGTTAAAAGGGATGTAAAACCAATAACATTATTATTATTATTATTATTACGACCTGCCGTTGGCAACATCCAACTTTGAGTTGAGGCATGTCTTTACACGTCTGGTTGTGCATGGCTTTCACAACCCTAATTGAATTAACAAATCTTTCCATGACCCTACAGAGACGTGTGTATACAAACTATGTGGATATTTTCGATAATATAATCCTAACAGAGCGAGTGCATTCTAGCGGCCAGAATAAGAAACTTTTCAATAAAATCTGGAAGTTACCTTTTTGGCAGCTAGATGTCTAGAGTAAATCTGCTGGCGAATTATGTTTTAATTAAATATATATTTTACACCATAATGTGGACAATATAACGCTTAATAACATTTTCAAGTAACGCAAAATAGGCTGTTACAAACCCTTTAAAATAAAAAGTTAAAATGTATCGTAGTATCAACTTGTCATTCTTCAAATTCGATGCGCATAGAATGATAATGGTATAGTAATCAATGGATCCCCACGTAGACTAGTCGGGACATCTAGTGGTGAAATATCGAACAATATAATCCTAACAGAGCGAGTGCATTCTAGCGGCCAGAAGAAGAAACTTTTCAATAAAATCTGGAAGTTACCTTTTTGGCAGCTAGATGTCTCGAGTAAATCTGCTGGTGAATTATGTTTTAATTAAATATATATTTTACACCATAATTTGCACAATATAACGCTTAATTTTAAAACATCTGAGTCATTACAAAACAATAAACATATAACATTTCAAGCAAAAAAACTAGCTCTGATCGGGTTTGAACCATAGGAATCTGAGCGACAGGCTATCGCTCTACCACTGAGCTAATTGTGTCAACGAATATCGTTCTATTTAAAATGACTTACATAGAACTTGTTAGCAAATAATGATTTATACTAAACGATTTCATCACTGGAGTATATTATTTATATATAAAGCATTTCATACAAAGTTTATTTATTTTTTATCAGTACGCTATATTGCATTCAATACTCAAATTAGTGAAATATAAGTCAGGCACAAGATATCCGCTGCCATCTTGTCTTATTAATGAATCAGCTGAGCTTTTTAAAATCACGTCTGCACTATAGTATTACAAAATAAACTTTTAATTTCGTACGTGCCTCTTCCTTTAGAACAGTTAAAACGATTCTCGGCTCGATAATCGGAACTGGTGGGTCCCATGATATGGATTATAAAGTTTGCATAATTCGCACGGCCGCCATCCTGAAATGGTATGGCGGACGACCTTGTAGTTTGGTCACAAGACGCATCCTATACGAAGGTATGTTGTTACCAAATTTGGTAGAGATTGGATGATTTGGTTAGTCGTTATTTGATTTTACGTTTTGAACGTTTGAGTGGCCGCCATTCAGTTTTAGTAAAGATGGCGGCGATATAAAACATGACACTGAGGTGTCCTTTGCTAGTGCTACCTTTGTACCAAATTTCGTTCAATTCGCATTCACCGTGTTCGAATTGATAGGGGGGGGGGGACAGACATTCAGAGTACACACACTCACACACACACACACAGACTCACACACACACATACACACACACAGACAGACACACTTTTTTCGCCCTGTGTTGATCTCATAAGTCTACTTTCATTTTTTGCAAAAATCGAAAGTAGGCTAAAAATTGGGGGGTATGTTCGTTGTATGTCGAAAACGTCCACTAAGGATAGATTTTTGGATATTCATGTTCTGAAGGGGTGTTAAGGGGGGGGGGTAAAACTTGCATTTCATTGATTAACAATATCTCACGAGTTGTTTCATTTGGGCATGTGATATTCGGCATATAAATTAATTAATAAAATAAGCAAACATATGTCTAAGGGTTTATCGATATTGTACAGTCCCCCAGGGGTATGCACCCCCTGGAGGCCATCCCCCCCAGCATCTATTTAAATCACCCCTAACTGGCAAATCTTGTAAGTCCAGACCAACATCTATTAACACCGCAAGGGCAGCTAACCAGTCTGGAAAGCTTACCCAATACTTGCATCACTACCACAAACAGCGACACACAATTAACTGGGGCATCTATGCAGCGGAATGCTGACAACACAACGCCGGAGAATATAAGAGGGAGCCTTAAAGAGGACAAGCTCTCTCAATTACCAGTCTTACAGTGCGTCGGCCGGAGGCTATCGCTGTTATCATCAGGTGAGTCAGCAGTGTTCAGAATCCTGTACTTTGTAACCTTTACCCACAAATTGTATACACAAGTTTGTACACTTACATTGTAACATTTACTACATCCCTTAAAAGGGACTCATAATTCCATATTACTGACCAATAAATACTTGGTCAGTACACTACACTTGTATTACTGTTTTACCCGCTTCTTTACGCCCTAACTCCCTTCCTGAACCCTCCGTCACGATTAGGCGTGACGTACAGTAGCCAGACACTTGCTAGCGCAAGTATCATTGTATTCCCGTATAGGCTCGACTGCTAGGAGCAGCGCGCGCCATAAAGCTGACGCGTGCACATCGGTTACATAACCAGCCAGCCAGCTGGAAGACCAGCGCGTTGACCTGTACGCTAAGTTCCATCCCCTAAGATACACTTACATCTTTTATAGGATAGCCCCCTAGCATCCTAACACTAAACAACACTCTACACTGGTCAGCTTGCCCGACTACGGGAAGCTACCCCCTTTTAGGCACTTCCTTATAAATTAACACAATAACTCTTCCGTTTTAGATCCAACCACCCCCCAATAAGGGATCTAAAACAATATGGAGTATACTATGAGGTGAAAGGGGTAAAAATTGGGGTCTAAGGATTCTTAACGGAGCGTGTATATTTAAACGACATAAGCGAGAAGTTTGAAATTCAGCGGAAAAAAATCAACTTAATAAATAAGTAAATAGGTGTTTAAACGTGTTTTTTTTTTCATAAATCCCATTTAAGGGGTTCATGGGGAGGGGTGAAATTCTCAAAAATAAATGATAGAAAATGTCCTGACTGACTCGCTCACTCATCATCGCCCAGCCAAAATTATTGAAGTTAGAAACATGATTTTTTTGGATATGTTCGTTGTATGTCGAAAACGTCCACAAAGGAAAGATTTTTGGATATTCAGGTTCTAAAGGGGTGTTAAGGGTGTAAACGTGCATTTCATTGAATAACAACATCTCACGAGTGGATTCATTTGGGGATGTGATACTTGGCTTATAAACTAATCATTAAAAATAAGCTGACACATGTCTAATGTTTTTTCGATGTGGTGTATATTTTGAGTGAAAGGGGTGAAAAGTGGGGGTTGAAGGATTCCTATCGGAGCGTGCATCTCTTAATCGACATAGGCGAGGAGTTTGAAACTCAGAGGAAAACAATCAGCCTAATAATTAATAAACAAATCATTAAATAAATAGGTGTTCGACCGTTTTTTCATAGATCAAATTTAAGGGGCCCTTGGGGAGGGGTGAAATTCTGGAAGAAAAACGTCCACTAAGGAAGGATTTTTGGATATACACTCTCATCGACCAACCAAAACTATTTAAGTTAGAAGAATTATATTTTGGGAATACGTTTGTTGTGCGTCGAAAACGTCCACTAAGGAGGGATTTTTGGATATTCAGGTTTTAAAGGGGTGTTAACGGGATAAACCTGCATTTCATTGAAGAACAATATGACACGACTATTACGCGAGCGAAGCCGCGGGTACCTACTCGTGGAATATAAATAGAAACTAAATCCCTATTTAAGCGATACCTATTGCTTAGTATTTAGTCATCAAAAGTTACTGTTGCCAATTTCGGAGACAAGTTTATAATGTAAAAGTTTTATCCGTTTGTCGATTATAGATTGGCGTCAATACTACTGGCGTGAATGGCATGAAAATTCGTATGTAAGTAGAAGGCATTCCTAAAATAAAACTAGAGTAGGCCCTACATACATACAATATTGATTGACTTTTACCTTGCTTTGTATCGGTACCATCTTCAACTCTGAAAGTGTTCCCATAGGACATTCTACGCATTCTATTTACAATGTTATTGATTTATTAGGGGCGTTGTGACATTATGGTCATTTATCCCCGTGTACTTGAGTATGTGTACGATTAGTCTGATAACCTCTCTTATTGATGGTTGTATTAGTGTGTGTATTTGTAATTCAGGTGAGGATTGGGAAGGAGACGGCCGTGGCTTTAAGTGGGAAATGACTGAAAACCACTTCTCAGAGGCCGCTTCTGATCCAAATTCTTCCTGAAGTACAAATGCACACACGATTACTGACATCACAGTGACACAGGTTATCAGACAAATTCTACACACTACCAAATACACGGGGCTACATGGCTACGATGTCGCAAAGCCCTGAATGAATAAAAAAAAAAAAACGTACTAGTTACATTTACAGTAACTATTTCACGACGGGCTGCGTTGCGCAGCGGTAACGTTCTCGCCTGCTGTTCCCAAGGTTGCAGGATCAAATCCTGGCGCAGTCAGTTGGCATTTGAGGGTGCACAAATGCGAGGGAACATGTCAGTAGATTTACTGGCACGTTTAAGATCCCTATTTCACAAATAAATATTTAATTCAATCCTTAAGTTCTCATGGGTTTATTATATTCCTATAATGAACACGTTTGCTGTGTTTCCAATGTACCAGTATTTTGAAATACGATCTATGTTGTTGTTCTATCAAAAGAGTGAATGCCAACGAATGTATATAGGCCTAAATAAATTAATTTTGGAGTGTAACATCAATAATCCATTGTTACAGGTCTTTGTGAACAAAAGAACGACGATAAGCGAATAGGAAGGTGTGATGAGAGCTTAGCGATAACAGGCTTGGTAGATTACTAACTGGCTAATTATATGAGATTTATTACATGACCTTGTCTCCGTGACTGGAAATTACCGAGCAACAACCCGGGCTCTGTTAGGAAGATGAGAACGAAGAGGCTGTCAATGTAATTGCTGGACGGGGTTGACCGCCCCGGGTGACACCCAGCCTAGGTTGTTAGATTATTAATTAATCTAATGTAATTCTTTTCTGGTTTAGGGAATAACACCCATTAGAATTTGGAAACGATCGTGTTGATCGACTGAAAAGCGTTTAATTTCATACACCTGGACACTTGCCACGCTACTGTCCAATCTTTTGCCGTTATGTAGTCTTGTCTGCAAGCATCAGCTACATTCTTCAGAGTGGAAATTTCTCTTGGGCTAGTTTTGAATGAAGTGAGTGGCGCAAGGCTGTTTACTACTCCTCTCACTCTGTTGACGTAGTTGAGAAACCTTGAAACTTAAAGTTGAATATTCAGTTGTTGTTGTTGTTGTTGTTGTTGATTTTTTAGGTGCTTTGTGTCGTCGTGATCATGTAGCTCCGTGTACTTGCTGTGGGTACAATTTGTCTGACAAATCTGTATCACTGTGATGTCTGTACTAGTTTGTGTATTAGTAATTGAGGTAGGATTTGGGTAGGAAGCGACCGCGGCCTTATGTTAGGTACCGTCGCGGCATTTGCCTGGAGTAGCAATGAGAAACAACGGAAAGCCACTGAGGTAGGAATCGAACCTACCTCTTCTCAATTTTGCCTTTATAAGTGATAGTGGTTTAGGTCCAGCAATCTCAATTTTTAAGAGATCATTGACTCAAAGACTTAGTTCTTTTTTTGAATTCTGAAATTTTGTTTATCCGTAAAATTTGTTTAGTATAATAATTAGACTGTTAGTTTTATTTTTTGTTTTATTATTTTTAGGACGTTTTCATATTTAGGCGTCCACTGTAAATTTTAATTCAATTCTAAATTTGTATACTTTAATCTGTGCTTGGATGGGCAGATGACCTCGCTGTTCCACCCCTTTAAACAACAATAACTAACTAACTCTCAACCTCGTGAAGACAATGGAGTAGCTGTCTGAAGTTCCACCCCTTTAAACAACAAGAACTAACCTCGTGAAGACAATGGAGTAGCAAGGCAGCGCCCCAGTCACAGAAATCAAGATTAACGATCGAGCGAATCCGACGCGCTGACTACGTGTCACCGCGCAATCTGTAGGCCAAATAGCTGGGCAGCGGTCGCTTGATAAGCCAGGGCCCTTCTTGGGCTGTGATGCCACGGATTTAAAAACAAAAATGCTTCCTTTAAATAATGTACTCAGGATTGTCCTAATCTTCACCATGAGGAAACTCAGATCCACAAATATTCTGGCCTGAAGTTCCCACCCTCATGTTGCTGCCGAACAGTTGGCGTTGTTACTGAAGGACAAGATGTGGATTCTTGTTATTCCAATGATGAGTGTTACGAAAATGGAAGATTCCATGCCTGGTGAATCCAGAACTTGGATATTAACTTGCAAACGTGGTACAATGCAACATAGGCTATGTTCATGAGTTTTCTCTTTGGTGTGCGTATACCATAGGGGCATATTTCCCACTTATTACGATACATCTGTGTATTAAAAGCCGCAATAGGTTTGTAAAACCCATAACATTATTATTATTATTATTGCTATTTATATTATTATTATTATTATTATTATTATTATTTAATTTATTATGACCTACTACTGTAGCCTACATGTCACGTAAATAACTCTTCACGATTTCATTTTTCTTTGACATCAATATTCCTTCATTCTCTTGCGTGCAGCTACTTTCTGTTCATCTGTCCAGAATCTTATCTTCGGGAGTAATATAGTTCGCGATACGTTACACTACAAATTTCTCCTAGACTCAAAAAGGCCTCATCCATGACGTCAAGGACGACATTAAAGCTTTAAACGTTGCATTCATATTAAATTCTGTCTGTTAATAAGGCTTTACATACAAGCACAAACCTAACCTGGGGCTTACGCCACAGACAGTCCTCTAACCTAGTAGCGACCAATGGTTTCGTCCAGACAGACGTCTAACCTAGTAGCGACCAATGATTTCGTCCAGACAGTCCTCTAACCTAGTAGCGACCAATGGTTTCGTCCAGACAGACGTCTAACCTAGTAGCGACCAATGATTTCGTCCAGACAGTCCTCTAACCTAGTAGCGACCAATGGTTTCGTCCAGACAGACGTCTAACCTAGTAGCGACCAATGGTTTCGTCCATACAGACGTCTAACCTAGTAGCGACCAATGGTTTCGTCCAGACAGACGTCTAACCTAGTAGCGACCAATGGTTTCGTCCAGACAGACGTCTAACCTAGTAGCGACCAATGGTTTCGCCCAGACCGTCGTCTACCCTCGTAGTGACCAATAGCTTTGTCTCACAATTGCTTTAGAAGAGTACAGTTCAACTTTTCAATTAAATTGAACAACTAAAGTAATTTATGAACATTCGTAACTCAACACCAAACCCCGCATTTGAACACATCGGCATGTAGCGACGCATTGTTTGAAACCTCATACAGATGAACAAAATGACGGCAATTCAAGCCACATCAAACAAACGAACATCAATGTCCGTACGTCATCCCGTGACGTCATCGAATACACTAAAAAATCCCTTAGACATGTAGACTACGTATCGCGATATATACTTAAACCTCATATCCTTGGTCGCTTCTTTCTGGTTCCAGAAACTCGTCAAATGTGTGAAATTGTGTTTTTAATGTGGCTCTGTCCTGGTTGTCTTGTTCTGTGATGTTCATTTCTTACCAGTCCTCCGGTGTTTGTTGAACTTGTTAAAATAATAATAATAATAATAATAATAATAATAATAATAATAATTATTATTATTATTATTATTATTGTCATCATATATAAAATGCTAAGGTGTGTGATTCACAAAACTCAAGCTCTTAAACCAGAGGGAGTTAGATGGTGCGGTTTGTACCAAACTTTCCCAAATCATCTCAATAGTAGACCTACAGAAAAAATCTCACATTTCTTGGAGAATCAACAGAAATATATTTATTTATTTATTTATTTATTTATTTATTTACGAAGTGCGTTTAAACAAATACCCAAGACGATAGCCCCTGCCAGAACTGTGCCGCGCCGAGGCCGCATGACAGTAAAGCCAGGCTGGTGGTCTACACACATGGGGCTCTCACAAGCAATGGATCGTAACAAATGAGCGAGTTACCCGCAACAGTGACGAATTACACTCTGATTTCATAAATATCAACAATGTGTTACCGACAGTAGTGGCTACGCGGGCTAAAGCGCTGCGTTAGATCAAGGGGCCAAGCTCTCTGCTGACTCGGTAGACGCGTGGGTTCGAGCCCCACCGTCGGCTGTCCTTGAAATGGTTTTCCGTGGTTTCCCCCATTTTCAACACCAGGCAAATGCTGGGACAGTACCTTCTGACAGGCCACGGCCGCTTCCTTCCACATCCTTGCCCAGTTTCATTCATCTTCATCCATTCCATCTCTCATCCCGACGCGCAGGTCGCCCACGGGCGTCGACTAGAAAGACCTGCACTCGGCCTCTCAGGAGGCTACATGACAAAAAAAAAAAAAACAATGTGTTTATAAAGTACGTTTAAACAAATAAACAAAGCAAGCAAGCAAGCTTGTAGTTTAACGTGGCCGTGAATCGCGAGATCATGAGACTCGGGACCTCCTTTTGCGTAGAATCCTAACCACAGGACATCGCATTTCACTTCGAAAATCTCACATGCATTGACCGGGAATCGAACCCGGTCCACATTGGTGAGAGGCATACAAAACAAAAAAACAAGACGATAGTCAAAAATTATCAATAATTTCGTTAATTCCCTCTTTAGGATAACGTTAAAACATAATCAATTTTCATGTTGTTTTCTGTCCTTTCCTTCTTTCTTCCCAGAAACCTCTCATATATTCACTATGCTTCCTCATTCTCTTTTCTGTCCATTTCTTTCAATTTTTTCTCTTTGGGCGTTTGCTCAAATTTCTGTTTTCAGATTATTATTATTATTATTATTATTATTATTATTATTATTATTATTACACTTGTATGTTAATATATTATGTTTTCTTCTTCAATAACATTCACACTCCTGACACTTCACTTCACTTCACTTCACGGACTCGCTTTATCTTTGGTTCGCGCGACAGTATTCAGTATTACTTGACATTACGAATTAAGGGCTAAATTGCAAACTAACATGGAATTCCACTTTCTTTCCCTGAGTTGACTGCAGGTTATAGTGGTCGTATTTGAAAAAATAAATTCGGGAACCACAGTTTTACATGGAAAATTTCTGTGATTGCACAGGATTTACGGTATAATATATTCTAAAAGAACGTAGCTTGTTCAGATGACTGTTATAATTTTGATAGCCTACGAGATCTAATTGTGTAATGTAACTAGTTATTAGTGTATTGTGGTGTGTCTTGTGAAAGCCATTCTTGAGTGTTTTTATTCCTGGTGAGAGAGAAAATCCCGAACTTACAGGTGTTTTAAATACATATCTATTTTCCTAACACGTCTATTTCCTGCTAAATATTTTTGAACTATACGAAATAGAAAATGGCTGCCATTGCCATTGCCAAACATGCAGCAACCCGATCCTGGAAAAGGAGGGTGTTCAACGCATTCAGATACAGAGGAAGGTTGCTGTGTTGATTATACTCACCTATGGAAATTATGAAAAAGAAAAAAAAATATCTTAGACTTCACATGTCTTAATAATAGGGACAGATGACCCGGTTTTTCCACTCTTTAATACAATAACAACCTATATCTATATACATGCCTCATTATTATTATTATTATTGTTGATTCGTTTAAAGGGTTTGCGATAACGTGGTTACCAGGGCGTGTGTGTATAATTTGTATGATAACCTGTGTCTCTATTTGTAACCGTGGCTAGGGTTAGGAGGTAGTGGCCGTGGCCTTAAGTTAGGAACCATCCCGGCATTTTCCTGGAGTAGAAGTGGGCAACCACGGAACACCACTTTCAGGATAATTGAGTGGGAATCGAACCCACCTCTTCTCAGTTTTACCTCACGAAGCTGAGTGTACCCCGTTCCAGCTCTCAGAGAATAATTTCATTTCTTAGCAGAGACGGGAATCGAACCCGGCCCTTCGGTATTAGAATTCCACTTCTTTCAATTTTTTTTCTCTTTGGGCGTTTGCTCAAATTATTCAGATTATTATTATTATTATTATTATTATTATTATTATTATTATTATTATTATTATTATTATTATTATTATTATTATTATTATTATTATTATTATTATTATTATTATTAGGTCTCCATGAGCACAGATTATTGGACAAATTCGAAACACACACCCAAACTCAAGTACACATAGCCTCGATGTCGCCAAGCTTCTGAATGAATTAAGTTTCAGTTATTTTCTGTACAGTAGCCTACATAACCCACGTCGTGAACACTGTTGCGTGAGAAATGAATAAATGCATGAGCAAACAATGCCCTTGACTCTAGGAGCCTTGTTTCCTTTAAGCTGCTTTTTGCTAAGTTTTCCTCATATGGCAGGATAACGTAACAAACAACTCCCCCCCCCCCTCCAGGGGCTCACATCAAGTGTGACGTGGGTTGACGACCACGGGACGCCAGCTGAGTCCGACATTGCTTCCACTTGTCCCGGGCTCCTCTCCGTCTATCTTCCTGTTGACCACTTTTGGTCAACTCTTGTCCTCATCCGTCCCCGACGGTATTAGGGTATTCGAAGCCTAGGGAGTCCCTTTCTTTACCGCCTTAATTGGCCCTTCTCTCATCTTTCTTGATCCCCCATTCTTCTAGGGATCAGTCTTCTTTTTCTTTTCATTACATTTCGTTTTCTCTTTAAGATTTCCGTATTTTATTGTGAATTGGCTCCCCGTGTATCTACATTACATTTTGTGAATTTTTTGAATCTACAGTAGGCTACATTTTGTAGGTATTTTCTATCTAAATTGCATTTTGTAAGTATTTTCAATCTAAATTGCATTTTGCGAGTATTTTCAAACTCAATTGCATTTTGTAAGGATTGACAATCTAAATTGCTTTTTTTTTAGTATGTCTATGAATGTAGGGGTGGCATTTCTGTGAGTATGTTGAATTTCAATTGCATTTAGTAAGAAGTTTCAACCAAAACCACATTTTGAAAGTATATTTCAATCTAAATTGCATTTTGTATGTTAGTAATTTTGTAAGTATTTTGAATCTCAATTGCATTTTGTGAGTATTTTGAATCTCAATTGTATTATGTGAGTATTTTGAATCTAAATTGCATTTTGTAAGTATTGTCAATCTAAATTGCATTTTGTAAGTATTTTGAATCTAAATTGCACTTTGAAACTTTTTGACTCTAACCTGCATTTTGTGCGTATTTTCAATCTAAGTTACATTTTGTGTGTTTTTTCAATCCTTTGTCAGCATTTTCAATCTCCGTTAGTTTTCGTTATGGTTTCCCTCTCATTGTCCGCTATCACCCAGACCATTAGGGGCCAATTTAGGCCACTTAAAACAACAATTATCATCATCATCAAACAACTTCTAATTGTGATTTAATCTCCATTCGGTCAACTCGTTAAACCAGGATAACCTGGTTGTTTCACTGTGTGTTCATCAGCCTTGTGTGTTAAAACCTATATTATTGTGGTATCTATACTCGCGTGTGTAGCCTACTTGTAAGTGGGAGGAGGTAAGCGATTATCTTAATATTTCCTACAGTAGGGAATAAGAAGAGTGAAATTCTAGGAGAATGTGGGTCTTTTCACGAGACTGAGGGGACATGGTTTCGGCTCTCAGATAGGATTTCATTTCTTTGGCAGAATCGGTGATCGAACCTAAAGCCTTTGAGAACAGGGGTCAGAATATTCAATTTATTATAACTCCCCAAACTCTGAGGCACAACAGCCCAGGCCTTAGCCTACCAAGCAACCACTGCCCAGCCATTCAGCCTGCTTGCGTGTTGACGTGTGGTCAGCGCGTCGGGTTCCCTCAGCCATTACTTCTTGGTTTTCCTGACTGTGGCACTGCTTTATTGTCTGCCAGCTACTCAATTCTCCTCATTAGTCTGAGTGCACCCCGTTCCAGCCTTGATGCCAATTTCTGTAATCCCTTTCTGTAATTAATTAATTAATTAATGAATGAATGAATGAATGAATTAATTAATTATTTTGTTATTTATTTTATAGTTGTTATTATATTTATTTTATTGGTTTGATTTATTCTATTTTTATTTGCTTATTTATTTTATCTATCTATCTATCTATCTATCTATCTATCTATCTATCTATCTATCTATCTATCTATCTATCTATCTATCTACCTATTTATTTTATTTTTTATTTATTTTATTTATTTAATTTAATTGTTTGTCTATTTATCTATTTTTTATTTTATTTATTTAATTTTATTTATTTATTTTAATTATTTACTTATTTATCGAATTATTTATTTATTTATTTATTTATTTATTTTATTTTATTGTTTGTCTATCTATCCATTCATTTATTTTATTTATCCAATTATTTATTTATTTATTTATTTATTTATTTATTTTATTTTATTGTTTGTCTATCTATCCATTCATTTATTTTATTTATCTATCTATTTATTTATTTATTTGTTTATTTATTTATCCAATTATTTATTTATTTACTTATTTATTTGTACAGTACAATTATCTATATATTTTTATTTTATTTATTTAATTTAATTGTTTGTCTATTTATTTATTTATTTAATTAATTTTTTTTAATTAATTAATTTATTTATTTATTTAAATTAGCCTATTTCACGTTAATGATTTTAAGCGAATGTCGTCTATTGCAGTCCGTCTGACTGATCCGTTGTCAAGCAACTGTAGAAAGTTTTATATTTTTCTATGAACATAACATATCTTTTGCGATACCTGGATAACGAACGATCTCATACAGCGAATTCCGACTCTTTAGCTGTCGTACCGATATCAGCTCGTCACGAGTTCGCCATGAGCTACAATTAGCGATTTCCGCTGCTTTGTAATAAGCATGGTCCAGCTATGGGGCTTTTAGCGATATCATTGTGGAACAGTACTGAGGTCACAAACGTGCGACATACTACAGGCGACTTGATGGTATACCATTTAGGGGCTTGGATATTGTGGTCATCAGCTCCTTGTGTGTGTGTGTGTGTGTGTAGAATTCATTATTATGGTGCACTGTATGTAGTAGTGTGTATAGTTGAGGCTATAATTTGAGAATGTGGCAGCCGTGGTGTTAAATTAGATAGATTACATCTAGGGAATTGCCTGGAGTGGAAGTTGGAAATCACGTAGAACCATTTCTAGGATGGCTGAGGTGGGAATCGAACTCATCTCTCTCAAGTTTTGACTCACGAGGCTGAGTATACCCCGTCCCAGCCCTCAGACTAGAATTAACTTTCTTGGTAGAGCCGAGAATCGAACCCAGACCTACAGGGGCGACAGCTAAGAGTGCTAGCCGCTACACCACTAGGTGCTTGATTAATTATGTAATAAACGCTTGAATGGTTCCTTAGTTTTGCTAATTATGCATTCACTTCTTAATATTTGAGGGCGGAATTCATGGATAATCGATGTATGACCATTGATAACTTATCCCATTCATTACAACATTGATGGAGAAAATTTGGTACATCACCTTCAGTAATATCGGGGTTCGTATTGTGACTCTGGTACCAAAGGTCCTGGGTTCGATTCCCGGCCCTACCATGAAATTTAATTCTAGTCTGAGGTTTGCAAAGGAATGCACTCAGCCTCATGAGGCAAAACACAGCAAGGTTGGGTTCGATTTTGACCTCAACCATTTTAGAAGTGGGTTTCCATGGTTTCCCACTTCCCTTCCAGGAAAATGCTCAGAAGGCCACGGCTGCCTCCTTTCCAATTCTAGCCTTAATTGCGAACACAGACAATAAAACTGATTATATCAATCTAATTCCCCACATCCAAAGTAAAGGGGGCTGAATTGACCACTATGTTCAAGCAAAACCCCGTTATTAGTCTACGTTCTTCAGGGACTGTGGTTTAAATGCGTAATAAGCGGGACAGCGCTGTAGACGAGAAATGATTTGTGAGGTGGGAAAACAATTTGGAAACAATATTTCAGTAAGTTAATATACAGTATTTTATTTTACTGTAATTATTATTATTATTATTATTATTATTATTATTATTACTGTATTAGAACATCTTAAATAGAGTCTTTTTTACAATTTATGTGGAGTTTGCCATCTTTTTTAGACAAGAAAACTGCGCTATAAGCGGGAATAAGAAGCGTTATAATAGAATAAATTTATGCAGTATTATATACGGACCGTTCAGGGTGCGTACAGGAAGAGCGTAATAAATGAGATAACGTATTAAGCGGGCGCGTAAGAACGGGGTTTACTGTATTACGTGAGCGTTCCCAAAACATATACATGATAGAATACCTACAAGCCATTTCGTCAGTGTTGCATTGTTAAATTCTATGAAAAATGCTGTTCAGTTGGTCATCACGGATAAGGGGGCCCAAATATCTTGGCCGGTTTTTGTTAATATACTCAATTTAAATACCTGGAATACACTCACAAATTGGTACACTTCACTTCTTGAAATTAATTAGTGGGTGATAGGTTTCGTTCTTCACGTGAACATCTTCAGGTCCAATTTAATTATATTGTTACGTACTGCCGCGAACCGGCAGGAGACTTTCGGGTGAGCGACAGTGTGACAGACCAAAGCAGCTGTCTCGTTGGCCTTGGACCGAACCATCAGCCGGAGAGAGAAAGTTCCCACACCCTCCCGGCCCCTCCCACCGGCAGACACAATAGCGGGACATCTGTGAGTCATCGCAGGCCGGGCAGAGAATATGTGAAAAGTATGGATGTGGAACCATCGAGAACAGACTCAATGCGGCAATAGGTTGTGACATTTCGAACTTTCCAGGCCAGGGACAGATCCCATATAAACCAGCGAGCCGCGGCGAGGAGGCAGTGTATTGGGGAGTGTATTGCAGTGTATTGGACAGTGTATTGGTCAGCGTTAGTGTGTATTGAAGTGTTGTCGTGTGAGTGAGTGCGGGGCAGTACAGTGATTATTGCTGTACGTCTACGGTAACAGAGTGGAAGCCTGTCTGCCAGGGTGCAACTTTGAGTCAGGACTGTTAGTGCTTGGAGGTGTCGCGGTGCTTCGTGGAAGTCGTGGTCGTGGGATCGACACGGGACGAGCAACAGCGCACAAGGAGCAGCAAGAGGACTCTGGAAGTAAGTGAAGTGGCAGGGACAAGGCTGTAGAGAACCTGTGTAGACTGTACGTGTGAGTGAAAGCTGGAACACTGTAACGCCTCACGGACAGAGAGAACATAAATAGCGAGGACAGTGGTGTGAGGGTAAATGTGGAAACTAATAGTGACTTGTAGTGTTTTCTGAAGTTAGACTCAGTGTGTGTATGTGTGTGCACTGTGTATGTTTCTGGCCGAAATAAAATTAATTGTTTCTTTAAAGGAACATCCTGTGTTGTGCTTTCTACCCACCGTAATCCAGTTAACAAAAGTGCCACTAGGGGGTGGCACGTAACAACAGGTGTCAGAAGCCGGATTACGAACCCAAGCACAAACACAACACCTGAAGATCCTGGTTTCATAACTCGTGCAGGTCATTAGTTCTCTCATTTTCCTGAGAGTGCATGCCTTTCACAAGTCAGACAATTAAAATGGATGCGCAAATACAACTCCTGTTAGAAAAGTTAACTTCCAAGATAGACGATATCCAGAAGAAGATGGAAGACGGCCAGAAGAGGATGGAAGAGCATTTCGAAAACTTTGGAAAGAAAATGACGGAACATTTTGAAAACCTGGGAAAGAAAATGGTGATATATTCGGAAAATTTGGAAAAGAAAGTGGAGCATGGAACTAGTCAGGACGAGCTGAAATCAGACCTGAAATTAATACCGGAGTATAACAAGCTTGGAGGTGATATGGAAAGTGGCGCGGCGGAGGATGCTGATGGCCAAGACAAACAGTTCGTGGAGTCCGGAGTTCGGAATGCACAGCGAGTCAGCGACGAGCAACTGGGAAGCGTCACGGGCATGGAAATCGGTCCAAGGCTTAGCAGCTCTGATGGCAGGAGCAGTGTTACGAGTGTGAGGACGCCGCACGTCGAAGAGACTACATCATGGCAGATCTGCGGGACCGGGTTCGACACTGTGGTGGACCATGCCAGGTGTACGTTGGAGGACGTAGCCGTTCAGCTCACCACAGGACTTCGCATGGTGGAGGTGCTACACAACGTCCGGACGGGGACTGGGTACAACGGGATCGTCGCGACGCTGGAGGAGCATCGTGGGGACTACCAGCTACCTGCCATGTACCACCTACGGCTAGAAGGGAGGAACGGGCGCGCGAGTAAGTCAATTGAAGAGCTCGCGCTGGCTGGCTCGCCTCCCGAGCACGTGCACCGAGAGGCGGCGTACATCTTCGTGGATGGGCATCGCTACGACATGGTACGTGAGTATTCGATGCTCAGTAGAAGGCGCTACCCGCGGCAGGTAAAGACCATCGCGTTGGGAATGGCGGCGACGAGGAGGACAACATGGGTAACGCCACCGAGGAGGAGTGACGCCGCCGGAGACGAAGAGGCAGTGGAGGTTGGCTACCCTCCACCAAAGCAGCGTAAACCATCACCGGGACGCAGTTCAGTAGGAAAGCCACCTGTTGGCTACGGTGTGAAAGGGGCCATCTCTAAGCAGCTGTCGACGAGGAACAGCCTCACGGTTAGAAAAGCGGGTGATGGCCAGGGCCAGCCAAAACAGGGGCTTGTCAGCGCCGTCGATGCCACCCCTTCAGACCTTGGACGGCCTTTACGACGAACAACTCGAGGCGAGTTGCTTTAACGAGGGGAGCAGTGTTACGTACCGCCGCGAACCGGCAGGAGACTTTCGGGTGAGCGACAGTGTGACAGACTAAAGCAGCTGTCTCGTTGGCCTTGGACCGAACCATCAGCCGGAGAGAGAAAGTTCCCACACCCTCCTGGCCCCTCCCACCGGCAGACACAATAGCGGGACATCTGTGAGTCATCGCAGGCCGGGCAGAGAATACGTGAAAAGTCTGGATGTGGAACCATCGAGAACAGACTCAATGCGGCAATAGGTTGTGACATTTCGAACTTTCCAGGCCAGGGACTGATCCCATATAAACCAGCGAGCCGCGGCGAGGAGTCAGTGTATTGGGGAGTGTATTGCAGTGTATTGGACAGTGTATTGGTCAGCGTTAGTGTGTATAGAAGTGTTGTCGAGTGAGTGAGTGCGGGGCAGTACAGTGATTAATGCAGGACATCTACGGTAACAGAGGGGAAGCCTTCCTGCCAGGGTGCAACTTTGAGTCAGGACTGTTAGTGCTTGGAGGTGTCGCGGTGCTTCGTGGAAGTCGTGGTCGTGGGATTGACACGGGACGAGCAACAGCGCACAAGGAGCAGCAAGAGACTCTGGAAGTAAGTGAAGTGGCAGGGACAAGGCTGTAGAGAACCTGTGTAGACTGTACGTGTGTGTGTAAGCTGGAACACTGTAACGCCTCACGGACAGAGAGAACATAAATAGCGAGGACAGTGGTGTGAGGGTAAATGTGGAAACTAATAGTGACTTGTAGTGTTTTCTGAAGTTAGACTCAGTGTGTGTATGTGTGTGCACTGTGTATGTTTCTGGCCGAAATAAAATTAATTGTTTCTTTAAAGGAACATCCTGTGTTGTGCTTTCTACCCACCGTAATCCAGTTAATAAAAGTGCCACTAGGGGGTGGCACGTAACAATATAATATTATAATAATATTATAATATTATAATAATAATACTAAGCACCCAAGATAATTGGGCTGCCCAATACGTGTTGTCCGCCTGAAGAATGATAGGACTGTTATTTTTACTTATCAACAGTTCATTTCTTTAGGGCTCTATAGTGATAAACATTTTATACACATTAACATTTATATAGGGTAAAGTTAAGTAACTCCGTGATACTAAGCTTTTTTGTTTGTTACTAGGCTATTTCTGAAATGTTAGATTTCAGTTATTTCGATTAATTTCATGTTAAAGGGGAACCCTACGGAACATTTCTGGTATATATATTACAAATATTCATAAGTTATTTCAAGGTATTAACTAACTAAATCCAGTAGTAGAAGTAGGTAACGCCATGATATTGAAGTTACTCCGTGATAGTGTTCAAGTTACTCCGTGATAGCATGGTGTTCACCATTCAGTGTACTTTTTAATCCTGAAAACTAATATAAAAGAGGTCAAATCGTATGTAGACTGTAAGTTTCTATTACGCCATATTGTCCATATTGAAACATTTCCCTACTCAGTTTTTTTTATAGAAAAAAGAACATTCTATTAAAAATATTCCATTAAACATAGTTTAAGTCTTCTTAGTCACTATCAGATTCCTCACACCTATCACACATAAAATTGACATTATAGGTAACAGACATTACACAACCGATAATCAATCCATTCGGCTCCATTCATCCTCTTGGTGTCATCCGCCAGGGGGGCCACCTCACGCACCACAACCATCATCGTCATTGTTCTGGGGTCTGGAATTAGGCCAAGGCCGATCTATTGTTTCTATCTCGACACACTTCAAACTCAGGTGACACAACGAATGGATTTCCAAATTTTGCAAGGGTTGCACTTCCTGGATCGGCTGAATATTTTGTGCAATAATCATTTAGTGCATTCCACGGGTTATTAAAACGACTACTGGCCTTGTATACTGATCATCCTTCTTCCTTCATCGACCTCAATGCTTCTATAAGTGTTTCAGCCGTGTAGGAGCGAGCCTCTTTATTCCGTTTTGGCGCCATTTCAGCGTCCAACCTAAGAAAAACGTACTTATTGCTAAGCTCACACACCTTACATGCGTAACACTACTTTAATGTAAGTTTTGTATTCGAATTGTCTGCATCTTACCTCTGACTGGTCTTAAAATGAAACTTATACAATGAAACAGCTGTTTATAAGAAATTAAAATCTTCACCACAGATTTCACTGGACGTGGATCACTTCTTGAAATGTCAACTCTCTGTTAATATAATTTTTAAACCTCATTGAGTTGGTTAAAAGGTTTTAATAAAACTAAAACTAGGCCTGTGAAGAGCAAGACGGGCGAGATCCTCACGACGTGTGAACAGCAGCTGACAAGATGGAGAGAACACTTTGCGGAGGTTCTTAATAGAGATAGAGGACCAGAAAGTAAGCAGCGAGGAGAAGATGAAGAGGAAGCAGAAAGTGACCCAAGCATCAGCCTCGACTCCCCAACTCGGGGCGAAATACGGACAGCGTTGAAGCAGATGAAATGCGGGAAGGCACCAGGCCTGGATAATATCCCAGCGGAAGTACTGAAAGCAGACCTGGATATTACGATCGATCTGCTGCACCCGCTGTTGGAGAAGATCTGGAAGGAGGAGAAAATACCAACCGACTGGAAGAAGGGGTTGATAGTCAAGTTGCCGAAGAAAGGGGACACCACAAACTGTAACAACTGGAGGGGTATCACCTTGCTGTCCATTCCAAGCAAAGTGCTGGCGAGAGTCATCCTGAATCGTATAAAAGACTGCGTAGAAAAAAGGCTTCGGAAGGAACAGGCTGGATTTCGACATCGCAGCTGTGTGGATCTCATCAACACTCTCCGAATCATCCTGGAGCAGAGTGTGGAGTGGCGGAATACCCTTTACCTCACATTTGTTGACTTCGAGAAAGCCTTGGACTCCGTAAATCAGAGAATCATGTGGAAGACCCTCGAGGAATATAAAATTCCAACAAAGATCATCAGAATCATGGAAGAGATGTACGAAGGGTATGAGTGCCAGGTTCTTCACGAAGGCAAATTAACAGAAAAGATAAAGGTCAGTTCCGGAGTGAGACAGGGGTGTGTCCTTTCCCCCACTCTCTTCCTGTTGGTCCTGGATAGTGTGATGAAGAAGGTAATGGGAGGACGGAAGAGTGGGTATTCAATGGGGTATAAATGACAGGCTTGAAGATCTGGATTTCGCAGACGACATTTGTCTTATGGCACAACGGTACCGAGACATAGAAGATAAGCTGGGGAGGTTGCAGAGAGAAGCAGAACGTGCAGGACTGATGATCAACACCAACAAGACCAAAGAGATGAGGATAAATTCTGACATCACGACTAGTTTGACAGTCAACGGAAATGACATTGAGCGAGTTGAGTCCTTCCTCTACCTTGGAAGTATAGTCACAAATGATGGGGGAGCTGAGGAAGATGTTCGAAGCCGTATCAGGAAGGCAAATGGTGCCTTTGTCCAGCTCTACCCCATCTGGAGAAATAGAGACATTTCCAGGAAGACCAAGCTCCGCCTTTTCAATAGCAATGTAAAGTCGATTCTTCTCTACGGCTGTGAAACATGGAAAGTCACAAAACCGATCAACAACCAGCTACAGGTGTTCATTAACAGATGTCTGCGTCGCATCATGAATGTGAGGTGGCCGGACATAATCTCAAATGAAGATCTTTGGACCATCACCAATCAACAATCGATTAGCATCCAGATCAAGGAGAGGAAATGGCGCTGGATTGGTCACACACTAAGGAAGCCGGACGGAGCTATTGAGAGGGCGGCGCTAGACTGGAATCCTCAAGGCGCCAGGAAGCGAGGTCGACCTAAGGAGACCAGGAAGAGGACGATCGAAAATGAAATTGCAGAGGTGGACAAGAACTGGAGTCAAGTGAAGAGAATGGCCAGGAACCGTACTGCGTGGAGAAATTTCACCAAGGCCCTATGCTCCGGAAGGAGCGGCAGGAATTAAGTAAGTAAGTAAGTAAGTAAGTAAGTAAGTAAGTAAGTAAGAGTTGGTTAAAGATGGAACACAAGGGCTTCCTGGATTCCTGGTTTCTACTGCCATCTGTGGGTAGAAACTTAGAACCTTCGGAATTGAACCTACTTAGTTATAGAGGAAATACGCTCTATCACGGTGTTACTTGATATCACGGAGTAACTTGACTCTACCCTAATTAGTACTGTTACGTGGGCAGTACACTATCGCCGAACATTCGCCCGAATGTTTCGCCGAATATTCGGGTGGGATTGCGACCGCGAATGTAGACGAATGTGCAACCCGAACCACCCCGACTTAACCAAGTACACCATTGCCTAAGTTCGGCCGAACAATGCCGAAACGAATCGTGCGTATTCGCTGCAAAACATTCCCGCCAAACCCACTCATTGTGACCTTTATCATTAGAACAAAACTTATTTTTTCCAAAAAAGTCCATTTTTGAAATTCATATATTTTGAAACTAGGAAGTTTACAAAAAAGTTTGTTTCACGTAAATGAATGGTCCTTATCCCCTCTACCTCCAAACCAAGTTTCAAGCTTCTAGGACAAAAAACCAAAAAGTTCAATTATGAAAGTACGGTAGGCGACTTTACGAAAACCAAACATTCTAAAAAGTGTTATATAGGCTTAAAGGAATAGTCTCTATGTTCTATATCGTTAGAACACAATTTTTATTTTTTTATTTTTTTTCCAAAAAAGTCCAATTTTGAAATTTGCTATAATTTGGAAACTAAGAATTTTACAAAAAGTTTGTTTAACATAAATGAATGGTCTTCACCCCCTCTACCCATAAACCAAGTTTCAGGTCTCTAGAACAAAAGTAACAGTAGGGGGGGAGGGGGGGTAGTAGGGATTGGCCTTTTGTGTTGGCTTTTGTATTGGCTTTTTATGTTGGCTTTTATATTGGCTTTTTATGTTGGCATTTTATGTTGGCATTTTATGTTGGCTTTTATGTTGGCCTTTTATGTTGGCTTTTTGTGTTGGCTTTTGTATTTGCACATATGTTGGTTTTTGTATTGGCTCTCTCATATTTGCTCTTACTTGTTGGCTTATTTGGTCTTGGAAAGTATCTCAGCCCTTTTTTTTTTATCATAGCATAGTCCTTACCGCCAAGTTTGTAAGCAACAACGACAACAACAACAACAACAACAACAACAACAACAACACACGAAAATTCCAAAAAGAATCCAAAGTACTCTAAGGTAAATTTTTGCTCTCAAAAATAATATTGTTTCTTTTTAAGTTGAATTGGGGAAGTAGGCTATATGTTTAAACTAACAAGTAGTTCCGTGAAGAACTATACAGCCTATTTTCATATATCCTGCTCATGTTAATTGCCTCTATCAACATACAAAATTTCAGTTTAATTGCTGCAACAGATTCGTAGATATTGAGAACCGTCTAAATATTTCAGATGGTCGCCAGGTTGGATTTTTATTTTTGTACTATTACATTAAGATTGTTGTGTACGTGTGGTATTCAAACTGCAATCGCATGATTAGAACACAAGAAGCAAAAACGAGATTTTAAAATTACGCACAGCAGCCATCTTGTGATTATGCAAACAATTGAAATAAATTAGATGCCAGTGGATCAACATTTGTATACGCATTTAACGTGCAACGTTTCATGGCACTCGGATAGTTAATTCGCGAGAAACGTCCATTTAAATATTTATACTTCGCGTCGCCACCATGTTGGATTTCTGCTCACCAGGTTACTGAAAGTCCTATAGGTGAACATATGTTCATATTCTCTATGAACATAAAAAATTTCAGTTTGGTTGCTGTAAAAGATTCATAGATATTGAGAACCGTCTAAATATTTCGGAAGCTCGCCATTTTGGATTGTTATATGTATAGGCCATAGAGTTATGTACCATTCAAGGACAATTATTGCCTAGGTTCATTATTCAAACTTTGACTTCGATCGCATGATTACAACACAAGAAATAAAAACTTAATTTTAAAATTTCGCACAGCCGCCATCTTGAGGTTATGTAAACAATTGAATTAAATTAGATGGCAGTGCATTACAATCTGCAAAATCATTTACTGTACCACATTTCACTGCGCTCAGAGAGTTAAATCACGAGAAAAGTCTATTAATATATTTCAAATTCGCTTGGTTGCCATGTTCGTTTTGTACTTTACAGGTTTATGAAATATACTGTGCCCTTCCAGCATGGAATATGCAAATCACAGTTTGCCAGCAATGCTCAAATCGGGATTTTAGGGGTTATGGTATGTCCTCCCACTCTGTGACTTACATATTTTGGATTAAATAGAGGATACACTTCCAAAAATAATAAACAAAATCAACTCCTACTATAAAACGTTTAATTAACCAAATATATGGCGCTACAACAATATAAACAAATAAAATACTGACCAATACTTCTAACTTGTTCAGACTGAACAAGGGATACATAAATAAACAAAGGTTCAATCACAATAAATGGTTTCCATAAACCAACAAACTTACGTTTCTTTTCACTTCCATAAAGTATCCCTTTAAAATTCCATATAATCAAGAGCTCCAATAGCTCGATACTTTTTATATACGCTGTGTTATTCTTATACATCACGTCACTTCCTTTTATATGAGTATCTTATAATCAAAACAATATATAATTCTTATTAAAGTACTGTTACTCCTTTACTTAAATTTTTGGGCTTTTCACAATGTTCTCATGTTACCATCTCTCTCAGTCAACAATTCACTACAGTGATTGGGAAAACACTTGTGTACTCCCGAGTTATAGAAGACTACTTGAACATGTCAAAAATTAAGATCACTCCCGAAATCTAATTGTGTTCACTGAACTCGTGAATTCCTACATCATATAACATTACATTAGGGATTCATTTGTCTTAAAAGACCATCATCTCATAAGAAAGCAACGATCTGAACTTGCAAGCGGTACATTACATCTACAAGAACCTCGGTTCGAATCCCGGGTCATTAACAAACTTTTAACACTCACGGTGTATTATTACTTCAAACAGACGGCTACCAGACCTACCACACTTCCGTTAATATTAAGGGTCGGGCCGTACCACTCAGCGTGATTTATTATCCGGGAGTAGGAACCCCAAGTCTCGCCCACAGAGACGGGCTACTCTCTGCTTATACAGCTATTTCTTACACGCAGTTCTTTGAACAGACCTGGCTTTTCATTCATTTATTTTAACAACATTATTTAGGTTCATAGACCACTCTCGTAACCTTGGCATTTATTAATTATGAAGTGTCCTCATTGGTGGGTAAGAATAATTCAATACAACAACAAATATTTAGGGGCTTCACACAGACGAACCTGGGTTCGATTCTTTCACTGCCTCGGGAACCACATCCCATAGTGGAGGACTTATAAATTTGCGGCTTACGGCAGGCCTCATTACCTTATACCCGCGCTCATACTTCAATAAATAGCACCCTTTATAATAAAAAACACACAACGGCCTCGTAATCACATCACATTTTAGAGGACTTATCATAGCTCAATTACCACGACCAAATGCCCCTCACAATTAATTTACCAAGTATATTTAGGTTCAACCCCTTCCTAGCGTGACAAATTACTTCAATGCGCTACATTGCGCTATACATTACTTTACGGCCAAGGGTCTTCCAAAGAACTGATAAATTCAAAATCAACATTTGCTCTACATTCAATTTTATATTAATCCTCTCCCGTGACAATAATCGCTATACTTTAAGACCATGTATTCACAACATGTATATATTCTTTTATAGGAGCTCAAAAGCTACTACTTTCATAATATTCAACTTAATCTTCATTTATATAATTGTTATTATTATTATTATTACGTTTGCTTTCATATAATTCAATCATTTATCAAATACACAGATATTTTATTTCATACATTTCCTCTAAGGGATTTATTCACTTCACCTAATCATTTTTATACTTTCTCAATATTTATCGTTCAGATCGCGCTATTATTCTGTTATTTGTTATTCAAAAACATCCATATTTCTCATTCTCAGGTGGATTGTACACAAATATTCCCCAACACATAACATAATGAAATGGTTACTCACATGATAGGACGGTCATCCACCGATCTTTCCAATGATGTTTCATTTCGCCCACTTATTGTGTTTAAGCCATCTTGATTAATCCCATTTCACACACTGACATTTCTTGACACACATATAACTTATATACCTTAAACACTGGTAACATTTTGAATACAATTCTGTATTCTTCTATTATACACAAATAAATTCACTGAAAATTACTATACTAAGACAAATTTTCTATATTTACATTACACTGCTTCTAATCACTGAGGCTTTGATTAGGCCTTGCACACGTGATTTCTTGCTTCCCGTTTCCAAGGGTGAAACTCTTAGATGTCGGCTCCCTATCTGGTAAGAAGTTGAAAGTCTCGATCAATCTACCCCTCCCTGGAACGGTAATTCTTCAGATCCGGTTTCCTGACTATTCGGCTTATATTTTACTAGCTCGAAGTCGTTTCTTTCTAGACACTATTTAGTTGGTCTAGATACAGTCTGTCCTATTTACGGTCTCTCGAATATTTTCTCGGTGACCTATGATTCTCTAGCATTTACTGCTCTTCCTTAGTTTCGTAGCTTAATGCTCTTACTGTTCGTTTGTCTCCAATGAGACACTATCTTGGATTAAATTTTCCCTTCTTAATATTCTTCGCTCTAGTCCCTATTTTATTCAGAATACAAGGCGGCACTTATTTCGTCCGACCCTGATCGGGTTCCTTAACTTTTAATAGAACTGTTCGTTTCTTTATCGTTGGTACTTCAAGCGTTACGATACTTTCAGTCGTTTTACTAAACTGTTATTTGAAGACCTATCGCCGGTTCTTTAAGTTCGCAGCCTACTTGTACTGTAATACGGAACTTTCACTATAAGACTGATACTGGCGGAACTAAATCCTGTACTAGGATTTTCCTAAGTCTTCTCACGGCGATACTATGATGATACTTCTCGGCCACTCCCTATGGGTGCACGTTGGTGAGGTCTAGTAAATACTGCATATGGTGATGCTCCAACGTCACGCCCCCCTGGGCTGACTGATACTGCATGATGTGACACAGTGACGCTCCCTCGGGCTGTTTGAAACTGCATGAATTGAAACAGTACCACGCTCTCCGGCGTCTTTGGTAAACTGAATGATTGGTCTGGCTCTGCCAGGACTTTTATACAAAACGGCGACAAAACGATCAAATCCTTGTCTTTTTCATAACCAACTTTTGAAGCAATGGTCGCACATTTTTAAAAATTATATCTCTGGAAAGCTTGTTTTCTATACGTAAACTGATTTCCTTGTACGTGAAAATCGATCGTACAATTCCGAGATATTAAATGAAATTTACTCTTGAGGTACGTGGGTGTTGAGGTTGATTTTTAATCCCCTCCATCTCGGGTCTCGGGGAACTTTTTATGACGTATGGCCACGTTTGCACTTCTTTCCTAGGCAATTATTAAAACCTTTTTCTCCACACAAAAATCTCTATTCCGAAATGATTCACAATGATGTATTTCTTTTGTTACTTTTATGTTCGCAAGTGCCTTAAATCTAATTATTCTTCTTCTTGCACAACTGCGAGGTTGCCAATTTACTGCACCGTAAGACCAATTTCCGAAACATGCTCTCAGTCACTCCAAACGGAAAGTTCCACTCGTTCTAATTATAGCCATGATCGGCTCCTATCGGTGCGTCATGCATGATATCATTTCCTGGCCACCTGGGCTCTCATTTCTTGCACAACATTATGCTCGCCCTCTCGTATAAAATCTTTCCATGTTCCACTGATGACTGTATATTTCCTTCCTTCTTTCACCAATAAATGATGGATTTGACCCCTTGAACCAATGGTACATGGGTTCAATACATAGGTAAACTTGTATCAGTACCCTTTATCACCGTATATAATTGCAGGGTGTTATCTGTAATAGTTTCGGAGATATAGAATGTCAGTGAAATATTTCGCACAGCCGCCATTTTGAGGTTATGTAAACAATTGAACTAAATTAGACTTCAGTGCATTACAATGTGTATAAACATTTGCTGTACCAAGTTTCATTACGTTTGGATAGTTAAATCGCGAGAAAAGTCCATTTAAAAGTCTCAAATTCGCTTGGCCGCCATGTTGGTTTTGTAGTCACCAGGTTTTTGAAAGTCCCATAGGTGAACTTCTAGTAGCGCCCTTTATCACCGTATACAATTTCAGGGCGATATCGGTAATAGTTTCGGAGATATTGAATGCTAGTGAAATATTTCATACAGCCGCCATGTTGGATTGGTGAGACGTAACAAAATTTGAAGGGCACGGTCGAGGTCGCCGGGAATAGTGCTATGAACTTACCGAGTTTCATTGAAATCGCTTTAGCCGTTTAGATTTTATTAGGGGGACACCCACACACACCTCACCCACACACTCACACACACACACACACACACACACACACACACACACACACACACACACACACACACACACACACACACACACACACGCACGCACACACACACCGACAAAAGGTGATCTCATAAGCCTATTTTTTCAAAATTGAAAATAGGCTAAAAAGCATAGTATAAAGTCATATGTTAACTCCTACACCTACCTCTATCCCACTCTCAGTGCAAAAATTGTGTTTTTTCAAACTTTTCCCAAAATAATATTTGTAAAGTAGGCTATATTTCGAAAACCAAACATTCTATAAAGTGTTATTTAGGCTTAAAAGAATGGTCTTTATGTCCTTTATCATTAGAACAAAACTTTATATTTTTTACATTTTTTTGGAAAAACGTTCAATTTCGAAATTGGCTATATTTTCAAAACTAAGAATTTTACAAATAAGTGTATTTTACGTAAATCAATGGTCTTTACCCCTTCTACCAAAAAACCAAGTTTCAGGTCCCTAGGACAAAAACCAAAACAGTTCAATTTTGAAAGTAGGCTATATTTTAAAAACCAAACATACTAAAAAGTGTTATATACGCTTAAAAGAATGGTCTCTATGTCCTTTATCATTAGAATAAAACTTTATATTTTTTCATTTTTTCCAAAAAAGTCCAATTTTCAAAATTGCCTACATTTTGGAAACTAAGAATTTTACAAAAAAGTTTGTTTGAAGTAAATGAATGGTCCTTACCTCCTCTACCCACAAACCAAGTTTCAAGTCTCTAGGACAAAGCATTAGTAGGGGGATGGTGGGGCTTCTGACCACAGAGAGAGTGGTGGGGGCTTAGAAACAACAGCGTTTCCTCATTAGACCACTCCATCAATAAATAAAGAAATCGCACCAGTTATCAAATAAATAATCAACGATCTCTGCACTGAATACTGTAGACCAGTAGTTCTGAACCCGTAGAAGTCTGCGGACCACTCAGCCTAAAATTGAATCATGTACGGACCACCCCCTCCCCCCAATACACCTTATCAGTTGTAACCCTTCCTAATTAACCCTTATTTTAAAGATATTTCAATTCAAACCCTGATAGTCATCGCCGCGAATACATTCGGACGATTATCGTTCAACGCTCATCGTTTTCGAAATCCCCATTTATTGGCCACTTTTTATACGTGCTGGTGGACCCTTTTCTCCCGCGGACCAATCCCGAGGCACTCACGGACCACCGGTTAAGAACCACTGCTGTAGACAGAGCGCGTGCGTGGCTACACGAATGCAAGCGAGTGTGTACTGGCTCAAGTTAGTACCTGTCCGCGCTCGGCATTCGCCCTCGCTCGTCTCCTTTGATCCGTGTCGGTGGACCGCCAAAATAGCGAGCGCAGCCGAACACGAATGTTGGCGATGCGAACTACCCCGAATGTACACGAGCACATCGGGTACACTATCGCGCTCGTCTCAGTTCGCCTACATTCGGCGATAGTGTACTGCAGGCTTCTGTTATCTGGCACAAGGGGAGTCCGGTAACCCAATGACCTCCAATCTCCATAGGGCGCCCATATCTAGAAAGATAATAATAGGCTATTGCTCTTTTAAGAGGAACCCGCGGTGTAGCCGTGCTCGTTAAATTGTGCACAACGGCCACGAGGGCAGCTGCAGTAAGTCCGAACGTTGCAGGGTTCGAATCCCGGCGCTGACAGCGACCACTCTCCCCAGGCAAAAAACCGGGATAGTACCTTACTTCAAGTCCCGGGGCACCTACCTCATCCCTGTCTCTAATACAGTTACATACACTACTACAGCCTTCACATCAATACTGGTTATCAGATAAGTTCAACACACACCCAACTGTGGCGCTGCTGTAGCGTTCTCACCTTCTGTTCCCAAAATTGCAGGACTGAATCCTGGTGCAGTCAATTGGCATTTGAGGGTACGCAAATACCAGGGAGCCGTGCCAGTAGTCTACATTTACTGTCACGTTAAAGATCCCATTCGGGACAAAATTCCGGCACCCTGGCGTCTTTAAAGGCCGTAGTAGTTAAAAGGTACGTGGAACCAATAACACTATTATTACTATTATTAATATATTACGAGGCTGAGTGGGCCCCGTTCCAGCCCTCAAACCAGAATTAATATTCATGGCTTAGCCGGGAAACAAACTCAAGTGTACGGTATGGAATCTGTCTATAATATGTGTCATCCCTTTGTCTGTAGTCGTCGTAGTGTGACTGTGTGCTTGAAACTGGGGCTAGGATTGAGAAGAAGGTGATCGTGGTCTCAAGTTAGGTACCATACCATGCCTGAAACGGGGAAACTATGGACATATAATGCAAAATACATTTGCCATGATAGTAAAGTATTAATCAGCCCAAGATGTTAAAGAATACGCCAATCAATGCTTTTTGAAACATATCTAATTTAAGTATTAAGTGGCTTCGGTGGCGCAGTGGGTAGCATGCTGAGCTTCTATGCCCAAGATCGCGGGTTCAAACCCGGCCGAAGTCGTCCGATTTTTTAAGAGCGTTAAAATCCTTCAGTATGCCTTCCTTAGGAGGGGAAGTAAAGCCGGTGGACCCATGTCATAGATATATGGCATGCAAAAGAACCTTCCAATCATTAAACTTGTGTGAAGCTAAATTTGCAAGTTAAATTTCGTTGAATCGCTCTATCAAAGTTCCAGCGTTCACCACTAGGTGTCAAGTGCCATCTGGTGGAGAAATTTGGAACTACTTGAAATTTAACGGAAGTTGTAGCTCATCCCATGGGTTTCCGCATTGAAGCAGCTACAGCCTCTGGCAAGCCGAACATGTCCTCGAACACTCCCGGCACTAAAAGCCATACGCTAAATAAATAAAATTAATATACTGTATTACACACCCAACCTAACCAAGATGTCCCAAGCCACTAAAATTACTTAACAACTCCTCTTTTAAAGGTCCAACTTTTAAGCTATTGGTCATTCCTAGAATGTTTAGTATCTCGAAGTATATTATGTTCCTGGTAACAGTGTTATTGTTTACGTCGTGGATATTCCAGGAGTATTTTAATAATCTCTCCAGCAAAATTTCCAATCTGACGACACGTCATGAATCACACCTACCCACGTCTGTCGTCCAGCTGTAGGCGACTGGGATACTCATTAGGCTAGTCTTTATCTGCCGCGCGCGAATAAGAAAAACGAGCAAGTCATTTATAAGTGAAGGAATTGTTCCAACTGACCGGTTTGTCAAGGTTGCCACGGCACTGTGCGTTCACTTGTTGCGGACTTCCTTACAGCTTTGCTACCTACAGGTGAGTTCATTTCGTATTACTGTATCATAATTATAAATAGTGCTGCATTTAAGGGGACACGGAACGAAAAAATAATTAAAATATTCATTTTTTAAAAAATTGTATTTTGTATCAGTGATCATTTCCCTCTCCAATGGTGTATTAATTATGGTAATCCTCCTTTTGGAAGTATTTTTAATTATTTTTTTGTGAGATGGATGCATAGGCTTGTTGGTTCCTTAGTTTAGGGGCTGCGACAACGCGGTCATGTAGCCCCGTATTCATAGTCTCCATACTCCCTAATTTCGACTGATGGAAGCAGTATTTTTGATATTATACATGCCAAGTGAGTGGTAAATTTAAGTAGATGAGGGAAATATATTGCTGTGGAATTTCTGTATTGGAAGCATTGTCATTTGTTGACAGCCATTTGTTTGCTTTGTTTAAAGTGGTTGATATTGTTCCAGGTGTCTCTGTTTACATATTAAATTAGCTGCTGAACTTGAACTGTTTTGTAAATATTATTCATATTGTACTACATTCTTCATTTACTCTAGTGCTAAAAAGGTAAGATCAACAACAAGAACAGTGGCACATATTACAGTGCAAATTTAAGGTTAGTTTATGGACTGACAATGAGAGAAATTAGTAAAGGAAAGACTTGCAGGTGACATGCTGTGTGATGTGACGAACCTACCAAGTCTTCCTTCAAAATTTTACAAATAGGTCTCTAATATTGCGATAGGATGTGGCACTGAAGTGCGTGACGGAGGCTGTAGAGGAAGCTGTTGAAAACAACAATGTGCGAGATTTGACAGTTGCCGGTCCCTGGCAAAAAAAAAAAAAAAAAAAGATCATACCTCATTGAACGGTGTTGATTCAGTCACAAGTATAGGCACAGGGAAAGTTATTGATGTGGCTATAATGTCCAAACAGTGTAGTTGTGCTGGTGTCGACAATGAACCTCCAGGAGACTGTATGGGGAAACAATGACTGCAATGACTGGGGCTGAGCATTGGCTCTCAAACACGGGAAGCCATGCTGCGGCTCGACTTGAAAAGACTGAGATATGCTGAAATAGTTGTTGAAACCTTGTATCAGAAGGCCAGACAAGTCAAGAGAGCTAGTAAGAGAAGGTTAGTGAGATGAAACGGAAGTGGACACAGATAATCCAAGCTATTGGGCAGGCATGCACTGAAGCACTGACTTTATAGACCATTCCCTGAAAGTTTTTTTTAACACATACGGCACATTTTCTCAGGTTGTGTAAAATACTGAGGCTTCAAACTTTCAGGGTTCCTTTCTAATGTTGATGTACACACGCTGATTATGTCAGTTATTAGAGTAGGAAGTGGCAAAAAATGTCCAAAATTTGTAAGTTTCAAATAATAATTCAAAAAGCAGAAAGTATTTTATATAACTCATAACCTGTTATTTCAGTACCAAGCCAGGATATGCTGTGCGATTTTCAAATTTATAGCTGTAATAGTTACGAGAAAAATGTATCTTTGTGAAGCATGATTTAACATTATAAGCATAGGGCATTCCGTGTCCCCTTAAAACAGTAATAATCAGTGTTTCTTTGGCCAGAAGATTCACATATGTTATCATTATGTTCGGGAACGCTGTATGCTGGATTGTTGTGGACCGCCAGTGCATTCAGTGACATTCTCATCAGTACGGCTGGTATCACGGTATTTCCTATTTCCTCCGGACCTGTCCTCATTTTGGGTTGTGAAAAGAGTGTCCGTGAGGATTCTCTTTGGGAGAAGAAATGTCCGAGTCGGTACTCGATAAAAATGTCTATATTGTGGGTCGCATCATCTCGTACCATAAGTTTAATTACATTAATTTGAACATAACTTGGTGCGTTCATGTACAGTTGATTTAGCCTGCTTTGTTGTTGTGCATTTATAGTTTTTTTTTAAATTTTATTTATACCTGGAAAACGCCCTCGCGGGAGGCCACGGATCACTTTCATGAGAACTTTCCTACATAGCTCTGGCCTACGAAATTATGAAATGGTCAAAAGGACAGCACAAGACCGAACAACGTGGAGAAGACTCATTGTAGGGGCAGACCAGTCGCTTGACTGAAAAACATGATGATGATGATGATGATTTATTGTTTATACTCTCTGCATGCTCCACTACATAAGTAGTGCTACATGCATTACATTACATTTTATAAATGAACAAAATAAACTACATTATAATAATTCAAATTCTAGATGACTTAATCTTAAACTATCAAACAATATTATTCATCGTTTTTCCTTAGAGCTTGAAAATCCAGAGCAAATTTAGAAAATTCCTTCAAATACATTTTTAATAGCACAGATTTCTGAATCGGCCAGTTATCGTCTCTATTAACACTATTGATCAAGAATTGCCTAATATTTTTCACTTAACTGCACACGAAAATTATATGATCTATAGTCTGAGGGCTGCTTTTACAGGAACACTCGGGATTACGAATAATTTTAAGTCTGTGTAAGTACGAAGCAATATTTCCATGTCCAGTCAGTATTGTAGTCATATTAGGTGTTAAGGTGATTTTGGATTTTAATCTACCTGCAACTGTTGGAAAGAATTCTTTTGTAAGCGTGCCTTTTGAAGTTTGTTCCCATTTTTGCTGCCATTCATGAATTGATTCTTCTTTGAGATTTAAAAAAAAAGTTGAGATGGGTATTCTATCGATACAAACCTGACTTAATTTTGTAGCCTCCTTTGCAATTTTATCAGCCAGTTCATTGCCTGCAACACCTGTATGTACCTTAACCCATTCACATTTTATTATCCATTTTTTCTTTTTAGAATAGCTGTCCTTCTTATATTCTCAATTAGTTCGTTATGATTTCTGAAGTCCGCAATGGAGTCAATTGCTATTTTACTATCTGTGTAAATAATTACTTTCTTATCTTCATCATCCTCTGTCCTAGTAGTATCTAAGAACTCCAGAGATTTAAGTATAGCTAATTGCTCCGCCTGATTATTCGAACAGTTGTCTTGCAGTCTATATTTCAATTGGTCTACTATGTCATGCAATCTGAATATAGCTATGCCAGCTCCCACTCCTTCTTCACTTTTGCTTCCATCTGTGTAAATTTTCCATGGGTTATATTCATTTAATGCTATTCTTGGATCTTCGGTACCAGGAAATTAGGCTGGATGGAGCCATCTCATAGGTTTTTCGGGGTGGTCAATGACATAGTTCATAGTTGTTTTTCCTGACTTGATTTTGTATAGAGTAACAATCTCTTTAGCCATTATATCTATAGGAGTAATTCCTGAAATAATGCACAGTGCCTCATGAGATACAGTGCGGTACGATTTTGCTATTCTCAAGAGAATAAGCCTTTGCACTCTCACGTATTTAATCATATTACATTTCTTTTCTAGGGATTCAATCCAGATCGGAGCAGCATATAACAGCATTGGCAATATTGCTCCTTTATAAATTGTTTCCAAAGCCTGGTGTTTTAGACCCCATCCTATTCTAGCCGATTTTGATAAGGCGTTTATTAATTTAATACATTTTTCACTAACTTTATTGATGTGGTCATTGAACTTAAAGCGAGAGTCTATAGTTATTCCTAGATATTCCATCGTATCTACTTGTACAAGACGTTTCCAATTCATAAAGGTATCAATTGTCTTCTTTGCTTTTCTTCTTCTTGATATTAGAATAACTCTTGACTTACTTTCATTAAAACGGGGTTTGTTTTCTGTTGACCACTTAGTAACTTTCCGTAATTCCATATTCACAATATTTTCTGCTTCAATTTCAGTTTCAGCCCTGAGTGCAATTATAAGGTCATCAGCAAATGCTATAGCTTTGGTGTTTTTACCGTATTCCAAACTGAGCAGTGAATTATACTGTACATTCCAGTACCCCGGTCCACAACATGAACCTTGAGGACATCCTTTATTAACTACTGTTTCTACTTGGATACTATTGGAATTCATGAACGTCGTTCTATCCTTGAAGTAGCTCTTAGTCGGGTAGTACAAATTTCTCGGGCATTTTAAGTCTTTTAGGGCCTTTAGGACACATGGCCACCACGCAGAGTCAAAAGCTCCTTTGACATCAAGACTAACTATAACCGTAATTTGACCATTTTTGAACGCCTCAGTTATAAATTATTTAAGTGCCATAGCTGCATCAGTAGTAGACTTTTGAACTGTGAAGCCATATTGATTTTCGTTCAGTAGTTTATTTGTATAGAGGTAGTGATTTATTCTATTTATTAGAAGTTTCTCTAATACTTTGCCTGCCACATTTATCAGGCTTATTGGTCGGAATTTAGAGGGATCCTGAATCTTATCTTTCCCTGGTTTTGTGATTGGTATAAGTCTCGCATTTTTCCATCGCTTCGGGAAACAAGCATTCTTCAAGCAACCATTATATAATGATGTTATTGTTCTAGGGATACTTTCATTCGTCCACCATAGTATTTTACTAGTGATTCCATCTTCACCTGGTGTCTTTTTATGACCTAGATCTTTGATTGCAGATTTAATTTCTTCTTCTGTAAATTCCCAGTCGTCCAGGGTGTCTATTGGTTCCTCTACTTCTTTCCTTATTTGCTTTTGCTGAGCAGTATCTTCCATTTCATCATCCTTCTGAATGAGATGGTTTAATATACACTGCATTGTTTCCTTTAAGTCTCTTGTTTAGTGACCTTCATTGTTAATAAGAGTTGATACAATTTGAGTATTCTTAATTTTTCCTGACGCTGATTTATAGACTATGTCCCAGGGATTTGAAGAAATTTTACTACAGTATTCTTTCCAAGACAGTATCTTTGCATTTCTGATTTTAGCTTGGTATTTAGTTTTTTCAGCAAAGTATTCAGTTTTTCGCTGATCTCGGAGGTCATTATTATTTAACGTTCTCTGGAATTTTCTTCTGAATGCATTTACTTTCTTCCGCATTATCGTAAGTTCTTCATTCCACCAAGGCACTGTTCTGTGTTTTAGGCTGATAGTTTTGCCAGAAGGTCTACTAACTTTGAAAGCCTGCATGCAAGCTTTCGTCTGGGCAGAGCTAACTTTATTTACTATGTCCTCCATATCTGCAGAATTATTTATGTACACTGATAGTTTGTTGTCAATATCTTCAGTATGTTCTTCCTGTATTATTCCCCAGAACTGTCGTGCTATTTCTTTCTTTAACATTACTTGATAAAATTCACGATCTTCGTCTCTCGTTATATATTTGATATCGGTGAATCTGGTTTCTGTTGTATCATAACAGAAGTTTTGTGCTACTAAGAATTGCAAAATTCTGTTATCTGAACAACTCTCTTCTTCGCTTATCCTCCAGTTATATATTTCCTTGAGGAGTTTATTATTGCTGATGGTCAAGTCCACGTTACTTTTTCCTCTACTACTTTGGAAAGTGGTTAGTTCACTGTATTCGTTATGTACAAACAGCTGATTTATTATTAGGAATTCCTATAAATTCTTCCCCCTTTCATTGGTTAATACATCATGCCATGTTGTAGATCTGGAATTACTGTCCATAGTAATGAGTAGCCCTTGTCCACATGTAAGTTATATTTCAAAATGTTGTTGATTTTGTTAGTCACTTTCTATTATTTCTTGAATATCAAGATACATATTAACAGAATAAAATTTTAAACTCCTGTATGGTAATTCCACAACTACTGTGTCTTTGTCAGTCAATTCATTTATAAGTAGAGCGTCTATCTGAGGGTTTGTCACCAACGTGACTGTACGACATCGACCTTCACTTGCAGCAAACTTCCTATATATATTTGTAATACCAGTGGGCCTATTGTTGATAATTCGTTGCTCTTGTATAAATATCACATCTATTCCTTCTTGTAGTATCAGATTTATCAAGCTATCAGTTGCAGCTATCGAGTGTTGTAAATTAATCTGTAGGCAGTTGATTTTGTCATAATTATTTGAGTTTTTAATACCTGTTAATTTCTTGGTATTGGTTGCTGAATACATATTAATAGCCTGTATTCTGAATTTGCTTCTTAATTGCAGCTTGCAAGCTTGGGCAATTCCTGTCAAGAGAAGTGTGATTTATGCACGTTGTGTGATTAGGGTTATATTTTTTGTAGGTTAAGCAATTAATGCATTTGTATTCTTCATTTGAAGCTTTACATTCCTTTAAACTATGTGGGCCTGTACATATGGGGCAAACTATTTCTCCTTTACAGTCTGTATGTCTAATGATTGAATTTACTACACTTAAAGCAACGATTAACTCGAAAATAATTTTCAACATTGCAAATCAACCAACCTAATCTCATCTTTATTGTTTGGATCAACCGACGGGGTTGTTGTTAATTAATTTTCGGATCTTTGCACATCTTGGCCATCAGGCCCGCGTAGTACTTGGGGTGTACTATTAAATCTTACAATTCAGTAACTCAACGTGTAGGGCCTAGATACGCCATTAAGAAGAAACTTGGTATGAGTGGAGTACACTATATGCAACCGTTGTAGCTGCAGTTATACATTTATTACACTGAATATAGCGCACAGCGGCCATTTTGAATATTCAGAATATAAAAACACATAACACTGTCTTATGTTCTAGAGTTTTCATGGCGAAAATTTGCAATAAAGATGAATCGTGTATGTAGCATTGTATGCCAAATGTACAAAGAAAGCCATTCCATACATTCAAAATGGCGGCTTGGCACACTAGTTAAACCTAAAATATAAATTATTTAGGGTATAATTGCTCAATTAAAATGAAACTTATTCATAAACAACTACAATATAAGGTACCATTCTGATATTCATAAGAATTTAATAATGAATGCAGTGCGCAGCGGCCATCTTGAAAATATAGAGTAAGATAATATTAAATGAATCGCATATTTTTGAGCTGCGATAACGAAAATTAGTAGTAATGTAGATCCTTACGTGTGGCTTCCTCTGACCAAGACAAATGAACAGCGACTCGAAACATTCAGGATGGCAGCTGGGCGTTTTCCTAATAGTTTAAAATGAATAACTCATGTTGTAATTGCACAATTAACATACAATTTGGTGAGAGAGTAGCACCCCATATAAAACCTAGTACTCATAAGAATATCACACTCAATAGAGTGCACCATCTTCAATTTATAAAGCATGGAAATAAATAGCTGTATTTTTAGCTGCAATAACGACACTTAGTTATAAGTAAGCACCTCATAGTCTGGCTTCGTATGGCGAAGGCATAACAACAGTTAGTTATTGTTGTTTTAAGCGGCGGAACTAAGGCATAACAACAGCCTCCTAAATACATTCAGGATGGCGGCTAGGTGTACTATCATTATTGTCAAATCAATTAATCATGATTTAATTGCACGGGAATCTTAGTATCTACTGCAAGATAGAAGTATCATATAAGGAGTATTTCTGCCTTACAGACTGAAACTAGAACGCAGAAACCATATTGAATTTATGGAATATAATAAGAATATTTGAACATTTTAGAGCTAGCCTACTATAAAAAAAATTAGTAGCAAAGTTGGACCCTGTAAGTGGCTTCATATGCCGAAGGCAAAATAACAGGGACTCCATGCATTCATGATGGCGGCTGGGCGTACTGTTAAAATATTAAAATCAATAACTTTGGATGTAGTTGCACAATTAACATGAAACTTGTTAAGAGAGGGCTGCCATATAGAAGACTTTGCTAACATAACTCATAAAATACACCACAGAATGCAGAGCGCAGCGGCATCTTGAAATTGTTGAAGAGTAAATAACATTATATTTTAGAGCTTCAATAACTAGAACGAGTACTCAAATAGAACCACAGACATGGCTGTGTATGCCCAAAGCAAAAGAACAAATTCTCCATACATTCAAGAGAAAGTTGGCTATATGTTCTTGACTGAACATCTTAACCAACACGCGGTGGCTACGCTCACTAAAGCGCAGCGTTAGGTCATGGGGCCAAGCTCTCTGCTAACTCGGTAGACGCGTGGGTTCGAACGCCACCGTCGGCCGTCCTTGAAATGGTTTTCCGTGGTTTCCCCCATTTTCAACACCAGGTAAATGCTGGGACGGTACCGTCTGACAGGCCACGGCCGCTTTCTTCCACATCCTTCTCAGTTTCATTCATCTTCATCCATTCCATCTCTCATCCCGGCGCACAGGGCGTGGACTGGAAAGACCTGCACTCGGCCTCTCAGGAGGCCACACGAAAAAAACTGAACTACTTGTTTTTGTTTCTATTCTGCCAGGAAGCGTGGCCCCACTAAAATTTTGGAATTACCCTGTATACGTAGGGGAACAACCTCATGGATTGTTCACAAAGCCACAAGAACTATTAAAATACAGGACGTGTTATCCCTTCTTGTCTACCCTGAGCAGGCACCACGAGCGCATATTAAGAAATTGATATTTCGTCTCAATCTATGTATTGTATCTGAATACTGTGGTAACATGAATAATAAATAACGAGGCTTTGATTATCCTCTATAACTGTTATAATTATTATTCGTCTTGAGATGGATTTTCTCCATTAACTGTGGTTAGTAACTTCTTTATACAGTATTACCACAATAAAAGGAAATGCACATTAGTACGTCACACACACATGAGCGCGATGTATACTGGGCTATCAATTGGATAAGAAACATACCCTTGTTCTGAGTCACACTTTGTTTTCAGTCACTGCCGATTGTCATTCACTAAACTGCTGTATTTGTTGAAGCGGAGCGAAGGTTTGTGCATTAACACCATCAAGATCAAATTTAGTCCCCTTTACTAATGTATTCATCCGAACTACCGAGGGTGTCCTCATGGAAACATTCACCCACAATCTTACATCTTGCTCTAACGATCATTCCTTGCTCTCTGCGATGGGCCCGATCTCAGAAAGAGTTTTGGGCTTAAGAAGCACAAATTAGGACGCAATTCTGAGTAATGCATATAGTCATAGGATGCGTTGGTTGCTATGTAAATTGCGCAAATGTATTTGCAGCTTATTTACAAGCAAATACATTTTTCTTTTAGACTTGCTGTCTTGGTAATATGACTCTTTCTTTAGATCAATTCCTCCAGTTTGGGCACTTCATTTAGATCAATTCCCCCAGTTTAGGCTCTTCATTTAGATCAGTTCCACCAGTCTGGGCTAATCATTTAGACCAATTCCCTCAGTTTGGGCTCTTCATTTAGATCAGTTTCCCTATTTTGTCGTTCTACCATTGCTCGACCATGTTTCAGCGACATATTCTCCGAACACTCTAATGGCCTCAAAGAACTGTCTTACGGTGATCTCAATCTTTGAGGCCGGCAGATCCCAGACGTCGACCTCTGATTCTGGTAGTTCGACCGTGTAGCACAGTGGGACATGGACGACTCCCTTCATCCAGTCGTCACTTGCCCCTGCAGCTGGGTACAGTAAGTTTGTCGATGATCCAACAGCATACTTGCTTCCTCCTACTTTCATCTGAGCTTTGTTCGCTTCATACGCCACTGATCTCATCATCTTCCAGTCTTTGGGTAGACCCTTAGTGTAACCCCAGGGATATAAGATCTCTCTCCCTGTGCTATGCAAATCTAAGAATAATTTCAACGTATCCTCATTAGCTAAAGCAAAATCACGAAATGCAGCTGTCTCAGATTCAGAAAATGGTGTCTTTCCGGCATAATTGGCAGCACAAGGGTTATTACTGGCACCACTCTCCATCCAGTGGAAGTCGAAGTTTCTATTTGGATCCACACCTCGGCAGAACGTAAGATTATTTATCGAGCGAGTTTTTCTCCAGAAACGATCTGTGGTATGAGAATATTCATACCCATCTACATTGAGCACAGGGATAATATTCCAGTCTACTGATGAAATGAGGTAATGATTAGTGCTGTTCTCGACTAGCTGGTTCATTATATATAGCGCCATCGCAGGTGGAATCCATTCTCTAGCATGGCTTCCAGCGTTGATCAAAATGCCTGGTCTAGTATTGTTTCTCCCGGTTGATATGTGTGTCATATAGAGGGGACTACCGAGGAAGGAATATCCAATACTCGTTGTGGTTACCAAATCAGGATATGTTCTGGCCAGCCAGTCCATATATTCGACCATTTTGTTGTAGCGCAGATACTTGTTGAAGGAGATAGGTGTGCCGATTTTACCCTCTATCTCATTAACGTCTCTGATGCTTTCTTCCTGGGAAGCCACCTGCACATCGCTGATGTTATACGTTATATTATGATGATGTAGGAAATTACTGAAGCTACCTATTTCAATTGGGGATACCATGATTTTCCACGAAGAACCAGCATTATTGCTTCTCGTCCAGAAATCGTAGGCTGGATTACCATAAAACTGCTCAAGAAGATTCATTTGACCATGAGAAGGTAGGAATTCATACACTTTGTAACCCTCATAAGTCTTTCTGCTTTGAACGAATGTTATAAATGATGTCATACTTAATGCTAACATAAATTGGTTCATTTTAAATGTTCGGGAGCGTCTGGTAGTGGTATTTCTGTAGCAACGTCAACAATACATGCTTTCTCCAAGAAACCAGTGTCACACACATGCATTGTTATGTTACGTCACAGATTGATTGAGATAAACGACAATGGAGTAATGGAAATAATAACCAAAGTTTCTGGAACAAGTTAGTTAAATTTGGAGTTTTAAGGGGAGGAACAGCGAGGCCATCCGTCCCTATTCTGAAACAAGAACGGTTGCATGTCCAAATCAAAACTAATGGCACACACAGAGTGTTTATTGCAGGTTGGTATTTACTGCAGGCGTTCAGAATATGGTTAAGGTCGGCGATGTCCTCTGGATCTGCATCATAATGTGGATCGTTGAGAACACCAATGCGGGCAAAATGACTCGGATAACATCCATGGCCCAATCGCATGTGGATTATAAATGAGAGGTGGCGTCTACTAAGATGTACTGCATGTCATGGAACCGCGGTGTAGAGGATCTCCAGTTGGAGGGCCACGGCGTAGTCCGATCATGGAGGTGAATAGCTTCCAGGATGAAGCTGAGAAGCGTGTCAGTCCTCGGTCCAGCTCGTTGTAGAATGAGGGGTAGGTAGTCGGGGTGAGATGTATGGAGGTTTAAATGGTTACCGTTGCGGTCAGCGTCTTGGCCAATTTATCCACGTGCTCATTAGGGCGGATTCCCACATGGGCCGAGACCGAGAGAAGGGTAACAGGAATACCAAGGAGCAAATAGTTGTTCAAGGACTCCACTATCATCTTTATCATTATACTTTATGTAGACTTAGAGCCGTGTACACCAACTCTTTACTAACGATTCGTTAGTAAATTCTTATTTAACTTAAATACGAGAGTTAATGCATGGTTATCGATGATGCACTTCTTCACGAGGCCATTCGGGTGCACAATTACTGAAACAAGCTTTACAGCTCTCGCGCATGCGTAGGCTCGGCTTCATCTTGGAGAAACATGGCGGACAGATCAAGAAGCGTGTAGCCCTTGATTGTTTTTCGCGATGCTTCCTTGAGATTTTCTGGAACATAATTATAAAGGAAAGGAAATACAGAAGACCTTATTCGTGGCAAACGTTTAAAATGATATGAACAAAGTATTTAGGGGAACTGGCAGTTGTGTGTATCATAGTCTACGTAGCGTAATAAGACGCGATCTCCCAGTTGCTTCGTAGCGTAAGCAGTTGCGTTGCAGACTCTTGAGTTTATTATGCAGAGCTGAAAGGAGTTTGAATCCCAGTTCGGATTTGCTTTGTTTCTTATTTCCGCATTCTTCTTTCTTGGTAGGCCTATTTAAACTTTGTAACATGAATGCTATTTTATAATTTCATTGTCATAAACATATTTTATATTCATAAGGATAAGAGTTCGTGTGAAACTCGGAAACAAACCACCATCGTGAGATGCGCGAGGTATTCAGCTGTTTCCCTCCACTTGAACGATTCTTTAGAGAGTTGAGTGGCCAGATTTGTTGGCCACTTAACGTAATTCCCTGTTAGAGGTAAGTTAACGAGCGTTTCTCTTTGGTGAAATGCTCGTGCTAAGTTAAATAACCTTTATTGATGAATTAAAAGAAAACGGCCCATACTGCCACGTTAAAGAACCTGTTTAGGAATAATTCTGGCACACTGGCATCTTTAAAACCGAACTAGTTCAAAGGGACGAAGAATAATAATTATTATTATTACTATTATACATTGCTTGGGATGTATCTTCGTGACAATGGCGTAATGTAAATAATAACCAAAGTTTCTAGAGCAGGCGGTTGCAGGTTCAACATCAATACGACGATGGGAAAATTTTCGAGGAGACAAAGGACAAGGTGATTCTTGTGCATTTGAACTTCTATGCTCAAGGCCCAACGTAGTACCCCACAAAGTAATAGGCCTATCAAGACGTTAGCTCCTTATCTTGAGAACCGGAAATTTTTGATGTCATTCTGTTGAGCTGATATCATTCTAATAGGTGTTATCTAATCAGGTATAGCGGTGGCATAACATAGGAAGTCCCCAAGGAATGTAGTGCTTAGCAAAACATATTTATCTCTCTTTTATTTGACGTCATTGCTAATGGGCGTGGTTTTGTCTTCAGGGCCCTGTTGTGTTTACTAGACACAATAGCAACAACGTGTTGTTCACAATACATTGCTGCACTGGGTGTCACTGTAATAAGTTATAGCAATTGCGTTCAACTGAAAAGCCTCTGAGGCTTAGGCGGCAGCACGCCAGTCTCTCACCGCTGGGTCCGTGGTTCAAATCCCGGTCACTCCATGTGAGATATGTGCTGGACAAAACGGAGGCAGACAGGGTTTTCTCCGGGTACTCCGGTTTTCCCTGTCAAAATTTCATTCCAGCAACACTCTCCATTATCATTTCATTTCATCTGTCATTCTTTTAATCATTGCCCAAAAGGACTGCGTCAGGCCTCGGCAGCCGGCACAGTCCATATCCTCGCCGCTAGATGGGGGCTTCATTCATTCCATTCCTGACCCGGTCGGAGACTGGAAGCAGGCTGTGGATTTTCATTTTTTAATTGCGTTCAACTGTGATTGACTACTGTAAGAATTTGTAAGGCTGTCTCTACAGTATTTATCTTTGACCTGCAATTATTATTATTATTATTATTATTCTTTATACCCCGTGTTATTCCCGTTTCAATGAGGTCAGGGATGAGGTGAGACGAGCGAATGATTTTCTTCGATCAGACGCCCTTCATGACGCCAACCTCATGAGTCTTATTAAGAAATGAAGATGGTTTTATTCATTTAATTATTTATTTTATTTTAGATATATTATTCAAATTTTTTTTGTTCCTTTGTTTCTTTGTTCCTTTGTTTCCTTATTTCTTTGTTTATTTATTTGTTTATTTCTTTGTTTACTTATTTATTTATCTATTTATTTGTTTGTTTGTTTGTTTGTTTGTTTCGGGTTAGATGACCCAATGTTCTGTTCCTCAGAAAAAACGAAAAACAGAAAGAATGAGTAATCACAAGTTCATACAATATTCTCGTATCTCACAGACCAGGTCGCCAATGAATTCAACTGGTTCAGCGGATACAGTACCTGCCGGATATCCATTAGAGACCCATTAAAAGCACGTTGCGGGCAGTCAGTGACTACAGTATAATGTTGTATCGACTGTAGGAAGGCCCCACAATCACAGTTAGCAGGAGTGGACCAGCCTCATCTGTACAGAAGATGCTCATACGTAGCTTATCTGCTTTGTCCTCTGCGGACACGGTTGATGATCCTCCACTGGTGTTTGGGGTGGTCAAAGCTCTGTATCCTCATGGAGAGGCTTCCAATAACTTCTTTACTGAATACTAAAGACTCCTTCCACTGAATTTTTCGTGTTTCAGTGACGTTCAAGGTGGACAACTGTACTTCACGGTGTTTTTTTATTTCTGATTTCAAGCGTTCGCGCTCTGCTCTTATTATGTTTCCGTGAATGAATGTTTCTCCAGACCTTCAAGGGAGCTTCTGATCTTCTTAGAGCCGGGGTTGGAATGTTGCTAAGAACAGCTATAGGATGTTTGTGCTATGCATGCAGCCTGGAATTTTAATTCATATTGTATAATTGAGTTACCGACAGTAGTGGCTACGCTGGCTAAAGCGCAGCATTAGGTAATGGGGCCAGAGCTCTCTGCTGACTCGGTAGACGCGTGGGTTCGAGCCCCACCGTCGTCCGTCCTTGAAATGGTTTTCCGTGGTTTCCCCATTTTCAACACCAGGCAAATGCTGGGACGGTACCTTCTGATAGGCCACGACCGCTTCCTTCCACATCCTTGCCCAGTTTCATTCACCATCATTCATTTCATCTCTCATTAACTCCTCTCAAGTTGGCGTCAGGAAGGGCATCCGGCCGTAAAAACCATCGCCACAAAGACTTCCATCGCATCTCATCCCCGACCCCGTTGGAAAACGGGAATAATAAGGGGTAGATTTACATACATTGTATAATTGAGTTGTTCAGTCACGGATATTATTATACAGTACATATTCTTCCATGTATCCTTGAACCTATCCCGTATACATCACTGAGCTCAGGGGATGGTAATAGTGTGTCTGCACACTATCATCGTGGAATGCGTTCAGTGATGTATAGGCGGTATACGTCACACGATACATGGGAAGAATAAGATCGGACATAGTGTAATAAATTTAATGAAATAAAATAAAATAATAAAAGAATAAAATAATGAAATGTGTAAATTATAAATAATGTGTAAATTAATAAGAATGAACTGAAGGATAAAATAAAATATTATATGATTAAAATAAAACACGATTGTACCCTATTAAAATGAGCGTTGAGTAACAATTCATTTCCTAGTGCCTGAAATAAATACATGAGTTATTCATACACTAACTGAAATACTTCTCTTCGACCGGTAAGCGATTCTATTAATATACAGTACCAGGTTAATCAGCTGCCCCTAAAAATGTTGTTTTATGCAGCCCAACTAACGCGTGTTGGCAGGAAGGTCGATATTTCTCTGCTTGCATCCAGTATGGTACTATAGTGCGGGACAAAGCATTGCAAGCCTGAATGACACGCGTAATCGGTGCGGTGTTGTCCTGTACGTTCTCGCATGCAGCACGCGACTTAAGGTACGGTGCAATAGCATGGCAACACCGCCGGGCGCGGGGAGGAGAGCGGAGCGGAGGTCCGGTTGACCTTCAGGCCTACAATGCTGTGTCCCGCACTATAATGCAGTGCAAGCAAATCCCGCAAACGATGCTGAACACTATTATTTTCCCCTCGTATTAGTCTGTAGTCACATCGAGGGAAAAATAATAGTGTTCAGTATCACTTGTGGGATATGCTAGCAGTGCATTAGTACCATACGGGATGCAAGCAGAGAAATATCAACCATCCTGATAACAACGGTAGTTGGGCTGCTTTACCTGGTATACTTAGGGAACACTGAAAAATGGATGAGTATACAGTGAAACCTCTATTAAGAGACCAGTGACGGTTCCATGGAAAACTGGTCTTTTAGAGGGGTGGTCTCTTAATAGGGGTAGGCATTAAAAATAATTTTATACTGCATTATTAATAAAGTACAGTTGGAATACTGCATTGGTTCACATTTAGTACAAATTAATTACAACTACAATTAGTGAGCTCTGCCATTTAAAAAGGTCACAAATTGATCTTTGTTTCAGATTAGCACATCATTTTTTTAACAATTTCACTTTCTTGAATATCTCTGAGTGAGTTCGGAAGCCCATTAATTTATTCTGGGTTCGAACAATCTTCTAGGAGAGCCATATTATTTTATTTTTATACGTTACATAACACTTTTTCTAATGACATTGTACGCCGATGCAGTTCTGTGCCAACAGAGCCATTGTTACATCATCACCCTCATCACCACACCAATGAGAAGGCAGACGAGAAGTGGTCTTTTGAATGAGGTCAGACTGAGAAAATGTCTGGTCTTTGGTCGGGGAGAGGGTGGTTCTTAAATAGAGGTAACAAATACATTGACCTTATGAGGTTTTAAATTGGTTCCAACAAAAATCGGTCTTTAAGAGGGGTGGTCTTTTAGAGAGGTTTCACTGTACTTCTATCTTTTCGGAGTGAACACTGTTCAAACAAGTCGAGCAGTAGTTTCCAGTGACGCTTTATGATGAGGCTAAAGCTGTGGAAGAATGAAAGGAACAGTAGTTGCCCAAGGGTTTGTAAGTAAGTGGTCTATGAGATGGTACCGTCCCTGGAATTAACAAAGGGAAATCACTCAGAAACCATTTCAAGGGTGACCGAAGGTAGAGTTTGTCTTCGGAGTCCGAAAATTGTCCATTACTATGAGCGTTAGCGCGGGTTGCTTCCTTCCTTGACGGATGGGGATATTAATTTGAATCCAACCGAATTCCAGGTTAGGGATGTTACCCCTTCTAGCGCCGAGGATTGGAAACGTGCCGACTGGGGAGGACTGTCAAATTACCCCAGTTCATTTTAAAAGAAGTTATTATGGATCATTTCCAGAATGAGGGGGGACCAGAGATTCTGGAGAAAAGCAGCCTCCCCTCTACGCATCACCAAATGTGTGTTGAACTTCGTCTGATAACCTGTGTCTTCTGTTATGACTAAGTTACGGGAGTTAAGTAAGAGTAATATTATTTTCCCGAGCTTATTTTGCCCAAAATTTGAAAAAATAAGTGGTAATTAAACTTCCCTGACCCCGTTAAGAAGCAATTATATTTTGTCTATAAATGCATATTTGGTCATTTATTATAGTATTTTATTCATTTTAGTGATATAAAGTAATACTAGGTTATCTTTGAGCATTTTTGTTTAAATTTCGATGAAGTAGGCTACATATTATCTGTGTGGTATTTAAAACATGGGAATTCCAAATGGTGAAGTAGCCTACTACTGTAGAGCGGCTTCGGTGGCGTAGTCGGTAGTATGCTGAGCTTCCATGCCCAAAATAGCGGGTTCAAACCCGGCCGAAGCCGTAGGATTTTTTAAGAGCGTAAAAAATCCCTCAGTATGCCTTCCTTTGGAGGGGAAGTAAAGCCGGCGGTCCCATGTCATAGATTTATGCCATGTTAAAGAACCTTCCACTAATTACACCTGTGTGAAGGTAATTTGTATAGGTTCAGAATGTAAGCAACGCTCTTAGGCGTCTAGTAGCTAAGTTTTGAACTAGGCCTAGTAGTCGTTGACGGTAGCGTTTGGCGGCAAAAGTAGGAATATTTGACAAATTCAAAGTTGCAGTCCTTACTTGAATTAAAAAACAGATACACACACAGCCATCACAATTAACACCGGTTATCACACTGATTCTACACACACACCCAAAGTACACGGGCCTACATGACCGCGTTGTCGCAGCCCCTAAACTGAGGAACCAACCAACCAGCCTACTGTAGATATATTTTTCTCTGTATATCCAGAACAGGTAGATAGCAGGTCTAGAAGACCTTTTTACGTGAAATAGTAATGACCCATTTTGAGAGTCTTGTTGCCTTGATCACATGTACTATGTCTTTAAAAATTTAGTTATAAGTGGGCCGTTCCTTCTTGACCGGTACATATTACGTGCGCAGCGGTGTCTCCACGCACAGTGAGCCTTCATACCTTTGTGTTCAATGCAAATAAAGTGCGCTATGTGACCTCGGCAGCGCATGTGCATATTCAGTGGTCTTAGTTTTCTACTCGGGCTTTAAGAAGAATTTTCACGCGCTTATGACCGGCCACGAATGATCGGCCCATCTATATTGTTTAGGAATATTTTGTTGACACTAACATTTTATGTTGATAGGACTGACTTTTTACATTGAAAAGCACTCGGAGACGTCCCAAGGCGTCTGTTAGGTAGTCAGCCATAGGTTAGGTCGGTAGATACCCACAAAACCCAGGCAGCACTATAATGGAGCATACTAGGCAAGATGAGGAGTGAGGTAGTTGGCCATTACGTTCCTCACTGAGTCACGGAGTCAGAACAATAGCACTGACCCTATGAGTAGAACCTTTCACCGTACACACAGGCACTAGGTGGGTTATAGGACATAACGTACCACCGGACACACGTACCACTTGGCCCGCTGATTGATTACCTGTGAAGAGTCAGCTAATGACCTTAAAATTACCTTAAAATATTTAGGAGAGGACATAACGTACCACTTGAAAGAGTGGGAAGTATTTAGGGTGCATGAAACCCTAACCGCACGGCCACTTGCTCGGTATTGCTCAATTAATCCTGGTAATAAATGCGTGGGCAATAACATAAGATAAACTAATATAAAATATAAGTTTCTGGATTCCCATCACACTTTATCCAGGCTTTGGACTGGCAAAATATTCAAAATCAGCTGTGGTTAAGCTCTGGTCAAGAGCCTACATCCGATTTTTGCAATAAAATGAAAGTAGACTTATGAGATCTACAGTTCTACACAGGGCGAAAAATGTGTCTGTCTGTGTGTGTGTCTGTGTGTGTGTGGGTGTGTGTGAGTGTGTGTACACTGAATGTCTGTCCCCCTATGAATTCGAACACGGTGAAACCGATTTGAACGAAATTTGGTGCAGAGGTAGCACTAGCAAAGGGCACTTCAGTGTCATGTTTTATATCGCCACCATCTTGACGTAAACGTAATGGTGGCCACCCAAATGTAAAAATCTTAAATCAAATTACGACCAACCTAATCATCTGATCTCTACCAAATTTTGCAACGTTATACCTTTGTGTATAAGGAATCTTTTGACCAAGCTACAAGGTCATAAGCCCAATACGTTGTGGGTGGCGGCCATATATGTGTGCAAATCAATTCCCCACTATCTTTTCAAACACGGTGAAAACGAATTGAACGAAATTTGGTACAGAGGTAACACTAGCAAAGGGCACTTCAGTGCCATGTTTTATATCGCCACCATCTTGACGGAAACGGAATGGCGGCCACCCAAATGTTAAAAGTTTAAATCAAATTACGACCAACCTAATCATATTTTGATCTCTGCCAAGTTTTGCAACAACACACCTTTTTGTGAGAAGCATCTTTTGACTGAACTACAAGGTCATCAGCCCAATAGTTTGCAGATAGCAGCCATGAATGTGTGCAAATCAATTCCCCATATCAATTCAAACACGGTGAAACCGAATTGAATGAATTTTTTTTACAGAGGTAGCACTAGCAAAGGGCACCTCATATTCATGTTTAATATCCGTATAGTACACTGTATTTCAACAAGCTACTACAACCAACATTTAATTATAGTCTATTTCTTGAAAAGGACAAAGAGTTATAACAATACCCATGCAATTAGAAGAAAGTAGGCTATATGTTCTTTACTGAACATCTTGTTTTTCGTTTTCTTTACTTTGGTTTTTTATTTTTTTTACAATTTTTAAATGTTTTTTTTGTGGGTTTTATATCCCAGTGAATAGCAATTTCGTCATGGGATGTTTCATTCTAAGTGAATAGCAAGTTCGCCATGTGAAGTTTCATTCCAAGTTCTGCGAATATGAGAGAGCTCTCAAGCAAGATTTCAAGTTTCCATTCTCTTCATACCGCTTCATTATTCTGTCAAGCTGTTCATCATACTTTCATCTCTTTGCACTTTCAATGTACAACTCGTACTTCATTCGTCGAAGTGCGCACATAACCCGCCCTTATTCGTTGCACACAACTCCATGTTACAATACCAAAATGGTTAAAGCCGCACAGTGTGATCTCCACTGATGTTTATGTGGTAACTAGCAGAAGTACCCATTCTTCGAACGGTCTTCGGTATTAATAACCAGACGTAATCAATTGAGCTACTGTTGCAATGGTTACGGGCTTGGAACCTGTTTGTCGACAAAGATAAATGATTAGTTGAAACATGCTCTGAAACTAATTTACCTAACGTGTACTTCCTGACGTGAAAATAAAATTGAAAACCTCGTAGACGAAACGCAATACACGTCAAATAAAAACTGACCCTCACTGTTGTGTCAAGTCCGCATCCAGAGGAAGGCCCCTTTAATAAATTATAAAGGCTTATGGTGCATGAAAATTCAGTTTTTCTAGCCTCCAATGGCCCAAATTCCTAAAAAAAAAAAAAAAGAAAAAAAATTAAAAAAAAAATTCAATCCAGGAATTTTTGAAAATAATGTTGCTGTTTGAAGATATAATAGACCTTCTGTACTACATACCGCACGTTTAAGTCTTGTGAAAAAATCTAGGGTACCCCTTGACCCCCTTAAGCGCATTGATGAATTTTACAGTTTTTGTTGGTTTCGTGATAACCTTATAGTCATTTGCTAACTTTCACAGAAATTTAATAAATGGAGTGGCATTATTTCTTGCAGAAATAGATGGAAAGTTGGATGTAACTTTTTGAGACACTGTTGTCATGGTTACTGGCTTGCATTCATACATTAGTTTATTAAATTAAATTTATGTATTGATGAATTTTACAGCTTAATTTGGTTCCGTTATAACCTTATAGCCGTTTGCAAACTATCTCAGTAATGTAATAAATGGAATTGTATTGCGTCTTACAGCAATAGATGGACCTGTGAGTTCTTGTTGCCATGGTTACCGGCTTGCTTTCTTTCATTATTTAATTAAATTAAATTGATTTTCTGGGAATATCTCAAAAACTCTTGGTTTTAGGGCCTTAAAATGTGGTTTTCGGAGTCCCTTTAGGGCCCCCGAGTTTCGCTTCTCACATTGAGGGGCTGAAAATGAGCGTTGTCTCGCCCTTCTACGCCTATTTCAGCAAGTATTTTAAGGGGGTAGGCCCCCTTTTATGAGAGGTACAGAGAAAAGTTACATCAATGATTAGTGTCGTGCCTCTGAAGGATATCTGTACCAAATTTTATGTTGATCCACCCAGCCGTTCTCGAGTTATAAGGGAACAACCACTTTGTCCACAGACAGACAGACAGACAGACAGACACAGACAGACAAAAATTTATTTTCGCGCGCATCCTTCATAAAACAGTCTGAAACGCGTAAATAACGCAAATTTCCGTAGAAATTCAGAAAAAACAGACAAACTTTCATTCTTATATATAGAGAGATGAACCTGTAACTGGAATGCCCGTCTAACATCAAGTGGTACGTTATGTCCTAGCGTAAATATTTGGGGATTACGGGAAAACCATTCTTAGGTAGATGACGACCTAGGTGGTATGTTGTGTCCTCGAAAATCAAGTGGTACGTTTCGTCCGTGGTACGTTACGTCCGGACACCCACTAGGTGTGCCCTGAAGGCCATTACTCAGCACCACTCATACCTCAGAACTTCCATATAATCACAGCCATGAATGAGACTATGACATCGGTGAAAAGTTACATTTTACTCCTACTGAATGAATATCGACAAGTCATTGTAGCTTTATCAGTATGTGCGATTAAATGTGTCCGCTGTATCATCGCATTGTATGTTAGTACTACTCCAATACTTGCTACATATCCCTAAAATGCATAGGTGCATAGGTCATATTTTCCCAAATTATAAAAAATAATACCTTAAGTCAATAAAATGTACTTTTAATTATAGTGTACTGGTTTCGGCCACATTGTGACTTTCCTCAAGTATTACATTAAGAACAAGTAGTTCCGTGAAGAACTATACAGCCTATTTACATATATCCTACTCACGTTAGTTTCCTCTATCAACATTCAAAATTTCAGTTTGAAGGTTGTGATAGATTCCTAGATATTGAGAACCGTCTAAATATTTCAGATGGTCGCCAGGTTGGATTTTTATTTATGTACACTATTACATGAAGATTATTGTGTACGTGTGGTATTCAAACTTCAATCGCATGATTACAAGGCAAGATATAAGAACGATATTTTAAAATTTCGCACAGCTGCCATCTTGTGGTTATGAAAACAATTGAAATAAATTAGATTCCAGTGGATTAACATTGTATAAGCATTTAACGTATAAGCATTCACTGCACTCGGATGGTTAAACCGCGAGAAACGTCCATTTATATATTTAGACTTCGCGTCGCCGCCATATTGGATTTGTGCTCACCAGGCTACTGAAAGTCCTAGAGGTGAACTTAAGTTCATAGCCTCTATTAACATAAAAAAATCAATTTGTTTGCTGTAAAAGATTGGTAGATATTGAGAGCCGTCAAAATATTTCGGATGGTCGCCATTTTGGATTGTTATATGTATAGGCCATACAGTTATGTACCATTAAAGGAAAATTATTGCGTAGCTTCACTATTCAAACTTTCACTTCGATCGCATGATTACGACACAAAAATAAAAACTTAATTTAAAAATTTCGCACAACCGCCATCTTGAGGTTATGTAAACAATTGAACTAAATTAGATGCCACTGCATTACAATATGTATAGTCATTTACTGTACCACATTTCACGGCACTCAGACAGTTAAATCACGAGAAAAGTCTATTAAAATATTTTAACTTCACTTGGCCGCCATGTTCGTTTTGTACTTTACAGGTTTTTGAAAGTTACATTGATAAACTTGTACCAGTGCCCTTTATCACCGTACAAAATTTCAGGAGATATCTATAAGAGTTTCGGAGATATATAATGCCAGTGAAATATTTCGCACAGCCGCCATTTTGAGGTTATATAAACAAATTAACAAAACAAGACGCCAATGCATTACAATGTGTATAAACATTTGCTGTACCAAGTTTCATTACGTTTGGATGGTTAAATCACGAGCCACGTCTATTTCAAAGTCACAACTTCACTAGGCCGCCATATTGGTTTTGTGGTTACCCGGTTTTTGAAAGTCATAGGTGAACTTCTAGTAGTGCCCTTTATCACCGTAAAAAAATTCAGGGTGATATCGGTAATAGTTTCGTAGATACTGAATGCTGGTGAAATATTTCGCACAGTCGGCATGTTGGATTGGTGAGACACAATAACATTTGAAGGGCACGGTCGGGGTAGGCCAGAATGGTGCTATGATCTTACCGAGTTTCGTTGAAATCGCATCAGCCGTTTATAAGTTATTAGGGGGGACACCCCCCCCCCCCCCACACACACGAATCACACACACGCACACACAGACAGACACACGGACAAAAGGTGATCTCACAAGCCTATATTTTCATAAAATGAAAATAGGCTAAAATCATAACAAAGGCGGTTTTCGTGTCAGACTGTCAACCCTAAGCTTGCAGTCTCGCTCCTGGCCGTGGTAAGTGTTTTTGAAAGGTGACAAAAAAACACGGCACGCATGTCATACGTTGTTGGGTTGTTAAAGATCCCATTTGAATTCTTTAGGCCGTGTTCATAATGGCAAAATTAATCTCGGGATTTTCCGCCAACACAAAAAAGTTCCTCCTTTCTCTACTAGAAAGCGCTATAGTGTCAAGGAGCTTAGATACTGTATCTAACATCCTTGACTTTCATAGCGTTCCAAGGAACAACAAAATTCTACATACAATTTGCCCTCTGGGCGTCAAATAACAAAGCTTGCACCTTGCTCCCGAGGCCATACGATATTATTATTATCTAAAAAGTTAAAAATACATGAAAACACAAGGAAACCAGCCTTTTACAAATTTAGATTAAAGGTGAAAGCTTAAAGTGTAAAGTAGCAGTAATGTGGATGTTATATATTAATGCATAGACACTTTGAGGTTGGGATTGATATGATCATGTGTTTACGTGAGAATAAATATCTTTATGATGATGTTGCTGTGAAAGAATACAATCCAGGGAAATTGAGTATTCATAAGGTAATGTTTGAGCAAAGTACACAAATTAAACGTAGTCTTCATTTTATTGACTTAAGGTATTAATGTTCATAATATATTAAACTTTGCCAATTAGGAATTGGGCAGACATGGTTATATTTCATGCCTTTCCGTCATATTTCCCCGTTGTTAAAGCCATATTCAGCTAGTTTTTAGGGCACATTTGCTTACATGTCTTAAACTTTCAAATCCTAGTGAGGACTGTAGGGGTGTGTGATGCCATGTTAGGTTAGGTGCCCCGGGACTTGAAATAGTTGTTGATTCATTTAGTGGTTTGTGACATCGTGGCCATGTGTACTTGGGTGTGTGTGTGTGTGTGTGTGTGTGGAATTTATCTGATAACCTGTGTTATTGAGATGGCAGTTTTAGTGTGTGTAGTTGTAATTCAGTAGAGAATTGGGTAGGAGGTGGCCGTGGCATTAATTTAGGAACCATCCCAGCATTCACCTGGAGTAGAAGTGGAAAACCACGGAAAACCATTACGAGGATGGCTGAGGTGGGAATCGAGCTCAACTCTTGTCAGTTTTACCTCACGAGGCTGGGTGTACCCGATTCCAGCCCTCAGGTCAGAATTAAATGTCTTGGCAGAGCCAGGAATCGAACCCGGTCCTCCACGTTGACAGCTACGAGTGATAGCCACTACGCAACGAGGCGGACGGGACTTGAAATAAGGTAATATAACGCTATTTTCCTGGAGGAAATGTGGGAAAATCCGGAATAAACCAAACTCAGGATAGCCACTGTCAACGCTAGGATTTGAACCTCCAATCTCCGGACTTGCTGCAGCTCCCCGTCATGGTCGTGGTGCGCGATATAACTCTCACGGCTACGCCGCAGGCAGTGGTGACAGGTGAACGACCAACCATCTGGGCCACAGGGGACCACAAATGAAGCAATAACAAACATGTCTGTTCGTCATTCTGCGTCCGAATTAAGAAATTACCCATCAACTGCTGCCAAGGAATTTAATTCCTTTCTCCACTTAGGATGTACAGTATGAAGCACAATGACTCGACAGGCTGTTGTCTCGTTGCCTAGGAGACGAGCTTCTGGAAGAAAATTTTATTCTCCTGCTGACTCCTGTTGTAATAAAAATGTCATAAATGTTCCCTTCTGTGAAAGCAGCCAACAAGAAAATGGGGCTGACGGGAGCCTAATTGGACAACAAATATAAAGATGTATAAAATATTCGACATGGAGTCTTCGCATCTGCGTCAAAGGAGAAAGGTTATTTATAAAACATGCAAAGAGAAACATTAATGAGAGGAAATTTCACTCATACTTCTAATAAAAATCTGATGTTGAACGCACCGAGTTAAAAATGAGAATATACTGTACCTTATGTATCTCTTTATGCGAATATGTTGATACATCGGGATATGCAGGGTGGAAAGTACAGTACATAATGCTCAACATATTACAGTATATAGTAAGTTTAGAGTGATATATGCTTTATTTCTTGTTAACCACATACATGGCCTTTTGGGTATTTATAACAATAATATTCCATTTCCAGTAGATTTATAAGTACGGAAGGAAGGGAGGAAGGAATGAATAAAAGATAAGGAAGAAAGGAAAAGAAGAAAGGCATGGAAAGGAAGGAAATAAAGGAAATAAGAAAGAAAGAAAGAAGAAAGCATGGAAGGAAAGGAAGACAGGAAGGACAGGAAAGAAGAAGGCAAGCCAAGGAAGGAAATGAAGGGAAAGAACAGGAAAGAAGAAAGGCATGGAAAGGAAGGAAAGAAAGGAAATAAGAAAGAAAGAAGAAAGCATGGAAGGAAAGGAAGACAGGAAGGACAGGAAAGAAGAAGGCAAGCCAATGAAGGAAAGGAAGGGAAGGAAAGAAGAAAGGAAGGAAAGAAAGGAAATACAGGAAAGAAAGGAAATAAGACATTTTATTTATTTATTTATTTATTTAAATGAGCGAGAAAAGCGAGGAAATAAAGGAAGGAGAGGAAATAGGAACGGAGGGAAGGGAAGGAAGGCAAGAGAAGGAAAGGGAGGAAGGACGGAAGGAAAGGAAGAAGAAAGCAAGGAAAGGAAAGGAAGGAATGAGGCTGGGAAGACAGGGGGGGGGGGAGGAGGAGGAAAGGAAGGATGGCCGTTCGCCTTCTGCATTCTTGGCTGTCACCCTGGAGTTCCGGGTTCGATTCCCAGCTCTGTCAAGAAATTACATTCTGGTTTGAAGGCTGGAATTAGGTTCAGTCAGCCTCGTGAGGCAGAACTGAGAAGAGGCGCGTTGGATTCTCATCTCAGCCATCCTAGAAGTGATTTTCGTGGCTTCCCAACTTCTAGTCCAGGCAAATGCTGGGATGGTGCTTAATTTACGAGCCCGGCCACCTTCATCCCAATCCTAGTCTCAATTACAAATACAAATCACTGCTACAATCACCACAAGAACACAGGTTATCAGACGAATCCTATGATCACGATGTCGCAAGCCCCTAAATGAATCACGACCAATACCGACACCAATTTCTCCTTCGGAAATCTCACAGGTCTTCACAGGGAATCGAACTCGATCTGCGATGGTGAGAGGCAAGCAGATTGGTCACTGTGCCATCACGTTCTCACGCACGAAAATGCGTAAACACTGAGAACCGGAATGAATGCGTAAACTGGCAACACGAAAATATTGGGATTCATGTTTATAAATATTGGTTTATATAAATGCCATTAGCACACGGTGACTGTGCTAGCGACGTAGGTGTGTCGTCACACAGCTAGGCCTGTGGTGGTAGAGTGCTTGGTGTTCCCAGATCACGTCATTCTTCATAGAGTGTGTGCGCGTATCTTATTATATAATACGCTAAGGTGTATGTTTCACAAAACTCAAGCTCCTAAACCAGAGGGAGTTAGAAGGTGTGGTTTGTACCAAAATCTTCCACATCGTCTCAATAGTACAGATAACTCTTGCATTTCTTGAAAAGCCAACGGAAATATAAATAAAGTGCTTTTTAACAAATAATCAAGACGATAGCCCCTGGCAGAACTGTGCCTCGTATAGCCCGCATAACACTAGTGCCGGGCGGGTAGTATGTACACATGGGGCGTACACAACCCGTTATGCAAGAGTTCTCGCACGGGTCCTTTAGTTGTTATAGTAGGCTTTGTTTACCAGGACCTTCTCAGCCTTCTCCAACATTGTGATTTTCGCCCTGGGAGTGCCAAAACATTGTGTTTGTTGTTTGAGCTTAACATTTTTATCGTTGCTCACAGAACTTCTTGATATTGATAACTAGTAATTTCAATCATCATTCAATATCAATTTTTTGAATTTGTTTGCTTTAACATTTCATATTTTTCTGCTATTCTAAAAAAAAGTTAAAGATTATTAAACAAACGGAAGATAAAATAAGATATCATTTGCATAGTGACTTATTTCAACTCTGAGATTTGCTGATGTGATGACATTGTCATCTTAGCCGATTTAATTGGTATGTACTCCGTCTTGGAAAGAAATTCATGACGAAAATCAATAAATGTAAATAAAAAATAATGGAATGCTGCCAAAATTGTCAGGTGAAAAGCTAAGGGAAGTAGGAAACTTCTGCTACTTAGGAGGAAAAAACAGTGATGGACGAAGTAAATAGGATAAATGAAAAGTAGTTTGGCTCAGGCAAGGAGAGCATTTCTGCTGACATCAAATGTAGATTTAGGCATTAGAAAATCACCTTTGAAAGCCTTTGTCTAGTGCGTGCACTCTATGGATGTGGAGTGAAGTTTGGACTGTTGGTGCAGCAGAAAAGAGGAGAATAGAAGCGTTTGAAATGTGGTGTTACAGGGGAATGATGAAGATCGGATGGGTGGATAGGGTTACAAATAATGAGGTATTACGACGAGTGGGAGAGAAGAGTTAAGTTGGTAGGACACATACTAAGACTCCCAGGAATAGCATACTTAGTTATGGAAGGAAGGGCTGAGGATAAGAACTTTAGGGGTATTCCGAGGTTAGAGTAAGTTGAACAGGTTGCCTCGGATGTAGGGTGTGGTAGCTACGTAGAGATGAAACGTTTAGCCCAGGGCAGGGAAGCATGGATCGCTGCATCAAACCAGTCAAAAGACTGAAGATTCAAACAAAAACAACAACGACACTGACTTAAATACAAGAATTTACAGTTAGTTTTTGTTTCCATGATTTTTATATGAGTTAATAAACGCGAAATAGTCACCCCTCCGACATCATTTATAGCATCGCTATAGACCAGTTTATTTTACCTTAAGATGGGTTGGTTCCCTTTAGGTAGGAGTTCTAAGGGACAATCATAGCACAATGTATTTTTCTCGGACGAAACACCATTGTAGAAGAACAAATCCATTTCACATGTCTGTAGGGATTAACACAGGACACGTGATGCAAGACGGTACAAGTAACCTATAGTTGCAGAATGTATCTGAACAACGATGCGTGGTTCTTTTTGTGGTTAATCTGCGTGGGTAACCGTAAAGACATACGACAATAGTGTGGTACATGGGCACAGAACGTTGTTGTTAATTCAATCTAGGGGCTTGGGTCGTCTTCGGCATCAGCCCCGTGTGTTTCAGCGTGTATTGATCTTGTCTCTGTGGGGCGTGGTGGCGCAGCGGTCAAGCTGTATGCCTCTCACCAAGGCGGACCGGGTTCGATTCCCAGTCAATGCATGTGAGATTTTCGATGTGAAATGCCATGTCCTGTGGTTCGGATTCCACGTAAAACGGAGGTCCCGTGGCTTATGATCGCGTGATTAACGGTCACGTTAAACTATAAGCTTTATTTGATCTTGTCTGAAAACCTGTATTCCTGTCATGGATGTGGGTAGTGTGTGTAGCTGTATAAGGGACAGGGATTGGGTAGTTGACCCGGGACTTGTGTCAAGATTCGAATCTCTGTAGTCCGAACTTGCAGCAATTATCATCATGAGGGATCGGACTTTGATGATCTAGTTTAAAATGACCTATAAAATAAAAAAAATCCAATAAAATGACCGAAAAAAAAAAAAAAAAAAGGGCCTATAAGTTTGAATGAAATTTTACAACCAATTTATTCATGGAGTTGATATAGGCTATATTTATGTTTCTGATAGAATGCCAACTATCAAAGAACGCAAACGTTAACTTGCACTTCATACAGTCTACTGTATTTTGCAGAAAAGAAATCAGCATTGGTTGAACAAAATAACCTCTTAATTCAGAAATCATTTCTTTGAAATGAACAGCCCTAGATGGCTTTAACTTCGGCATTTCAAATACACTCTAACTAACAATCTCAACTGACAACACAAATTCAGTCAGCACACCTACTGTTGCACTGAGTTACTGGCATTACTGGGCCTACTGTAGTCTGTCCTACTACCCTTGCTTTCAACATTACTCCCGGATTATTATTTACAAGCTCAGGTGTTTATCCATGATTGTGGATATTTCCGAGAAGTAATCACTGAACAAAGTTACTTTGGTCTTCAGACCGACAATGAGTTGTGAAGATTCCCATGTCTCTGTATTCATCCTCACATTGTTCCGATAATATTCTATACCGTAAGTAACAAGAAGTTCCGTGAAGAACTATACAGCCTACCTTTCATGCCAATGATTATTCTACAGAATATGAACCTATCTAGAATAATGACGAAATTAAGTTGGTAATATCGAAATATCTAATCAGTTCAAAATATACCTGGTATAATGTAGCCTAATAGAGCACTACAGTTGGCAGCCCTGGTGACTGAATATATTCTTAGTTCCATCTCTTAAGGTACAGAATACAAAATTTGGTTGAAGTCCAATGGACGTTACATGCAGTTAGACACTGGATCTATCAGCACGCGTAAAAGCATGTTGCCAACAATGTCATGCGTGTGCTGGTCAGAAATAATCTGAAATATTATGATATCTTCTTGTGCCAATTTTGAATGAAATCCATTTGTTAGTATAGAAGTTACATGTATTTTAAAATTGGACATATCAGCAGGCATAGAATCATGTTGGCAGCACTGCCTTGTATTAATTACTCCAAATTAATCTAGAATGACAGGTGCTATACCTGTGCAAAGTATAGAGCTGTTGGCTTGCATACTTTCTGATATATTGATATTAGGATAAAAAAATATAGACAGCATTTATTAACAGTTGGCAGCCCTGATTGCTCTTAACAATACTTATAGTCATATCTGTTATGGTACACATAGCACATACGAAATTTGGTTGAAATCCAACTGATAGCATAGAAGTTACATGTATTTAAAAATTGGTACTATCAGCAGGCTTATAATCATGTTGGTAGAACTGACGTATATAAGTTACTCCAAATTAATCTAAAATGTCAGAATATACGTGTACATAGTTTAAAGCTGTTGGCTTGCATACTTTCTGATATATTGGTATTTGGACAAAAAAATAGAGAGAGCAATTATTAACAGTTGGCAGCCCTGGTGGCTCTTAAGAATACGCTCAGTCATATCTGTTTATGTACAGATATTACATACAAAATTTGGTTGAAATCCAATTGATAGTGTAGAAGTTATATGCATTTAAACATTGGACCTATCAGAAGGCTTAAAATTATTTTGGCAGGATGTAGGGTGTGGTAGCTACGTTTGTCGTTTATAGCAGAAGGAGCCTTTCGGGACGAGCAGGGGGACACAGCGATGACGGAGTGTAGTCTCCATCAAAGTCAAGCAGCATTGAACGCGCTACTTGTGTTAGACAGAAGTTATATTGTGAATTCTGAACGGAAATATTACTAACTAACGGACCCGTCCGAGAACTCTCGCATAATGGGTTGTGTGTGCCCCATGTGTACAGACTACCCGCCTGGCTCTAGTGCTATGCGGGCTTTACGCGCAACAGTTCTGCCAAGGGCTATAGTCTTGTTTATTTGTTTAAAAGCACTTTATAAACAAACAAAAAAATCGGTTGACTTTTCAAGAAATGCAATATTTTTCCAGTACTATTGAGACGATTTGGAAGATTTTGTTACAAACCACGCCTTCTAACTCCCTCTGGTTTAGGAGCTTGAGTTTTGTGAAACATACACCTTAGCGTATTATAATAAGATAATGGGTGAATGAAGAATGGTGCGTTTCTAATTGTTTCGCAACAGCACATCTAAGATTCATAGTAGCACATGTCACCACGTAGAGGAGAACGATAACAGATTGATAGAGCTGAGTTATATCCTACCCACGTGGCTGTACCTGTCAAACAAACAGGTTGACAGCGTGACACAATACAAAGAATAGTACTCTACTCGACCGCCGGCACTCATATATTGAAAAGCTAATACACAATTTGTTTTGTTTGTCCTCAGGCTTGCACAATGCGTGCTCCTTTGCACCTGGTGCTCTCCACCATGTGCCTCGCTGTCTGTGTGGCTGACAACTTCAACAATTACTTCTCAGCGGGCTTTAGGTTTGACCAGATAGAATATCCCGCAGAGCTCCAACACTCCTCGTTCAACGTGCAACTCCGTGGTCAGAAGCAGCAGTTCGAGAAAGCTTCTGAGGCCCTCTTCGCCGTGGCTGTCCGTCTCAAGTCCCTTCTAGACTTCCGCACAAATGGCGGTAACTTCCTCGTATCGCCACTGAGTGTCGCCGCGACGCTGGGGCAGCTTCTCCTAGGAGCGAGAGGGGAATCGCGGCGCAGGCTAAGTGAGGTAAGTTACCAGGGTGTTATCGTTTTTGTGACAGGATTCAGTCGAGGAAAGGAGATGTTCAAGACGAGTTATCAGGTTGTTATTGTCTGCGCGCCAGGAGAAGTCAAGAGGGATTGAACTACAGATGCCTTCCCGCGTACTGCATGCCACGCATTCAAAGAACATCAAGTCGGACACACTCATTCACGCCTTCCTTTTTTCTTTTAGTTGAATCCGCGCACTGCATACCGTGCATTCAAAAAACATCAAGTTGGTCAGTGCCAGCTACACTCATTCACACCTTCCTTTTTCATTTACATGTACTCTGTGGTATAAGTAACCAGGTACACACGATCTCCATTAGTTTACGAACTTGCTGGAGAACCTTTCCTACTCTAAGCTTTGAGACATTAACGTCTTTTACCATCTAAGGATAGTTGCATGAAAGGGAAACGAAGAGGTCCGAGATTTGGCAAGACTTTTGCTCTACAGAGGCTATGATGAGCAAATCATGGGCAGACAGAGACCAGGAACAGGAACTACGACATTTTGTGACTTCGCTGGCACTGCATGGGTGTCACCACAGGGTGTGCAAAGTCAAATCCTTCCACGATCCAGATGACAAATTGCGTGTGTGACCTCTGTGACAATTACTGCCAACGATATCACGTTGTCAATTGCAAAAGACTTCCCAAGTCAATACTAGAATTTCGTATGAGTGTAGAGTGAGCCACTTGTTATCACACAGTGATCTGTAATTTATGCACAATTTGTGCGTTATATTTATTTATTATTATATTTTGTAGCCTCCGTAGCTTAGGCGGCAGCACGCTTACCTCTCACCGCTGGATCCGTGGTTCAAATCCCGGTCACTCCATGTGAGATTTGTGCTGGACAAAGCGGAGGTACACAGGCTTTCCCTGTCACAAATTTCATTCCAGCAACACTCTCCACTGTCATTCCATTTCATCTGTCATTCATTTAATCATTTCCCCAGGGGAGTGCGACAGGTTTCGGCAGCCAGCACAGTTCATATCCTCGCCGCTAGATGGGGGCTTCATTCATTCCATTCCCTGACCCAGTCGGTCGACTGAAAGCAGGCTGTGGATTTTCATTTTCATTATATTTTGTAGTTAAAGGAACGACGACAGTTTGCCATGGCTCTGCCTGTCTTATATTTACAGCACATTAGCTCCCATGCAGTCAGTGCATAGCCGTGCGAATAGACACACTGCACAAATGCTCCAGATACCGCATCATAGAACCGAAAAATGTTAACGTTCATACCGTATTTCAGCTAGTATTCTCTGAAATAAACATAAATTGCATCAATGTTCAGGATTTACCATCAGAACAATAAAACACAGTCTTGATGGTAATATATCAGCTATGCAATGATCACTATTGATGTGAACATTCATTTATTTAAAAGAAAGTGAAACCAAATATGATTCTTCTGTACTTAACTATTTCAGAGCCATGTAACTTCATACCAAAAGAGTACATAACAGAGTACAAAATTCTAATTTTAGTTAAAATACAGCAGTAGGAAATTATTTTACAACAGCAAAATTTAAAAGATTATCCAGAAGTGATAACAACTACCTGTATCAAGAATTAATTTTATAGTCAACTGAATGTTTAGGTTAAGGATTTTCTTCTTTTATTGACTGGCTGCGTGGCTCAGCGGTAACGTCCTCTCCTACTGTGACCAAGATAGGAAGATCGAATCCTGGCACAGTGTCAGTGTAAGTAGAGGGAACCGTATCGGTAGATTTACTAACACGTTAAAAATCCCCTTCGTGGCTCCCTGGCGTCTCTAAAAGCCACAGTAGTTAAAAGGGACGTAAAGCCATTATTATTATTATTTTTATTTATTTATTTATTGATTGATTTATTTATTTATTAGTTAATTCCCCATAAGGAGAGCGTTACAACACAATAAATTTTCATGTTTTATTCTGTCCCTTTCTTCTTTTTTCCCAAAAGCTTCTCATAAACACACTATGCTTCCTCTTTCTCTCCTCCGTCCACTTCTTTCCCGGTTCTCTCTCTTTGGGAGTTTGCTCAAACGTCTGTTGTCTGAGTTTTTCTCTGTATGTGCTCCTGTCGGTCATGTCTTCTGTAGAGATGTTTAGTTTCTTGAGGTCTTCCATGGTTTCCTTTACCCAATTGGTTTTTAGTGTACTATACGTAACTGTATTAAACATTTTCTTAGTCAGTCTGTCTTCGGTCATCCTATGTATATGTCCATAAAATTTTGCCCTCCTTTTCCTCATGTTTGTAATCGTCTCTGTCTGTTTGTACAGTTCTATTGTCGGTCTCTTTATCCATATTCCCTCTTTCTGAACTGGCCGGTAGATCTTTCACAGAATTTTTCTCTCTTGTTTTTCTAATTCCTTGTTTTTTGTTCGTCCCTTATTATTATTATTAATATTATTATTCTTTTATTTAATTTAACCGCACTCTGAATGAAGAGTGCTGAGCAAAGAGGTTTTGTACCATAAGTGGCCTTTAAAAGATCAACAATAAATTCAAATTCAAATTAAAACAATAAGTTCCGTGAAGAACTATACAGCCTACTTTTCATGCCAATGATTATTCTACAGAATATGAACCTATCTAGAATAATGACGAAATTAAGTTGCTAATATCGAAATTTCCAATTAGTTCGAAATACTGTATACCTGGCATAATGTATCCTAATAGAGCACTACAGTTGGCAGCCCTGATGACTGAATATATTCTTAGTTCCGTCTCTTAAGGTACAAAATACAAAATTTGGTTGAAGTCCAATGAATAGCATGGACGTTACATGCAGTTAAACATTGGATCTAACAGAACGCGTAAAATCATGTTGGCAACAATGTCATGCATGTATTGTTCAGAAATAATCTGAAATAATATGATCTATTGTTGTGCCAATTTTGAATGAAATCCATTAGTTAGTATAGAAGTTACATGCATTTTAAAATTGGACCTATCAGCAGGCTTAGAATCATGTTGGCAGCACTGACGTATATTAGTTACTCCAAATACGTCTAGAATGCCAGGTACTATACGTGTGCAAAGTTTAGAGCTATTGGCTTGCATACTTTCTGATATATTGATATTAGGGTAACACAAATAGGGACAGCACATATTAACAGTAGGCAGTCCTGGTTGCTCCTTAGAATACGCATAGTCATATCTGTTATGGTACACATAGCACATACGAAATTTGGTTAAAATCCAAATGATAGTATGGAAGTTACATGCATTTAAAGTTGGACCTGTCAGCAGGCTTAGAATCATGTTGGTAGCACTGACGTATATAAGTTACTCCAAATTAATATATAATGTCATGTACTATACGTGTGCATAGTTTAAAGCTGTCGGATGGAAACTTTCTGATATATTGGTATTTGGATAAAATAAATTAGGAGCATTTATTAACAGTTGGCAGCCCTGGTAGGTCTTAAGAATACGCTCAGTCATATCTGGTTATGTACACATACAACATACGAAATTTGGTTGAATTCCAATTGATAGTGTAGAAGTTATATGCATTTAAAAATTGGACCTATCAGGAGGCTTATAATCATTTTGGCAACACTGCCATGTTTCGCCTCCTGGAAATTAAACTGAAATATTATGATCTGTACGTGTGCCAATTTTGAAATAGCTCCCATTCATAATATCCAACATGGAGCTCAAATTTCAATTGCGATTTTTTAGCAGTTGGTAGCACTGACATCATTTTCAAATATGGCCGTGAGATATTCAGGTATAGATCTTTACTCCTACCAAATTTTGTTTCGATTGCTACAGCCGTTTAGGAGTTGATAGGGGGGGACACACACACAGCCAGACAGACAGAAGGACAGGCAGAAGGACAGACAGACAGACAGACACACATTTGCCCGATCTCATAAGTCTACTTTTTCCTCATTTTTGCAAAATGTGAAAAGTAGGCTAAAAATCAAATGGGAAAGGGGCCTTCAGTGATAGAGTACGTACTTAAAGCTGGTTGGACTACTACTACTATTCTCAAGCAGTGAGGGTTGTTCAAAGACAACCGGAAAAAGTCTGGTGCCCATGAGCTGGTCCCCTTTTACTCTACTGGTGCGTCGGTGGGATGAGTCCTTTTGTCTGACAGGCGTACCGATTCAGGACTGAACGACTGTCGAACGGAAACTTTTGATCACGCCTTATATAACGTTTATCGCCTTGAGGTTGTAGCGTAATATTTCTTCCCTCTACAGATCCTGTCCACAGCCAGGAAGGACGGCGCAGGAGCTTCAATACCAGACGTGGAGTACCACCAGCAGTTCAAGACGCTGCTTTCCCTGCTGGAGACTAGCGCCGGTGAGAACGCGAGCAGTTATTTCGAGAACTACGAGCTCCACATTGCCAGCGCCTTCTTCATCCAGCCAGACCTGCGTCTGAGACCAGACTTCAAACACGCCATCACAGATCTCTACGACTGCGATGTAGTGCCACTGAACTTCAGGTCAGCTTCTTGTTAGTGCAGGAGGAGTAGGCATATTAGAAATCATAAGAGGATGAAAATATTGTTATTAGAGGTCGCGAAGGACATTCCTCTCGTTGAAAGCTCCAAGCTGAGCCAACCTGAGAGAGAGAGAAGAGAGAGAGAGAGAGAGAGAGCGAGCAGGTCGGGGAAGCCATTGGACTGGGCAAACGCTCCTCCTGGCATGCTTAATTACAGGGGGACTCTATGTCGCTTGATTTAAAAATGATATATATATATATATATATATATATATATATATATATATATATATATATATTACTATTTTCCGTTGAATACAGTACATGCTTTCAACCCTTTTCTTATCTTGACTGCGAAGATATTCGTTTATTTTATAGAAAACCAAAATAGTGCACTTATGGAAAAGAAAACGAACAGTTTTGAATCTTGACCCAACGTTAACACGTTTATGAACGAAACATTCTTGTTATTATTGTTATTATTATTAATAATGATTAATTATTATTATTATTATTATCATTAATGATTAATTATTAATAAATAGAGTTAAAGTTCAAAGCCTCACATGTTGAATTCCGAATTTAACGTTTTGTACCTTCCTCAATTTTCAGATTTAGCGTTTTGTAGCCTCTTCAATTTTCAGATTTAGCGTTTTCTAGCCAATTTAATTTTCAGATTTAGCGTATTGTAGGCAGTTTCATTTTCAGATTGAGTGTTTTGTAGCCTCTTCAATTTTCAGATTTAGCATTTTGTAGCCTCTTCAATTTTCAGATTTAGTGTTTTCTAGCCTCTTGTTTTCAGATTTAGAGTTTTGTAGCCTCTTCAATTTTCAGATTTAGCGATTTCTAGCCAGTTTCATTTTCAGATTTAGCGTTTTGTAGCCTCCTCAATTTTCAGATTTAGTGTTTTCTACTTTTATAGTCTCTTTGAATTTCAAATTTAGCGTTTTAGTTGCAGTAGTTATTAAACTAGCGCAACTTGCAAAGTCTTGTAAGTTATATGTGTTTTTGTTTGCAGAGATACTGATAGTGGTGATTGACCTACAAGTTTGCTTGCTTAGTGTGATTATGTGATTGTTATTAGATGGTCAGGTTATTGTGGATTGTGAACTTAGCTGATTTTTTGAGTGATGTATGGTCTGGATCGTGCAGCGCCTCTCACCACTGCCTACACTGAACAGGACTGCAACTCAAGAAAAGCATATATTGTAAATACCATCACCCATACTTGTAGACATAGATTTAATGGCCAAAGTGTTAAGGATCTGATGATGATCGCTTAACGATCGAAACTGGTCATCCAAGTGTATTTATTAAACTCGCGTAACTATATTTGAGGATTAGGGAAACACCTACTGGTATTACAATTGGGTATAATCGTGTTGACCACTGAAAAACATTAAATTTCATATCATATATTTATAGAAAAAGGCATTCCTATTAAAATATGAGAAGCCATTTTTCAGTGTTGCCTAAGTAATTTATTATTGGAAGCTTTTCAGTCGGTCAACACGTGTGTGCCCAAATTAGATTGGGCGGGATATTACAATTAGTCTGAAATAAATTACATGCCCTTCATTTGGTGAGAAGCATTTTATTGAGTGTATAAATAATCCATGTATTATATTTCAGGCAGTAGTAAATTATTGTACCGGCCCCGTGGTGTTGGGGTATTGCGCCTGCCTCTCACCCGGAGGCCCCGGGTTCGATTCCCGGCTCCGTCAGGGATTTTAGAAACTGATGTATGGGCTGGAATGGGGTGCACTTAGCCTTGTGAGGACAATTGAGTAGCTGTCGGACAGTGAGGCAGCGCTTCCCGGTCACGAAAACCAAGATTAACGGCCGAGGGGACCTGATGCGCTGACCACACGTCACCCCAATTTCTGCAGGCCAAATGGCTGGGCAGCGGTCGCTTGGTAGGCCTAGACACTCTCGTGTTGACCGACTGAAAAGCTTCTGATAATGCAAAGGAATTCCTTGTCACACATCATAAAAATTCATTTAAAGGGAATGCTTGGAAACTTCGAAGTCTAAAAATTAGGAGTTTGCACACATTTCAAACCTCAAGAATAATTATAATAACACAATTATTTGACCTGTTTAAATGTGTTCAGGGTACCGTATTTATTTTCCGCCATCTTTGGTACTCGTATTGTTGGTTAATTGGAATTTTCTATATAGCCTACAGTATACTTTGGATTTCAAATTAAACAAAATTGCACAGTATGTTTGTACTTGGATAAATATACCGGGAACATTCGCAACAAAAACTTTCGTAGGTCAAGAATAGCCTTAGCGCCTTCGGTGGCGTAGTTGGTAGCATACTGAACTGCTGTGTCCAATATAGTGGGTTCAAACCCGACCGAAGTCGTCGGATTTTTAAGAGCGTAAAGAATCCTTCAATATGTCTTCCTTCGGAGGGGAAGTAAAGCCGGCGGTCCCATGTCATAGATTTATGGCATGTAAGAGATCCTTCCACAGACTAAACTTGCGTGAAGCTAAATTGTTACGTTAGATTTCGTCGGAACGCTCTATCAAAGTTCCAATGTTCACCACTAGGTATCATTGATATCTGGAAGGGAAAGTTGGAACTACTTGAAATTGAACGGAACTTGTAGCTCACCCTAAGGGTGTCTGCTGGAAGCAGCTACAGACTCAGGCGAGCCGAACATGTCCTTGGACACTCCCGGCACTAAAAGCCATACGATAAATAAATAAATAAATAAATAAATAAATAAATAAATAAATAAATAAATAAAGCCTTAGATGCCAGCTTAAGTTGATGTAACACGAAGTTGAATCGGCTATGCATGACGTCTTTTGGGGTCTAATCGGAGTAATGCCGGTTTCTAGGCGGGTTTGTTAAAACAATTCACCAGGATGCACCCGCCCCCTTGAGAAAACATTGTTCTGGCCAGAGAAACTCGAAATGAACCAAAACTATTCGGATTTGCGGTCATAATTCTTCAGCCAATATGCTTGTAGAAAATCATGTGTTTGCTTTTGCTATAGGGAAAAACCAAACCCTACATGATTACTGCAACCAACTGTTATTTCTTGAAACATCGATTTTCTGTGATCTAACATAATTTGGTTCTTTGCTTCCAGAGGAAATCCAGTGGCGTCACAAGTGGCTGTTAACGACTGGGTGAAACGTAACACCCGCGGGCACATCACATCACTACTCTCGTTCCCATTACCTCCCTCCACAGCCTCACTGATCACCAACGCCATCTACTTTCGAGGAGCTTGGGAGAAGCCATTCGATCCTGAACTGACAATCGGTGGTACGTTCAAGATCAACTCACGAGAGCGCGTTGCTGTCGACTACATGCGGGGCCAGTTTGAACTGAGGTACGCGGAGAGTGAACGTCTCGGCTGTCAAATGGTCGTACTGCCTTACAAACATAAACAGGCCTCTATGTATATCTTCTTACCATTTGATAAAAACTACGACATAAAGAATTTCACTGCGGCAGTTACTGTTAATGATATGGTAGAACTGAAGCGAACTTCAGTTGAACGTTCAATTACACTCATAATGCCTAAAATGACGTTGACTGGAAAGTTTAGCTTGAAAGAACCTCTTTTACGATTTCAAAAGCTCCAGGAGAGAGCTCAAGCTGCGCAAACACATAGAAGACCACCAACACCGACCACTGTAAGACGAGGAAAGCGGGATAACAGCGAAAATACAGATAATTCGCAAATGCTTCCTGAGCTCAAGAACAGGATAAGCAACTTAAAACGTCATGCAAGAGGTCTGAAGCCAGAAAATTATTCTGCACCAAAACACATTCAGGTTGAAAGGTCAAAAATAGAAGCTAATGATTCCAAATTTGAGACGAAGGACCACGCTGGCAATATATTTACCAATTCAAAAAGTGTTGCACAAAACAAAACAGAATTATCCAACACCAATAGAGATGGAGATCAGACAGATATTGATCCTGAAGACTCGATCAAAACTGAAATCATAACATCTAGCATTATGGTTCCTGCATTGCCATTGATTGTAATGGAGGTGGACAAGACTTACACTGTCGGCTTAAATAATTCACATCCATCGTTAAATGGGAATTATTCTAACCCAATATCTCACAATTTCCCTCCAAGGCAAGGAGAATTTGACCCCAATTTCCAAATAAACAGTCCATTGTTGACAAGTTTTATGCCTTCAGTTTACTCGACACAACATGTTAACAGTCCACGCCCCAACAATAAATTTCAAAAACCAGTGCAGTCCCAGAGTTTTGTCCAAGTAGGAGCGGCTGTCCAAGATCACATTTCGTTTCCCTCTGAAGAAAACACCAGTGAAAAACGATTCATAGGGCGACCGACGATGGCTCCACAAGTTTCGTACTATCCAGCATCTCAAGTTGAGGATCGCCCTGGATTTATCAATTTTCAGCAACCTGTAAATTCGGGTTCTCCGTCGGCTTCATCTTCAGCCTCCGTACTTCCATCAGAGAGTGTTCCAATGTCCTCGATTTACCCTCCAATGCAGTTCAATCCTCTTTCTGCGAATGTTGATAGCACCCAGAGACCCGCTTCCCAAGGGGTTGAAGGAGACATTCAGTTTGACCTGACCGGTGCTTCTGAAGACAGCCGGTTTAGAATTGACGATATCCTCCACCAGATGTGGCTAGAGGTGACGGAGACTGGAACTGAAGCGGCGGCCGTCACGGGAGGGGTAGTGGACTACAGCGGGGACGTGAAGCTCGTGTTGGTGGACAGACCGTTCCTGCTCGTCATCCTGCACGAAGCAACACGTGCCACTCTCTTCTGGGGAGCCATCGTGGACCCAACAGGGGGTGCTGGCCTGCGGACGGAGGATCCTCTTGGCAGACCTTCTTCAGTGCAGTCCTCTGTTGTTCATTCCAGAGGCAGGTGATAACATACACTTGCTGAAACACTTGATGTGGTCACATCCCAGTGCTCGCTGCACTGCTCCTGTAGTTATCTGTGATAGTGGGTAAACTTTTCAACCATTGACAAAGGAGAATCCGAAGAAATCTATGGCGTTTTGCCAAACAAACACTGATTCTACGTCCGTATGGAGTTGAAACATGATAAATAAACAAACAACCATTGAAAAGTGACAATAATTAAAATGCACTTAAGGGAATCGAATATTGCTATAAGTCAAACATTAGCGAACCATTACCTAACTGCTATTGACGTTACTAATTGTATATTTAAAATATGGAACACGTAGATAATCAGTTATTTTCCTCAACTAGTTGCGATCTGACTCTCTTATTCATAACGCTGGCTTTGTGGCTCAGCAGTAACGTTGTCGCCTGCTGTTCCCAAGGTTGCAGGATTGAATCCTGGCGCAATCAGCTGGCATTTGAGGGTGCGCAAATGCAAGAAAGCCGTGTCAGTAGATTTACTGGCACGTTAAAGATCCTCTTCAGAGCAAATTCCGTCACCCAAGCGTCTCTAAAAGCCGTAGTACTTAAATGGGACGTAAAACAAATAACATTAATACTATTATCTTATTCACAAAATTCAAAATTACAAGCTAGAACCCATATACAAAGTAGGCTAGTAAAAAAAGTAACACACGGTTCTGTAATATGTGAAATGGGACATTTCTACGTTTGAAAGCCAGTCCCGTGATGTTGAAATTCCTATGCTGATAGTTGCGCATATTTTTGGCAGATGATGGTCAACTAGTATATAAATTGCAAGGACTAAACTTCAGCGTTATAATGTTTCAACATTATAGAGTTCAAACGAATTCCGATGAGAAATTGAGGATACACGAAACAATATACTCATTATCATTATTCATAACAGGTTGCTTGTTGTATTTAATTGAAATTGTAAACTAAATGTATGCACTTCAGTCAGTCAGTATATTTTGCTTACTAAGGCAACAATGAAAATGGCTTCCAACGCGATAATTTAATTTAATTGTAATTTTATCTAGAATAGAAATGTTCATTTTAAAGTGAAACGAGTACAAATTTGTGAACTAAGTCTGGACGTATAGGAATAAATATATAATAGGACAAATAATAAGCTAGTGATTTGAGTTTGAAAAGTAAAATGCTTTAAAAATGTGCTGATCTTTCATGAAGATGTTTTCTATTTAATGAAAATTTTGAGAAAAAATTATGAAGATGAAGAATGCGTATATTTGGGATCTGTAAGATGTGGATATGCGTGTTACTTAAATATAAATTTTAAGTCAAATGAAATCAAATATTCTAGACATAAGCTGTAGCGTTTTTGACTGAGCAAATTTCTGTAAGTACATACGTAATAATGAGATATCATGAAAATGTGAGGAATTGAAGTTCCTTGCTTTACTCACGCCACCTTCATTACTAATGACGCAATGTTTCGTTTTCCATTGCATTTTATAGAGGGAGCTGAATGTGTGCCATAGTTATCCAATCATTCGCTCCCATTGGAATCAGACCCTGTTAATGTTCGTTTACTCCTATATTCGGAATTGAAGTCCACAATAATTCTTAAACAAAGATTAAGATACTAAATGTTAATGAAGTTTTGTTATTCAGAATATATCCTTGTTTCTTATTTATATTTTTCTGCCAGTTTGTATATATTAATTACAGTATATTCAGTTGACGTTATCAATAATTATCTTCAAAATAACTCCCAAAAAGGGTAGACAAACCTGGTGTAGTATTAGTATCTTCCATATAAGGGGCTAAGGATATTCCATAACACACACAAAAGTGTATTAAATGCAAGAAAATACTTCTTATATATGCATGACTGGCCTCTTGTAAAAATAGATCGCTACTTTTATGTATTTACATGATGATGATGGTAGGAATTATTTTATAGCTATAATAATGTAAATATTCACTTGGAAGTTATGATACTGTAATATATATGGTTGATAGTCTATCCAATTCTGTAATGGCTTATAAAGCTAGTGATGTTTTGTATTATTTTTATTGATAATAAATATTTTGAGACGTTTCATTATTTATGACTCTATCTTCATTTATGAAACAAGATGTTCAGTAAAGAACATATAGCCTACTTTCTCCTAAATTCATGGGTATTGTTTTAATTCTTTGTCCTTTTCAAGGAGTATAATTGAATGTTGGTTGTAGTAGCTTGTTGAAATACAACGTGCTATACGGACATTAAAAATGAATATGAGGTGCCCTTTGCTAGTGCTACCTCTGTAAAAAAAAAAAAATTCAATTCGGTTTCACCGTGTTTGAATTGATAGGGGAAATCGATTTGCACACATACACGGCCGCCATATGCAAACTATTGGACTGATGACCTTGTACGTATCTTGGTTAAAGAACGCTTCTCACATAAAGGTATGTTGTTCCAAAATTTGGTAGAGATCAGATGATAAGGTTGGTCGTAATTTGATTTAAGCTTTTTACATTTGAGTGGCCACCATTACGTTTCCGTCAAGATGGCGGCGATATAAAACATGACACTGAGGTGTCCTTTGCTAGTGCTACCTCTGTACCAATTTCGTTCAATTCGGTTTCTCCGTGTTTGAAAAGATAGGGGGAATCGATTTGCACACATACATGGCCGCCATCCTCAAATTAATGGGCTGATGACCTTGTAGTTTGGTCAAAAGATTCTTTATACATAAAGGTATACTGTTGCAAAGATTGGTACAGATCAGATGATTAGGTTGGTCGTAATTTGATTTAAGCTTTTGACATTTAGGTGGCATTCTATATCTCCGAAACTATTACTGATAACACCCTAACACTAATAACACCCTAAAATTGTGTACGATAATAAAGGGCACTACTTGAACTTTACCAATGTGACTTTCAAAAACCTGTTAAGTACAAAACAATCTTGGTGGCCAAGCAAAGTTGTTATTTATGTAACTGAAATGGTGTGCTATGCAAATTTATCACAGAATGAAAATTACTGGAAATGGGATGCATGGAATTGCTGTTGATGTCAGTAAGGAATATACTCCAGGAAATCTAGTTCCAGGTAGGATAAATTAAATGGAAAGAGTTAGATCATTTAACCTATTAAGGTTTGCGTTCTCCCAAGATGCCAACCTATGTTTAACTTCCATGGCTATCACCCCTGAGGTCCGGGTTCGATGCCCAGTCATGTCAAGAAATTCAATTCAGGTGTGAGAACAGGAACTTGACTCATGAGTAAAAATTTAGAAGGTTCCCACCATTCTAAAAGTGGCTTTCCGTGGTTTCGTCATTTCTACTTCAGGCACCATCAGACCACTGTGTTGAGGTTTAAATTTATATACAGATATTATCTGATAACAATAAGCATAGTACGTTTAGTTAGTGTTTATGTTACGATTCGCAGTTTAATTCTAGTTATGCACTGTAAGGTTAGTTAGATAATACAGTATTTGCATATAAATTTAAACTTCAACAGTGATCAGGATCTGATGATGCCCACTTGAAATTCGAAACGCGTATTCGTAAATTTGCCCCATTATAATAGTGACCTAAACTAATGCATGCATTTTTTTCTAGGATTTTTATTTAACTTACTTATTATTCATATCTTATAAACATTGTACTCTGCCCAATCATTGGGCAAATTCGAGTTGACAGACTGAAGAGTTACAACTGACAGTTTGTATAGGCACTACTGACAGAATGGCTCCATAGCTTTACAGGTCAAATTGTAGTTACATTTTTCCTCACACATTACAAATTTGTTTCCTATGCCCGATAAATTTATGTTAACCTGCTAGCACAGTGCTTGGTTTCTGGATCGCCAGGCAAGTAACTGCTAAAAAGTTGAAAGTGTAGAACGGTGCGAGTCGAGAGCATTCATCGTGTATTAGAGATAAGCAAATTTCCTGAGCTGAGCGAGTAACGGAGATAAGGGAATGTATGTGGGGCTAACTTTCTCCATAATGCGGGGATTTGAGAGGCTGACCTAGTGGCTCTTCAAGAATTAATTGACTATCCATATTCTAGCCATGTCTGCGCTGAAATACGGCGCACAACTTTGTGAAAGAAAGGGCAATAGTGGGCTACAAGTCATGAATACGGATGACTCTCTTCTACAAGATACTGCACCTGTGGTTTGTACCATAATCTAAGTCTGGTTCAGTTCTACTAAGGGATTCCGTATATCACCCACGCTAATTTCCAACTTATTTACCCTTCTCTACGTAGTATAAAACGAAGGCCCCGATTCTTGGATGTAACTGGTAATCTCGAGAACCACTGGATGGATTTTGATGTGGTTTTCACCATTCTGTAAAGGATTTCTCAAGGAAGGCTTCTGTGGAAAAACATTCATTTATGACCTAAAGATGCCGATCAGTAACGATTTTAGTGAATCTAGTCGAAGAAACACCTGCCGTGTGTGTGCCTTTTAAGCTTATGCTGGGTAAATCGTTAAAAATATCTATGTCCTATGAGTGTAAGAATTGTTCAGCATGAAATGTTCTACAAAAACGTCCGCGACAACATATCTCTATCATTAATACATCCCCCACAATACCGGCAAGTGTTATTACATTTTCATTTCTTCCAACAATCTCCATTCAGTAGACATTTAAATTACTAGCTTTGGAGCGGGTTTACATGCTAGCGAACGAGCCTATCACCCCAGCTTCAGCCAGCATCAAACTGTTGAGTCGTGTCGATTTAAGACTTCAGAGAAGAGAACAGTATATGTGTTTGGAGTTTCGCTGTTCACCTCGGCTTTTCTGAATTGTGTCTGGGACCTGCCATCCGTGCGCCTTTTAAGCATACGCTGGGTAAACCGTTATAGGTACCGGGCGAAGCCGGGGCGGGTTGCTAGTCAACAATATAATGTCATTGTTTTTACGTCCCTTTTAACTACTTTGGCTATTAGAGAAGCCGGGGTGCCAGAATTGTGCCCCGAAGGGGATCTTTAACGTGCCAGTAAATCTACTGGCATGGTTCCCTCGTATTTGCGCATCCTCAAATGCCAACTGATTGCGCCAGGATTCGATCCTGCAACCTTAGGCAATGCAGGAAAGAACGTTTCCGCTGAGCTACGCAGCCAGCCAGTAACTATTAACGGAGACTATTTGAATTCTTTTAGGGGTGTACTTACATTGAATTGTTGATTAATTTATCGCTTTGCGACATCTTTCTCATGTAGCTCCGTGTACTTGGGTGTGTGTGTGTGTGTAATTTGTCTGATAACCTGTATTACGGCAATGGCTGTGCTTTGCTGTTCTGCGGGCTTCTTGTTTATTTATGTAAACGCAGTTTATAAACAAAATTGTCAATATTTTTGAAATCAGAGTTCAATTCGTCACTGTTGCGCGGAATAATCTGTTTCTTTTGAATGTGAACAGTTACTTGTGAGCGCCACATGTGTATAGTCACCGCCGTCTACTATGCTCTAACGCCTTCCCATTATCGTAAGTTGCTTGCTAAGCAACGAACATTCCCCACTTGACGATCTTCCCGACGGTAGCGCTGCTTGGTTGAACCGATTGTGAACCTGTCCAAGCACGCATTTCCGCTTATACTGTTTTGTGGCAAAATAAACGCAACCTTGCAAATATCCGCTCGTTGCTATAATTTTGAACACCAATGTAACTGTTGGTGCTGCTGCGTTGATAGTTTGTATTACTTTCAGTAGTTACAGCATTTTCACTACGACTCCATAATTTTGTCATGCTTATGGAATATACAGACAGGTATGTTTATTTAATTTAAATACCAATCTTTTGTTGGGCGACGTTATCTCTGGAGTATCAACCTACTAGCTCTGCGAGGTAAGTGGTGGAGAATTTTAGTACTCCCGCATGTTCGCTGCTTGGAGTGAAGTGGGTAGGCGTTAGAGCAAAGCAGACGGCGGTGGTATAGTCTACCCGCCCGGTGCTAGTGTTATGCGGTCTGGACGCGACACAGTTCTGTCAGGGACTATCGTCTTGTTTATTTGTTCAAACTCACTTTATAAACAAATAAGTATATTTACGTTCATTTTTCAAGAAAAGCAAGAATTTTCTTGTTCTATTGAGTTGATTTGGAAGATTTTGACAAAACCCGCACCTTCTAACTCCCTCTAGTTGACGAGCTTGAATTTTGTGAAACATTCACCTTAGCGTTTTATATAAATAATACTAAAAGTAATAATAGTTGTTTTAAGAGTCAATATATCGCAATTAAAGATGATTCGAAAGAAAAGGGGATGACGAATGCTCTTTTACTTTACATCTGTAGTAACATTTCCTTTAGTAATTTTGAAATGACATAAAATGGAACGGTCCTTTAAGCAGCGGGTGACATTCACAATCGAGTGTTTATGAGTCACTAACAGAGCGCGTGCTTTAATAATACTAATCAGAGAGGCTCAATTTAAATTACAACTTCTTTATATCCTTGTAGGTATATAGCCTAGGAGGAGGGCAGTAGAAAGTTATAGTTCCAGCACACATACGTCAAACGCACCAGCTGTTCGGAACATACTTTAAGTAGATAAAGAACCTCCTTTAAGCCAGAGAGTATCTCAATTAACGTTATTCAAAGCCTGTCGCACGCGCCTGCACTCTATACCTTTCCTGTATGAACTATAACGAGATACCATTCAAAGTGTTAATTGCTATTTTAACCTCCATGGCAAAAAGAGAAGGAGAGAAGACGGTAAGTTGAGAAGAAAGGAGAGAGAGAGAGGATGATAAAAGGAATGAGAGGCACATGCTGAAAGGAAGTGATTTGGTCGCTATTAATTCCAAAGAAAGAGCTCAAAAGCCAGGGTAATTATCCTTTAACGGTACTTCTCGTATTATAAAGTGACTTACAAATATCCAAGCTAGAGGAAGAGTTTCAAGTTATTTTGCTCGAACAATGCGACGTTTAAGTCTAATATTAGCTTTATTTCAGAGAGGGTTGTAGGGCTTTGGATGTGACACGTGGTGTTGAGCCTCTTTTAATGCCCTAAAGATTATGTTCCTTGCCAGAGATCTATTTGAAGTGTGCAGGAAATCGCAGCCATTCAAATGCGAGGGGAAAGGAACAAGCAATTTTACAGTGTTCATGAACGTTTTAATTTACAAGACTCTTAATATAATAGGGACAGCTTCTGCATTATTCCAGTTGGTTATATTGCATTGTTGTTGTTGATTCATTCTACTATTAGGTGGACCACATATTAGAAGAAGAAGTAAAGGGACCACTTCGTGTTGTAGCGGCGAGCATTCTTGGTTGTCGCCGCGGAGGTTCGGGTTCGATTCCCGGCTCTGCCAGGAAATGTAATTCTGGTCTGAGGGCTAGAATGGGACACACTCAGTCTCGTGAGGAAAAATAGAGAAGATAGAGATTCAAATCCCAACATGTCCAATCTAGAATTTTCCCCCCGTGCTTTCCCATTTCTTTTACAGGCAAATGCCGGGATGATTCTTAACTTAGGCCACCACCATCCCTTTCCTCGCCTCAATTTTAAATACACATACTACTTCAGACACCACAATATCACAGGTTATCAGACAAATCCTACATTTACACACACATCCAAGTACACGGGGTTAAATGACCACGATGTCATAGGACCCCCAAATGAATTAACAAAGAGCACAAGACATACTGGAGAAAAAGCGGAATAAGGGAAATTAAAGTCGCTGTTTCATTTGGGGGGGGGGGTCTGGAGATCGCGGTCAATTAGCCCCGTGTACTTGGGTGAGTATGCGTAATTTGTCTGATAACCTGTGCTATTGTGATGGCCGTATTAGTGTGTGTATTTGTAATTCAGATGAGGATTTGGAAGGAGGTGGCTGTGACCTTTGCAGGCATTTGTCTGGGGTACAAGTGGGAAACCACGGAAAACCACTTCCAAGATGGCTTGGATGGAAATCGAACCCGCCTCTTCACAGTTTTGCCTCACGAGGCTGAGTGTATCCCAGCCTTCAGACCAGTTTTTTTTTTTTTTTTTGCAGAACAAGGAATCGAACCCAGGCCAAGAACGCTGGACGTATTGTAACGTCTACCTTTGTCGTTGGATATCGCTCTACAAGTTGGGCGATCATTTATAACGTTTCTACAGATATTACACTCAAGACTCCTTAAAACCACCTCATCGTTCTTATTTAGCATTGGCCTGTCTAGACAGACGACATACACTTTATTAATTTAGATTTACTGGGCGCCAGTTATCCTAGAGATAACACATTAAAATTTTATTTAGCCACGGCCGCTCCCTTCCTTGAGCCAAGATCTATCATCGGAGCGTAGGGCAATAAACTTGCTCTATGAGATACTCTTTGCATTCCAACTATCCTATATATTCAACTCCCAATGAACAAGACATTTTAACTAATACTGGTTTATTTACAACAAAATTATTAACATTTGATCTGAGGTTTCGAGCTGTGTACAATATGTGCATTAATATTCCCTAATTGCGGGGCAATATTGACTGTCTTCTCGCTAGCGCTGATCTTCTGTGTTGATAATAACTCGGTCCACATACCTGGTGCCTTGTGGTTCAAAGTCCATCTCGTTGGTCTGCTTGCAGTCTAATTTGAGATCTTACGCCAACACACGTTTATTGACCTTTGAAAACATATGTTTTCTTCTTGTTGTTGTTGTTGTTGTTGCTGCTGCTTGTTTCTGAGTTTGATCACCATGGTAAGCAAATTTGAACAAACCAGGCTAATTGAATTCACTAAGTCCCATCTTACTGAGGGACTGACAGAGTCTACGACTCACAAAGTAAATGAGTGAGTGCGTGATCGAATAAGTGAATGACAGAATAGAATCTATAGAATAGCCAGTGCTGAAGTCGCGCTGGGCTTTTATACACTCTGAATGGTCCCGATGTTTCGCGGCATAAATTTGCCCGCGACCCATCAGACCAATTATAGCAAAGCATTTCTCAGTCCTCAAGCGACGCTAAAACTTCTCCGAGCGGGAATACAGGCCCGCGTACTTCAAATATTCCACTCAGAACCCGCTATTCCTCTCGTTGCGCATATATATATTCCGCCGAAATCTTTCTCCAAGCCCTTGTCTCCAGTCAGCGTGGCTTCGTTCCAGAAATACATTTTCTTGCAATATGTTGCTTCACCGTCCGTAACTTCTTCCAACCATGCCCGTCCTGTCTTTACAATTTAACTAATAAAACAGCCCTAGACCTCTATAAAAACCCTGTTTCTTAATCTAAGCACTTGACAATATTATATATGACTATGGTAATGACGTGAATATGGTATGGCCCCTCCATTGATATTAATGGGTGAATAAAACGATATAACTTTGATATTTCAATAATAATAATAATAATAATAATTACACAATGATATTAAAAATAATAATAATAATAATAATAATTTGTACCGTAATCAATATTACGTTACAAAACGTCCCCATGGTTTCATAAAGAATGTAATGAATGATGAAATCACAAATCTTCCCTTTAAAACTTAACAGGAAATACACTGAATATACATATATGACCCTTCAAATTACATACATAATGATTATACCCTTTTCATTTTCCTTGATTGATCTGCACTCTTCTTGCAATGTTACATAAACATTCTGATTGTCCTGTGCAGTCATACAGGATTTACATGCTACATTTGTTCTTGTAGTCCCTTACAATAACAGAACGCAATATATTGCTTCTTGTTTCACGCAACACAAGTGATTTATCTCACTTCCACCAATTCCTTAGAGCCACGACACGACTCTAATTATAAACACACGGCAGTCTGCCCTTCTTGCAGCACTTGCTCTTTTCTATGATATTTCCTCAGATTGTAAATATTATATGTACCTATGACACAATTTTCCTGATCTTTCAATAAGTAGGCATTCTTTCCTATCCTCTTCGAAACGACATAAGGTCCAGTAAACAATAAAAACAGCTTTGACATTTTCCCTTCCAATGCACAAGATGGCAACGGCTTACGTAACAATCGTTGCTACAAACCTCCATGTACTTCCTACCTCTCAACAAAACACTGACTAGCCTGAATAACGTCACATGAGTCAACAATACATACCTGAAATAACTACCTAGTGTCCTAACTAATTTCCTAACTAACGATGAGCAACTACTACTAAAATCTACTGTTGAGAACCACTTCCGCCCCTGAAAACGTTGAACTAAATCCTCCACTGCTTCAGTTCTCAGCTGGTCGCTTTCGACTCTAGTATTTAACATTCTGGCGTCTATGCACAGTCTCACTGAATTGTCTTTCTTGGCTACTACAACTAATGGATTTAAACAATGGCTAGCTGAAGGCTCAATTATGTCGTTTTCCAACATTAATTCTATCTGTTCTTCGACGGCTTTCATATATTTAGTTGCGACAGGATACCTAGGCCCTACGAAACTACTTGTGTCTTTAACGACAAAACTATGCTCATATAAGTGTGTTGCTCCGGGTTTTGAGCTGAAAATTTCCTTATATTTTATTAATACCTCATGTAACTGATGACCTTGCACCTCATCCAGCTTACACTGTGACAATGCATCATGGATCTTACTCTCAAGTTCAGACTCCATTGCAACCTGACACACCTTAAAAACCTTGCTCTCACTAGCATCTCCGCGGTCTACCTCATTTACTTCAGGAATCTCATCACTCACAACCACGTTGCTTTCTTCCTCAAACACACACACTTTCATTTGTTTGTCAGTCTTAGACACCTTATACGTAACCTGAACTTCTTTATCCTGCCAAAATAAACATATCCTGCCAAAATGAAAATCTAATTTAACTTGATATAATGATAACCATTCCGCACCGAGAATCACCGGATATACTAAATTTGGAACTGCCAAACAGGGCTGAAATTTAACTAACTCACTAATGTTAATTGGAACTGCGACTTGCTTAGATATTTTCTGAGACCTACTACCTACAGCTGTGACAATGAAAGTGGACTTAACTGGAATTATAGCAACATGAATACCTTCTCTCATTACATCTTCCAAAAATCTTAAATTTATACAAGAGTTTTCGCTTCCACTGTCCAATAAAACATCAACTTCTTTACCCCACACATTAAGTTTAATTACTGGTGACATAATCTCATTCTCAACATTATCTAAATTTCCACCATTTAGGTCATAAAGCAGTTCTTCTCTAACATCTATATTAAAATCTCCTAAATACTCAATATTCCTAGGACATTGAACTGCAATCACTTCGGGCTGTCTGTTGACCTCACTGCAACCCGTTATTCGTTTAAATTAGGCCTACCTGCCCCTGGTGTAGATTGTTGTTGTTGTTGTTGACCTGTACGTCTGTCTGGCCTAGTAGCTTCCCCTACTCTGTTCAAATTCTCGTTCCTCGTATTTGCTGTGCGTCCCCCATTGTCAAGTCGTCTTTCGTAATTCGCATTCCTGCCTTGTTCTCTTCCCCTCTCTCTCTCACCCTGCCCGAAATTATCTCCTCTACTTATTGGCTTGCGTTCGGTCCTACTATTTTCAAGAGAGTCAAAGTTTTCCAATAGCTTCTCGAACCCGTCAATAGTAGTAATATTCTGCATGAAGAATGCTTCTTTAATTATATCAGGAAAATGCCTTAATAATGTGTTAATTACCTGTGATTCAGTCTCTAAACCTTCTAAATTCTGGCATATAAGTACATGCGCTAAGAAATACTCTGTGTACGAAACACCATCTCTCCTTTGGTACTTTCCAAAAATAATGTTACATCTTTCTCTTTCTTGCACATTTTCATTCCAGTACTTGGCTATGAACTTCTCTTTAAATTTTCTAAAACTAGTCATCTGGTATTTATACACACTGAACCATGACCTTGAATCCCTAACAAAAGATTTATCTAGCATCTCAAGTACTTGTTCCCATTGAACGATCCCCTCTTCTAAATCTTTAGCGAACTTCTTTTCTACTGTTTTTAAGAATTCCATTGGGTTATATGCCTTGCCTGTGAATACTGGCAAATCTGCCTCTTTAGTTAGAAATCTACTTAAATTTCCTATTTGTACATTACCGCTATTTGTTGCTATTTGCTTCTGACATCTCTGCAATTTCTCCTCTATTTTATCTGTTTTACTCGCTACTTCTTCACTGAAACTGTTAAATTTACTGTTAACCTCTTCCCTAATTTCTTGATTATCGCTCTCTACTTTATTTTCTAAATGACCTATTTTAGCAATATTATTATCACACTTGACCTTCATGCTGTTGACTTCACCTTCTAAGTCAACCCTAACCTTACTACATTCAATTTTCACTTCCTCGTCAATTTTGTCAACTCGCTCCGACACTTGTTGCATTCTGGCGTCAACCTTAAGTGACCATGATTCCTCCACCTCACTAATCCTGTTTTCTAACTTATTGTGAAATTCTCGGCCTACTTCTTTAATTTGTCTATTGAAGTTTTCTGTGGCTTCATCAAACCTCTTACCTTGTTCATCTAGCTTCTTACTCTGCTCAGTGAACTTAAGATCTATTGCTTTTTCTAATTGATCACTACGCACGTCAAATTTCTTACTTTGTTCCTCTTGCTTCTTACTCTGCTCAGCTAACTTATGATCTATTGCTTTTTCTAATTGATCGCTATGCACGTCAAATTTCTTACTTTGTTCCTCTTGCTTCTTACTCTGCTCAGCTAACTTATGATCTATGTTTCTGTTCTGTTCTGTTATCAGCATCGTCAGGTTTCGAAGCCAGGAAGGATTCTCCCCCTCATTAATCTGGATGTTTGTAGCCCCGTCTTGTTTATTTTCCTCAGTTTCCTGATTTTCGCTTACTTTTGACATCTCATCATTGGTACCCTGCACATCTAATTTCGACATTTTAACTGATCTTATAATACTACGGTTTCTCAAATTTATGTTCCCCAAATTATCCCTGTTACTCATTACCCAAAAAAACAACTCATCAAAAGAACACTACTAATTTATAACCGTAGTTCCCTAACTTGATATATGCCTCTTTATTGAAAAACTCGGAATGAATGCAAAGAGTACTCGTTTATATCGTACATGAAAACAACTTTAAACTTTAACATACTTGAAATAAACTGGATTTATACATAATATCCATTCACTACAGTACGATATTTCGTAGCCCCACATTGGTTGTGCCATTTGTAACGGCTTTCTTCGTCGTTGGATATCGCTCTACAAGTTGGGCGATCATTTATAACGTTTCTACAGATATTACACTCAAGACTCCTTAAAACCACCTCATCGTTCTTATTTAGCATTGGCCTGTCTAGACAGACGACATACACTTTATTAATTTAGATTTACTGGGCGCCAGTTATCCTAGAGATAACACATTAAAATTTTGTTTAGCCACGGCCGCTCCCTTCCTTGAGCCAAGATCTATCATCGGAGCGTAGGGCAATAAACTTGCTCTATGAGATACTCTTTGCATTCCAACTATCCTATATATTCAACTCCCAATGAACAAGACATTTTAACTAATACTGGTTTATTTACAACAAAATTATTAACATTTGATCTGAGGTTTCGAGCTGTGTACAATATGTGCATTAATATTCCCTAATTGCGGGGCAATATTGACTGTCTTCTCGCTAGCGCTGATCTTCTGTGTTGATAATAACTCGGTCCACATACCTGGTGCCTTGTGGTTCAAAGTCCATCTCGTTGGTCTGCTTGCAGTCTAATTTGAGATCTTACGCCAACACACGTTTATTGACCTTTGAAAACATATGTTTTCTTCTTCTTGTTGTTGTTGTTGTTGCTGCTGCTTGTTTCTGAGTTTGATCACCATGGTAAGCAAATTTGAACAAACCAGGCTAATTGAATTCACTAAGTCCCATCTTACTGAGGGACTGACAGAGTCTACGACTCACAAAGTAAATGAGTGAGTGCGTGATCGAATAAGTGAATGACAGAATAGAATCTATAGAATAGCCAGTGCTGAAGTCGCGCTGGGCTTTTATACACTCTGAATGGTCCCGATGTTTCGCGGCATAAATTTGCCCGCGACCCATCAGACCAATTATAGCAAAGCATTTCTCAGTCCTCAAGCGACGCTAAAACTTCTCCGAGCGGGAATACAGGCCCGCGTACTTCAAATATTCCACTCAGAACCCGCTATTCCTCTCGTTGCGCATATATATATTCCGCCGAAATCTTTCTCCAAGCCCTTGTCTCCAGTCAGCGTGGCTTCGTTCCAGAAATACATTTTCTTGCAATATGTTGCTTCACCGTCCGTAACTTCTTCCAACCATGCCCGTCCTGTCTTTACAATTTAACTAATAAAACAGCCCTAGACCTCTATAAAAACCCTGTTTCTTAATCTAAGCACTTGACAATATTATATATGACTATGGTAATGACGTGAATATGGTATGGCCCCTCCATTGATATTAATGGGTGAATAAAACGATATAACTTTGATATTTCAATAATAATAATAATAATAATAATTACACAATGATATTAAAAATAATAATAATAATAATAATAATTTGTACCGTAATCAAGATTACGTTACAGTATTTTAAAGTATCTATACATTTTTGGCTAATTCAGCAGTTTTTATATCAAAAAGTGACTGAGGAATGTTTGCAGAAAGCAATGCACAGCGCAGTGAGACTAGGGAAGTCGAAACATTAGCTGCGCTTTTAATAATAGCCTAACTTTTGTTGACGGTCATAATAATGAAAATGAAAATCCACAGCCTGCTTCCAGTCTCCGACCGGGTCAGGAATGGAATGAATGAAGCCCCCATCTAGCGGCGAGGATATGAAATGTGCCGGCTGCCGAGGCCTGACGCACTCCTCATGGGCAATGATTAAAGGTCATAATAATAGCAATTATAATAATCGCGTGCTGCCAGCTGGAGTTGGAACCATTTAGGTGACCTACTCACCAATTTACTCGTTCCTCTTTAACGGCCATCTAGCAGCAAAACCGAAATTCTCTTCAGTGACGTGAAGCTGATATTTTCATAATTTTTCCTTGCATCAGCAAAATATGATACTAGAGGTCATAGAGTCCGTGAATTTTTCCCGTCCTTGAAAACTACCCCTTCCCGACCAGGAAATCGAACATACGATCATGAAGCAGACACTCTACCTCTTCGGTAACCGTCATAAATATCTTTGAATTGATATAATAATAACCTAACCTGTTACCACTTTAACATTTGGCCAAATGCAATTATACTTCCCAGAATTTCCTTTAAAAGCAAATGGAAAGACTTCGAAATGGTCTTGGCAAGACGAAGTCGATGAACAACATTTATTTGGGATGTCTCAACCTCAATTGATGTTTTTGAAAAAGCGCTTGACGGCTGTTAGCAGAGACTCGCGATATTATTTCATATGTATACACTACTAGCAGGTACCCGCGGCTTCGCCCGCGATCAAGACAATGGGGACGATGCATTATTGCTGATAATTGGTCTACTTTATTACAGCAATCGCGGCTAGAGGTGGGTCCATTTTAATTCTGAATACTGATACATACAGTATATTGATATGAGCAGCAGAGTGGGAATTTAATAGAGTTGTGAAAGTCTGCAGGGTTCGATATTACATTATGCTAACACATTTTAAAATTACGTCTTCTGCTGACACATAACGATTTTGTTGTCTGGATGCTCGCGAACACGCCACTTACAGTTGCCCATGGGAAAGAATGGTTTTGTCTAAATATACACGTGCTACTGTTAAGTGTGTGTCATTGCGCTTTGTTAAAGAAATTGTGAATATTGTTTGAAGAGGGAACTGCACTCTTGCACACTGGAATGGCAAATCTCTCGGAATATAGGGAATTAAAAGTACTCTTCCTTGAGCTATTCTGGATGTAATTTTGCCATACATATTGATGATTTGAACGTCAACATATCGCTATTAATAGACCTATAGTTAAATATCTCTCACCTTGGCCGCTGATGTACAGTACATTATGCAGTCTCTTCCAGTGTTACATCCCAGGGATTGAAATTCTCCAAAAACACCTTTGACTCACATGCCTCTCTATGTAATTAAAATTGCCGATTGTTGTTGTTAAAGTCTTCAGTTTTCTAACAGGTTTGATGTAGCATTCCATGTCTCCCTCTCCTGAGCTAATCGTTTCATCTCTACATAGCTACCATACCCTAGATCCGAGGCAATCTGTTTAACACTGGTTTACCCCCACAGTTCTTGTACTCGAGCCTCCCATCCATAACTAAGCTTGCTATTCCTGGGTGTCTTAATATGTGTCCTACCCTATCTCTTTTCTTCATTAGCAGTCGCCAGAAACATCTCTCCTCTCCCACTCGTCTTAATAGCTCTTCATTTGTTACCCTATCTACCCATCTGATCATCATTCTCCTGTATCACCACATTTCAAACGCTTCAATTCTCCTCTTTTCTGCTGCACGATTAGTCCATTAGTCCAAGTCAGAAACTTTTCTAGGTTTAAGCCGTGCCTTGTGCGGGGATTCAATGGCCGTGAAAGACAAAATACCAACTTTATTGAAATAAGTTTGCCCAATTCCTCAGTAAGAATAATTAAGAAAAAATAATAATTTAATGTGACAGCCGGTAGGATACGACACATCCGTCTGTGATTATGGGTTGCTGATCATGGTGAAAAACTAAAAAGAGCAGATCAATATTGGCAAACAGAAATATACAGTTAACAAAAAACAAATTTATAAAGAAAATGAAAGCATACCGTGCAAAATAGAAAGCATCTTGACATTTTAAATTAGCGTAAAGATACGAAAGCTCGCTCACAATAACCAGCTCAAAGAGTATAAAATTAGACTCAAAATCACGCTCGAATCCGACCCCAAAAACCACCTCTATAAATAAAATATATCTCATTTTACGCGTATCAATGCGAGGAGCAATGTTCGAGAAACGAACCCCGCGTTTTAAGGCCCTAAAACGAACGGTTTTCGAGATATCGCCAGAAAACTATCCCCGGTATGCGAAATTTCAGCGGTTGCCATAGTAACGTTGATCTGTTTCTTCGAGGGAACTCAGTTATTTGGGAATATCTCCGAAACCATTCATTTTAGGAACTTAAAAAGTGTATTTCGGGGTCCCTACATGACCTCCGAGTATTGTTTCTCGTATATGGCGGCTTAAAATGAGCTAAATCCGACCTTTGTACCGACTCTTCTTGCTCAGGGCCAAAGGGCCGAAAAAGGTCACTTACAAATTGAATTTTCAAAAACCGTTTCTTAGTGAGCCTCTACATACTCGGATCAACCAACATGAAAAATTTTAGCTTTCTAGGTCTAGTGGTTTGAGCCCTGCGTTGATGAGTAAATTTTGGATGCTCAGTGCCAAAGGGCCGAAAAAAGTAACTTGCAAATTGAATTATCAAAAACCGTTTCTTAGTGAGTCTCTACATACTCGGATCAAACAACATACAAAATTTCAGCTTTCTAGGTCTAGTGGTTTGAGCCTTGCGTTGATGAGTCAATTTTTGATTATCATCTAATATATAACAAGTAGTTCCGTGAAGAACTATACAGCCTATTTTCATATATCCTGCTCATGTTAATTGCCACTATCAACATACAAAATTTCAGTTCAATTGCTGTAACAGATTAGTAGATATTGAGAACCGTCTAAATATTTCAGATGGTCGCCAGGTTGGATTTTTATTTTTGTACTATTATATTAAGATTATTGTGTACGTGTGGTATTCAAACTTCAATCGCATGATTAGAACACAAGAAGTAAAAACGAGATTTTAAAATTACGCACAGCAGCCATCTTGTGATTATGCAAACAATTGAAATAAATTAGATGCCAGTGGATCAACATTTGTATAATCATTTAACGTGCAACGTTTCACGGCATTCGGATAGTTAATTCGCGAGAAACGTCCATTTAAATATTTATATTTCGCGTCGCCGCCATGTTGGATTTGTGCTCCCCAGGTTACTGAAAGTCCTATAGGTGAACATATGTTCATAGTCTCTATGAACGTAAAAAAATTCAGTTTGTTTGCTGTAAAAGATTCATAGATATTGAGAACCGTCTAAATATTTCGGAAGCTCGCCATTTAGGATTGTTATGTATAGGCCATAGAGTTATGTACCATTCAAGGACAATTATTGCCTAGGTTCATATTCAAACTTTCACTTCGATCAAATGATTACGACACAAGAAATAAAAACTTAATTTTAAAATTTCGCACAGCCGCCATCTTGAGGTTATGCGAACAATTGAATTAAATTAGATAGCAGTGCATTACAATCTGCAAAATCATTTACTGTACCACATTTCACTGCGCTCAGAGAGTTAAATCACGAGAAACGTTTATTAAAATATTTCAAATTCGCTTGGTCGCCATGTTCGTTTTGTACTTTTCAGGTTTATGAAATATACATAGGTAAACTTGTATCAGTACCCTTTATCACCGTACAAAATTGCAGGGTGATATATGTAATAGTTTCGGAGATATAGAATGTCAGTGAAATATTTCGCACAGACGCCATTTTGAGGTTATGTAAACAATTGAACTAAATTGTACTCCAGTGCATTACAATGTGTATAAATATTTGCTGTACCAAGTTTCATTACATTTGGATAGATAAATCGCGAGAAAAGTCTATTTAAATGTCTCAACTTCGCTTGACCGACATGTTGGTTTTTTCGTCACCAGGTTTTTGAAAGTCTCATAGGTGAACTTTCAGTAGTGGCCTTTATCACCGTGCACAATTTCAGGGCGATATCAATAATAGTTTCGGAGATATTGAATGCTAGTTAAATGCTTCGCACAGCCGCCATGTCGGATTGGTGAGACGTAATAAAATTTGAAGGACACGGTCGAGGTCGCCGGGAATAGTGCTATGAACTTACCGAGTTTCATTGAAATCGCTCGAGCCGTTTAGATTTTATTAGGGACACACACACCTCACACACACACACACACACACACACACGCACACACACACACACGCACACACACACACACACACACACACACGCACACACACACGGACAAAAGGTGATCTCATAAGCCTATTTTTTCAAAATTGAAAATAGGCTAAAAATGAGATGGTGTGTGTCTGTCTTCCTATCTGTCTGTCTGTCTGTCTGTCTGTGTGTTACTCAATAACGCAAGAACCACTGGTCCGATTTAAATGAAATTTTGCATGGATGTAGCTGATTTACCATGGTTACATATAGGATACTTATAATTTCGATATATTGCACTATTAACAAGTAGTTCCGTGAAGAACTATACAGCCTATTTTCATATATCCTACTTATATTAATTGCCACTATCAACATACACAATTTCAGTTTGATTGCTGTAATAGATTCGTAGATATTGAGAACCGACTAAATATTTCGGATGGTCGCCATGTTGGATTTTATATATGTAGGTCATAGAGTTATGTACTGTTACATGCAGATTATTGTGAACGTGTAGTATTCAAACTTCAATCGCATAATTAGGACACAAGAAAAAACAAGGAGATTTAAAAATTTTTCACAGCTGCCATCTTGAGGTTATGGAAACAATTGAAATAAATTAGATGCCAGTGGATTAACATTCGGATAAAGATTTACTGTACCAAGTTTCACTGCACGCGGATGGTTAAATTGCGAGAAACGTCCATGTGAATATTTATAATTCGCGTCACCGCCATGTTGGATTTGTGATCACCAGGTTATTTAAAGTCCTATAGGTGAACTTAAGTTCATAGCTCCTATGAACATTAAAAAAAAAGCAGTTTGATTGTTAAAATAGATTCGTAGATATTCAGTATCGTCTAAATATTTCGGATGGTCGCCATGTTGGATTGTTAAATGTATAGGCCATAGAGTCATGTACCATTAAAGGAAAATTATTGCGTAGGTTCATTATTCAAACTTTCACTTCGATCGCATGACTACATCACAAGAAATAAAAACTTAATTTTAAAATTCGCACTGCCGCCATCTTGAGGTTATGTAAACAATTGAACTAAATTAGATACCAGTGGATTACAATGTGTATAAATATTTCCTGTACCAGGTTTCAGTGCGCTTGGAACGTTAAATCGCGAGAAAGGTCTATTTAAAATGTTCAAATTCGCTTGGCCGCCATGTTCGTTTTGTAGTTAACCGGTTTTTGAAAATCTTATAGATGGACTTCCAGTAGTGCCCTTTATCTCCGTACAAAATTTTAGGGAGATACCGCTAATAGTTTCAGAGATATAGAATGCCGGTTAAATATTTCGCACATCCGCCATCTTGTGATTATGTAAACAATTGAACGAAGTTAGATGTCTGTGCATTATAATGTATATAAACATATACTGTACCAAGTTTCATTGCATTTGGTTGGTCAAATCGCGAGAAACGTCTATTTAAAAGTCGCAAATTCGCTTGGCCGCCATGTTGGTTTTGTAGTTACCAGGTTTTCAAAAGTCACATAAGTGAACTTATAGTAGTTCCTTCTATCACCATAGAAAATGTCAGGGTAATATCGATAATAGTTTCGGAGATATTGAATGCTGGTGAAATATTTCGCACAGCCGCCATGTTGGATTGGTGAGTCGTAACAAAATTTGAAGGGCACGGTCGAGGTCGCCGGGAATAGTGCTATGAACTTTCCGAGTTTCATTGAAATCGCTCCTGCCGTTTAGATTTTATTAGGGGGGGACACACACACGAATCACACACACACACACACACACACACGCACACACACACGGACAAAAGGTGATCTCATAAGCCTATTTTTTCAAAATTGAAAATAGGCTAAAAATGGCGACAATTTTAGTGACGTCACTACTCCCTTTGGTTTCAAAATTTCATATTTCCATATCAAATAAAAAGAGAACGCTAAGAAATATCAAACTTTTGATGCATACACAAGATTTAACATTTAAAGTGCTATCCAAAAGGTCCGTATCACTTTTCGTGTATCTCCAACGGTTAGCGAGTAAAACCTAAATTTGTGCAATAAAACACGGTCAACACCGAGCGGTGCAGTATATCTCTTCATACATCTATATATTTAAAACACTAAGCTGTTTTTTGTACACACGAGATTGTGAAAACGACTTAACCGATTGGCTTCGTAAGACATTCTAACGAAAGCTCTTGGCATGCAGATTTGCAGAGTGTCTCTAAAATAAACAAATATATTACGGTATATTTTTAAATTAATATAGAAAATAGCAGAATTCTAGGCCCTCACGCATGCGCACAATCCGCCTGGGGGTCATGACAAAATGGCGGTGAGAAGTCCATTAAAATGTAAGTTATTTAATAAGCTTGCATGTAATTGAAAACATACATTAACCAAGTTCTGACAGTAAAATATAATAACAGTATGAACGTATACGAATGTGCAACATTGATTTATTTGGATAATGAAATGGATTATTTTCTTCAGACAGCGGCTTTTAATGATAAAGAACGGCTGCGTCTGCAGGTGACCATGAGTGCGCGTGTAGCTATGTGGTTAAGGCGACAGACTGTGGTTCCAAGGTTCACCGGTTCGATCCCAGCCCTCGCCGATATATATATTTTTTTTTTTACCACTGAAATATTGTTTAATCAAGGAGTATTAGTAAGGTTTTATGTCTGTTAAAGATACATATTTCTACATTCCCTCTCGGTATATTTTTGAATTAATATAGAAAATAGCAGAATTCTTGGCCCTCACGCATGCGCACAATCCGCCTGAGGTCATGACAAAATGGCGGTGAGAATCCCATTAAAATGTAAGTTATTTAATAAGCTTCCATGTAATTGAAAACATACATTAACCAAGTTCTGACAATAAAGTATAATAACAGTATGAACGTATACGAATGTGCAACATTGATTTATTTGGATAATGAAATTGATTATTTCCTTCAAACAGCGGCTTTTGAATATAATGAATGGCTGCGTCTGCTACTATACATGAGTGCGTGAGTAGCCATGTGGTTAAGGCGACTGACTGTGGTTCCATGAAGCGCCGGTTCGATCCTAGCCCTCGCCAGTTTTTTTTTTTTTACCACTGAAATATTGTTTAATCAAGGAGTAACAGTAAGGTTTTATGTCTGTTAAAGATACTTATTTCTACATTCCCTCTAAATACGTTTTATTTTCGTTTTACCATTGCATTGCAGCATGTAATCAAAAGAGCAAACTGTTGTCCGCAGTACGCCGTTTAAATATCTGCAATCAGTTCCTATAACTGACAACAGATGGCAGTAATTCGCCCATATAGTTCCATTAACTGACAGCAGATGGCAACACCATTGCATCGATATATTTAAAACACAAGACATGGCATGTTTTCACGTGATGGAAAATTATAAAGGAGGGGAATATTTAAGAAGGGAAATGTTGAGGAACATTAACTGACAGTTGAATGTGTAGGCTAGGTTGTTTATGTACCTTAATATTGCAATTTCTTCCCAATGCTTCGGTGGTCAAGTTATTAGCGTCCTAGACTAAAAGTTATAATTATGCATCGTCGATATTAAAGAAAAAAGTAGTTTTCCAGGCACACGCGCGTCTCCACAATTGCTTTCGCCATGAGAGACACTTGGCAAATATAATTCGTTTGAAGGACTCCGACATCTTGGTCACTCAGCCCCGTGTACTTGGGTGTGTATGTGTGAAACTTTCTTCTGATAACCTGTGTTATTGTGATGGCTGCATTACTGTGTGTATTTGTAATTAAGGTGGTAAATGGCAAGGAGACGGCCAAGGCCTTAAGTTAGGAACCATCCCGGTATTTGCCTTAAGTGGAAGTGGGAAACCACGGAAAACCACATCCAAGATTGTCGAGGTGGGAATTAAACCTTCCTCTTCTTAGTTATACCTCAAGAGACTGAATGTACCCCGATTTTGCCCTGAGACCAGAATTAAATTTCTTGGCAGAGCAGGAAATGTAACCCGGGTCTCCGGGGCGATAGACAAGAATAGGTGGGCCTCCATGTGTTAATACGATTTTTGACATGCAGGGACATAGAATTCAAAAACTGCCTCCATTAGGGTGACTATCGAAGTGAGTATTGAGTATAGGCCTATGGTCATTCCAGTAGTTGGTGAAGTGATTCTATGTTCCCCTGCAAAATATACTGCCATAACCTATAACAGGTGATGGAAATTGCTTATTTAGAGCAGTTTCGTACTGTTTATAACAAAATGAAGAACGTCATTCTGAGCTGCGTTTTCAAGCTATCGCAAAAAATTTCGCTGGCAGGAACAATTATAAGGAATTTATTTTAAGCGATCAGTCTCATCGCATTCTCCTCACCAACCAACTTGAGTTAGAAAGTCTCTGGACGGTCATGTTGAACTTCATTGTATAAGACAATTGTTTAATGATTATTTGTTTAGAGTACGGAGTCTAACTACGTAGTTGATTTCGGCAATGGAAGTATTATTTGCCATTTAATATTTAGCGGCTCCGTTATTGCAGGACACTATAGTGTTATCGAATAATACGAAGCCACATTTAAAATCCAATATAAATAGGCCATTTCAGAAACAATTCCAGATATTATGCAATACAGTGTACTGTAAGGTCCTTGACGATCAAATGTAAACATTTTTCTACATTGTATTTCTCTTGCGTAAAATCTATGCGTGGTTACTTTGGTCTTTACTGTTGTGAGGGTAAAATTGATCTACTGGAATATAAAATATTTGCCAAGCTGCAACAATGTAATGATATTAATTTAAAAGTCATTGAACTTATATCCAGCAGTTCAAACACATACATCAGCGTGAACAGATTGGATACTGAAGATGAAAGCCAGCTACTTCATTTCCCTATTATTGAATTTTTCAATTCCTTGGAATTAAGAGATTCGCCTCCACATACTTCGAACGTTTAAGCCGTAGATATGCTTCTTAGAAATCTGAACGTTTCCCATGGACTCATATATGGTAATATATTAATTGTAAGAAATCGCTTGGATTCGGATATAATAGGTGCAGTAATAATAGGCAGAGAGCTCAAATCCTACGACTTGATTTAACACCTTACGATAAAACACTTACAGGTAGCCTACAGTACATTTTCTTTTAATAGGCAACAATTTCCTATTCGCTCGGCCTACTTGATCAAAATCAATCAAGCTCAAGGAGAAACTCTTGAACGTATTGGGCTATTTACCTCATCACGTTTTCAGTCATGACCAGCAGGATAGTGAAGGTGCAAAAAAGGTCCTGTTTGGGATGGTAAAGATAAGAGGCGGAAGGATCCTACGGATTATGTTAGAATTGTGAACAAAAGGGGACAAGAGATAGAAAATAGGGAAGAACTGAAGAAAATGTGGAAATAATATTTTGAAGAACTCCTGAACCCAAATGGAAACCACGGCGAGGAGGAAGAAATCGGGGAAGAGGTACAGTAGATGAACTGCAAATAGAAAAGGACTTAACATGGAAAGAAGTGGAAGATGCAGTGAGGAAGATGAAAAGAGGGAAGGCACCGGGTGTGGATGAGTTGAGTGTGGAGATGGTGAGAGCAGCAGGAGAGGTGGGGATGCAATGGTTGTACCGAGTGATGAAGACAGCATGGAAGGAAAGGAAGACCCCAGAGGACTGGAAAAAGGGAATAATTGTCCCGATCTTCAAGAAAGGTAGTAGAACAGAATGCAGAAACTATCGGGGAATAACACTGATGAGTCATTGTGCAAAGTTGTTTGAGAAAGTTTTGGAAAGGAGAATTAGGACAAGGATAGAAGGAGGGATGAGGGAAGAACAACATGGCTTCAGATCAGGAAGGTCCACAGTGGATTTGATTTTTGCTGTAAGGCAGTTACAAGAACAGCACTATGAGTATGGAACAGATCTACTGATGACCTTTCTGGACATTGAGAAAGCATATGACAGTGTATGCAGAAACAAAGTATGGAAGTCCCTGGAGGATAGAGGAATATAAAAATGGACTATAAGGAAGATAAAGGAGATGTACAAGGGAAGCGTGAGCTGTGTGAAAGTGGGAGGAGAGAGATCGGACTGGTTGGAACAGAGAAACGGCCTGAAACAAGGAAGTGCACTGTCACCGTTACTTTTCATTGTGGTGATGGATGACATAATGACCCGAGTGGCACAAGTAATTGGGGAAGGAAAGATGAAAGCAATGGTGCTTGCAGATGATTTGATGATTTGGGGAAACAAGGAGGAGGAGGTACAGGAACAGTTGGACGTGTGGGAAGGAATAATACAAGGTTATGGGATGAAATTTAGCATAAATAAGAGTGAGATGGTGATCACACAAGGAAGAAGGAAAGAACCACAACGGAAATAACAATTGGTGGGGAACAGCCGAAGGAATTGGAGAGTTTCAAGTATCTGGGAAGCCTGATACAAGAGAATGGAAGAAACGATAGAGAAATAAATGAGCGGGGGAGACAGGCAGAAGCATTTCGGAGGAGTGTGAGAAGCATGTTATGGAGCAAGAATGTCCCTCAGAACAGCAAACAGATCATATATCGGACGTACAATGTCCCTATCCTGACGTATGCCTCGGAGACCTGGGTTATGAAAGGAAGGGAGAAGAGCAAAATACAGGCCAGTGAGATGAGGTTCTTGAGAAGCAGTATTGGAGCTACAAAGATGGACAGAATAAGAAATGAGAGGACCGGAGAATTAATGAAGGATGAACCATTACAGACTGGTATAGAGAAATCTAGACTTAGATGGTATGGACATGTAAAACGAATGGAGGAGAAGAGGATACCCAGCAGGATACACGAGACGAAGTGGGAAGGAAAGAGACCAAGAGGGAGACCGAGAGACAGGTGGCTGAAGGGGGAGGAAGAAATCGTGAAGAAGAGAGGAGAAGACTGGACAAGGGTGGAGGCTGAGAGATGGTGGGAAGACAGAAGACGTTGGAGAGACTTGTGTTCCAAACAGACCCGGCCAGTGGCTGGAAACTGTGCAAGATGATGATGACCTAATCACGTTTTCAGTCATGACCAGCAATATATTGCAATGCTGAGAGTGCTATCTTTTGACGCCCTTAAAGTTGCAATAGTGCTAAAAAGTAATCGTACAAAGAATGTAACTTATATAAGAAGCTTCTTCAGTAATTTTGTTTTCCATTGTCCGTCATGTTTTGACGGGTTTCATCTAGTAAAAATTAAGTTTGTATGTTTTATTCGCAATTTCTACGGAAATTTGAGTTATTTACGCGTTTCAGACTGTTTTATTATGGATGCGCGCGAAAATAATTTTTTGGTCTGTCTGTTTGTTTGTTTGTTTGTTTGTTTGTCTGTGGACAACTTTGTTCCCATATAACTCGAGAACGGCTGGGTGTATCAACGTAAAATTTGGTACAGATAGCCATCCGAGGCACGACACTAATCATTGATGTAATCCTTCTCCGTACCTCTCATAAAAGAGGGCCTACCCCCTTAAAATACATGCTGAAATAGGAGTAGAAGGACGAGATAAAGATCATTTTCAGCCCCTCAATGTGAGAGACAACACTCGAAATCCACATTTTAAGGCCCTAAAACCAACCGTTTTGAGATATTCCCAGTAAACTAATTTCATTTAATAAACTAATGAACGTATTCAAGCCGGTAACCATGGCAACAGATTCTCAGAGGTCCATCTATTGCTGTATGACGCAATGCAATTAGATTAATTACATTGGTGTGAAAGTTTGCAAACGGCTAGAAGGTTATCACGGAAAGAAATTAAGCTGTAAAATTCATCAATACGTATAATGCGCTTAAGGGGGTCAAGGGGTACACTAGAATTTTTTCACGCGATTTACACCTGCGGGTGTGGTACGGCAGGTCTATTATAAACCTATCCCTATATTATATTATTATTATTATTAATATTAGTATTGTATTATATTATGGCGTACAACGAGGAGACAAAGCCCCTCGGTGCCAGAAACAAAACTTGGGGGCCTCGAAAACTACATTATAAGGCTCTAAAATCAACAGTATCTGAAATATTCCCAGAAAACTAATTTAATTTAATTTAATTTAACAAACTAATGAAGGAATGGAAATCGGTAACCATGATAAAATTATCTCAAGGGGTGGAATCCAACTTTCCATCTATTTCTGTAAGAAGCAATGTCACTCCATTTATACCTTGCCACGGTGGGTGAGCGGATAGCGTGTCGGTCTACTAACCCCAAGATTGCAGGTTCACTCCTGGCCGTGGTAAGTGATTTTTGAAAGGCGGCAAAAATACGACTCGCATGTCAAAGAACCCATTTGAATTCAGTAGGCCGTGTTCATAATGGCAAAATTAATCTCAGCAGTTTCCGCCAACACAAAGTTCCTCATTTCTCTACTAGAAAGTGCTATAATGTTCAAGGAGCTTAGAAATCTACCCTCCTTGACTTTCATAGTGATTCAAGGAACAACGAAATTTCGACATGCAAGCTACCCTCTGGATGTCAAATTACGAAGCTTGCACCCGGCACACGAGGCCATACGATATTATTATTATTAGGCTACTCCATTTTTTACATTTCTGTGAAAGTTTGCAAATGGCTATAAGGTTATCACGGAACCAACGTAGACTGTATAATTCGTCAATGCAATTAAGGGGGTCAAGGGGTAACCTAGCATTTTTTCATGCAATTTCACGTGCGACATATAGTACAGAAAGTCTATTATATCTCCAAACAGTAATATTATTTTCAAAAATTCCTGAATTGAATCAGCTTTTATTGCGGCTTTTAGGAATTTGGGCCGTTTGAGGCTAAAGAACCTGAATTTTCATGCACCACAAGCCTTTATAATTTATGAAAGAGGTCTTCCTGTGTATGGGGACCTAACACAACGTAGAGGGCCATTTTTTTATGTGAGGTGTATTGCGTTTCGTCTACAAGGCTTTCAAATCTATTTCACGTCAGGAAGTACACGTTAGGTGAATTTAGTTTGAGAGCACATTTTAACTAATCTTTTTTTTTTTGTCGACATACGGGTTCATCGTAAGGATGATTTTGTTTGATACTGTATGGTAGATATACCCATATTTGGATATCTGGGTGATATGTTGTAGACAATAGAATTGTCTGTCTGTCTTTCTGTGTATGTTTATGTACGCCTATAACTCGTGTTCTGATGCTTGGTGCATCGTAAAATTTGGTATGGTAAACATGAGTCAATACACCAATCTATTATAAAACTCCTCACCGTACTTTTCATACAGTAGAAGGGTGGATATAGGGAAAAACTTCTCAAAATACATGCTTAAATAGGCGAAATATAAAAATTATCCTAGAAGGACGATCAAAGCATATGTAGCGCTTCTCATTGTGAGACACAAAATTCGCGAGTCTATAAGGGGTCTCCGAAAATCACATTTTAAGGCCCTTAAATTAACAGTGTGTGTGATATTCCCAGAAAACTAACTTCGTTCTGTTAAACTTATGAAGGAATGACAAACCGCTAACCATTGCAACAGTAGCTCAATTGATAATGTCTGGTGTTAAAATACATAACACCGTTCGAAGAACGGGAACTTCTGCTAGTATATAATAAATGAGACTTTCCAAGACGATTTGCTCGTAAAAATATGGAATATAGCTCATTCTGTGCGTATCAATGCGAGGAGCAATGTTCCTAGTTTCCACGTCTATGAAGTGGGAACCAAACCCCAAGTTTTAAGAGTAGGGGGGTGATGAGAGTTCTGCCCCACTCCAGAACCCTCCTCGACCCACTACTAAGCCTCAGCCATGTTAAATATCTCTCGAACGCATGATCCAATTTTGACAAATGAGGTGTCATTGGACTCGAGCTGACGTCCTCTTTCCTATGGACCATGTATTTTATTTTTCAAAAAAAAAAAAAAAATGAAAATTTTTGTTTTAGAAAGTAGGCGATAGTTTGAAAACCAAACATGATAGAACATTATGCCATGGCTCAAACGAATGGTCTTTATGACCTTTATTTTCTATAATGAAACGTTTTTACTTTTTATGTTTTTTTGAAAACACTCGAATTTTGAAAATCCTATATTTTGGAAACTAGGAATTCTACAAAAAGGTTTGTTTGACGTAAATCAATGGTCCCTACCCTCTCTACCTCTAAAATAAATTTCAAGTCTCTAGGATAAAAACCTGACAGTAGGTAGTATTGGGATGATGGGGAAGCTGCCCACTAACTTATTGAACCCTCCTCGTATTTGCCCCGAACCTGATATCTCGCTAACCAATGATGGGATTAGAACATACAGGGTGTCCTAGCATTCGTAGTGACGCCCCTTACTTTCCTATAGGCTCTTTATTTAATTAAAAGACCAAAACTAAAAGGTCATCCGCTTTTAATATCTCGCGAACCAATCATGCTAGAGGCGTGTACGACGGGTTCAAGGACTCGGAGTGACGTCCTCTTTGCAATGGACCACTCGTTATATTTAAAAAAAAAATTGGAAACTCGATTTTGGAGTAAACACGTGTTTTTTGTGTTTTTTGCTGATATCTCACGAACCAGTAACGCTAGAGACGTGTACGAGGTGTCCTAGGACTCGGGCTAACGCCCCCTTTCAAATGTGGTAGATATTTTTTCCAAAAAATAATTCACAAAGGGCCTAACGCCATACATGATGAAAAAATGTTTCTTTTTCTTTACCTGTTTATAATGTTTATGAAGCGTGGTGGTTGAGAGAGACGATACGGCTGGGTGTGTGTGTTTCAACGAACGTGTCGCTAACCACAAGGACCATGCTTAATAGAACAATCGCTATTTCGGCGGGTCGGTGTATGACAGAGCGAGCGTGCGTTTTTCTGATATTTTACCCCCGAAGATGATCTTTGACGTGTAAACGGTGATGAGAACTTGGTTCTATGTTGATCGAAGTGAGTAGAGAAAACAAACTTGCAGACGAGCAGGAGGTGAATGTCATTTGAGCTTATTGGCATGCGCTGATCTGACTTGACAACAGCTGCAATGGAAAATGGCAAAGACGCTTGAAGGTGAAATAATCTGACCACCGTGGTGGCAGGGGAGTGCGAAATGCACGTGAACATGTGTGAAACCTCATGTAGGCTAAACAAGTTACATCCTGTCTTGCTTCGTACGTGACAAAATGCAAGTCCATGTGAAATTTGATCTGCCACAGGTGTTCACCTTGGACGTTATCTGTCCACGTGCATGATAACAGAATGTTCAAAGCGTGGGAAAAAATGATTATACATGCAACGTAACATATATAAAGACATGTCGTTATCATTTCCTCTCTCACTTAGCCTTTGAACACATTGCGTTGCGTGAAACCCCTGGTCTTGTTTAACGGTTTTGGTGTTGGTGGAAAATACTTATTCTTGTTGTGAGGTAGGTATATATTTATTCATTTATACATTTATTGATTTATATATATTTACAAGCAATTATTTATTGATTAGGTAATTATTGATTTTTAATTTATTTGTTTGCAGATAACTGGTATACCTTACATGTCTGAGAGAGAAGATACCATTGCACTTTTGAGCCCACTAGAAGGAAACAGCAATAAGCCACTGCAAGTGAAGGTGGGATGATTTTTTTAAACTAACTTGTTTCATTTTCTTGTTTCATATTTTACTTTATGAAATACATGTACTAACCTAAATTTAGGTATTTATAACGGTTTATTTTATTTATTTATAGAAACTTGGAAAGAAAAGCCTTACCGCCGTAGCAGTCGCTGAAAACCTGTGACGCAGTAAAGTGCAACCATTGTTTCCAGGCAGTGAACTATTTAAAACTCAGGTAAGCCTAACATAAAATGCTATTCCATTTTACCACTACTGAAAACTGGTAGACAAAAAAAAATTCATTACCTGTACATGACTAGGACGATGATTGCTTTCTTGATTAATGGCTATGTTGTTGTTGACTGGGAAAAGTACAAGGCCATGTTGGATTTTCTAAAAACAAAAATTTAAATTTAATTTATGGGTGGTTCCCTATGGACTCAACGAATATCCACAGGTTTGAACATGATAATGTGAACAAAATGACATGGCATTCATTTTTGTTTATATATTGGTTAAAGGGGGATGTAAATGACTGTAGCTTTATAAAAAGAAAATAAGTTCATGTGTTACTGTTAGTGCCAACATCAGTTTATTTTAATGGTGTTTTGATATATTAATGCCAATTAATGTTAACGTTTTATTTACAAGTATTGATTGATTGATTGATTGATTGAGTGATGGGTTATTTTGTTTGCTTTTAGGTGTCGTCATGCGCCATTAACGTAATGAACAGACAGTGAACAAGCATGCATTGTGCTTTAAAGTACTCTGTGCAACGTTAATAACTTACAATAAGAAAAAGTTTTATTATAACACATGGCGTTAGTACCAAATACAACAAGTGAGCAAGTTGGTTTACCACGTGGGTTAAATTTAAAATCAGAACATGACCGTTGGTTAACATTTGAATCCTGGCCTGTAGGCTTATTGTCGACACATGAACTTGCAAAAGCCGTTTTTTTTACTTGAACAGAGAAGATGTGATGCTATGTGTGTTTTGTCGTATTGAACTTTCACACTGGGAAGAAGGGGATGATCCCTTTAGAGACCATTTGCGATGGTCTCCTCATTGTCCTTACATGCTTCGAAAACAAGTGGGTAACATACCTGTGCATTCATTTTACCGAGACACAAGACCATTGGCCGCTACTTACGTTGCTGAATCACAAATAAATAATAATAATGTATTACCAGCCAACAACGGTAGTGTCGATATATGTGGTCCATATGCCATAGACAGTGTTGAATTGGCATGTGCTTTTGAAAAATTGGGAGTTTGCAAGACTAAAGCACTAGCACACGCAGAGTACAGCTCTGTTGAAAAACGTTTAGAATCTTATAAAAATATTTGGCCATTAATATTAAAACACCTTACCAAACAACTAAGTGAAGCTGGATTTTTTATACTGGGGAAGGGGATAAAACAATATGTTTTTATTGTGGATTTGCTTTAAAGGATTGGCAAATGACTGATGACACTTTTGTGCAACACGCTTGTTGGTTACCTAACTGCAAATACATGGTGTTGCTTAAAGGTCAGGAATTTGTGAACTCTATTCGTAAAGAAAACATGATTGCAGTACAAGACTTAAAAGTGCCTTTAGAGTTAGAACATGCGGAGCAAATACACGAGGCTGAAAGAAAAGACTTGTCTCACGAACAGATACAAAAGTGTGACCAACAATTATGTAAATTTTTTTTTCAAGATGAACTAGGTGTTGTATTTTTGCCTTGTGGACACATGATAGCCTGTGTCAAGTGTGCATTAGAACTCAACACTTCTGCTATATGCCGAAAAGCAGTGTCTGTTACAGTTAGAGCATTTCTTGCATAAATAGTAAAATTTATCAGCCATGCATAGTGCAAAATCCCTAATTGCACAATATTATTAAAGCTGTTTTAGAGTGTAATAGATATGCTTTTCTTTTGTTTATAGACTACTACAATGAATGTTTTGAATGCTGTGGATCAAGCATGTGGCTTAGAGAAAAAGAAGCTCAGCGAATTGCCAACGCATATTCCATTTCGCATTATCAAGATTCGGAAATTTAAAACAGCATATGGTGATCGTGTACTTTGTGTATGTGAAAACTTTGAGACATTTCTGCCTACACGGTTTAATGATATGTCGGAGAGTGTTTTTGACGAAGTCAATAATTCTGTACAACCTGTATACTTAATTTATGAAGGTTTTAAAAACAATAGGTGCATGGTTCGTTTTAATTAAATATAAAAAAAAACAAATGTCAAATAATAATGGAAGATATAAGTCATGACAATGGACTGAAAGAAAAATATGTGTATAGATAATAATGTTTTAGTGTTTAGTATTGTCTTAAAAATATTATCATGAAACAAAACAAAATGTATATAAAGTTTGTAAATAAATGAAAATAATGGTACAATGTTGTTTTATTTTCTATAGAAGTCAGAATATTTAACATTGCAGAGTATACATGATTATGACAATAAAAATCACACTTAATACAAGTCTTTGCCTTTACGATAGTGTGTTATAGTTTTAAAAACAAAGCTTGTTGTAGATCTTTTTTCTTCCACGATGAACAATAGGCATGAAAACGTTATTGTCTTGTTTTGGATCATTATCACTATCATAATCATAAGCAGCATGATCTATATCACTATTATTATAATCACTATAATTATCCTCAACATTATCCTCAACATTACTAAACCCAGTTAAATATTCCTGGTCCTCTTCCTGTTCCTCTTCCTCTTCCTCTTCCTCTACAGTGTCCTCATGTAGAGTCTGCGTGGCTATTGATAATGTTAAGGGTTTTTTGAACATTGAACTCTTTTGAGCAGCAATATTATTTTCTTGTACTCGCTTTGTAACATTTTCATGATTTTCTGTTGACAGCAACAGTGTTTCATGCAGTACACTACATTGATGATCACTGACACTTAAAACCTCACTATTTTTACTTTTTAGCTCACTGCGACATAGTTTTGAACGTTGTTTAGAAAAACGCCAAATAACAGCTCCATTTTTCTTGGTTCGTTTCACAATATATGAATATCCTTTATAGAATGCATGAGGCTTACCATACCTAGTCACAGATACTTCCATATCAACTGTCAAGCATAGACTAAGCTCTAGTAAAGTCAACTTGGTAATAAGAACAATAGTTTAATGTGTGAGCATATATGGGTGCAAATGTGGGATCAAAAAAGTGGAAGCAAAAAGTGGGAGAAAAAATTGGGAGCAAAAAGTGGGAGCAAAAAGTGGAAGCAAAAATTGAGAGCATAAAGTGGGAGCAAAAAAAGTAGGAGCAAGTATGGGAGCAAATGTGAAAGCAAAAGTGGGAGCAAGTATGGGAGCATATGTGAAAGTAAAAGTGGGAGCAAAAAGTGAGAGAAAAAAAGTGGGAGCAAAAAGTGTAAGCAAAAGTGGGAGAAAATATGAGAGCAAAAGAAGTAGGAGCAAGTATGGGAGCAAATGTGAAAGCAAAAGTGGGAACCAAAAGTGAGAGAAAAAATGTGGGAGCAAAAAGTGTAAGCAAAAGTGGGAGCAAATATGAGAGCAAAAAATGTGTGAACAAATATGGGAGCAAAAAGTGGCAGAAAAATTGGGAGCAAAAAGTGGGAGCAAAAGTGGGAGCAAAAATTGAGAGCAAATATGAGAGCAAAAATAAAGTGTGAACAAATATGGGAGCAAAAAGTGGGAGCAAGTATGGGAGCATATGTGAAAGCAAAAGTGAGAGCAAAAATTGAGAGAAAAAAGTGGGAGCAAAAAGAGTAAGCAAAAGAGGGAGCAAATATGAGAGCGAAGACAGTAGGAGTAAGTATGGGAGCAAATGTGAAAGCAAAAGTGGGAGCAAAAAGTGTGAGAAAAAAAGTGGGAGCAAAAAGTGTAATCAAAAGTGGGAGCAAATATGAGAGCAAAAAAAAAGTGTTAGCAAATGTGGGAGCAAAAAATGGGAGCAATAAGTGAGAGCTAAAAGCGTAAGTAAAAGTGGGAGCAAGAAATTGGGAGCAAAAAGTGGGAGCAAAAAGTGGGAGCAAAAATTGGGAGCAAAAAGTGGGATCAAAAGAAAGTAGGAGCAAATATGGGAGTAAATGTGAAAGCAAATGTGGGAGCAAGTATGGGAGCAAATGTGAAAGCAAAAGTGGGAGCAAAATTTGAGAGCAAAAAGTGTAAGCAAAAGTGGGAGCAAATATGAGAGCAAAAAAAGTAGGAGCAAATGTGAAAGGAAAAGTGGGAGCAAAAAGTGAGAGAAAAAAAGTGGGACCAAAAAGTGTAAGCAAAAGTGGGAGCAAATATCAGAGCAAAAAAAGTGGGAGCAAAAATGTGGGAGCAAAATGTGGGAGCAAAACTTGTAAGCAGAAGTGGGAGAAAACAAGTGTGAGCAAATATGGGAGCAGAAAGTGGGAGCAAATGTGAAAGCAAAAGTGGGAGCAAAAAGAGCGAGCAAAAGTGAGTGCACAAAGTGGGAGCAAAATGTGTGAGTAAAAAGTGGGGACAAATGTGGTGTTTTACTAAAACAATCTCCCCTAACATAACCTAACCTAACTTCACCTAACCTAACTTCTCCTAACCTATCCTTTCAACTCTCAGATCAAAAATTAAATTCTGGCCATAGTCGAGTTGGAACCCAAAACCTCTGGGATAACACCCAAGTATACTAGCCACTACACCGCGAAATGTGCAAATTATCATGCAACACAACACAAAAATAAAAAGTTTCCTGTAGTGTAACTCATTGGCTGACAACCATAGTTGAGAATTCAAACCCACGACCTCAGGACTTTTGTTTTGAACATTATCAGAAATATTATTCCATTTACATTTTGCGGTTGCTTATAGTTATAAGAGTTGGCATTAATATGGGAGCAAAAGTGAAAGCAAAAGGTGGGTGCAAGCATGGCTGGTTGTAGAGACTTTCATATCAACTAATACACATAAATTAATTGTTAGTAAAGTGACTTGGCTAATAATAATAATAATAATAATAATAACAGTTTAAAAAAATTCGAGGGGATTGATATTTTTCAGGGTGTAATTTCCAAAGTACTGTCAAGAATAATAATTACATGATCAGATTCCAAGAACTCTAGAGTGCTTTTAAGGTTAATGATTGGCTAGGAGTGAGATAGAGCTTGCTAACCTAAGTTAACCTCAGCTCAGTAAACCTAACCTTGTCACATGACATGTTCTACAAGTATAGACTTGCTTTGAGACTGGCTATGACGTCACATATGAATGGCAGTGGGAGGCTGGCAAAAGGGAAAATGTTTTTGTGTTATAAAAAGTCATGTCCCCCACATTTTTGCTCCCACTTTTTGTTTGCTCTGATATTTGCTCCCACTTTTGCTTACACTTTTTGGTCCCACTTTTTTTCTCTCACTTTTTGCTCCAGCTTTTCCTTTCATATTTGCTTCCATACTTGTTCCTACTTTTTTTGCTCTCATATTTGCTCCCACTTTTGCTTACACTTTTTGCTCTCACTTTTTGCTCCCACTTTTGCTTTCACATTTGCTCCCATACTTGCTCCCACTTTTGCTTTCACATTTACTCTCATATTTGCTCCTACTTTCTTTTGATCCCACTTTTTGCTCCCAATTTTTGCTCCCACTTTTTGCTCCCACTTCTTGCTCCCAATTTTTTGCTCCCACTTTTGCTTACACTTTTAGCTCTCACTTATTGCTCCCACTTTTTGCTCCCACATTTGCTCACACTTTTCTTTTGCTCTCATATTTGCTCCCACTTTTGCTTACACTTTTTGGTCCCACTTTTTTCTCTCACTTTTTGCTCCCACTTTTCCTTTTACATTTGCTTCCATACTTGCTCCTACTTTTTTTGCTCTCATATTTGCTCCCACTTTTGCTTACACTTTTTGCTCTCACTTTTTGCTCCCACTTTTGCTTTCACATTTGCTCCCATACTTGCTCCCACTTTTGCTTTCACATTTACTCTCTTATTTGCCCCTACTTTCTTTTGCCCCCACTTTTTGCTCCCAATTTTTGCTCCCACTTTTTGCTCCCAATTTTTTGCCCCCACTTTTGCTTACACTTTTAGCTCTCACTTATTGCTCCCACTTTTTGCTCCCACATTTGCTCACACTTTTTTTTGCTCTCATATTTGCTCCCACTTTTGCTTACACTTTTTGCTCCCACTTTTTTTTCTCACACTTTTTGCTCCCACTTTTGCTTTCACATTTGCTCCCATACTTGCTCCTACTGTTTTTGCTCTCATATTTGCTCCCACTTTTGCTTACACTTTTTGCTCCCACTTTTTTTCTCTCAATTTGTGCTCCCACTTTTGCTTTCACATATGCTCCCATACTTGCTCCCACTTTTTGCTCCCATATTTGTTCACACTTTATTTTTGCTCTCATATTTGCTCTCAATGTTTGCTCCCACTTTTGCTCCCACTTTTTGCTCCCAATTTTTGCTCCCACTTTTTTCTCCCATATTTGTTCACACATTTTTTGCTCTCATATTTGCTCCCACTTTTGCTTACACTTTTAGCTCCCACATTTTTTCTCTCACTTTTGGTTCTCACTTTTGCTTTCACATTTGCTCCCATACTTGCTCCTACTTTTTTGCTCTCATATTTTCTCCCACTTTTGCTTACACTTTTTGCTCCCACTTTTTTTCTGTCACTTTTTGCTCCCACTTTTGCTTTCACATATGCTCCCATACTTGCTCCCACTTTTGCTTTCACATTTGCTCCCATACTTGCTCCTACTTTTTTTTGCTCCCACTTTACGCTCTCAATTTTTGCTTCCAGTTTTTGCTCCCACTTTTTGCTCCCATTCTTTTCTCCCACTTTTTGCTTCCACTTTTTTGCTCCCACATTTGCACCCATATATGCTCACACATTAAACTATTGTTCTTATTACCAAGTTGACTTTACTAGAGCTTAGTCTATGCTTGACAGTTGATATGGAAGTATCTGTGACTAGGTATGGTAAGCCTCATGCATTCTATAAAGGATATTCATATATTGTGAAACGAACCAAGAAAAATGGAACTGTTATTTGGCGTTGTTCTAAACAACGTTCAAAACAATGTCGCAGTGAGCTAAAAAGTAAAAATAGTGAGGTTTTAAGTGTCAGTGATAATCAATGTAGTGTACTGCATGAAACACTGTTGCTGTCAACAGAAAATCATGAAAATGTTAAAAAGCGAGTACAAGAAAATAATATTGCTGCTCAAAATAGTTCAATGTTCAAAAAACCCTTAACATTATCAAAAACCAAGCAGACTCTACATGAGGACACTGTAGAGGAAGAGGAAGAGGAAGAGGAACAGGAAGAGGACAAGGAATATTTAACTGGGTTTAGTAATGTTGAGGATAATGTTGAGGATAATTATAGTGATTATAATAATAGTGATATAGATCATGCTGCTTATGATTATGATAGTGATAATGATCCAAAACAAGACAATAACGTTTTCATGCCTATTGTTCATCGTGGAAGAAAAAAGATCTACAACAAGCTTTGTTTTTAAAACTATAACACACTATCGTAAAGACAAAGACTTTTATTAAGTGTGATTTTTATTGTCATAATCATGTATACTCTGCAATGTTAAATATTCTGACTTCTATTGAAAATAAAACAACATTGTACCATTATTTTCATTTATTTACAAACTTTATATACATTTTGTTTTGTTTCATGATAATATTTTTTAAGACAATACTAAACACTAAAACATTATTATCTATACACATATTTATCTTTCAGTCCATTGCCATGACTCATATCTTCCATTATTATTTGACATTTGTTTTTTTATATTTAACCATGCACGTATTGTTTTTAAAACCATCATAAATTAAGTGTACAGGTTGTACAGCATTATTGACTGCATCAAAAACACTCTCCGACATATCATTAAACCGTGTAGGCAGAAATGTCTCAATGTTTTCACATACACAAAGTACACGATCACCATATGCTGTTTTCAATTTCCGAATCTTGATAATGCGGAATGGAATATGCGTTGGCAATTCGCTGAGCTTCTTTGTCTCTAAGCCACATGCTTGACCCACAGCATTCAAAACATTCATTGTAGTAGTCTATAAACAAAAGAAAAGCATATCTATTACACTCTAAAACAGCTTTAATAATATTGTGCAATTAGGGATTTTGCACTATGCATGGCTGATAAATTTTACTATTTATGCAAGAAATGCCCTAACTGTAGCAGATACTGCTTTTCTGCATATAGCACAAGTGTTGAGTTCTAATGCACACTTGACACAGGCTATCATGTGTCCACAAGGCAAAAATACAACACCTTGTTCATCTTGAAAAAAAAATTTACATAATTGTTGGTCACACTTTTGTATCTGTTCGTGAGACAAGTCTTTTCTTTCAGCCTCGTGAATTTGCTCCGCATGTTCTAACTCTAAAGACACTTTTAAGTCTTGTACTGCAATCATGTTTTCTTTACGAATAGTGTTCACAAATTGCTGACCTTTAAGCAACACCATGTATTTGCAGTTAGGTAGCCAACGAGCGTGTTGCACAAAAGTGTCATCAGTCATTTGCCAATCCTTTAAAGCAAATCCACAATAAAAACATATTGTTTTATCCCCTTCACCAGTATAAAAAATCCAGCTTCACTTAGTTGTTTGGTAAGGTGTTTTAATATTAATGGCCAAATATTTTTATAATATTCTAAACGTTTTTCAACAGAGCTGTACTCTGCGTGTGCTAGTGCTTTAGTCTTGCAAACTCCCAATTTTTCAAAAGCACATGCCAATTCAACACTGTCTATGGCATATGGACCACATATATCGACACTACCGTTGTTGGCTGGTAATACATTATTATTATTTATTTGTGATTCAGCAACGTAAGTAGCGGCCAATGGTCTTGTGGTTCGGTAAAATGAATACACAGGTATGTTACCCACTTGTTTTCCAAGCATGTAAGTACAATGAGGAGACCATCGCAAATGGTCTCTAAAGGGATCATCCCCTTCTTCCCAGTGTGAAAGCTCAATACGACAAAACACACATCGCATCACATCTTCTCTGTTCAAGTAAAAAAAACGGCATTTGCAAGTTCATGTGTCGACAAAAAGCCTACAGGCCAGGATTCAAATGTTAACCAACGGTCATGTTCTGATTTTAAATTTAACTCACGTGGTAAACCAACTTGCTCATTTGTTGTATTTGGTACTAACGCCATGTGTTATAATAAAACTTTTTCTTATTGTAAGTTATTAACGTTGCACAGAGTACTTTAAAGCACAATGTATGCTTTTTCACTGTCTGTTCATTACGTTAATGGCGCATGACGACACCTAAAAGCAAACAAAATAACCCATCACTCAATCAATCAATCAATCAATCAATCAATCAATCAATCAATCAATACTTGTAATTAAAACGTTAACATTAATTGGCATTAATATATCAAAACACCATTAAAAATAAACTGTATGTTGGCACTAACAGTAAACATGTACTTATTTTCTTTTTATAAACTACAGTCATTTACATCCCCCTTTAACCAATATATAAACAAAAATGAATGCCATGTCATTTTGTTCACATTATCATGTTCAAACCTGTGGATATTCGTTGAGTCCATAGGGAACCACCCATAAATTAAATTTAAATTTTTGTTTTTAGAAAATCCAACATGGCCTTGTACTTTTCCCAGTCAACAACAACATAGCCATTAATCAAGAAAGCAATCATCGTCCTAGTCATGTACAGGTAATGAATTTTTTTGTCTACCAGTTTTCAGTAGTGGTAAAATGGAATAGCATTTTATGTTAGGCTTACCTGAGTTTTAAATAGTTCACTGCCTGGAAACAATGGTTGCACTTTACTGCGTTTTCAGCGACTGCTACGGCGGTAAGGCTTTTCTTTCCAAGTTTCTATAAATAAATAAAATAAACCGTTATAAATACCTAAATTCAGGTTAGTACTTGCATTTCATAAAGTAAAATATGAAACAAGAAAATGAAACAAGTTAGTTTAAAAAAATCATCCCACCTTCACTTGCAGTGGCTTATTGCTGTTTCCTTCTAGTGGGCTCAAAAGTGCAATGGTATCTTCTCTCACAGACATGTAAGGTATAACAGTTATCTGCCAACAAATAAATTAAAAAAACAATAATTACCTAATCAATAAATAATTGCTTGTAAATATATATAAATCAATAAATGTATAAATGAATAAATATATCCCTACCTCACAACAAGAATAAGTATTTTCCACCAACACCAAAACTGTTAAACAAGACCAGGGGTTTCACGCAACGCAATGTGTTCAAAGGCTAAGTGAGAGAGGAAATGATAACGACATGTCTTTATATATGTTACGTTGCATGTATAATCATTATTTCCCACGCTTTGAACATTCTGTTATCATGCACGTGGACAGATAACGTCCAAGGTGAACACCTGTGGCAGATCAAATTTCACATGGACTTGCATTTTGTCACGTACGAAGCAAGACAGGATGTAACTTGTTTAGCCTACATGAGGTTTCACACATGTTCACGTGCATTTCGCACTCCCCTGCCACCACGGTGGTCAGATTATTTCACCTTCAAGCGTCTTTGCCATTTTCCATTGCAGCTGTTGTCAAGTCAGATCAGCGCATTCCAATAAGCTCAAATGACATTCACCTCCTGCTCGTCTGCAAGTTTTGTTTTCTCTAATCGCTTCGATCAACATAGAACCAAGTTCTCATCACCGTTTACACGTCAAAGATCATCTTCGGGGGTAAAATATCAGAAAAACGCACGCTCGCTCTGTCATACACCGACCCGCCGAAATAGCGATTGTTCTATTAAGCATGGTCCTTGTGGTTAGCGACACGTTCGTTGAAACACACTCACCAAGCCGTATCGTCTCTCTCAACCACCTCGCTTCATAAACATAATAAACAGGTAAAGAAAAAGAAACATTTTTTTCATCATGTATGGCGTTAGGCCCTTTGTGAATTATTTTTGGAAAAAACATCTACCACATTTGAAAGGGGGCGTTAGCCCGAGTCCTGGGACACCTCGTACACGTCTCTAGCGTTATTGGTTCGTGAGATATCAACAAAAATCACAAAAAACACGTTTTTACCCCAAAATCGAGTTCCCAGTTTAAAAAAATATATAACGTGTGGTCCATTGCAAAGAGGACGTCACTCCGAGTCCTTGAACCCGTCGTACACGCCTCTAGCATGATTAGTTCGCGAGATATTAAAAGCGGATGACCTTTTAGTTTTGGTCTTTTAATTAAATAAAGAGCCTATAGGAAAGTAGGGGGCGTCACTACGAGTGCTAGGACACCCTGTATGTTCTAATCCCATCATTGGTTAGCGAGATATCAGGTTCGGGGCAAATACGAGGAGGGTTCAATAAGTTAGTGGGCAGCTTCCCCATCATCCCACTACTACCTACTGTCAGGTTTTTATCCTAGAGACTTGAAATTTATTTTAGAGGTAGAGAGGGTAGGGACCATTGATTTACGTCAAACAAACCTTTTTGTAGAATTCCTAGTTTCCAAAATATAGGATTTTCAAAATTCGAGTGTTTTCAAAAAAACATAAAAAGTAAAATAGTTTCATTATAGAAAATAAAGGTCATAAATACCATTCGTTTGAGCCATGGCATAATGTTCTATCATGTTTGGTTTTCAAACTATCGCCTAATTTCTAAAACAAAAATTTTCATTTTTTTTTTGAAAAATAAAATACATGGTCCATAGGAAAGAGGACGTCAGCTCGAGTCCAATGACACCTCATTTGTCAAAGTCGGACCATGCGTTCGAGAGATATTTAACATGGCTGAGGCTTAGTAGTGGGCCGAGGAGGGTTCTGGAGTGGGGCAGAACTCTCATCACCCCCCTACATTTTAGGCCCTAAAACGAACGGTTTTCGAGTTATTGCCAGAAAACTATCCCCAGTCTGTGAAATTTCAGCGGTTGCCATAGTAACGTTGACCTGTTTCTTCGAAGGAACACAGTTATTTGGGAATATCTCCAAAACCGTTCATTTTAGGAACTTAAAAATTGTGTTGCGGGGTCCCTGTAGGACCTCCGAGTATTGTTTCTCGTATATGGCGGCTTAAAATGAGCTAAATCCAACCTTTGTACCGACTGCCCTTGCTCAGGGCCAAATGGCCGAAAAAGGTCACTTAAAAATTGAATTTCAAAAACAGTTTCTTAGTGAGCCTCTACATACTCGGATTAACCAACATGCAAAATTTTAGCTTTCTAGGTCTAGTGGTTTGAGCCCTGCGTTGATGAATAAATTTTGGATTCTCAGTGCCAAACGGCCGAAAAATGTCACTTGCAAATTGAATTATCAAAAACCGTTTCTTAGTGAGCCTCTACATACTCGGATCAAACAACATGCAAAATTTCAGCTATCTAGGTCTAGTGGTTTGAGCCCTGCGTTGATGAGTCAATTTGGGATTATATATAATAGATAATATCCAGTGGCATGCAAGGGAAGCACTGCTTCAGTCCCCGAAAATCCCATTAAATTCGTCTATCTTCTATTAGTTATTGCCACATTTCCTCTCGTTTGAGCGCTCAGTATTCCTCTCGTCCGCGGGTAGAAACTCGGCTTCAGCAAGCGCTAGAGGTTACAAAGAGAAGGTACTGTTACTGTATAGCGTGTACTCCTAAAAGTCCTACACCCGCAAAGCACTGCCTTGTATTCCAGCTGGTCTAACTGAAGTATGCATCATTTCGTTTCCAAGACTTCTTAGTTCCTTTCGTCTCTAACAGATAGCAGCATAGTCTGAAGGCGTGAACAACACTGAATAGAGGGTGAGGGAGTTTTCACTTATAACTCCACGAATAGACCACTCCAGACAGCATAGATGTGAACATATTGTGATAAAATATCATACATATATGTTTTTGTTTGAGTCTTCAGTCTTTTGACTGGTTTGATGCAGCGCTCCATGCCTCCCTGTCCTGAGCTAATCGTTTCATCTCTACATAGCTACCACACCCTACATCCGAGGCAATCTGTTTAACATATTCTAAACTTGGTCTACCCCTACAGTTCTTGTCCTCGACCCTTCTTTCCATAAAGAGGTTTGCTATTCCTGGGTGTCTTAGTATGTGTCCTACCAACCTATCTCTTTTCTTCATTAGCAGTCGCCAGAAACATCTCTCCTCTCCCGCTAGTCTTAATACCTCTTCGTTTGTAACCCTATCTATCCATCTGATCTTCATCATTCCCCTGTAACACCACATTTCAAACGCTTCAAATCTCCTCTTTTCTTCTGCACCTATAGTCCAAGTTTCACTTCCATAGAGTGCCACGTCCAGACAAAGGCCTTCAAAAATGACTTCCTAATACCTAAATCTATGTTCGATGTCAACAGATTCCTTTTCTGTAGAAATGCTTTCCTTGCCTGAACTAACCTACTTTTTATGTCCTCTTTGCTTCGTCCGTCACTGGTTATTTTGCTTCTTAAGTAACAGAAGTCTCCTACTTCCTTTAGTTTTTCACCTGCCAATTTGATGTCCATAGATGTTTCTGATTTATTTCGGCTGCATTCCAATATTTCTGTTTTACATTTATTAATTTGCATTGTGAATTCTTTCCTCAAGACGGAGTCCATACCATTCAAAAACTCATTCAAATCCTCAGGAGTGTCGGCCAAGGTGACTATGTCATCGGCAAATCTCAGAGCTGAAATTATTTCTCCTTGAATCTTCACTCCCACATTAATTTTTTCTCCAATTTCCTTCATTGCTTGTTCAACGTAAAGATTGAAAAGTATAGGTGATAAGTTGCAGCCTTGCCTTACACCTTTATGAATACCAGCTTCTCTCTCATGTCATTCAGCTCGAACGACTGCTGTTTGGTTTCTGTATAGATTGTATATCGCCCTCCTATCCCTGTACTTTATTCCAATAGATTTCAAAATGTCAAACAATTTATTCCAATCAACGTTATCAAAAGCCTTCTCTAAGTCTACAAATGCAATGAACGTTCTCTTATCTTTCCTTATTCTACCTTCCAAAATCAGCCGAAGACTTAGTACAGCTTCCCTTGTTCCTACATTTCTCCTGAAACCAAACTGGTCTTCGCCCAACTCCGTTTCTATGTGGCTTTCAATCCTCTTGTAAATTATTCCAGACAGGATCTTTGAAGCATGAGTAATCAAGCTAATTGTACGGTAATCTTCACACCTGTCAGTTCCCACTTTCTTTGGTATAGGGATGGTTACATTCTTCTTGAAATCAGGGGGTACCTCACCTGTCTCATAAATCCTAGACACCAAGTGATTTAACCTGATCAGACCTTCATCTCCTAAGCAACGTAGCAACTCAATCGGTAAATCATCTATGCCTGGTGTTTGTTCCTGCTTAAGTCTTCCAATTCTCTGTCAAATTCTGATCTCAATATTAAATCTCCTTTTGCATCCTCATCAATTTCCTCCTCCCTTTCCATTACATGATTCTCAATCTCCTTTCCCTTATAAAAACACTCTATGTAAGCTTTCCATCTCTCAACCTTTTCTTCTCTATCTGTTAGAGGTTTTCCATTTGTGTCCTTAATATTACAGCACTTAGTCTTCTTTTCCTCAAAAGTATTCTTATTCCTTCGATAAGCTGTGTCTACTTTTCCTAATTTCAGACAATTTTCTATAACTGCACATTTCTCTTTCAACCTTTCTTCTTTTGCTTCCTTGCATTTCTTGTTAACCTCATTGCTCAGACGTCTGTATTCTGCTTTCCCCTTTTCATCTCTTACATTCTTGTGTTTCCGCCTTTCATCCATCAATTCTAGTATGTCCTGAGTTGTCCACGGTTTTCTACATATTCTTTCTTTCATACCAATATTTTCTTCTGCGTATTTTGTTATTTCATTCTTCAAAAGTGCCCATTCGTCTGCAATTGAAGTTTGTTTCGATTTTTTTATTAGTCCTTCCTTTTTACTCTTCTTGAATCTTTCGTTTACATCCTTCTCATTCAGTCCGTCTATTGCCTACCTTTTTGGCTTTTGACTTTTCTTCAGTTTCTTCAACTTTAATCTGCATTTCATAACAACCAGACTGTGGTCAGAGTTTATGTCAGCACCGGGATATGTTTTACAATCCAAAATATGGTTTCGAAACCTCTGCTTGACCATAATGATATCGATTTGGTAACGCCCTGTATCTCCTGGTCTCATCCATGTGTATATTCTTCTATTGTGGTTATTGAATATGGTGTTAGCTATGACCAGCTCATGCTCGGTGCAGAATTCCATCAGCCTGCTTCCTCGATCATTCCTTTCACCTAATCCGAAATCTCCTACTATCTTTCCATCTCTTCCTTTTCCTACCTCAGCATTCCAATCTCCCATTACTAAAACATTTTCATCACCCTTGATATACATCAGAATTTCACTTATATCTTTGTAGACCTCTCAAACATCTTTATCATCAGCTTGACTGGTGGGCATATAGACTTGTACCACTGTAGTGCACGTAGGTTTTGTGTTGATTTTTGCTACAATAATCCGTTCACTGTATTGCTCATAATATTCCACCCGCTGTCCATGTTTCCTACTCAATATGAGACCAACCTCAGCTTGGCCATTTTTTGATTTAGTGCTAATGATCCTATAGTCTCCTGACCAAAAGTCCTGTTCTTCCTGCCAGCGCATTTCACTAATCCCAACCAAATCCAACCTCATCCTATCCATTTCCCTTTCTAAGTTTTCTAACCTTCCACTTCCCAGCAGACTTCTAACATTCCACGCTCCGATCCGTAGATTGTCAGATTTCCTCTTTGTCACTCCTGTGATGTTAACCCCCTCTCGAGTAGTCCCCATCCGGAGATCCAAACGGGGGAATAGTTTACCTCCGTATTGGAATTTTACAAGGGAGGAGGCCATCACATGTAATTATGCATAGATAGGTGCACATCCTCGGGAAGAGCATTACTGCTGTAGTTTCCCGTTGCTTTCCATACAACAACCCAACAATATATATATATACAGTACATAGGCCTACATACAGGGTGATTCAGCTCAGATGACCGCCTCAAATATCTACGGAACCGTTTAAGATATCGTCATTCTGTTTTCAAATTCTTAAATCGACTACGGGGCTCATACAGGGTGGCGCACGAAATGTCATACATTGAAAACGGTTTATAAAATGTGGAAATCTGGGCTCACAACCATGTCCATTGGTGAACAGAAACCTTATTTCATGCGTGATTCGACAGACAGCAGCACATATCGCGCATGCGTACCGGCTTCCAGTTATACAGCATGGTGGACAAAGGAAGGTTGACGCGCGAATAGAAGGTGAAAACAGTGTGTTTTATGCGGACACAAAAAGTGTAACTCGGACTCGGAAAGGTTTCGTGTTCATTTCCGTACCCGGTGGGCTCACTGCGGGCTGACGGTCTATAGACTGGCCAGCCAATTTAAAACAGAAAGCAATATACTGGAGAGAAAACGAACCCGTCTCAAGCTAGTCGGCTCACCGGATAAAATTGCTGCTGTGAGAGCAGCTGTGGCTCGGAGCCCCTCCAAATCCACCAGAACTGCCTGTGTTCAGCTGGGCATCTCTCGTCGGTCATTCAGATAATACTGCAGTCTGAGCTTGACCTATTCCCATACAAACTGACAACAGGTCATAAACCAACGGCGCTTGACAAGCAACGGTGAGTACAGTTTGCTGCGAGGGCTATTGCAGAAGGTACTGCACAACACATGGTTCAGTGATGAGGCATACGTTTATCTCAACGGTGCTGTGAACAAACAGAATGTCTGGTTTTGGGCGAAAGAACGGTCTGATATAGTGCACGAGGTTGAAAGTCGTGGTGTGAAAGTGTGTGTGTGGGCTGCAATTTCCAGTCATGGAATTATTGGGCCAATCTTTATCAATGACACAGTCAATAGTGCGCGTTACATGGACATGTTGCAAAACAGTTTCCTTCCACAACTCTTTGCAACACGACTACCAATAGAGACACAATGGTTCATGCAAGATGGAGCTCGTCCGCACACAGCAAATGTTCTGAACTTCCTGCATGAACATTTCGGGCCCCGTGTGATGTCCCATCGATATCCCGAATGTTTTCAGAGCGGCTCAATCTGGCCACCCCATAACCCCGTTATTAATCCCTGCGACTTCTTCCTGTAGGGATTGAAGGAGACAATCTACCGCCAGAAACCAGAAAATGTGCTGCAAATGCAAGCGGCCATTGTGACTTTCTTCCGAGGGTTGAGTGAGGACATTGAGTCGTATAATAGTCACAAACATGCAGGTTCGTCTCGAAGCTGTTGTACGCCGAGAAGGTGGGCATATTGAACATGTCCCGCATACTGACTAATCATGCACATTTCAGTGAATGTTGTAATGGCATTCTTTATTAAATATGTTGTATATTAAATATTCTATAAACAATTTCCAGTGTATGACATTTCGTGCGCCACCCTGTACAACACGGTCCATTTCGCTCTCAGTACATACGTATTTACCGAGATACCCGTAGCAACTTTCGTTTTTTAAATTGGACTATACTAATTTCACCCACTGGAACAACTAAGAATCAGTGGCGAGTTCAGTGATGTGCTTATTTGGAAATCCGACGAGTACCTTTTGAGATATTGAAGGTTTCCATATGTGTCGACATTAGACAGAAAGCGATGTGCCAGCCGCTGGAATGTGGAGTGCATGTTCTCTTGTGTGACCCAGCCCTTGTTGACAAACTCACATACCGAATGTATTCCATTCTATGCATGCTGTAATGTGTACATTTTCAAAATGATTGATGATTAACCGGACTCATTAGAATTAATATTAGACGTGACATTCGCAATGAACTAGATGTGCGAGTTTTGTTACATTTCTGATTTTAATAATTATGTTCATTAAGTTATTGTCGGTCGCCTCCGTAGCGTAACGGTCAGCATAGTTAGCTGCCGCCCCGGAGGTCCTGGGTTCGATTCGTGGCTCTGCCACGAAATTTGAAAAGTGGTATGAGGACTGGAACGGGGTTTACTCAGCCTCGGGTGGCCCAAATGAGTAGAGGGGGTTCGATTCCCACCTCAGCCATCCTCGAAGTGGTTTTCCGTGGTTTCCCACTTCGTCTTCGGGCAAATGCCGGGATGGTTCCTACTCTAAGGCCACGGCCACCTCCTTCCCACTTCCTTGCATAACCGTCCCACTCTTCACATCCCTTCATCAGGCCCCCTGTTCGCTTTGCAGCTGAGGCCGCCTGGAGTAGTGCTGGTCACACACCCCAGTTGTATCCCTGACTCAGTCTGAAGCTCCGGGACACTGCCCTCAGTGGCGGTAGAGGTGGGATCCCTCGCTTAGTCCGTGGGAAAAGCCAACCCTGGAGGGTAAAACGATAGCGAGTGAGAAGTTATTGTCGCAGGTCCGCCAGCACTAAAGAATTCCGTACTTTATTTATCCTCTTCATTGAGGTGTTTTTAGATATTTTCGCAAGGATTCAGGACTAAGTGGAGAGGGAAAAAGACACACATACATAAGAGACTTGATTTTGATTATGTACACATTACAGTATGCTATGAATGGAATACATTCGGTATGTGAGTTTGTCAACAAGGATTGGGTCACGCAAGAGAACATGCACTCCACATTCCAGCGGTTGGCGCATCGTTTTCTGTCTAATGCCAACACATATGGAAACCTTTAATATCTCAAAAGGTACTCGTCGGATTTCCAAATAAGCACATCACTGAACTCGCCACTTGATTCTTAGTTGTTCCACTGGGTGAAATTAGTATAGTCCCATTTAAAAGACGAAAGTTGCTACGGGTATCTCGGTAAATACGTATGTACTGGGAGCGAAATGGACCGTGCTGTATGAGCCCCGTAGTACGATTTAAGAATTTGAAAACAGATGACGATATCTTAAACGGTTCCGTAGATATTTGAGGCGGCCATCTTAGCTGAATCATCCTGTATATAGGCCTATTGGATATCAAGATAGAATGTTGCTCAGCCACAGTAACCTTCTGTAAGTTCAAGTAGAATGCTACTATCTCAATTGGGAGATTTTTATGTAAAAGTTGTTAAATATAAAATCACACGAAAATTGCTTTATTGCCCCCTTCCCCATGTTATTTTTAGAGTTGGCAGTTTATGTTTTAACTTACTCTTTCATCACATTTTTAAACAGAGATATATCGTCCACCTCGTTCGTGGTGGCTAACACTATCCCCGCGGAGGCCCGGGTTCGATTACCGGCTCTAATTTAATTTTGGTCTGAGGGCTAGAACGGGGTATATTCAAACTCGTGAGGTAGAACTGAGATAAGGCGGTTCGATTCCCACCTCAGCCATCCTGGAAGTGGCTTTCCGTGGTGTCCCACTTCTACTCCGGGCGAATGACGCGATGGTTCCTAAATTAAAGCCACGGCCGCCTACTACCCAATCCTCTTCTGAAATACAACTACACACACTAATACAGCCATTACCATAACACAGATTATCAGACGAATTCCACACACGGGGCTACATTACCACGATGCCGCAAGGCCCCTAAATCAATCAACTACAAACAAACTGATATATCCTAAAATTGTGGCATTTCACTGCATGGACGTGTCTTCAAAACATATCAATTGATTATATTAAAATAAATCACAATTAATTTTATAATAATTTCTAGCAACCCGCCCCGGCTTAGCCCGGTATCTTTAACGGTTTACCCAGCGTAAGATTAAAAGGCGCATGGACGGCAGGTTCCAGACACAATTCAGAAAAGCCGAGGTGAACAGCGAAACTCCCAAACTCTGAAGTCTCGTCAAGACAAGACTGGACAGTTTGATGCTGGCTGAAGCTCACTCGCTAGCAGTAGTGGAGTGAGGCGGGTTCTGCCCCACTTAACACTCCTGTGCCCAACAAACCAACATGGCCGCCGCGCGAAATTGAAATAATTAATATCTCTCAAACGCATGGTCGGATGTTGACAAATGAGGTGTCGTTGAACTCGAGCTGACGTCCTCTTTCCTATCGACCATGTATTATATTTTTTAAAATTCTTTGAATTTTTTTTGTTTTGCAAAGTTGGTGATAGTTTGAAAACCAAACATGGTAAAACGTTGTGCCATAGCTCAAACGAATGGTCTTTATGACCTTTATTTTCTATAATAAAACTTTTTTACTTTTTATGTTTTTTTTTAAACACTCGAATTTTGAAAATTCTATATTTTGGAAACTAGGAACTCTACAAAAAAAATGTTTGACGTAAATCAATGATCCCTACCCCCTCTACCCCCCAAAATAAATTTCAAGTCTCTAGAGCAAAAATTTGTGTTTTGTAGTAGTGGGATGACACGGGAGCTGTCTACTAACTTATTGAACCCTCCTCGTATTTGCCCCGAAGCTGATATCTCGCTAACCAATGGTCGGATTTGAACATACAGGGTGTCCTAGCACTCGTAGTGATGCCCCCTACTTTCCTATAGGCTCTTTATTTAATTAAACGACCAAAACTAAAAGGTCATGTGCTTTTAATATCTCACGAACCAATAACGCTAGAGGCGTGTTCGACAGGTCCAAGGACTCGGGGTGACGTCCTCTCTGCTATGGACCACTAGTTATAATTTTTAATAAAATTGGAAACTCGATTTTGGGGTAAAACGTGTTTTTGGTGATTTTGCCGATATCTCACGAACCAATCATGCTAGAGGTGTGTTCGACAGGTCCAAGGACTCGGGGTGATGTCCTCTTTGCTATGGACCACTCATTGTAATTTAAAAAAATTTGAAACTCGATTTTGGGGTAAACACGTGTTTTTTATGATTTTTGTCGATATTTCACGAACCTATAACGCTAGAGACGTGTACGAGGTGTCCTAGGACTCGGGCTAACGCCCCCTTTCAAATGTGGTAGATATTTTTTCCAAAAAATAATTCACAAAGGGCCTAACGCCATACATGTTGAAAAAACCTGTTTTTTTTTTCTTTTCCTGTTTATGAAGCGTGGTGGTTGAGAGAGACGATACGGCTGAGTGTGTGTGTTTCAACGAACCTGTCGCTAACCCCAAGGACCATGCTTAATAGAATAATCGCTATTTCGGCGGGTCGGTGTATGACAGAGCGAGGGTGCGTTTTTTCACACATTTTACCTTTGACGTGTAAACGGTGATGAGAACTTGGTTCTATGTTGGTCGAAGCGAGTAGAGAAAACACACTTGCCGACGAGCAAGAGGTGAATGTCATTTGAGCTTATTGCAAGGCGTTGATCTGACTTGACAACAGGTGCAATGGTAAATGACCAAGACGCTTGAAGGTGAAATAATCTGACCATCGTGGTGGCAGGGGAATGCGAAAGGCATGTGAACACATGTGTGAAACCACATGCACGCTAAACCAGTTACATCCAGTCTTGCTTCGTACGTGACAAAATGCAAGTTCATGTGAAATTTGATCTAACCTTGGACGTTATCTGTCCACGTGCATGATAACTGTTAACAAGTCACATCCTGTTTTGCTTCGTACGTGACAAAATGCAAGTTGACGTGAAATTTGATCTGCCACAGGTGTTCGCCTGGGACGTTAGCTGTCCACGTGCACGATAAGAGAATGTTCAAAGCGAGGGAAAAAAAGATTATACATGCAAGGTAACATATATAAAGACATGTCGTTATTATTTCCACTCTCACTTAGGTGACTACCTTTGAACACACTGCGTTGCATGAAACCCCTGGTCTTGTTTAACAGTTTTGGTGTTAGTGGAAAATACTTAACCTTGTTGTGGGGTAGGTATTTATTTATATATTTATTCATTTATACATTTATTGATTAATATATATATATTTACAAGCAATTATTTGTTGATTAGGTAATTAATGATTTTATTTATTTGTTTGCAGATAACCGGCATACCTTACATGTCTGAGGGAGAATAAACCATTGCACTTTTGAGCCCACTAGAAGGGAAGAGCAATAAGTCACTGCAAGTAAAGGTGAGATGATTTTTTTAAACTAACTTGTTTAATTTTTTTGTTTTATGTTTTATTTTATGAAATGTATGTATTAACCTGAATTTAGGTATTTATAGCGGTTTATTTTATTTATTTTTAGAAACTTGGAAAGAATAGCCTTACCGCCGTAGCAGTCGCAGAAAAAAACCAGAAACGCACTCAAGCGAAACCACTGCCAAAGAGTGAACTGTTTAAAACTCAGGTAAGTCCAACTTAAAAATGCTATTCCATTTTACCACTACTGAAAACTCGTAGACAAAAAAAAAATCATTACCTGTACATGACTGGGACAATGATTGCTTTCTTGATTAATGGCTATGTTGTTGTTGTTGACTGGGAAAAGTACAAGGCCATGTTGGATTTTCTAAAAATAAAAATAATACATTTAATTTATGGGTGGTTCCCTATGGACTCAACGAATATCCACAGGTTTGAACATGATAATGTGAACAAAATGACATGACATTCATTTTTGTTTATATATTGGTTAAAGGGAGGGTTGGGGAATGTAAATGACTGTAGCTTTATAAAAAAGAAAACAAGTACATGGGTTACTGTTAGTGCCAACATACAGTTTATTTTTAATGGTGTTTTGATATATTAATGTCAATTAACGTTAACGTTTTATTTACAAGTATTGATTGATTGATTGAGTGATGGGTTATTTTGTTTGCTTTTAGGTGTCGTCATGTGCCATTAACGTAATGAACAGACAGTGAACAAACATGCATTATGCTTTAAAGTACTCTGTGCTCTTGTGCAATGTTAATAACTTACAATAAGAAAAAGTTTTATTATAACACATGGCGTTAGTACCAAATACAACAAGTGAGCAAGTTGGTTTACCACGTGGGTTAAATTTAAAATCAGAACATGATCGATGGTTAACATTTGAATCCTGGCCTGTAGGCTTTTTGTCGACGCATGAACTTGCAAAAGCCGTTTTTTTTACTTGAACCGAGAAGATGTGGTGCGCTGTGTGTTTTGTCGTATTGAACTTTCACACTGGGAAGAAGGGGATGATCCCTTTAGAGACCATTTGCGATGGTCTCCTCACTGTCCTTACATGCTTGGAAAGCAAGTGGGTAACCTACCCGTGCATTCATTTTACCGAACCACAAGGCCGTTGGCCGCTACTTACGTTGCTGAATCACAAATAAATAATAATAATAATGATGTATTACCAGCCAACGGTAGTGTCGATATATGTGGTCCATATGCCATAGACAGTGTTGAATTGGCGTGTGCTTTTGAAAAATTGGGAGTTTGCAAGACTAAAGCACTAGCACACTCAGAGTACAGCTCTGTTGAAAAACGTTTCGAATCTTATAAAAATGTTTGGCCATTAATATTAAAACACCTTACCAAACAGCTAAGTGAAGCTGGATTTTTTTTATACTGGTGAAGGGGATAAAACAATATGTTTTTATTGTGGATTTGCTTTAAAGGATTGGCAAATGACTGATGACCCTTTTGTGCAACACGCTCGTTGGTTACCAAACTGTAAATACATGGTGTTGCTTAAAGGTCAGGAATTTGTGAACACTATTCGTAAAGAAAAAGTGATTGCAGCACAAGACATAAAAGTGCCTTTAGAGTTAGAGCACGCGGAGCAAATACATAAGGCTGAAAGAAAAGACTTGTCTCACGAACAGATACAAAAGTGTGACCAACAATTATGTAAAATTTGTTATCAAGATGAACTAGGTGTTGTATTTTTACCCTGTGGACACATGATAGCCTGTGTCAAGTGTGCATTAGAACTTAACACTTGTGCTATATGCAGAAAAGTAGTATCCGCTACAGTTAGGGCATTTCTTGCATAACTAGTATAATTTATTCGCCATGCATTGTGCAAAATCCCTAATTGCACAATATTATTAAAGCTGTTTTAGAGTGTAATAGATATGCTTTTGTTTTGTTTATAGACTACTACAATGAATGTTTTGAATGCTGTGGGACAATCATGTGGCTTAGAGACAAAGAAGCTCAGCGAATTGCCAACGCATATGTCATTCCGCATTATCAAGATTCGGAAATTGAAAACAGCATATGGTGATCGTGTACTTTGTGTATGTGAAAACTTTGAGACATTTCTGCCTATACGCTTTAATGATATGTCGGAAAGTGTTTTTGATGAAGTCAATAATGCTGTGCAACCTGTACACTTAATTTATGAAGGTTTTAAAAACAATAGGTGCATGGTTCGTTTTAAATAAATAAATTTAAAAAAATGAGAAATAATAATGGAAAATATAAGTAATGACAATATACTGAAAAAGAAAGAAAATATGTGTATAGAATAGTAATGTTTTAGTGTTTAGTGTTGTCTTTAAAAATATTATGATGAAACAAAAAAAACAAGAAATGTATATAAAGTTTGTAAATAAATGCAAAATCATGTTACAATGTTGTTTTATTTTATACAAAGTTAGTATATTTAACATTGCAGAGTATACATGATTATGACAATAAATGCACACTGAATACAAGCCTTTCTCACTTTACAATAGTCTGTTATAGTTTTAAACACAAGGCTTGTTGTAGATTATTTTATAGCAATGTCCATTCAACGTTGTTTTCGAAAAGTGGGAAGCCGCAATGGTTGTATAGGCATAAAAACCTTATTGTTATTACTATTTAGTCACTTTGATCCCCTTGCATATCAAGAGCACATGACCTAGTTGTTCCAATCTTTAAAACGACAACAACAACACTACCTCTTGCATAGTTTGTGATGTTGATGGCTCTTGCGACGTGGAAGATGGATTAAAAATAACTTTTAGAACTGGGGTTAAACGTTGCTCATTAAACAATGCACTATTTTGAGTAGCAATATGGTTTTCTTGATTTTTGTCGACGGCAACTGTGTTTCATGCAGCACACTACATTGATGATCACCGACACTTAAAACCTCACTATTTTTACTTTTTAGGTCACCACGACAATGTTTGGAACGTTGCTTTGAACAACGCCACATAACAGTTCCATTTTTATTGGTTCGTTTCACAATATATGAATATCCTTTATAGTATGCGTAAGGCTTACCATACCTAGTCACTGATACTTCCATATCAACTGTCAAGCATAGACTAAGCTCTAGTAATGTCAACTTGGTAATAAGAATACTAGTTTAGTGTGAGAGCAAATATGGATACAAAGGGTTCAGGTAAAAGTGAAAGCAAATAAGCAAATATAAGAAACAAGAGTTGGGGGTAAAAGAGGTCGCAAAGTGGCAGACTCATTACACAATAATTTCAGCACGACGAAGCTCTTGTTCAATTTCTTTGATTTCCCAATCGTGACCGATATGCCCAGCTTGTCGTAAAGCAGGCAATTGTCGAAGCCGTTGAATTAGCTTACTGGGTTTGTTCCAGTATACAAATGGCTACATATCCATTAATGTATTTAAAGGAAACAGTTTTTGTTGGCTTTCTCAAATTGTTGTTGTTGTTGTTTTCTGCCAACAGGTGCTTACTGCGTATGACAAGGCTGTACACTCGTGGGTTAGACAGCCTTTCTTGCTAAGGGTCTCCTATATACCCTAAACATGGCTATACATGTTAGTTCTGAACATTTAGTGGTTAATTGTATATTGAGTTTAAATAGAGAACTTATACAAGCACGTCTTGCATGTGGTTAAACTTCACAAGTGTCACATGCAACATGCAAAGTATGTTTCCGCTACCTAGCGGTAAATATGAGCACTACCTGTACTACTAGCATGCTACCTAGCAGAGGATATGAACACTTACTAGTAATATCCAAAGTGAGCTGAGGTTAGGTTAGGTTAGGTAAAGTTAGGTTAGCCATTAAAATAAGTTACCAAAATAAGTCGTCAAAAATAATTGTTTTTTTTTTACCCCTGAGGTCTTGGGTTCCAACTCGACTATGCACAGAATTTAATTAACATCTGAGAGTTGAAAGGTTAGGTTAGGTTAGGTTAGGTTAGGTTAGGTTAGTGAGCTGAGGTTAAGTCTTTAAATATTCCCTCTCTTTCAACTACTTTCCAACACCAAGAAAAAAATCCACTAAATACATTGACACAAATAACTTGTCAAATAAGCCAATACAAAAGCCAATACTAAAGCCAACACAAAAAGCCAACACGAAAAGCCAATACAAAAAGCCAACACGAAAAGCCAACACGAAATGCCAACACGAAAAGCCAACACGAAAAGCCAACACGAAAAGCCAACACAAAAGCCAACACGAAATGCCAACACGAAAGGCCAACACAAAAAGCCAACACGAAAAGCCAACACGAAAAGCCAACACAAAAAGCCAACACATAAGCCAACACAAAAGCCAACACGAAAAGCCAACACAAAAAGCCAACACAAAAAGCCAACACATAAGCCAATATATAAGCTTATGGTAGGTCACTCCATCAGCAAAACAGTTGTAACCTTTGTAGTGTGAACATCGTACTGACAGGTCAGTTACAACCAACAAAGGTAGGCTACGTGCACTCTATCAAGGCTACTCCTATAACTATAATCGCCAGAATATGAATGGAATAATATTCTGGCGATGCTCAAAAGAGAGGTCAACAAAATGTCGAGGCAATCTGAAAAGTAAAAATGGAAAGGTTTTAAGTGTGAGTGTTCATCAATGTAGTGCTCGAAACGAACCACGCTTACTGTTTACAAACAATTATCAAAATGCTAAAAAGCAAGTTCAAGAAAACGATATTGCGGCTAAAGATAGTGCAGTGTTTGTTCAAAAGGACTTATCATGTCCTCAAAACGTCATGTTAGGACAGTTGTAAACGTCCAAGAAACCTTCAAAACTATCAAAATCAACTCAGACTATAAATAAAGTGGTATTGCAAGAGGATCAAAAGGACTATATAGTAACAGTGATGATGGTCATGATGATAATGGTGATCATGATGATGATAATGATGATGATGATGATGATGATGATAATGATCATGATAATGGTAATGCTTTGTTTACACCTAAAAAATCATTTGTTAAATTTGTATACTGGAACAAACCCAGTAAGCTAATTCAACGGCTTCGACAATTGCATGCTTTACGACAAGCTGGGCATATCGATCACGATTGGGAAATCAAAGAAATTGAACAAGAGCTTCGTCGTGCTGAAATTATTGTGTAATGAGTCTGCCACTTTGCGACCACTTTTACCCCCCACTCTTGTTTCTTATATTTGCTTATTTGCTTTCACTTTTACCTGAACTCTTTGGATCCATATTTGCTCTCACACTAAACTAGTATTCTTATTACCAAGTTGACTTTACTAGAGCTTAGTCTATGCTTGACAGTTGATATGGAAGTATCAGTGACTAGGTATGGTAAGCCTTACGCTTACTATAAAGGATATTCATATATTGTGAAACGAACCAATAAAAATGGAACTGTTATTTGGCGTTGTTCAAAGCAACGTTCCAAACATTGTCGTGGTGACCTAAAAAGTAAAAATAGTGAGGTTTTAAGTGTCGGTGATCATCAATGTAGTGTGCTGCATGAAACACAGTTGCCGTCGACAAAAATCAAGAAAACCATATTGATACTCAAAATAGTGCATTGGTTAATGAGCAACGTTTAACCCCAGTTCTAAAAGTTATTTTTAATCCATCTTCCACGGCGCAAGAGCCATCAACATCACAAACTATGCAAGAGGTAGTGTTGTTGTTGTCGTTTTAAAGAGTGGAACAACCAGGTCATGTGCTCTTGATATGCAAGGGGATCAAAGTGACTAAATAGTAATAACAATAAGGTTTTTATGCCTATACAACCATTGCGGCTTCCCACTTTTCGAAAACAACGTTGAATGGACATTGCTATAAAATAATCTACAAGCCTTGTGTTTAAAACTATAACAGACTATTGTAAAGTGAGAAAGGCTTGTATTCAGTGTGCATTTATTGTCATAATCATGTATACTCTGCAATGTTAAATATACTAACTTTGTATAAAATAAAACAACATTGTAACATGATTTTGCATTTATTTACAAACTTTATATACATTTCTTGTTTTTTTTTGTTTCATCATAATACTTTTAAAGACAACACTAAACACTAAAACGTTACTATTCTATACACATATTTTCTTTCTTTTTCAGTATATTGTCATTACTTATATTTTCCATTATTATTTCACATTTTTTTAAATTTATTTAATTAAAACGAACCATGCACCTATTGTTTTTAAAACCTTCATAAATTAAGTGTACAGGTTGCACAGCATTATTGACTTCATCAAAAACACTTTCCGACATATCATTAAACCGTATAGGCAGAAATGTCTCAAAGTTTTCACATACACAAAGTACACGATCACCATATGCTGTTTTCAATTTCCGAATCTTGATAATGCGGAATGGAATATGCGTTGGCAATTCGCTGAGCTTCTTTGTCTCTAAGCCACATGATTGTCCCACAGCATTCAAAACATTCATTGTAGCAGTCTATAAACAAAACAAAAGCATATCTATTACACTCTAAAACAGCTTTAATAATATTGTGCAATTAGGGATTTTGCACTATGCATGGCGAATAAATTATACTAGTTATGCAAGAAATGCCCTAACTGTAGCGGATACTACTTTTCTGCATATAGCACAAGTGTTAAGTTCTAATGCACACTTGACACAGGCTATCATGTGTCCACAGGGTAAAAATACAACACCTAGTTCATCTTGATAACAAATTTTACATAATTGTTGGTCACACTTTTGTATCTGTTCGTGAGACAAGTCTTTTCTTTCAGCCTTATGTATTTGCTCCGCGTGCTCTAACTCTAAAGGCACTTTTATGTCTTGTGCTGCAATCACTTTTTCTTTACGAATAGTGTTCACAAATTCCTGACCTTTAAGCAACACCATGTATTTACAGTTTGGTAACCAACGAGCGTGTTGCACAAAAGGGTCATCAGTCATTTGCCAATCCTTTAAAGCAAATCCACAATAAAAACATATTGTTTTATCCCCTTAACCAGTATAAAAAAATCCAGCTTCACTTAGCTGTTTGGTAAGGTGTTTTAATATTAATGGCCAAACATTTTTATAATATTCTAAACGTTTTTCAACAGAGCTGTACTCTGAGTGTGCTAGTGCTTTAGTCTTGCAAACTCCCAATTTTTCAAAAGCACACGCCAATTCAACACTGTCTATGGCATATGGACCACACATATCGACACTACCGTTGGCTGGTAATACATCATTATTATTATTATTTATTTGTGATTCAGCAACGTAAGTAGCGGCCAACGGCCTTGTGGTTCGGTAAAATGAATGCACGGGTAGGTTACCCACTTGCTTTCCAAGCATGTAAGGACAGTGAGGAGACCATCGCAAATGGTCTCTAAAGGGATCATCCCCTTCTTCCCAGTGTGAAAGTTCAATACGACAAAACACACAGCGCACCACATCTTCTCGGTTCAAGTAAAAAAAAAACGGCTTTTGCAAGTTCATGCGTCGACAAAAAGCCTACAGGCCAGGATTCAAATATTAACCATCGATCATGTTCTGATTTTAAATTTAACCCACGTGGTAAACCAACTTGCTCACTTGTTGTATTTGGTACTAACGCCATGTGTTATAATATTTTTTTTCTTATTGTAAGTTATTAACATTGCACAAGAGCACAGAGTACTTTAAAGCATAATGCATGTTTGTTCACTGTCTGTTCATTACGTTAATGGCACATGACGACACCTAAAAGCAAACAAAATAACCCATCACTCAATCAATCAATCAATACTTGTAAATAAAACGTTAACGTTAATTGACATTAATATATCAAAACACCATTAAAAATAAACTGTATGTTGGCACTAACAGTAACCCATGTACTTGTTTTCTTTTTTATAAAGCTACAGTCATTTACATTCCCCAACCCTCCCTTTAACCAATATATAAACAAAAATGAATGTAATGTCATTTTGTTCACATTATCATGTTGAAACCTGTGGATATTCGTTGAGTCCATAGGGAACCACCCATAAATTAAATGTATTATTTTTATTTTTAGAAAATCCAACATGGCCTTGTACTTTTCCCAGTCAACAACAACAACATAGCCATTAATCAAGAAAGCAATCATTGTCCCAGTCATGTACAGGTAATGAATTTTTTTTTGTCTACGAGTTTTCAGTAGTGGTAAAATGGAATAGCATTTTTAAGTTGGACTTACCTGAGTTTTAAACAGTTCACTCTTTGGCAGTGGTTTCGCTTGAGTGCGTTTCTGGTTTTTTCAGCGACTGCTACGGCGGTAAGGCTATTCTTTCCAAGTTTTTAAAAATAAATAAAATAAACCGCTATAAATACCTAAATTCAGGTTAATACATACATTTCATAAAATAAAACATAAAACAAAAAAATGAAACAAGTTAGTTTAAAAAAATCATCTCACCTTTACTTGCAGTGACTTATTGCTCTTCCCTTCTAGTGGGCTCAAAAGTGCAATGGTTTCTTCTCCCTCAGACATGTAAGGTATGCCGGTTATCTGCAAACAAATAAATAAAATCATTAATTACCTAATCAATAAATAATTGCTTGTAAATATATATATTAATCAATAAATGCATAAAAGAATAAATATATAAATAAATACCTACCCCACAACAAGGTTAAGTATTTTCCACTAACACCAAAACTGTTAAACAAGACCAGGGGTTTCATGCAACGCAGTGTGTTCAAAGGTAGTCACCTAAGTGAGAGTGGAAATAATAACGACATGTCTTTATATATGTTACCTTGCATGTATAATCTTTTTTTTTCCCACGCTTTGAACATTCTCTTATCGTGCACGTGGACAGCTAACGTCCCAGGAGAACACCTGTGGCAGATCAAATTTCACGTCAACTTGAATTTTGTCACGTACGAAGCAAAACAGGATGTGACTTGTTAACAGTTATCATGCACGTGGACAGATAACGTCCAAGGTTAACACCTGCGGTAGATCAAATTTCACATGAACTTGCATTTTGTCACGTACGAAGCAAGACAGGATGTAACTGGTTTAGCGTGCATGTGGTTTCACACATGTGTTCACATGCCTTTCGCATTCCCCTGCCACCACGATGGTCAGATTATTTCACCAAGCGTCTTGGTCATTTTCCATTGCACCTGTTGTCAAGTCAGATCAACGCCTTGCAATAAGCTCAAATGACATTCACCTCTTGCTCGTCAGCTAGTGTGTTTTCTCTACTCGCTTCGACCAACGTAGAACCAAGTTCTCATCACCGTTTACACGTCAAAGGTAAAATGTGTGAAAAAACGCACCCTCGCTCTGTCATACACCGACCCGCCGAAATAGCGATTATTCTATTAAGCATGGTCCTTGGGGTTAGCGACAGGTTCGTTGAAACACACACACTCAGCCGTATCGTCTCTCTCAACCACCACGCTTCATAAACAGGTAAAGAAAAAAAAACAGGTTTTTTCGACATGTATGGCGTTAGGCCCTTTGTGAATTATTTTTTGGAAAAAATATCTACCACATTTGAAAGGGGGCGTTAGCCCGAGTCCTAGGACACCTCGTACACGTCTCTAGCGTTATAGGTTCGTGAAATATCGACAAAAATCATAAAAAACACGTGTTTACCCCAAAATCGAGTTTCAATTTTTTTAAAATTACAATGAGTGGTCCATAGCAAAGAGGACATCACCCCGAGTCCTTGGACCTGTCGAACACACCTCTAGCATGGTTGGTTCGTGAGATATCGGCAAAATCACCAAAAACACGTTTTTACCCCAAAATCGAGTTTCCAATTTTATTAAAAATTATAACTAGTGGTCCATAGCAGAGAGGACGTCACCCCGAGTCCTTGGACCTGTCGAACACGCCTCTAGCGTTATTGGTTCGTGAGATATTAAAAGCACATGACCTTTTAGTTTTGGTCGTTTAATTAAATAAAGAGCCTATAGGAAAGTAGGGGGCATCACTACGAGTGCTAGGACACCCTGTATGTTCAAATCCGACCATTGGTTAGCGAGATATCAGCTTCGGGGCAAATACGAGGAGGGTTCAATAAGTTAGTAGACAGCTCCCGTGTCATCCCACTACTACAAAACACAAATTTTTGCTCTAGAGACTTGAAATTTATTTTGGGGGGTAGAGGGGGTAGGGATCATTGATTTACGTCAAACATTTTTTTTGTAGAGTTCCTAGTTTCCAAAATATAGAATTTTCAAAATTCGAGTGTTTAAAAAAAAACATAAAAAGTAAAAAAGTTTTATTATAGAAAATAAAGGTCATAAAGACCATTCGTTTGAGCTATGGCACAACGTTTTACCATGTTTGGTTTTCAAACTATCACCAACTTTGCAAAACAAAAAGAATTCAAAGAATTTTTGAAAAATATAATACATGGTCGATAGGAAAGAGGATGTCAGCTCGAGTTCAACGACACCTCATTTGTCAACATCCGACCATGCGTTTGAGAGATATTAATTATTTCAATTTCGCGCGGCGGCCATGTTGGTTTGTTGGGCACAAGAGTGTCAAGTGGGGCAGAACCCGCCTCACTCCACTACTACTGCTAGCTCATAAACTTGCTCCGAAGCTAGCAATTTAAATTTCCACTGAATGGGTATTGTTGGAAGAAATTACAACGTAAAAACATTATAGTGGGCGATGTATTACAGATAGAGATATGCTGTTGTGGACTTCTTTTGTAGAACTTTTCATACTGAACAATTCTTACACCCATAGTATATAGAATTTTTTAACGGTTTTCCCAGCGTATGCTTCAATGGCGCACGGACGGCCGGGTTTTCTTCGACTCGATTCACTGAAATCGTTACGGTTCGGCTTCTTTTGGTCATAAATCAATGAATCAGGGACTTTGTTTTATACTAACTGTAGATTAATTAGCCTACTGTGTGTGTAGTACTGAATTGTACTGTATGAATATTATTTCAAAGTATTTCTTTTGTAATGATAATATTATTGCTATTAAATACAGTGGGTATCCAATTAGTTACTCTGCACTTTAATACAGTACTTCTCTTGTCCCGAGGATCACCGCATGCCACTGATAATAATTGTCGTGTTAAAACCACCCTCTGTATAATTATTTAAAATGCAGTTTAGTTAATCATTGTTTTTGTGCACAAGTTACCGATTATGTAATGTCTTGATATCTTTTAACGCCTATCTTAATATCACCCTGCAGATTTCACTTTTTTTTATGTGATGAAGACCTTAAATATGAATCGCTCGTGACGTCACACATATTAAAGCACCTGTACTTGGGAGACTCTAGTTTCAGAGAGGATCAGTGTTCGCCACCCCTGTCACATATCAGAGTCGCGATGTATTGGGTTTTCATGGATAACGAATAGCTGCATTTTTATTTGTGAATGCTTGTTAGATAATGAGTGACTGATGATAGTTAATGATTGATGATGACTTGATGATGGCATGCCAGTAGATAACACTACCACCCAGATAGGAACCGAGGACCTCGTTAGCATTCCCCCACTCTTGACTACTACAGTGACGTCCCCGGTCGAGGGATCCCGTCGCTACAATTAGGAGTTTGAGTGACCTTATTTTTCTAGTTTAATACAATTGTTGGCATTCGATCTTATATGCCATACAGTCAGCTTCAAGTTGTATAATTTATATTATATGCTTTTTTAATATAAACATATGACTTTAATTAGTCTTTATGCCTTCCTCCGGAGGGGAAGTAAAGCCTGCGGTCCCATGTCACAGATTTATGGCATGTTAAAGAACCTTCCACTAATTACACCTGTGTGAAGGTAAATTAGAGGTTAAACATTTGACAAACGTTCTGAGGTTCCTACGTTCGTCACCAGGAGCCGTCTGCGGTGGCATCTGGTAACCAAGTTCTGAACTAGTAGTCGTTGACGGTGGCGTTTGCCGGTAAAATTAGGAACTACTTGAAAAAATCAAAGTCTGCAGTCCTTACGTGAATTGAAAACAGAAACACACACTAATACATCCATCACAATTAACACCGGTTATCAGACAGATTCTACACACACCCAAAGTACACGGGGCTACATGGACACGTTTTCGCAGCCCCTAAACTGAGGAACCAACCAACCAACCCAGTCTTTCTATAAAACGTTAAAATATTTTTGAGTTTGCTCAGAATAAAAATGGAATTAATAACGCTCAATTAATTAATAATGTGAAAATATATGGGATTCATTTTGAAGCTGAAGGTTTAATACTCTCATTAAAAAGAAGAAAGTAAAACTCCAAAAAATCCTATCAAATTGGGAGATATGAGGGAAACGGTGAAGGTAGCATAAAACAAGAACCAAACTTGGAAAATGGATAAAAATAGTTATGATTTAAATTTTGAAAATGTGTTTCCTTGAAAATATATGTTACTACCGTCACCATTATTATTATTATTATTGCAAAGGCAGAGTGTGCACCCTGGATGGTCGAACACCCTCAAGGGCTCATAGTCTGTTGAGCTCGGGATTTGGTGACCCCGAGGGGTTTCAGAGCTGGGTCCGTTTTTCTCTTTTTCCGATGTCTTAGGGTTCGGACCCTCTACTCTTTCCTATATGCCTTTCATGGCTCGACTTCCTTTCGAGTCCCTCAGTCATCATTCTTTTCCCTGTCTTGTATTTCCCTTATTCTTTGTTTTCTTTTCTTGGTTTGCCAAATTTAAATTTAATTCTGGTTTGAGGGCTGGAACGGGACACACTCAGCCAGTGAGGCAAACTTGAGAAGAGGTGGGGTTGAATTCCACTTCAGCCATCCTGGAAGTGGTTTACTGTGGTTTACCACTTCTTCTCTAAGTGAATGCCGGGATGGTTCATAACTGACGGCCACGGACGCCTCCTTCCCAATCCTCACATGAATTACAAATAGCTTACACACACTAATACAACCATCACAATAAGACTGGTTATCAGATAATTGATCACGATATCCAAGTTCCTCAACTGAAACTACATCAAAAACAACTAACAACAATATTTTCATAGACTGTACCCTCTTTTTCTTGAAAATATTTCTTCTTTATATTTCCAGTGCATATAAAATGGGCTAGATGTCGAGCGGTCATGATCTCTGTTAACAGCACGTGCCGTACTCGGAGTGATTTTGTGAAATGAGCAAAACGGGAAATGAGGGAGAAGACAGGCAGAGAGTCTTTAGGTCTGTGTTCTTGCTAAAGCCTGAGGGTGTGCGCGTCCACCCTTAGTTGTGGAACTTGTTCCGGAGCAGGGAGAGAAATGGAAAAGGCTGAGCGGAAGAGGCTGGCGAGGAGAAAGGATTCCACCCCTACACTACTCAATGTGGAACAGTCCTTTTCAATCAATTATTTATTTTTATAAATATACCCCTTACATCATCAGCCTAGTTTGAATGGAATATCATACAGAGAGCACTGACGAAAAAAAACAAAAAACAGGGTGAGACGAGAAACAGAAGTGTATGAATACTTCAATGGAATCCATGGTAGAAATTCTATGCTACATTGTGAAAAATGAGAACGGGATGGTCGAACTGCGCTAATTGGATTAAAACCCAGAGAGTCCAGTCAGCTTACGCTAATGGGTTTACGGCTGTTTTCACCAACGTCAATAATTATCTCGTAATTCATCATTAAGGGTTATTTAACTCAGCACAAGCATTTCATCAAACAGAAACGCTCGTTAACTTACCTCTAACAAGGAATTATGTTAAATGGCCAAATCTGACCACTCAACTCTTTAAGGCATCGTTAAAGTGGAGGGAAAAAACTGAACTCTACCTCAGGTATCCCTCAATGGTGGTTTGTTTCCGAGTTTAACACGAACTTCCATTATGGGTTCGATTCCCGGCTCTGCCACGAAATTTGAAAATTGGTATGAGGACTGGAACGAGGTCTGCTCTGCCTCAGGTGGTCCAAATGAGTAGAGGGGGTTCGATTCGCACCTGAGCCATCCTCGAATTGGTTTTCCGTGGTTTTCCACTTCGTTTTCGGGCAAATGCCGGGATGGTACCTACTGTAAGGCCACGGCTGCCTCCTTCCCTCTCCCTTGCCTATCCATCCCAATCTTCCTTTCCCTTCCCATCCCTCATGAGGCCCCTGTTCGCTTTACAGGTGAGGCCGCCTGGGCGAAGTTCTGATCGCAACTCCCCAGTTGTATCCAATCCGACCAAGTGTTCCCAGCTCTAAGACACTGCTTGGAAAGGCGGTAGTGGTGAGTTCACTCGCTGAGTCCGTGAGAACCACCAACCTGGAGGGGAAAATTGACAACAAAAATTAAATAAAAATAAAAAAATGAATATAAAATATGTTTATGACAATGAAATTATAAAAGATTATACATGTTTAATACCAATAAAGAACAAGAAGTTCCGTGACGAACTAAAGAGCCTACTTTTCTTAAAATTTAAGATTCATGCCAATGATTAATCTATATAGATCTGCCTAGAATAATGACGAAATTAAGTTGGTAATATCGAAATTTCTAATTAGTTCGAAATAGTGTATACCTGGCATAATGTAGCCTAATAGAGAACCAAAAGTTGGCAGCCCTGGAGACTGAATATATTCTTAGTTCCATCTGTTAAGGTACAGATTACAAAATTTGGTTGAAGTCCAATGGAGAGCATGGACGTTACATGCAGTTAAATATTGGACCTAACAGCGCGCGTAAAATCATGTTGGCAACAATGACATACATGTATTGGTCAGAAATAATCTGAAATAATCTGATCTATTGTTGTGTCAATTTTGAATGAAATCCATTAGTTAGTATAGAAGTTACCATTTTAAAATTGGACCTATCAGCAGGCTTAGAATCATGTTGGCTGCACTGGCGTAGGCCTATATTAGTTACTCCAAATTAATCTAGAATGCCAGGTACTATACGTGTGCAAAGTTTAGAGCTATTGGCTTGCATACTTTCTCATATATTGATATTAGGGTAACAAAAATAGAGACAGTATTTACTAACAGTTGGCAGCCCTGGTTACACTTAAGAATCGTCATAGTCATATCTGTTATGGTACACATAGCACACACGAAATTTGGTTGAAATCCAAATGATAGTATAGAAGTTACATGTGTTTAAATTTGGACCTCTCAGCAGGCTTAGAATCATGTCGGTAGCACTTACGTATCTAAGTTACTCCAAATTAATATAGAATGTCAGGTACTATACGTGTGCATAGTTTGAAGCTGTCGGCTTGCATACTTTCTGATATATGGGTATTTGGATAAAAAAAATGAGAGCATTTATTAACAGTTAGCAGCCCTGGTGACTCTTATGAATAAGCTCAGTCATATCTGTTTATGTACACATAGCACATACGAAATTTGGTTGAAATCCAATTTATAGTGTAGAAGTTCTATGCATTTAAAATTTGGACCTATCAGCAGGCTTATAATCATTTTGGCAACACTGCCATATATGGCCTCCTGGAAATTAAACTGCAATATTATTATCTATACGTGTGCCGATTTTGAAATAGCTCCCATTCATACTTTCCATGATATCATACATGGAGCTCAAATTTCAATTGCGACTTTTCAGCAGTTGGTAGCACTGACATCATTTTCAAATATGGACGTGAGATATTCATGTATAGATCTTTACTCCTACCAACTTTTGTTTCGATTGCTGCAGCCGTTTAGGAGTTGATAGGGGGGGGGGGGGAGACACACACACACACAGCTAGACATACAGACAGACAGACAGACACACATTTGCCCGATCTCATAAGTCTACTTTTCCTCATTTTTGCAAAATGTGAAAAGTAGGCTAAAAATACGGAAATTAAAAAAATAGCAAATCTTAAGTGGTATTTGAATTCCTTCCAGCTCTGCATAATAAACTGAAAGTCTACAATGCAACCGCTTACACTAAGAAGACAACCAGGAGAGCGTGTCCTATAATTAAACAATGTATACACACAACTGTCAGTTCCCCTAAATACTTTGTTCTTATCATTTTAAGCATTTGGCACGAATAAGATCTTCTGTAGTTCCCTTTCTTTATAATTATGTTTCAAACAATCTCAAGGAAGCATCGCTAACAACGATTAGTGCTACACGCTTCTTGATCTGTCCGACATGTTTCTCCAGGATGAAACTGAGTCTACGCATGAGCGAGAGGCGTAGAGTGCATTTAAGGTATTAGGAACCCGAATGGTCTCGTGAAATGCATCAACGATAATTGCGCATTAACTCTTGTATTTAAGTTAAATAGGAATTAACTAACTAATCGGTAGTAAAGAGTTGGTGGAAACGGCCCTTTAGGTGCATGGCCAAGGATATCCAGGAATCTGGAAGAATGCCAAAACTTGCTAATAAATAGTATCGAATACGTCTTTTTGATGACTAGAGTGATAGAGAAGAACACCGTGAAGATCAGCCCAGGTTGACACATTCCAACAATATTTACCTTCACGTCCAGTCTGAAGTGGGGGGAGGGGGCAGTAAAATGAAACTTCCCCTGTTAGGATTTTCCTAATTGATCCCCATGGAGAGCGCCCATTAGCGCAGTTCGGTATCATCCAATGAAAAAAGGGTCCTCCGGTTTGCCTGAATTTTGCTGGATATAAATACTGTATATAGTCACCCATGTTAGGCGTGTGGACTGTGGGTGTGGAGTAGTTGCTCACGTTAGAGTGCAAAGCATAAGAGCCAGGCTACAGCCACACTAATACTGTATGTTCGATCCCCTTCGTCCGTCTTTCCACGGTATACCATTTTCAGCAGCTTCCTTGGTGGGTCAAATGAAATTGCCCTTCTTCGTGGCTAAGTGGTTAGCTTGCTAGGCTTTGGCCTTAAGGGTCCCGGTTTCGATTTCCAGCTGGGCCAAGGGGATTTTAATCTCCCGAGGTTATTTCCCCGACTCGTGGACTGGGTTTTAAGACGTCTTCAGGAATGAAGTAGGCCTACCAGCGAAAAGTGTAAAGTAAAAAGAAAGGAAGCTTTTAGTTTTACGTAACCGTTCATCATGCGATCATGAGCCACGGGACCTCCACTTTACGTGGAATCAGAACCACAGGACATGGCATTTCACTTCGAAAAGCTCACATGAATTGACCGGGAATCAAACCCGGTCCACCTTGATGAGAGGCAGCTTGACCGCTGCTTCATCATGCCCCCCCCCCCCAAAAAAAAGAATTACATTTCTAAAAATGAAAAGTAGTAGAGTGTCCGCCTCATGTCCCCAAGACCAAGGGTTCAATACCCGTTCGAGGAAATTTGATTTTTGAAGGGTGGTAAAAATCCACGGCAATCCGATTCATACGATGCCGGCTCGTAAAAGATATCTCGCATCACATTTGGTGATCCGATTACAAGACGAAATTAAATATTAGTCGAATGTCGCCCAGTTAGTTTCTGGTTTTCACTGCCAGATGCCGGTTTTAAACAGAAACTGGAAATTAGATTGCCTCAGTGGATCGAACGCAAAAAATATACGCCACGGTATGCCATACTTCTTCTTCTTCTTCCTCTTGCGTTTCGGCCAACTAAGGACTACGTCATATCAACTGTTTTTTTTTTTTTTGCGTCGAGTTTAATATTCGCCCAGGATCGTTGCATGAATTCTTGATGTTGTTGCTTCCTTTCTTCAGTCCACTTTATGCCTGTTTTAGGCTTAGGCTTTTCCAGGAAACCCCGGTGAGCTGTCATTTTCATCTTAAGTGGCACACGCTCCTGCATATCGTCACATGAAATCCCAATTTCTTGTAAATCTCTGTCTACCTCAGTGAACCAAGCCCCCTAGGTTTTCTATTCTAGAAAGTAGGTAAAGTTCCTGTTAGTCAATCTCACAGAGCTCATTCGTGTCATGTGGCTATAAAATGAAATTCTTCTTTTCCTCATCACATCAGTTATTTTTTCCACACATGCGTAGAGCTCGTGGATGTGCCGTCTCCGGTATTCACCATTTTTCTTTACTGCGCCCAAGATCTTTCTTTCTTTCTTTCTTTCTTTCTTTCTTTCTTTCTTTCTTTCTTTCGTTCTTTCTCTCTTTTAATTCCAGTTTATCCATAAGTCCTTTGCTATGCATTGCAAGGCATTCCGCAGCATATACAGTAATGCCTCCGGGCGGATGACTACGTGACAGTGTCTTAGCTTGGCATTTAGGGATATTGATATTTCTTGTAAACACCCTTCGTTAGATGATATGCCATTTCTATTTTCTGATGCGTGATTCAAAAGATGCCTTCTCGGTGGTGTTGGACTCGATCCACTCATCTAGATATTTGAACGATTCAGTTCGTTTAATCTGTCCCTCACCCACCTCTAGCTCTTTGGGTGCTTGTTTAATGTTAGTGATGAACACTGTTTTCTCAAAGGAGATCTTAAGGCCTGCTTTTGCTGCTTAAGTCTCAAGTGGGTTGATCTGCACTGCTGCAGTGTCAAGGGAATCTGAAAAAATCGCGAGGTCGTCCTCGAAGGCTAGGCAATCAACTGTCATGTTCAGATATCTGTAACCCAATCTGACTCCATTTTTCAATCCCGTGTTTGTTAATTTCTCGGACGACTTTCTCAAGTGCAAAATTGAAAAGCAGAGGCGATAATCCTTCTCCCTGCCTTACACCGGTCCTGATTTCAAACGATCGTGTGCCTAACAGATCATGAATCTTCAAATTGTCTTCGAACTGAAACGTTGAGCCTTGAGGTTAAGGAGAGACTCAAAGTAATTTGCTAGTATTTGGCCGTTTTTCTTGTCATTATAGGCAGCTTTTCCATTGGGATCCCTGAAGTGTAGGCTAGGTGGGGCGTATTAACTGATATTCCGTTTAAAGGTTCTATAGAAATCTCGGGTGTTATTCTTTTTGAAGTCTTGTTCAATTTGTGCCAGTTGACTTTTGTCAAAAGCACGTTTTACCCCTCGAATAGCTTTTGCAGCCTGTTTTCTCGTACATAAGTAACTCTCCCAATTATCTTCGTTCTGCTGCGAGTTCTATTTCTGCCATGCTGGTAGTCTTAGCCTTATGCCCGCATCACATTCCCTGGTCCACCAGACATGTTTCCTAGGTTTCGTTAATAGGACTGTCTCCTGAGCTGTTGTTACCATCGGACTGACTGCGTGGCCCAGCAGTAACGTTCTCGCTTGATGTGCCCAAGGTTGCAGGATCGAATCCTGGCGCAGTCAGCTGGCATTTGAGGGTGCGCAAATGCGAGGGAGCCGTGTCGGGGCAAAAGTCCGGAACCCCCGCGTCTCTAAAAGCCAGAGCAGTTAAAAGGGACGTAAAGCCAATAACATTAACATTATTATTGATGTTACCATCACATCTCGTAGTTGTTCCCAGTCCTGTGCATCCAGTGTTTCAAGCTTCTCAGTGAGTGTATTGTAATTTCTCCGTGTCAAACCTATTCATCTTTCTTCGCTGGAACTTTCTAGTATTTCTTGGAATGAGCTTAACTTTCATTTTAGGCCACACTACTACTATTATTATTATTATTAACCAGCCACGGTGGCCGAGGTCGCTAATTCGTACCTCACTGGCAACGGTAGAGCGTGGGTTCTAATCCGTCTTGAAAATAGTTTCCGTGCTTTCCTCATTTTCACCACTAGGCAAATGCTGGGGCGGTTCCTTTCAACAGGTCCACGGCCAATTTTCTTCTAAAATCCCTTCCCTGACTCTTCCTTAATTATACCCAAGTCTCGGTCTGTCACCTTACCCAGTTGTATCTTGTGGCAAAGTGTGTTCAGCTGCCCGATATCATCTTTGCAGAGTCCGTGGGTAGCAGTTTCAGTGGCGTAGTTGGTAGCTTGCTGAGCATCTATGCCCAGGATCGCGGGTTCAAACCCGGCCGAAGTCGGATTTTTTAAGAACGTTAAAAATCCCTCAGTATGTCTTCCTTCGAAGGGGAAGTAAAGCTGGGCGGTCCCATGTCATGGATTTGTGGCATGTTAAAGAACCATCCACTAATTACACCTGTGTGAAGCAAAATGATATATAGGGTAAACATTTGACTAACGTTCTTAGGTTCCTACGTTCGTCGTCAAGAGCCGACTGCGGTGGCATCTGGTAACTAAGTTCTGAACTAGTTGGTCGTTGAAGGTGGCGTTTGGCGGCAAAAGTAGGAACTACTTAAAAATTCAATGTCTGCAGTCTTTACTTGAATTAAAACAGATACACACACTAATACGGCCATCACAATTAACACCGGTTATCAGACAGATTCTACACACACCCAAAGTACACGGGGCTACATGACCTTGTTGTCGCAGCCCCTAAACTGAGGAACCAACCAACCAGTCGGTGGGTGAAGCCGAGCTGGGAGGATAGGTGTTAAACAAATATTATGTTTTTTAGCTCCCGGAAAATGCCTTGACATACCTCCTGATGAGTTCTGGCCGTTTTCTTCTCCAGTTTTATTCATCATCATTCATTTCATCTGTCGTTGAGGGAGATCTCACGGTGAGGTTGGCTTCAGGAATGGTACCTGTCAGTAAAAACATTAGCCACATGGAAACTTACCTCATCCACGGTCTCGAAGAAATTGGAGGGTAGGCATGAAAGCAAATTATGCATTATTAGTGAATGGGAATGTTGGAGAAAACAATTTAAACTGACAGTTCTAGCCAAAATAATGTACGCTCAGGTACATAATTATTCCTTCGTAGTGAGTCTCGTGAATGAGAACCGGACCGTCATAGATGCTGTGTGAAACATTGCAGTAAAGGAAAACATACGACAAAGAATACTAAGAAAAATCCGAAATTGGCACCTGGCTTACGCCTGAGGAGACGATGGAGGTTCAGGTTTACAAAACAAGGATGACATTACAGTGATACAGAACATAGATAAAGGTGGATTGGGTTCGATTCCCGGTCAATGCATGTGAGATTTTCGAAGTGAAATGCCATGTCCTGTGGTTTGGATTCCACGTAAAATGGAGGTCCTGTGGCTCATGATCGCATGATTAACGGTCACGTAAAGTTAAGAGCTTCCTTGTTAGAACATAGATATATAACACAGCTCAGAAAATGCACATGTTGCTATACAGATGGTTATTGAAAATTAGATAGAATCCCCAAAATTTCCCCGTAGCATCTCCGTGTACTGCTGGGCACACAGACCAAGACGTTGCAGATATTTTCTAGTAGGTTATGAAGAAACGATATCCCACGTGCACCGAAGATGAGACCTCTTACCTCCCATTATAACTCTCAGTTAAGTGAGGAATACATGGAATGATAACCTTCTTCTCATCGTTGACTTCGATAGCTTACTGGACGTGCTTTACAAATTGAATTGTGCGGTCTTTCCTCAGAAGCCTATGTAGAGCTACAATATCCGCTCGTCTAGTGCTGCCATCCTCCGCTAAGCAATGCACTTCTTCATAGACTTCCCACTTCGCTTTCTATAGAGTTTTTGCGATTTGAATCCGAACCATGTGATATCAAGTGTTGCTTATCCACTCGCCTATTGGACAACATCCCAGGACATGATATCTAATTTGAATATGTTTTCTACAGTAGTTTCTCCAGACTAAAATATTTCTTTTGGTGATAAGGCAAGTTGTGCATCAATTATGCTTATTCCATAAAAACAGTTGTAAATAAGTCAGATATATATTAATAAGTGACAGCTCTTTCTCCCACTCGGTTTGTTCACCAATCACCGATAAGGGGTTCCATCCCCTGTCTACGGCACATGGCATTGTTACGGTTGTCATTCTTTTGACCCTTTACTGACATTAGTCAACTCAGTATGAGAATACTGGGTCTAATGGACTGTGTTGGATGGTCACTGGTACCACTACCGGTGCGGCCTGGTGTCGCGAAAAAAGCGCACTGCGAAAAAAGCGCAGTGCGAAGAAAGCGCACAGTCAACCCTTTTGGAGTTACAAAAGGAATCCCGCCCCTATCTTCTTAGAAATAAGGAGTGTTACGCAAACAGAAAATAAAAGTTGAATTCATTAGTTTCTGATTCCCATCACACTTTATCCTGGCTGTGGACTGGCTAAATGATTAAATACTAAATATTTTTAATCATTTAGGCGTGTTTAAAATCAGCTTGAGTATAGCTTCGTCAATGTTAAATTTTTAAATATATTTAGAGTTTTAAAGTATACTTAGGCTTGTTTTAAATCAGCATGAATGTAGCTTCGTCAGTATTAACTGTTTACTATTTACATTCTTTTCGGGTCTTGCTTTTCTTCTTGAAAGAAGGTCTAGCCAAGTTTTTGTAGATATGAAACTGTCTTTAAACACGCTTTGATGTCACCATTTTCTTCATACTTCTTCACAGTTCTTTCCAGTTTCTTATCCAACTTGATGTAAGTTTTCTTCCTCTTTTTCCCCAGCTAAATTCAGTTCTATCCTCATGTACATACAAGAAGATTCCTCCGCTTCACTCTTGAAACAAAGTATTGTAACCGATATCGCATGGTTTTGAGAGCTCTGGCAACGTCGCATAGCAGGAGGAAGAAAGCAAGCGGAAGTAACCTGAGGTTGATGTTTTTACGTCATGGACATAGTCGACAGCATGACTAGGCGAAGGTTCCAGAAGCGTAGAGGGCGCTGATGAGCTCCAGGAAAAGTCAAGGTGGAAAGGTCACGTCGGAGAAGCGGGTCACTTTATTTTGCATCGCCGTACAACGAAGTTCACTTAATTTTGCATCACCGTACCACGAAGTTCACTTTCTTTTGTGTCGCCGTACGCCGAAGTTCATCTTTATTTTTTGTGTCGCCGCACGCTGAAGTTCCAAACAAGTGTGTAGTAGCAGTCGTACCGTGGCCGCTTGGAACCAGTGGGGTATTCCGACAGTTTTTGGGACATAGCTGAAAGGCTCAGTATTATTTCTTGCGTGGACAGCTCTGTATTAACGAATACTAAAGCCGAATGTGGCGAGGTGATATTATAACGCAGATCATAATGCATTATGTTGTGGGACACTAGTCATTTGTACGACGAAGTGCGAGCAGACACACGTGGTGTCTCAAGCTTTACTAGGTACGGGACTGTATGGGCCGTGCGCGATATAATTGACGCCCAGAACATATGAACGAAGCGATGTGCTTTTGTTTGACGAGCAGACAAATGAGTATCCAGGGTCAGTGAACTATGAGAGATAAACTGAGTGTAGTCCAAATATAGAGCGACATTCAAGGCCAAGGACGGACGTAATCTCTTATGAGATGGTGTAGATGCGTACGATATAACCTGTGCCATTATAGAGTTATTATCACGGCCATAAGTTGATATTACTTGGCATATTCGACATGAAGATTGCAGCGATGTATTGTACGGGCATAAAGGCTATCAGTACAGACCAGTGCGAGTTCTGTGTCAAGAACTTTACGAGCGAAGAGATGACAAGCTAAGTCTAGAAATGTGGAAGCTGTTACGATGACGTGGAAATGAAGGCTAGCCAGGACCATGGACACCTCGAGGGTCGTGAGCTGGATCCAGGACGAGAGGGGAGGATGTTCAATGGGAAGAACGTGGACCCAAACCCCCAGGAAACGTGTCAGCGGAACCAAGACTGAGGTGGTCGAAAGGTACTGAAAACCATGTTAATTCTTAAGTAGTGGTTAATGGGTAGTGGTTACTAAGATTTGGACAGATGGGCTTAAATCGAAATAGAAGTTAATCAAAAAGATAAAATGCGATATCATGACAAGATTATTAGGATAGTAAATTTTAAGTTTTATTTTGAGAGATTAATGCAGTCATATTTAGGGTTTAAAATAAATATATGGATGCTTTAAAATATAATCTGAGTACAGGGATCTTTCAGCGTGTTAAGTCGCTGTGTTCTTTGAATTGGTGCAACCTGGATGACAATTTATGGTTTGAACAGGCTTAAATTACAGGGGATTCATTTACACTTAAGGGGCCACTTTTTGTGCGCACATCATGATATTTATACTAAACACTCACACGTCACTGAGGTTTCCCTTTACATGCTAACATGAGGAGATGCGTTTGGTAGGTGACTGATACAAGGTTGTGTAAATAATGAAACTGCATTGATAAAATAGCAGGGTTGCCTAATACGAAGTTATGATGAAACTAAAGGTTCTCGCTATAGCGAGGTGAATAAAATAAATGATTATAATGAATGTTACGTGATAGGTTCAAGTATATGAAATTTTGAGGCAATTGTCAGTTGAAAATAATACAGATAGGCAGAGGCCATCTACTTAAATGTTTATGGTGTATTTATAAATATGTGAAGAGCATGCAGTGATTAACAAATAAATAAATAAATATCTGGAATCATAAAGATGTTACAATGTAAAGTAATAAATGTAGAAGCCAACAACCAGTCATTTTTCTGAGTGTGGCACAGCTGAACGAAAACCAGTGAAAATAATAATGAAAGTATTTAATCCATGAATAAAAGGTCTGAAAATAAATTCTTTAACGCCAGTGACATCCATATATAATTTTTTTTTTTTTAATATTTTGGTGATTACATTTAGTTAGGAGATCGAATGAGGCAACAATTTTTTTTATTTGAATATTTTCTCAGATTTATGCACCTGCTCATTTATGGACTATTCAACGGAGAGGTGACATAGCATTTTGAAGTAATGGTTGTAATACTAGGGTGATATAGCTCTGATCTCCGTAAGTTATTTTGTATCCAAAGATTAGGACGCCCGGAGATTTTTGTCCTCATTAACTTGAATTTTGCTTCTGCGTCATTTATTTATTTGCACATCAAGAGTAATTTTGAGAAGTCTCCGAGCGAAGGTAGGCTTCTGTGTTTGATTTTATGTATTTAGTGGTGTGGTTCTGTAATAAATGGTGGATGAGTTTTATTTTAACAGCGGAGTTTTTTGTCATTCTTGTTCGTTGTCATACTTGTGTGTCCACCGGATCAATTTTGTGATTTTACCCCAGTTGTACCCATCATTATAAAGACCCCGGGATTACTTGAATCTCGTTCCCGACATAGTTTTTTTAAGGCCAAAATTGATTCGGACATTCAAGATTTTTTTTTTTCTTTTCGAGTTGTACCGATTTCTGGGTGAGGGTTGACGTGTGTGTCGGGCCACCCAATCCAAAGCCAGATTATCGGGCACAGTATGACATCTCTGATTTTGGGGTTGGGTCATCCAAGAAGATTGTTGATTTTGTTGTGCCAACCTTCCACCACGTTCGTAGTCCTGTGTCGCCTAGCATAGCAATTCCACAATTCAATAGGAATTTCGACATTATGCAGCCACTGTTCGACGAAGTAGTCGAAGAAGCGAGTTAATTTCGGGTTTTCAAGAGCCTGTGAGTGAATTTCGACCCAGCCATCTTGGACATCTTCAGTTTTCAAGAAGGCTAATGCAGCACACATTTGGTTGGACAGTCGGATTTCTTCATTTTCTCTATATTCACATGTCAGTCCAATTTCTTGTATTTTTCTCCACAGACATTTTTTCAAATGAAAGTAGCACCCATGGATTTCAACTGATGACAGAACTTCTCTAATTGCAGCTATTGCACTCGCCTCGAAATCAACGTGGATGTGTCTTGGATTCCATTCTGGGACTGCTTGCAGTACATGACGAAAAAAACGAACGTATGTAGTTTTCTTCTTGTTTGGAAGTAGGCCAAACACAACTGGATAAACGTTAGTTTCTGTGTCGGAGCTTCCATAATCAGCGTGGATGGTGTAAATTTGACCGAACTGTTTACTACAACTTTTAAACGTTCCATCCATGAAAAAGCCTTGTAGGTTCCTCAAGCACTCTTTTCCTTTTTCTGAACAAAAAATGATCATCCGTTCCTCTGAGCCTTCGTCCACTAACATAAATTTTGATCCGTCGTTCATCTGAAGCAATTCTTCGTCTAAAATTACTTCTTCTCTAGTCTTAGGCTCCTTTTGGGTTCCACGTGCACTGTTTCTCTGTATGTACATACTTCTTTTTGTGGTGAGTTGTTGCAGCATTTCTGTTACAAAATTGTAGCCCTTGTTGTGGAGTTCTCCCAGTTCTTCTCTGTAGATCTTTGAAATGGACGTGTCTTCTTCACGGGCTCTCTTTTTTGCAACGTTGATGCTCTTCATAACTTCCAATCTGGCTGTATCCGGTGCTGCACTTGAGTGATCAGTAACTTCTAAAACTTCGTCATTTTTAGCCTATTTTCAATTTTGAAAAAATAGGCTTATGAGATCACCTTTTGTCCGTGTGTGTGTGTGTGTGTGTGAGGTGTGTGTGTGTGTGTCCCCTAATAAAATCTAAACGGCTGGAGCGATTTCAATGAAACTCGGTAAGTGCATAGCACTATTCCGGACGACCTCGACCGTGCCCTTCAAATTTTGTTACGTCTCACCAATCCAACATGGCGGCTGTGCGAAATATTTCACCAGCATTCAATATCTCCGAAACTATTCCCGATATCACCCTGGAATTTTTTACGGTGATAAAGGGAACTACTAGATGTACACCTATGTAACTTTTGAAAACCTGATAACTACAAAATCAACATGGTGGCCACGCGAATTTGCGACTTTTAAATAGACGTTTCTCGCGATTTAACCAACCAAACGCAATAAAACTTGGTAGAGTATATGTTTATACACATTGTAATGCACCGACATCTAACATCGTTCAATTGTTTTCATAACCATAAAATGGCGGATTTGCGAAATATTTCACCGGCATTCTATATCTCTGAAACTATTAGCGTTATCACCCTGAAATTTTGTACGGAGATAAAGGGCACTACTGGAAGTTCACCTATAAGACTTTCAAAAAGCGGTTAACTACAAACCGAACATGGCGGCCAAGCGAATTTGAAAATTTTAAATAGACATTTCTTCCGATTTAATGTTCCAAACGCAATGAAATCAGGTACAGGAATTGTTTATACACATTTTAATGCAATGGTATCTAATTTAGTTCAATTGTTTACATAACCTCAAGATGGCGGCTGTGCGAATTTGAAAATTAAGTTTTCATTTCTTGTGTCGTAAACATGCCTTCGAAGTGAAAGTTTGAATAATGAACCTACGCAATAATTTTCCTTTAATGGTACATGACTCTATGGCCAATACATTTAACAATCCAACATGGTGACCATCCGAAATATTTAGACGGCTCTGAATATCTACGAATCTATTATAGCAATCAAACTGATATTTTTTATGTTCATAGGGGCTATGAACTTAAGTTCACCTATAGGACTTTAAATAACCTGGTGATCACAAATCCAACATGGCGGCGACGCGAAGTATAAATATTAACATGGACGTTTCTCGCAATTTTACCATCCGAGTGCAGTGAAACTTTGTACAGTAAATCCTAATACGAATGTTAATCCACTGGCATCTAATTTATTTCAATTGTTTCCATGACCACAAGATGGCAGCTGTGCGAAATTTTAAAACCTCTTTGTTACTTCTTGTGTCCTAATCATGCGATTGAAGTTTGAATGCTACACGTACACAATAATCTTCATGTAACAGTACATAACTCTAGGACCTACATATATAAAATCCAACATGGCGACCGTCCGAAATATTTAGTCGGTTCTCAATATCTACGAATCTATTACAGCAATCAAACTGAAATTTTGTATGTTGATAGTTGCAATTAACATAAGTAGGTTATATGAAAATAGGCTGTATAGTTCTTCACGGAACTACTTGTTACTTTTTAACATTCCACGGCACATACTTGACCTTTCCTTCTGACATCGCCAAACTATTAACCCATCTATATTCTTCCTAAACTCCCTATATGCGTATCCGTTATAATGTGCTGCAGGTTTACCCTTGTTAGTAGTTAGACTTCCATAATATAACTAAACCAGGTATAAATACTAAAAAGAAAGTAAACGTTCAAAACACTAGGTATACTAGTAAAAATAACTTGAACACTAGTAAGTTTAAAACACTAAAACAGATTATTGCTGCTTACGAAGTGACTTGAAGGACCACCAGAAGAGGAATGACAAAGAAGGGGTCGGTGAGGTGGGGCGGCTGTTCGGGAGGAATGAACCTGAGCTATTGTATTGCGTGATGATCCACCTCCAACCAGCTCCAAGTATTCATTTCCTAAACTGTCACATTGGCCCTTGTGCGCTTTCTTCGCAAATATCTGTATGTGCGCTTTATTCGCTGTGCGCTACTCACACAGATTCTGCGGCCTTAGGGGAAAGTTGTGGAGTATATTATGTTGAAAAGGAGGAGGCCATATGTTGAATTCAAGTCGATGCCACATATAGCGCGTTGGTGAGATCTGTTGCGCAAACCTCGGATGAATATTACTGAAATGAATAGGACAGAATTGTGGAATATTATGTAGAGAACCTATCCTACCTCGGTTTGGAATGCACAAATTACACATGCACCCACCAAGATATGAACCCAATTTGTATGGGCGACGTCAAATATAGACTATACAAAAGGATAAAAAATAAAATAAAAAAATAAAACGAAAATAAAAATTAAAATTCAAATTAAAATTAAAGTTACCTATCAACGACTTCAAAATTAAGTCGCTTGGATAGGATTTCTTTGACTCTTGTTGCGGGTGTATTAAAATTAAAATTAAAAATAAAAATAAAAATAAAAATAAAAATAAAAATAAAAATAAAAATAAAAATAAAATTAAAAATAAAAATAAAAATTAAAATTAAAATTAAAATTAAAATTAAAATTAAAATTAAAATAAAAATAAAAATAAAAATAAAAATAAAAATAAAAATAAAAATTAAAATTAAAATTAAAATTAAAATTAAAATTAAAATTAAAATTAAAATTAAAATTAAAATTAAAATTAAAATTAAAATAAAAATAAAAATAAAAATAAAAATAAAAATAAAAATAAAAATAAAAATTAAAATTAAAATTAAAATTAAAATTAAAATTAAAATTAAAATTAAAATTAAAATTAAAATTAAAATTAAAATTAAAATTAAAATAATTATAAATATAAAAATTATAAAACTATAAAAATTATAAAAAAATATAAAAATTATAAAACTATAAAAAAAATAAAAATATATAAAAATAAAAAATTCTAAAAATAAAAATAAAAATAAAAATAAAAAATCAAAATTAAAATAAATATAAAAGTAAAAATAAAAATTATTCAAAATAAAGTAACAAGTAGTTCAGTGAGGAACTAAATAGCCTATTTTCATATACCCTATTTATGTCAATTGCCCCAAACAACACACAAAATTTCAGTTTGATTGCTGTAATAGATACGTAGATAATGAGAAACGTCCAAATATATCGGATGGTCGCCGTATTGGAGTTTTATATATGTAGGCCATGGAGTTATGTATTATTAGATGAAGATTATTGCGTAGGTTTATTATTTAAACTTCAATCGCATGATTAGGACACAAGAAATAATAATAAAAAAACAAACAACAAACAAACTACGAGATTTTAAATTTTTTCTCAGCCGCCATCTTGAATTTATGAAAACAACTGAAATAAATTACTGGATTAAAATTTGTATTAGCATTTACCGTACCAAATTTCACTGTGCTCGGATAGTTAAATGGCGAAAAACGTCAATTTAAATTATTCAATTTCGCGTTGCCACCATCTTGGATTTGTGCTCATCAGGTAATTGAAAGTGCCATAGGTGAGCTACCGTAACGTTAAAAGCCTTTATCAAGATACAAAATGTTATTTTGATTGCTTTCATTGATATGGAGAACCGTCTAAATAATTCAGATGGTCACCTTGTTGGATTTTTATATTTGTTGGCCGTAGAGTTATCTACTGTTAGATGAGGATTATTGTGTAGGTTCATTATTCATACGTTGACTTCGATCGCATGATTAGGACACAAGAAATGAAATATTAATTTTGAAATTTTGCACAGCCGCCATCTTGAGGTTATGTAAACAACTGAACTAAACTAGATGTCAGTGCATTACAATGTGTATAATCCTTTGCTGTACCAAGTTTCACTGCGCTCAGGTGGTTAAATTGCGAGAAACGTCTATTTAAATAATACAATTGTGCTTGGTAAACATGTTCGTTTTGTACTTTAACGGTTCCTGAAAGTCACATAGGTGAACTTCTAGTAGTGCTATTTATAACCATACAAAATTTTCAGGGTGATATCAGTAGTAGTTTCGGAGATATAGAACGCCGATGAAATATTTCGCACAGCCGCCAGGACGGGATCGGACAAAGATTCATTGACATCACACCAGCCGTTTAGATTTTATTAACGACACACACACACACACACACACACACACACACACACACACACACACATACGCACACATACACAGACAATAGGTGATTTCATAAGCCTATTTATATCATAAATGAAAATAGGCTAAAATAAAAAATAAATAAAAAGAATAAACAAATAGTTCTGCGAAGAACTATACAGCCTATTTTCATATATCATACTTATGTTAATTGCCACTATCAACATACAAAATTTCAGTTTGTTTGCTGTAATAGATTCGTAGATACTGAGAACCGACTAAATATTTCGGATGGTCGCCATGTTGGATTTTATATATGTAGGTCCTAGAGTTACGTACTGTTACATGAAGATTATTGTGTACGTGTAGCATTCAAATTTCAATCCCATGATTAGGACAAAAGAAGTAACAAGGAGATTTTAAAATTTCGCACAGCTGCCATCTTGTGGTTATGGAAACAATTGAAATAAATTAGATGCCTGTGGATTAACATTCGTATAAGGATTTACTGTACCAAGTTTCACTGCACTCGGATGGTTAAATTGAAAGAAACGTCCATGTGAATGTTTATACTTCGCGTCGCCGCCATGTTGGATTTGTGATCACCAGGTTATTTAAAGTCCTATGGGTGAAGTTAAGTTCATAGCCCCTATGAACATAAAAAAATCAGTTTGATTGCTATAATAGATTCGTAGATATTCAGAGCCGTCTAAATATTTCGAATAGTCACCATGTTGGATTGTTAAATGTATAGGCCATAGAATCATGTACAATTAAAGGAAAATTATTGCGTAGGTTCATTATTCACACTTTCACTTCGATCGCATGATTACGACACAAGAAATAAAAACTTCATTTTAAAATTCGCACAGCCGCCATCTTGAGGTTATGTACACAATTGAACTAAATTAGATACCAGTGCATTACAATATGTATACACATTTCCTGTTCCAGATTTCATTGCGTTTGGATCGCGAGAAAGGTATATTTAAAATTTTCAACTTCGCTTGGCCGCCATGTTCGTTTTGTAGTTAACCGGGTTTTGAAAGTCTTATAGATGAACTTCCAGTAGTGCACTTTATCTCCGTACAAAATTTCAGGGTGTTACCACTAATAGTTTTAGAGATATAGAATGCCGGTGAAATATTTCGCACATCCGCCATCTTGTGGTTATGTAAACAATTGAACAAAGTTAGATGTCGGTGCATTACAATATATATAAATATATACTTTACCAAGTTTTATTCCGTTTGGTTGGTTAAATCGCGAGTAACGTCTATTTAAAAGTCGCAAATTCGCGTGGTCGCCATGTTGGTTTTGCAGTTATCAGTTTTTCATAAGTCACATAGGTGAACTTCTGGTAGTTCCCTTTATCACCGTAAGAAAATCTAGGGTGATATCGGGAATAGTTTCGGAGATATTGAATGCTGGTGAAATATTTCGCACAGCCGCCATGTTGGATTGGTGAGACGTAACAAAATTTGAAGGGCACGGTCGGGGTCGTCTGGAATAGTGTTGTTAACTTACCAAGTTCCTTTGAAATCGCTCCAGCCGTTTAGATGTTATTAGGGGGGGGGGGGGTCACACACACACACCTCTCACACACACACACACGCGCACACGCACGCACACACAGACAAAAGATGATCTCATCAGCCTATTTTATGAAAATTGAAAATAAGCTCAAAATAAAAATAAAAATTAAACAATAAAAATTAAAAACAAGTGGTTCAGTAAAGAACATATAGCCTACTTTCTCCTAAATGCATGGGTATTGTTATAACTCTTTGTCCTTTTCAAGGGGTATAATTGAATGTTGGTTGTAGTAGCTTATTGAAATACAACGTGCTATACGGATATTAAACATGAATATGAGGTGCCCTTTGCTAGTGTTACCTCTGTAAAAAAAAACATTCTATTCGGTTTCACCGTGTTTGTATTGATATGGGGAATCGATTTGCACACATACATGTTCGCTATCTCAAAACTATTGGGCTGATGACCTTGTAGTTCAGTCAAAAGATGCTTCCTACAAAGAGGAATGTTGTTGCAAAATTTGGTAGAGATCAAATGATTAGGTTGTTCGTAATTTGATTTATGCTTTCAACATTTGGGTGGCCGCCATTCCGTTTTCGTCAAGATGGCGGCGATATAAAACATGAAACTGATGTGCCCTTTGCTAGTGCCACCTCTGTAGCAAATGTCGTTCAATTCGGTTTCACCGTGTTTGAATAGGTAGGGGGAATCGACTTGCACACATACATGGCCGCCATCTGCAAATTAATGGGCTGCTGACCTTGTAGTTTGGTCAAAAGTTTCTTTATACATGAAGGTATAATGTTGCAGTGTTTGGTAGAGACCAGATGATTAGGTTGGTCGTAATTTGATTTAAGCTTTAAACATTTGGGTGGTCGCCATTACGCTTTCGTCAAGAGGGTGGCGATATAAAGCATGACACTGAGGTGTCCATTGCTAGTGCTACCTCTGTAGCAAATGCCGTTCAATTCGGCTTAACCGTGTTTGAATTGATAGGGGGAATCGATTTGCACACATACATGGCCGCCATCTGCAAACTATAAACCTTATAGTTTAGTCAAAAGACGCTCGTCATATGAATATATGTTGTTGCAAAATTTGGTAGAGATCGGATGATTAGGTTAGTCGTAATTTGATTTAAGCTTTGAACATTTAGGTGACCGCCATTATGTTTCCGTCAAGATGGCGGCGATATAAAACATAACACTGAGGTGTCTTTTGCTAGTTCTACCTCTGTACCAAATTTCGTTCAATTCGGTTTCACCGTATTCGAATCGATAGGGGGTGGGGGGGGGGAGGGCATTTGGGGGACATACATTCTGAGTACACACACATACACACAGGCTCACACACTCACACACACACACACACACACACACAATTTTTGGCCCTGTGTAGATCTCATAAATATACTTTCATTTTTTGCAAAAATCGAAAGTAGGCTAAAAATATAGTAGTAGTTCCCCACCGATTTTGTAACTAGAGGATATTCTATGTTTTTGACATGGTGTATAATTTTGTTATGGCTTATCAATCATCATTCACCCAAATGTGTTTCGTAAATAACAAAACTACAAAATCCACATAAGTTTCTCAATTCGGAGACAAATCACTATTTTCAGTGTTATCTGTTGTTGAGAAGTTTTGTTTGTGTAACCCGCGAGGTATGTTGTGCCTTGCCCCAGTAAATATAAATGACCCTATAACCTGTCACACATCACAATGATGGATTGGTGTTGTGAAGCTGACTTCCAATATTGCCACAAGGTGAAGAACAAGAAGAAACCATGAGGTCTGCCAAATGATATGCTACTTTTTCAATATTACGACTTGGGTTTTGCTATCGAGTAACAGAGAAAGTAGCGTTGCTAAATTGATGATAATAATTGTTGTTTTAAGGGGCCTAACATCTAGGTTATCGGCCCCTAATGGACTGGGTGATAGCGAAAATGACAATGAAATGGAAACCAGAACGAAAATTAAGCTGGACTGAAAATACTTACAAAATGGAACTCAGATTGAAATGACTCACAAAATGTAGAGCGTAAGTACTTACAAAAGAACAAGAAGTTCCGTGACGACCTAACGAGCCTACTTTTCATGCCAATGATTATTCTACAGTATACTGTATGAACCTATCTTGAATAATGACGAAATTAAGTTGGTAATATCGAAATGTCTAATTAGTTCGAAATATTCCTGGAATAATGTAGCCTAATAGAGCAGTTGGCGGCCCTGGTCACTGAATATATTCTTAGTTCCATCTCTTAAGGAACAGAATACAAAATTTGGTTGAAGTCCAATGGACGTTACAAGCAGTTAGACATTGGATCTATTAGCACGCGTAAAAGCATGTTGGCAACAATGTCATGCGTGTGCTGATTAGAAATAATCGGAAATATTATGATCTCTTGTTGTGCCAATTTTGGATGAAATCCATTTGTTAGTATAGAAAGTACATGTATTTTAAAATTGGACCTATCAGCAAGCATAGAATCATGTTGGCAGCACTGACTTATATTAATCACTCCACATTAATCTAGAGTGTCAGGTGCTATACGTGTGCAAAATATAGAGCTGCTGGCTTGCGTACTTTCTGATATATTGATATTAGGGTAAAAAAATATATACTGCATTTATTAACAGTGCGCAGCCCTGATTGCTCTTAAGAACACTTATAGTCTTATCTGTTATTTTACACATAGCACATACGAAATTCGGTTGAAATCCAACTGATAGTATACAAGATACATGTATTTAAAAATTGGTCCTCTCAGCAGGCTTAGATTCATGTTGGTAGAACTGACGTATCTAAGTTACTCCAAATTAATCTAAAATGTGGCTGGCTGAGTGGCTCAGGGGTAACGTTCTCGCTTACTGAGCCCAAGGTTGCAGGTTCGAAACCTGGCGCAGTCAGCTGGCATTTGAGGGTGCGCAAATGCGAGGGAGCCGTGTCAGTAGATTTACTGGCACGTTAAAGATCCCCTTCGGGGCAAATTTCCGGCACCCCGGCGTCTCTAAAAGCCAGTGTAAATAAAAGGGACGTAAAACCAATAACATTATTATTATTATTATTAATCTAAAATGTCAGGTAATATACATGGGCATAGTTTAAAGCTGTCGGCTTGCATACTTTCAGATATATTGGTATTTGGATGAAGAAAATAGAGAGAGCAATTATTATCAGTTGGCAGCCCTGGTGGCTCTTAAGAATAAACTGAGTCATATCTGTTTATGTACACATATTACATACAAATTTTGGTTGAAATCCAATTAATAGTGTAGAAGTTATATGCATTTAAAAATTAGACCTATCAGATGGCTTAAAATTATTTTGGCAACACTGTCATGTATGGCCTCCTGAAAATTAAACTGAAATAGTATTATCTACATGTGTGCCAATTTTGGAATAGCTCCCATGCATACCTTCCATGATATCCAACATGGATCTCAAATTTCTAGTGCGTTTTTTCAGCAGTTGGTAGCACTGACATCATTTTGAAATATGGGCTTGAGATATTCCGGTATACATCTTTACTCATACTAAATTTGGTTTCGATTTCTGCAGCCGTTTAGGAGTTGATAGGGGGGGGGGGGGGGGACACACACAGCCAGACAGACAGAAGGACAGACAGACAGACACACATTTTCCCGGATCGATCTCATAAGTCTACTTTTTCCTCATTTTTGCAAAATGTGAAAAGTAGGCTAAAAATACTCGCATAAGGAATTTAGATTGAAAAAATACGCACAAAATGTTGTTTAGGTTCAAAATACCTACAAAATGCATTGCAGATTCAAAATACTCAACAAAATACAATTGAAATTCAATATACTTACAAAATGCCATCGAAATTGAAAATACGTACAAAATGCAAGTGAGGTTCAAAATACTTACATATTGAAAATTGAATTGAAAATAGACACTGCAAGTCAGATTGAAAAAGGCCGGTTATGAATACTCACTAAGTGCAATTGAAATTCTAAATACATACAAAACCCAATTGAAATAGAAAATGCTTACAAAATACTCACAATATGTGGAATCCCGCGATTCACAATACTGTACTTACAAAATGCAATGTAAATTGAGAATACTTACAAATTCTGGTTGAGATTCAAAAACAAAATTTAATTTAGAGACGCCGGGAGCCAATTCATAAAAACAGGTTTTAGGAGCGTTAAAAATCCCTCAGTATGCCTTCCTTTGGAGGGGAAGTAAAGCCGGCGGTCCCATGTCATAGATTTATGGCATGTTAAAGAACCTTCCACTAATTACACCTGTGTGAAGCTAAATTGTATAGGTTATGAAGGTAAACAACGCTCTTAGGTTCCTACGTTCGTTGCCAAGAGCCGACTGCGGTGACGTCTGGTAGCTAAGTTCTGAACTAGTAGTCGTTGACGGTGGCGTTTGGCGGCAAAAGTAGGAACTACTTGAAAATTGATCGTCTACAGTCCTTACTTGAATTAAAACAGATACACACACTAATACAGTCATCACAATTAACACCGGTTATCAGACAGATTCTACACACACCCAAAGTACACGGGGCTACATGGCCGCGTTGTCGCAGCCCCTAAACTTAAGAACCATCAACCAATAAAAACAGGGCGGAATCTTAAAGAGAGAAGGAAATATAATGAAAAGAAAAAAAGAAGGCTGATCCCCCAAAGAATGAGGTATCAGGAAAGATGAGAGAAGGGCCAATGTAGGCGGGAAATGAAGAGACACCCTAGGCCTTGGATACCCTAATACCGTTGGGGTCGGAAGAGAACAAGAGTTGACCAAGAGAGGTCGACAGGAAAGATGACGGAGAGGAGCCCGGCACAAGTAAGTGGAAGGAATGCCGGACTCAGCTGGGGTCCCATCGTTGCTAAATTACCTGATATAAATTCCGGGACACACATCAACAAGGGTGGCTAGTTTCTGATGGAGTATTTTAAAGATCGATTCATGTTAACGATTTAAGTAGCCTAGCATCAAAATCATCAACTTCGTGTTTCTCTTAGGGGGACCACATTTTATTGAGTAGGCAAGATACTCTAAGATTATGGGCTCGAAACCTGGCCAATTTGGTTAGCATGTGAGGATGCTTCAATCCGAGAGAACCGTGTTAATGGATTTATCGACACGTTAAGTGAAACCTCCACCTTTCCGGGCACCTTTCAAAACCATTGGCAGCTAAAAGTAGATTAAAAGATAATAATTAATATTAATAATCATATCGCCTCCGTGGTGTACTGGTCAGAGTGCTTAGCTGCCACCCCGGAGGTCCGAGGTTCGATTCCCGGCTCTGCCACGAAATTTGAGGACTGGAATGGGGTCTACTCAGCCTCGGGTGGTCCATATGTGTAGAGGGGGTTCGATTCCCACCTCAGCCTCAAAGTGGTTTTCCGTGGTTTCCCACTTCGTCTCCAGGCAAATGCCGGAATGGTGCCTAACGTAAGGCCACGGGCGCCTCCTTCCCTCTTCCTTGTCTGTTTGCTTTGCAGGTGAGGCCGCCTGGGCGAGGTGGTCGTCCCACCTCCCCAGTTGTATTCTCCGAACCGTAATTTAAAGCTCCAGGACACTGCCCTGGCGGCGGTAAAGGTGGGATCCCTCGCTGAGTCCGAGGGAAAAGCCAACCCTAGAGGGTAAAACGACTAAGAAAAGCAGAAAAAGAAACATCCCTCCTCCTTTCTGCGGGGTTGGGACCGGCAACAGCAACCACTGAGCTACTCAATCAACCCAGCAGGAGGAATATCAGGACCAACAAGTAGTTCCGTGAAGAACTATACAGCCTATTTTCATATATCCTGCTCATGTTAATTGTCTCTATCAACATACAAAATTTCAGTTTAATTGCTGTAATAGATTCGTAGATATTGAGAACCGTCTAAATATTTCATATGGTCGCCAGGATGGATTTTTGTTTTTGTACTATTACATTAAGATTATTGTGTACGTGTGGTATTCAAACTTCATTCGCATGATTAGAAAACAAGAAGTAAAAACGAGATTTTAAAAGTACGCACACCAGCCATCTTGTGATTTTGCAAACAATTGAAATAAATTACATGCCAGAGGATCAACATTTGTATAAGCATTTAACGTGCAACGATTCACGGTACTCGGATAGTTAATTCGCGAGAAACGTCCATTTAAATATGTATACTTCGCGTCGCCGCCATGTTGTATTTGTGCTCACCAGGTTACTGAAACTCCTATAGGTGAACATATGTTCATAGTCTCTATTAACATAAAAAATCAGTTTGGTTGCTGTAAAAGATTCATAGATATTGAGAACCGTCTAAATATTTCGGAAGCTCGCCATTTAGGATTGTTATATGTATAGGCCATAGAATTATGTACCATTCAAGGACAATTATTGCCTAGGTTCATTATTCACACTTTCACTTCGATCGCATGATTACGACACAAGAATAAAAACTTAATTTTAAAATTTCGCACAGCCGCCATCTTGAGGTTATGTAAACAATTGAATTAAATTAGATGGCAGTGCATTACAATCTGCAAAATCATTTACTGTACCACATTTTACTGCGCTCAGAGAGTTAAATCACGAGAAAAGTCTATTAAAATATTTCAAATTCGCTTGGTCGCCATGATCGTTTTGTACTTTTCAGGTTTATGAAATATACATAAGTAAACTTGTATCAGTACCCTTTATCACCGTACAAAATTGCATGATGATATCTGTAATAGTTTCGGAGATATAGAATGTCAGTGAAATATTTCGCACAGCCGCCATTTTGAGGTTATGTAAACAATTGAACTAAATTAGACTCCAGTGCATTACAATGTGTATAAACATTTGCTGTACCAAGTTTAATTACGTTTGGATAGTTAAATCGCGAGAAATGTCTATTTAAAAGTCTCAACTTTGCTTGACCGCCATGTTGGTTTTGTAGTCACCAGGTTTTTGAAAGTCTCATAGGTGAACTTCTAGTAGTGCCCTTTATCACCGTACACAATTTCAGGGCGATATCGGTAATAGTTTCGGAGATATTGAATGCTAGTGAAATATTTCGCACAGCCGCCATGTTGGATTGGTGAGACGTAACAAAATTTGAAGGGCACGGTCGAGGTCGCCGGGAATAGTGCTATGAACTTACCGAGTTCAATTGAAATCGCTCCAGCCGTTTAGATTTTATTAGGGGGGGGGGGGGGACACACACACACACGGACAAAAGATGATCTCATAAGCCTATTTTTTTCAAAATTGAAAATAGGCTAACAAATCATGGACTCAAGAATGAAGGAAACTATTCAGTGTCCAGGTGAAGACAATTTGGGGGAAGAGAAAATCAACATCATCAGTTAAATACGTCCTATCACACTCCATACATGGGAATAGCGATGTATATCTGCTCAGTAGTATAAATAAAACAAAGTCCCCGGTTCTTGGATGTTACGGGTAAATTCGAGAACCACTGGATGGATTTTGATGCGGTTTCGTCTGTGAACATTTCGTTCCGCAAAATTCACAGTCAAGTTAAGATTGGACGGAAGGGGGATTTGTGTTTCATGCACCTCGCCATTCTTAAATTACGTCTGACAAGAATTTGTTACACATTCATCTCCATGATAACATAATTAATAGTTCTGTCAGTGATTTTAACCCATCATGCCGAGACGTAAAACGGATATTGGTCGTTGTTCATTGACAATGAAAAAAAAAAAAAAAAAAAAAGCGCTTATCACGTAATGCATTCATAACTGTTCCCGGGCGAAGCCGGGTCTGGTTGCTAGTAGAAGATAATTATATCATGGTACAGAATAATAAATAATTATATTATTATTATTATTATTGCCTCTTTCAGTGATTTGAAAAACGAATTTATTTTGCAACGAAAATAGACAAGTGTAGCGTCGATAACATAGCAACATAACCATGACAACAATTTTATGTAACAAAAACAGAAGACAAATAATAATAATAATAATATTAATAATAATAGTTAGTTCATGAGGAGATTTTGGAAGGAGAAGAAGAGGAAAGCTCCATCAACGCGAGCCAACAAGTTCAATCGCGCTCCCTAAGTGGGCAAAACGAAGAAAGAATAATAATAATAATAATAATAATAATAATAATAATAATAATAATAATAATAATAATAACTCCATTAACGACCCTTCAACAAAAAGTTGATATACTACATTTGTAAATTTTCATCATCAAAATGTGCGAAAGGTGCAAAGCTGCAACATTATTAAAGGGTTGTCCTAATGATCTATACATTAATTGTTGTAGACGTGCATGTAAGAAAAATAAACACATAGCAGATACAAATTCATTGACAGTCATTCTTTGCCATGTAATTAATGATTCAATGACAAGAGTAAGTACATTGATGGTGGCGTTGTTCATTATTTAGAGGCTTTGCGACATCGTGGTCATGTAGTCCTGTGTACTTGGGTGTGCGTAGAAGTTGTTTGATAACCTGTATCCCTGTGATGTCTATACTGGTCTGTATATTTGGTTGGTTCCTCAGTTTAGGGGCTTCGACAACGCGGTCATGTAGCCCCGTGTACTTTGGGTGTGTGTATAATCTCTCTGATAACCGGTAGTAATTGTGATAGTTGTAATTCTGTTTTCTTTAATTCAGATAAGGACTGCAGACGATCAATTTCAGGTAGTTCCTACTGTTGTTACCAAATGCTACTGTCAACGACACCTAGCTGCGAACTTGGCTACTAGATGCCACCGCAACTGGCACCTGGCGATGCACGTTGGAACTTAATAGAGCGTTAATCTAACCTACAAATTTAGCTTCACACAATTGTAGTTACTGGAGGGTTCTTTTACATGCCATAAAACTGTGACATGGGTCCGCCGGCTTTTCTTCCCCTCCAAAGGAAGGCATAGGCCTATTGAGGTTTTGTTTTAACGTTCTTAAAAATCCGACGACTTCAGCTGGGTTTGAACCCGTGATCTTGGGCATAGAGGCTCAGCATGCTACCAACTATGCCACCGAAGCCGCTCTCTGTATACTTGTAATCGAGGTAGGATTTGGGTAGGAAGCGGCCGTGGCCTTAAGCTAGGTACCATCCCGGCATTTGCTTGGAGTAGAAGTGGGAAACCAGGTAAAACCACTTCCAGGATGCCTGAGGTGGGAATCAAACTCGCCTCTTCTCAGTTTTGCCTCTCGAGGCTGAGTGTACGCCGTTCCAGCCTCCCAGACCAGAATTACATTTCTTATCAGAGATGACAGAGTTTTGGATTATTTAGGAGTTTTGCGACATTGTGCGGGCCCAGAAGTGTTGGGGTAGCGCGCATGCCTCTAACTCGGAGGTCTCGGGTTCGATTCCCCGCTCCGTCAGGAATTTTAGAAACTGACATGAGGGCTGGTGCACTCAGCCTCGTAAGGACAATTGAGTAGCTGTCTGACAATGAGGCAGCGCTCCGGTCAAGAAAACTAAGATAAGTGGCCGAGGGGACATGATACGCTGACCACACCTCACCCTAATATTTGCAGGCCAAATCGCTGGGCAGCGGTCGCTTGGTAGGCCTAGGCCTTTCCCCACTGTAGTGTCACAGTTTCTTTTAGCGACTTCGTGGTCATGTAGCGCCGTGGACTTGGTTTGTGTAGGCGTTGTCTGATAACCTGTGTCACTGTCATGTCTGTACTAGTGTACTTGTTATCGAGGTCATGTCTTTAAGTTAGGTACCATCCCAGCATTTGCTTGGAGCAGAAGTTGGAAACCACGTAAAACCAGTTCCAGGAGGGCTGAGGTAGGAATCAAACCCGCCTCTTCTCAGTTTTGCCCTATGAGGCTGAGTGTACCTCGTTCCAGCCCTCAGACCATAATTGAATTTCTTGGCAGGACCGGGAATCGAACCCTGGCCATCGGGGTGATAACCAATAATGCTTGCCTCTACACAACGAGGTGGTAAGCATATTGTACTTTACACATAAGCAGTGGTGGAACACAAACAACGGCTGGAGCGTTAAACATCCCTCAGTATGCCTTCCTTCGGAGGGGAAGTAAAGTCGGCGGTCCCATGTCATAGATTTATGGCATGTAAAAGAACTTTCCACTAACTACAATTGTATGAAGCAAGATTTGTAGGTTAGGTTTGATTAATGCTCTAAAGTTCCAACGTTCTTCTCCAGCTGCTGGTTGCGATGGCATCTAGTAGTAGCCAAGTTCTCAGCTAGGTGTCGTGGACGGTAGCATTTGGTAACGAAAGTAGGAACCACTTGAAATTATCGTCTGCAGTCCTTACTTGAATTAAAGACAGATAACATACACTAATTTACACTGGTTATCATACAAATTCTACACACACCCAAAGTACACGGGGCTACATGACGACGTTGTCACAGCCCCTAAACTAAGGAACCAACCAACCAAACAACGCCTTAATATTCTAATGTTTTGTTTACTAAGGAACATAACCTAAACGCACTGCGTACTATTATTTCTTTGTGGAGGGCAAGCAGCTAACACTAGGATACAAAATATAGCTAGTTCATTATACATAGCTGCAAAGAAACCAACAGATTTAATTTTCTTTTGTAAGTCTTGTCCTTTCTTATGTACAGTAATAGCGAGAGAAACAGTCCTGGCAAAGTAACAAGAAGTGAAGAGTGTGCCGACAATATCGTGGCTGAGATAACAAATGTGCAAAGAGACAAGACATCATCGCCACAAACAGTTAAAACTCATTCCAACCGTTTAACACAAAATTAAATTTTTGTTAGCAATTCCATAAAAAGGAATTGCAGTCACAAAGATTTCATTTCGGCTCTATTTTTTTTATTGTTACGGTTATCGCTTGGAAATGTTCACTTTTCTGACGCTGTCATAAAGCTGCGTCCTCTACGTGAATAACTGTGGCAATCAACTTGAATTGTCACTCAGTCGTGTATGGAGTGGGCGAGTGTCATCCGCTTCCCTATTCTATACGTGTGGCTCAGCGGTAACGTTCTCGCCTGGTGTGCCCAAGGGTTTAGGATTGAATCATGGCGTAGTCAGCTAGCATTTGAGAGTGCACAAATCCGAGGGAGCCATGCCAGTACATTTCCTGGCACGTTAAACATCCCCTTCGGGGCATATTTCCGGCACTCCAGCGTCTCTAAAAGCTGCAGTAATTAAAAGGGACGTAAAACCAATAACATTATTATTAATATACATCTATACGTAATTTGAAGTGGATTTTACGAACAAAACTACCACTTTTGGAAACGTAAATAGCCCTGGGGTTCACTCAGCCTACATCAGAAATAAGTAAGGTACCGGGGTAATTCATGGGAGCAAAGACGGCCGGGCGTGGAGCTGACAACTCCATGCCATCTACCTTCCATTACTCCCAGGGCCTGTACAGAGTTGGCTTTGCTTTTACGTAATTTGTAGAGGTGACGTATTTTGCCGGCAGACGCAGCTCAGTGTAAAGCAATATATGACTCGAGCGTGCTAACTCTAGTTTCCAAAACAATCTTACAGTACATTTAATTGCCACAATTCACGTGGACTACCTCATTGTGTAGTGGCTGGTATTATTGGCTGTCATATCTGAGGACGGGTTCGATTCCGACTCTGACAAAAAATTAATTCTGGTTTGGGCGTTGAAACGGGATACTTAACCTTCCTAAGGCAAACTGAGAATAGGTGGGTTCTTTCCTTGTTATAGGCTATATGGATAATTCAAACTGCGAATCGTAATATGAACACCAACTAAACGCAGAGATCAGGTTCTGATGATGACCGCTTGACGGTCGATACGCGTAATCCTAAAATAGCCCCATTATAACAGTGTTCATAAATTATACATGTTATTTTTATAGGGGGCTTATTCACTTATTTATTATTTATATATTACTAGCAGTAGCGCCCGGCTTCGCCCGGTGGATTTATTTGATTTATGGATGACAAGCTGTACCCGGCATGTGTTGCAATGCCAATCAAAGAAAGTGTTGGCGTTGAAATTTTGTTTCTTGAAGTGATTTTGGATCCACAATATTTTTTTCAATTTCCGTTAACTGCCTCTAATCTATCGTAAAATGGTTTTACTACTTTAGAAACATTCATGGGAGCGTGCACAGCAACTCACCAAAGTTTCACCGCAATCGGATGAATGACATATGAACGAATACGGGATTTTGTTCAAACGATTCGTGCCCTGTCACTAATTGGTTGAATCTACTCGTGCGCTACCTATTGTGAAATTGATTTATTGAGTCGAAAACCTTCCCTGGCGTATACGCAATAACTCATCAAAGTTTCATCGCAATCGATAAAAGGCATATGTGCGCATATGGGATTTTGTTTAAACGATTCGCGCGGCGTCACTCATTTGTTGAATCTACTCGTGCGCTACCTATGGTAAAATGTATTTACTAAACCTGAAACCTTCCCTGGAGTGTACTCAACGATTCACCAAAGTTTCGTCGCAATGGGATGAATGGTATATGAACGCAAACGGGACTTTGTTAAAACAATTCGCGTGCCATCGCTCATTTGTTAAATCTACTCGTGCGCTACCTATTGTAAAATTGATTTACTAAGCCATAAAACTTTCCTGGAGTGTACACAACAATTCACCAAAGATTCAACACTATCGGACGTATTGTTCCAGCCCCAGCCCATACACAAGGGCTGTCCCTATACCTACATAAAAGCTAATTAAAAGTAACTACGTAAAAGACGGGAATAACGACATAGCAACACGACTGCAAAGTAAGCGGCAGGTCATAGCCCTAAGGTCTAACAGCAAGCAGGTTAGACAGGACACAGCGGGCACTACACTCCAAAGATACTGCTGAGTAAACTGACAATGCACATTTTGCCTATAAGTAGAAGGTACGGACACGCGCCGCGCTCTCTAGCTCTAGCTCTGGCTCTCTCATTTGGCCGCTCTCTAGCTCTTGGACTTGGCGGCCCTCTCTTACAGTCTTACACTCTATCGGAGTTGTGCTACGACGGACCGGTATGGGGGATGCCTCGTATCGGGTCCCAACGCCACCAACATCATGACAGACCGGGATCTTCGGTGGGGTGAGTGAACACGTGTCTGCTAGACTCCCTTTCCCCCCTATTTTATTATTTCACTCCTCCCCTCTTTTCATCGCCACTAGTACTCAATAAACCCCCTTTTTGAACAGTCCAATGATTATCTCTTTATTTCACTTAGATTAAGAAGCCCGTCCCTTTAGATTAGAACCTAGTTTAAGATCTCCACCGAACGCTGCCCAGCAGGAGGCGGTGCACAGCAAGCGTGCGGCCTACTAAGCCACCTTAAGGTAAGCAAGGTGAGTATTCCTCCCCCCGGTTCCCCTGTACGTCAATTGCTCTCTAGACGTGTCCGCAGTACTTACCAAACACTTTAAACACGAGTTCTACACAAAAGTAGAACAAATGAGGGACCGGTGCCGGGTTAAACTCAGTAGATACCGGTTATGCCGTCCAGCCCATTCACAACAACAGTTCCACACAAAAGTAGAACAAATGCAAGAGACTCGGAGGGGGTAGTTCTACACAAAAGTAGAACCAATGGTAGGACGCGGGATGAGTTCTAATTAAAAGTAGAACAGTATGGTATATGAACGCATACGGGACTTTGTTGAAACGCTTCACGCGTCGTCCCTCATTTGTTGAATCTACTCGTGCGCTGCCTATTGTATAGTGGATTTACTAAGCCAGAAACCTTCCCAGAAGTGTGCACAACATCTCACCCAAGTCTCAGAGCTATCAGACGAATGGTATATGAAGACATAGGGGGGCTATGTTGAAACGCTTCGCGCGTCATCGATCATTTGTTACATCTACTCGTGCGCTACCGACTGTGAAATGTATTTACTAAGCCAGAGACCTTCCTTGGAGTGTCCACAATATCCCACCCAAGTTTCATCGCTATCGGACGAATGGTATATGAAGACATAGGGGACTTTAGTGAATCGCTTCGCGCGTCATGGATCATTTGTTGAATCTATTCGTGCGGTACCTATTGAAAAATGGATTTACTAAGCCACAAACCTTCCCTTGAGTGTACACTACATCTCACCCAAGTTTCATCGCTATCGGACGAATGGCATGTGACCTTACACTGGACTTTGTTGAAACGCTTCACGCGTCGTTGCTCATTTGTTTAATCCACTCGTGCGCTACCTATTGTAAAATGGATTTACTAAGCCAGACACCTTCCTTGGAGAGTACACTACATCGGACAAATCGCTATCGGACAAATGGTATATGAATGCATACTGGACATTGTTGAAACGCTTCACGCATCGTTGCTCATTTGTGGAATCTACACGTGCGCTACCTATTGTAAAATGGATTTACTAAGCCAGACACCTTCCCTGGAGAGGACACTACATCTCACCCAAGTTTCATCGCTATCGGACTAATAGTATATGAATGCATACGGGACCTTGTTGAAACGCTTCGCGCGTCGTCGCTCATTTGTTGAATGTACTCGTGCGCTACCTATTGTATAACGGATTTATTAAGCCAGAAACCTTCCCTGGAGTGCACACAACATCTCACCCAGGTTTCATCGCTATCAGACGAATGGTATATGAACGCTTATGGGACTTTGTTGAAACGCTTCGCGCGTCGTCTCACATTTGTTGAATCTACTCGTGCGCTGCCTATTGTATAGTGGATTTACTAGGCCAGAAATCTCTCCTGAAGTGTACACAACATCTCACCCAAGCCTCATAGTTATCAGACGAATGGTATATGAATGCATACGGGACTTTGTTGAAACGCTTCGCGTGTCGTCGCTCATTGGTGAATCTACTCGTGCGATACCTACTGTGAAATGTATTTACTAAACCACAAACCTTCCTTGGAGTGTCCTCAATATCTCACCCAAGTTTCATCGCTATCGGACGAATGATATATGACCTTATACGGGACTTTGTTGAAACGCTTCGCGCGTCGTCCCTCATTTGTTGAATCTACTTGTGCGCTGGCTATTGTAGAGTGGATTTACTCAGCCAGAAGCCTTCCTTGAAGTGTACACAACATCTCATCCACGTTTCAATGCTATCGGACGAATGGTTTACGAATGCACATGGGTCTTTGCTTAAACGCTTCTCGTGTCGTCACTCATTTGTTGAATCTACTCGTGCGCTACCTATAGTAAAATGTATTTACTAAGTTAGAAACCATCACGTAAGTGTCCACAACATTTCACCCAAGTTGCATCGCTATCGGACTAATGGTATATGAAGACTTAGGGGACTTTGTTGAAACGCTTCGCGCGTCGTCGATCATTTGTTGAATCTACTCGTGCACTACCGATTGTAAAATGGGTTTACTAAGCCAGAAACCTTCCATGGAGTGAACACAACTAGGCCAGTCATCTAAGACATTCTAGGTCGCAAAAATTTGCAAGGTTCTGATTTTTTGCGATGTTGTTAGAATAGATACCAGTAGTGTAAAACCAAATTTGCAACCTCGAAAGACCTGTGCTAACTTCGTACTGCTCGAAAAAACTGGAAATTTTCAGACGTTTTTCGGTTTTCGGCTTACAACATCCAAAATATGCATTCTATGGCAACGTCACTAATCATACTCTTAAAGAAGACAAATATACCGACAATTTGAGCGCAACTCCAGCTCTGTATGTCTTATAGATCTCGAGATACAACACTTCGAAAATGGGCAATTTTTTCCAAAATGTTTGAAAATTGTAGTAAGCTAGTCTTTCGAACAAATTACCGTCTAAATTACTCATTCTACGAGGAAAGTCATCAAAAGTAAAGTTGTAGAGCAGTTATTTGGCTTTAATTTAAGCAGTAGCAAATCGCTATAAGACCAATAGTTCTCTTGTTAACAGGTAGAACAAAAAAATGGGAAATCGGATTTTTAAAAAAATGTAGCCTGACGAATTGTAGGACTTTTTTAAAGGATAAGAAAGACATCAATCAGTGGAAAATTGTTTTTCATGCAAAATGAAATTAGTGTAAAACCAAGTTTGCAACCTCAAAAGACCTGTGCTAACTTCGTAGTGCTCGAAAAAGCCTCGAAATGTTTAGACGTTTTTCGGTTTTTGGATTACAACTTCCAAAATATGCATTCTATGGCAAAGTCACTCATTACACTTTTAAATAAGACAAAATTACCGATTATTTGAGTGCAACTCCAGCTCTTTATGTCTTATAGATCTCGAGACACAACACTTCGAAAACGGGCAATGTTTTCCAAAATGTTCGAAATTTGTAGTAAGCTAGTCTTTCGAAGAAATTACCGTCTAAAATACTCAATCTACGAGGAAAGTCATCAAAAGTAAAGTTGCAGAACAGTTATTAACTTTATGTAAGCATTAGCAAAACGCTATAAGACCAATAGTTCTCTTGTTATCAGGTAAAACACAAAAATAGGAAATGGGATTTTTTTTAAATGTAGCCTGCCGAATTGTAGAACTTTTTTAAAGGATATTAAAGACATAAATCAGTGGAAAATTGTTTCTCGTTCAAAATGAAATTGAATACAATTAATGATAATGAGTAATTTCTTATCAATATTGATGTAAAAGTGGCGAAGTGATGTAGGGGCCTCAGTTAACACCTGCGACAGAAACACTCAACACGTCATTTACCAACTATGTATTAATAAATTACAACAAAAGGTTAGGTATGTGATGTTAGGCTTACCTGCACTCAGCGAGACAGTACTATTCCTTTGGAAGGCCCGGGTTCTTCATACGGCTCTTCTTGGGGCTCCTGAGACTCCTGTATATTTGGATCTGGATGTAAAAGGGGGTCGTCGAAGTCGTCTTCTTCGTCTGACTCAGTCATTTCTAGGGTAGGAGAATTAAGGCAGGTACAGAGTACAACAGATTCAAATGTTTTAATTCTAATCAGAAAAATTACCTATGTCCATCATTGGACTAGAACCGATCTAATACGAATGGATTACCTTTCCTACATGACAGGAGTTTGAGCAGAGTTTGCGGCGCTGGTTCTTTGTGTGAGGTCACCGGTGTCAGCCCCTGCTGACTCCTTGTCCATCCCTACTTGGTGGGCTCTTTCTCAACCCCCAACCACTGCTGCACATGGTGGTAGGTTCTGTAGGAATGTTGGGCAGCAGCCTCTTTGGTTTGGGGGCAGACGAGCAAGTTTGACTTTAGCGCTGGCAGCAGATCGGACAAATATCCCGTAACGCAAGGCGTGGAGAGAATCGTCTTTTCCACCGCCATACAACGCCACGAGGCATTTGTTGCCAGCAGAGGCTATCTCCTCATGGGTGGCGTTATTGTTCAGAAAAGTGGTAGCCGCGTCAAGAAGGTCTGGCTGTTTAGAAAGGACGCTCAACATCTTCGTTTTCCCTTGCCCAAAAGGGCAGAGGTGGTGTCGCAACCACTGAAGGCGTGGAGGAACAACTCTATTCCAGGGGGAGTGAGAGATCTCCTCGAATGAATGATGTTGACAAGAACTGCTTGCAACCTGTTCCACCCCTGGCACTTTTTTGGAAGGAAACATTTTGTTTGTTGGCGCCCAATTCATTTAGGAGCACCAAGAGGTCGATATATTCTCCAGCGATTATGACGTGCTCGTACTCCTCGCTCTTTTCCAATGCCGTCCTCACAATGAGGCAGTCGGCGTCCTCTGGAGCTTGCTTTGTTTCGATTCCTTGTATACCCACATTAAGTTGATCAGGCGCTGCTTGTTTTTTGGGTTGTACAAAAACTTTTCTTGGGGCACTTCGATCAGTGTCGATTCTTCAAAAAAGATATCGCTGCACGCTGAGACTGCATAACGTCGTAGCGGTTCTGCTGTTTTTGTGCTCTTAGCTGTCCCCTCTTCTGGGTAGCCATCGAATACTACTGAGACATTTTTTCCAAAATGGTTGGTCGTATAGGTGATAAAAGTAGCTACAATTTCCCTCACTGAGCGGTTCCGTTGCCATATAACCTTATGGAGCAAGTATCCTCCATCCACTACAGCAAAAGTTCTTAGTCCAACGGCGACGTTTTCTGAGAGGGGCGTAAAGGCAGAGTAGAACGATGATTTTGTTCCTTTTCGCATTCGCCCTTCGGAGAATAGAGCCATGGGATGTGGGGCCAACTCGTATTAATTATCTCAAAACTAGATTAGATTAGAAACACTTTATTGCATTCAACATAACATAAGTAAAAGTACAGCGAGTTTTACTCAAAGAGTAGGTATACCATTGACTGCAATGGGCTGCCTTATCTCTAAGAGCGATTTCTTCCAGGCACCCAACCCACAAAAAAAATGACATTAATAGATAAAAAAAACTTTCTTCGGCTTTTCCCAATTAATTGGGGTCGACGGAGCCAACCAGGCTCATTTTGGTTTTGGCCGGGGATTTATGGCCGGATGCCCTTCCTGACACCACGTGATTTTTCAGTTGAAAATTCCACCCTGCTGTCATCGGGATTCGAACCACGGCCGTCCGGTCACTCCACCATCACGCTCCCCATGACATTAATAGATAACTGTGCAATATTGATAACAATGTACATTTTTTGAAATATCAGATTTCCTTATTTTGTTTTTACCTGATAACAAGAGAACTATTAGTATTACAGAGTTTTGCGTATGTAAAGGTACATAACTGCTCTACAACCTTTACTGCCCATGCCTTTCCTCGTAGAATGAGTATTTTAGACGGTATTTTGTTCGAAAGACTAGCTTACTACAAATTTCGAACTTTTTGGAAAAAATGGTCCATGTTTGAAATGTTGTATCTCGAGATCTATAAGACATAGGCTACAGAGCTGGAGTTGCGCTCAAATTATCGGTAATCTTATCTTCATCAAAAGTGTAATGGGTGACTTTACCATAGAATGCATATTTTGGAAGATGTAAGCCAAAAACCGAAAAACGTCTGAAAATTTCGAGGTTTTTCGAGCACCACGAAGTTAGCACAGGTCTTTCGAGGTTGCAAACTTGGTTTTAAACTATTGGCATCTATCCTAAAAACATACCAAAAAATCAGAACCTTGCAATTTTTTGCGACCTAACGCGATTTTTGTGTCTACGGTGACTGGCCTAAACATCTCACCCAAGTTTCATTGCTATCAGACGAATGGTATATGAACGGATACGGGACTTTTTTGAAATGCTTCGCGCGTCGTTGCTCATTTGTCGATTTTACTCGTCTGCTACCTATTGTAAAATGGATTTACTAAGCCACAAACCTTCCCTGGAGTATACACAACATCTCACTCTAGTTTCATCGCTATTGGACGAACGGTATATGACGCATACGGGACTTCGTTGAAACGCTTCGCGCGTCGTCGTTCATTTGTTGAATCTACTCGTGCGCTACCTATTGTAAAATGGACTTACTAAGTCAGAAACCTTCCCTGGAGTGTACTCAACATCTCGCCTACGTTTCATCGCAATCGGATGAATAACGGACTTAATTGAAACGGTTCGCGCGTCGTCGCTCATTTGTTGAATCTACACGTGCGCTACCTATTGTAAAGATGATTTACTAAGCCAGAAACCTTCCTAGGAAGGTACTCAACATCTCACCCAAGTTCCATCGTAATCGAATGAATGGTATGTGAACGCATATGAGACATACACACATACCCACCCACCCACCCACCCACCCACAGACAAACAATCACGTAACATTGATTTTTATATATATAGATAATGAAATTACTACTAAAGATCTGGCACATGATACTTAAACTAACAGAAAAGAAAATATTTTAAAAATATAACTTTTTGTGGTGGTGGTTGTAGTGGGGGTGATAAGTAGTACAGTATAATGGACGTAACATTCAGGTCATTTTCCCGTAATGATAATAATGATAATTATGAATAGGGAAACAGCTATTTACTAACTACAGCACTGACACATGTAATTTACAAACAAATTAAAACAATATTAGAAAGAGGAGTAAGTGAAATAAAAGACACTGCCTAGGGCCTATATCTCATTCGCTGTTAGAGATGTAGAGACCAATAGTGTCGTCTTTTGTCGCATAGCGCTGTAGGAAAATAATCACAACACTTTGGAAAACTCCGGCTGTCCCGAGCTACTGAGGTAGCAATAGTATCACTTATCGCCACATAGCGCTCAACGATAAGGTTCGGAATAAATAAAGGTAAATTTGAAAGCACCAACGCTTATTGCAGCTGGTAACCTCAATCTACTGCACCAACACCATTGCACTTATACAGAGGCATAGTATTTTCATGATGATAACTGTTTTAAGGGGTCTAAGAAATATTTTTGCACTAATTACTCCCCGTGACTACACTTTATAAACAGCGCAAGATGCAACTATTTTCGCAATTCTGCACCAGAACATTGGTAGGGGTGACGTGATGCAGCCCGAATTGCCAGTCAACAATAGACTTATTAAAATACTCTTACAGTTACACTACTATGGACAGGAATGGTTCTAGGGCATTAATACGTGGTTTTCAAGTTCATTTTGTCTGTTATTCTAAATGTAGGGAATGGAGAGCGTTGTCCAAAATATCAAGTGGACAGTGTTACCAGCAGGGTTTCAAAGTGTATGTAAAATTTGGTGCAATTAGGAGAAACGGTGTAGATTTGTGATGTAGGGCCTGCCGCCTATATCTCATTCGCTGTTAGAAATGTAGAGACCAATAGTGTCGTCTTTTGTCGCATAGCGCTGTAGGAATGGCGTGGTCTGTCCAAAATTTGACGTGGACAGTGTCACCCGCAGGGTTTCAAAGGGTAAGTATACAAAATGTGGTTCAGATCGGTAAACGGTGTAGATTTGTGCCAAAGGGCCTAAATGCAAGGAATGGGGTCGTCTGTCCGAAATTTCATGCAGACTGTGTTACTCGCAGGGTTCCAAAGGGTAAGTAGGCCTATACAAATTTTGGTTCAGGTCGGTGCAACGGTGTAGATTTGTGCCAAAGGACCTAAATGCAGGGAATGGAGTGGTCTGTCCGAAATTTCATGTAAACAGTGTTACTCGCAGGGTTCCAAAGGGTAAGTATACAAATTTTGGTTCAGATCGGTAAAACGGTGTACGTATCACTAACCATAACGCCAGCGCATGCGGATCGAGCTGTTCGGAACGCTTGTTCTACCGACTTACTGAACAAAAATCAATCTTTATGGTTATCTGAGAGGTTTAGTCTAATCCTACATCGCCTAAACTATTCCTCTTGAATCTGGCTATCATATAAAAATAATTTTTCGAATCGGACTGGTAGTTCCAGAGATTAGCGCGTTTAAACAAACATACACACAAACACACAAACTCTTCAGCTTTATTATATTAGTATCGATATACGAGTACATTGCATCCCCGCCCAGTCATTGGACAAATTCGTGTTGACCGACTGAAGAGTTACAACTGATTGTTAAAACAACAGCTGTAACTTTTTCGCCATCTGTGCCCGAGGTTGCAGGATCGAATCCCGGCGCAGTCAGTTGGCATTTGAAGGTGCGCAAATGCGAGGGAGCCGTGTCATGATAAAGAACCTTCCACTAATTTCACTTGTGTGAAGCTAAATTATAAGTTATCTTTGACTAACGCTCTTAGGTTCCAACGTTCGTCGCCAGGAGCTAACTGTGGTGGCATCTAGTAACAAAGTTCAGAACTAGAAGGTCGTTGACGGTGGCGTTTGGTAGCAAAAGTTGGAACTACTTGAAAATCGAATGTCAGCAGTGCTTACTTGAATTAGAAACAGAGAACACACACTAAATACAGCCATCACAATTAACGACGGTTATCAGACAGATTCTACACACTGCCAAAGTACACGGGGCTACATGACTGCGTTGTCGCAGGCCCTAAACTAAGGAACCAACCAACTATCAGTAGTTTTACTGGCACGTTAATACAGATAACTTTCGGGGCAAAACTCCGGCACCCTGGCGTCTATAAAGGCCTCAGTAGTTAAAAGGGACGTAAGCCAAAAAATTATTATTATTAAACCATCTATATTGGCACGAAGATTTTTTTCCCATACAACAAAATTTGCTCTTTGTGAAAGGAGCGTAATGCAATTTCGTTCCGGCCGCAGTTGCCGTCGTCGGGTCTCGGAGAACGAGTAAAGAAATATCGGTGGCGTAGTTGGATTTCCTTTGGTTTATAGCAGATCCACCTCGAGGTGTATTGACTACGAATCTTGGCTCAACCACAGATATACTGGTTAAATTTTCAGCTCTACTAAGAAATTTAATTCTGGTTTGAGGGATGGATCGGGGCACACTCTGCTTCTGGAGACAGAAATGAGAAGAGGAGGGTTATCCTACCTTTCAATTACAAATACACACATTAATACAGTCGTAGCAATAACACAGGTTTTCAGACAGATTCCACACACGTACACACCTACGTACACGTGGTAAGACCTCTAAATGAATCAACAGCAAGAACTCTGTATAGCAGTATCTCAGGCGAGGCACGGGGTGAAGAATAATGTATTTGTTGGAATTATGAATGCCATTACAACTCTAGTTACCCATTCACTCACGGGAGCGCAAGTGGGGTGACACGGTATATCGCTTTTAACGAGATAGGCAGTCATCGTTTCTCCTCAGTTCATGACGTCCGTAAAACATGGCGGCACTAACTTTGGAAGAGTAATGGTTATCATAATTGGATGGCTTTTGACAAGTTAAAGTTATTAGAGTTTAGGTGTAAACCCTGTATTGCTGCTCCTGCTGACACTATACCCCTGTAAGAAACTTCATTTCTCGGAGCAATTCTCTTCAACAATACTCAGATGACACAGGGTTTTATTACCTCCATCACATTCTGATGCTTAATTGGAATATCAAAGTTTGCGGAACGATTCACTCGTTGGAACAAATGGATTTGATGAAATCCAGCTTCTGTCGTGTCTTTTTCGGGGTCTCGACTACGTGCACCAAATCAGGCTCATCAGCGGGCTCTTTGTGACCGTACCCGGGTCTCCGCTGGGGTAGTGGACCATGCACTACATAGGGTGTTTGGAAATTCCTTGAGCAAACTTCTAGCACTTAGAGAGTGGACTCAAAACTAAAACTAAAACTGGAACTAATACTAACACTAAAACTGAAACTAAAAGAAAGAATCTAAAACTATAATTCAAACCCAAAGTACATCATAAACAAGAACTAGAAATACAAAATATAAAACAAAAAAAAAGGCATGCAAAATTGGTGGATTTAATCACTTGACCATGAAAGCTGATATGCCAAATATAATTGATGTTATTGAACAAATCAGCCATTAGCAGATGAAATATTGTGTAATGCTGATACCGGGAACTAAACCCGTAAACATTTGAACTGGTATTCGAGGTACATCTGTATGGCCCGGAATGTCCCATATTCCGTTCTCTGTTGACAACGCAAACAACGTGTTGAAATTTTTCACTTCAGCTGTGTCAATGAGCGTTAGTCGTTGATCCATTTAGGGGCTTGCAATATCATTCATCCCCGTGTACTTGGATGTGTGTACAATTTTACTGATAATCTGTATTATTGTATTGTCTGTAGTACTGTGTGTATTTGTAATTGGGGTTAGGATTGGGATGGAGGTGGCTATGACCTTAAGTTAGGAACCATCCCGGCATTTGTCTGGAGTAGAAGTGGGAAACCACGGAAAACCACTTCTAGGATGGCCGAGGCAGCTTCGGTGGCGTAGTTGGTAGCATGCTGAGCTTCTATGCCCAAGATCGCGGATACAAACCCGGATGAAGTCGTAGGATTTTTAAGAGCGTTAAAAATCTCTCAGTATGCCTTCCTTCGGAGGGGAAGTATAGCTAGCGGTCCCATGTCATGGATTTAGTGCATGAAAATGAACCTTCCACTAACTACACTTTTGTGAAGCCAAAATTTGTAGGTTAGAATTGATAACGCTCTATTAGTTCATCCGTTCGCCACCGGGTGCTGACTGAGATGCCATCTACGCAATCTAGGTGACGTGGACGGTATCATTTGGTGACAAATTAAAGTAGGAACTACTTGATTTTTTTTCTACAGTCCTTACTTAAATTTTAAAAAAATCCTCTCGGCACGCCGGAAGGCGGAGGTAGATTTCACCGGGCAAACTAGGGGATTGGCTATAATAGGCAAAATATGCAGGTTTTCGTAGGAGGATCAGACCTCATTGATTGCAAGAAAGTATTTTACATTTGGAGGTTAAAAATCAACTTTTTTTTTCGTTTTTGTATGCATATTTTTATCATTTTATTGTCTTATGGGGATGGTAACCTTCTTGTAATTCGGGGTTCATTTTTATACCTCTGATCACACTGTCCTTATGCAAGGTTTGGAACTGATGTGTAACTATCAGTCAGTCTGTTACTTCTTCTCGCAAAATTTTATCTCCCGCAGAGATTTTTGTTGGTTCCTCAGTTTGGGGGCTGCGACAACGTCGTCATGTAACCCCGGGTGTGTAGAATCTGATAAACGGTGTTAATTGTGATGACTGTTTTAGTCTGTAATTCAGGTAAGGTCTGCAGACGGTCAATTTTAAGTAGTAATTCCTAATTTTGTACCATATCCTAACGTGAACGACACCTAGCTGTGAACTTGGCTACTAGATGCCACCGCAACCAGCAACTTGCAACGAACGTTGGAACTTCTCCTCCAAAGGAAAGCATGCTGAGGGTTTTTTAGCGCTCTTGGAAAATCCGACGACTTTGGCCGGCTTTGAACCAGCGACCTTGGGCATATAAGTTCAGCATGCTACCAGTTAGCCGCTTCCCACAGTCAGATGGAAAAATGAATGTGATCTCGTGCAATGGCGTTGTCTTGGCAACCTCTGATAGCTCATCCCTCATCAATTTAGAAGCGTTGTCACGGTAACCTCTGATGTCACTTGGCATGTTCTTTAATTCCGAAATCATTTTTCTCTTCCCTTGGCGTAATGGTAGGTCAGATCAAAAATTCTTTCAGACAAAGTTTTAGGTAATTATTAGGGGAATATTTTCCATTATGTACGGGTTAGATATTGTGCCTATTAAGAGAGATATGATTAATGTTTCCCGAAAAAAACACTTTTTTCCACCCCTTTGGTCAATGGTTGGTGCTATCAAAAAACCTATTTGACATAAATTTTTGGCACTTATCCGACAAATATTATGAACTTTGAATTGATTCGATATTTCACGTATTAAGAGAGTTATAGCGACATTTCACTTTTTCGAAAAAAAAAGCCCCCCCCCTCCATTTACCCCCCCCCCCCCCCTTTAACCGATTTTGCCCATTAACGAACTCGACCGATTTTTTAAGGGGTTACATATTATGTAAAACATTAAAGTGATTGGTGCAAAATTACGGCAGTTATCGTGTCCACAAGAAACTGATATATATGCATATATATACACACACATATATATAAACTTTTGAACTGACGGTGGTTTGGGGTCTGGGGGATGTGAAACGCGAAGATATGTCGAAATTTTCTGGAAGTCGAAACATGGCACCCATTGCAATAGTTAGCTTTCTGATGAAATCTACCTAAAATAGGCTTCATAATTTAAAATACTACCATCAACGACACCTAGCTGTGAACTTGGCCACTAGATGCCACCGGAACCATCAACTCGCAACGAACGTTGGAACTTCCCCTCCGAAGGAAAGCATACTCAGGGTTTTTTGGCGCTCTTAGTAAATCCGACGACTTCAGCCGGGTTTGAACCCGCGACCTTGGGCATAGAAGTTCAGCATGCTACCAGTTCCGATACCGAAGTCGCTTCCCACAGACATATGAAAACAGAATTTGATCTCGTGCAGTGGCGTTGTCATAGCAACTGCTGATGGCTCAACCCGTATCAATTAAAAGTAAAGTTGTCATGGCAACCACTCTTGGCACTTGGAATTTTCTTATAATTTAAATCATTTTGCTCACTCCGTGGCGTAATGGTGGGTCATATCGAAAATTCTTTCAGACAAAAGTTTTAGGTAATTATTGGAGGAATATTGTCCATTTTGTACGGTTTTGATATTGTGCCTATTAAGAGAGATATGATTAATGTTTCCCGAAAAACCCACTTTTTTCCACCCCTTTGGTCAATGGTTGGTGCTATCAAAAAACTTATTTGACATAAAGTTTTGGCACTTATCCGACACATATTATGAACTTTGAATGGATTCGATATTTCACGTATTAAGAGAGTTATAGCGAAATTTCACTTTTTCGAAAAAAGCCCCCCATTTTCACCCCCTTCGACCGATTTTGCCCATTAACGAACTCGACCGAGATTTTATAGGGATACATGTTTTGTAAAAAATTCAAAGTGATTGGTTCAAAATTACGGCAGTTATCGTGTCCACAAGAAACTGATATATATATATCTTTATATATATAATTCTTCGACACGTGTGTATGTGACTGAACTCCTCCTAAACGACTGAACCGATTTTGATGGAATTTGGTATGTATATTAGGGTGGGTCCATGTATGGTTTAGATTCACAATCTGACCCGGTAGGTGGAATGAATACAATTTTAGAACCACAATTTACACACAATTTTAGAACCACAATATACAGTCAAAAACAGTCGTCATGGAAACCACTAGCCTTGGCCTTCGTGAAAGCTGATGTCTTTGGACGGTTTGTCTCTGCACGTTAGAGCCACCTGGTCGCAACCTGTGCAACTACCGCCATTATATACACTCCGCCCGTGGCGAAAATTTGTGTTTTATACCAAAGGTGGCAGTGATGTCGAATTCAACTGTTTGTCTCTGCACGTTAGAGCGTTTCAAAGTCCCGTATGCGTTCATATACCATTCATCCGATTGCCATGAAACTTGGGTGATATGTTGAGTGAGCTCCAGGGAAGGTGTTTGGCTTAGTAAATCCATTTTACAATAGATAGCGCACGAATAGATTCAACAAACGAGCGACGACGCGCGAAGCGTTTCAAAAAGGTCCCGTATGCGTTCAAATACCATTCGTCCGATAGCGATGAAATTTGGGTGAGATGTTGTATACACTCCAGGGAAGGCTTCTGGCTTAGTAAATCAATTTCACATTAGGTAGCGTACAACTAGATTCAACAAATGAGTGACGATGCGCGAAGCGTTTCAACAAAATCCCGTATAAGTTTATATTCCATTCATAGATTGAGATGAAACTTTGATGAGTAGTTGTGTACACTTAAGTGAAGGCTTCTAACTTAGTAATCCATACCACAGGAGGTTGCACACGAGTAGATTCAACAAATGAGCGGCGACGTGCGAAGCGTTTCAACGAAGTCCCGTATGCGTTCGAATACCATTCGTCCGATAGCGATGAAACTTGGGTGAGATGTTGTGTACACTTAAGTGAGGGTTTCTAACTTAGTGAGTCCATTTTACAGTAGGTAGCTCACGAGTAATTTCAACAAATGAGCAACGACGCGCGAACTTTTAATCAAAGTCCCGTATGCGTTCATATACCATTCATCCGATTGCAATGAAACTTGTGTGAGATGTTGTGTACACTTACGTGAGGGTTTCTAACTTAGTAAATCCATTTCACATGAGGTTTCGCACGAGTAGATTCAACAAATGAGCGACGACGCACGAAGCGTTTCAATATGGTCCCGTAAGCGTTCAAATACCATTCGACCGATTACGATGAAACTTGGGTGAGATGTTGTGTACACCCTACGGAAGGTTTCTGGCTTAATACATCAATTTTACAATAGGTAGCGCACGAGTAGATTCAACAAATGTGTGACAGCACGCGAATCATTTCAGTGAAGTACCGTATGCGGCCATATACCATTTATCAGATTGCGATGAAACTTTGGTGAATTGTTGTGTAAACTCCAGGAAATGTTTCTGTCTTAGTAAATCCAGTTTTTTGTAAGTAGCGCACGAGTAGATTCAACAAATGAGCGACGGCGCGCGAATCGTTTCCTCAATGTCCCGTATGCGGTCACATATCATTCATCCGATTGCGTTCAAACCTTGGTGAATCATTGAGTGCACGCCAGAGAAGGTTTCAGGCTTAGTAAATCTATTTTACAATAGGTAGCGCATGAGTAGATTCAACAAATGAGTGACGGCACGCGAATCGTTTAAAGAAAATCACTTATGCGTTCATATGTCATTCATCCGATTCCGATGAAACTTTGATGAGTTGTTGTGTACACGCCAGGGAAGGTGTTCAACTTGGTAAATCCATTTTACAATATTGGTAGCGCACGAGTAGATGTAACAAATGAGTAACGACGCGCGAAGCGTTCCAACAAAATCCTGTATGAGTTCATACACTATTGATCGATTGTGATGAAACATTGATGAGTTATTGTTTACACTTACGTGAAGCTTTCTAACTTTTTAAATCCATTTCACAGTTGGTAGAGCACGAGTAGATTCAACAAATTAGTGACAGCGCACAAATCATTTAAACCTAATCCCGTATGCGTTAAATGCCATTTATCCGTTTGCGACGAAACTTTGGAGAGTTTTTGTGCACGCTCCAACGAATGTTTCTAAATTAGTTAATTCAATTCACGATAGTTTAGAGGCAGTTAACATAAATTGAAAAAAAAATATTGTGTATCCAAAAGCACTTCAAGAAACAAAGTTACAACACTTTCTTTCATTGGCAGGATAACGTCTGCCGGGTCAGCTTGTATATATATATATATATATATAGATAGATACATATATACATAAATTATATATAAACTTTTGAACTGACGGTGGTTTTGGGGTCTGGGGGATGTGAAACGCGAAGATATGTCGAAATTTTCCGGAAGTCGAAACATGGTACCCATTGCAATAGTTAGCTTTCCAATGAAATCTACCTAACAGATAACACACACCAATACAGCCATCACAATTAACACTGGTTATCAAACAGATTCTACACACACCCAAAGTACACGGGGCTATATGACCGCGTTGTCGCAGCCCCTAAACTAAGGAACCAACCAACCCACCAACCTAGGATGGCCAAGGTGGGAATCCAACCAACCTCTTCTGGGTTTTGTATCTTTCCAGCCCTCAGACCAGAGCCGAGAATCGAACCCTGATCTCCAGGTCGATAGCCAAGAAGGCTTGCCGCTACGCCACAAACTGGTCACGGTTATTCACCCCGTGAAATTGGGTGTATGTTCAATATGTATTTTGTTGTATCATTTGAGGGGTTTGGACATCGTGGTCATTCAGCCTCGAGTACTCGAATGTATGTATGGAATTTCGGGTGATAACATGTGTTACTGTGATGTCTGTACTCGTGTGTGTATTTGTAATTGAGGTAGGATTTGGGTAGGAAGTGGCCGTGGCCTTAAGATAGGAACCATCCAGGTATTTGTCTGGAGTAGAAGTGGGAAACCATGGAAAACCACTTCCAAGTTGGCTGAGGTAGGAATTGAACCTACCTCTACTCAGTTGTGCCTCACGAGGCTGAGTGTAGGCCTACCCCGTTCCAGCCCTCAAACCAGTTTTTTTTTTTTACAGAGCTGGGAATCTAACCCAGACCTCCTGGGTGACAGCCAATATTGCTAACCGCTACACCAGGAAGTGGTATCAATCTGTCTGATAACCTGTATTTTTGTGGTGACTGTAGTAGCCTAGTGTATGTAACTTGGGTCGGGCATTTGCTTGGAGGGAGTGTGGAAAAACTCGGAGTAAAATCACACTCAGGATAGCTGCTGTATTCGACAGGATTCAAACATCTGATCTCCGGACTTGCCGCAGCTCCTCATCGCGGTCGTGATGCGCGATTGATCGCGCACGGCTACTCCACAGGGTAAGAAGAAGAAGAAGAAGAAGATGCGCTGATGTAGGGTATCTCCTCCATTGAAGAAAATAGTACGTGCTGGCTTTGTGCTGTATCACAGCGGGCTTACAGGATGGAGGAGGGTGATGTCTTGCTGCTGCTTGCATTACGTCGCTAAGACCAGCGCTGCTTTTCTCAAAGCCGCCATCTTAATGAGGACAAAGCCCTGTTGATGACTCTATTCCTCTCTCTTTTCTACTACCATTAAATTCAGGAATGATATGTCACCACGAAAGTTTCTAATTAACTGGGAACGTGCTTCCTGCAAATGGAAAGCGCCCTGATTTGATGCACTTCGTACCGTGAACCTCGTAGGTTGTTAATATTATGATGGAAGACAGTGGCAGCTCATGACCTCATTAGCTGGTGAGACCCGGTCAAACATAGTGATATATTCTCACTATCGCCTACCTAAAACAATTCCCCACCCCCTTCCCGCCACATACATAGGGGGTAAAAATGTTTATTTGGCGTGGATGATAACGACCATTGATTCCCGAAAAGAGCTCAGGTACAAACAAACACAATACTACAGTAGGAATAATAATAATAATAATAATAATAATAATATTAATAATAATAATAATAATAATAATAATAATAATGTGGTATCACACAACAGGCTGGATCTGGTGGTTGTCAGCAAGAAAATCAAGCAAAATTCCTTGATTGATGTTGCGATTCCTAACAACAAGAATCTCCAGTCAAAACACATAGAAAAGATCAGCAAATATAGCGAGTTGGTCGACCATATCAAAAGACAATGGCATGTAGAACGAGTAAAGGCCATACCTATCATTGTCTCAAGCACGTGCGTGATCCCAAGTACCTTGCTCCAAGGCCTTAAAGAACTGGATTTGTAGTTCTCTCATCAATCCGAATCGTCCGAAGTTCATGGGTAGTGACATTCCAGCTTAGAAGTTGCTGTTTCAGTAACTATACTTTGGTTCCCTGAAGCCCGTATAGTTATGTTGTAATGTACCAGCAATGTGTTATATGTACTGTATAAAACAATAATAATGTTATTGGTTTTGCGTCCCTTTTAACTACTGCGGCTTTTAGAGACGCGGTGGTGCCGGAATTTTGCCCCGAAGCGGATCCTTAACCTGCCAGCAAATCTACTGACACGGATCCCTCGCATTTAAGCAACCTCAATCGCCAACTGACTGCGCCGGAATTCGATCTTGAAACCATGGGAACAGCAGGCGAGAACATTACTGCTGCACCACGCAGCCCGTCAACAGTAGGAGTAAAGATTCAAGGAGACTTTTTAATTCTGAGATTTGCTGATAATATTGTTATCCTAGCCGATACACCAGAGAATTTGAATGTGTTCTTTTAATGGTATGGACTCCGTCTTGAGGAAAGAATTCATGATGAAAATCGGCAAATGTAAAACAAAAAAATACAAAAATATGGAATGCAGCCGAAATAAATCAGAAACCCCAATGGACGTCAAATTAGCAGGTTAAAAGCTACAGGACGTAGGAGACTTCTGTTACTTAGGAAACAAAATAACAAGTGATGGACGAAGCAAAGATGATATAAAAAGTAGTTTGACTTAGGCAAGGAAGCATTTCTACAGAAAAGGAATCTGTTGACATCGACTATAGATTTAGGTATTAGGAAGTCATTTTTGAAAGCCTTTCTCTGTATCGTGGGACTCTATGGAAGTGAAACTTGGACTGTTGGTGCAGCAGAAAGGAGGAGAATAGAAGCATTTTAAAAGTGTTACAGGAGAATGATGAAGATCAGATGGGCAGATCGAGTAACAAATGACGAGCTATTAAGACAAGTGGGCGAGGAGAGATGTTTCTGGCGACTGCTAATGAAGAGAAAAGATAGGTTGGTAGGACACATACCAAGACATCCAAGAGTAGCAAACTTAGTTATGGAAGGAAGGGTTGAGGATAAGAACTGTAGGGATAGACTAAGGTTTGAATATGTTAATCAGATTGTCTCGGGTGTAGGGCGTGGTAGCTATGTAGAGATGAAACGATTAGCTCAGGACAGGGAGGCATGGAGACCTGCATCAAACCAGTCAAAAGGCTGAGAATCAAACACACACCTAAGTGGAGGAGGCTGATGATCAGCGTATCCAAGTCCCTAAATGAAACATCAACTACAATAACAAACCTTGCACATGGGGACACAGACCACGCACGCCACTGTCCGGGTGGGTAGGGTGGGAGTATTGATAATAGCGAGAACACAGCGGGCCACGGTGACCGAGCCTGTGTCTCGCTAGCATCGGAAGAGCGTGGGATCTAATCCCACCGAGGCCATCCTGAAAATAATTTTCTTGCTTTCCCATTTTCACCACCAGGCAAATATTGGGACGGTTTATTTCAACAAGTCCACTGCGGACTTCATTCCAAAATCCCTACCCTGAACCTTCCTTAATTAGACCCAAGTTAGCGGTTGCCTGGGCGATCGGCCTGTCTCCATCCCCAGTTGTATCTGATGATAAAGTGTGTTCAGCTTCCAGAGTTGTCCTTGCGTCGGTAGAGGAATGATCCCTCGTGGAGTAGTGGATAAAGTCAGGCTTGGAGGATGAGCGATGTAAAAAAAACATTTTTACCAATTATGTTAACCAAATTAAATTTTTATAATTTAATTTTGTTGTTGTTGCTTAACTTAATGGGCTGCTACGTCTTAGTCATATAGCCCCGTATATTTGTGTGTGTGAAATTTTTCTGATAACCTGTGTTAATGTAATGGCAGTACTAGAATGTATTTGTAAATTGGGGATAGGATAGGGAAGGAGGCACCGTGGTCTTAAGATAGGAACCATACCAGCATTTGCCTGAGTAGAAGTGGGGAAACCACGGAAATCCACTTCTAGGATGGTTCAAGTGGGAATCCAATCCTCCACTTCTCAGTTTTTCCTCACGAGGCTGAGTGTACCTCGTTCCAGACCTCACGTCAGAATTACAATTTCTTGGTAGAGACGGGAATAGAACTCAGATATCCGGGCCGACTGCTAAGAATATTTGTTTTTTCCTACTACTTACACATTTTCCTAAAATTATTTTAACTTACTGTACCTAGGTATAGCCTATACGGAGTGAACCTAATATTAGATTGTTCAAAACACAAACTTATGATCCCTTCTTTGCTGCTACACTGTTTCTTGTTTCCTGGTATATCCGCGCCATCCAGGGAGATTGGAAGACTTTGTATCACCAACAGCGGAGGCACTGCAGTGGGTTCAAAAGTTGGACATTCAGCTATAATGCCTGACGTGAATCAATGTTTTTTTGTTATTGTGTATATATTGTATTTATTATGTATACAATTTCCTTACCATACGCTAATAATAATAATCCGTGCCATAACCCCGTTTGGATATAACATCCTTCAGCGTATTTCAATGTTTTCAGGTCATGGAGCCATCTGGGCTCTTTTTGGTTGTGACCAGATGACGTTCCTGACGCTACATTATTTTAGAATGACATAAACATGACCATGATAGCCCGATAACTTATTGACGTGTTATTATAAACAACAGTACAACCTGTCACATCCAGACCTGTGATATCCGAACCCTCCCATATCCGGACACATCTCCGAATGAATTTTTAAGTCGTAGTTGAGAGCGAGGATACATTAGTGTGCTAGCCAGGGAGGACGAGTGAAAGTTGCAGCGCTGGAAGGCTGTGTGCGTGCTTGACCGCGAGGGGCTGTGGCCTGACTCGGTCAACGACATCTTCCCGGAAACTCATCCCTTTGTGTGAATAAGCGATATTCCATTCACGGCTTCTGCCTGCCTGCCACCAACGTCAACACGAGGCTGCCGCTCTTTCTACCCTTATGTAGAAGCAGAATGTACTGTGTATTTATGTAAGTACATGTACTGTAAAGCATATTACTGTATTATAATTTAATTATTTTAATTTAGTTTAAAGCAATTCTATTTCTTGGCCTATGTACAGTATACAGTTAACAAAATGCTACTAAATCGTTAAAAACATTAAAATTAATCAACAACAAACTCGTGAATTATTTCTGGTCACCTAGCTATTTGTAAAATAGCCTTGTGATATCCGGATTTTTCCATATCCGGATCGGCCGGTCGCCACATTAGTCCGGATATGACAGGTTATACTGTATTTGTGTTCACCTAAAGTCAATATTTATTTCATTGAAAACCATACAGGTTTCGGTCACATTGTGCCCATCTTCAGCTGGTTTATGATGAGTAGTATTATATCTTAAGTTCACATAGTAATAGTTTCCAAAAAATACCATATCTATTACAATGTTGTTTGAGTCTTCAGTCTTTTGACTGGTTTGATGCAGCTCTCCATGCATCCCTGTCCTGAGCTAATCGTTTCATCTCTACATAGCTACCACACCCAACATCCGAGGCAATCTGTTTAACATATTCTAACCTTGGTCTACCCCTACAGTTCTTGTCCTCGACCCTTCCTTCCATAACTAAGCTTGCTATTCCTGGGTGTCTTAGTATGTGTCCTACTAACCTATCTCTTCTCTTCATTAGCAGTCGCCAGAAACATCTCTCCTCTCCCACTCGTCTTAATACCTCTTTGTTTGTAACCCTATCCACCCAGCTGATCTTCATCATTCTCCTGTAACACCACATTTCAAATGCTTCAATTCTCCTCTTTTCTGCTGCACCAATAGTCCAAGTTTCACTTCCATACAGCGCCACGCTCCAGACAAAGGCTTTCAAAAATGACTTCCTAATACCTAAATCAATATTCGATGTCAGCAGATTCCTTTTTTGTAGAAATGCTTTTCTTGCCTGAGCCAACCTACTTTTTATATCCTCTTTGCTTCGACCATCACTGGTTATTCTGCTTCCTAAGTAACAGAAGTCTCCTACTTCCTTCAGCTTTTCACCTGCCAATTTGATCTCCATAGAGGTTTCTGATTTATTTCGGCTGCATTCCAGTATTTTTGTTTTACATTTATTAATTTTCATCATGAATTCTTTCCATAAGACGGAGTCCATACCATTCAAAAACTCATTCAAATCCTCAGACTTGTCGGCCAAGATGACTATGTCATCAGCAAATCTCAGAGTTGAAATTATTTCTCCTTGAATCTTCACTCCCACTTTAAATTTTTCTTTAATTTCCTTCATTGCTTGTTCAATGTAAAGATTGAAAAGTATGGGTGATAAGTTGCAGCCTTGCCTTACACCTTTCTGAATACCAGCTTCTCTCTCATGTCCTTCAACTCGAATGACTGCTGTCTGGTTTCTGTACAGATTGTATATCACCCTCCTATCCCTGTACTTTATTCCAATCGATTTCAAAATGTCAAACAATTTAGTCCAATCAACGTTATCAAAAGCCTTTTCTAAGTCTACAAAAGCCATGAACGTTCCCTTATCTTTCCTTATTCTACCTTCCAAAATCAGCCTAAGACTTAGTACAGCTTCCCTTGTTCCTACATTTCTCCTGAAACCAAACTGGTCTTCACCCAACTCCGTTTCTATCTGGCTCTCAATCCTCTTGTAAATTATTCTAGACAGGATCTTTGAAGCATGAGTAATCAAGCTGATTGTACGGTAATCTTCACATCTGTCAGCTCCCACTTTCTTTGGTATAGGGATGATTACATTCTTCTTGAAATCAGGGGGTACCTCACCTGTCTCATAAATCCTACACACCAAGTGAAATAACCTGATCAGACCTTCATCTCCTATGCAGCATAGCAACTCAATCGGTATATCATCTATGCCTGGTGCTTTGTTCCTGCTTAAGTCTTCCAAAGCTCTATCAAATTCTGATCTCAATATTAAATCTCCTTTCGCATCCTCATCAATTTCCTCCTCCCTTTCCATTACATGATTCTCAATCTCCTTTCCCTTATACAAACTCTCTATGTAAGCTTTCCATGTCTCAACCTTTTCTTCCCTATCTGTTAGAGGCTTTCCATTTGTGTCCTTAATATTACAGCACTTAGTCTTCTTTTCCCCAAAAGTATTCTTAATCCTTCGATAAGCTGTGTCTACTTTTCCTAATTTCAGGCAATTTTCTATACCAGCACATTTCTATTTCAACCATTCTTCTTTCGCTTCCTTGCACTTCTTGTTAACCTCATTTCTCAGACGTCTGTATTCTGCTTTCCCCTTTTCATCTCTTACATTCTTGTGCTTCCGCCTTTCATCCATCAATTCGAGTATATCCTGAGTGATCCACGGTTTTCTACCTATTCTCTCTTTCCTACCAATGTTTTCTTCTGCGGATTTTGTTATTTCATTCTTCAAAAGTGCCCATTCGTCTGCAATTGAAGTTTGTTTAGGGTTTTTCATTACTCCTTCCTTTATACTCGTCTTGAATCTTTCGTTTACATCCTTCTCTTTCAGTCTGTCTATTGCCCACCTTTTTGGCTTTTGACTTTTCTTCAGTTTCTTCAACTTTAATCTGCATTTCATTACAACCAGATTGTGGTCAGAGTTTATGTCAGCACCAGGATATGTTTTACAATCCAAAATCTGGTTTCGAAACCTCTGCTTGACCATAATGAAGTCGATTTGGTAACGCCCTGTATCTCCTGGTCTCATCCATGTGTATATTCTTCTATTGTGGTTATTGAATAAGGTGTTAGCTATGACCAACTCATGCTCAGTGCAGAATTCTTCCAGCCTGCTTCCTCGATCATTCCTTTCACCTAATCCGAAATCTCCTACTATCTTCCCTTCTCTCCCTTTTCCTACCACAGCATTCCAATCTCCCATTACTATAACATTTTCATCACCCTTGATATACCTCAGAATTTCGTCTATTTCTTCGTAGACCTTTTCAGCATCCTCATCATCAGCTTGACTGGTAGGCATATATACTTGTACCACTGTGGTGCAGGTAGGTTTAGTATTTATTTTTGCTACAATAATCCTTTCACTATATTGCTCATAATATTCCACCCGCTGTCCAAGTTTCCTACTCAATATGAGGCCAACCCCTGCTTGGCCATTGTTTGATTTAGTGCTAATGACCCTATAGTCTCCTGACCAAAAGTCCTGTTCTTCCTGCCAGCGCATTTCACTAATCCCAACCAAATCCAACCTCAACCTATCCATTTCCCTTTCTAAGTTTTCTAACCTTCCATTTCCTAGCAGACTTCTAACATTCCACGCTCCGATCCGTAGAATGTCAGATTTCCTCTTTGTCACTTCTGTGATGTTAACCCCCTCTCGAGTAGTCCCCACCCGGAGATCCGAACGGGGGACTAGTTTACCTCCGGATTGAAATTTTACAAGGGAGGAGGCCATCATCACATGTATTTATGCATAGAGAGGTGCATATCCTCGGGAATAGCATACGACTGTAGTTTCCCGTTGCTTTCAGCCGTGCAGTAGGACGCAGTGTAGCCATTATTTGGCTTATATTATCAATATCTTAACCGTCTATAAGACTAGTAAAGAATTGATTTATTCTGAAAGGCTGCTACTCCCTTTCAGAATAAGTAAAGAGCAATTCTACTAACAAAAATACTAACCTTCTACCGTACTAGCAATTAAATACAAAAATTCTACTAACGAAAAAATACTAAAGTTCCACCAACAACAAATACTACCACTAAAACAGTCTGTCACCAGACACACTCACATGCAATCACACATCACAGTCTACTGAAACAATGAACTATAACTAATAAACAATGCAACTGCTACCAGACACACTCACACACCACAGTCTAATAGAACAATGACATATCTCAAATAGACAAACTAACTACCTACTTACAACTACAACTAACTACATACTTACTGTACTGTTATTGAATTGACAATATTTACAAAATGCAATTTAGATAGAAAATATTTACAAAATGTAATTTAGATTCAAAATAGACACAAAATGCAACTGAGAATAAAAATAATAAGAATGATTGTGTGAAGCTAAATTTCTAGGTTAGATTTGATTAACGCTCTATTAAGTCCCAACGCTCGCCGACAGGCGCCGGCCGCGGCGGCATCAAGCAGCCAAGCTCACAGCTAGGTGTCGTCTACGGTATAACTTGGTAGCGAAAGTACGAACCACCTGAAATTGATCGTGTGCAGTCCCTACAAGAATTACAGATAACACACACCAACACAATTAACACCGGTTATAACCGCGTTGTCGCATTTCCTAAACTGAGGAGCCAACCAATTTGAACAGCCGCACCCGACGGAATTATGGAACTCGAATCCTAATGGAGGTATGGATTGTCTGCATTTAGAAATATGTTAGTCAATAATTTAAAACAAGATGCCAGAAAACTAAATACAAAAAGCTGCGTGCCTACTACGGTGTTAAGTTGCTCCGTGAAAAAAAAATACACTTCGCCAAGATTATACGACGTGCATACAGTTAAATACAATCATCCAATTGGAGGAACACTTTCTTTGTCACGATCTTATAAGCAATTAAAACATAAACTGCTGCAATTTATGGGAAAATGTGCAACATTTAGAGACTACGAGTGTTGTATGTGGCACAACGTTAGCTGACATTTCGCATCATTAATACATAAGGAATGAACACATGCAGAGCCTTCTCAGTGCACACAGCTGAAGACCATATCATTTTACGTTCTCTTAACAACAATAAGTTGCTTAGTTACATGCAAGGAAAATTGTAGTACACACTTCCCATTGCTTCCATTACCTGACTACTAAACCAGAAGCTGGAAATGCATAACCATACGCCGGTGGCGCGTTCTATGGCAAATGAAAGATCGAAAGAAAATGCAAGCTCTATAGGAGCCCGGAAGAAGGCGATACAATCTTCTACACTACTGAAAATAGTCAAAATACCCTTTGTAATAATGAATAATAATTTTGGGGGTCATGTAGCAATAAATGTTACCCACCCACTATCCCTTTTTAGATCACGACTTTTATAGTAAAATTGGAGGTGTGTCCGCTATTGCACGCGTAAAATATGGGACAAATACAGTATTGCTAAACCCGCGCATTCGGTACTGACAGCCTTCCTGTCACTTTGCCCCGCTTTTCCTCTCCGCAACCTACGGTCGCCACATAACAAGACCCTACGACCAACCGCCACTCGGCAAGAAATAAAAATTATAAAAAATAAAATTACAATAATAAAAGAAATATAGGTCTTTATTATTTTAATTAAAAATAGATTCATTTATATAGAACTTCCCTTCCGCTAAAAAATAGACAGAAAAAAGAAAGAAAGAAAGAAAGAAAGAAAGAAAGAAAGAAAGAAAGCGAAGTTTGATGTTTTTCAATCAGTCAACACGATTGTACCCAATTGTCGCTTACACCTGACGATATTACTTGCTTATGAACTTCCACAGGAAGCTGTCGGGATATCGAGTCTATCAGTTGGGCTTGAGTCGAAGGAGCCTGAAGGAAACGAAGTTTCGCCAGTTATGCCCTAATCCCGAAAAAAAAAAAAAAAAAAACAAACAAACATGGGATTAATAAATACACTTGGAGGTCAATCACCACTTCCAGTATCTTAACAAAACATCACATAGACTTGTGTTGTTTGAGTCTTCAATCTTTTGACTGGTTTAATGCAGCTCTCCAATCTTCCCTGTCCTGAGCTAATCGTTTCATCTCTACATAGCTACCACACCCTACATCTGAGGCAATCAGTTTAACATATTCTAACCTTGGTCTACCACTACAGTTCTTGCCCTCGACCCTTCCTTCCATAACTAAGCTTGCTATTCCTGGGTGTCTTAGTATTTGTCCTACCAACCTATCTCTTCTCTTCATTATCAGTCGCCAGAAACATCTCTCCTCTCCCACTAGTCTTAATACCTCTTCGTTTGTAACCCTATCTACCCATCTGATCTTCATCATTCTCCTGTAACACCACAACTAACAAATATTGACGAGTTGCATTATCTTAACTAATACTGCAACTAAATCAGTGTAGGCCTACATATTGTAAAAATACTTTCACCCATACATTGTATAGCCTAAGTGTAATGGATCTGATGATGATCGCTTGAAGATTGAAACTGGTCATCCAAGTGTATTTATCAATCTCATGCAGCCTAATTTCTTTTCAAGATTAGGGAATAACCCATCACAATTGGATACAATCGTGATGACCGACTGAAAAAAATCAAACTTCGTTTACTAAAGCAACACTGGAAATGGCTTCAAACACTATAATAAAAGGAAAGAAATAAAGAGAGTAAATTACCCCACTAGGCGGGATTTACAATTACTTGGGACTAGGTTCAGTTAAAAAAAAAACTAGATTGGTAACCCTGGGAGGATGGAGTTATGCGTTGCCATGAAGACGTCCGTAGGCTCAATGGGGAGCCGGGCATAAAGGTGACAAAAATACATCACAAAGCAGGTGGTGATGATGCAGTCACAAATAAATAACAACCATTCACTGTAAAAATTCCAAAAGGTATCATCAGATACATTGAAAACTGCTGACAATTCCGCCATTTTAACTGAACAAGGACAAATTTTGGAGCGATGGAAGGAACATTTCTCTGCACTTCTAAATCATGCCTCCAATGTTGCAATAAATTTTGTAATTTAAGCATAACAATTTTTTTCTTGAAAATCATCGTAGAAATGAGGATTGTGTATGTGAAAATATGTAGCCTACTTTACTGTTTGTTGAAACAGTTAGGTTATAAAAATTCTTGATGAGTATTAGCTAGGCGTAGTATAGAAAACATTGGAATATGTGGCGAAGTTATGTTGAAAGTGTATCTGTTTTGTATTTGCCAAGAAGCTTAATATTTATTTATTCAAAATAAATAGTTTATAACTACGTTATTTCTCAGTTGACATTTTAGTTTGCAGGCACCGGAAATCGAGCTTCGGCCGTCCGGGTGAAAGTCAAGCAACAACGCCACTGCACCATCACACACTCTCCACACAGAAATCCTGTGGTACAGAGTAAGAAACGGATTGAAAATCCACAGCCTGCTTCCAGTCTCCGACCGGGTCAGGAATGGAATGAATGAAGCCCCCAACTAGCGGCGAGGATATGAACTGTGCCGGCTGCCGAGGCCTGACGCACTCCTCTGGGGCAATGATTAAATGAATGACAGATGATATGAAATGATAGTGGAGAGTGTTTCTGGAATGAAATTTTGACAGGGAAAACCGGAGTACCCGGAGAAAAACCTGTCTGCCTCCGTTTTGTCCAGCACAGATCTCACATGGAGTGACCGGGATTTGAACCACGGACCCAGCGGTGAGAGGCCGGCGTGCTGCCGCCTAAGCCACGGAGGCTTAAGAAAGGGATTAGTGAAATGATTTGTTTGTCCTCCTCTTGTGCGTCGAAGCTCCGTGAGAAGGGAATGATCGTTTGCACTATCGCCTACCGCAACGCGTGGTAGAGAGCGTTGATGAGGGATAATGGTGACCAGTTGCTGCTTCATCAAACCTGTTCAATCAGCCAATCCTAGGCGTCATACCTGACCTTGTCGTGTCACTGGAAGTATACAGATTGAGTAACTGCCTTCCTGTCGGAAGTTCAGGTTTCCTGTTGACCCCCTCACCCCATTGTATTGCATGAACAATTTGCAGTTTAGTTTTATTTTAGTGTAACTTTTTACTTACAAATTTTCATGACATTTGCTCCAGTTAGTTTTGACGCCAACCCATAACAAACAGACAAAATGCCAACAAACCCTCAAACAGACAAACCAACAAACACACAAACTGGCAAACAGACAAACAGACAAAACGACAAACATACAAACAGACAACATACTGACAAGCACACAAACCAACCAACAGAAAAAACGACTAACACACAAACAGACAACAAACCGACAAGCAGACAAACCAACAAACAAACCGGCAATGAGATAACCAAGCAAACCAACAAACAGAAAAATTGACAAACCAACAAACATACAAACTGACAAACATTCAAACAGACAACAAACCGACAAGTAGACAAACCAACAAACAGACAAACCGACAAACCACCAAACATACAAACAACAAACCGAAAAACCAACAGACAGACAAATTGGCAAACAGACAACCAAACAAACCAATGGAAAGACAAACAGACCAAGCAAGGAACGGACAAACATACAAACACCAAACTGACAACTAACCGGTAAACATACAAACAACAAACCAACAACTAACCGGTAAACATACAAACAGACAATTAACCGTCAGAAAGGCACGACATACAGACAAGCTGACAAACAGAACAAACTGACAAACATACAAACAGACAAACAAACAAACCAGCAAAGAAATCGACAAAGAGACAACAAACATACAAAGATGCAACAAACCGTCAAATAGACAAATCGACAAACAGTCAAACTGACAGACAACTAACAGACAAACCGTTAACTAGCCGGCAAATATGCAAACAGGAAAACATACAAACAGACAACAAACCGTCAAACAGACAAACCGACCAACTTAGAAACAGACAAACGGACCGACAAACAAACAGACAAACTGACAAGCAAACAAACAACAATCAGACAAACAAGTAAAAATTAAACTTTGGGTATCTATGATCATTACACTTCATCCGACAAAAATACAAATTTTAAGCCAAAAACTCAAGATGTTCTGACTGAAGGGTTCTTTTATTTATAGAGATTAAAACCTATTTCGAACATTGTATGCTGTCGATCGTGATGGCAAGCATAATTGTGAGCATAACTATGAATATACATAGCCTGGTGTTATGGGTTTATGTTTGTGCCGTGGCGCTCATTACAGAGTTTGGTGTAACACCATTAAGCCTCTTAGTGTGGTAATGACCAGTTAAACAGCAAGACCTTGACCAACCACAATCAGAATTAATCCAAAACTGGGTCATAATACTCACGAGGTGGGGAAGCTCTCTCGGATCAGCGCGAGGTGTCACAACACAACACATAACATAAGGATCCCATTTCTACAGTGAAATGTAGACTTCGGTCTCAAAGGTCCTGAGAAATTAAATTTAGTTGTTTCATTTCAGGGGCTTGGACATGGCGGTCATTTAGTCCCGTGTGTTGTGTGTGTGGAGAATTTGTCTGAAAACCTGTGTTATTATGATGTCTGTAGTAGGGTGTTTATTTATAATTCAGGTGAGGATTGGGAAGGAAGCGGTCGTGCCCTTAAGGGAAGGTGGACATCATTACATGGGAAAATCTCGTTACTGTAAAAATGACACATAAAATACTCAAATATCTCGCTCAATTTCTGTAATACAACTTTCATATTTGTTAAACAAGCAACTCCCCTTAATTTTAAGCTCATTTAAAGTCTTATATATTTATTGAAAATAAAATTATTTTGTTGTTGTTGTTGTTGTTGTTGTTTGAGTCTTCAATCTTTTGACTTGTTTGATGCAGCACTCCATGCCTCCCTGTCCGGAGCTAATCATTTCATCTCTACATAGCTACCACACTTCACATCCAAGGCAATCTTTTTAACATATTCTAACCTTGATCTACCTTTGGTGTTCTTGTCCTCGACCCTTCCTTCCATAACTAAGTTTGCTATTCCGGAGTGTCTTAGCAAGTGTCATACCAACCTATATTCTATCTTCATTAGCAGTCACCAGAAACATCTCTCCTCTCCCACTTGTCTTAATACATCTTCATTTGTTTATCTACCCATCTGATATTCATTATTCTCCTGTGAAACCACATTTCAAACGCTTCTATTCTCCTCATTTCTGCTGCGCCAACAGTCCAAGTTTCACTTCCATAGAGTGCCACGCTCCAGACAAAGGCTTTAAAAAACGACTTCCTAATGCCCAAATCTATATTTGATATAAACACACTTCTTTTGTGTCTTTAAGTTATTTTGGGGTTCATTTTTGATGGGATTTTACCATACGTGGTAAGGTGTGCGTTCATTGCTCTCGGACGACTTCGTGTCTTAAATTTCCTTATGTGTCGGAACGTACATCAATTTATTTTTGCGTTGTTGGTGTATTCTTGGGAATACACGTTCAGTCAGAGTTAGCTCTTGCTGTTCTTTGATTAGTTCGTTTATTTATTTTCTTCCCCTCTTTGCAGACACCAACAGTGATCCCTTTGTATTTCCTTTTTTTTTCTTTGAGCACGAATGTATTGTGTCTTTGAGTCTGTTCTAGATGTGTATCTTCTATGGAAACCCTAGCCGCTTCTTGCAGCAAACCACTGAAGTTCCTCAATCTCTCTGAGCTCAAGAGGACTTCCACACCAATCTACCAGGCGTCATCCTCGTCGCCAGCTAACATCTCTTTGAAGACACTGCTCCATGGAGAAAAATTATTTTATAAAGTGTTTTTCATTTCTGTAATGTTTCCCCTTCTGACATATATTCTCTTGTCTTTTAACCCCTCTCCCTCACCTCCCTGGACCCTTCGCGCGCCGTTCAGCTGCTCTCACTTTTAGTCCAGTCGTCAAGTGAACAGTTCGGAGCCCTCCCAAGGGCGCCTTCATGAGACATTTTTAAAATAGACGCCATGTCTACGTTTTAAAGCTAACGGTCACAAGGAACCATCGCTTGATCATCATGAAAATGCTAAGTACAAAACTTCAATGGTTTTAGACATATTTTAATGGTTTTAAAAGGCTAAAGGCTTTTAATACAATTTTATAGACAGTGTGGGGAATTGCTCACTATTGTGCAATAACCGTCTTCGTGGGAGTTTCTTTGTCAGGTTTTAGCTATCTAAGCTGGCTTTATAACACGAAATCCAGTACTTCATGTACGAAATAAATGGGAATACCTGCTCACAACGAGGGATTTAATTAAAATTAACCGCTGTCTATAAACTTAGCTTTTTCCACCGTGGGAACTCTCTTGCCCTATTTAACTGTCATCATAGTTCTGGAACTTTCCATGTGAACCAATCTTTCTACTAGTTAAGCAATCTAGTATTTTCAACACCATATAAGGGAATACTTTTCCACACCGAGGGATTCATGTCAAATTAACCGTTGTTCAAAACTTAATTTATTTTCGCCGAGGGATTATTACCGCATCATTTAACTGTGACTATAATTCTGGAACTATTCTTTGCATTCTAAAACTTGTACAACGCAAGTAACATGTCAAAATTCAACTAAGTGTTTTACACAAACTGCAATAACTTTCTCTTTTTCTACGGACGTACCTACACCACAATAGTGAGCATTTTCAACTTATCAACAAACTATCAGTGCTTCGAATTTGTGTGAGCTAATTTCAACCGCGCCGCGTTCGCTAGAGCAATAAATTCTGGCCAAGACTTTATCCTAAAGTTCCTAACTCCATTTCCTAAAATACCCTTTACTAACAAACCTAAGCTAATCTACAAATTAGTTACTACTCTATGAGGCCTCGCCCAAAGTTTGGCGCCCTCACATTTTTTCTCCATGTATCACTTATTCACTCTGTTTCAATATCAGTAGTTATAGAAACTACTTATTAATATTCTTTTCTTAACCTGCTTGTTCAGGAATCGTTGATTTTCTTAAGTTTAAAACTTTTGTACCTGATTGTTTTTTTTTCTCTCCAGGCTTCGTTAATACGACCTGTACATTTTTGTATTTCGCATCTAGTAATCTCTGGTAAGCCTCCGTGGCTTAGGCGGCAGCACGCCGGCTTCTCACCGCTGGGTCCGTGGTTCAAATCCCGGTCACTCCATGTGAGATCTGTGCTGGACAAAACGGAGTCAGACAGGTTTTCTCCGGGTACTCCGGTTTTCCCTGTCAAAATTTTATTCCAGCAACACTCTCCACTATCATTTCATTTCATCTGTCATTCATTTAATCATTGCCCCAGAGGAGTGCGTCAGGCCTCGGCAGCCGGCACAGTTCATATCCTCGCCGCTAGATGGGGGCTACATTCATTCCATCCCTGACCCGGTCGGAGACTGGAAGCAGGCTGTGGATTTTTAGCCTACTTTTCACATTTTGCAAAAATGAGGAAAAAGTAGACTTATGAGATCGATCCGGGAAAATGTGTGTCTGTCTGTCTGTCTGGCTGTGTGTGTGTGTCCCCCTATCAACTCCTAAACGGCTGCAGCAATCAAAACCAAATTTAGTATGAGTAAAGATGTGTACCGGAATATCTCACGTCCATATTTGAAAATGATGTCAGTGCTACCAACTGCTGAAAATCGCACTAGAAATTTGAGCTCCATGTTGGATATCTTGCAAGGTATGCATGGGAGCTATTCCAAAATTGGCACACATGTAGATAATACTATTTCAGTTTAATTTCGAGGAGGCCAATCATGACATTGTTGCCAAAATAATTTTAAGCCTTCTGATATGTCCAATGTTTAAATGCATATAACTTCTACACTATCAATTGGATTTCAACCAAATTTTGTATGTAATATCTGTACATAAACAAATATGACTGAGCGTATTCTTAAGAGCCACCAGGGCTGCCAAATGTTAATAATGGCTCTCTCTATTAAAAAAAAATCAGAATACCAATATATCAGAAAGTATGCAAGCCAACAGCTTTAAACTATGCACACGTACATTCTGATATTTTAGATTAATTTGGAGTAACGTATATACGTCAGTTCTACCAACATGATTATAAGCCTGCTGATAGTACCAATTTTTAAACACATGTAACTTCTATACTGTCAGTTGGATTTCAACCAAATTTCGTATGTGCTATGTGTACCATAACAGATATGACTATAAGTATTGTTAAGAGCAATCAGGGCTGCCAACTGTTAATAAATGCTGTCTATATATTTTTTACCCTAATATCAATATATCAGAAAGTATGCAAGCCATCAGCTCTATACTTTGCACACGTATAGCACCTGACATTCTAGATTAATTTGGAGTAATTAATACAAGGCAGTGCTGCCAACATGATTCTATGCCTGCTGATATGTCCAATTTTAAAATACATGTAACTTCTATACTAACAAATGGATTTCATCCAAAATTGGCACAACAAGATATCATAATATTTCAGATTATTTCTGACCAGCACACGCATGGTATTGTTGGCAACATGCTTTTACGCGTGCTGATAGATCCAGTGTCTAACTGCATGTAACGTCTATTGGATTTCAACCAAATTTTGTATTCTGTACCTTAAGAGATGGAACTAAGAATATATTCAGTCACCAGGGCTGCCAACTGTAGTGCTCTATTAGGCTACATTATACCAGGTATATTTTGAACTAATTAGATATTTCGATATTACCAACTTAATTTCGTCATTATTCTAGATAGGTTCATATACTGTAGAATAATCATTGGCATGAAAAGTAGGCTGTATAGTTCTTCACGGAACTTCTTGTTTCATCTAGTAATCTCTGTTTAAAAACAAGATGTTCAGTAAAGAACATATAGCCTACTTTCTCCTAAATGTATGAGTACAGTTATAACTCGTTGTTATTATCAAAGAGTATAATAGAACTATTCTTTGTTGAAGACCTTAGAAACGATTTACCTCTACCAAACGCCACAACCTAGATAAAAACTGCTACCACCATTGAAGAAAGAAAGATAAGAAGTATCTAAAGAATGTTACGGATCTGCAGACATAATCGACCGGACTGGCGGCGTGGCTCAGCGGTAAGGTTCTCGCTTGCTGGACCGTATGTTTCAGGTTCGTATCCTGGCGCAGTCAGCTGGCATTTGAGGGTGCACAAATGCGAGGGAGCCGTGTTAGTAGATTTACTGGCACGTTAAAGATCCCCTTCGGGACAACATTCTGGCACCCCGGCTTCTCTAAAAGCAACAGTAGTTAAAAGGGACGTAAAACCAATAACATTATTATTATTATTATTATTATTATTATTATTATTATTATTATTATTATTATTATTATTATTATTACATAATCGGCCTGACGCGGGCAACATCCAACTTTGAGTTGAGGCATGTCTTTACACGTCTGGCTGCGTATGACTTTCACAACCCTAATTGAATTAACAAATCTTTCCATGACCCTACAGAGACGTGTGTATACCAACTATGTGGATATTTTCGATTGCTATTCGGCTGAAATAAAAGTATTAATTAATATCCTGCACTAGCACCAACGGTAGAGTTCAGATGCTATGTGAAATCGTTTTGTTCTTTACTTCAATTAACATTTTCAAATAACGCACAATAGGCTGTTACAAACCCTTTAAAATAAAAAGTAAAAATGTATCGTAGTATCATCTTGTCATTCTTCAAGTTCGATGCGCATAGAATGCCAATGGTATAGTAATCAATGGAGCCCCACATAGACTAGTCGTGACATCTAGTGGTGAAATATCGAACAATATAATCCTAACAGAGCGAGTGCATTCTAGCGGCCAGAAGAAGAAACTTTTCAATAAAATCTGGAAGTTAATAAGTAGCGGCGTGCAGTTACCTTTTTGGCAGCTAGATGTCTCGAGTAAATCTGCTGGTGAATTATGTTTTAATTAAATATATATTTTACACCATAATATGCACAATATAACGCTTAATTTTAAAACATCTGAGTCATTACAAAACAATAAACATATAACATTTCAAGCAAAAAAATAGCTCTGATCGGGTTTGAACCATAGGCATTTGAGCGATAGGCTAACACTCTACCACTGAGCTAATTGTGTCAACGAATATCGTTCCATATAAAATGAGTTACATAGAACTTGTTAGCAAATAATGATTTATACTAAACGATTTCATCACTGGAGTATATTATTTATATATAAAGCATTTCATACAAAGTTTATTTATTTTGTATCAGTACGCTATATTGCACGCAATACTCAAATTAGTGAAATATAAGTCAGGCACAAGATATCCGCTGCCATCTTGTCTTAATACTGAATCGGCTCAGCTTTTTAAAATCACGTCTGCACTATAGTATTACAAAATAAACTTTTAATTTCGAACGTGCCTCTTCCTTTAGAACAGTTAAAACGATTCTCGGCTCGATAATCGGAACTGGTGGGTCCCATGATATGGATTATAAAGTTTGCATAATTCGCACGGCCGCCATCCTGAAATGGTATGGATGACGACCTTGTAGTTTGGTCACAAGACGCATCCTATACGAAGGTATGTTGTTACCAAATTTGGTAGAGATCGGATGATTTGGTTAGTCGTTATTTGATTTTACGTTTTGAACGTTTGAGTGGCCGCCATTCAGTTTTAGTAAAGATGGCGGCGATATAAAACATGACACTGAGGTGTCCTTTGCTAGTGTTACCTTTGTACCAAATTTCGTTCAATTCGCATTCACCGTGTTCGAATTGATAGGTGGGGACAGACATTCAGAGTACACACACTCACACACACACAGACACACACACACACACACAGACTCACACACACACATACACACACACACACAGACTCACACACACACATACACACACACAGACAGACACACTTTTTTCGCCCTGTGTTGATCTCATAAGTCTACTGTACTTTCATTTTTTGCAAAAATCGAAAGTAGGCTAATAGCGGTAACCTCAGCTTGTAATTCTACTTTTTCCTCTTACTACGAACAGGAATTTAATCTATTTGCTCACAGCCTCTTCGATTGCCAGAAAGGCAGTCCAATAGTGCTTTTATCCTACCTAGCATTTTCGAATGCGTAATAAAGTCTAACCTTTCTAAAGGGAAAGTTAGTAAATCATTTCCCTTTGGCTTACTTGAAGCACATTTTAAAACCTTTGTACAGGTTTAGTGCTTGTAACAAGTTTGAAACTTGTAACCACTTTAATATTGTTCATTGTGAACTTTCCCTTTACTAGGTCTGAGACCATCAAATGTTTGTAGAACTAACCAAAGAAAAAGTTCTTCTAACTCCAGAAATAAGATTCTAAATCTAACAATCTGTTACTTCAATCTCAAAAATAAAATTTAAACATATCTATTGTTATTAATGTTCAAAAGTTTACCAACTGTTAAATAAAAAATATATATTATTTTTCGTTTTATCTCTCTCGCTAGAATCACTGTTAGGCAGGACCTTCTCTTCCCTGATTCTTCTCCCAAAATTATTGCTGATTTCAAAATAGAAAAAGCAATCTTTAAAACAATAAAACCGTTACCACTTGTTGCGTTTGAAACAAAATTTCAAAATAACAACGTTTTCAAAGTTTCTTTTAGCTGTCACAGCTAATTCTAGCAAATCATTAAGGCAAATACAGCTTGCTCCGCCAGCTACCTATTTGTAGAGATTTTTTCTCTGACTTATGTTTTGCTTTCAAAACCTCAGTTTTGTTTAAGTTAGCTCTGAGGTTTTCCTCTGTTCTAAACTTGTAGTCGGCATCCCGCTGGGTAAAAGCTTAGCCTACCTTCAGTGCAACAATTGGTATTCTTCTAGGATTTTCTTAAAAAAACAGTGAAATTATTGCTAAAAGCACTAAAGTTGCTTTTTCTCTTCCCACTCTGGGAGCATTCGGTTGTTTTGTCAGAGATCCACCAGTGCCCAGAAATACAAATATTACTGCAAATTCAAATCTTTCTAGCATTTTCGAATGCGTAATAAAATCTAACCTTTCTAAAGGGAAAGTTAGTAAATCCTTTCCCTTTGGCTTACTTTGTCTTGCCAGCGTATCACCCTTCCCCATAGTACCGGAATACCGGCTCGGGAGGGAAAGAGCACTCACCGAGCGCTTGCAGGCAACCTCAATTCATGCTGCGCTCTCCGCTTGCCATGTACAGGCCCCCTCTAAAGTTAGGTACTTCATAGGTTTAGCACGGCGAAATTCCTCTTTATATCAACATTTACATATAACTTAGTGTTGGATTTTCTTCCTATCTACCAATACTTGTTTCCACTCCTAAATCCACCTCCTTTTTTCTCTCATCATCTTCCCGTAGGTAGTGTTAATAGTCAGTAATAACCTACCAGTTGTCTATACTGCCCTCAGGTATGCCTTCGGGGTTTTTAATTTTTCCTTTGGGACAGGACAGACGACATTTGTGTTTGTTATGGAAATATGTTTCATTTCATAATTACGTTTATGGACTAATAATTGTGGGAGGGTTAATGTTATTTATTAATGAGGGTCTTGACTGAAAGCTGGGTCATTTTAGTTCTGTTCTTGTGTTTGTTTTGGTTTCAGTCAAGAAACAACGCGTAACCTTGCTGCGTTATTTAATGAGATCTAACGATTAATCTTTCATGAGGAAATACAGTATGTGTTTCGTTTTCATGTACTCCGGAGACTGAATTCCATGCTCATCTTGCCTGGTGTTAGATAGTCGAATCTTGTACCTTCGAGAAGAAGATTTATTCAAGAAGCATATGAAGTCATTTTGTTCGTTGTTTATCTTTGGGGTAGATCTTGTGTTCCTTCTATTTTTAGCCTACTTTCGATTTTTGCAAAAAATGAAAGTCGACTTATGAGATCTACACATGGCCAAAAATTGTGTGTCTGTCTGTCTGTCTGTGTGTGTGTGTGTGTGTGAGAGAGAGAGAGAGAGCGAGAGAGAGGGTGTGTGTGTACTCAGAATGTCTGTTCCCCCCTATTAATTCGGACACGGTGAAACCGAATTGAACGAAATTTGGTACAGAGGTAGAACTAGCAAAGGGAACCTTAGTGTCATGTTTTATATCGCCGCCATCTCGACGGAAACGTAATGGTGGCCACCCAAATGTTCAAAGCTTAACTCAAATTACGACTAACCTAATCATCCGATCACTACCAAATTTTGCAACATCATACATTGATATGGAGAGCGTCTTTGACTAAACTACACGCTCATGAGCCCAATAGTTTGCAGATGGTGGCCATGTATGTGTGCAAATCGATTCCCCCTATCAATTCAAACACGGTGAAACCGAATTGAACTAAATTTGGTACAGAGGTAGCACTAGCAATGGGCACTCCAGTGTAATGTTTTATATCGCCGCAATCTTAACGGAAACGTAATGGCGGCCACCCAAATGTTAAAAGCTTGACTCAAATTACCAACAACCTAATCATCTGATCTCTAGCAAATTTGGCAACATTATACCTTTAGGAATGAAGAATATTTCGAACAAACTACAAGGTCATCAGCCCAATACTGTGCGGATGGTGGCCATGTATGGGTTCAAATCGATTCCCCCTATCTATTCAAACACGGTGAAATCGAATTGAACGAAATTTGGTACAGAGGTAGAACTAGCAAAGGGCACTTCAGTGTCATGTTTTATATCGCCTCCATCTCGACGGAAACGTAATGGCGGCCACCCAAATGTTCAAAACTTAAATCAAATTACGACTAACCTAATCATCCGATCTCTACCAAATTTTGCAATAGCATATATATTCACATGGCGATCGTCCTTTGCTTACTACAAGGTCATTGGCCTTATGGTTTGCAGATGGCGGCCATGTATGAGTGCACATCGATTCCCCCTATCTTTTCAAACACGGTGAAACCGAATTGAACGAAATTTGGTACTGATGTAGCACTAGCAAAGGGCACATCAGTGTCATGTTTTATATCGCTGCCATCTCGACGAAAAAGTAATGGTGGCCGCCCAATTGTAAAAAGCTTAAATCAAATTACGACCAATCTAATCATCTGATCTCTACCAAATTTTGCAACAACTTCCCTTATGTAAGAAGCGTTCTTTGACCAAGCTACAAGGTCATCAGTCCAATAGTTTGCATATGGCGGCCATGTATGTGTGCAAATTGATTCCCCGTATCAATTCAAACACGGTAAAACCAAATTCAACAAAATTTGGTACTGAGGTAGCACTAGCAAAGGGCACCTCACTGTCATATGTTATATGGCTACCATCTTGACGGAAACGGAATGGCGGCCACTCAAATATTAAAAGCTTAAATCAAATTACGACCAACCTAATCATTTGAACTCTACCAAATTTTGCAACAACATACCTTTTTGTGGGAAGCTTCTTTGGCTGAACTACAAGGTCATCAGCCCAATAGTTTGCATATGGCGGCCATGTATGTGTGAAAATTGATTCCCCCTATCAATTCAAACACGGTAAAACCGAATTCAACAAAATTTGGTACTGAGGTAGCACTAGCAAAGGGCACCTCACTGTCATATGTTATATCGCTACCATCTTGACGGAAACGGAATGGCGGCCACCCAAATATTAAAAGCTTAAATCAAATTACGACCAACCTAATCATTTGATCTCTACCAAATTTTGCAACAGCATACCTTTTTGTGGGAAGCTTCTTTGGCTGAACTACAAGGTCATCAGCCCAATAGTTTGCAGATAGTGACCATGTATGTGTGCAAATCAATTCCCCATATCAATTCAAACACGGTGAAACAAAATTGAATGATATTTTTTACAGAGGTAGCACTAGCAAAGGGCACCTCATATTCATATTTAATATCCGTATAGCACGTTGTATTTCAACAAGCTACTACAACCAACATTCAATTATACTCCTTGAAAAGGAGAATGTAGGCTATATGTTCTTTACTGAGCATCTTGTTCGTGGTTAACTTTGAACTGTGCTATATTTCTTAAGGATTGTGTATGTCCCACACGTCATGTTTTACTGTAGTTCATTTTGATGTGTTCACGGTGTTTATTTTGAAGTTGGCTGTTAACGTGTCTTTTATGAATACATGGGTTGTTGTTTTGTAGTGACATACGTTGAATTAAGGAATGTTACACAGTCCATGGGATATATGACTTCGTAAGCTTCTTAGAATATTTCTTCTAAATACATTACTGTAGTTAGCCTGTAGTGGAACGTAGGTACTATCGTGTTATTATTTTATTGTAAAACTTATCTGCCCATTTCTTTAAATTCAGTTCATCTTAGGACGATCTCCATGCCTCTACGACGTCTGTGCCATAGTGCATCTCTACCCTGATCTCTTCTGTTTTTATTATTTGATTGTGTTTATATTTATGATTTATATTTTGATAATTTGTATTTTATTCCAGCCTCACGAGGCTGAGTGTACCCCCCGTTCGAGCCCTCAGACTAGAATCAAGTTTCTTGGCAGAGGTGGGAATTGAACCCAGACATCAGTGGTGACAGCCCAGAATGTTATCCACTGGACCACGAGGTGAAGAAAATGTAATCCTTGACTGAAAATTGGAACCGGATACACTTACAATTTACATAAATTACTATATCAATCACAATAACATAGGTTATCAGACAACCAAACGTGATCGATGAAAACTGTCGCTTTATTTGGAATCAGCCCATTAAACTCTGCCTGGTGCATTAGTTAGTTTTATGCACTTCTTTGTTGACCAGTGAAACGTGCTTGTATTTATGTATTTATTATTAATTGATCGTACCTATCTCTATTTAGCTTGATCATAAAGTGGATTTTGTACTTGACTGATAAAGTTCCATCATGAATAAGTTATTACCATCGATGTATTGCAAACAATTTTGTCAGCTAAGTACTTAACCCTTCAATTAAAGGTCTGTAAACGACATTGTGTGTTTTAGTGTATTTAATGTGTACACATACACACACACACACACACATACATACACACACACACACACACACACACACACACACACACACAGACCCCTTCATCTATTTCGATTTGTTTTTCCCACTCAGTCTCTCGCTCTAATGCAACACACATACATACGCATGTGCGACCACTGACATTAGCAGGTTGTACGTTTATCGTCTATTCTTAGTTTTGAACGCTTATTTATCTACCAATATTGTGTATTCTTTGTATCTTCCTTCATTTCTTCAATTTCTTTCTTTCTTTCTTTCTTTCTTTCTTTCTTTATTTCTCTCATTATCTCTTTCGTTTTCTTTCTTTCTTCATTATTTCTGTATCTTCATTTCCTTGTTTTTTTTAAATTTTTTATTTCCTTATTTAATTCTTGCACAGTTCCATTCCCATTCATTCATTTCATTTATCACCCTTACCCCCTGAAGAGGTCAGCATCAGGAAGGACATCCGACAGTATAACTATTAACCAATTAGGCACTCTGTCACCTCATTACCGACCCCGTAGAAACATGATTAAATTATAGAAATAAATTTATTTCTGTTTCTTCTTGGGGACGTTTGGGCCAACCGGAATCGATCCCGGGCCTCCGTGGTAACAGCCAAGAATGCTAGCCGTGTTCGTGGAGAAAATGCTTTATTCTTCCATCTTTGCGTAGGGGTGAGTGAATTAATTTTGACGGATGTATGACCACGTCGCGTCGATGAGAGATAAAAGTGACGTTATAGTGCTTCAGCTTTCCATAAATGAAAGGCGGTGTCGAATACATAGAATAAGATGTGGTGGACTGTATAAAGAAATATATTTTACATTGTATGTACATGATTAAACACTGAACAAGTACAGTAGATATTACATGCGTGTGATGACACCATGTCCGGTAGCCAGTGCTACCTGCTTGCTAGTGAGTCCTGCTTGACGCAGTTAAGAAAACGACCCTTTTTCTTAATGGGTCAACAACCCTCCAGCAGGGGGACCAACTGTCATTAGAGTATGTACAGTGCCAGAGTTGCCAACATACTGCCCCCCTTGAAATAGCAAATATTTCAAACAACTAAATATTGTCACTTTGTTCTATTAACTGGAATAAGAGTTCAAATAAACACTATGTACACAAAACATTTAAACACTTCACTTCTCTTCACTCAACAATGGGCAAAGTCTTGACACTGCTCTTTTCAAAAGAGCTCCGCTGGGTGTTTTGATGGTAACAACCCTCGTAACTCCGTCGTCTCCTGGATGCACTGCTGCGACACGGTCCAATTTCCAATGAAGAGGAGGCACGCCCTCTTCCATCAGAACAACCAGAGTGTCGATTTGTGGGGATTGTCCTGGCGACCGCCATTTAGAACGCTGTTGGAGTTGTCCGAGGTATTCCTTGGACCATCGACGCCAAAATTGCTGGAACATAGCCTGAAGCAGTTGCCAGCGCTTCAGTCTATTCAAGGGAGTCTGCGACAAATCTTCTTCAACAGGAAGATGAAATGAGCCACCGATCAGGAAGTGGGATGGGGTTAATACTTCCGGATCATTGGGATCAGAGGATAGTGGGCAGAGGGGGCGCGAATTCAAAACTGCCTCTATCTGTACAATCACTGTAGTCATTTCTTCAAACGACAATGCAGCATTTCCTACTATTCTCTTAAGATGGTACTTAGCTGATTTTACTTCAGCCTCCCACAATCCTCCGAAATGAGGTGAACCAGGAGGACTAAAATGCCACTGAATCCCCTTATCTGTAGCAAAGCTTATGAGTGACTGCTTGGTATTCCTATCATTAAAGAATTTCTTTAGCTCACGTGATGCACCTACGAAATTAGTTGCGTTGTCAGTGAATATGTGGGTGCAAGTTCCTCGTCTAGCCATGAATCTTTTCAATGACGCTAAAAATGCAGCTGTAGACAGGTCGCTTACAAGTTCAATATGTACAGCCTTTGTGGTAAAACAAACAAGCATAGCTACATATGCCTTAATCCGAGCGCCCTTCCTGAACGAAGGCCGTAAATATACTGGGCCACAGAAATCTATTCCTGAAGATGCAAATGGTCGACTGGGAACTACTCTCCTTTCAGGTAGCGATCCCATTAACGGTTGATACGGCTGAGACGAGAATTGAAAGCACGTCATACATCGATACACTGCCTTTCGAGCACCGTTCCTCCCACATAGAGGCCAGTATTGCTGTCGCATCATTGTCAATAAAGTCTGAGCTCCAGCAAGAAGAAAAACAAAATGAAAATGATCAAATAACATTATTGTAATGCGATGATTGCCAGGTAATAAAATAGGATGTCTTCTGTTGACCGATAGTTTAGTATTTTGCAGACGGCCTCCTACCCGTAACAGACCCTGCTCATCCAAATACGGTGCTAATCCATGTAATTTGCTTCCCTTGGGCAGTGGCAAATTTTGTTTGAGAGCCTTTATGTCTTGTGAAAATTCAGAACCTTGCGCAATTTTACACCATAAATACTTAGCCTGCTCCAGTACTACAGGATTAAGAGCACCTGTTTGTCGGTCTGTTTTAGTTTTAAGATTTTTGATAAATCTGAGCACGAGAGCTGTTATTCTAATCAGCTTGCTCCAGGAAGAGTATCTCTTAATCAGATTCGATCCAAGGGATTCTGTAGATGACACTAGAGCAATTTTAGTTTTCCTAACTTCAGGTAATTCTTGAGAGCTATGCCTCTGCTGTGAAGGCCATTCGTCTTTATTATCTGAAAGCCAAGATGGTCCCGATAACCAAAATGATGAATTTAACAGCTTCTCCGCGGTAACTCCTCTCGAGATCATATCTGTCATCAATTTGTCAACTGTTGAATCTGCGACACTCGATTAGCGACGTATGTTTCCCACTGGTGTGGATGGCCCGAAATCCATGCAAATGCTATTGTGGAGTCAGTCCAACAAAAAAACTTGTCTTTAGTTACGTTTATGGATCTCATGACTCTTTCGACCAACTGAGCAAGTAATACAGCACTGCATAGTTCTAATCTTGGTAAAGTTACTGAGCCTAATGACGCAACGCGAGACTTAGAACACAATACGTGAACTGTTATTTTACCATCTCCTGTCTGAGATCTTTCATAAACACATGCGCCGTAAGCAATCTGAGACGCGTCACAAAATCCATGAATTTCATACTCCACAAATTCTACTGCCCTAACATGACGAGGCACTTTGAACTCCTTCAATTTAGCAATATCCTGCATATAACGAATCCATTTATTTTGAAGTTCTATTGTGAGAACTTCGTCCCAATTTAAGTTCATTTGCCACAGTTGCTGGACGAAAATCTTACCCTTAATCAATACTGGGGTCAAAAGCCCTAAGGGGTCAAATATTTTAGCCAGGTCTGATAGAATTATTCTTTTGTTTATCTGTGTCGAACTGAAATCACTTCTCAACTCAAACTGAAAAGTGTCTGTGATGGGTTTCCAAGATAGCCCCAACAACTTCAAGTCTTCACCTTCATCTACCTTAATAATATACTTGGGATCTGTTTCGTGGTTAGAAATGCTCGATAGCACATTGGGTTCATTCGAACACCATTTTCTTAAGGTAAAACCCGCACTGGATAAAATATCTGAAACACACTTGTGAGTGGTTCTTAAGCCGTCAGTTGATTCACAACCTGTCATTAAATCGTCAACATAAAAATCCCGCCGTATTACATTCGAAGCTTCAGGAAATTCCTCCTTAGTGTCATTCGCCAATTGAGAGAGGCATCTTGTGGCCAGGAAGGGTGCACATAACGTGCCATATGTGACTGTTTTGAGACGATAATGTTTAAGCTCGTCCTTAGGGGACTCCCTCCACACGATACGCTGAAAGTCAGTATGTGCAGGTTCTATGAGGACCTCCCGATACATTTTTTCTATGTCAGCGGTCAATACATAGCGATGCATGCGAATTCTAGCCAATATTGAAAATAAATCATCTTGAACGATTGATCCTACTAATAACAAATCATTGAGCGATAACACAGAATCGCCCTTCGAGCTGCCATCAAATACCACGCGAGTGCGCGTTGTCAATGAATTACCCTTAAATACACAATGATGCGGAAGGTAGTACTGTAATGGTTTGTTTATTTCATTACTGGAAATTTCCTCCATATGATCCAGATCAATGTACTCTCTCATAAACTGTACGTATTCCGACTTGACTTGGGACTGCCTTTCAAAACGCTTCTCTAGGCTGTGAAACCGTCTGATTGCCTCATTAACATTGCTACCTAGCTGACTCGGGTCCTCTTTAAGGAGTAGTGGGATTATGAACCTACCCTGTGGATTCCTTATGTGACCGTCAGTAAATAGCCTCTCACTAATCTCTTGCTCGGAATGTCCTTGGCCAAGCAGTGCTTTCCCCGGCTCATTGAATATCTTACCTGACGCAAAGAGGCAGGAAGAACTGTTATCTGCGTGCTTTTCAGACAAACAAAAACTACCTGCTGCTACCCAGCCAAGAGCCGTGTTGCGAAACACCGGTAGTTTCCTTGAGAAGCCGTCGAGCTGAAATTGTTCTGCGCCGATAAGATCTTAAAAGAATTCTGCTCCAATGAGAATGTCTATGGATGATGACACATTAAATTGAGGATCCGCAAGGTTTTCTAATATAAACTCAGGAATACTCCAATCTGTGATGTTGATATTTTTAGTGGGCAAGCACTGACAAGTAATTGAAGGTATTACGTGAAATGTCATGATTCGTTCAAAGGAACCGAACCACGAAGAAATCTTTGTTCTTACCACCGACCCCACCTTGATGGTAGTGTCATGCAACCCATGTATCGGAATGTTAGTCTTTGTCTTTAACAATCGTAATTGATGAGCTAATTCCCTAGTTATAAAGTTGAGTTGCGAGCCGCTGTCTAACACAACCCGAGCATGACGGGGTTTTCCCTCTGAATTGTTGACATTCACTACTGCTGTCGACAACAATACTTGAGAGGAAACATCATTGTTTTGATTGTGCAATGAAACATCATTACCACTATGTTGCTCATTAAGGGTGGACAATGAAGTATTATTGGACACAATACTCTTGTTTGAAGTCTGACTATTAATGGGGTTCAGTGACCCTTGGTCCCTGTGAAGCAAGGTGCTGTGTTTATCCTTGCACAGCTTACAACATGAACGAGTGCACTCGTTAGCGAAGTGATTTCCAGACAGGCAATTAACACAGAGCTTATGCTTCTTGATCTCCCGCCATCTGTCATAAACACACATAGAAGTGAATGTTTTGCATCTAAATATGGGATGTTCTTCCGTGCAAAGCGGGCATTTCGGATTTTTCTGTGAAAGGAACCAATTTTTCCCTGGGTTCGTGAATGGCCTCGGTTTGAAACCAGACGCATTCGGTTTAGATGAAACGCCTACCTGCTTCAGTTGTTTTGTGCGATCACAATTCTTAGTTTCGATCGATTCCAATGCATTACATGTTTCGAGTAAAAATTTGTCCAGTGTCTGATACGATGGAAGATCAAAGGTTGGTAACGAGATCTCCCATTTTTTAATGTTTCAGCGTCAAATCTGCTTGTTATTAAATGTATTAAAATGGCATCTAATTGTTCTTCACAAGACAGACCAAGCGCTGATAGCGACTGTATGTGCCTTCTGAAGCCGCCATACAAGTCTCTTAATGCCTTGGAAGATTCTACTTCTATTTTGTTTATCTGAAGGACCGAATTAATGTGGGAGGAAACAATTTCTCGCCGGTTGTTGAACCTTTCATTTAACAGGTTCCATGCTATGTCGTAATTGGCTGCAGATATTTCTAAGGACTGTAAAACGTCTGCCGCCCTACCTGATAGCACTGATTTTAGGTTATGAAATTTCTGTATTTTTGACAGATTTGCATCTTCATGAATGAGATTCTTAAAGGTATCGGCAAAATTGGGCCATTCTAAATAATCAACTGCAAATTTTGGTAAACTTATTTGAGGCAGTTTAAGTGAACGTGTTTGCGAACTAGAAGTTGATTCACCAATATAATCACTTAGCGAAGTTGCTGACTTGGAAATTGCACTGTTTATGGATCTTATAAGACCAGATGTTTTGAAGTATTGCTCCTCAAAGTCGGAGCGATAAGATTCTTGTTCTGCTTGAAATGATTCATCCTCTTTCAAATCCTCTATTTGTGATTGAACTGTTTCATATTCTTCCCAGATTTTTGATAAGTGAGCCCGTCGATCTTCCAACTGATCTACGTCCTTAGATTGAGAATCTAATTTCTCTACGAAGCTTTGTATGCGAGATAAGCTAGCTTTTAATCTACCCCTTTTGCTACAAAGTGATTTTATTTTTTGTTCCATTTTGCACTAGCAATTCCCAATAAACTGCTGAATGATATAAAATCACAATAGACCAAATGCATATACGAAAAAGAATGACAAAACGAAAAGACAATTACCTAAGATATTTACATAATACAAAGATGAACTCCTGGTTTTGTTTCAAAGAGTTGCGGGAAAACTGCGTACAAATAACATACAGTTTTACGGGCGAAATCATGTGTGATCACTATAGCAATACCAATACATTGCAAGTACAAACGAACAGTTTTGAATGGAGAAACAAAGGAATGCATATTAGTCACAAGGAATAATTAAGGATGATCGGTGACTTACCAGGATGATGAATTCTGTTGTCCAGTAGTCGCCATGCCGCCAACAACCCACGCCATTCGTGCGAAGCCATGCTGTCTTGGGATCACAGAGTTCAATTTTCACTGTTTTCCTTGTTATCTAATCGTGCCCGGAGGACCAAAACTTATGTCGAATACATAGAATAAGATGTGGTGGACTGTATAAAGAAATATATTTTACATTGTATGTACATGATTAAACACTGAACAAGTACAGTAGATATTACATGCGTGTGATGACACCATGTCTGGTAGCCACTGCTACCTGCTTGCTAGTGAGTCCTGCTTGACGCAGGTAAGAAAACGACCCTTTTTTCTTAATGGGTCAACAACCCTCCAGCAGGGGGCCAACTGTCATTAGAGTATGTGCAGTGCCAGAGTTGCCAACAGGCGGGATGGGAAATGGCGGAATGCACCTTAAAACTAATCATACATTTTTTCGCTCTATTTTTAACACATGAACAATATTCGTGTAACTTGATTAATTGATTGAGGATCATAAATAAAGATTCATGTCACTTATGTTGCACTTTATGTTTTCTTTGGAACCTTTGTATTCCAAACAATCGCAAGCGTTTAATTTGTTGAACTGGAGGGATCAGAACGCACGGTATGGCACAAAATGCTAATTCAGCTCTTGGAAACACAGGACGAGTCTTTGGGGAAATTTTCTCGTCGTCAGAGCAATTCTGCTACAAGGGCGCACACTCACACAAACTTAATCTGCTGGCGCATACTCTTATTTTAAGTTGTGATGTGCGATACAAATATTGATATTCTTCTTTTTTAAAATAACGACGACTTCGATGGCGGAGTCGGTAGCATGCTGAACTGCTATTCCCAAGATGGTGGGTTCAAACGCGGCCGAAGTCATCGGATTTTTTAAGAGCGCAAAAATCCCGCAGTATGCCTTCCTTCGGTGGGGACGTAAAGCTGATGGGCACATGTCATAGATGTATTGCATGTTAAACAAGATGTTCAGTAAAGAACATATAGCCTACTATCCCCTAAATGTATGGGTATTGTTATAACTCTTTGTCCTTTTCAAGGAGTATAATTGAATGTTGGTTGTAGTAGCTTATCGAAATACAACGATCTATAAGAATATTAAACATGAATATGAGGTGCCCTTTGCTAGTGCTACCTCTGTAAAAAAAATTCATTCAATTCGGTTTCACCGTGTTTGAATTGATATGGGGTATGGATTTGCACACATAAATGGCCGCTATTTGCAAACTATTGGGCTGATGACCTTGTAGTCAGTCATAAGATGCTTTCCACAAAAAGGCATGCCATTGCAAAATCTGGTAGAGATCAAATTATTAGGATGGTCGTAATTTGATTTAAGCTTTTAACATTTGGGTGGCCGTCATTCCGTTTCCGTCAAGATGGCGGCGATATAAAACATGACACTGAGGTGCCCTTTGCTAGTGCTACCTCTGTACCAAATTTCGTTCAATTCGGTTTCACCGTGTTTGAATTGATAGGGGGAATCGATTTGCACACATACTTGGCAACCATCTGCAAACTATTGAGCTGATGATCTTGCAGTTTGGTCAGAATATGCTTCCCACATAAAGATATGTTGTTGCAAAATTTGGTAGAGACTAGATTATTAGGTTGGTCGTAATTACATTTTAGCTTTTAACATTTCGGTGGCCGCGATTACGTTTCCGTCAAGATGGCGGTGATATAAAACATGACACTGAGGTGCCCTTTGCTAGTACTACCTCTGTACAAAATGTCGTTCCATTCGGTTTCACCGTGTTTGAATTAATAGCGGGAATCCATTTTGACACAAAGATGGCCGCCATCCGCAAACTATTAGGCTAATGACCTATTAATTTGGTCAAAGGATGCTTCCTCTATAAAGGTATGTTGTTGCAAAATTTGGTAGAGATCGGATGATTAGGTTAGTCGTAATTTGATTTAAGCTTTGAACATTTGTGTGGCCGCCATTACGTTTCCGTCAAGATGGCGGCGATATAAAATATGACACTGAGGTGTCCTTTGCTAGTGCTACCTTCGTACCAAATTTCATTCAATTCCCGTTTACCGTGTTCGAATTGATAGGGGGGGGGGCAGACATTCAGAGTACACACACACACACACACACACACACACTCACACACACACACACACAGACTCACACACACACACACACACACACTTTTTTCGCCCTGTGTTGATCTCATAAGTCTACTTTCATTTTTTGCAAAAATCGAAAGTAGGCTAAAAACTACCACTTCAATTGGTTGTATGTAGCAAAATCTGTAGGTTATATTTGGCTGGTTAGGAAACGCTCGATCAAGTTCCAACGTTCGCCGCTAGTGTTAGTGACAGTAGTATCTGATAGCCAAAGTTGGAACTACTTGAAATGGAACTTGGTGGGAGCTCTCGGGCGTTCAATTAAAAATACCCAGCTCATGGCCATTGGCTGCGAGTCATATATCAATAATGACGACTTTTATTTATTTCCAACTGAAAGATCCATCCATCCTTAGCCCTTAAGTTAAATTGTGGGGCGCAAGTACACAAGCGAGGTGCTTTCAAACCCAGGTGTTGTATTATTGAATGTATATCCCTTATTATTGCTATTTCAACGGGGTTGGAGATGAGATGCTATGATTTTCTATGTGGTGAGTGGTTTTTATGACCGTATATCCCTTACTGACGCCAATGTCATGAATGGAGTTAATAAGGGTGCAGCGGTTAGTATTAATGGCTGTCACCCCGGATGACCAAGACATTTCATTCTTGTCCGATGGCTAGAACGATGCATAGGCCTAATCAGCCTCGCAAGGCAAAACTGAGAAGGGGTGGGCTTGATTCCCCTCTCAGCCATCTTGGAAGTGGTTTCCCACTTCAATTTCAGGCAAATGGCGGGATGGTTCCTAACTTAAGGTCACTGCCACCTACTGTACTTCCCAAACCTCACCTACCTGGTGAGTTAGCCGTGGTCGTCACGGCATGACTAATGGCAGTCGCTCACATCCGGGAGGCGAGGAGGTTCGAATCCCCCCGCCGGCAACCTTGAAGATGGTCTTCTGTGGTTTCCCATCTTCCTTCCAGGCAAATGCCGGGGTTGGTCCCTAACTATAGGCCACAGCCGCTACCTTCCAACTCCTCGCCCTTCCCTTCCAACTTTCCTCCCCAACGGTACTTGTAGCTCACCCATTGGGTGTCCGTCTCGAAGCAGCTACAAAACTGGCGAGCCGAACTTGTCCTCGGACACTCCCGGCACTAAAAGCCATACGCTAAAAAAAACTCACCTGAATGACAAATACACACTAATACAACCCTTACAATAACACAGGTTATCAGACCAAACTCGTCACCCACTCAAATGACCACGTTGTCCAAACCCCTCTAATGAAAACACTCGCCTCCCCCCCCCCCCACCTCCCTCTACCACCACCACCACAACAACAACAACAATGGCGATTTAATAAGGTATTTGGAAGGAAGCGGCCATAGCCTCTTAGAAGGTACCGTCTTGTGTATCGTAACCATGGTTATATTACAGCGTGTATCGTAACCTCGGTTATATTACAATGTGTACCGTAACCATGGTTATATTACAGTGTGTATCGTAACCTCGGTTATATTACAATGTGTATCTTAAACACGGTTATTTGGCCCCTTAAAACAACAATTATCATAATCATCATTAAACACGGTTATATTACAATGAGTACCGGTATCGTAACCACGGTTATACAGGATGCCAGTAAATGTTCTCCGCAGTGGCTACGTGCAGCTGCGAGAGGTTGCGTCATCTGTTTAGTTGGCAGCACAGTGTCTTTGATAGGGTGAAGGCCACATGTGTGAGCTGTGGGCTGTCGAAATCGTCAGTGCGTATTGAACCCTTTTATCCTCTGTTGGATAAATGATTCTATGTTTTATTTCTCCAATTAATAAATATTTCAACCAGCATCATGAAAGTAGCCAGACGGAGATGAGGAAATTTCAAGCATTGGTTGGAGACAGCGGGGACATACCTGAAGCAGGTTGAAAATAGGCTAAATATTTTAGCTGTGAAAGGAAATAGCATAGCGATGTGTCAGAAGGACAGGTGGGCCGCCTCAAATAGAAGCGACGCGCAGTGAGACATGCTGCCGGTATGTTCAATGTGATATTCGCGCCTAGAAGAAATATGATGCAGTAATGTGAGTGGCTGATGAGCAGGCTGGACACTCCTACGACGCCAAGATCTGCTATGAACCGCCAAATTACAGAAAATGTTAGAACCAATGAGAGAAGAATGCATAGTTAACGCGGCAGGTCTAGCGTGGGTACGCTCGGCTAGCATTCACGTGGGAAATCGCCTAGACAAAATCTCTACGATCGATTCTAGGATTAATGAGCATATTCTTGACCTGTGCAATGTTACGAGTTCAGTGATATCTATTTCATGCCTGTACCACAATTATTTCGAGAAATTTTTACATAAATTCCCCCCCCCCCCCCATCGAGACCTAGGGCCAGTTCTTTTATAAGTGGCATGAAGAGCCAAGACTTTGACTTCTATTCTGTTCGTCTGAGGACGTAGACTTTTATTCTGTGCGTCTACGGGCGTAGTCGTCTTATTACTGTGTTCGTCTGCGGACAGAACGACTTCTATTTTGTGTGTCGTGGACACAGGTTGATTATTATTTTGTGTGTCTTGGACACAGAAGTTATTGTAAAGTGTTAAATTCAGTGATAGATAGTCACAGTACTATATTGTAGGGGCAGTATCGTCGATAATTCGCCAACGAACTGTGACAGGGAAAGTAGTACCTGAACAGCGAATTTAGTAGTCAGATATCATGAGTATAATAATCTAATTTTTGAAGCAGCGCCAGAGATGACACTGACGACTACAGAGGAAGTTTGGAATTCTCAACACTCCGTCCAGATGGCTGAGATGAGATAGAACCATTCAGTTGGGATATGGCAGCAGACGTTCTTTGACGGGTGACTACAAGAGAGATGAGTACAAAATAATATTCTTTATTATTTGATAAATTAACTTATGGTTTATGGGACATATTTTTGTAAATACATTGCTTGTGTGATTAACGTAGTATACTTAGTTTTGGTCTGACACACTTTTGTATGGAAGCAGCTCGCACGAATGTAGTTAGTGGAAGGTTCTTGTTTTTGTATTGTGTTAACTAACGTAGCTATGTGAACGGCCGTGTTTGCATATGTTACGCAATGCGGTTAAAAACGTCTCTCGGAGATCTGTTGTGTTTCAGAAGTAGGACTGAATTAATGTAATTATACAGTAGATTGGAGGGTAATTAAAATTGTTTAAGATTTATTATTGATCAGATTCAGTGTGACTATTGCCGATTGGAGCAATGTAATTTGTGACGAAGAGTAATCAGCTCTATCGTAGGTTTTAAATATTGTGTTAAATGTCTGTGAGCACCTATTCAGCAGACCTGTGTGAAAAGCGTCATGTCAGTCCCAGATGTGTGTATGTGTGTATTTTTGTGGTATTACAAGCGGGAATTTCAGCTGAGACTGATTTCTGTCAGCTTGGTACCCGGTCCATATTGTATCCTTGCGAGGGCAATTGTGGATATGTGATTATGTCTGACCATATGTTGAGTTGGATGAGATTTTTGTTGCTGTTGATTCCGTGAGGTAACGGAACAGCTGGTCGGCTATTTATATACACTGGACTGGGACACGACAAGTATTTGAGGAAAGGGGGGAGATGTTTCACAAGGCTGTCTGAACGTGCAAAGCATGGTCATTAGTGAGGAATGCTCGTTGGCTCTCTAATTACTTGAATTACAGATAAGAACTGATCAATGGTAAAAATTGTTGAAATAAATGGGAGTTGCCTACGAATCACGATAATCTCCGAAGCGTTACCTTAACATGCAGTTTCGTTCATATAAAGTAATCTTAGCCGGTCAGGCTTTTGTTGTTGTTGGTTTATTCCAGGTTTATTTTCATTTCAGTGACCCGTGAGTCACGTGCAATGCTGTCTTTCCTTGTGTGTATTGAGCAATTGGCCAGTTGGTAGCTCATGTTGTTAAGTGCGTCTTCGCGCTAATGAGGATCTCAGACAGATTCCTGTAAATAATAGATTTGTAGTGTGTGTCAGCATTAGAGTTTTTAAGGGTTTTTATTAATGTCATGCCCATATCCATAAACGTTGATTTACGTGATGATTGTTCGTGAGCACCGTGGCTGTTAACCCGTTGTAAACGAACGGTCATCCAAGTACTCATTTTCTCGTAGTTAGTCATCACGCGCACATAAAACTCAAATGCAAGGTAGTGGAACTAGGATCCACAATTTTATTATAAAAGGGGGAGATCCGTTTGACTCCTCAAAGTGTTAGATATTCCTGTCAGGGAAATATTCAGGGAGGATATATTTTTATTATTGTTTGTTTATTTTCTTTTATGCACAATTAGTTATTAAATCTTGTTATTACCTTACGTCTTGTCTCCTTAATTTCTTAATTACAGTTTTTATCCTATGACCCTTGCCTCAGTAAAGCACGTTGTTTGGCGGACGTAAACACCACACTATGAACTGAGCGCGACCCCTTGATCAAGATTCTTGCATAAAACACTGCTATTCTGAAGGGTTCATAGGGATAAAACTGGCGCGGCCAAGCGTGCGGCCATTTACTGTGGTGTAACGGCGGAGATTACACATGTCAATAGTGGCGTATTTGAGTAAAACTGACATGCCGCAAGTGCAGGCAGATATGACAGTATTTAATCACCGGGAAGTGATATTTTATTAAAAGTAATTGAGGCGAAGTGGATACCGCCAAATGTGTGAAAGATAAATTAAAATCAGGAGTTTGCAAAGTAAAATACGGTTCACGTTTTTGTCTTTTAAATTAAAGTAATTAATATGTGATACCGGGCGCCCAATGATAAAATTAAAACTAGATTTGCTTAGAAAGTCAAACTCATGGAAATATTAGGAGGCTGTAGCCTAAAAATGACAATTAATACTTTGTTAATTAGTCAGTGTTAATATCAGATCAGGATAACAATTTAATGACTAAATATGTGCTTGGGTTAAAATTAAATTGAGTAAAACTAGAACCACTCAAAGATGCAATTGACTAGTGGGAATAAATGTAAAATAAATGAACTGAGTTGGATAAAGAAAGTAAATGTGCATTGGATTTTATGTGTGTGTCAAAGGGCATTGCTTTATGCCATTTCCCTTATGTCTCATATAAAGTGTGTATTATGGCAACGGTGGAGCAGATCCAGGAGATCATTGAGAGTGCGGCGAGGAGAACACAGGAATTGTTAAATACTAAACTGTCAGAACAAAGTGAATCGCTAAATACTAAACTGTTAGAACAAAGTGAGTCTATAAACAAATTATCTGAGCAGAGTGAATCGCTAAAAACGAAACTGTCAGAACAAAGTGAATCGCTAAATACTAAACTATCAGAGCAAAGTGAATCATTGCGGACACAATTAAACAATTGTAGGCTAGAACAAAGTGAGTCCATAAACAAATTATCTGAGCAAAGTGAATCATTGCGGACACAATTAAACAATAGTAGGCTAGAACAAAGTGAGTCCATAAACAAATTATCTGAGCAAAGTGAATCATTGCGGACACAATTAAATAACAGTAGAATTGAACAAAATGAATATCAGGCGGAACAAGCTAGGTTATTAAAGAGTGAAATTAATGACACTATCAATTCGCAGTTAGAGGCGCAAAATATTAAAAACACGAACCAATTAGCTTCGTTAACCGCAGAAATGCAAGATCACACTAATCAACAGATGATATTACTGGCCCTAGATGTTAGCAAGAATAATGAGAAACAATTAGAGCAGATTAAAAAAATGGAAGATATTTTTGATCAAAAACTTAGCATTCTGGATGAAACGGTGTTGGCTAAATTAGAACAAATTGAAATAGCATGCACAATGAATACAAGCGAGGTCAAAGTAGCTCAGGATAAATTGGAAGGACGATTTAAGGAAATGGAGAAAAGCGGCAGGGTTATTCAACAACAATTATCAGCAGTAGATGAAAACATATCCGGCATAATTAAAGATATGGACCGTCTCGAGATAAAATCAGCGGAACAATGGGAAAGCCTAAAAACGGAGCAAGAGCAATTTAAGAGTACATTAGACGAAAGGCTGTGCCAGATAGAAAGTAATCAGGATGACACAAAAAGCCAGATCGAAGGGCAAGTAAGCACGATTAAAGAACAGATTAGGAAAGATTGGAAGAAAATGAATATTGATTCTAAAGAGGAAAGATCCACCATTCTTAAAACAGTAGGCGAAAATCACACGCGTATTCAAGCTTTGGAGCAAGAGGTGAAAAATAAACTTAAAGAGCAGACGGATAGGATCATTAAAGCCGAACTCCGCTCATTAGAACAATCATCTATATTTAGAACGGGAACAGTGAAAGACAAGCCGGATAACTCAAATAGTCCAGAGTCCAGCACAGCAGGAAGTCAGACTCAGGCAGACAGCCCATTAACAACAAACACGGAAGGATTTCGTAAGAATGTAGATAGGAGCTCGACACCACAAGACGGTCATCAGCCCACACAACTTATTCAAGTAATTCGCTCAAATGACTACAAACCGCAAAAATACACGGAAAATTCAGGGGTGACACCTAAAGCCTTTATCAAAGAGATGGAAGACCATTTCAATGACACTGGGGTACCTGAAGCACGAAGATTAAGGATGATGGAGAGATTTTTATCGGGAAATGTCCTCACATGGTTTTTAAGCTTCAAATATACATTTGGAAACATGTCAGATTTCAACTTAGCGTTTCTGCGCAAATACTGGTCGCCCGCAACACAACAGAGTCTAAGGATGGAGCTTTACTCTAGGAAGTATCAAACCACCCAGCAAACAAAATACTCAGATTTCTTTAACATGCAAATGTTAAAATTTCGTGACCTTGATTACCCATTAAATGAAGCAGATCTGGTGATGACTATAGCGAGACAAATGCCAGTAAACGTACAACAAGTACTAGTCGCAGCGAACGTTAGTACGGCCCTACATGCAGAGCAGATACTACGGCAAATAGATGAGACTACATCTCATAGTCATTATAGAGGAGGACGACAGCTGGAGTTAGTAAATACTACAGAGGTCATAAAACCAAAACAGGCAAACACCAAAACGCAGGGCACTAACACAAGTACTTCCACACCTAGGCGAAACCAGGAAGAAGGAGAAAACAGACCATATCAGCGTAACGAAAATCATTACAACAATAGGTCATACCAAGGTAACAATAGATACCAACAGAGAGGATATCAGCAATGGCGTGAAAATCGAAGGAATGACAGGCCTTATGGAAGATACGGTGATTACAATGCTAATCAAAGATGGAAAGGAAGAAGAGACCAAAATCAAGGAGAGCCACGTAACTATCGAGATGACTGGGATGATAGGCACGCTCAATCGCAAAATTACTTAGAGGAGTTACACGCTAGTCAAGGTGGAGAGATAGGAAGATGGGAAAAGGCCATTGGGAACATGAAGAATCCTGATACACATACTGAGGAAGCTGGAAGTCTACTGGGACAACAGGGATATCAAGGACATGAGCGACAGAAGGATGATGGGAGTCGCAATGGAGCTAAAAAAAAATTAATTTGGATAAAGGAGACAGGCTACAAACACAACAGTCGGAAGTTGAAGATGGATGGATAGTAGCAAACATACAAGAATGGATTGCTTTGCCAGAAGACTGCCTGGAGGAGACGGTGAAACCACGGAACGATGAAATTAGGCAATTACCCATTATTTACGCGAGGATTGGTGGAATTAATATAAGATGTTTATTGGATACGGGGTCACAGATCAGTCTGGTATCGGAGGCCTTGGTTCGAGAGTTGGGACGGAGTCAGAATATTCCTGTAATTCCGGTACCACAGCTCAAAGTGAGGGGTGTTATTCCTGAACGCACCGTCACTTGTAAACGTCAGGCATACTTAGAACTGAACATATTGGAACACACTTTTGGGCAAACATTCATTATCATGGCAAAGATGAATTTCAATATAATTCTTGGTGCGAATTTTATTTGTGACTATCAAGCAGTGATAGATTTGCACAAGAATACTGTCAGTTTTAGAGAGTATGATCAGCTGAAAAATGTGGGATTGCATATGGATGAAATCACTACCGGAAGAGATGTAAATTCTTGGGCATTGGAAGCAATATCGGAAGAGACGGAAGAGGAGGTACGAAAGGCAGAAGATAACATCATAGAAGGAGCTGTTGTGGAACTAGATGAGGAGAGTGAATCCCAGGAGATATGGTCTTTATTAACAGAAGGAGATAACAGTGATGCACAATTTGAAGAGCGACTATAGGAGAGACATTTACATGGCCACGTATGAGAACAACTATATGTGACGTCATTACAACTTGTGATCCGTGTCAGAGGACAAAGCCCAATAATTACTTAATGAGGCAGTATCCCAGACCATTGCTACCTCAGAAACCATGTGAGCTACTGGCACTCGACTGTTTCGGTCCAATTCCGAAGGGAAGGCGAGGTTGCCGTCATTTGCTAGTGTGCATTGATGTATTTTCTAAGTTTGTAGTACTATGCCCTATTCAGAAAACTACATCGAAGCAAGTACTCAGTCGCATTCGAAATAGAGTTATTCCAATCCTTGGAAAACCAGAGTTTATATTATCAGACCATGGCAGTTATTTCACAAGCGCCGAATTCAAGAAAGGTATGGAAGATATGGGTATAAAACACGTTTTAAGCAGTATCCGACATGCTCAAGCAAATCCAAGTGAAAGAGCAATTAAGTGTGTAACTTTATATTTGAGGATCTTCATTCCGAACGAACACCACAAATGGGTCGATAAGATTAAGGATGTAGAGACATGCATGAATTCTACCAGGCACGAGTCAACAGGACAAATCCCTATGGTCCTAAACAAGAACGAGTATCCAGTAAGAACGTGGAAAAGCATCATTAGCTGTCCACAAGATCCAATGATAGCACCTGACTTGCGAATTGAGAGGACGAGAGCCTACATGAGAAAACAAGCAGACCGCAGATTACGGCGAGTAAGAAATAAGAGGTGTCACAGGGATCTTGAAATCAACCAGCTCGTTTTGGTGAAACGACCTGCTACATCGGACCCAGAAAAGAAAATCTTCAGTAAATTCTGCGAAAAGTTCGTAGGACCCTATTCTATCGTAAGAAACCTTGGAAACAATGCTTACAGAGTGAAAGAATTGAGCACAGGAACAATGTCAGTCTACAACGCTGCCAACCTAAAAAAGTATCGTCGAAGTGAGCCATGGGAGCGCCAAAATTAATGATGCAGTTTGAATATATGGACGTCCTAATATCAACAAAGTGCACGAGGAGGAGTTGAGTACGGCACGTAAACGAGGAAGTAGTGTGGTTGTTGACAAACATTAACGAGACGAGCATAGTGTTGCCTCAGGCACCAGAGCGTCATGCAGCAGACTGAGAGGGGAGATACGAGCAGGAAATGAAAACGAGTAAATGCCATTCAAGACAGGAGCGACTAGACCAGTAATAGAAAAGGGGTGATTCCGAAATAAAACAATTTTGGCCTACGGAAGTCTTTTAAAAATTGTCGACTTTATTCCTAAGTTCGAAATTTTGTGAGTGGGAGAGTTGTGAACCCTTTTATCCTCTGTTGGATAAATGATTCTATGTTTTATTTCTCCAATTAATAAATATTTCAACCAGCATCATGAAAGTAGCCAGACGGAGATGAGGAAATTTCAAGCATTGGTTGGAGACAGCGGGGTCATACCTGAAGCAGGTTGAAAATAGGCTAAATATTTTAGCTGTGAAAGGAAATAGCATAGCGATGTGTCAGAAGGACAGGTGGGCCGCCTCAAATAGAAGCGACGCGCAGTGAGACATGCTGCCGGTATGTTCATTGTGATATTCGCGCCTAGAAGAAATATGATGCAGTAATGTGAGTGGCTGATGAGCAGGCTGGACACTCCTACGACGCCAAGATCTGCTATGAACCGCCAAATTACAGAAAATGTTAGAACCAATGAGAGAAGAATGCATAGTTAACGCGGCAGGTCTAGCGTGGGTACGCTCGGCTAGCATTCACGCGGGAAATCGCCTAGACAAAATCTCTACGATCGATTCTAGGATTAATGAGCATATTCTTGACCTGTGCAATGTTACGAGTTCAGTGATATCTATTTCATGCCTGTACCACAATTATTTCGAGAAATTTTTACATAAATTCCCCCCCCCCCCCCCCCCATCGAGACCTAGGGCCAGTTCTTTTATAAGTGGCATGAAGAGCCAAGACTTTGACTTCTATTCTGTTCGTCTGAGGACGTAGACTTTTATTCTGTGCGTCTACGGGCGTAGTCGTCTTATTACTGTGTTCGTCTGCGGACAGAACGACTTCTATTTTGTGTGTCGTGGACACAGGTTGATTATTATTTTGTGTGTCTTGGACACAGAAGTTATTGTAAAGTGTTAAATTCAGTGATAGATAGTCACAGTACTATATTGTAGGGGCAGTATCGTCGATAATTCGCCAACGAACTGTGACAGGGAAAGTAGTACCTGAACAGCGAATTTAGTAGTCAGATATCATGAGTATAATAATCTAATTTTTGAAGCAGCTCCAGAGATGACACCGACGACTACAGAGGAAGTTTGGAATTCTCAACACTCCGTCCAGATGGCTGAGATGAGATAGAACCATTCAGTTGGGATATGGCAGCAGACGTTCTTTGACGGGTGACTACAAGAGAGATGAGTACAAAATAATAGTCTTTATTATTTGATAAATTAACTTATGGTTTATGGGACATATTTTTGTAAATACATTGCTTGTGTGATTAACGTAGTATACTTAGTTTTGGTCTGACACACTTTTGTATGGAAGCAGCTCGCACGAATGTAGTTAGTGGAAGGTTCTTGTTTTTGTATTGTGTTAACTAACGTAGCTATGTGAACGGCCGTGTTTGCATATGTTACGCAATGCGGTTAAAACCGTCTCTCGGAGATCTGTTGTGTTTCAGAAGTAGGACTGAATTAATGTAATTATACAGTAGATTGGAGGGTAATTAAAATTGTTTAAGATTTATTATTGATCAGATTCAATGTGACTATTGCCGATTGGAGCAATGTAATTTGTGACGAAGAGTAATCAGCTCTATCGTAGGTTTTAAATATTGTGTTAAATGTTTGTGAGCACCTATTCAGCAGACCTGTGTGAAAAGCGTCATGTCAGTCCCAGATGTGTGTATGTGTGTATTTTTGTGGTATTACAAGCGGGAATTTCAGCTGAGACTGATTTCTGTCAGCTTGGTACCCGGTCCATATTGTATCCTTGCGAGGGCAATTGTGGATATGTGATTATGTCTGACCATATGTTGAGTTGGATGAGATTTTTGTTGCTGTTGATTCCGTGAGGTAACGGAACAGCTGGTCGGCTATTTATATACACTGGACTGGGACACGACAAGTATTTGAGGAAAGGTGGGAGATGTTTCACAAGGCTGTCTGAACGTGCAAAGCATGGTCATTAGTGAGGAGTGCTCGTTGGCTCTCTAATTACTTGAATTACAGATAAGAACTGATCAATGGTAAAAATTGTTGAAATAAATGGGAGTTGCCTACGAATCACGATAATTTCCGAAGCGTTACCTTAACATGCAGTTTCGTTCATATAAAGTAATCTTAGCCGGTCAGGCTTTTGTTGTTGTTGGTTTATTCCAGGTTTATTTTCATTTCAGTGACCCGTGAGTCACGTGCAATGCTGTCTTTCCTTGTGTGTATTGAGCAATTGGCCAGTTGGTAGCTCATGTTGTTAAGTGCGTCTTCGCGCTAATGAGGATCTCAGACAGATTCCTGTAAATAATAGATTTGTAGTGTGTGTCAGCATTAGAGTTTTTAAGGGTTTTTATTAATGTCATGCCCATATCCATAAACGTTGATTTACGTGATGATTGTTCGTGAGCACCGTGGCTGTTAACCCGTTGTAAACGAACGGTCATCCAAGTACTCATTTTCTCGTAGTTAGTCATCACGCGCACATAAAACTCAAATGCAAGGTAGTGGAACTAGGATCCACAATTTTATTATAAAAGGGGGAGATCCGTTTGACTCCTCAAAGTGTTAGATATTCCTGTCAGGGAAATATTCAGGGAGGATATATTTTTATTATTGTTTGTTTATTTTCTTTTATGCACAATTAGTTATTAAATCTTGTTATTACCTTACGTCTTGTCTCCTTAATTTCTTAATTACAGTTTTTATCCTATGACCCTTGCCTCAGTAAAGCACGTTGTTTGGCGGACGTAAACACCACACTATGAACTGAGCGCGACCCCTTGATCAAGATTCTTGCATAAAACACTGCTATTCTGAAGGGTTCATAGGGATAAAACTGGCGCGGCCAAGCGTGGGGCCATTTACTGTGGTGTAACGGCGGAGATTACACATGTCAATAGTGGCGTATTTGAGTAAAACTGACATGCCGCAAGTGCAGGCAGATATGACAGTATTTAATCACCGGGAAGTGATATTTTATTAAAAGTAATTGAGGCGAAGTGGATACCGCCAAATGTGTGAAAGATAAATTAAAATCAGGAGTTTGCAAAGTAAAATACGGTTCACGTTTTTGTCTTTTAAATTAAAGTAATTAATATGTGATACCGGGCGCCCAATGATAAAATTAAAACTAGATTTGCTTAGAAAGTCAAACTCATGGAAATATTAGGAGGCTGTAGCCTAAAAATGACAATTAATACTTTGTTAATTAGTCAGTGTTAATATCAGATCAGGATAACAATTTAATGACTAAATATGTGCTTGGGTTAAAATTAAATTGAGTAAAACTAGAACCACTCAGAGATGCAATTGACTAGTGGGAATAAATGTAAAATAAATGAACTGAGTTGGATAAAGAAAGTAAATGTGCATTGGATTTTATGTGTGTGTCAAAGGGCATTGCTTTATGCCATTTCCCTTATGTCTCATATAAAGTGTGTATTATGGCAACGGTGGAGCAGATCCAGGAGATCATTGAGAGTGCGGCGAGGAGAACACAGGAATTGTTAAATACTAAACTGTCAGAACAAAGTGAATCGCTAAATACTAAACTGTTAGAACAAAGTGAGTCTATAAACAAATTATCTGAGCAGAGTGAATCGCTAAAAACGAAACTGTCAGAACAAAGTGAATCGCTAAATACTAAACTATCAGAGCAAAGTGAATCATTGCGGACACAATTAAACAATTGTAGGCTAGAACAAAGTGAGTCCATAAACAAATTATCTGAGCAAAGTGAATCATTGCGGACACAATTAAACAATAGTAGGCTAGAACAAAGTGAGTCCATAAACAAATTATCTGAGCAAAGTGAATCATTGCGGACACAATTAAATAACAGTAGAATTGAACAAAATGAATATCAGGCGGAACAAGCTAGGTTATTAAAGAGTGAAATTAATGACACTATCAATTCGCAGTTAGAGGCGCAAAATATTAAAAACACGAACCAATTAGCTTCGTTAACCGCAGAAATGAAAGATCACACTAATCAACAGATGATATTACTTGCCCTAGATGTTAGCAAGAATAATGAGAAACAATTAGAGCTGATTAAAAAAATGGAAGATATTTTTGATCAAAAACTTAGCATTCTGGATGAAACGGTGTTGGCTAAATTAGAACAAATTGAAATAGCATGCACAATGAATACAAGCGAGGTCAAAGTAGCTCAGGATAAATTGGAAGGACGATTTAAGGAAATGGAGAAAAGCGGCAGGGTCATTCAACAACAATTATCAGCAGTAGATGAAAACATATCCGGCATAATTAAAGATATGGACCGTCTCGAGATAAAATCAGCGGAACAATGGGAAAGCCTAAAAACGGAGCAAGAGCAATTTAAGAGTACATTAGACGAAAGGCTGTGCCAGATAGAAAGTAATCAGGATGACACAAAAAGCCAGATCGAAGGGCAAGTAAGCACGATTAAAGAACAGATTAGGAAAGATTGGAAGAAAATGAATATTGATTCTAAAGTGTGCCTGTTGACAGACTGTTTTAGTGGTAGTATTTGTTGTTGGTGGAACTTAAGTTTTTTGTTAGTAGAGTTTTGGTATTTAATTGTTAGTATGGTAGAAGGTTAGTATTTTTGTTAGTAGAATTGCTCTTTACTTATTCTGAAAGGGAGTAGCAGCCTTTCAGAATAAATCAATTCTTTACTAGTCTTATAGACGGTTAAGATATTGATAATATAAGCCAATAATGGCTACACTGCGTCCTGCTGCACGGCTGAAAGCAACGGGAAACTACAGCCGTATGCTATTCCCGAGGATATGCACCTCTCTATGCATAATTACATGTGATGATGGCCTCCTCCCTTGTAAAATTTCAATCCGGAGGTAAACTAGTCCCCCGTTCGGATCTCCGGGTGGGGACTACTCGAGAGGGGGTTAACATCACAGAAGTGACAAAGAGGAAATCTGACATTCTACGGATCGGAGCGTGGAATGTTAGAAGTCTGCTAGGAAGTGGAAGGTTAGAAAACTTAGAAAGGGAAATGGATAGGTTGAGGTTGGATTTGGTTGGGATTAGTGAAATGCGCTGGCAGGAAGAACAGGACTTTTGGTCAGGAGACTATAGGGTCATTAGCACTAAATCAAACAATGGCCAAGCAGGGGTTGGCCTCATATTGAGTAGGAAACTTGGACAGCGGGTGGAATATTATGAGCAATATAGTGAACGGATTATTGTAGCAAAAATCAATACAAAACCTACCTGCACTACAGTGGTACAAGTCTATATGCCTACCAGTCAAGCTGATGATGAGGATGTTGAAAAGGTCTACGAAGAAATAGACGAAATTCTGAGGTATATCAAGGGTGATGAAAATGTTATAGTAATGGGAGATTGGAATGCTGTGGTAGGTAAAGAGAGAGAAGGGAAGATAGTAGGAGATTTCGGATTAGGTGAAAGGAATGATCGAGGAAGCAGGCTGGTAGAATTCTGCACCGAGCATGAATTGGTCATAGCTAACACCTTATTCAATAACCACAATAGAAGAATATACACATGGATGAGACCAGGAGATACAGGGCGTTACCAAATCGACTTCATTATGGTCAAGCAGAGGTTTCGAAACCAGATTTTGGATTGTAAAACATATCCTGGTGCTGACATAAACTCTGATCACAATCTGGTTGTTATGAAATGCAGATTAAAGTTGAAGAAACTGAAGAAAAGTCAAAAGCCAAAAAGGTGGGCAATGGACAGACTGAAAGAGAAGGATGTAAACGAAAGATTCAAGAAGAGTATAAAGGAAGGACTAATGAAAAACCCTAAACAAACTTCAATTGCAGACGAATGGGCACTTTTGAAGAATGAAATAACAAAATCCGCAGAAGAAAACATTGGTAGGAAAGAAAGAATAGGTAGAAAACCGTGGATCACTCAGGATATACTAGAATTGATGGATGAAAGGCGGAAACACAAGAATCTAAGAGATGAAAAGGGGAAAGCAGAATACAGACGTCTGAGAAATGAGGTTAACAAGAAGTGCAAGGAAGCGAATGAAGAATGGTTGAAAGAGAAATGTGCAGGTATAGAAAATTGTCTGAAATTAGGAAAAGTAGACACAGCTTATCGAAGGATTAAGAATACTTTTGGGGAAAAGGAGACTAAGTGCTGTAATATTAAGGACACAAATGGAAAGCCTCTAACAGATAGGGAAGAAAAGGTTGAGAGATGGAAAGCTTACATAGAGAGTTTGTATAAGGGAAAGGAGATTGAGAATCATGTAATGGAAAGGGAGGAGGAAATTGATGAGGATGCGAAAGGAGATTTAATATTGAGATCAGAATTTTATAGAGCTTTGGAAGACTTAAGCAGGAACAAAGCACCAGGCATAGATGATATACCTATTGAGTTGCTACGCTGCATAGGAGATGAAGGTCTGATCAGGTTATTTCACTTGGTGTGTAGGATTTATGAGACAGGTGAGGTACCCCCTGATTTCAAGAAGAATGTAATCATCCCTATACCAAAGAAAGTGGGAGCTGACAGATGTGAAGATTACCGTACAATCAGCTTGATTACTCATGCTTCAAAGATCCTGTCTAGAATAATTTACAAGAGGATTGAAAGCCAGATAGAAACGGAGTTGGGTGAAGACCAGTTTGGTTTCAGGAGAAATGTAGGAACAAGGGAAGCTGTACTAAGTCTTAGGCTGATTTTAGAAGGTAGAATAAGGAAAGATAAGAGAACGTTCATGGCTTTTGTAGACTTAGAAAAGGCTTTTGATAACGTTGATTGGACTAAATTGTTTGACATTTTGAAATCGATTGGAATAAAGTACAGGGATAGGAGGGTGATATACAATTTGTACAGAAACCAGACAGCAGTCATTCGAGTTGAAGGACATGAGAGAGAAGCTGGTATTCAGAAAGGTGTAAGGCAAGGCTGCAACTTATCACCCATACTTTTCAATCTTTACATTGAACAAGCAATGAAGGAAATTAGAGAAAAATTTAAAGTGGGAGTGAAGATTCAAGGGGAAATAATTTCAACTCTGAGATTTGCTGATGACATCGTCATCTTGGCCGACAAGCCTGAGGATTTGAATGAGTTTTTGAATGGTATGGACTCCGTCTTACGGAAAGAATTCATGATGAAAATAAATAAATGTAAAACAAAAATACTGGAATGCAGCCGAAATAAATCAGAAACCCCTATGGAGATCAAATTGGCAGGTGAAAAGCTGAAGGAAGTAGGAGACTTCTGTTACTTAGGAAGCAGAATAACCAGTGATGGACGAAGCAAAGAGGATATTAAAAGTAGGTTGGCTCAGGCAAAGAAAGCATTTCTACAAAAAAGGAATCTGCTGACATCGAATATAGATTTAAGTATTAGGAAGTCATTTTTGAAAGCCTTTGTCTGGAGCGTGGCGCTCTATGGAAGTGAAACTTGGACTATTGGTGCAGCAGAAAAGAGGAGAATTGAAGCATTTGAAATATGGTGTTACAGGAGAATGATGAAGATCAGATGGGTAGATAGGGTTACAAACAAAGAGGTATTAAGACGAGAGGGAGAGGAGAGATGTTTCTGGCGACTGCTAATGAAGAGAAGAGATAGGTTGGTAGGACACATACTAAGACACACAGGAATAGCAAGCTTAGTTATGGAAGGAAGGGTCGAGGACAAAAACTGTAGGGGTAGACCAAGGTTAGAATATGTTAAACAGATTGCCTCCGATGTAGGGTGTCGGAGCTATGTAGAGATGAAACGATTAGCTCAGGACAGGGAGGCATGGAGAGCTGCATCAAACCAGTCAAAAGACTGAAGACTCAAACAACAACAGAGGAACGATCCACCATTCTTAAAACAGTAGGCGAAAATCACACGCGTATTCAAGCTTTGGAGCAAGAGGTGAAAAATAAACTTAAAGAGCAGACGGATAGGATCATTAAAGCCGAACTCCGCTCATTAGAACAATCATCTATATTTAGAACGGGAACAGTGAAAGACAAGCCGGATAACTCAAATAGTCCAGAGTCCAGCACAGCAGGAAGTCAGACTCAGGCAGACAGCCCATTAACAACAAACACGGAAGGATTTCGTAAGAATGTAGATAGGAGCTCGACACCACAAGACGGTCATCAGCCCACACAACTTATTCAAGTAATTCGCTCAAATGACTACAAACCGCAAAAATACACGGAAAATTCAGGGGTGACACCTAAAGCCTTTATCAAAGAGATGGAAGACCATTTCAATGACACTGGGGTACCTGAAGCACGAAGATTAAGGATGATGGAGAGATTTTTATCGGGAAATGTCCTCACATGGTTTTTAAGCTTCAAATATACATTTGGAAACATGTCAGATTTCAACTTAGCGTTTCTGCGCAAATACTGGTCGCCCGCAACACAACAGAGTCTAAGGATGGAGCTTTACTCTAGGAAGTATCAAACCACCCAGCAAACAAAATACTCAGATTTCTTTAACATGCAAATGTTAAAATTTCGTGACCTTGATTACCCATTAAATGAAGCAGATCTGGTGATGACTATAGCGAGACAAATGCCAGTAAACGTACAACAAGTACTAGTCGCAGCGAACGTTAGTACGGCCCTACATGCAGAGCAGATACTACGGCAAATAGATGAGACTACATCTCATAGTCATTATAGAGGAGGACGACAGCTGGAGTTAGTAAATACTACAGAGGTCATAAAACCAAAACAGGCAAACACCAAATCGCAGGGCACTAACACAAGTACTTCCACACCTAGGCGAAACCAGGAAGAAGGAGAAAACAGACCATATCAGCGTAACGAAAATCATTATAACAATAGGTCATACCAAGGTAACAATAGATACCAACAGAGAGGATATCAGCAATGGCGTGAAAATCGAAGGAATGACAGGCCTTATGGAAGATACGGTGATTACAATGCTAATCAAAGATGGAAAGGAAGAAGAGACCAAAATCAAGGAGAGCCACGTAACTATCGAGATGACTGGGATGATAGTCCGCTCAATCGCAAAATTACTTAGAGGAGTTACACGCTAGTCAAGGTGGAGAGATAGGAAGATGGGAAAAGGCCATTGGGAACATGAAGAATCCTGATACACATACTGAGGAAGCTGGAAGTCTACTGGGACAACAGGGATATCAAGGACATGAGCGACAGAAGGATGATGGGAGTCGCAATGGAGCTAAAAAAAAATGTTAAATTTGGATAAAGGAGACAGGCTACAAACACAACAGTCGGAAGTTGAAGATGGATGGATAGTAGCGAACATACAAGAATGGATTGCTTTGCCAGAAGACTGCCTGGAGGAGACGGTGAAACCACGGAACGATGAAATTAGGCAATTACCCATTATTTACGCGAGGATTGGTGGAATTAATATAAGATGTTTATTGGATACGGGGTCACAGATCAGTCTGGTATCGGAGGCCTTGGTTCGAGAGTTGGGACGGAGTCAGAATATTCCTGTAATTCCGGTACCACAGCTCAAAGTGAGGGGTGTTATTCCTGAACGCACCGTCACTTGTAAACGTCAGGCATACTTAGAACTGAACATATTGGAACACACTTTTGGGCAAACATTCATTATCATGGCAAAGATGAATTTCAATATAATTCTTGGTGCGAATTTTATTTGTGACTATCAAGCAGTGATAGATTTGCACAAGAATACTGTCAGTTTTAGAGAGTATGATCAGCTGAAAAATGTGGGATTGCATATGGATGAAATCACTACCGGAAGAGATGTAAATTCTTGGGCATTGGAAGCAATATCGGAAGAGACGGAAGAGGAGGTACGAAAGGCAGAAGATAACATCATAGAAGGAGCTGTTGTGGAACTAGATGAGGAGAGTGAATCCCAGGAGATATGGTCTTTATTAACAGAAGGAGATAACAGTGATGCACAATTTGAAGAGCGACTATAGGAGAGACATTTACATGGCCACGTATGAGAACAACTATATGTGACGTCATTACAACTTGTGATCCGTGTCAGAGGACAAAGCCCAATAATTACTTAATGAGGCAGTATCCCAGACCATTGCTACCTCAGAAACCATGTGAGCTACTGGCACTCGACTGTTTCGGTCCAATTCCGAAGGGAAGGCGAGGTTGCCGTCATTTGCTAGTGTGCATTGATGTATTTTCTAAGTTTGTAGTACTATGCCCTATTCAGAAAACTACATCGAAGCAAGTACTCAGTCGCATTCGAAATAGAGTTATTCCAATCCTTGGAAAACCAGAGTTTATATTATCAGACCATGGCAGTTATTTCACAAGCGCCGAATTCAAGAAAGGTATGGAAGATATGGGTATAAAACACGTTTTAAGCAGTATCCGACATGCTCAAGCAAATCCAAGTGAAAGAGCAATTAAGTGTGTAACTTTATATTTGAGGATCTTCATTCCGAACGAACACCACAAATGGGTCGATAAGATTAAGGATGTAGAGACATGCATGAATTCTACCAGGCACGAGTCAACAGGACAAATCCCTATGGTCCTAAACAAGAACGAGTATCCAGTAAGAACGTGGAAAAGCATCATTAGCTGTCCACAAGATCCAATGATAGCACCTGACTTGCGAATTGAGAGGACGAGAGCCTACATGAGAAAACAAGCAGACCGCAGATTACGGCGAGTAAGAAATAAGAGGTGTCACAGGGATCTTGAAATCAACCAGCTCGTTTTGGTGAAACGACCTGCTACATCGGACCCAGAAAAGAAAATCTTCAGTAAATTCTGCGAAAAGTTCGTAGGACCCTATTCTATCGTAAGAAACCTTGGAAACAATGCTTACAGAGTGAAAGAATTGAGCACAGGAACAATGTCAGTCTACAACGCTGCCAACCTAAAAAAGTATCGTCGAAGTGAGCCATGGGAGCGCCAAAATTAATGATGCAGTTTGAATATATGGACGTCCTAATATCAACAAAGTGCACGAGGAGGAGTTGAGTACGGCACGTAAACGAGGAAGTAGTGTGGTTGTTGACAAACATTAACGAGACGAGCATAGTGTTGCCTCAGGCACCAGAGCGTCATGCAGCAGACTGAGAGGGGAGATACGAGCAGGAAATGAAAACGAGTAAATGCCATTCAAGACAGGAGCGACTAGACCAGTAATAGAAAAGGGGTGATTCCGAAATAAAACAATTTTGGCCTACGGAAGTCTTTTAAAAATTGTCGACTTTATTCCTAAGTTCGAAATTTTGTGAGTGGGAGAGTTGTGAACCCTTTTATCCTCTGTTGGATAAATGATTCTATGTTTTATTTCTCCAATTAATAAATATTTCAACCAGCATCATGAAAGTAGCCAGACGGAGATGAGGAAATTTCAAGCATTGGTTGGAGACAGCGGGGTCATACCTGAAGCAGGTTGAAAATAGGCTAAATATTTTAGCTGTGAAAGGAAATAGCATAGCGATGTGTCAGAAGGACAGGTGGGCCGCCTCAAATAGAAGCGACGCGCAGTGAGACATGCTGCCGGTATGTTCATTGTGATATTCGCGCCTAGAAGAAATATGATGCAGTAATGTGAGTGGCTGATGAGCAGGCTGGACACTCCTACGACGCCAAGATCTGCTATGAACCGCCAAATTACAGAAAATGTTAGAACCAATGAGAGAAGAATGCATAGTTAACGCGGCAGGTCTAGCGTGGGTACGCTCGGCTAGCATTCACGCGGGAAATCGCCTAGACAAAATCTCTACGATCGATTCTAGGATTAATGAGCATATTCTTGACCTGTGCAATGTTACGAGTTCAGTGATATCTATTTCATGCCTGTACCACAATTATTTCGAGAAATTTTTACATAAATTCCCCCCCCCCCCCCCCATCGAGACCTAGGGCCAGTTCTTTTATAAGTGGCATGAAGAGCCAAGACTTTGACTTCTATTCTGTTCGTCTGAGGACGTAGACTTTTATTCTGTGCGTCTACGGGCGTAGTCGTCTTATTACTGTGTTCGTCTGCGGACAGAACGACTTCTATTTTGTGTGTCGTGGACACAGGTTGATTATTATTTTGTGTGTCTTGGACACAGAAGTTATTGTAAAGTGTTAAATTCAGTGATAGATAGTCACAGTACTATATTGTAGGGGCAGTATCGTCGATAATTCGCCAACGAACTGTGACAGGGAAAGTAGTACCTGAACAGCGAATTTAGTAGTCAGATATCATGAGTATAATAATCTAATTTTTGAAGCAGCTCCAGAGATGACACCGACGACTACAGAGGAAGTTTGGAATTCTCAACACTCCGTCCAGATGGCTGAGATGAGATAGAACCATTCAGTTGGGATATGGCAGCAGACGTTCTTTGACGGGTGACTACAAGAGAGATGAGTACAAAATAATAGTCTTTATTATTTGATAAATTAACTTATGGTTTATGGGACATATTTTTGTAAATACATTGCTTGTGTGATTAACGTAGTATACTTAGTTTTGGTCTGACACACTTTTGTATGGAAGCAGCTCGCACGAATGTAGTTAGTGGAAGGTTCTTGTTTTTGTATTGTGTTAACTAACGTAGCTATGTGAACGGCCGTGTTTGCATATGTTACGCAATGCGGTTAAAACCGTCTCTCGGAGATCTGTTGTGTTTCAGAAGTAGGACTGAATTAATGTAATTATACAGTAGATTGGAGGGTAATTAAAATTGTTTAAGATTTATTATTGATCAGATTCAATGTGACTATTGCCGATTGGAGCAATGTAATTTGTGACGAAGAGTAATCAGCTCTATCGTAGGTTTTAAATATTGTGTTAAATGTTTGTGAGCACCTATTCAGCAGACCTGTGTGAAAAGCGTCATGTCAGTCCCAGATGTGTGTATGTGTGTATTTTTGTGGTATTACAAGCGGGAATTTCAGCTGAGACTGATTTCTGTCAGCTTGGTACCCGGTCCATATTGTATCCTTGCGAGGGCAATTGTGGATATGTGATTATGTCTGACCATATGTTGAGTTGGATGAGATTTTTGTTGCTGTTGATTCCGTGAGGTAACGGAACAGCTGGTCGGCTATTTATATACACTGGACTGGGACACGACAAGTATTTGAGGAAAGGTGGGAGATGTTTCACAAGGCTGTCTGAACGTGCAAAGCATGGTCATTAGTGAGGAGTGCTCGTTGGCTCTCTAATTACTTGAATTACAGATAAGAACTGATCAATGGTAAAAATTGTTGAAATAAATGGGAGTTGCCTACGAATCACGATAATTTCCGAAGCGTTACCTTAACATGCAGTTTCGTTCATATAAAGTAATCTTAGCCGGTCAGGCTTTTGTTGTTGTTGGTTTATTCCAGGTTTATTTTCATTTCAGTGACCCGTGAGTCACGTGCAATGCTGTCTTTCCTTGTGTGTATTGAGCAATTGGCCAGTTGGTAGCTCATGTTGTTAAGTGCGTCTTCGCGCTAATGAGGATCTCAGACAGATTCCTGTAAATAATAGATTTGTAGTGTGTGTCAGCATTAGAGTTTTTAAGGGTTTTTATTAATGTCATGCCCATATCCATAAACGTTGATTTACGTGATGATTGTTCGTGAGCACCGTGGCTGTTAACCCGTTGTAAACGAACGGTCATCCAAGTACTCATTTTCTCGTAGTTAGTCATCACGCGCACATAAAACTCAAATGCAAGGTAGTGGAACTAGGATCCACAATTTTATTATAAAAGGGGGAGATCCGTTTGACTCCTCAAAGTGTTAGATATTCCTGTCAGGGAAATATTCAGGGAGGATATATTTTTATTATTGTTTGTTTATTTTCTTTTATGCACAATTAGTTATTAAATCTTGTTATTACCTTACGTCTTGTCTCCTTAATTTCTTAATTACAGTTTTTATCCTATGACCCTTGCCTCAGTAAAGCACGTTGTTTGGCGGACGTAAACACCACACTATGAACTGAGCGCGACCCCTTGATCAAGATTCTTGCATAAAACACTGCTATTCTGAAGGGTTCATAGGGATAAAACTGGCGCGGCCAAGCGTGGGGCCATTTACTGTGGTGTAACGGCGGAGATTACACATGTCAATAGTGGCGTATTTGAGTAAAACTGACATGCCGCAAGTGCAGGCAGATATGACAGTATTTAATCACCGGGAAGTGATATTTTATTAAAAGTAATTGAGGCGAAGTGGATACCGCCAAATGTGTGAAAGATAAATTAAAATCAGGAGTTTGCAAAGTAAAATACGGTTCACGTTTTTGTCTTTTAAATTAAAGTAATTAATATGTGATACCGGGCGCCCAATGATAAAATTAAAACTAGATTTGCTTAGAAAGTCAAACTCATGGAAATATTAGGAGGCTGTAGCCTAAAAATGACAATTAATACTTTGTTAATTAGTCAGTGTTAATATCAGATCAGGATAACAATTTAATGACTAAATATGTGCTTGGGTTAAAATTAAATTGAGTAAAACTAGAACCACTCAGAGATGCAATTGACTAGTGGGAATAAATGTAAAATAAATGAACTGAGTTGGATAAAGAAAGTAAATGTGCATTGGATTTTATGTGTGTGTCAAAGGGCATTGCTTTATGCCATTTCCCTTATGTCTCATATAAAGTGTGTATTATGGCAACGGTGGAGCAGATCCAGGAGATCATTGAGAGTGCGGCGAGGAGAACACAGGAATTGTTAAATACTAAACTGTCAGAACAAAGTGAATCGCTAAATACTAAACTGTTAGAACAAAGTGAGTCTATAAACAAATTATCTGAGCAGAGTGAATCGCTAAAAACGAAACTGTCAGAACAAAGTGAATCGCTAAATACTAAACTATCAGAGCAAAGTGAATCATTGCGGACACAATTAAACAATTGTAGGCTAGAACAAAGTGAGTCCATAAACAAATTATCTGAGCAAAGTGAATCATTGCGGACACAATTAAACAATAGTAGGCTAGAACAAAGTGAGTCCATAAACAAATTATCTGAGCAAAGTGAATCATTGCGGACACAATTAAATAACAGTAGAATTGAACAAAATGAATATCAGGCGGAACAAGCTAGGTTATTAAAGAGTGAAATTAATGACACTATCAATTCGCAGTTAGAGGCGCAAAATATTAAAAACACGAACCAATTAGCTTCGTTAACCGCAGAAATGAAAGATCACACTAATCAACAGATGATATTACTTGCCCTAGATGTTAGCAAGAATAATGAGAAACAATTAGAGCTGATTAAAAAAATGGAAGATATTTTTGATCAAAAACTTAGCATTCTGGATGAAACGGTGTTGGCTAAATTAGAACAAATTGAAATAGCATGCACAATGAATACAAGCGAGGTCAAAGTAGCTCAGGATAAATTGGAAGGACGATTTAAGGAAATGGAGAAAAGCGGCAGGGTCATTCAACAACAATTATCAGCAGTAGATGAAAACATATCCGGCATAATTAAAGATATGGACCGTCTCGAGATAAAATCAGCGGAACAATGGGAAAGCCTAAAAACGGAGCAAGAGCAATTTAAGAGTACATTAGACGAAAGGCTGTGCCAGATAGAAAGTAATCAGGATGACACAAAAAGCCAGATCGAAGGGCAAGTAAGCACGATTAAAGAACAGATTAGGAAAGATTGGAAGAAAATGAATATTGATTCTAAAGTGTGCCTGTTGACAGACTGTTTTAGTGGTAGTATTTGTTGTTGGTGGAACTTAAGTTTTTTGTTAGTAGAGTTTTGGTATTTAATTGTTAGTATGGTAGAAGGTTAGTATTTTTGTTAGTAGAATTGCTCTTTACTTATTCTGAAAGGGAGTAGCAGCCTTTCAGAATAAATCAATTCTTTACTAGTCTTATAGACGGTTAAGATATTGATAATATAAGCCAATAATGGCTACACTGCGTCCTGCTGCACGGCTGAAAGCAACGGGAAACTACAGCCGTATGCTATTCCCGAGGATATGCACCTCTCTATGCATAATTACATGTGATGATGGCCTCCTCCCTTGTAAAATTTCAATCCGGAGGTAAACTAGTCCCCCGTTCGGATCTCCGGGTGGGGACTACTCGAGAGGGGGTTAACATCACAGAAGTGACAAAGAGGAAATCTGACATTCTACGGATCGGAGCGTGGAATGTTAGAAGTCTGCTAGGAAGTGGAAGGTTAGAAAACTTAGAAAGGGAAATGGATAGGTTGAGGTTGGATTTGGTTGGGATTAGTGAAATGCGCTGGCAGGAAGAACAGGACTTTTGGTCAGGAGACTATAGGGTCATTAGCACTAAATCAAACAATGGCCAAGCAGGGGTTGGCCTCATATTGAGTAGGAAACTTGGACAGCGGGTGGAATATTATGAGCAATATAGTGAACGGATTATTGTAGCAAAAATCAATACAAAACCTACCTGCACTACAGTGGTACAAGTCTATATGCCTACCAGTCAAGCTGATGATGAGGATGTTGAAAAGGTCTACGAAGAAATAGACGAAATTCTGAGGTATATCAAGGGTGATGAAAATGTTATAGTAATGGGAGATTGGAATGCTGTGGTAGGTAAAGAGAGAGAAGGGAAGATAGTAGGAGATTTCGGATTAGGTGAAAGGAATGATCGAGGAAGCAGGCTGGTAGAATTCTGCACCGAGCATGAATTGGTCATAGCTAACACCTTATTCAATAACCACAATAGAAGAATATACACATGGATGAGACCAGGAGATACAGGGCGTTACCAAATCGACTTCATTATGGTCAAGCAGAGGTTTCGAAACCAGATTTTGGATTGTAAAACATATCCTGGTGCTGACATAAACTCTGATCACAATCTGGTTGTTATGAAATGCAGATTAAAGTTGAAGAAACTGAAGAAAAGTCAAAAGCCAAAAAGGTGGGCAATGGACAGACTGAAAGAGAAGGATGTAAACGAAAGATTCAAGAAGAGTATAAAGGAAGGACTAATGAAAAACCCTAAACAAACTTCAATTGCAGACGAATGGGCACTTTTGAAGAATGAAATAACAAAATCCGCAGAAGAAAACATTGGTAGGAAAGAAAGAATAGGTAGAAAACCGTGGATCACTCAGGATATACTAGAATTGATGGATGAAAGGCGGAAACACAAGAATCTAAGAGATGAAAAGGGGAAAGCAGAATACAGACGTCTGAGAAATGAGGTTAACAAGAAGTGCAAGGAAGCGAATGAAGAATGGTTGAAAGAGAAATGTGCAGGTATAGAAAATTGTCTGAAATTAGGAAAAGTAGACACAGCTTATCGAAGGATTAAGAATACTTTTGGGGAAAAGGAGACTAAGTGCTGTAATATTAAGGACACAAATGGAAAGCCTCTAACAGATAGGGAAGAAAAGGTTGAGAGATGGAAAGCTTACATAGAGAGTTTGTATAAGGGAAAGGAGATTGAGAATCATGTAATGGAAAGGGAGGAGGAAATTGATGAGGATGCGAAAGGAGATTTAATATTGAGATCAGAATTTTATAGAGCTTTGGAAGACTTAAGCAGGAACAAAGCACCAGGCATAGATGATATACCTATTGAGTTGCTACGCTGCATAGGAGATGAAGGTCTGATCAGGTTATTTCACTTGGTGTGTAGGATTTATGAGACAGGTGAGGTACCCCCTGATTTCAAGAAGAATGTAATCATCCCTATACCAAAGAAAGTGGGAGCTGACAGATGTGAAGATTACCGTACAATCAGCTTGATTACTCATGCTTCAAAGATCCTGTCTAGAATAATTTACAAGAGGATTGAAAGCCAGATAGAAACGGAGTTGGGTGAAGACCAGTTTGGTTTCAGGAGAAATGTAGGAACAAGGGAAGCTGTACTAAGTCTTAGGCTGATTTTAGAAGGTAGAATAAGGAAAGATAAGAGAACGTTCATGGCTTTTGTAGACTTAGAAAAGGCTTTTGATAACGTTGATTGGACTAAATTGTTTGACATTTTGAAATCGATTGGAATAAAGTACAGGGATAGGAGGGTGATATACAATTTGTACAGAAACCAGACAGCAGTCATTCGAGTTGAAGGACATGAGAGAGAAGCTGGTATTCAGAAAGGTGTAAGGCAAGGCTGCAACTTATCACCCATACTTTTCAATCTTTACATTGAACAAGCAATGAAGGAAATTAGAGAAAAATTTAAAGTGGGAGTGAAGATTCAAGGGGAAATAATTTCAACTCTGAGATTTGCTGATGACATCGTCATCTTGGCCGACAAGCCTGAGGATTTGAATGAGTTTTTGAATGGTATGGACTCCGTCTTACGGAAAGAATTCATGATGAAAATAAATAAATGTAAAACAAAAATACTGGAATGCAGCCGAAATAAATCAGAAACCCCTATGGAGATCAAATTGGCAGGTGAAAAGCTGAAGGAAGTAGGAGACTTCTGTTACTTAGGAAGCAGAATAACCAGTGATGGACGAAGCAAAGAGGATATTAAAAGTAGGTTGGCTCAGGCAAAGAAAGCATTTCTACAAAAAAGGAATCTGCTGACATCGAATATAGATTTAAGTATTAGGAAGTCATTTTTGAAAGCCTTTGTCTGGAGCGTGGCGCTCTATGGAAGTGAAACTTGGACTATTGGTGCAGCAGAAAAGAGGAGAATTGAAGCATTTGAAATATGGTGTTACAGGAGAATGATGAAGATCAGATGGGTAGATAGGGTTACAAACAAAGAGGTATTAAGACGAGAGGGAGAGGAGAGATGTTTCTGGCGACTGCTAATGAAGAGAAGAGATAGGTTGGTAGGACACATACTAAGACACACAGGAATAGCAAGCTTAGTTATGGAAGGAAGGGTCGAGGACAAAAACTGTAGGGGTAGACCAAGGTTAGAATATGTTAAACAGATTGCCTCCGATGTAGGGTGTCGGAGCTATGTAGAGATGAAACGATTAGCTCAGGACAGGGAGGCATGGAGAGCTGCATCAAACCAGTCAAAAGACTGAAGACTCAAACAACAACAGAGGAACGATCCACCATTCTTAAAACAGTAGGCGAAAATCACACGCGTATTCAAGCTTTGGAGCAAGAGGTGAAAAATAAACTTAAAGAGCAGACGGATAGGATCATTAAAGCCGAACTCCGCTCATTAGAACAATCATCTATATTTAGAACGGGAACAGTGAAAGACAAGCCGGATAACTCAAATAGTCCAGAGTCCAGCACAGCAGGAAGTCAGACTCAGGCAGACAGCCCATTAACAACAAACACGGAAGGATTTCGTAAGAATGTAGATAGGAGCTCGACACCACAAGACGGTCATCAGCCCACACAACTTATTCAAGTAATTCGCTCAAATGACTACAAACCGCAAAAATACACGGAAAATTCAGGGGTGACACCTAAAGCCTTTATCAAAGAGATGGAAGACCATTTCAATGACACTGGGGTACCTGAAGCACGAAGATTAAGGATGATGGAGAGATTTTTATCGGGAAATGTCCTCACATGGTTTTTAAGCTTCAAATATACATTTGGAAACATGTCAGATTTCAACTTAGCGTTTCTGCGCAAATACTGGTCGCCCGCAACACAACAGAGTCTAAGGATGGAGCTTTACTCTAGGAAGTATCAAACCACCCAGCAAACAAAATACTCAGATTTCTTTAACATGCAAATGTTAAAATTTCGTGACCTTGATTACCCATTAAATGAAGCAGATCTGGTGATGACTATAGCGAGACAAATGCCAGTAAACGTACAACAAGTACTAGTCGCAGCGAACGTTAGTACGGCCCTACATGCAGAGCAGATACTACGGCAAATAGATGAGACTACATCTCATAGTCATTATAGAGGAGGACGACAGCTGGAGTTAGTAAATACTACAGAGGTCATAAAACCAAAACAGGCAAACACCAAATCGCAGGGCACTAACACAAGTACTTCCACACCTAGGCGAAACCAGGAAGAAGGAGAAAACAGACCATATCAGCGTAACGAAAATCATTATAACAATAGGTCATACCAAGGTAACAATAGATACCAACAGAGAGGATATCAGCAATGGCGTGAAAATCGAAGGAATGACAGGCCTTATGGAAGATACGGTGATTACAATGCTAATCAAAGATGGAAAGGAAGAAGAGACCAAAATCAAGGAGAGCCACGTAACTATCGAGATGACTGGGATGATAGTCCGCTCAATCGCAAAATTACTTAGAGGAGTTACACGCTAGTCAAGGTGGAGAGATAGGAAGATGGGAAAAGGCCATTGGGAACATGAAGAATCCTGATACACATACTGAGGAAGCTGGAAGTCTACTGGGACAACAGGGATATCAAGGACATGAGCGACAGAAGGATGATGGGAGTCGCAATGGAGCTAAAAAAAAATGTTAAATTTGGATAAAGGAGACAGGCTACAAACACAACAGTCGGAAGTTGAAGATGGATGGATAGTAGCGAACATACAAGAATGGATTGCTTTGCCAGAAGACTGCCTGGAGGAGACGGTGAAACCACGGAACGATGAAATTAGGCAATTACCCATTATTTACGCGAGGATTTGCGGAATTAATATAAGATGTTTATTGGATACGGGGTCACAGATCAGTCTGGTATCGGAGGCCTTGGTTCGAGAGTTGGGACGGAGTCAGAATATTCCTGTAATTCCGGTACCACAGCTCAAAGTGAGGGGTGTTATTCCTGAACGCACCGTCACTTGTAAACGTCAGGCATACTTAGAACTGAACATATTGGAACACACTTTTGGGCAAACATTCATTATCATGGCAAAGATGAATTTCAATATAATTCTTGGTGCGAATTTTATTTGTGACTATCAAGCAGTGATAGATTTGCACAAGAATACTGTCAGTTTTAGAGAGTATGATCAGCTGAAAAATGTGGGATTGCATATGGATGAAATCACTACCGGAAGAGATGTAAATTCTTGGGCATTGGAAGCAATATCGGAAGAGACGGAAGAGGAGGTACGAAAGGCAGAAGATAACATCATAGAAGGAGCTGTTGTGGAACTAGATGAGGAGAGTGAATCCCAGGAGATATGGTCTTTATTAACAGAAGGAGATAACAGTGATGCACAATTTGAAGAGCGACTATAGGAGAGACATTTACATGGCCACGTATGAGAACAACTATATGTGACGTCATTACAACTTGTGATCCGTGTCAGAGGACAAAGCCCAATAATTACTTAATGAGGCAGTATCCCAGACCATTGCTACCTCAGAAACCATGTGAGCTACTGGCACTCGACTGTTTCGGTCCAATTCCGAAGGGAAGGCGAGGTTGCCGTCATTTGCTAGTGTGCATTGATGTATTTTCTAAGTTTGTAGTACTATGCCCTATTCAGAAAACTACATCGAAGCAAGTACTCAGTCGCATTCGAAATAGAGTTATTCCAATCCTTGGAAAACCAGAGTTTATATTATCAGACCATGGCAGTTATTTCACAAGCGCCGAATTCAAGAAAGGTATGGAAGATATGGGTATAAAACACGTTTTAAGCAGTATCCGACATGCTCAAGCAAATCCAAGTGAAAGAGCAATTAAGTGTGTAACTTTATATTTGAGGATCTTCATTCCGAACGAACACCACAAATGGGTCGATAAGATTAAGGATGTAGAGACATGCATGAATTCTACCAGGCACGAGTCAACAGGACAAATCCCTATGGTCCTAAACAAGAACGAGTATCCAGTAAGAACGTGGAAAAGCATCATTAGCTGTCCACAAGATCCAATGATAGCACCTGACTTGCGAATTGAGAGGACGAGAGCCTACATGAGAAAACAAGCAGACCGCAGATTACGGCGAGTAAGAAATAAGAGGTGTCACAGGGATCTTGAAATCAACCAGCTCGTTTTGGTGAAACGACCTGCTACATCGGACCCAGAAAAGAAAATCTTCAGTAAATTCTGCGAAAAGTTCGTAGGACCCTATTCTATCGTAAGAAACCTTGGAAACAATGCTTACAGAGTGAAAGAATTGAGCACAGGAACAATGTCAGTCTACAACGCTGCCAACCTAAAAAAGTATCGTCGAAGTGAGCCATGGGAGCGCCAAAATTAATGATGCAGTTTGAATATATGGACGTCCTAATATCAACAAAGTGCAAGAGGAGCAGTTGAGTACGGCACGTAAACGAGGAAGTAGTGTGGTTGTTGACAAACATTAACGAGACGAGCATAGTGTTGCCTCAGGCACCAGAGCGTCATGCAGCAGACTGAGAGGGGAGATACGAGCAGGAAATGAAAACGAGTAAATGTCATTCAAGACAGGAGCGACTAGACCAGTAATAGAAAAGGGGTGATTCCGAAATAAAACAATTTTGGCCTACGGAAGTCTTTTAAAAATTGTCGACTTTATTCCTAAGTTCGAAATTTTGTGAGTGGGAGAGTTGTGAACCCTTTTATCCTCTGTTGGATAAATGATTCTATGTTTTATTTCTCCAATTAATAAATATTTCAACCAGCATCATGAAAGTAGCCAGACGGAGATGAGGAAATTTCAAGCATTGGTTGGAGACAGCGGGGTCATACCTGAAGCAGGTTGAAAATAGGCTAAATATTTTAGCTGTGAAAGGAAATAGCATAGCGATGTGTCAGAAGGACAGGTGGGCCGCCTCAAATAGAAGCGACGCGCAGTGAGACATGCTGCCGGTATGTTCATTGTGATATTCGCGCCTAGAAGAAATATGATGCAGTAATGTGAGTGGCTGATGAGCAGGCTGGACACTCCTACGACGCCAAGATCTGCTATGAACCGCCAAATTACAGAAAATGTTAGAACCAATGAGAGAAGAATGCATAGTTAACGCGGCAGGTCTAGCGTGGGTACGCTCGGCTAGCATTCACGCGGGAAATCGCCTAGACAAAATCTCTACGATCGATTCTAGGATTAATGAGCATATTCTTGACCTGTGCAATGTTACGAGTTCAGTGATATCTATTTCATGCCTGTACCACAATTATTTCGAGAAATTTTAACATAAATTCCCCCCCCCCCCCCATCGAGACCTAGGGCCAGTTCTTTTATAAGTGGCATGAAGAGCCAAGACTTTGACTTCTATTCTGTTCGTCTGAGGACGTAGACTTTTATTCTGTGCGTCTACGGGCGTAGTCGTCTTATTACTGTGTTCGTCTGCGGACAGAACGACTTCTATTTTGTGTGTCGTGGACACAGGTTGATTATTATTTTGTGTGTCTTGGACACAGAAGTTATTGTAAAGTGTTAAATTCAGTGATAGATAGTCACAGTACTATATTGTAGGGGCAGTATCGTCGATAATTCGCCAACGAACTGTGACAGGGAAAGTAGTACCTGAACAGCGAATTTAGTAGTCAGATATCATGAGTATAATAATCTAATTTTTGAAGCAGCGCCAGAGATGACACTGACGACTACAGAGGAAGTTTGGAATTCTCAACACTCCGTCCAGATGGCTGAGATGAGATAGAACCATTCAGTTGGGATATGGCAGCAGACGTTCTTTGACGGGTGACTACAAGAGAGATGAGTACAAAATAATATTCTTTATTATTTGATAAATTAACTTATGGTTTATGGGACATATTTTTGTAAATACATTGCTTGTGTGATTAACGTAGTATACTTAGTTTTGGTCTGACACACTTTTGTATGGAAGCAGCTCGCACGAATGTAGTTAGTGGAAGGTTCTTGTTTTTGTATTGTGTTAACTAACGTAGCTATGTGAACGGCCGTGTTTGCATATGTTACGCAATGCGGTTAAAAACGTCTCTCGGAGATCTGTTGTGTTTCAGAAGTAGGACTGAATTAATGTAATTATACAGTAGATTGGAGGGTAATTAAAATTGTTTAAGATTTATTATTGATCAGATTCAGTGTGACTATTGCCGATTGGAGCAATGTAATTTGTGACGAAGAGTAATCAGCTCTATCGTAGGTTTTAAATATTGTGTTAAATGTTTGTGAGCACCTATTCAGCAGACCTGTGTGAAAAGCGTCATGTCAGTCCCAGATGTGTGTATGTGTGTATTTTTGTGGTATTACAAGCGGGAATTTCAGCTGAGACTGATTTCTGTCAGCTTGGTACCCGGTCCATATTGTATCCTTGCGAGGGCAATTGTGGATATGTGATTATGTCTGACCATATGTTGAGTTGGATGAGATTTTTGTTGCTGTTGATTCCGTGAGGTAACGGAACAGCTGGTCGGCTATTTATATACACTGGACTGGGACACGACAAGTATTTGAGGAAAGGGGGGAGATGTTTCACAAGGCTGTCTGAACGTGCAAAGCATGGTCATTAGTGAGGAGTGCTCGTTGGCTCTCTAATTACTTGAATTACAGATAAGAACTGATCAATGGTAAAAATTGTTGAAATAAATGGGAGTTGCCTACGAATCACGATAATCTCCGAAGCGTTACCTTAACATGCAGTTTCGTTCATATAAAGTAATCTTAGCCGGTCAGGCTTTTGTTGTTGTTGGTTTATTCCAGGTTTATTTTCATTTCAGTGACCCGTGAGTCACGTGCAATGCTGTCTTTCCTTGTGTGTATTGAGCAATTGGCCAGTTGGTAGCTCATGTTGTTAAGTGCGTCTTCGCGCTAATGAGGATCTCAGACAGATTCCTGTAAATAATAGATTTGTAGTGTGTGTCAGCATTAGAGTTTTTAAGGGTTTTTATTAATGTCATGCCCATATCCATAAACGTTGATTTACGTGATGATTGTTCGTGAGCACCGTGGCTGTTAACCCGTTGTAAACGAACGGTCATCCAAGTACTCATTTTCTCGTAGTTAGTCATCACGCGCACATAAAACTCAAATGCAAGGTAGTGGAACTAGGATCCACAATTTTATTATAAAAGGGGGAGATCCGTTTGACTCCTCAAAGTGTTAGATATTCCTGTCAGGGAAATATTCAGGGAGGATATATTTTTATTATTGTTTGTTTATTTTCTTTTATGCACAATTAGTTATTAAATCTTGTTATTACCTTACGTCTTGTCTCCTTAATTTCTTAATTACAGTTTTTTATCCTATGACCCTTGCCTCAGTAAAGCACGTTGTTTGGCGGACGTAAACACCACACTATGAACTGAGCGCGACCCCTTGATCAAGATTCTTGCATAAAACACTGCTGTTCTGAAGGGTTCAGTATAGTTAGATTATTGGAAGAGTGCAACAGTATGTTATGAATGGCTGTGGTGAGTACAAAGTTTACTGTTTGTTTGTTTGTTTGTTTGTTTGTTTGTTTTGATACAAGCGACAGCAGTGCTGCCAACGTAACTGATGACGTAATCTCTCGCAGCGACAAGTAAGCACTGCGGAGAACATTCCCTGGCGCCCTGTATTATAATGTGCATCGTAACTACGGTTATATTACAATGTGTATCGTAACCACGGTTATATTACAATGTTTATCGTAACCACGGTTATATTATAATGTGTATCGTAACTACGATTATATTACAATGTGTATCGTAACCACGGTTAAAAGTGCCAGGAGTTGAAAATAGAAAATCATGGAGAACCTATTCAAAGACGGCCGATAGTGGGGTTCGAACCTATTCGTCTACCTGTCTGCAGATGGCTTGGTCATGGCATTTTGCGTTGAGACTTATTGGGCGCAGTAAAAAATACAGTAGTTCTTAAGGATTAACTATGCAAATACGACTCTTTCGTGGACGTCGAATCAAGGGTTTTCACTGGGTGACTGTCTTTAAGAGATTCGAAGTTCGAATCTCGTTGCTGGGCGTGATTTCTTTCACCCCCGGGGATTTTAACTCCCACCCCACAGCTAAAACATATAGGGCATCTGCAATTAAATGTTCAGGATTGTACCTTATTTCAAGGTACACCTATTCCAATCCTAGACCACCCAGGGCTTCACGGCTAGTTGGAAGTGGATTGGTGACCACGGGACCCAAGCTGAGTCCAATATTCCATCCACTTACTTGTGCTAGGCTCCTATCTGTCATCTTTCCAGTCGACCACCCTTGGTCAACTCTTGTTCTCTTCCCACCCCGACGGTATTAGGTAATCTGAGCCCTAGGGTGTCTTTCACTTTCCCGCCTTAATTGGCCCTTGTTTCATCTTTCGGGATCACGTCATTCTGAGAGCGGTCAGACACCTTCTTTTCTATTCATAATGTTTCCTGCCTTTCGTTCAAGGCCCTAAAGGAGTGTACCCCACCGCTTATGGTGGACCCTGGATAGTGCTACACCTTTTAGGACTTACGGCTGGTGAATTTGAAGTTGTTGAACCAGAGGGATTCCTGAGCTGGGTCTGGCTTTTCCGCTTTTCCCAGTGACTCTGGGATGGACTCTGTCCCCTTTCCCTTTCCTATCTGCTCTTTCTAGCCGTACTTCTTTCCTCAATTCTCATTCGAGGATCGAGGGCATTGCTTTTCCCTTTCCTTCATTTCCCTTATTTGTTGTCTTTTGTCCTTTTCTTCTTGGTCTTTCCCTGTAAGTTAATTCTAAGTTGTGGAATTTTTCTTTAGTGTTTATTTCATCATCATGTTTTATTTTCACCCAAACCATTATAGTCCGATAGCCTCGATGTTAGGCTCCTTAAAACACCAATTATCATCATCATCCAACCATTGACCTTACTAATAAGGTGTACGCACTGATATAGTATTCATAGTTTACCATACACATTCAAGTACATGTGTACGATGACCAAGCTTTTCCAAGTCCCTACATTTATGAAATATTAGAATAACAACAACAAATCAAACCAGGGGTGTATCTACAACATATGTTTGTGAGAAGGAATTGTGGATGTAATTTCAGACTTCCTTACGTAGTAACAGTCTCCAGAGCCATATATAGAGGGAGATAAACCAGACTTTTGGAGGAGGGGATAAATCTCCTAAAGCCCGACTCAAACACTAGCTAGCCAAGAACTCGTGATAATTTTCTGCCTCTTACATTTCAATATTTATGCTGTGTGTTACCACAATTCTTGTTATCGTTGGGGAGCAGGACAGATCAGAAGTAGTGAACTAATCTTTACACTGCAGTGCCCCTCTCTAAACTCTGTGCCGTTTATCGGAGAGCCAGCCAGCTGGAAGAAGGCTGTGCGAAGGCTGATTAAAACTTGTAGTTAACATCGCGATAGAACAGTGCAGTAATTCAGTCCTCCTTATGTCACTTTGCTTGACAAGAGAACAGACAGCCTTCATCTTACAGGGAGGTACAATTGAAAACTAAAAGAATATCTTCCACTGGAAATAAATTTTAAGTACATGAAGGACAGCTGTGGTTGGAAGTTAATTACCGAAAGACATTCACTTAAGAGAATGGAGAACTTTTGATATCTAGAGAGTAAAAAGTAAAGAATTAGAAGATGTCGGGTATTGGAATAATTCTAGAGCATAATTGGACAAAATACTCCGAAAATACATTTTCGATCATCATCATCAGCTTCTAAGCCTCCGTGGCTTAGGCGGCAGCAAGCCGGCCTCTCACCGCTGGGTCCGTGGTTCAAATCCCGGTCACTCCATGTGAGATCTGTGCTGGACAAAACGGAGGCAGTCAGGTTTTTCTCCGGGTACTCCGGTTTTCCCTGTCAACATTTCATTCCAGCAACACTCTCCACTATCATTTCATTTCATCTGTCATTCATTTAATCATTGCCCCAGAGGAGTGCGTCAGGCCTCGACAGCCGGCACAATTCATATCCTCGCCGCTAGATGGGGGCTTCATTCATTCCATTCCTGACCCGGTCGGAGACTGGAAACAGGCTGTGGATTTTCATCATCAGCTTCTAAAGGCTAAAAGCTAAAAGCCATTTCTTACGGTCTTCAGCAGTTCTCTTCATATTGACATACGAGCCACATTCCCTTTATTGACAATGTTCTTGAGATACGATTGTTTGGTCGTCCCCTTGGTTTCTTCCCCAAAACCTTTTCTTCAAAAATTACCTGGAGGAGAGTATCATGTTCCTAGTAGTCGTTGACGGTGGCGTTTGGCGGCAAAAGTAGGAACTATTTGAAAATTCAAAGTTGCAGTCTCTACTTGAATTAAAAAACAGATACACACACTAATACAGTCATCACAATTAACACCGGTTATCAGACAGATTCTACACACACCCAAAGTACACGGGGCTACATGACCGCGTTGTCGCAGCCCCTAAACTAAGGAACCAACCAACCAAGAGTATCATGTATATGCCCCATGAATTTTGCTTTTCCTCTCTTGATGGTGTTCAACATGTATCGATTCTCCTGAATTTGGTTCAGAACAAGCTCCATTGTCTTTCTTTCCATCCAGCTTTTTCGGGTCATTCGTCTCCAAAACCACATTTCAGCTGCCTCAAGTTTAGATTCTTCTCTTTTCCCAAATGTCCATGTTTCACAACTATAGGTCAACACACTCCAAACAAAGGTCTTGAGAAATGACTTCCTTATCATCAAGTTGAGATGCTCATTGAGCAGCAAATTCGTCTTATTTTGAAAGGCGTTCTTCGCCAACACTATTCTTTTCTTAATTTCTGAGATGCATCTGTTGTCATAATTAATCACACTTCCCAAATAGCAAAATTCCGTTACTTGTTCAATGGCACTATCATTTAACATTATATTAGCTAAAATTGGTTGTTTCTTTTTATCAACCACCATTAATTTTGTCTTCCGAGAATTTACTCTTAGCCCGATACAAAATACAAAATGCAGTAACTGCTTCGTTCAAAATACAAAATTGATATGGAATTATTCATATTTGATTCAAATTGGTATTTATTGACAAATATTTATTGACAGATAGACAGTATCTCTATCTATATATATAACAAGTAGTTCCGTGAAGAACTATACAGCCTATTTTCATATATCCTACTTATGTTAACTGCCTCTATCAACATACACAATTTCTGTTTGATTGCTGTAATAGATTCGTAGATATTAAGAACCGACTAAATATTTCGGATGGTCGCCATGTTGGATTTTATATATGTAGGTCCTAGAGTTATGTACTGTTACATGCAGATTATTGTGAACGTGTAATATTCAACTTTCAATCGCATAATTAGGACACAAGAGAAAACAAGGAGATTTTAAAATTTTTCACAGCTGCCATCTTGAGGTTATGGAAACAATTGAAATAAATTAGATGCCAGTGGATTAACATTCGTATAAGGATTTACTGTACCAAGTTTCACTGCACTCGGATGGTTAAATTGCGAGAAACGTCCATGTAAATATTTATAATTCGCGTCACCGCCATGTTGGATTTGTGATCACCAGGTTATTTAAAGTCCTATAGGTGAACTTAAGTTCATAGCCCCTATGAACATTAAAAAATGCAGTTTGATTGCTAAAATAGATTCGTAGATATTCAGTATCGTCTAAATATTTCGGACGGTCGCCAAGTTGGATTGTTAAATGTATAGGCCATAGAGTCATGTACCATTAAAGGAAAATTATTGCCTAGGTTCATTATTCAATCTTTCACTTCGATCGCATGACTACATCACAAGAAATAAAAACTTAATTTTAAAATTCGCACTGCCGCCATCTTGAGTTTATGTAAACAATTGAACTAAATTAGATACCAGTGGATTACAATGTGTATAAATATTTCCTGTACCAGGTTTCAGTGCGCTTGGAACATTAAATCGCGAAAAGGTCTATTTAAAATTTTCAAATTCGCTTGGCCGCCATGTTCGTTTTGTAGTTAACCGGTTTTTGAAAGTCTTCTAATTGGACTTCCAGTAGTGCCCTTTATCTCCGTACAAAATTTTAGGGAGATACCGCTAATAGTTTCAGAGATATAGAATGCCGGTGAAATATTTCGCACATCCGCCATCTTGTGATTATGTAAACAATTGAACGAAGTTAGATGTCGGTGCATTACAATGTATATAAACATATACTGTAACAAGTTCCATTGCGTTTGGTTGGTCAAATCACGAGAAACGTCTATTTAAAAGTCGCAAATTCGCTTGGCCTCCATGTTGGTTTTGTAGTTACCAGGTTTTCAAAGGTCACATAAGTGAACTTATAGTAGTTCCCTCTATCACCATATAAAATGTCAGGGTAATATCGGTAATAGTTTCGGAGATATTGAATGCTGGTGAAATATTTCGCACAGCCGCCATGTTGGATTGGTGAGTCGTAACAAAATTTGAAGGGCACGGTCGAGGTCGCCGGGAATAGTTCTATGAACTTTCCGAGTTTCATTGAAATCGCTCCTGCCGTTTAGATTTTATTAGGGGGGGACACACACACGAATCACACACACACACACACACACACACACACACACGCGCGCGCGCGCACACACACACGGACAAAAGGTGATCTCATAAGCCTATTTTTTCAAAATTGAAAATAGGCTAAAAATCAATCTTACGTGATAGTTTGTCTGTGGGTGTGTGTATGTCTCCTATGCATTCATATACCACTCAACCGATTGCGATGAAACTTGGGTGAGATGTTGAGTACACTCTAAGGAAGGTTTCTGACTTAGTAAATCCATTTTACAATAGGTAGCGCACGCGTAGATTCAACAAATGAGTGACGATGCGCGAAGCGTTTCAAACAAGTCCCGTATGTGTTCATATACCATTCGTCCGATAGCGATGAAACTTGGGTGAGATGTTGTATACACTTACGTGAAGGTTTCCAAATTAGTGAGTACATTTCACAGTAGATAGCGCACGAGTAGATTCAACAAATGAGCGACGACACGCAAAGTGTTTCAAAAATGTCCCGTATGCATTCATATACCATTCGTCCGATAGCTATGAAACTTGCGTAAAATGTTGTGTACACTTCAGGGAAATTTTCTGGCTTAGTAAATCCACTTTACAATAGGCAGCGCACGAGTAGATTCAACAAATGAGCTACGACGCGCGAAGCATTTCAACAAAGTCACGTTTGCGTTCATATACCATTCGTCCGATAGCGATGAAACTAGGCTGAGATTTTGTATGCACTCCAGGGATGGTTTCTAGCTTAGTAAATCCCTTTAAAAATAGGTAGAGCACGAGTAGAATCAACAAATGAGCGACGACGCGCGAAGTGTTTCAACAAAGTCCCATATAATTTCATATACCATTCATCCGTTAGCGATGAAACTTGGGTGAGATGTTGTGTACACTACAGGGAAGGTTTCTGGCTTAGTACATACATTTTACAATAGGTAGCGCACCAGTAGATTCAACAAATGAGCGATGACACGCGAAGCGTTTCAACAAAGTCCCGTATAAAGTCATATACCATTCGTCTGATAGTGATAAATGTTTGGTGAATTATTGTGTACACTCCAGGAACGGTTTCTGGCTAAGTAAATCCATTTTACAATATGAAGCGCACGTTTATATTCAACAAATGAGTGACTACGCGCGAAGCGTTTCGACAACGTCCTGTATACGTTCACATACCATTCATCCGATTGCGATGAAACTTGGGTGAGATGTTGTGTACACTCCAGGGAAGGTTTCTGGCTGAGTACATCCATATTACAATATGTAGCGCAAGAGTAGAATCAACAAATGAGCGACGACACGCGAAGCGTTTCAACCAAGTCCCGTATGCTTTCATGTACCATTCGTCCGTAGCTATGAAACTTGGGTGAGATGTTGTGTACACGTCATGGAAAATTTCTGGCTTAGTAAATCCACTATACAATATGCAGCGCACAAGTTGATTCAACAAATGAGGGACGATGCGCGAAGCGTTTCAACAAAGTCCCGAATAAGGTCATACACCATTCTGCCGTTAGGGTGAAACTTGGGTGAAATATGGTGGACACTCCAAGGAAGGTTTCTGGCTTAGTAAATACATTTCACAGTAGGTAGCACACGAGTAGATTCGACAAATGAACGACGACACCCGGAGCGTTTCAATACACTCCCCTATGTCTTCATATCCCATTAGTCCGATAGCGATGAAACTTGGGTGAGATTTTGTGGACACTTACGTGACGGTTCTAACTTAGTAAATACATTTCACAGTAGGTAGCGCACGAGTAGATTCAACAAATGAGTGACGGAGCGCGAATCGTTTAAACAAAATCAGGTATGCGTTCATATACTATTCATCCGATTGCGATGAAACATTGATCAGTTATTGTGTACCCGCCAGGGAAAGGGACTTAGTAAATCCATTTCACAATAAGTAGCGCAAGAGTAGATGCAACAAATGGTGACGACGCGCGAAGCGTTTTAACAAAATCCCCTATTGCGTTCATATAACATTCTTCGATTGCGATGAAACCTTGATGAGTTATTGTGTACACGCCAGGGAAGGGCTTCGACTTAGTAATACAGTTCTCAATAGGTAGCGCACGAGTAGATTCAACAAATGAGTGACAGCGCACGAATCGTTTAAACAAACCCCGTATACGTGCATATACCATTCATCCGATTGCGATGAATCATTGATGAGTTATTGTGTACACGCCAGGGAAGGGTTTCGACTTAGTAAATCCATTTCACAATAGGTAGTGCACGAGTATATGCAACAAATGGGTGACGACGGGCGAAGCGTTTTAACAAAATCCCCTATGCGTTCAAATAACCTTCTTCGATTGTGATGAAACCTTGATGAGTTATTGTGTGCACACCAGGGTAGGGTTTCGACTTAGTAAATCCATTTCTCAATAGGTAGCGTACGAGTAGATTCAACAAATGAGTGACAGCGCACGAATCGTTCAATCAATACCCCGTATACGTTCATATGCCATTCATCCGATTGCGATGAAACTTTTGAAAGTTGTTGTGCACGCTCCCATGAATGGTTCTAAATTAGAAAATCCATTTAACGATAGCTTAGAGTCAGTTAACGGAAATTGAAAAACATGTTGTGTATCCAAAAGCACTTCAAGAAACAGAATTTCCACGCCAACACTTTCTTTGATTGGCATTGCAACGCATGCCGGGTACAGCTTGTATGTATATAAAAATGAAAGTTTGTCTGTTTTTCTCTGAATTTCCACGGAAATTTGAGTTATTAACGCGTTTCAGACTGGTTTATGACGGATGCGCGCAAAAACAAAATTGTTGTCTGTCTGTCTGGTTGATTGTCTGTGTTCAACTTTGCACGCGCATCACTCGAGAACGGCTGAGCGGATCAACGAAAAATTTGGTACAGATGTCCATCAGAAGCACGAAAGTAATCATTGGTGTAACCCTTCTCCACACCTCTCATAAATGAGGGCCTACCTCCTTAAAATGCATGCTGAAATGGGCGTAGAAAGACGAGACAAAGCTCATTTTCAGCGTCTCAATGTGTGAAATAGAACTCGGAGGCCCTACGGGTCCCGAAAACCACATTTTAAGGTCCTAAAACCAACAGTTTTTGAGATATTCCCAGAAAACTAATTTAATTTATTAAGCTACTAGGAGAAGTACGCGTTCTCCAAACGGTGTTCGGTGTTAACACTAAACATTATCAATTGAGCTACTGTGGCAATGGTTAGCGGTTTGTCATTCTTTCATAAGTTTATCACAACGAAGTTAGTTTTCTTGGAATATCACACACACCGTTAATTTAAGTGACTTAAAATGTGGTTTTCGCGGACTCTTTATAGACTCCCGAATTTTGTGTCACATTGAGAAGCGCAACATATGCTTTGGTCGTCCTAGGATATTTTTTATATTTTGCCTATTTTAGCATGTATTTTGAGAAGTTTATCCCTATATCCACCCTTCTACTGTAGGAAAAGTACGGTGAAGCGTTTTATAAATGATTGGTGTATTGATTCTATGGTTACCATACCTAATTTTACGATGCACCAAGCATCCGAACACGAGTTATAGGCGTACATAAAGATACACAGAAAGACAGACTGACAATTCTATTGTCTACAACATATCACCCAGATATCCAAGTACTGCATGGGTATATCTACCACACAGTATGAAACAAAATCATACTTACGATGAACCCATGTGTCAAAAAACAAGAAGTTCCGTGAAGAACTATACAGCCTACTTTTCATGCCAATAATTATTCTACAGTATATGAACCTATCTAGAATAATGACGAAATTAAGTTGGTAATATCGAAATATCTAATTAGTTCAAAATATACCTGGTATAATGTAGCATAATAGAGCACTACAGTTGGCAGCCCTGGTGACTGAATATATTCTTAGTTCCACCTCTTAAGGTACAGAATACAAAATTTGGTTGAAGTCCAATGGACGTTACATGCAGTTGGACACTGGATCTATCAGCACGCGTAAAAGCATGTTGCCAACAATACCATGCGTGTGCTGGTCAGAAATAATCTGAATTATTATGATATCTTGTTGTGCCAATTTTGGAACAAATCCATTTGTTAGTATAGAAGTTACATGTATTTTAAAATTTTACATATCAGCAGGCATAGAATCATGTTGGCAGCACTGCCTTGTATTAATTACTCCAAATTAATCTAGAATGTCAGGGGCTATACGTGTGCAAAGTATAGGGCTGTTGGCTTGCATACTTTCTGATATATTGATATTAGGGTAAAAAGAATATAGACAGCATTTATTAACAGTTGGCAGCCCTGATTGCTCTTAACAATACTTATAGTCATATCTGTTATGGTACACATATCACATACGAAATTTGGTTGAAATGTACTCTCATACTAAATTCACCTAACGTGTACTTCCTGACGTGAAATAGAATTGAAAGCCTTGTAGACGAAACGCAATACACGTACCATAAAAACTGACCCTCTACGTTGTGTTAGGTCCCCATACACAGGAAGACCTCTTTCATAGCATCCGAACACGAGTTATAGGCGTACATAAAGATACACAGAAAGACAGACAGACAATTCTATTGTCTAAAACATATCACCCAGATATCCAAGTACTCTATGGGTATATCCACCACACAGTATGAAACAAAATCATACTTACGATGAACCCGTGTGTCCAAAAAAAAAAAAAAAAGAAGGAAAGAAAGATTAGTTAAAATGTACTCTCATACTAAATTCACCTAACGTGTACTTCCAGACGTGAAATAGAATTGAAAGCCTTGTAGACGAAACGCAATACACGTACCATAAAAACTGACCCTCTACGTTGTGTTAGGTCCCCATTCACAGGAAGACCTCTTTCATCTATATATATAAAGCACAAAGTTTGTCTGTCTGTCTGTCTGTCTGTCTGTTATGTATACAAATCTACACCGTTTCACCGATCTGAACCAAAATTTGTATACTTACCCTTTGGAACCCTGCGGGTAACCCTGTCAACATTAAATTTCGGACAGACCACCCCATGCCCTGCATTTAGGCCCTTTTGTCCAAATCTACACCGTTTCACCGATCTGTGCCAAACGTTGTATATTTAACCTTTGGAACCCTGCGAGTAACACTGTCCACTTAAAATTTCGGACAGACCACCCCATTCCCTGCATTTAGGCCCTTTGGTCCAAATCCACACCGTTTCACCGATCTCAACCAAAATATGTATATTTACCCTTTGGAACCCTGCGAGTAACACTGTCCACTTAAAATTTCGGACAGACCACCCCATTCCCTGCATTTAGGCCCTTTGGTCCAAATCTACACCGTTTCACCGATCAGAACCAAAATTCGTATTCTTACCCTTTTGTACCCTGCGAGTAACACTGTCTGCTTGAAATTGCGGACAGACCACTCCATTCCCTGCATTTAGGCCCTTTGGCCCAAATCTACACCGTTTCACCTATCTCAACCAAAATTTGTATATTTACCCTATGGAACACTGCGACTAACACTGTCTGCTTGAAATTTCGGACAGCCCACGCCATTCCCTGCATTTAGGCCCTTTTTGCACAAATCTACACCGTTTCACCGATCTGAACCAAAATGTGTATACTTACCCTTTGGAACCCTGCGAGTAACACTGTCCACTTGACCTTTCGGACAGACCACCCCATTCTCTGCATTTAGGCCCTTTGGTCCAAATCTACACCGTTTCACCGATCAGAACCAAATTTCGTATTCTTACCCTTTGGTACCCTGCGAGTAACACTGTCTGCTTGAAATTGCGGACAGACCACTCCATTCCCTGCATTTAGGCCCTTTGTCCCAAATCTACACCGTTTCACCGATCTCAACCAAAATTTGTATATTTATCCTTTGGAACACTGCGACTAACACTGTCTGCTTGAAATTGCGGCGAGGCCTCTCCATCCCTTGCATTTAGGCTGTTTGGCACAAATCTACACCATTTCACCGATCTGACCCCAATTTTATATACTTAACCGTAGGTACCCGAAAAGTAACACTGTTCACTTTAAATTTCGGACAGACCACTCCATTCCACGTATTTAGGCCCTTTGGCAAAAATCTACATCGTTCACCGATCGAAAACAAAATGTGTATACTTACCCTTTGGAACCCGATGAGTAACACTGTCTGTCCACTTTAAAATTTTGACAAGCCACTCCATTCCCTGCATGTTGGCCCTTTGGCACAAAACTACACCGTTTCACCGATCTCAACCAGATTTTACATAATTACCGTTTGGAACTCGACGAATAACACTGTCCACTCGAAATTTCGGACAGACCACTCCATTTCCCGCATTAAGGCCCTTTGGTACAAATCTACATCGTTCACCGATCGAAAACAAAGTGTGTATACTTACCCTTTGGAACCCGATGCGTAACACTGTCCACTTGAAATTTCTGACATACCACTCCATTCCCTGCATTTAGCTCAGGAATTCCTCGGGGTTGCCAGCTTCCTAACTCACCAGTCATGAGCCCTTGAGGGTGTACCAGAAGTGGTGGGTCTACACACACCCTGCCTCTTTGAGGGCCTTGAGCAGAACACAGGAGATATTATGAAAAGGAAAAGAAGGCAGACCCCTCGAAGAATGAGGGTATCAGGAAAGATGAGACAAAGCCAATTAAGGCGGGAAATTGAAAGACTCCCTAGCCCTCGTATACCCTAATACAGTTTGGGTCGGAAGAGAACAAGAGTTGCCCAAGGGAGGCCGACAGGAAGTAGAAGCGATGCCAGACTCAGCTGGGGTCCCGTGGTCGCCAACCTACGTCCCACATGTTGTGAGACCCTGGGGGGGGGGGGTCAGTTGTGAGAATAGCTTGCTGATTCAGCGCGACCCGCCGTGTTATCTCCTGCTGTCTATGCTGATGCCAGCACAGGGCCGTTGCGAAACAGTGAGTGATTCCCGGTCAATCTAAATAGGACGGGGAACCCCGCACGTGTGTCATCATATTTCGTCATTATCTGCGATCATCTCAGGTTCGTGCAGCTAGGACCTATATTCTTTGTCTTTGCCGAGCAGTACGCTCTTTCACTAGACGCATCGAGTACAGGCCTAAGCCAGAAAATAAAGATGAGACTTTGGAAGACATCGAAGCTAGACGCCTGAATTACCTATATCAGTTTTAAAATAACATCATGTTCGTTTAGTAGTCATTTTTTCATTACCTTATTATTATCATCATAAGTGCAAATGACCTAGATGTTACGCGCATCATACCAATAATCACCGGCGCATAAAGTCTTTCTCGACTGTGATTTTTGAAATATTTATTTTTGGTTGGTTGGTTCTTAAGTTTAGGGGCTGCGACAACGCGGTCATGTAGCCCCGTGTACTTTGGGTGTGTGTAGAATCTGTCTGATAACCGGTGTTAATTGTGATGACTGCATTAGTGTGTGTTATCTGTTTTTTAATTTAAGTACCATCTGCAACTTAGAATTCATCAAATAGTTCGTACTTTTGCCGCCAAGCGCCACCGTCAACGACTGCTAGGCCAAGTTCGGAACTTAGCTACTAGACGCCACTGCAGTCGGCTCTTGGCAACGGACGTAGACATCTAAGAGCGTTGTTTACCTATCCAATTTAGCTTCACACCGGTGTAATTAGTGGAAGGTTCTTTAACATGCCATAAATCTGACATGGGACCGCCGGCTTTACTTCCCCTCCTAAGAAAGGCATACTGACGGATTTTAACGCTCTTAAAAAATCCGACGGCTTTGGCCGGGATTGATCCCGCTATCTTGGGCATAGAAGCTCAGCATGCTACCGACTACGCCACCGGTATATTATACGTTGAAGTGTCAATTCAATACCGGTAGTAGTTTCCCTTATCATCCTCATCATAAGGGCAAATGACCTACAGTAGATGTTACGCCCATTACACCATTAATCAACACACACAATAAGTCTTCCTCGCCTGTGAATTTTGAAATATGTATTTCTATTACGGTAGTTTGTAAGTTTGACGTGTCAATTCAACAGTAGTTTTTATTATCATCCTTATCAAAAGGGCAAATGACCTAGATATTACTCCCTCATTGTCTTTGGGGGCAAATGACTTAGATTTTAAGTCCAATATATTTCTAAGGAGACCTTAAAACATTATCATCATTCCACCGGGCGAAGCCGGGTACTACTGCTAGTAAACTATAAAGGCTTGTGGTGCATGAAAATTCAGGTTCTTTAGCCTCAAATGGCCCAAATTCCTAAAAGCCGCAAAAAATGCTGATTCAATTCAGGAATTTTTGAAAATAATGTTGCTGGTTGGAGATATAATAGACCTTCTGTACTATATGTCGCACGTGAAAATTGCATGAAAAAATCTAGGTTACCCCTTGACCCCCTTAATTGCATTGATGAATTATACAGTCTACGTTGGTTCCGCGATAACCTTATAGCCATTTGCAAACGTTCACAGAAATGTAATAAATGGAGTGACATTGCTTCTTACAGAAATAGATGGAAAGTTGAATGCCACCCCCTGAGATAATGTTGTCATGGTTACCGATTTGCATTCCTTCATTAGTTTGTCGAATCAAATTAAATTAGTTTTCTGGGAATATATCAGAAACTGTTGGTTTTAGAGCCTTATAATGTAGTTTTCGAGGACCCTTTAGGGCCCCCGAGTTTTGTTTCTGGCACCGAGGGGCTTTGTCTCGTTGTTGTACGCCATGATATAATACTACTACTAATAATATAATATAGGGATAGGAATATAATAGACCTGCCATACCACACCCGCAGGTGTAAATCCCGTGAAAAAATTCTCGAGTACCCCTTGACCGCCTTAAGCGCATTAGACGTATTGATGAATTTTACAGCTTAATTTGGGTCCGTGATAACCTTCTAGCCGTTCGAAAACTTTCACACTATTGTGATTAATGGAATTGCATAGCGTCTTACAGCAATAGATGGACCTCTGAGAATCTGTTGCCATGGTTACCGGCTTGCATTCGTTCATTAGTTTATTAAATGAAATTAGTTTTCTGGGAATATCTCAAAAACAGTTGGTTTTAGGATCCCCGAATTTTGTCTCTCACATTGAGGGGATGAAAATGAGCTTTGTCTCGTCCTTCTACTCCTATTTCAGCATGCATTTTAAGGGGCAGGCCCCCATTCGTGAGAGGTACGGAGAAGAGTTACATCAATGAATATTGACGTACCTCTGATGGATATCTGTACCAAATTTTACGTTGATACACCCAGCCGTTCTCGAGTTAAAGGGAGCAAATTTGTCCAGAGACAAACAGACAGAAAAAAATATATTTTTGCGCGCATCCATCATAAAACAGTCTGAAACGCGTAAATAATTCAAATTTCCGTAAAAATTTAGGGAATAAACAGACAAACTTTCATCTCTTATATATAATCCAAAACTGACTCATCACCGCAGGGCTCAAACCAGTAGACCTAGGAAGCTGAAATTTTGCATGTTGGTTGATCCGAGCATGTAGAGGCTCCCTAAGGAACGGTTTTTGAAAATTCAATTTGTAAGTGACTTTTTTCGGCCCTTTGGCATTGACAATCCAAAATTGACTCATCGACGCAGCGCTCAAACCACTAGACCTAGAAAGCTGAAATTTTGCATGTTGGTTGATCCGAGTATGTAAAGGCCCAATAAGAAACGGTTTTTGAAAATTCAATTTGTAAGTGACTTTTTTCAGCCCTTTGGCACTGAGCAAGGACAGTCGGTAAAATGTTCGGATTTAGCTCATTTTAAGCCACCACATACGAGAAACAATACTCGGAGGTCCTGTAGGGACCCAGAAACACACTTTTTAAGTTCCTAAAATGAACGGTTTCGGAGATATTCCCAAATAACTGTGTTCCCTCTGAGAAACAGATCAACGTTACTATGGCAACCGGTGAAATTTCGCAGACCGGGGATAGTTTTCTGGCAATATCTCGAAAACCGTTCGTTTTAGGGCCTTAAAACGCTGGGTTCGGTTCCCACCTCTAACCACGAACGTTGCTCCTCGCATTGATACGCGTAAAATGAGATATATTTTATATATAGAGGTTGCTTTTGGGGCTCGGAAACGATCGTGATTTTGAGTCTAATTTTATACTCTTTCGGCTGGTTGTTGTAGCAAGCTTTCTGAATTTTACTGGAGCGTGGCGCTCTATGGAAGTGAAACTTGGACTATTGGTGCAGCAGAAAAGAGGAGAATTGAAGCATTTGAAATGTGGTGTTACAGGAGAATGATGAAGATCAGATGGGTAGATAGGGTTACAAACGAAGAGGTATTAAGACGAGTGGGAGAGGAGAGATGTTTCTGGCGACTGCTAATGAAGAGAAGAGATAGGTTGGTAGGACACATACTAAGACACCCAGGAATAGCAAGCTTAGTTATGGAAGGAAGGGTCGAGGACAAGAACTGTAGGGGTAGACCAAGGTTAGAATATGTTAAACAGATTGCCTCGGATGTAGGGTGTGGTAGCTATGTAGAGATGAAACGATTAGCTCAGGACAGGGAGGCATGGAGAGCTGCATCAAACCAGTCAAAAGACTGAAGACTCAAACAACAACAACAACTCGAATTCACAATGTTAAGATACTTTCTATTCTGCACGGTATGCTTTCATTTTATTTATACATTTGTTTTTTCTTAACTGAATATTTTTGTTTGCCAATTTTGATCTGCTCTTTTTCGTTTTTAACCATGATCTGCAACGTTGATTCACAGTCGAATGTGTCGTATTCTACCGGCTGTCACGTTAATTATTATTGTTTCTTAATTACTCTTACTGAGGAATTGGGCAAACTTATTTCAATAAAGTTGTTGTTTTGTCTTTCACGGCCATTGAATCCCCGCACAAGGCACGGCTTAAACCTAGAAAAGTTGCTGAGTTGTACTAATGGACTAATGGTGCAGCAGAAAAGAGGAGAATTGAAGCTTTTGAAATGTGGTGATAAGGGAGAATGATGATCAGATGGGTAGTTAGGGTAACAAATGAAGAGGTATTAAGACGAGTGGGAGAGGAGAGATGTTTCTGGCGACTGCTAATGAAGAGAAGAGATAGGAGGGTAGGACACATATTCTGACACCCGGGAATAGCAAGCTTACTGTCGACCAAAATATTATGTGCACTCGAGTTTGAAGGTTGTTTGTGAAGTAGCCAATAGACCTTCATAAAATCCAATGACATCATCATTTTCGACGTTCGATTTTACGTTAGTTCATGTAGGTTTGGAATTTTTAATTTATATTTTAATATTTTTTATCGCAGTTGAAACACAAAAAGTGCCCCTTTTTAAGCGTGTTTCAACCATGCGTCACATTTAAGAATTATTATCTCACAAACCCGTAATCAGATCGAATCCGAATTTTAACACAATATACATTGGAATGTTGTATAACTGGTTTATTAATTTCAAAATGTTGTGTGTTCAAGAATGAATGTTGTTATTATTTTTGTAAGGTAACTCTTTCTCGGCTCGGGGTCGTTGGAAAATGTAGTTCTTGGTTGCGTTGTAATCCTTATACATCAAAATGTTATGCTGTAAGACTTGAAATAGGTAAATTAATTCACTTATTTTATATCGGTTTGTATTTGTACGGAGAATTAAGACATGGTTCACCAGCTAGCCGCTCCGGGAAATGCTATACAGCGTTGCTGATATGGAGCCCATCACTTCGGAGCGAGACGTGCCATGACGCGTGATGTAGCCCATCTTGGCAATGATGTACTGCTTTCACCGGAGCGGCTAACTGGTGAACCATGTCTTAATTCTCCGTACAAATACAAACCGATATACAATAAGTGAATTAATTTACGTATTTCACAATCATACAGCATACCGTTTTGATGTATAAGGATTACAACGCGACCAAGAACTACATTTTCAAACCATCCCGAGCCGAGGAAAAGTTACCTTACAAAAATAATAACAACATTCGTTCTTGAACACACAAAATTTTGAAATTAATAAACCTGTTATACAACATTCCAGTGTATGTTGTGTTAAAATTTGGATTCGATCTGATGACGGGTTTGTGAGATAATAATTCTTAAATGTGACGCATGGTTGAAAAACGCTTAAAAACAGGCACTTCTTGTGTTCCAACTGTGATAAAAAAATATTAAAATATAAATTAAAAATTCCAAACCTACATGATCTAACGTAAAATAGAACGACGAAAATGATGATGTTATTGGATTTTATATAGGTCTATCGGTTACTTCACAAACAAACTTCAAACTCGAGTACACATAATAGTTTGGTCGACAGTAGTTATGGATGGGAGGGTCGCAGACTAGAACTGTAGGGGTAAACCAGGGTTAAACAGATTGCCTCGGATGTAGGGTGTAGTAGCTATGTAGAAATGAAACGATTAGCTCAGGAGAGGGATGCATGGAAGGCTGCATCAAACCAGTTAAAAAACTGAAGACTCAAACAACAACAATCAGGAATTTTAATTACTTAGAGAGGCATGTGGGGCAAAAGGGTCGTTGGAGAATTTCAATCCCTGGGGTGTAACACTGGAAGGCACTGCATAATGTACATCAGCGGCCAAGGTGAGCGATATTTAACTATAGGTCTATTAATAGGGATATGTTTACGTTCAAATCATCAATTAGTATGGCCAAATTACATCCAGAATAGCTTAAGTAAGAATACATTTAATTCCCCATATTCCGATAGATTTGCCATTCCAGTGTGCAAGAGTGCAGTTCCCTCTTCAAACAATATTCGCAATTTCTTTAACAAAGCGCAATGACACACACTTAACAGTAGCACGTGTACATTTAGACGAAACAATTTCTTCCCATGGCCAACTGTATGTGGCGTGCTCGCGAGCATCCGGACAACAAAATCGTTATGTCTCAGCAGAAGATGGCAAAACCATAAACGTAATTTTAAAATGTGTTAACATAATGTAACAACGAACCCTGCAGACGTTCACAACTCGATAAAATTCCCACTTTGCTGATCATATCAATATACTGTATGTATCAGAATACTCAGAATTAGAATGGATACACCGATAGCCGCGATTGCTGTAATAGAATAGACCAATTATCAGCAATAATGCATCGTCCCCATTGTCTTGATCGCGGGCGAAGCCGCGGGTACCTGCTAGTTTTTATATATAGAGAGATATACTGCACCGCTCGGTATTGCCCGTGTTTTATTGCACAAATTTAGGTTTTACTCGCTAACCGTTGGAGATACACGGAAAGTTATAAGGACCTTTCGGATAGAAAATTAAATGTTAAAGCTCTTGTATGCCATCTAAGGTGTTCTATTTCTTAGCGTTCTCCTTTTATTTGAAATGCAAATATGAAAATTTGAAACCAAAGGGTGTAATGACGTCACAAATGTGGGTTTTACTCGCTAACCGTTGGAGATACACGAAAAGTTATAAGAACCTTTCGGATATAAAATTAAATGTTAAAGCTCCTATGAGCCATCAAAAGTTTGCTGTTTCTTAGCGTTCTCTTTTTATTTGATATGGAAGTATGAAATTTTGAAACCAAATGGTATAGTGACGTCACTAAAATGGTCTCCATTTTTAGCCTACTTTTCACATTTTGCAAAAATGAGGAAAGAGTAGACTTATGAGATCGGGCAAATGTGTGTCTGTCTGTCTGTCTGTCTGTCTGTCTGTCTGTCCGTCTGTCTGTCTGTCTGTCTGGCTGTGTGTGTGTGTCCCCCTATCAACTCCTAAACGGCTGCAGCAATCGAAACAAAATTTGGTAGGAGTAAAGATCTATACCTGAATATCTCACGGCCATATTTGAAAATGATGTCAGTGCTACCAACTGCTAAAAAATCGCAATTGAAATTTGAGCTCCATGTTGGATATCTTGGAAAGTATGAATGGGAGCTATTTCAAAATTGGCACACGTACAGATCAAAATATTTCAGTTTAATTTCCAGGAGGCCAAACATGGCAGTGTTGCCAAAATGATTATAAGCCTCCTGATAGGTCCAATTTTTAAATGCTTATAACTTCTACACTATCAAGTGGAATTCAACCAAATTTCGTATGTTGTATGTGTATATAACCAGATATGACTGAGCGTATTCTTAAGACCTACCAGGGCTGCCAACTGTTAATAAATGCTCCTAATTTATTTTATCCAAATACCAATATATCAGAAAGTATGCAGGCCGACAGCTTTAAACTATGCACACGTATAGTACCTGACATTCTATATTAATTTGGAGTAACTTATATACGTCAGTGCTACCAACATGATTCTAAGCCTGCTGAGAGGTCCAACTTTAAATACATGTAACTTCCATACTATAATTTGGATTTCAACCAAATTTCGTATGTGCTATGTGTACCATAACAGATATGACTATGCGTATTCAAAGGAGCAACCAGGGCTGCCAACTGTTAATATGTGCTGTCCCTGTTTTTGTTACCCTAATATCAATATATCAGAAAGTATGCAAGCCAATAGCTCTAAACTTTGCACACGTATAGTACCTGGCATTCTAGACGAATTTGGAGTAACTAATATACGTCAGTGCTGCCAACATGATTCTAAGCCTGCTGATAGGTCCAATTTTAAAATGCATGTAACTTCTATACTAACTAATGGATTTCATTCAAAATTGGCACAACAATAGATCATATTATTTCAGATTATTTCCGACCAATACATGCATGACATTGTTGCCAACATGATTTTACGCGCGCTGTTAGATCCAATGTTTAACTGCATGTAACGTCCATGCTATCCAGTGGACTTCAACCAAATTTTGTATTTAGTACCGTAAGAGACGGAACTAAGAATATATTCAGTCATCAGGGCTGCCAACTGTAGTGCTCTATTAGGATACATTATGCCAGGTATACAGTATTTCGAACTAATTGGAAATTTCGATATTAGCAACTTAATTTCGTCATTATTCTAGATAGGTTCATATTCTATAGAATAATCATTGGCATGAAAAGTAGGCTGTATAGTTCTTCACGGAACTTCTTGTTTAATAGTGCAAAATATCGAAATTAAAAGTATCCTATATGTAAACCTGGTAAATCAGCTACATCCATGCAATATTTCATTTAAATCGGACCAGTGGATCTTGCGTTATTGAGTAACACACAGACAGACAGACACACACCATCTCATTTTTAGCCTATTTTCAATTAAAAAAAAAATAGGCTTATGAGATCACCTTTTGTCCGTGTGTGTGTGCGTGTGTGTGTGTGTGTGTGAGGTGTGTGTGTGTGTGTCCCTAATAACTTTTAAACGGCTGAAGCGATTTCAATGAAAGTCGGTAAGTTCATGGTACTATTCCGAGCAACCTCGACCGTGCCCTTCAAATTTTGTTACGTCTCACCAATCCAACATGGTGCTGTGCGAACTATTTCACCAGCATTCAATATCTCCGGAACTATTACAGATATCACCCTGTAATTTATTACGGTGATAAAGGGAACTACTAGAAGTTCACCTATGTGACTTTTGAAAAACTGGTAACTACAAAACCAACATGGCGGCCACGCGAATTTGCGAATTTAAATAGACGTTTCTCGCGATTTAACCAACCAAACGCAATACAACATGGTACAGTATATGTTTATACACATTGTAATGCACCGACATCTAACTTGGTTCAATTGTTTATAAAACCACAAGATGGCGGATGAGCGAAATATTTCACCGGCATTCTATATCTCTGAAACTATTAGCTGTATCACCCCGAAATTTTATACGGAGATAAAGGGCACTACTGGAAGATCACCTATAAGACTTTCAAAAAGCGCTTAACTACAAAACGAGCATGGCGGACAAGCGAATTCGAAAATTTTAAATTGACCTTTCTCGCGATTTGATGTTCCAAACGCAATGAAATCTGGTACAGAACATGTTTATACACATTGTAATGCACTGGTATCTAATTTAGTTCAATTGTTTATATAACCTCAAGATGGCGGCTGTACGAATTTTTAAATTAAGTTTTTATTTCTAGTGTCGTAATCAAGCGATCGAAGTGAAAGTTTGAATAATGAACCTACGCAACAATTTTCCTTCAATGGTACATGACTCTATGGCCTATACATTTAACAATCCAACATGGCGACCATCCGAAATATTCAGATGACTCTGAATATCTACGGATCTATTATAGCAATCAATCTGATTTTTTTAAATCTTCATAGGGGCTATGAACTTAAGTTCACCTATAGGACTTTAAATAACCTGGTGATCACAAATCCAACATGGCGGCGACGCGAATTATAAATATTCACATGGACGTTTCTCGCAATTTAACCATCCGAGTGCAGTGAAACTAGGTACAGTAAATCCTTTTACGAATGTTAATCCACTGGCATCTAATTTATTTCAATTGTTTCCATAACCACAAGATGGCAGCTGTGCGAAATTTTAAAATCTCCTTATTACTTCTTGTGTCCTAATCTTGCGATTAAAGTATGAATGCTACACGTACACAATAATCTTCATGGAACATTACATAACTCTAGGACCTACATATATTAAGTCCAACAAGGCGACCATCCGAAATATTTAGTTGGTACTCAATATCTACGAATCTATTACAGCAATAAAACTGAAATTTTGTATGTTGATAGTGGCAGTTAATATAAGTAGGATATATGAAAATAGGCTGTATAGTTCTTCACGGAACTACTTGTCATTTTATGAGATCACCTTTTGTCCGTGTGTGTGTGTGTGTGTGTGTGCGTGTGTGTGTGTGAGAGAGGTGAGTGTGCCCTCCCTAATAACTTCTAAACGGCTGGAGCGATTACAATGAAACTCAGTAAGATTATAGCACTATTTTGGCCGACTCCAACAGTGCCCTTCAAATTTTATTGTGTCTCACCAATCAAACATGGCGGCTGTGCGAATTATTTCACCAGCATTCAGTATCTCCGAAACTGTTACCGATATCGCCCTAAAATTGTGTACGGTGATAAAGGGCACTACTAGAAGTTCAACTATGAGACTTTCAAAACCTTTTGACTCCAAAACCAACATGGCGGCCAAGCGAAATTGCGACTTTTAAATAGACTTTTCTCGCGATTTAACGATCCAAAGGTAATGAAACTTGGTACAGCAAATGTTTATACACATTGTAATGCACTGAAGTCTAATTTAGTTCAATTGTTTACATAACCTCAAAATGGCGGCTGTGCGAAATATTTCACTGACATTCTATATCTCCGAAACTATTACAGATATGACCCTGAAATTTTGTGGGGTGATAAAGGGCACTGATACAAGTTTATCTATGTAACTTTCATAAACCTGTAAAGTACAAAACGAACATGGCGGCCAAGCGAAATTGAAACATTTTAATATACTTTTCTCGTGATTTAACTCTCTGAGCGCAGTGAAATGTGGTACAGTAAATGATTTTACAAATCGTAATGCACTGGCATCTAATTTAGTTTAATTGTTTACATAACCTCAAGATGGCGGCTGTGCGAAAATTTAAAATTAAGTGTTCATTTCTTGTGTCTTAATCATGCGATCGAAGTGAAAGTTTTAATAATCAACCTAGGCAATAATTGTCCTTGAATGGTACATAACTCTATGGCCCATACATATAACATTCCAAAATGGCGAGCATCCGAAATATTTTGACAGTTCTCAATATCTATGAATCTTTTACAGCAATCAAACTGAATATTTTTTAGTTCATAGAGGCTATGAACATATGTTCACCTATAGGACTATCAGTAACCTGGTGAGCACAAATCCAACATGGCGGCGACGCGTAGTATAAATATTTAAATGGACGTTTCTCGCGAATTAACTATCCGAGTATAGTGAAAGGTTGCACGTTAAATCCTTATACAAATGTTAATTCACTGGCATCTAATTTATTTCAATTGTTTGCATAATCACAAAATGGCAGCTGTGCGAAATTTTAAAATCTCGTTTTTACTTCTTGTATTCTAATCATGTGATTGAAGTTTGAATACCACACGTACACAATAATCTTAATGTAATAGTACAAAAATAAAAATCCAACCTGGCGACCATCTGAAATATTTAGACGGTTCTCAATATCTACGAATCTATCTCAACCTTCAATCTGAAATTGTGTATGTTGATAGAGGCAATTAACATGTGTAGGATATATGAAAATAGGCTGTATAGTTCTTCACGGAACTACTTGTTATATATTAGTATGATTGAAAGAATGCAAGCCGGTAGCCATGGCAACACAATCTCAGAAGTCCATCCTATTTCTGTAAGACGCAATGCCATTCCATTTATTACAATACTGTTAACGTTCGCAAACGGCTGTAAGGTTATCACGGAACCAATTTATGCTGTAAAATTCATCAATACGTATATAATGCGCCTAAGGGGTTCAAGGGGTACTCTTGAATTTCTTCACGCGATTTACACGTGCGGGTGAGGTTATAAAGGATTATTATATCCATATCCCTATATTATTAAATTATTATTATGATTATTATTAAATTATGGCGTACAAGGACGAGACAAAACTCATTTTCAGACCCTCGGTGGCTCGGAGGCTACTACGTTTTAAGGCTCTAAAACCACATTTCTGAGATATTCCCAGAAAAAAAATTCAGTTAATCAACTAATAAAAATAGATGACGAGTACAGAAGAAGACCAAATCAGGAGCTATATAGATATACTGAGAAAATCACAGATGTGGCCAGGAAGAGATGTCTGGCTTTCTACGGACATGTCTCAAGGATGAACACAAGACTAACCAACCAGCTTCTCAACTACTGGGAGAATAGAAAGAGCGTGACACCGTGGTTAACAGAAGTTAACAAGGACATCCAAGAACTGAAGATAATGGAAAGTGATATTAGAAGCTGATCACATCTCAGATAGATACTTACACCGAAGAGATTTCAGGACAGACCACCCTGTAAAAAACTGGCATCATCTGGACAAAAGAGAGAAAGGAGAAACATAGCCACAGAATGCGCGAATATTGGGCAAACATCAAGTCCATCGCCAAGCTGAAAAGTTGAACGTCGTGGTCCTTAGCTGGGCCATCCGAAAGAAGAAGAACAAGAAGAAACTAATGACGGAATACAAGGCGGTAACATGACAACAGTATCTCAAGAGGTGACCTCCAACTTTCCATCTATTTCTGTAAGAAGCAATGCCACTCATTTTATTAAATTTCTGTAAAGGTTTGCAAATGGCTATAAGGTTATCATGGAAACAAATATAGACTGTAAAATTCATCTATGCGCGTAAAGGGGTCATCGGGTACCCTAGAATTTGTAAACGCAACTTACACGTGCGATATGTTGTGCAGAAGGTCTATTATAACTCCCAACAGCAACATTATTTTCAAAAATTCCTGAATTGAAATAGTGTTTTTGCAGCTTTTAGGAATTTGGGCCTGAATTTTCATGCACCACAAGCCTTTATAATTTATTAAAGGAGTCTTCCTGGGGATGGGAACTTTCCACAACGGTGAGGGTCAGTTTTATTAGGACATAATATTGAGTTTCGTCAACAAGGTTTTCAATATTAATTTCACGTCAGGAAGTACACGTTAGGTGAATTTAGTTTGAGAGCACATTTTAACTTATCATATTTTTGTCGACAATCGGGTCCATCGTAAAGATGATTTTGTTTGACACTGTGTGGTTGATATAATTATCTTTATGTTTATGTACGCCTATAACTCGTGTTCGGGTGCTTGGAGCATCGTAAAATTAGGTATTGTAACCATGAGTCAATACACCAAATATTTATAAAACTCTTCACCGTACTTCTCATAGAAGGGTTGGTATAGGGAAAAACTTTTCAAAATACATGCTAAAATAGGCGAAAAATAAAAATAATCCTAGAAAGACGACCAAAGCATATGTTGCGCTTCTCAATGTGTGACACAAAACTAGGGAGTCTATAATGGGTCTCCGATGACCACATCTTAAGCCCCTTAAATTAACAGTGTCTGTGATATACCCAGAAAACTAACTTCGTTCTGATGAACTTATGAAGGAATGACAAGCCCCTAACCATTGCAACAGTAGCTCAATTGATAGCACCTGGTTATTAATACCGAAGACCGTTCGAAGAGCGGGTACTTCTGCTATAATGCGCTAAGTTGGATGTATCACAAAATCAAGCTCCTAAACCAGAGGGAGTTAGAAGTTGTGGTTTGTACCAGAATCTTTCAAATGCCCTCAATAGTACAGGAAAAATCTTGCTTTTCTTGAAAAGTCAACGGAAATATATTTATTTGTTTAAAAAGTGTGTTTAAAGTTGAATCTAATAACTTCACGGACAGATTGTCGCTAGGCGACAACGACTAACTCTATCATGATAGTCAAAGCCGCACCAATACTGAACCTGACTTGATGGGCAGATTGACCGTCTTAAAGAGTGTCGCTAGGCGACAACGACTTACTCGGCATCATGATAGTCCGGTAAAATTTGCTAAAGGACATTGCCCGTTTTACAGAATATGGTTGACCTAGGCAACGCCGTGAATAGAAAGTAGAGTGTACATCTTCATCGTTGATTCAGCGACCCCTTCTAATCCATTTTAAATACGTACGCTGTTGGCAACTATTTTATCTTCATTTTCCCCTTCACAACCAGCACAGTTGTGGGAGAAATACAAAGACTATATGACCGAAGATATTCTGCGCAGAAGGCGTCAAGAAACATAAAATCATGGCATGGATTTCAATTTCAAAACAATATAATAATATCAATACCGTAATTGCAATACAAACCACTTGTCGAATATTACGTAAGCTGAAGAGGACCACAATATGGTTGAAACTAGTACATCATTAAAGAACTTCTAGTACTGAATTTATTGACTTTTGGGGGATCGCTCCTAATATCATTGCGTATTATTCATTTACTAAATTGTATTTTAAAATTAATCTGAAAACACCTAATACTTCAGCGAAGAAAACTTCCATTCCATTGAGAATTTTCGAATTAATGGTTTGCAAGCATACTTTACTGAAATTGTACAGTATTTTCAATTTGATTTTAAAACAGAATTTTGAATTTATTATTTTGAAGGTTTGAGTTATTGTCTATTGAATTTTGTATAGAAAATAAATTTCGTGAGTATTTTTCCCATCTGTGTTCCAGAGGTGAAATGATTCTGACACTGGACATTTTTAGATCACGTTTCATTGTTTCACATTGTGGAAAATGCTCCAAAAAGATAAGAAGAAGACTATATTCTTCTTCTGTGCAATATGATTACTATTTCTCCAAAAAGGGAATATGAAAACTGTATCTTTCTTCTGTGTATTATTGTTATTATTAGTAGGCCTACTTCAAAAAGGGAATAAGAAAATTGCATTCTTCTTCCGTGCAGTATTATTCTGAGGTTCATATTGTTAAGGTGAACACCGTAATGAGAGCTCACGTGAATCATTTTACAGCCACTCTTCTGGCTGACATCCCATCTGAAGTCATTTTAATCACACTTTCTTTTGTCTCACAGTAAGAATAGTCTGTCATGTCCAAGAATTTTCAGTTGGGTATTTTTAGACTTACATCTTTTACTGGAGAATTTAATATTGAGTAGTCTAATGTATGTTCCTTTTGTTTTTCCGTCTGGATATTTCACATTGTGGAAAACACTTCAGAAAGGGAGCGAGAAAAATGTATTCTTCTAGTGTGCATTATTATTATTATTATTATTATTATTATTATTATTATTATTACATTAAAACCTGCCTTCAACGTACCCTTTATATAACGGAAACCTGCCTTAAACGGGAATAGTTGACGGTCCAGTTAACATATGGGCGAAAAATGTGTTAAATTCCCTTCATTAAACAGAAACTGTGTTACGCGGACAACGGAAATCAAAATACACATTTTAACAGAAAACTTTCCAGGTTCCAGAATGCAATGTTTACAAAATGTTCAGCCACCCAGTGAAAGTCTACCCTGTCTTGGTTGGTTGGATCCTCAGATTAGGGGTTGCGATAACGTGGTCATGTAGCCCCGTTTACTTTGGGTATGTGTAGAATCTGGTCTGATAACCGGTGTTAATTGTGATGGCTGTATTAGTGTGTGTTATCTGTAATTCAGGTAAGGACTAGAGACGATCAATTTCAAGTAGTTCCTACTTTTGCTACCAAATGCTGCCGTCAACTACACCTAGCTACGAACTTGGCTACTAGATGCCACCACAACCAGCACCTGGCGGCGAACGTTGTAACTTAATGAGCGTTAAAAAATTAACATACACATTTTGTTTCACACAATTGTAGTTAGTGGAAGTTTCTTTTACATGTCATAAATCTATGACACGGGCCCGTCGGCTTTACTTCACCTCTGCCGTAAAAGTTAATTCTCTATCTATTAAGGAATGTGCAAATAGTTCCTTCTTCTGTTCTCCAAATTATACGTCAATGTATATGAATAATTGCCTGTTTCCTATTCCCCAAGCCTTTACCAATGCTCTCTGCAATGAGCTGTAAATCAACAAATGCCTGTCTTTGTGTTAGCCCTTGTCAATCAGCTTAAAATTTAGTTTCTATCTGAGCACTTCTCAGCTTACATTACTGGCATAGTTCGATAGCAGTCATTATGGCTTCGAAAGCAAGAGTTGTGCTTGATCATAACATAAGAGTAAGAGTGATACAGTACTGTAAATTCGTACCACAAATACAACGTTCTCAGTATGTCCATTATATGTATGACCAAGCTTTAATAATTTTAGCATAGGCCTACCTCGGTTAACCGAAATCTTCAGCGGAAAAAAATGCGAGTCTCGTTCGATTCTGTTAAAGGCAGTTTTACTGTATTATCATTATTATTATTATCAGTAGAAATAATATTTTTAGCATATATTCATTTTATGAAAAAAAAAAAGGCTTATGAGATCACATTTTGTCCGTGTGTGTGTATGTATGTGTGTGCGTATGTGTGTGTGTGTCTGTGTGTGTGTTCCCCTAATAACTTCTAAACGGCTGGAGCTATTTCAATGAAACTCGGTAACATCATAGCACCATTTTGGCCGACCCCAACCGCGCCCTGCAAATTTTATTACGCCTCACCAATCCAACAAGACGACTGTTGCGAAATATTTCACCAGCAATCAATATCTCCGAAACTGTTACCGATATCACCCTGATATTTTGTACGGTGATAAAGGAAACTAATAGAAGTCCAACTATGAGACTTTCAAGAACCTAATAACTACAAAACCTACATGGCGGCCAAGCGAAGTTGTAACTTTTAAATATAATTTTCTCGCGATTTAACCATCCAAACGCAGTGAAACATGGTACAACAATGGTTTATACTTATTGTAATGCACTTGATTCTAATTTAGTTCAATTGTTTACATAAACTCGAGATGGCGGCTGTGCAAAATATTTCACCGGCATTCTATATCCCCGAAACTATTACTGATATCTCCCTGAAATTATGTACGGTGATAAAGGGCACTACTACAAGTTCATCTATTTAACTTTCAAAAACCTGTAAATTACAAAACGAACATGGCGGCCAAGCGAAGTTGGAATTTTTAATAGACTTTTCTCGCGATTTAACCATCTGAGTGCAGTAAAACATAGTACAGTAGATATTTATACACATTCTAATGCACTGGTATCTAATTTAGTTCAATTGTTTACATAATCTCAAAATGGCAGCTGTGCGAAATTTTAATATTAAGTTTTTATTTCTTGTGTCCTAATCATGCGATCGAAGTCAACGTCATCTAATATAATAATAATCGTCATCTAATAGTACACAACTCTATGGCCTATACATATAACAATCCAAAATGGCGACCATCCGAAATATTTAGACGGTTCTCAGTATCTACGAATCATTTACAGCAATCGAACTAAATTTGTTAATGCTCTTAAAGGCTATGAACATTAGTTCACCTATAGGACTTTCAGTAACCTGGTGAGCACAAATCCAACTTGGCGGCGACGCGAAATATAAATATTCAAATGGACGTTTCTGGCGATTTAACCATCCGAGTGCAATGAAACTTTATACGGTAAATGCATATACAAATGTTAATCCACTGGTATCTAATTTATTTAAATTGTTTTTATAACCACAAGATGACAGCTGTGCGAAATTTTAAAATCTCGTTTTTACTTGAAAATGAAAATCCACAGCCTGTTTCCAGTCGTCCGACCGGGTCAGGGAATGGAATGAATGAAGTCCTGATCTAGCGACGACCGATAGGAACTGTGCCGGCTGCCGAAGCCTGTCGCACTCACCTGGGGCAATGATTAAGTGAATGACAGATGAAATGAAATGATAGTGGAGAGCGTTGCTGGAATGAAATTTGTGACAGGGAAAACCGGAGTACCCGGAGAAAAACCTGTCTGCCTCCGCTTTGTCCAGCACAAATCTCACTTGGAGTGACCGGGATTTGAACCACGGATCCAGCGGTGAGGGGCCAGCGTGCTGCCGCCTAAGCCCCGGAGGCTTTCATTTTTACTTCTTGTGTCCTAATCATGCGATTGAAGTTTGAATACCACACGTACACAATAATCTTCTTGTGAAATATTTAGACGGTTCTCAATATCTAGGCTACGAATCTATTACAGCAATCAAACTGAAATTTTGTATGTTGATAGAGGCAATTACCATGAGTAGGATATATGAAAATAAGCTATTTAGTTCTTCACGGAACTACTTGTTACTTGTATTGAATAGCCACGTTTGTTTGGCGTAAAACTGAAGACAACAAAATGATGAACATGTACACATGTACTGTACATTACATTGTCATTAATGATCGGGCATGCGTAGAATTGCTTAACTGCTACTATGGTGTCAGTATCACCACCACCACAACAACTAATACTCTTCTTGGAAGACTTTCTTTAAAGTTTCATTAGACGTCTACTGTTCTTTTATTATTTTTTTCTTCGAAATCCATGGACAATATAGCCATCTTGGGGGTGGTTACGTCTAGCTGTCAACCGGGTCTTTGGATAGGTTAGAGAACACGTAATGGCAATACCACTCTAATTTGTACCTAATTATATTGTCTAAGGAAACATCAGTTACATTTCTTCAATGCTCAATACTCTACCCCATACTCAGTGTGACTATCACTAGCAATGTCCCACATTTACCACCCTACAGCATGGAAGATTACAGCTTTTTATTCGTCTTCCACGAAGAAGTTCTTTCATTATTGCGAAGAGATCATAATCGCAAGGACTAACGTCAGGTGAATATGGTGGATGTTGCTATACTTCACATTGCCAGTCAAGCTGGAGATCTATCACGGCGTTAGCAGCGTGGCTCAGTACATTGTCATGGAGTGTGATAGAAGTCCTTGATATCAAGTGCTGTCGCTTTCTCTGATATACGGGACGATAATGCTCTTTTAGGGGGTCAATTTGAGGATATCAGAGAGCAACTTTACCTTGCGCCCTTGTAAGTGATCATGATAACTGTTGATAAACTTCACGTTCAGTACAATGAAGGTTATTCACTCTTTGAACATTAAAATTAACTGAAGAAATATTTAATATATTCTTCAGATTTTATTCAATAAGATGAGCTAGAATGAACTGACCTGGTTCTTTCACCGATCCCTTTAATTCTGTGCTTGATTTTGTGAAATACTCTTGTTGGACCTGGATTTAAATTTTCAACACCTTAACATGTTAACACCTGCCCCCTGATAACGTTCACAACAACAGATGCAGGTAATTTTCATTTCTGTCCCCAATATCATTTACTTGTTTTCTTGTTCGCCCTGCAGATGGTGAAATATGTCGACATGGCACAGAATGTGAGTGGTTCTTTCCAGCTGAACCACACAGAGAGAAAAAAAGTAAGGCTAAGGCACGAGGAAAGATTTATCGACACGCTTCTTCTAAATACGTGCATAATAATTCGTTGAGTGCCGCGATTTCCTCAGCGATTACACATCCGACTACTTGTTAGGCTGTCATTGATTGCATTCTAATTACAGAGCACACATATTAAATGAAATATTCAGAAGCAGTTCTTCATATTGTATTTATAAAGCACCGATAGACCGACATCTACTATTTATGTGTATGTATTGAACTCCATAACAGGGCTGTACATACAGTACGCGAAAGTTTAAAGAAACTTTTGAACGAAACTTCTACAAGTCCTTGTAGAAACTTTCAAACGACTCCTTGTTCTTGAAATATATTTCAAATAACTTACATTAAATGAGATTTGGCAACTATTCGTGAACAGCCTTAAGTTTATATCGCAGTAATTTATGACATATTTGTCGTAGCTATGGAGGTGATAACGAATTCTCACAGATCCCCTTCCATCACATCCACAGCTCTTAGTACAGTGATACTGATAATAATAATAATAACTAGGAGACCTGTGCGAGAAATCTCGCATTTCAACACCATTGTCGTTGTGCATTAACCTCACACAACAGTAATGCTCGACCCGTAACAGTTCTGGCAGGGGCTATCTAAGGAGGTGACCGTGGCTTTAAGTTAGGATTAAATTTCTTGGCAGAGCCGGGAATAGAACCCGGACCTCCGGGGTGACAACCAAGAACGCTTCTCGATACACCAGGAGCTGAACACCCTGCATTGATTAGGGCAGGTTGATCACTTGGTTATGAAGCTGATGATGATTGTTGTTTTAAGGGGTCGGAACAGCGAAATCATCAGCCCCGATTATTATGAAGCGTAACGCGACGGGAAGGAACACTTGACATTACCAACATTTTGCGCTAAGTCGCGCTACGTTACGGCCATCGAAATTCTCTGTGGGCCTATTTAATATTATGTGCTGTACTTTCACGTTGCCTCTTGGCTGTCACCGTGGAAGCCCGAGTTCGATTCCCAACTATCCCAAGAAATTTAATTCTGGTCTGAAAGCTGGAACGGGGTACACTCAACCTCGTGAAGCAAAATCTGAAAAGAGGCGGTTTCGATTCCCTCCTCAACCATCCTGGGAGTGTTTTTCCGTGGTTTCCCACTTCTACTTCGGGCGAATGCCGGGATGGTAACTTAATTAAGACCACGGCCGCCTCCTTGCCAATCTTCAACTGAATTACAACTCCAGCCACTAATACAGCCTTCGTAATAACACAGGTTATCAGACAAATTTCACGCACACCTAAGTACACGGGGCTATATGATCACGATGTTGCAAAGCCCATAAATTAATCAACAACAACTAAATTAGTTAGGCTATGTTAAGCGCGTCGTCATGGCAACAGACTGCCACCATAGCAAGCCCGTTGTAAGCAAAAGAAGGACGGCATGTTTGATATCCCTACTTGTGAAGGACTAGAATGACCATTTATCTTCCTGTGGATAAGCAATCTCTTTACACTGTTATTTTAAAATGTAGATAATGACTTACAATCCTAGTCCCATTGCGATCCGGTTTGGTGCGCTGTTCTCGTAGATCAAGAATCTGTTGGACGAGAGTTCTAATGAAATCATTGCCAAGCATTTTAATAATACAAGAACATATCTAGGAGGCCAATACATCGCATGAGATGATGACATGATCATGTATAGTAGAACCTACCAGCCTATTGTTAGAGACTTACGAGGTAGTTGGGAGCACAAGCTGAAGATTTATTTCTACTGAACATGTGATGCTTGATCAAAGGGAGTCTGTGAACTGAAGTATATGTCTCGACTGCTGAATGTTTCCATACCAAGGACATTTCTAATGTTCCGGTATATATACAGATCATCAAAATCATAATCATCATCATTTTATGATCGGTTTATTTTCTACATCATTATGCCCATCTGTGGATAAAACTTATTCAGCTAATGATTTTGACTTTGATTCTTTCTTCTCCCAAAATCTATCATCTGGACACTGGAAATCTTCGTCCGTTCTTCAGTTCATGATTTATTGGTCCTGGCATTTGATTTCTCAGCTAAATGATTGTTGTTGATTTCTGTTTATTATTATTACTATTGAAATACCGGGTGAGTTAGTCTAATGAAATCATTGCCAAGCATTTTAATAATACAAGAACATATCTAGGAGGCCAATACATATATATACGTATATACGTATATATATATAATAATATAATATCGTATGGCCTCGGGTGCCTGGTGCAAGCTTTGTTAATTGACACCCAGAGGGTAGCTTGCATGTCGAATTTCGTCGTTCCTTTGAACGCTATGAAAGTCAAGGAGGTTAGATATCTAAACTCCTTGACACTACAGCGCTTTCAAGTAGAGAATGGAGGAACTTTGTGTTGGCGGAAAATCCCGAGATTAATTTTGCCATTGAACACGGCCTACTGAATTCAAATGGGTTCTTTAACATGCTAACAACGTATGACATGAGTATCGTGATTTTTGTCGCCTTCAAAAATCACTTACCATGGCCAGGGGCGAACCTGCTATCTTGGGGTTGGTAGTCCGACACTATAACCACTCTCCCACCGTGGTCGTTACCGTGGAGGATATATGGGTAGAGCTGCAACTTAATGCAAAATTTTGACACCAACCAATTGCTAGGCGCAAGTAGTTCCAACTGACAATATGAGATGGCGCGACGATGCACTTTCGAGCGCGATCCGTCCCCGACCTGGCCTACTGGCCCCTCTCCCCTCCTGGCCCGTGCATATTCGACCCTTTCCCCTATTCTATCCCCCCCCCCCCCACCTCTACTTTATATTCCTTCCTTTCTATCTTTCCCCTGCCTTATAATGGTCATATTTTAGTAATTGGTCTAATAATAGGCGATTTCTTCCCCCTGTGATATCAGGTAGAGAAGAAAACATAGACTGTTTCAGAATAGTTGTGGATGTTTCAAGGTTATCAGCCCATGTTTCCACAAAGCACATAGCATGACATAGGCCTACCCCACAGATATGTACAAATAGAAAGAGTAGGCTACTATACAACGATATTAAAAATGAATTGTAAGACAAAATTACAGCTGCACGTATCACACACCAGTATTATTTATTTGTCAATGCGGTACTTCCTATCAATCGAATTAAGAAATATCACGTTTGAATTAAATAATAATAATAATGTTATTGGTTTTACGTCCCTTTTAACTACACTGGCTTTTAGAGACGCCGGGGTGCCGCAATTTTGCCCCGAAGGGGATCTTTAACGAGCCAGTAAATGTACTGACACGGCTCCCTCGCATTTGCGCACCTTCAAATGCCAGCTGACTGCGCCAGGTTTCGAACCTGCAACCTTGGGCTCAGCAAGCGAGAACGTTACCCCTGAGCCACGCAGCCAGCCAAACGTTCGAATTACGGGAAGCGTTGGAACAACCAGCTCTTATTTTGAATTATATCGATAGTATCTGATATCGTTTTCGAGCGCAATGTATCGACTAAAAACGATGTGTGATTCAATATAATTCAATTTCTTCGTATAATATTGTTCGAAATCGATTGTATTCTTTTCTAAGCACTGCAATATGTATTTACTATTGATATATATTCAAATATTAATTAAATATACAACATTAACAAGCATACTCACCAATTTTCCGATTTTGCTGCCATCTATAGAAGTACAACTCAAGTACATCGTCGTACGCGATGACTGCTAGCGTTTTTAACGTTGTCAGCAGGTACTACTACAAGGCAAGCTAGCGTTGGTACCAAAACACCCTATAAAGTTTCACCCACTCGGTCGTTAAGGCATGACTGCTGGCAGTCGCTCACATCCGGGAGGCGAGGAGGTTCGATTCCACCCGCCGGCAACCTTGAAGATGGTCTTCTGTGGTTTCCCATCTTCCTTCCAGGCAAATACCGGGGTTGGCCCCTAACTATAGGCCACAGCCGCTACCTTCCAACTCCTCGTCCTTACATTCAAACTTTCTTCCCCAGACAACACTCCACACGCGACGGTACTTGTAGCTCATCCATTGGGTGTCCGCCTCGAAGCAGCTACAAAACTGGCGAGCCGAACTTGTCCTCGGACACTCCCGGCACTAAAAGCCATACGCTAAAACAAAAAAAAAACCTATTGAAATTAAATGTTTTTCAGTCGGTCAACACCATTGTACCTAATTGTAATGGGTTGTTCTCTAATCCTGAAAAAGAAATTACTTGTGATTAATAAATACACTTGGATGACCAGTTTCGACCGTCAAGCGATCATCATCAGATCCATTACTCTTAGGCTATTAAATCTATGTCTACAAGTAAGGGTGATAGTAATTATAATATGTACACTTATTTAGTTGCAGTAGTAGTTAAGCTATCACAACTAGTCAATATTTGTTAATTTTTTTAAGATACTGAAAGTGGTAATTGAACTTCTAATTTGCTTGCTTAGTGTGATTGTTGTTAAATGGTCAGGTTAAAGTGGATTGTATACTTAGCTGATTGAGTGGTGCAGGAACTCTCTTACACTGCCTACACTGAACTGGGATGAGTTTCCTGTTCGCTTTCCCCCTCCCACATCCCTAACTGTCTGTGTTCATCGAATATACTAACATCTGTGTGCTGCCAAGTCTAGAGCCTCCTAATAGGGTGTATGTTACTGTAAACTGGACATCTTCAACTATTAAAGGCCAGTTTACATGAGAGTTCTTGTTGGTCGGACGTGATGGGGCAGCGGTGAATCTGCTTGCCTACCCCTAATGAGGACCGGGTTCGATTCTTGCTTAATGCATGTGGGATTTTCAAGGATAAATGTCACGTCCTGTAGTTCAGATTCTACGTAAAAATGAGATCCCATGACTTATGATCACGAGCTTAACGGCCACGAATTTACAGACTTCCTTAGCCACAGATGTTGTTTCATTTAGGGGCTTTGGTTATTGTAGTAATCGGCACCGTATATTCAGTAGTGTACGGAATCAGAAACGTGTGCTTGGTGTTCCTGTAGTTGGGGATAGGATTGAGAAGAAGCAGGGTGGGTAAGTTGCTTTTGAAAAGTAACTTCGTTACAAATGTGGCTTTTCACCAACGTCTCATCTCATTCATGGCTGTGATTATTATAGAAGCTACTGTGGTATGAGTGGTGTCCTCAAGGTACAGCTAGTGCCTGTGGATGTTGTGAAAGGTTCTACTCTTAGGCTTACAAGGGAAGTATCAGGTAAGACAGGGTCGAAACCTATCTTGAAACTTTGTGGTCACAATCGTTGTACTATAAGAGGACAACGTGCGGAAAATCAGCCGGCAGATTGAACTGCAAGGCTCCAAAAATATGTGGCGAATCTCTCATATAAATCAATGGAAAGTAGCGAGTACCGTATATGTTGGAATGGACAGCCCTGACGGCTCAAACACTCAAGGCCAGTGGGAAGCAGCCGCACGCTCCAGTCAGCATATACGTCCCGCCATGCTACTACTCCGAGTGCCACAGGGATGTCCAGCTCCGCCAGCCATCATGCCTGCGTACCAGGATGCCAGGTACGATTTCGGAGCCTTGTAGTACAATCTAGCAGCTGATTTTCCGCACGTTGTTCTCTTATTGTACTGCGATTGCGTCCACAAACTTTCAAGATAGGTTTCGACCTGTCTTACCTGATACTTCCCTTGTGAGTACAATTATACTTGCTCAGTGAGGAAAGCAATGGCAAACTACCTCATTCCTCAGCTTTCCTAGTACAATTCATTATAGTGTAGAGCTGCCTGGGTTTTGTGACTTTCTACCTCATAACCTATGGTGGCACTTCTTGAGGATCCAACCAGCTTCCGGGCTGACTACCTAAGAGTCAGACTGTTACTTGGGCGGCTTCGGTGGCGTAGTCGGTAGCATGCTGAGCTTCTATGCTCAAGATAGCGGGTTCAAACCCAGCCGAAGCCGTCGGATTTTTTAAGAGCGTTAAAATCCCTCAGTATGCCTTCCTTCGGAGGGGAAGTAAAGCCGGCGGTCCCATGTCATAGATTTATGGCATGTTAAAGAACCTTCCACTAATTACACCTGTGTGAAGCTAAATTGGATAGGTTAAGAATGTAAACAACACTCTTAGGTTTCTACGTTCGTTGCCAAGAGCCGACTGCGGTGGCGTCTAGTAGCTAAGTACTGAACTTGGCCTAGTAGTCGTTGATGGTGGCGCTTGGCGGCAAAAGTAGGAACTATTTGAAAAATTCTAAGTTGCAGTACTTAAATTAAAAAAAAACAGATAACACACACTAATACAGTCACCACAATTAACACCGGTTATCACACAGATTCTACACACACCCAAAGTACACGGGGCTACATGACCGCGTTGTCGCAGCCCCTAAACTTAAGAACCAACCAACCAACCAACCAGACTGTTACTTGTTAACAATAGCAACGGAGTTACCGTTACTTGCCAATAATACTGTAGTAACGATGTTTTGTTATAATTTAAGGGTCCACGGGAAGACGGGGGAATGACAAATAATGTAACATGTTCAGGAAACGAGTTCTAAAGTGTCATTACTTATATGTACGCGTCAACTTGTAACGTCATATTCTCACGACCCTCATTGTTCTTAGCCTGACACAATTGTGCCTTCAATACTTCGCAAAGAGTTTTACCAGATCACGCTGATATCTCGATATTACATTTTGAGTGACATTGTTGATGTAACAATACGTTACTTTTGTATAAGAATACAGTTGCTTAATACCGGTCGCGGTGGCCGAGAGCGCTAACGCTGTACCTCGTGCCTCGCTGGCATCGGGAGAGCGTGAGTTCAAATCTCACCTCGATCGTCCTGAAAAATGTTTTTCGTGGTTTCCAATTTTCACCAGCAGGCAAATGCCGGAACGGTTTCTTTCAATAAGTCCACGGCCGACTTCCTTCACTGGCCCGTCCTAAAAATAAAATAAGTGGGCATTGGCTGCGTTAATAACATTTTCCCCTCTTGTGTAATCCACTTGATATGATTGGAATAGTGGAATCCAGTAACATGGAAACACGAAATGGTTGTTTGGTTTCACAGTTTAGGGGCTGCGACAACGCGGTCATGTAGCCCCGTGTACTTTGGGTGTGTGTAGAATATGTCTGATAACAGGCGTTAATTGTGATGACTGTATTAGTGTGTGTATCTGTAATTCACATAAGGACTGCAGACGGTCAATTTCAAGTAGTTCATCCTTTCGCTACCACATGCTACCGTCAACGACACCTAGCCACGAACTCGGCTACTAGATGCCACAGCGACTGGCACCTAGTGACGAACGTTGGAACTAATAGAGCGTTAATCAAATCTAACCTACAAATTTAGCTTCACACAATTGTAGTACCGTAAGTAGAAGGTTCTTTACATGCCGTAAGTCAATGACATGGGCCCGTCGGCTGTACTTCCCCTCCGAAGGAAGGCATACTGAGAGATTCTTAACGCTCTTAAAAAACACAACGACTTCGGCTGGATTGAACCCGCGTTCTAGGGCATAGAAGCTCAGCATGCTACCAACTACTCATCCAAAGCCACCGAAAGAAAAATGGAAATTAACTATCACTCCAACACTAGAACAACCTCACGGCTAGACATTTTGAAATAAGAAATTGAGCATTATGATTAGAACATTTTCGGATTTTGTACCTTTTATACGTTACGAATTTAGCATTTTATAGCATTAAAAAAAGAACACAATTTTGGTAAAATCTGACAAATGAGCTATGTCATTATTAACAAGTAGTTCCGTGAAGAACTATACAGCCTATTTTCATATATCCTACTTATATTAACTGCCACTATCAACATACAAAATTTCAGTTTGACTGCTGTAATAGATTCGTAGATATTGAGTACCGACTAAATAATTCGGATGGTCGCCATGTTGGATTTTATATATGTAGGTCCTAGAGTTATGTAATGTCACATGAAGATAATTGTGTACGTGTAGCATTCAAACTTCAATCGCATGATTAGGGCACAAGAAGTAATAAGGAGATTTTAAAATTTCGCACAGCTGCCATCTTATGGTTATGGAAACAATTGAAATAAATTAGATGCCAGTGGATTAACATTCGTAAAAGGATTTACTGTACCAAGTTTCACTGCACTTGGATGGTTAAATTGCGAGAAACGTCCATGTGAATATTTATACTTCGCGTCGCCGCCATGTTGGATTTGTGATCACCAGGTTATTTAAAGTCCTATAGGTGAACTTAAGTTCATAGCCCCTATGAACATAAAAAAATCAGTTTGATTGCTATAATAGATTCGTATATATTCAGAGTCGTCTGAATATTTCGGATGGTCGCCATGTTGGGTTGTTAAATGTATAGGCCATAGAGTCATGTACCATTAAATGAAAATTATTACGTAGGTTCATTATTCAAACTTTCACTTCGATCGCTTGATTACGACACAAGAAATAAAAACTTAATTTCAAAATGTTCACAGCCGATCTTGAGGTTATGTAAACAATTGAACTAAATTAGATACCAGTGCATTACAATGTGTATAAACATTTCCTGTACCAGATTTCATTGCGTTTGGAACATTAATTCGCGAGAAAAGTCTATTTAAAATTTTCAAATTCGCTTGGCCGCCATGTTCGTTTTGTAGTTAACCGCTTTTTGAAAGTCTTATAGGTGAACTTCCAGTAGTGGCCTTTAATTCCGTATAAAATTTCGGGGTGATACAGCTAATAGTTTCGGAGATATAGAACGCCGGTGAAATATTTCGCTCATCCGCCATCTTGTGGTTATATAAACAATTGAACGAAGTTAGATGTCGGCGCATTACAATGTGTTTAAACATATACTGTACCAAGTTTTATTACGTTTGGTTGGTTAAATCGCGAGAAACGTCTATTTAAATGTTGCAAATTCGCGTGGCCGCCATGTTGGTTTTGTAGTTACCAGTTTTTCAAAAGTCACATAGGTGAACTTCTAGTAGTTCCCTTTATCACCGTAATAAATTCCAGGGTGATATCGGAAATAGTTTCGGAGATATTGAATGCTGGTGAAATATTTCGCACAGCCGCTATGTTGGATTGGTGAGACGTAACAAAATTTGAAGGTCACGATCGATGTCGCCGGGAATAGTACTATGAACTTACCGTGTTTCATTGAAATCGCTCCAGCCGTTTAAAAGTTATTAGGGGACACACACACACACCTCACACACACACACACGCACACACGCACACACACACGGACAAAAGGTGATCTCATAAGCCTATTTTTTCAAAATTGAAAATAAGCTAAAAATCACACTATTTTGTAAGTGGTTAATAGCGAGATAAAAATGCATGACGTACTGAAAATTGTGTATTTTAAATTAATTAGGCTAAAATAATACACAAGGAAATTGTTACAGGCTAAAGCATGGAATGCAAATAGATTTGCCACTGATAGCACAAATGTTTGTAGATAGATGAATTCAAAGTTTAAATTATACGCCAATCAGTGCTTACACAAAGAATATCTATTAGGCTAAAGCATTACACTGAAAATAAAAAAGTAGAAATTTAAACTCATGTAAAACTGGAATAATACAGAGAAAATACACAAAATCATCTGAAGTTCTGTTTCAATATCCACTACAGTGGGCAAATTCATGCAAGTTTATGAATCATTGAATATTAGAGCTAGTTGACTTGTTTACTTGACCTACTGTATGCGAAGGGAATGTAAGCGACGGGTGGGCAACGAGGTGCTGGAGGATTTTTTTAATGCATTCAAGACAGATGGTCAAGCTATCAAACGTTTGAGGGGTGTACCAAGTTCTGACTTCAAGTTTCCATAAGAAAAGCAAGAATTAAAAAAAAAACGTTTATTTGGAGAAAAAAAACGTGGAATTCACATTTTTGCAGTACATTTTTGAGTAAATGCCGCATTTTGTCACTTTTTCCAATACACATTAAAATGTGGTTTACATGTCGTGAAAAGCGAAAATAAAAGAGTACAAACCTTAGCGAGCATTTTGCGCTTTTTAGTATTTGCGAAAAAAAAACACCACTCCTACTCATTGCTTAAAAATTTTCAATTCGAGAAAAGTGAATATGCAGTTAAACAATAAAATATTTTGTAAACATCGTGGTCATGCAGCCCCGTGTACTTCAGTGTGTGTATAATTTGTCTGATAACCTGATGTCTGTAGATCTACTAGTGCAAGGATGTATGGCACCAATGTGGGGAACATATAGGCAGGTAGCCGAACCTTTCAAATCCAATATAAATGCACGGCTCATTTATGGTTGTTATTTGTGTTGAATATAGACATGGAAAGTTGTTGTTTCCATTCCCACCTGCTATTGACAACTGATTGCTCCATCTTTAAAAGTAACGAGCACTTTCGTTACTCTCTCGTTACTAAAGTAACTGTTACTAGTAACGTGTTACTCCCCAACACTGGGAAGAAGTAAGATAGGCTACCATCCCAGCATCTGGCTGGAGTAGAGGCGGGAAATCAAGGAAAATCCCCGTTTAGAAAGGATGAGACGGGAATAGAACCCACATGATCTCAGCTGAGTGCGCCCCGTTCCTACTTCCATTCCAGTTATACATTTCTTGATAGAACGGTGCGGGTCCCGGAGCGTCGACTTACCTACTGAGGTAGAAACTTGCGATGTAACTGATTGGTCAAATAATAAGTTGGAAGTCCCAAAAGTAGGTTTCGTCATTTCATTTCACGAGCAGATGGTATATCAGGTGACGCGAACAATCGCCATAAGAATCCACACCCGTGGCTGGTTCATCGACTGAAGGAGAGTCAGCGAAGGGGGAATGACACATGCTCAGAGTGTCGACGAAGAGAGTGGAGCAGCAGACCGGCGTGCCCAATATAATTCTAGTACAACTCACGATAGCAGACAGACGTGTACTGACAACGTGGTTCCAATGGAAGTGCGTGCTGTTATCCAGTATGAATGGGCACGTGGGACTAGTGTGTCAGCAATCCATGAACACCTACAAACCGTGTAATGTGAAGCAGTCATGTCTCGTCAAATGGTTGGTGGTGGTGTTGCAAGTTCAGTGAAGTACGACAGAGTGTGGAGGATGATTATCGAAGTGGACGTCCGTCCTCATCCACATTGCTCGAGTAGAGGATATGGTGTTAGCGGAGAGAAGCATAACGGTGGCAGACATGGAGTCCACTCTGCGTATTGGTTGTGCCCGGGCCCATCACATGCTCCATGATGCCACACTCTAGGGACGTCACTTTCACACCAATGCTGAAGTGGAGCAGGCCGTGCACAATTCCTTACATCGCAGGGTACCGAGTGGTTTCTTCAATCTGATTGCACGCTATGACAAATGCCTCAATGTTGGTGGTGACTATGTCGAAAAATAGTGCAAGGTTTATAGTTCATGATGCCATGGTGTCGCCTCCATAGCGTAGCGGTCAGCATGATTAGCTGCCGCCCCGGAGGTCCTGGGTGTGATTCCCGGCTCTACCACGAAATTTGAAAAGTGGTAGGAGGACTGGAACGGGGTCTACTCAGCCTCGGGTAGCCCAAATAAGTAGAGGGGGTTTGATTTCCCACCTCAGCCATCCTCGAAGTGGTTTTCCGTGGTTTCCCACTTCGTCTTCGGAAAAATGACGGGATGGTACCTACCGTAATGCCACGGCCGCCTCCTTCCCACTTCCTTGCCAACACTCCCACTCTTCCTATCCCTTCATCAGGCCCTGTTCGCTTTGCAGGTGAGGCCGCCTGGGCATCGTGCTGGTCACACACCCCAGTTGTATCCCCGGCCCATAGTCTCAAGCTCCAGGACACTGCCCTCAGTGGCGGTAGAGGTGGGATCCCTCGCCTAGACCGTGGGAAAAGGCGATCCTGGAGGGTAAAATGATAGCGAAAAGAAAGCGATGCCATGGTATATGTCAATTTGGCTATAAAGGATCCCAGGGGAAACAAGATGTTCAGAAAAGAACATATAGCCTACTTTCTCCTAAATGTATGAGTATAGTTATAACTCGTTATTTTCAAAGAGTATAATAGAACTATTCTTTGTTGAAGACCTTAGAAACGATTTACCTCTACCAAACGCCACAACCTAGATAAAAACTGCTACCATCATTGAAGAAAGGAAGATAAGAAGTATATCAAGAATGTTATGGATCTGGAGACATAATCGACCGGACTGGCTGCGTGGCTCAGCGGTAATGTTCTCGCTTGCTGGGCCCTAGGTTGCAGGTTCGTATCCTGGCGCAGTCAGCTGGCATTTGAGGGTGCACAAATGCGAGGGAGCCGTGTCAGTACATTTACTGGCACGTTAAAGATCCCCTTCGGGCCAAAATTCCGGCACCCCGGTGTCTCTAAAAGCAGCAGTAGTTAAAAAGGATGTAAAACCAATAACATTATAATTATTATTATTATTAATATTATTATTATTATTATTATTATTATTATTATTATTATTATTATTATTATTACATATACGACCTGCCGTGGGCAACATGCAACTTTGAGTTGAGGCATGTCTTTACACGTCTGGTTGTGCATGGCTTTCACAACCCTAATTGAAAAAAAGGAAGGAAGATTGTAGTTTTACGTGACCGTGAATCTTGTGATTATGAGCCACGGGACCTCCTTTTTACGTGGAATCCGAACCACAGGACATGGCATTTCACTTCGAAAATCTCACATGCATTGACCGGGAATCGAAAACCCTAATTGAATTAACAAATCTTTCCATGACCCTACAGAGACGTGTGTATACAAACTACTATGTGAAATCGTTTTGTTCTTTACTTCAAATAACATTTTCAAGTAACGCAAAATAGGCTGTTACAAACCCTTTAAAATAAAAAGTAAAAATGTATCGTAGTATCATCTTGTCATTCTTCAAATTCAATGCGCATAGAATGCCAATGGTATAGTAATCAATGGAGCCCCACGTAGACTAGTCGTGATATCTAGTGGTGAAATATCGAACAATATAATCCTAACAGAGCGAGTGCATTCTAGCGGCCAGAAGAAGAAACTTTTCAATAAAATCTGGAAGATAATAAGTAGGTCGACGTGCAGTTACCTTTTTGGCAGCTAGATGTCTCGAGTAAATCTGCTGGCGAATTATATTTTAATTAAATATATATTTTACACCATAATATGCACAATATAACGCTTAATTTTAAAACATCTGAGTCATTACAAAACAATAAACATATAACATTTCAAGCAAAAAACCTAGCTCTGATCGGGTTTCAACCATAGGCATTTGAGCGATAGGCTAACGCTCTACCACTGAGCTAATTGTGTCAACGAATATCGTTCTATATAAAATGACTTACATAGGACTTGTTAGCAAATAATGATTTATACTAAACGATTTCATCACTGGAGTATATTATTTATATATAAAGCATTTCATACAAAGTTTATTTATTTTGTATCAGTACGCTATATTGCATGCAATACTCAAATTAGTGAAATATAAGTCAGGCACAAGATATCCGCTGCCATCTTGTCTTATTACTGAATCAGCTCAGCTTTTTAAAATCACGTCTGCACTATAGTATTACAAAATAAACTTTTAATTTCGAACGTGCCTCTTCCTTTAGAACAGTTAAAACGATTCTCGGATCGATAATCGGAACTGGTGGGTCCCATGGTATGGATTATAAAGTTTGCATAATTCGCACGGCCGCCATCCTGAAATGGTATGGCGGACGACCTTGTAGTTTGGTCACAAGACGCATCCTATACGAAGGTATGTAGTTACCAAATTTGGTAGAGATCGGATGATTTGGTTAGTCGTTATTTGATTTTACGTTTTGAACGTTTGAGTGGCCGCCATTTAGTTTTAGTAAAGATGGCGGCGATATAAAACATGACACTGAGGTGTCCTTTGCTAGTGCTACCTTTGTACCAAATTTCGTTCAATTCGCATTCACCGTGTTCGAATTGATAGGGGGGACAGACATTCAGAGTACACACACTCACACACACACACACACACACACACACACACACACTCACACACACATACACACACACACACACACACACAGACTCACACACACACATACACACACACAGACAGACACACTTTTTTCGCCCTGTGTTGATCTCATAAGTCTACTTTCATTTTTTGCAAAAATCTAAAGTAGGCTAAAAATGACTAAGCTTATTTTCCTAACTTCCCTCGTACTTTTACATGGCTCTGCATCTGTATTTACGTTCCACCATTGTGGTGTTTGAATTCCACACACATAGGAAAATAAGGCCAATATGAAGAAGTCGACCGTTATGATTAATCTTCTCGTCGAGCCCCCTTGCCCCCTCACCGAGCTCCCGTGGTCTTTTGTATTTCCCGTGCGTGCGTACTACCATTCAACAAGCAACATATTACCATAACTCGCATGTCAGTAATTCAGTTCGCCTCCAACAATGATTCCTAACCAAACAATGATTAATGATTGTGACTCAGATAATACAGCTTCAATAACTTAATCCTTGGGTACAAGCTACTTGTACTTTGGGAAACAAGTTTTTCTGTATATCTACTGTAAGATAATAGCAGGCCAGAGGAAGACTTGTGGAGTTCATATCCCTTTTATAGGCATATTGCATGAGATTGTGTTTTATTACCTTCCTTTCATCTAAACTGTGTACTTTTTTATTTACGAAAATGCTTGTAAAATAGGTTTGTTGTCATCTGATCCAAGCGAAGGCATAGACTATGTAAGGCCAAGAGTAGTGGTATTTTGTAGCCACAGCAGCGTTGGGGGTCTAGAAAGGAAAGACTATAACAACTGCGATGTATTTCTCCCTAAATAAGATAGACCTGATATTTTAGGACAAAAACAAATCAGCGCTCCCCGTGAACTCATAAATTTAGGTGTTGTTTATATAAGTGGCAACTAATATTTGTACGTAAAACTAATGTAGGCCTACTCCGTTAGGTCAAATCGCCAATAACGAGGTTAACTTAGTGTATTTCAACATGTAAGAAAATTAATTCTCAAACTTGTAATGTTGATTATGTGCACAATGTTGCCATATGTCAAAAATACATAAATTGTAATCCATCTATTCAGCAGCCCATCGATTTTGAGTAAATGTTATTGGTTTTACGACCCATTTAACAACTGCGGCTTTAAGAGACGCCGGAGTGCCGGAATTTTGCCCCGGAGGCGATCTTTAACGTGCCAGTAAATTTACAGACACAGCTGACTTGCATTTGCGCAACCTCAAATGCCAGCTGCCTGCAACAGGATTCGATCCTGCAACCTTGGGCACAACACATTCAAACATGACGACACCAAATTGAACCAAACTCGGTACAGGATACCTCAGTGTCACATTCTATATCGCCGCCATCTTGACGGAAACGTAATGGTGGCCATCCAAATGTTCAACGCTTAAATCAAATTATGACTAACCAAATTATCCGATCTCTACAAAATTTTGCAACAACATTCCTTCATGTGGGAAGCGTCTTTTGACCAAACTACAAGGTCATCGGCTCAATAGTTTGAAGATGGCGGCCGTTTGGGTGTGAAAATTGATCCCCTCTATCAATTCATATACAACGAAACCAAATCGAACCACCGTTAGTACATAGGTAGCACTAGCAAAGGAAAACTCAGTGTCATGTTGTATATCGCCGCCATCATAACAAAGAAGAAATGGCACCCACCCAAATGTTCTGAGCTTAAATCAAATTACGACTAACCTAATCATCCAATATCTACCAAATTTTGCATCAATATTCCTTAATGTGATAAGCGACTTTTTCCCAAACTACAGGGTCATCATCCGAATAGTTTCAAGATGGCGGATGTATGAATGACGCAAGTATTATAGCCTAACCGTAACTTACGATTCAACAAGGACTGGTCTCACCAAATGCGATCATCGAACATAGGAGGTATAAACTGTCCTCAAGGAGGTCACCGGTAGGATATTAGCATTTTAATATAGAATATGTAAACGCAGGCTGGTCGTGCCATATCGTGCTTGTCCGTGTTGTCCCGTTGGGTCAAAATGACCGGTATTGTTTGCTCGTAAATACATTATTTCCGTAACTTCGTAAGTTTATGTCCTTTTAGGAATGTACTGAACAAAATAATACATATTTAGTATCGTTTATAGAAACGGCAGAAAACGCTTATGAAATCATTGATTGCAAGACAAAATATTTTGGGCTTATCCTAAACCATTTGTGTAGAAGTTGTCTGATAACCTGTGTCACTGTGATATCTGTAGGCTTACTAGTGGTTGTACATTTATACGAGGAAGGATTTGGGTAGGAATCTGTTGTTTCATTTGACATGCATGGCCATCATAGCCATTTAGCCCCGTGTACTTCGGTGAGTGTTGAATTTTGTCTGATAATCTGTGTTATTGTAATGGCTGTATTAGTGTGTGTATACTGTATATTATTCAGGTGAGGATTCAATAGATCAGCGTATAAAATCAGTATAGCACGTTGTATTTCAACAACCAACATACAATATTATACTTCTTGAAAAAGACAAAGAGTTATAACTATATCCATGTATTTAGGAGAAAGTAGGCTATATGTTATTTATTGAACATCTTGTTTTATTCTGTTTATTATCATTATTATGTTAGCATAATGAAAGTTTTAAGAGTAAATTATTTTGATATGTGTTTCTCATAATATATTAGGTTGTAACCTGTTAGAGCGCTATATATAAATAAAAAAAAGTTACGAGCCTTACAGTAGTCGCTTATGATGTGTAACATCTGACATAGAAGAAATCTCACGTAAAATTGTTGATGCACCGATATTTTATACTATTATTGGCACAAATATTAATCTATTGTAAAATGGAGTGTTTTACAGATATTGTAGTTTATAATACGGAACTCATTTCATTAGATGATTTGTAGCTTCCACCAGCACTAGCCTAAATAAAGAATACGATATGGATCAACTAGATTAATAGACTCGACACCGCTCATAACCATAAATTCCTTATAAACAGGTCCTCTTGATTCACAGACCAACACATAATTTCATAGGATTCTGTTAAAATGAGTCATATTGATACGATAAATATCGTTTAAAATGATAATCTGGTAGCAAAAATATCCACCCCGTCCGGGATTCGAACCCGAGATCTCTAGATTCACAGTCATAGGCGCTAACCCCACGCCTATTTCGACTACGCAAATTTTGTGCACGTTCCGATAATACTGCATTACGGAATTAAGTTTCATTTATATTTTGCTTGTTTCAATAATGTTCCTGCGTAAAATTGAGTTTAAAATGCCTTATGAATAGGTCCTCTTGTGAGTAAAGAGAATGTATTCAGCAATAGTTCATGAAGGCTTACTCAATTCTCGTATAACCACAATGATTATACTATATTGATGACTGCATTACCGTTATGTGGGTTAATATTTGAATAGCCATTGTACAGAAACATAATACCGGCAATGCCGACTACTTACAATGTTTGATATTAAGGCATTTTACCATTTAAATACTGATACGAAGACTTCGAACATGTACCATGTGCTTTGCTTCAATCACTTGACACCAGAGTTCGCATGAGCGTTTACCGTCCAGTATGTCATATACATTCCACACGGCGGAGAGTACGTCTTGGTATCAATTTCCGACACCGCGCACTCATTGTTTCTCTTACCACTGCCATCTGGATCTTACCACTGCCGGCTGGATCGATCGATCGAGTTGGCAGTTCGTCTTACACTTCCGTTCGATCCACCACTGCCAGCTAGCACACTACCGTTCGAGCACACTTCCGTTCGATTGAACGGAAGTGTGCCAGCTGGTGCCAACTCGATCGTTCCGATCCACTTCCGTCCCATTTTTCAAAATCACTCCACAAAAATATCCAGCAACCGAGTGGAAAGATGTTACACATCAAAAATTACGAGCCTTACAGTAGTCGCATATGATGTGTAACATCTGACATAGAAGAAAACTCACGTGAAATTGTTGATACACCGGTATTTTATACTATTATTGGCACAAATATTAATCTATTGTAAAAGGGAGTGTTTTACGAATATTGTAGTTTATAATTCGGAACTCATTTTATTAGATGATTTGTAGCTTCCACCAGCACTAGCCTAAATAAAGAATACGATATGGATCAACTAGATTTATAGACGCGACACCGCTAATAACCTTAAATTCCTCATAAACAGGTCCTCTTGATTCACAGACCAACATGTAATTTCATGTGGATTCTGTTGAAATGAGTCATATTGATATGATAAATATCGTTTAAAATGATAATCTGGTAGCAAAAATAGCTACCCTGTCCGGGATTCGAACCAGAGATCTCTAGATTCACAGTCATAGGCGATAAAACCACGGCTATTTCGACTACGCAAATATTGTGCACAAGATGGTGACTTATTTCCACGTTCCAATATTACTGCATTGCGGAATTAAGTTTCATTTCTATTTTGCTTGTTTTGATCATGTTCCTGCGTGAAATTGAGTTTAAAATGCCTTATGAATAGGCCCTCTTGTGAGTAAAGAGAATGTATTCAGCAATAGTTCATGAAGGCTTGCTCAATTCTCGTATAACCACAATGATTATATTATATTGATGACTGCATTACCGTTATGTGGGTTAATATTTGAATAGCCATTGTGCAGAAACATATTACCGGCAATGCCGACTACTTACAATGTTTGATACGAGGCACGTCCAGAAAGTAAGTTCCGTTTGGTAATAAAATTAAATTGTGTACAGATACAGAAAAAATATTTGTTGCACAACATTCTACACCTCTTAAACAACTTTTCCACATAACTGCCGAGCTTTTGCAGGCATTTGTCATAGCGTGGCACAAGTTTTTGGATACCTTCTTCATAGAAGTTTGCCACCGACCGTAAACGAGAGTGAAGACTCCCCTGTAAGATATCATACCGTTTGGCCTCCACTGTTAGGCAAATTGCGTATGTGGTCAGGAGAACTCCTAAACATACGCAGTTCTCCTGGTAAGCACGCAATTTGCCTATCAGTGGTGGCCAAACGGTAGGATATCTTACAGGGGAGTCTTCACTCTCGTTTACGGTCGGCGGCAAACTTCTATGAAGAAGGTATACAAAAACTTATGCCACGCTATGACAAATGCCTGAAAAAGTTCGGCAGTTATGTGGAAAAGTAGTTTAAGAGGTGTAGAATGTTGTGCAAAAAATATTTTTTCTGTATCTGTACACAATTTAATTTTATTACCAAACGGAACTTACTTTCTGGACGTGCCTCGCATTAAGGCATTTTACCATTTAAATATTGATACGAAGACTTCGAACATGTACCATGTGCTTTGTTTCAATCACTTGACACCAGAGTTCGCATGAGCGTTTACCGTTCAGTATGTCATATACATTCCGCATGGCCGAGAGTACATCATGGTATCAATTTCCGACAGCGCGCTCATTGTTTCTCTTCCCACGGCCAGCTGGATCTTACCACTGCCAGCTGAATTGATCGTTCGAGTTGGCAGTGCGTCTTACATTTCCGTTCGATCCACCACTGCCAGCTAGCACGTTTCCGTTCGAGCACACTTCCAGCTGGTGCCAATTCGATCCTTCCGATCTACTTCCGTCCCATTTTTCAAAATCACTCCCACAAAAATATCCAGAAACCGAGTGGAAAGATGTTACACATCAATAAATAAATAAATAAATAAATAAAATATATATTGTATCTACAAACGAAGAAAGTTTTCTGAAACAGTCGAAGAATGGTGAAGATTATCCACTACGCTAGACTAAATTGTGAGTCTTAGGAAGGGAGATTAATAGTGATGTGGTTGTTTTAGTGACTTACTCACTTGAGTGTGTAAATATTCTTTTTGGCAATCTGTATTATCGTGGAGCATGTACTGTACTGTCACGTACACTTGTAACTGGGTCTAGAGTTGGGCTATATTCTAGATCTCCAATTCCAAGCTCATCTACCATCTACCCCACAAAGGGAGAAGGTGCTTGAACAGAGACGCCTGAAGCAGCAAAACATCATTATATTTTTACGTTACTGAAGCCGACGGACGATGGAGGCAGGCAAATGTGGAACTAAGACATGTGGTAACAAGACTCGCCTTTCACGGCTTCCCTCACAAAATTTGTAAGAACGTAAAATATCTTGAACCGAACAATGCCTGCGTGGGTACTTTGTGTGAAAACATGCGGCATATAACAGTAACCTATGTGGTAACAGGAAGAAGTGCATAGTGGGATATAGGAAAGACTAGTACAATCTGTTTCATACGTACAGGAGATCGTAGTGATTGAGTGATACTTTTCAGGCTTATTCAATTATTCCTATCATGTTGTAACTCGAAGTGGCCGTTGGGCTGCAATAAATTCTTCTTCTTATTATTATTTAGCTACATACCATCTCAGCATTCCTCTGTTTTTGAAGTGGGAAAACCATGAGTAATCACTTCTAGGGTAACTGAGAGTTGTCCTCACAAAGCTAAGTGTAGCCTACTCCGATCCAACCTTCATACCGTGGAAGACTAGACAGAAATCAACTACGCTTACCCCTAGGCCAGGCACGGCAGCAGAATATGTTGTAGGATATACAGTATTTACTGACATGTAATCATGCTAAGTTAAGGTATAGAGGAAACATTTGCGAAATTATCACCGTATCAAATGTGCATACACATAATTACACACTCACACACATAATTTCGTGCAGTGTGGGTGGGCTATTTACCTACGGTCAGGAACAAGCTCAATGTGGGTGGGCGCTATCAAACACTTCCATGCATGAAAATTATTCGAAAGTTCAATATTAGCACATATTTATCGCTGTTAGTTAATCTTTGAGGCTTGGAAAATGTGCATATTTCAGCTCCATGTACTTGGCTGTATGCAGACTCTGTCTGGTAACCTGAAGTTTTATGGTGTCAATAGTAGTATGCGTGTTTGGGCTAGTATTGGGGAGGTGGCAGCTGTGACCTCAAGTTAGGAACCATCCCGGTATTTGTCTGGAATAGAAGTAGGTTGGTTGGTTCCTCACTTTAGGGGGCTGTGACAACGTGGTCATGTAGCCTCGTGTACTTAGGGTGTGTGTAAAATCTGTCTGATAACAGGTGGTAATTGTGATAGCTGTAATTCCTGTAACTGTAATTCAGGTAAGGACTGCAGACTATGAATTTCAAGTAGTTACTACTTTTGCTACCAAATGCTACCGTCAACGACAACTAGCCGTGAACTTGGCCACTAGATGCCACCGCAATCAGTACCTGGCGGTGAACGTTAGAGCTATCAAATCTAACCTACAAAGTTAGTTTCACGCAATTGTAGTTAGTGGAAGGTTCTTTTACATGCCATAAATCTATGACATACGCCCGCCGGCTTTATATCCCCTCCGAAGGAAGGCAAACAGGGATTTTTAACGCTCTTAATAAATCCGACGACTTTGGCCGGGTTTGAACCCACGATCTTGGACATAGAAGCTCAGCATACTACCGACTACGCCACCGAAGCCACCGTGGAATAAAAGTAGTGAGAAACAACGAACAACCAGTTACAGAATGGCTGAGGAAGGAATCGAACCCAGCTCTTCCCAGATGTTTCACACAAGGTTGAGCGTGTCCCATTCTAACGAATTTCCTGACAGAGCCGGGAATTAAGACCGGACCTGAAAGGCGACAGCAAATATTCTACTCACAATTCGATGGCGAGATGGTCTGAGTGGGAGTATGCAATCTCCTAGAACTTGTGCAAGGTATATAAAGAGTTCATTCAAACTCCTCGAACCCACATCGGCAATGGTACGTAAACTACTAAATCTTGTGAACTAGCAAGTATCAGGTAAGACTGGTCGAAACCTATCTTGAAACTTTGTGGACGCAATCGTTGTACTATAAGAGGACAAAGTGTGGAAGATCAGCCACTAGATTGAACTACAAGGCTCCAAAATCCTGTGGCGAATCTCTCATATAAATCAGTGGGAGCTAGCGAATACCGTACATATTGGAATGGACAGCCCTGAACGCCCAAGCACTCAAGGCCGGTGGGAAGCAGCCACACGCTCCAGTCAGCATATACGCCCCGCCTCGCTACTACTCCGAGTGCCACAGGGATGTCCAGCTCCTTCAGCCATCATGCCTGCCTACCAGGATGCCAGGTACGATTTCGGAGCCTTGCAGCTCAAGCTGGTAGCTGATTTTCCGCACGTTGTCCACTTATAGTACAACGATTGCGTCCATAAAGTTTCAAGATAGGTTTCGACCTGTTTTACCTGATACTTCCCCTGTAAGTTAAAATTTTTTATTGTTAGTCTACCCTATTGTCATTCATTCTGTGTATGTGACCATACAATTTCAGTCTCCTTTTCCTTTCTGATGGCATCTGTCATTTTTAAAATATTTTTTTCATTTGGCCTGTTTTACGTCCAAAGCCCGTTTTCATATTTTGGTCTTAAGATTTTTCTGAGGATTTATCTATCTGATTTCTCGGTGTTATTAATTTGCATTTTTAATTTATTATTATTATTATTATTATGGAAGAAAACAGCTCCTTCCCATAAGCAGATGGATGCTGATGTCTTGAAGATTTGCACAAGGAATGTGAGCTGTTAGGAGCCAGTAGGGCTTCTCTATACAATGGCAAGTATTGTTAACGATTTTCCTTTTCACTAGCGGGGCGTGGAGAATTGAGCGTGGCCTCACTGGTGATATTTTGTGTGGCTTTCAGTCCCACGGGTTGGTACACCTGCGGCGCCCTTATCCGGGAAACCCCAGGGCGAGGAAGATTCGCTACGCATCGCTATAGCGAACATTAGTTACAGCTACCCCTAGTTCTGATTTGATACGCTCGCGGATTTGAGTTCAATGCCAACTGTGCAGTGCGGTGTACACTGATTTCGGTTGTCCCATTGTCACTTTCAATACATCGGATCAGATCGGCCTGCGTTTCCTGTCGAACGTGAACAAACACGTGTCGCTACTCTATGACTCAACTGGGTGAGGCTCGAATCCCGGCGATGCCAACGGCATCATGAGTGTGCTTTAACTCCTGGCTTTTGCATACTCTATATAATAATAATAATAATAATAATAATAATAATAACAACAAATGAACAACCACCAAAATCCAGAATTATGTTGATTTGTTGTTGATTCTTCTAGGGGCTTTGTGACATTGTGGACATGTATCCCCGTGTACCTGGGTATGTGTAATTTGTCTGATAACTTGTGTTATTGTGATGATTGTATTAGTGTGTGTATTTGTTACTCAGACGAAGATTGGGAAGGAGACAGCCGTGACCTTAAGTTAGGCATTTGCCTGGAGTTGAAGTGGGAAACCACGGAAAAACCATTGTTCAAGGATGGCTGAGGTAGGAATCGAATCCGCCTCTTCTCAGTTTTGCATCACGAGGCAAGTTCCTTATTTAAGTCCACGACCGCCTCCTTCCAGATCCTCACATGAATTACAAATACACACACTAAACAGCCATCACAATAACATAGGTTATCAGACAAAATTACACACACACAAGTACACGGGGATAAAGGACCACGATGTCATAACCTTTCAAATGAAACTACAAGTTTCAACACAATTCTGTGAAGTAAAGACGTCAGTAAGTCGAGAGGAAGCTACGATAGCTTGGTGGAAGATAGACAAAATTTGCGATATGCTGTTCAGGTGTCATAGTTTTCACAAGGTTGCAGGTTGTGATAGAGGCCATAGGGGTTAACGGCCGTGAGTGTTCAAATCCGCATCAATGTGTTCTGTTTTGTTGCTCATGCAGAAAACCCACACATATTAAGATAAATCATTACCGACAGTAGTGGCTACGCTGGCTAACGCGCAGCATTAGGTCAAGGGGCCAAGCTCTCTGCTGACTCAGTAGACGCGTGGGTTCGAGCCCCACCGTCGGCCGTCCTTGAAATGGTTTTCCGTGGTTTCCCCATTTTCAAAACCAGGAAAATGCTGGGACGGTACCTTCTGACAGGCCACGGCCGCTTCCTTCCACATCCTTGCCCAGTTTCATTCACCATCATTCATTTCATCTCTCATTAACTCCTCTCCTGAGGTTGGCGTCAGGAAGGGCATCCGGCCGTAAAAACCATCGCCACAAAGACTTCCATCGCATCTCATCCCCGACCCCGTTGGAAAACGGGAATAATAAGGGGTAGACATACAATTAAGATAAATCATTAAGATAAATGCTTCCAAAACCCAACTCAATGTGATTAATTGGCATTATTCTTTTTCATATTTGAACTCTAAAGTAAGCTGTGGATTAATATATTATTAATAATAATGTTCTTTGTTTTACGTCCCTTTTAACATCTACGGCTTTTAGAGACGCCGGGGTGCCGGACTTTTCTCCCGAAGGGATCATTAACGTGCCAGTGAATCTACTGACACGGTTCCCTCGCATTTGCGCACTCTCAAATGCCATCCGACTGCGCCAGGATTCGATTCTGCAACCATGGGCACAGCAAGCGAGAACGTTACCGCTGAGCCAGTCAGCCAGCCAGCTGTGGACTCAAAATAATCTCTGAATAAGAAATGTGGTTGAGAAATGTTCGAAAAAAATACATGTACAAAGGAATTCCTGTAGTTACAGTAATTAGCATGCAATAACGAGTTAAATTAAAAATGTTAAAATAATTTCAGGTGATCCTATTTTGAGCCTCTCAGTATGGTATTAACAATTATTCCTTCGAACGGTGATAAAAATTAAAGAAAATATATTTCAGTTAGAGGTGGACAAGCATCGTGCTCATTGCTTTACTTTAGCGGTCTATTCTTATTTCGCTCTGGCGTAGAACGAATCAAAATCTTGTACGCTGTATCGCGATCTTTGTCCTGAGTTTCTTTTCCTTCCAGGTGTTTCTTTACATTCGTACAAAGAAGTGGGGAAGAATGGAGCGAGTATTGCTGCGGTTCGTGGGGAAGTCACCCCATGCTCTCTTCAGGTCACCCGCAGTGTTTGTGTTTACTGCATCATTCGCAACAGACATAGCAAATACACGAACATGATAACAATGGACAATCGGGTATGCTCGTACACCATTTTGGTTAACTAGACAGGCAATCAAACCTGAGTTTCTCAGTCCTCCTTACATTATTTATTTATCTATCGTATGGCTTTTAGTGCCGGGAGTGTCCGAGGACATGTTCGGCTCGCCTGAGTCTGTAGCTGCTTCCAGCGGATACCCTAAAGGGTGAGCTAAAAGTTCCGTTCAATTTCAAGTAGTTCCAACTTAATGAATGATATTGGTTTTACATCCCTTTTAACTACTGCGGCTTATAGAGACGCCGGTGTGCCGGAATTTCGCCCCGAAGGGGATCTTTAACGTGCCACTAAATCTACTTACATGGCTCCCACGAATTTGCAAACCCTTAAATGCCATTGTTGAGACCAATCTGGAAAGCAAGGGAACTTAACACCTATACCAAACTTCGCATCTTCAATTCAAATGTCAAGTCAATATTGCTCTATGGGTGTGAAACTTGGAAGACCAACAAACAACTGATTAACAGACTCCAAATATATGTGAAATGTTGGTTGAGGAATATCCAGAGGGTATGGTGGCCACAAGTTATCTCCAATGAAGAGCTATGGAGAAGAACACAGCAAACACCCATTTATATTGAGATGCGTCGTAGGAAATGGAAATGGATTGGGCTTACATTACGACTAGATGGAGACAACATAGCAAAACAAGCCCTGGAATGGAATCCACAAGGTAGTAGGCGAAGAGGCAGACCAAGGAACACCTGGAGGAGGAGTGTAATAACAGAAGGAATGGAGAAAGGAGGGAAGACCTGGAACGAGATTAGGAGGTTGGCGCAGAACAGAGTCATGGCGGAAATTCATCGATGCCCAATGCTCCACTTAGGAGATAAAGGAAATAAGTCAAGTAAGTAAGTCAGTCAAAAAATGCCAACTGACTGCGCCAGGATTCGATCCAGCATCCTTGGAAACAGCAGGCGAGAACGTTACCGCTGCACCACGCAGCCATCCCCTCCGTAAACATTACTAATGTACCCTCCGGAAGATGCTATTATGAAATGCAAATCCTGAATTATTATCTGCCCGCGTGTTTTCATAGAAAAATTGTATACAGTTAGCAAGACGTTTTTTAACATATTCTGGGAAGAATATTACACCCTCTGTCTGAAAAGTTCGGTGAATGGGTCTATATTACGAACGGATTGTTGGCTTACCTGAAACAGCCGTTACTATCCTTCGAAGTAATCCCCGTGGGTGGTTATGCACTTCTTAGAACGGCTGTACAAGTCCTGGCATAGTTTTCCTGAGGGATAGCCTTCAGATGGGTCGTCATATTACGTTGGATGTCCGAAATGTCCAAAAAGCTCCTGCCCCTATGGGCTTTTCGGTGACCCTGGACCCCGATACTCCATACTTGACGCTTGCCTTCGAGGTCGTACCTCAGGCACCCGGTCTTGTCACCCGTGACGATGGTTTTCAGGACCATTCCATTCCACGGAACATTCACCCTTCTCACTGCTACCCGTCGAACAGGTGTGCACATTAGGTTGCATAAATTCACCCTTCTCACTGCCGCCCGTCTATCAGGTGTACAAGGCAGGTTGCATTAATTCACGCGTCTCTCTTGCTTTCAATTTAAAGTTTTGTCGACCCAAACTGAAGGCTATTCTTAAGAAGACTATGCCAGGAGTTTCCAGGACTTATTCAGTCGTTCTCAAAGGTGCATAACCATCCACGGGGATTACTTCGAAGGACAGTAACGGCTGTTTCAGGTAATCCAACAATCCGTTCGTAATATCGACCCATTCACCGAACTTTTCAGAGAGAGGGTGTATTTATTTTTAGGCCATATTGTGGCGTAGTGACTAGCATGGTTGGTTATCACTGCGGAGGTCTGGGTTTAAGTTTGGAATACTTTATTCTTTTAAAATTACATTGCCTATCAATCTGCATTAAATAGGCTGTATAAATATATTCATGGTTATAATTTCAAGATGCACTGCGACTGTTGTTTTCTAAATGTCAGAACACATCCAATAGGCAATCTATTTTATCCCCATCGCACCGCATCGCATCGCATCGCATCGTATCACATCAGCATATTCATATCGGCTGATTTATTTGCATTCCTGACACACAAACAAGAGAATTGCCGTGCGTTAGACAACATAAAGGGAGTTAAATTTTAGCAAACAGACTCTGTAGATGACAAATATGTAGCGGAAACTATGATCAACTGTTTGTTGCTATATATCCAAAGGGCATTAGGCATTTCATGTTAGCTAGTCTGTAAACGTTTGATATTATAAAGTAGCAATAGGCATCATGCATCAGGGATGTACTGTACCTCTGTGATTGCAGCCAGTGATTCCTGAACTCGACTATCAAAACGTGTTTCCCATAACAACGACAAATGACAGTAGCAATAACAAAAGCCGGTAGTCAATGTTATGAATGGATTACAAAACACAACAGCTGCATGTAGTTTAAAGTCAAGCCAATCCCTGGAGAATCCACAACCCCCTCCAATAGGCTACTACCCACATGCGTGGTGACAAATAGTGCATGCTAAGTGAGGCTGACGTTTATGCCAGCCATTCATGTAACAAAAGCAACCCAGGTTCATTTGGAGCTTGTTTTGAAAAATGATGTCGGAAGCCTGCATTGCACCATTCTCTCTCTCTCCCTCGGGCGCTCATGATTTTCTCATATTTCGCTGGGCGCACTCAAAGTAGCAAGCACATACTCGGCTAAAAAATAAATCTGCCGTGTTTATGTATACCATTTTTGTTTGTTTTTTGAGCTTGCAGTGTTCTACAATGCCTTTTGAAAACATTAATGAACAATCGAGGAAACAGGACGAGGAGTATATTATTTTATTATCTGCCGATCTCGGTAGCATCGCTACAACGGCGGTTAGTGATGCAGTGTAAATATTACAGTACTATAAACCAGCCAAATAATCATAGATTTACAACAACAATAATATATTTTTTTTAGCGTATGGCTAATAGTGCCGGGAGTGTCCGAGGACATGTTCGGCTCGCCAGTTTTGTAGCTGCTTCGAGACGGACACCCAATGGGTGAGCTACAAGTACCGTTGGGGAGGAAAGTTGGAAGGTCGAGGAGTTGGAAGGTAGCGGCTGTGGCCTATAGTTAGGGACCAACCCCGGCATTTGCCTGGAAGGAAGATGGGAAACCACAGAAGACCATCTTCAAGGTTGCCGGCGGGGGGATTCGAACCTCCTCGCCTCCCGGATGTGAGCGACTGCCAGCAGTCGGGTGAGTAAGCCGAGGTCGTTACGGCATGACAATAATAATAATGAGCATTAACAATAAAATTCGACATTACGCGACGGTCATCAAACCCGAAACACTCTACGCCAGTGAGAACTTAAACCTCAATTATAAAGGGGATCTTGAAAACATCAAGAAAGCTGAAAGGAAAATCATCCGAAAAATTCTTGGCCCAAGACTTACAGATGAAGGATATCGTTTACAATCGCAAAAGATCACAGAAAAATATTCAAATATTGAAACCGACTTCCGTAAACGACGCTTGAAATTTTATGGACACATTATGAGGCTAGATGACAACCGATTAACAAAGAAAATATTGATGTACTCACAAAAATTAAAGACGACAACGGTTTGGATTAAACAAGTCCAAACTGATCTCAATAACGCCAACATCATACCCACAGATATCGAAGACCGCAAAACTTTCTGACATAAGATCTACACTTGGGAAGCTGCATCAGAAGATAAGCCCAGCAGACCTAGGGGAAAATGGACTGACGAACGTCGAGCTAAACATAGCGATATGATGAAAGAATTCTGGAAGAACAAGAGAAATAACAGCAACAGATCATAACTTGTTTTATGTGATCCTGTATGGGTCGAAACATACTAAATAAATAAATAATAATAATACCAATATTTTATGTTGTCGCCATTTCGCAGGGACAGAGTATAGGAAGAGATATGACTTTGTCGCCAAGATAGTACATCGAGAATCTGCTATAAACCTTCAACTGCTGAGCCAAGAGAAAGTGCCGCACTGTAAATATGCTCCCGAAAGTGTACTGGAAAATGACAGCTTTACGTTGTACTGGGATCGAACTGTATTGACAGACCAATCAGCTGTGCACAACAGACCTGATTTGGTTCTTGTTGACAAATGCATGAGGCACACCACATTCATAGAAGTGACAATCTCAAACAGTGGCAACATGCTAACAAAACATGTTATAATAATAATATCGTATGGCCTCGGTGCCGGGTGCAAGCTTTGTAATTTGACATCCAGAGGGTAGCTTGCATGCCAAATTTCGTTGTTCCTTGAATCACTATTAAAGTCAAGGAGGTTAGATATCTAAGCTTCTTGAACACTATAGCGCTTTCTAGCAGAGAAATGAGGAACTTTGTGATGGCGGAAACTCCCGGGATTAATTTTGCCATTATGAACACGGCCTACTGAATTCAAATGGGTTCTTTGACATGCCAACATCGTATGACATGCGTGTCGTATTTTTTCCGCCTTTCAAAAATCACTTGCCACGGCCAGGAGCGAACCGGCAATCTTGGGGTTAGTAGACCGACACGCTATCCACTCCCCCACCGTGGCAAAACATGTTGAAAAGCTGTCAAAAAGCACAGAGCTTTCAGAACTGATCAGGAAGCAATGGCATATGGCACAAGTTAGGACAGTTCCTATAATCATCTCCAGCACTGGCGTGATTCCCAACAACTTAAATGAATCAGACCCAGGCCTTTTTAAGCTGATGCCGAAAACAGTCATACTTTCGACGTGTCACATAGTAAGGCTGTTTTTGCGTTATCAGGCCTGAAGGGGTGAGGGAAAAGTGTAAAACTACTACTGAATGCAGTCACCGAGAATTTGCTCCTTATGATATACTGTATATCTGGGATTGTAAATGTTTTCTTTCCAGCAAATATGCTGAAAATGTGTAAGCGCATGCGCAAAATAAATGATAATAATAATAATAATAATAATAATAATGATAATACAGTACAAACATAAATACATTTTTATTTGTGACTGTTTGCGAACAAGTCGCTTCCATGATCCCCTATTAGCAGTTAGCACTGCGGTCTCCTGTGCTTCTACACCTCTCAGTTTGAAATCATTCATCACGGAATCTGACCATCGCCTCCTAGGTCTACCTCTGCTTCTCTTGCCCTCTACAGCCGAACTCAATAACCTCTTAGGTCATCTCTCCTCCCCAATTCTCTTCACATGACCCCACCATATGAGGAGGTTCATACGAACAGCCTTTTCTAACGTGTTCATGTCTTATAAGCCTTTATCTCTCAACTATCTGAAATACCTGTTCTTCGAATGGTCTTGGGTACTTACCGGCCAAAAAAAATCATATAATCACATTTTTCTAATGTACTCATGCTATTACCTTGTTATCAATTAAATCCATAACTTAACCAACGGCACCGAAATAGATGTTATTAACCGTTTCACTCCCTTGACCCAGTTAACTCGTATTTCAAATGTCGCGCTCTTTTGCTGTGCCGAGTTTAGTCGCTTGGTTCAGTTCTGTTGTTCAACGTGAAACGAAAACATCTATCAATGCTCCGAGATGAACAGTGCATAGGCGAAGAAGTTACATTGGAGTGAAAAGGTCGACACAGCTCAACAATGGTGACTTGATAGGGTTTCGTGACAACAAAGAAGAGAGAGAACGAAGTTATTCTTTGAACAACTATGATCTTCGAAATTACATAACAAAAAATACATAACTTTAAGGAAAACAACATCAACCACACTAATAAACACAACCAAAATACCATTTAAAGAAAGTACTTTGAAACCTCATATTTCAAGGACTATAATGTTTAAAGAAACAATGAAATCTGTATTTGGATTATAATAAAGAAATAACTTATTTCTACTTTGAACATGTTCAGAAGAATTCAAAAATGCAACTCTGGCAAATTGAGCTACATGTGTTCTCTATAATACAACGTAATAGGGGAAGCACGGGCGTAACGCCCAGACTAAAGTTTTATGATTTTAGCCTATTTTCATTTATAAAAAAATAGGCTTATGAGATCACCTATTGTCCGTGTGTGCGCGTGAGTGTGATGGTGTGTGTGTGTCCCCATAATAACTTCTAAACGGCTGGAGAGATTTCAATGAAACTCGGTAAGTTCATAGCACTATACCGGACGATCCCGATAGTGCTCTTCAACTTTTGTTACGTCTCACCAATCCAACATGGCGGCTGTGCGAAATATTTCACCAGCATTCAATATCTCAGAAACTATTACCGATATCACCCTGGAATAACTTACGATGATCAAGAGAACTCTTAGAAGTTCACCAATGTGGCTTTTGAAAAACTGGTAACTACAAAACCAACATGGCAGCCAAGTGAAGTTGCGACTTTTAAATAGACGTTTCTCGCGATTTAACCATCCAAACGCAATAAAACGTGGTACAGTGTATGTTTATACACATTGTAATGCACCGATCTCTAACTTCGTTCAATTGCCTACATAACCTCAAGATGGCGGCTGTACGAAATATTTCACCGGCATTTCATATCTCTGAAACTTTTAGCGGTATCACCTTGACATTTTGTACGGACATAAAGGGCACTATTGGAAGTTCATCTATAATACTTTCAGAAACCAGTTAACTACATAAAGAATATGGCAGCCAAGCGAAATTTCAAATTTCAAATAGACCTTTCTCGCGATTCAACGTTTCAAACGCAATGAAACTTGGTACAGTAAATGCTTATACACATTTTATTGCAATGGTATCTAATTTAGTTCAATTGATTACATAACCTCAAGATGGCGGCTGTGCGAATTTTAAAATTAAGTTTTTATTTCTTGTGTCGTAATCATGCGATCGAAGTGAAAGTTTGAATAATGAACCTACGCAATAATTTTCCTTTAATGGTACATGACTCTATGGCCTATACATATAACAATCCAACATGGCGACCATCCGAAATATTTAGATGGATCTCAATATCTACGAATCTATTACAGCAATCAAACTTAGTTTTTAATGTTAGTAGGGGCTATGAATATAAATTCACCTATAGGACTTTCAATAACCTGGTGATCACAAATCCAACATGGCGGCGACGCGAAGTATAAATATTCGCATGGTCGTTCCTCGCAACTTAACCATCCGAGTGCAGTGACACTTGGTACAGTAAATCCTTATACAAATGTTAATCCACTGGCATCTAATTTTTTCAATTGTTTCCATAACCACAAGATGGCAGCTGTGCGAAATTTTAAAATCTCGTTTTTACTTCTACACGTACTACACGTACACAATAATCTTCATCTGACAGTACATAACTCTAAGACCTACATATATAAAAATCCAACATGGCGACGATCCGCAATATTTAGTCCGTTCTCAATATCTACGAATCTATTACAGCTATAAATGATCAATTTCCAAAAAAAGTACCGAAGTGGCCTTTATGCCTACAAGGGTAGGGCATAATGACCACAGCAAAGAAGTGGAAAATAATTGAGAAAACGGGAGTTAAATTATAAAAATATATTTTAAGCAAATATTAATTTATTTACGGTAAAACAACATAATGTTAATTATGTTGAATACTAAAGATGCTATTTTGTTTTGTTTATAAGGTAGTCCTGGGTGCAAGTTATGTTACTTATCCATCACTGTTCCTTTAACGTGTAAATATTTACTTTTGGCTTCACACGCCGACACTTGGCTAGTGTGGTCTCTTGTTCTCACCTTACGACCAGTAATAGTCCGCTATTCCACCTGCTTTGAAAAGCTTCATTTTGAAAAGCTCGTATTGGCGTTAGAGATGAGTAGGAGCATCAAGTTAAAGATTTAGTCAGCTGCGGAACATGCAAATCTGCTGCTCGTTTAGTTCCGTAAAATCAGAGAAGTCGATTTGGCTAGTGTTCCCTGTTATCCCTAAAGTACAGTTATTTTATTATTAGCCTACTTTTCACATTTTGCAAAAATGAGGAAAAAGTAGACTTATGAGATCGGGCAAATGTGTGTCTGTCTGTCTGTCTGTCTGTCTGTCCGTCTGTCTGTCTGTCTGTCCTTCTGTCTGTCTGTCTGGCTGTGTGTGTGTCCCCCCCTATCAACTCCTAAACGGCTGCAGCAATCGAAACAAAATTTGGTAGGAGTAAAGATCTATACCTGAATATCTCACGGCCATATTTGAAAATGATGTCAGTGCTACCAACTGCTGAAAAATCGCAATTGGAATTTGAGCTCCATGTTGGATATCTTGGAAGGTATGAATGGGAGCTATTTCAAAATTGGCACACGTATAGATAGTAATATTGCAGTTTAATTTCCTGGAGGCCATATATGGCAGTGTTGCCAAAATGATTATAAGCCTGCTGATAGGTCCACATTTTAAATGCATATAACTTATACACTATCAATTGGATTTCAACCAAATTTCGTATGTACTATGCGTACATAAACAGATATGACTGAGTGTATTCTTAAGTGCCATCAGAGCTGCCAACTGTTAATAAATGCTCTCATTTTTTAAAAATCCAAATACCCATATATCAGAAAGTATGCAAGTTGACAGCTTTAAACTATGCACACGTATAGTACCTGACATTCTATATTAATTTGGAGTAACGTATATACATCAGTGCTACCAACATGATTCTAAGCCTGCTGAGAGGTCCGACTTTAAATACATGTAACTTCTATACTATCAATTGGATTTCAATCAAATTTCTTATGTGCAATGTGTACCGTAACAGACATTACTATGCGCATTCTTAGGAGCAACCAGGGCTGCCAACTGTTAATAAATGCTGTGTCTATTCGTTTTTCTTAATATCAATATATCAGAAAGTATCCAAGCCAACAGCTCTAAACTTTGCACACGTATAGTACCTGACATTCTACATTAATTTGGAGTAACTTATAAACGTCAGTGCTGCCAACATGATTCTAAGCCTGTTGATAGGTCCAATTGTAAAATGCATGTAACTTGTATACTAACTAATGGATTTCATTAAAAATTGACACAACAATAGATCATATTATTTCAGATTATTTCTGACCAATACATGTATGTCAATGGTGCCAACATGATTTTACGCGCGCTGTTAGATCCAATGTTTAACTGCATGTAACGTCCATGCTATCCATTGGACTTCAAACAAATTTTGTATTCTGTACCTTAAGAGATGGAACTAAGAATATATTCAGTCACCAGGGCTGCCAACTGTAGTTCTCTATTTGGCTACATTATGCCAGGTATACAGTATTTCGAAATAATTCGAAATTTCGATATTACAAACTTAATTTCGTCATTATTCTAGATAGATCCATATAGATTAATCATTGCCATGGATCTTTAATTTTAAGAAAAGTAGGCTCTTTAGTTCGTCACGGAACTTCTTGTTAATAAATTGATTGAATAGTAGGTATTACTTGGAAAGGTGGGAATTTCTACAATTATTAAAAAGGTATTTCATATTAGGGTGCCTACGGGTTGTATGGTCACAAGTTCGCACCTATTGAATTTATCTTCCTAATTTTCACAACATTTTAGCCTAAATAATTATTTGTTTTCTCAATACCTACCAGTACCAATTTCTCAGGATATGAATTAAGTCTGCCTTCATCCAAAGTAGAAAATATTATCTAAAAATATGCTCAACTTTACAGCTTAGTGCCACATGATAGGTAGGTACGGGGGCGATCAAATTCGTGATATATATTTCTGAATTAACCCTCTGTATAATAACATGAAATGAATAATAAGTTATTGAAATATTAGAAGCCATTTTTCAGTGTTGCCTGTAAAATCTATCAGAACTGCTCTTCAGTTGGTCAAGACGAGTGTCCCATTTAGACTAGGTGGGGAGTACAAATATTTTATCACATGAATTATTTATACACTTAATCAACACATTTTTGAATACAAAATAACCTCCCCTTTTTCGAAAAGTGTATAAATAATTCATGTAACATTTTTTTTCAGGTTAAGGTAATACAATATTTGTTAAATAATTCATGTTTCTTGGGCTAATGCCGTGTGTATTTAGATTAGAACCATATGTTTCGGAGAAACCTTGCCTCCAATATAATTAGGCACACTCATGTTGATCGACTGAAAAGCAATTCTGTTAATATTATAAGTTATGTCATATCGTGACTTTGAAAATAAGAAGGATAAGAAGAAGAAGAAGAAGAGGAAGAAGGAGGAGAAGAATAAGGGGAAGAAGGAAAAGAAGTAGAATAAGAATAAAAAATTACGAACCTTCCAGTAGTCGCATATCATGATTGTGTAACATGTGACATGTTAACAGTGAACTCTGTTGGTCATTGAAATAACTACTTGTAAAACTGCAGTGCCAAATCCTGACCGGTTTTCAGCAAATATGATATAATGAATATTTTCACACCACCCAACGACAGGTTGAAGATGATATATTGTAGGAAGAATATCTTTAAAGGGGCCTCCAAACCTTGAAGTAATTTTGTATGCGATATAGATTTCACATAGCCACATGGCCGCCAATACCTCGAGTGCTTACATTAAATAAGAATATAGCTAATGCATTGTGAGGTTTGAAGCCATTTTTCAGTGTTGTCTAATTAAACAAAAGTTTGGTGCTTTTCAGTCGGTCAACACGAATTTATTAATCTCACGTAATTTATTTCAGGATCAGGGCATAACCCAGCTCTTTTTGGGTACATTCGTGTTGACCGACTGAAAAGCACCAAACTTTTTTATATAGCTAATGTATGAAGATTTAATAAATCATAATTGTTTTCAGCAAATATGATATAATGATTATTTTCACACCAAAGAACGACAACTTGAAGATGATTTATTGTAGGAATATCTATAATGGGGCCTCCAAACCTTGAGGTAAACCGTACGCGATGTTTCCTATTACCCATTTCCGTCCCATTTCCAATCTCCGCCACCGCGCGCGCTCATTGTTTCCATTGCATTGCCGTCCATTTCCGTTTCATCGTCCCATTTCCGTTTCATTTTTCAGAGCCACCCCCACAAAAATATACAGCAACCAAGTGAAGAGATGTTACACATCAATAAGGGGAGAAGGAGGAGTATAAGGAGGAGAAAAGAAGAAGGAAAATAAGGGGAATAAGACGGAGGAGAAGGAGAAGAAGGAGGTGAAAGAGAAGAATAAATAGTGAACGAGAAGAAGGGGAAGAAGATGGAAAAGATTGGTAAGAAGAAGAAGGAGAAGGAAAAGTAGGACTAAAGAAAAAAGGAGAGAAGGGGTAGAAGAAGGAGGAGAGAAAGAGAAGAAGGGGAATATGGAGAAGAAGGAGAAGAAGGGGATGAAGGACAAGAAGAAGGAGGAGGAGAAGAAGAAGACGAGGAAGAAAACAGAAAATGTGTTGGAACGTTATCTGCTGCAGGATTGGAAATGACTCAGAAATCATGTGAATTTTTTTGAGTACGCTTTTGTAGATCCAAGGGGCACTTGCCGTATACGATACAATAAGAGAGCAAGGCAAGCCCTGTATTATATTAACTGCTCCTCAACCAAAGTCAGAGGGAAATAAGTTCTTTCTTGAGTTGCGTCCCCGCGGTGGGTGTCTCGAAATAATTAACTTGGCCATTAAACAGGCTCGACTAATTCGTTGAGAAGTTGGACTGAGAGCTCCATCTATATTACAGTATAGCAGCGACATTCAGTCTCCTCTTTCTGAAGTGTCACATTGGACACGGAAATGATTTACGGGCCACATGGTTGCGTTGGAAAATTCGCACACCTTTCTGCATACAAATAGTAACCAATTCTTCATTGTATGCAAACATAGGGAATTAATGCAGTTTATTGATTTCCTAGTACTTGGTAAACACTTGGTAAACACTTGGTATACAGTCTACACACCGCGTAGGTCCGGGTTCGATTCCCAACTCTGCTAAATTGCGAAAATTTTCCATTTTTGGTCCGTATTGACAATTGTAATTTGTGTTTATTCAAATTAGCAGGTTCCGACAATCAATACCTTAATGCTTTACATAAACCCTAGGTGCAGTACATGTTTCGAACCATTATCGGTCCTTCATCAGATGACTTAATGTCTTGTCAACAGCATAACACATAAAAACACTGAGCATTGACACAAAGATATGCATACACGTTAAAATATTCACAATCATTCATTAAATTCATTAAAAGATATTCAAGCTTTAAAAAAGTTTAAAAAACACTGCAAGTTCAATTGTTCTTGTTAAATTATGCTAATTCTCGTGATTAGCATCTTGTCAGTCCATTTAGTATTCCTGTTCTCTTCACACGTGAGCGGCGAAGTCGTACAGATTGTTGGGTTGAATTTTGCCATGTATAGGGAGCGAACAAATGGATAAAACTGTCCCAATTGCGCGGCTCGAAGCAAATGAAAACTTCGAATTAATTAATTGATCCAGGCAGCAAAGTAATCCTCTGTTAAACAAGAAACGAAAAAAGGTATTGAGACTTACATTAGTGGAGAAACAAGAGAGAAAACTCAGCAAATGTGATAGTCTACGAGATGCCGCTACTGAAAGTGAAAATGACAACGCATACCTAATGCAAGTCTCAATACCTTTTATCTGCACCACAAGCCTTTATAATTTATGAAAGGGGTCTTCCTGTGTATGGGGACCTAACACAACGTAGAGGGTGAGTTTTTATGTGACGTGTATTGCGTTTCGTCTACAAGACTTTCAATTCTATTTCACGTCAGGAAGTACACGTTAGGTGAATTTAGTTTGAGAGCACATTTTAACTAATCTTATTTTTTTTTGTCGACATACGGGTTCATCATAAGGATGATTTTGTTTGATACTGTGAGGTAGATATACGCATATTTGGATATCTGGGTGATAGCCTATGTTGTAGACAATAGAATTGTCTGCATGGCTTCCTGTGTATCTTTATGTACGCCTATAACTCGTGTTCGGATGCATGGTGCATCGTAAAATTAGGTTTGGTATCCATAAGAGTCAATACACCAATCTTATATACAGGGTGTATTTGATATGATGGAAGTCCTTTACACTGGTGATAGAAGCGACTATTCTAAACACATATCTTCATGAAATTTAGTCGTATCTTAATTAGTGTAGGTGGAATTAAATCACAAAAATCGTCAGTCAATGTCATGGAAAAGGTCTTAGGCTGCGTTCCCCTCAGCAGCACAGCAGACTTCTCCCCGTCGCCCTCCCCTCCTACGCTGAGGAATGTTGACAAGAGTCTGAAGTCGAGTGACCTACTCTCTTTGTCTGCCAATGACATTGAAATACTCAAACCGAGCCTATGAACAGCTGATTCACACCTTCATGGGGAGTGGCTACATGACTAGTGATGGTGGATCTGTTTAGGATTTTGCCAGCCTCATGGACTATGCATAGAAAATAGAAATCCTAAAGATTTGGGTAATTAATTTAAGGAACTGTTGGTCTATCTTTGTGTGAAGATAGTGCAACAGCTGTAATAAAATATTAATAATACTAATAATAGTAATAATAGGCTTCTAGGCACACTAACCTCTTTTATGTTTCTTTTTGGTATGTCGAGTTGCCAGACTTTAATGTACGTAGGATTTCTTGTATGTGCCATGAAATCCATGGATATGATCGTATTAGATCCCATTCATTTACTACATGACTGAACGTAGCTCGCACCCTCGGGAAGATTAGCACTCTACCACCAGAACTACACATGCTGACTATTATTATTATTATTATAAGACTATTATCAATATTATTATTACTAGCCTATTATTATTATTATTATTATTATTATTATTATATTTAATAACACTGTATTATAACCATGTATTTGTATTTTATTTACATATTCGTATATTTTCATATGTATGTACGTTGTTGATTGACCAATAAATCAACACCTCCCTCCCCCCCCCCCCTCTCCAGTTTAAGGCCACCCCAGGGCTGGAGATGGGATGTGACAATTCACAATATGAACATGTGGTACCGTACTAGTATTATATCTTGGAAGTAGTTTTCCATGGGTTCCCACTTCTACCCAAGGCAATTGCAGGGATTGTTCCTAACTTAAGGCCACGGCCGCCTTCTTCTCAATAACCATAACCGCTGGCAGTGCAGCCCATGAAGGGCCTAGGCCTACCATGCGACCGCTGTCCAGCCATTTGGCCTGCAGATATTAGGGTGACGCGTGGTCAGTTCATCGGGTCCCCTCGGCCATTAATCTTGATTTTCCTGACTTGGGCACTGCCTCACTGTCAGACAGCTACTCAATTGCTCTCACGAGGCTTAGTGCACCACGTTCCAGCCCTCACGTCAGTTTCTAATATCCCTGATGGAGCCGGGAATCGAACCCAGGGCCTCCGGGTGAGAGGCAGTTGCACTGCCCCAACACCACAGGGCCAGCGCCTTCTTCCGAATCCTCACCTGAATTACAAATACCCACATTACTAAAGAAACCCAAAAACACAGGTTATCACACAAATTCTACCCACACCCAGCTACATGGGGCTAAATGATAAAAATCGCCAACCCTCTTAAACGAAACATCAAGTATTTTACTTCCGTCTTAAATGCCTAGTTCTGAACAGACTACGGGATGTCGGAATTTTGTCACACTGCATTTCATTAAGTGAATGTTTTAGTATTTTCAGAAACTAGTCAACAGAAGGTCAGACACGGACGCCAATGATACACCAGGGCTGAGTATCGAAATTATTTTATACACGAACATCAATCAATGAATTCCACACTTACAAAGTAGGCTACACAATACTACCGGTCCTAACGTCCCAAGCCATTGCGTGCATTGTCAACAACAAAAACAACAACAACAACAACAACAACAACAACAACAACAACAACAACAACAACAACAACGGCAATGCACATTTTCTTACGAGACGGTAGCGCTTATCCTCATAACAGCTGATAGCCTACCACCCCTCAAGTCAACCGGTAAGGTCAATGCTCCGATTACGTAACAACTTCCCCTTCGCGCGACGTCAAACCTGGCTCCGCCTCGTTTCCCCCTGCCAGCCGCACCACTTTCTGCCTGATTAGTTTCTGAAATAACTAAAAACATTGACTTTTTAATGACTAATTATCAATTTCAAGATAGGTGACATTTTTTTTTAAACTAGGAAGCTTAGAATAGTCTCTTCTATCACCAGTGTAACGGACTTCCATCATATCAAATACACCCTGTATAAAAGTGAAAGTCTGTATGTGGATGGGTGGGTCTGTTCCGTATACAAATGTACACCGTTCCACCAATCTCAACCAAATTTGGCATACACATAGTTTAGGACCCAGAAGGAACCGCTGGCTACATGCACTTTCGATAGTCTTTCTCATTCTTCTGATTTCGGCCCTTTTGCACTCAAGCACAGGCTAATCAAATCATAAAATATACTCGTGAAGGAATGGCAAGGCAGATCATTTCCATGGCAACATAGCTCAAGTCGAGACACGGCCGACTGGATGCCAGTTGCGCTCTTCACTACCGGTATAGAAAATGAGGATCTTTACTTGAAATCCCGTTAGTTACTCAACTGCTCACACAGCACTGTCAACCGAGTTTAGCATATCAAAGACATGACGCTATCTACTATATATTTGTCAAATACCACTCACTCACTCACTCACTCACGCATTCATTCATCACGAAATCTCAGAAACCACCGAACGGATTGGAATGAAATTTGGTATGCAGCTTCCTCAAGGGCCGCAAATGCCCACTAAGGGAGGATTTTTGGATATTCAGGTTCTAAAGGGGTGTTAAGGGGGTAGACCTGCATTTCATTGAATAGCAATATCTCCCGATTGGTTTCATTGGGGGATGTGATACTCGGCATATAAACTCATCACTAAAAATAAGAAGAAACGTGTCTAAGGGTTTTTCGATGTGGTGTATATTATGAGGTGAAAAGGGTGAAAAGTGGGGATTGAAAGATTCTTAACGGAGAGTGTATCTCTTAAACGACATAGGCGAGGAGTTTGAAACTCAACGAAAAAAAATCAGCATAAAAAATAAGTAAATATGTGTTTGACCGTTTTTTCATAAATCCAATTTAAGGGGTTCATGGGGAGGGGTGAAATTCTGAAAAAAGAAAATTGAAAGAAAATGTCCTGACTGACTGACTCACTCACTCACTCACCGTCGCCCAGCCAAAATTATTGAAGTTAGAAACATGACAGTTTGGGGATATGTTCATTGTATGTCAAAACCGTCTACTAAGGGAGGATTTCGTATATTGAGGTTCTAAAGGGATCTTAAGGGGGTTAGACCTGCATTTCATTGAATAACAATATCTCCCGATTGGTTTCATTAGGGGATGTGATACACGGCATATAAACTCATCGTTAAAAAGTAAGAAGACACGTGCCTGAGGGTTTTTCGATGTGGTGTATATTCTGAGGTGAAAGGGGTGAAAATTTGGGATTGAAAGATTCCTAACGGAGCGTGTATCTCTTAAACGACATAGGCGAGGAGTTTGAAACTCAGCGGAAAAAAATCAGCCTAAAAATAAGTAAATATGTGTTTGACCGTTTTTTCATAAATCCAATTTAAGGGGCCCATGGGGAGGGGTGAAATTCTGGGGGGGGGGGGAGGAACAGGAAAGAAAGTGTCCTAACTGATTGACTGACTGACTCACTCCTCAACCTCATGGGAAAAAACTGCTTTAAAGTAAGTAAATAGCTGTTCGACAGGTTTTTTGATCAATCAAATTGAAGGGGATCATCGGGAGGGGTGAAATTCTGAAGAAAAAAATTGAAAGAAAATATCCTGACTCATTCACTCACTCATCATCACCCAGCCAAAAATATTGAAGTTGGAAACATGGCATTTTGGGGATATGTTCGATGTATGTCAAAACCGTACACCAAGGGAGGATTTTTGGATATTCAGGTTCTAAAGGGATCTTAAGGGGGTTAAACCTGCATTTCATTGAATAACAATATCTCACGAGTGGTTTCATTTGTGGATGTGATACTTGGCATATAAAATAATCATTAAAAATAAGCAGACATGTGTCTAAGGGTTTTTCGATGTGGTATATTATTATGAGGTGAAAGAGATGAAAAGTGGGGGATGAAGGATTCCTAACGGAGCGTGTAGGCCTATCTCTTAAACGACATAGGCGAGAAATTTGAAACTCAGCGAAAAAATCAGCTAAAAAAATAAGTAAATCGGTGTTTGACAGTTTTTTCATAAATTAATTTAAGGGGCCAATGGGGTGGGGTGAAATTATGGGGGTAAAAAGGAGAGAAAGTGTCCTAACTGACTGACTAATTCACTCATTCATCAAACTCAGGGGAAAAAGACAGCTTAAAAAATAAGTTAATAGGTGTTCAAGCGTTTTTTCATCAATCCAATTTAAGGGGCCCGTGGGGAGGAGTGAAATTCTGGAAAAAATACTTGAAAGAAAATGTCCTGTCTGACTCACTCACTCATCACGCCCAGCGAAAACTATTAAAGTTAGAAACATGAAATTTTGGGAATTAGTTCGATGTATGTCGAAAACGTCAACTAAGGAATGATTTTTGTTTATTCGGGTTTTAAAGAGGTGTTAAGGGGGTAAACGTGCATTTCATTGAATAACTATATCTCATGAGTTGTTTCATTGGGGATGTGATATTCGGTATATAAACTAATCATTAAAAATAATCAGACATATGTCTAAGGGTTTATCGATGTGGTGTATATTATGAGGTGAAAGGGGTGAAAATTGGGGGCTGAGGGATTCTTAACGGAGCGTGTATCTCTTAAACGACATAGGCGAGAAGTTTGAAATTTGACGAAAAAAAAAACAGCTTAAAATACAAGTAAATAGGTGTTTGACCGTTTTTTTTCATATATCCAATTTAAGGGGCCTTGGAGAGGGGTGAAATTCTGAAGAAAAAAAACAGGATAGAAAGTGTCCTAACTGATTGACTCACTTACTCACTCATGAAACTCAGGGGGAAAACAGCTTTAAATAAGTAAATAGGTGTTCGACCGTTTGTTTTATAAATCCAATTCAAGGGCTTCATGGGGAGGGGTGAAATTATCAAAAATAAATGAAAGAAAATGTCCTGACTGACTCACTCACTCATCATCGCCCAGCCAAAATTATTGAAGTTAGAAACATGAAATTTTGGGGATATGTTCGTTGTATGTCGAAAACGTCCACTAAGGAAAGAGTTTTGGATATTCAGGTTCTAAAGAGGTGTTAAGGGGGTAAACGTGCATTTCATTGAATAACAATATCTCACGAGTGGTTTCATTTGGGGATGTGATACTTGGCATATATACTAATAATTAAAAATAAGCTGACACAAGTCTAATGGTTTTTCGATGTAGTGTATATTAAGAGGTGAAAGGGATGAAAAGTGGGGGTTGAAAGATTCCTAATGGAGCGTGTATCTCTTAAACGACATAGTCGAGGAGTTTGAAACTCGGAGGAAATCTATCAGCATAAATAAAAAATAAATAAATAAATAAATAAATAAATAAATAAATAAATAAATAAATAAATAAATAAATAAATAAATAAAATAAATAAGTGTTCGACCGTTTTTTCATAAATCCAATTTAAGGGGCCTATGGGGAGGGGTGAAACTCTGGAAGAAAAACGTCCACTAAGGAAGGATTTTTGGATGTTCACTCTCATCGAACAACCAAAACTATTAAAGTTAGAAGAATGATATACTCAATCACGCAAGTACTGTAACGTGTTTTTCGAGGGGATTTTACGCCACTGGCATAAGTCAGTAGGAAGCCATTCTATATTTATTTACGCGGCAAATTGTTCAGCCAAGAGAAGTTTTCATGTAATTTATTATTATTATTAACTTATTATTATTATTAAGGTATTTCTTTGGAACATTTTTTATAAAATTATAAGTAATCAGATAGGTTTTCTATGTTATAGAAAACACTATCAAGCAAATTATTACGAACAACATTATCGTAAGAAAATTATATGATTACGGAATTTTACGGAGTTTTGTCAGTTAGGGTATTTTGAGAGAGATGAGTCACGGGGAATTCGGCTACAGGCTTAATCTTGTCGAGTAGCATGACGCAAGCTGGGTTGCTGCTTCAAGAAAAGGCGAAATGGCCTGGACCGGTAATCGACATCATCGCCGCGCCGAGTGTAATGACCCGGAGGAGGGGAAGATCGCGTGGTGGGTCAGCCAATCAGAGGAGACCGGGCGACTGGAAGATGGCTCCGTAGAGGGGATGCGACGAGTGCATATATGGTTTGCGCGCCGTGGAGGCAAGGCGACTATCTTTGTAAAACTTAACCAGTGTGGTTGTACGTGTGGTTGGTTCCGATATTCGGACCATAAGTTATCATATCTACAAGTATCTCATCAACTAACGAAGAAGATGACGACGACCAGGAGGCTGTGGGAAGCTCTCTACAACATCCAGTACGAGGGAAATGCTACGGCAATTTCCAGTGGTAAGCGCGAATGACTCAGAACTACGTAATCTCTTGTCTCTTTGTTTTATATTCACTATTTCAGTAACTTCATAGCTTGGGAATAAGAGTAAAATCAGTAATTTATCCGAATCCGTTTTCACGTAATTTTCTAGCGGTAATATTAAAATCGCAACGCTCCAATTTAAATTCAAAACTTATTATTATTATTATTATTATTGTTAATTTTGCAATACATTTTTATATAATAAATTCATTTCTTTTACCCACGCAATCTTTGCTTTCAGTAGGTAGTATTAGATATAGACCAATTCCTTCTCCTGGTACAATTGTTTGTTGGGTTAATGATCAAATCATACCACGATCTGAGTGAAAAGATTCTTGAAGGTGTTCTACCAGAGCTAGGTGTTGTTAAATATAAATTTAGATTTCAACATAGCGTTGAGGTCTTGGCGCCCATTAAAACAACATAGACTATCTTAGAGTAAATATTTCAAAGTGCAAGGCAGAGCTAGTAAGAAACCATTACATTTGTCACGCGATAGTGAGGGCAATAGAAGACCGTTTCACTTGTCCCTACCAACTTGGGGCCGAAAACCTAATAACATTTGTGGAAGGAGAATGGTATATATTTCTGTGCCTGTATTTTGGGTTTTTTTCATTTATCGGTGTGTATCAGCATGGGTAGTGCTGAGGAAGAGATGAAGTTGCGTAGTGGTCACCTGTTGGATAGTGAAGATACGAGCAGTACGGCTAGTCTTGGAAATGAAAGCAGTACAGGGATGTCGGAGGTAAATCCCGATACTGAGGGGGTAATCAAAACAGTCAAGCAGGGTTAGAGAGTTTGCTTCTTCAGTTTATGCAACAAAATAAAATTAGCACAGATGCTTTAAACGCTAAACTTGAACAAAATAATGCTAGACTTGAACAAAATAGTAGGGAAAATAGAGAGAGTACTGAAACTTTAAATGCTAAACTTGAACAAATTAATGCTAGACTTAAACAAAATAGTAGGGAAAATAGAGAGAGTACTGAAACTTTAAATGCTAAACTTGAACAAAATAATGCTAGACTTGAACAAAATAGTAGGGAAAATAGAGAGAGTACTGAAACTTTAAATGCTAAACTTGAACAAATTAATGCTAGACTTGAACAAAATAGTAGGGAAAATAGAGAGAGTACTGAAACTTTAAATGCTAAACTTGAACAAAATAATGCTAGACTTGAACAAAATAGTAGGGAAAATAAAGAGAGTAATAGGGAATTGAGCGATAGTTTAAATGCTAAACTTGAACAAAACAGTAGGGAAATTAGTGATAAATTCGAACTGATTAGAGGAGAAATCAGAGGGGTGATGGAAGAAAAAGCTAAAGAGATTATTGCAGATGTAGACAGAAAATTAGGAAAAGTACAGGAGGAGTTAGAAATTAGAATCAGTACACAGGCTGAAAATTTAAAAGAACTAGTGCAACTGGAAACACAGCAGGTCAAAAAGCAATTGGGGGGGGGGGGGGGGGGAGAAATTGATAAGATTCAGGTAGCAACTAAAGAGGTTAAAGAACAGCTGGGGGGAAGAATTGATAAAGTACATGCAGAAATAATCACTGAAGTTAATACTTTAAGGGAGAGGAATAAGGAAAGCATTAATGAGATTAATGAGAAACAAGCTCAGTTAAGTGGTAAAGTTGAAGCATCAGAAGGGAGCATTAGGTTAACTGTAAATAATATTGAAAGAAAAGCTGAGGAGAATATTGCTGAATTAGAACAGAAGTTGAAAGCTAGAATTAGGCAGGAAAATAGTCAGAGTAGGCCAGTTTATGTGAATAGCACACACAGGGAAATAGAACTAGGCACATTTAGTAATCGGCAGGGTTGTCCAATGGAGTTCATGAATACAATAGAAAATAAATTCGGGGAGAGGTTGGAAGATGGTAGTATTGAGTGGTGCCAGGTAGTTGAGATTTTAGAGCAAGCGTTTGTAGGGGAGACAAGAAACTGGTTTGCTGTCTACAGAGGCAATTTCGAGAATATCTCAGATTTTAAAGTTAAATTTTGTGAGAAATTTTGGAATGAGGTAATTCAGTCTCAGCATCGTGAGGGAATTGTGTGTGGGAAATATAACCCGAGAGGAAACTACACTATGACCGAGTACTTTTTAGGACAGGGATTAACGTGCAAATATCTGGATGGTTTGAAAGAGGAAAGGGATGTAGTCAGGCTATTACTAAGACATTTTCCATATAGAATCAAGGAAGCTGCCTGTATCCAAAATGTTAAACCTATTTCACAAGTGGAGAATTTATTGAGTACATTCGATGCTTTGGGAAGAGGTGGTTACGAGGAGAATTTCGGTAGGAACCAGGGTAACAATAATAACAGGCCTAATGAGAATAGGAACCAGGAAGTTCAAGGGAACAGTGGCGAAGGAGCCAACGTTCAAAATAGGGGGAACCAAAATAATAATAATACAGTAATAATCAGCAAAACCAGTACAGAGGAAATGGGTATGGTACGAACTACCAAGGTAGAAATAATGATTTCAGGGGAAATCAAGGTCGAAATAATGATTTTAGGGGTAACCAAGGGAGGTATAATAATAATAATAATAATTATAACCAGAACAGGGGTCAAGGAGGGAATCAGCCCAATAGTAATAACAGACAGAGAGATACCGTTAACACAAACCAGAACAACCCGACCAGTGCAATAGTGAGTAGTACTACACCAAGCGGTAGCCATGCTTTAAACACGAACCAGGCTGCGATGTAAGGTCAGAATCTCAGTATATAACATGCCCTGTCCATACACTTATACAGGAACCCTATGACCTAAATGTAAGAAATGAATTATTACGTGAACTAAATGGTGAAGGTATTATTCAGGAGGTGGTTAGTAAGAGCCCCAGAGTTAAATTTAACGTGTCCGAGGCGTACACAGATGTTTTAATTGATAGTGGTTGTATGAAGAGTAGCATAAGTAGTGCATTTTATGATAAAATGAAAGGAACTGGAATAAATTTTGAGGAGATGCCAATTAAAAGCACTTTTGTTTTCACAGCTGTTGGGAAGAGGTCTAAGTAATTTCTAAGCAAGTTTTAGTATACATTAAAATTAATAATCATGTAGAGAAGCAGATTTGTCTTGTAATTCCAAATTTAGTATTCAGTGTTATCTTGGGTTCAGAGTGGCTAAGTAGAGTGTCTGGTAACTTATGTTATGATGTTGGGAGTTTGAAATTTAAATGGGGAGATTCTGAAGTAGAAGTAGCTTTCAATGACCATATTCAGAGAAGTAGTGTTGTAGGTGTGATTTGTACTTTAAATGAGATATCGCCAGCCGTAGAGCGGGGTTCTCCATGTTCTGTGGGCAGTGTGATTACGAACGGTAGTCTAGAGGACTCGTTACGTGATGCTGCATTTCAGGGAAATATAGAGGTGGAGCAATGTGTTCGGCTCTATGATGGGTTATTGTGTAATAGGAGAGTTTTTGAGGATCGCATTGGTATGGCCAATTGCTATACACATTCATTGAACGTTATTGATAGGTCAGTATTCACAGGACATAGATATCCTGTACCTTTCGCTTATCAGAGTGCAGTTGAGGCACAAATTAACCAGATGCTTGAAGATGGGATTATTGAACACTCTAACAGTCCATATGTTAATTCTTTGATCACGGTACCCAAGGCCGACGGCACGGTTCGTATTTGTTTATACGCTCGTTTGGTTAACAGTAGAGTTAGTTCAGATCAGCTGAAATCTATGTCAATAGAGGAATTAATGCAAACATTTGAGGGGAAGAAGTATTTCACTTGTGTAGATTTGAGTTCCAGTTTTTGGCAAGTGCCACTTATGTACGAAGATAGACCATTTACAGCTTTTAGTCATAAATATAACCTTTATCAATTTTGTAGAACACCTTATGGGTTAAAGAGTAGTTCAGCAGCTTTAATTAGGGCTTTAAACCTCGCATTAGGGGATGACACAGGAGAGTTTGTAACCATTTACATTGATGATATGGTAATTAGTTCACGCAGTTTTGAGGAGCATCTACGTCATTTAGATATAGTTTTTCAGAAGTTAGATCAGGCAGGGTTCACTTTGAAGCTGTCTAAGTCGTCATTCTGTCAGTCAGAAGTGACATTTTTAGGTCATAGAGTGACAAGTAGAGGTGTGACACCATAGGAAAGTAGGGTTAGCATGTGTGGACAGTTAGGCAACAGGGCATTTTTACAGACACTGAGAAATATGTTAGTGGAGCAACGTGATGACATTAAGTATGTGTCATAAAGTAAGTGTGTTTAGCTGGCGAGCCAGCCTATCAAATGAGTAAGTGTGATATTTGGTGCGAGGAAGATCTGGTCTTCCAGGCAGGCGTATCAGAAGTCACACAGGGAGGGTAGTATGTAAGTAAATGAGAGTTTTTAAGGGACAGGGAAATATGACGGGATTGTCGGATGCTCTTGGGCACTAAAATGTCTCGATACACCAAGGCCAGAATTTGGCAGCGCTGGTGAATTCCCATTTGTCTCCAAGAGATGGGTGAGCGCTTGAACAGGGTATTTTTGCTTAAGGCGTCCACGAGACAAAAGATGGGCCATCAGAAGGCGAGACAGTCCTTCATGAAACTCATACATAACAGCACACGTGATTTCTGTTTACGGCCTCGCCATGTAAGAATTGTAAGTGTGTAATTTAAAGTAATTAGTACAAAGGTATTATTTGAGTGAGGAGAACTGGTCTGAGTTGAGAACTAGTATTAAGTAGAATATGGTCTACGGGAACTTAAGAAGACAGGGCGATTACGGCACAGAAATATTTGGTGTTATATGTAATGCGCACTTACTGTTTTTTTTTCAGAAGTCAATATTAATTTCGTCTTAGATAAAGAGAGATTAAGTATTAAGGTCACGATGCGCTGCCACAATAGTGTGATCATGTGCTCAGTGATAAGTGAGATTAAATTTCACCATAAGGAAGGGACCTCCAGTGAAATTAGGAAGTTCTGTGGTGATAAACATATATCAGAACACCTTGATGCGTGTGATGTGACATCATAAATACACAGTGCTCACACATTATTTATGTCTATTTTCCCAACATAGAGAAATTTGAGAGGCGGAAATATCCGTGGAACATTATTCTATATGAAAAACATTGGACTGGTTGCAAAGTGCAATCCATAGTGACAACAAACTTTGACCCAAAGTGCGTAAAGAAAAATTATGAGTGTATATATATGTAACTAGCTGAAGTACCCGTGCTTCGCTACGCGTCATAAATAAATTAAAATGTGAAAGTGACAGTAAAAACAGGGGATAGGCGAGGTGCTGCACAGAGGGAGATTAAGGATGGAACATTTTGTCCAACTACACCGTTTGGCGTTGACCGTGTTTTATAGCACAAATTTAGGTTTTACTCGCTAACCTTTGGAGATACCTTTCGGATAGATAATGTAATTTTAAACCACGTATATGCCATCAAAAGTTTGGTATTTCTTAGCGTTCACTTTTTATTTGAAATGGAAATATGAAAAATTGAAACCAAAGGGTATAGTGACGTCACTAAAATGGTCGCCATCTTAAAATAGTGCAAAGTATTGAAATCAAAAGTAGTCTATATGTTAACCAGGTAAATCAACTACTTCCATGTAAAATTCATGTAAATCGGACCAGTGGTTCTTGCGGGATTGAGTAATACACAGACACACACCATCTCATTTTTAGCCTCGCTTCGCTCGCGTCATAGTCGTGTCATATTGTTATTCAATGACATGCAGGTTTAACCCCCTTAACACCCCTTTAGAACCAGAATATCCAAAAATCCCTCCTTAGTAGACTTTTTCGACACACAACAAACATATCCCCTTCTTCTAACTTTAATAGTTTTGATTGGTCGAAGAGAGTGAACATCCAAAAATCCTTCCTTAGTGGACGTTTTCCTTCCAGAATTTCACCCCTCCCCATTGGATTTATGAAAAAAAACCCGGTCGAACACCTACTTATTTTAATTATTTATTCATTTATTTATTTTTAAGCTGATTGAAACTCGGAGAAAATCAAACTCCTCGCCTTTGTCGTTTAAGAGATACACGCTCCGTTAGGACTCTTTCAACCCCCACTTTTCATCCCTTTCACCTCATAATATACACCACATCGAAAAACCATTAGACATATGTCAGCTTATTTTTAATGATTAGTATATATGCCAAGTATCACATCCCCAAATGAAACCACTCGTGAGATATTGTTATTCAATGAAATGCACGTTTACCCCCTTAACACCTCTTTAGAACCTGAATATCCAAAATTCTTTCCTTAGTGTACGTTTTCCTCATACAAAGAACTTATCCCCAAAATTTCATGTTTCTAACTTCAATAATTTTGGCTGGGCGATGATGAGTGAGTGAGTCAGTCAGGATATTTTCTTTCGTTTATTTTTGAGAATTTCACCCCTCCCCATGAACCCCTTAAATTGGATTTAAGAAAAAAAACGGTCGAACACCTATTTACTTATTTAAAGTTGTTTCCCCCCCTGAGTTTGATGAGTGAGTAAGTGATTCAATCAGTTAGGACACTTTCTTTCCTGTTTTTCCCCCCGAATTTCACTCCTCCCCATGGGCCCCTTAAATTGGATTTATGAAGAAATGGTCGAACACCTATTTACTTATTTTTAAGCTGCTTTTTCCGCTGAATTTCAAACTTATCGCCTATGTTGAATAAGAGATACAGTACACGCTCCGTTAAGAATCCTTCAACCCTCAATTTTCTCCCCTTTCACCTCATAATATACACCATATCGATAAACCCTTTGACATATGTCTGCTTATTTTGAATGCTTAGTTTATATGCCGAATATCACATCCCCAAATGAAACAACTCTTGAGATATTGTTATTCAATGAAATGCAAGTTTAACCCCCTTAACACCCCTTCAGAACATGAATATCCAAAAATCCATCCTTAGAGCACTTTTTCGACATACAACGAATATATCCCCAAAATTTCAAGTGTCTAACTGCAATAGGTTTGCTGGGGGATGATGAGTGAATATCCAAAAATCCTTCCTTAGTGGACTTCTTTCCCCAGAATTTCATCTCTCCCCATGAGGCCCTTAAATTGGATTTATGAAAAAACGATCGAACACCTATTTACTACTTTTTCAATCTGATTTTTCTCCCTGAGATTCTTACTTTTTGCCTCTGTCTTTTAAGAGATACTTGCTCCGTTAAGAATCCTTCAACACTCACTTTTCACACATACACCTCATAATATACACCACATCGAAAAACCCTCAGACATGTGTGTTCTTATTCTTAATGATGAGTTTATATGCCTTGTATCCCATCCCAAAGGAAACCAATCGGTAGATATTGTTATTCAATTAAATGCAAGTCTACCCCCTTAACACCCCATTAGAACCTGAATATCCAAAATTCCTTCCTTAGTGGACGTTTTCGACATACAACGAACATAGCCCCTTAATGTCATGTTTCTAACTTCAATAATTTTGGCTGGGGGATGATGAGTGAGTGAGTAAGTCAGGACATTTTCTTTCAATTATTTTTCAGAATTTCACCCCTCTCATGAACACCTTAAATTGAATTTATGAAAAAAAAAACTGTCGAACACCTATTTACTTATTTTTGAGCTGCTCTTCCCCCCTGAGTTTGATGAGTGAGTGAGTTAGGACACTTTCTTTCCTGTTTATTCCCCCAGAATTTCACCCCTCTCCAAGGGCCCCTTAAATTGGATTTATGAAAAAACGGTCGAACACCTATTTATATATATTCCAAGCTGTCTTTTCCCGACGAATTTCAAACTTCTCGCCTATGTCGTTTAAGAGATACACGCTCTGTTAAGAATCCCTCAACCCCCAATTTTCACCCCTTTCACCTCATAATACACACCACATAGATAAACCTTTAGACATTTGTCTGATTATTTTAATGATTAGTTATATACCGAATATCACATCCCCAAAGAAACAACTCATGAGATATCGTTATTCAATGAAATGCACGTTTACCCCCTTAACACCTCTTTAAAACCCGAATAAAAAAAATCATTCATTAGTTGACGTTTTCGACATACAGCGAACATATTCCCAAAATTTCATGTTTCTAACTTGAATAGTTTTCGCTGGGCGTGATGAGTGAGTGAGTCAGACAGGACATTTTATTTCAATTATTTTTACCAGAATCTCACCCATCCCCATGGGCCCCTTAAATTGGATTGATGAAAAAACGCTTGAACACCTATTAACTTATTTTTAAGCTGTCTTTTTCCCCTGAGTTTGATGAGTGAGTGAGTTAGTCAGTCAGTTAGGACACTTTCTCTCCTTTCCCTCCCCCAGAATTTCACCCCGCCCCATTGGCTCCTTAAATTAATTTATGAAAAAACGGTGGAACACCGATTTACTTATTTTTAAGCTGATTTTTTTTCGCTGAGTTTCAAATTTCTCGCCTATGTCGTTTAGGAGATAGGCCTACACGCTTCGTTAGGAATCCTTCAACCCCCAATTTTCACCCCTTTCACCTCATAGTAATATACCTCATCGAAAAACCCTTAGACACATGTCTGCTTATTTTTAATGATTAGTTTATATGCCGAGTATCACATCCACACATGAAACCACTCGTGAGATATTGTTATTCAATGAAATGCAGGTTTAACCCCCTTAAGACCCCTTTAGAACCTGAATATTCAAAAATCCTCCCTTAGTGTATGGTTTTGACACACAACGAACATATCCCGAAAATGACATGTTTCCAACTTCAATATTTTTGGCTGGGCGATGATGGGTGAGTGAGTCAGGACATTTTCTTTCATTTTTTTTCTTCAGAATTTCACCCCTCCCGATGAACCCCTTAAATTTGATTTATCAAAAAACTGTCGAACTCGCATATACTTATTTTTAAGCAGTTTTTCCCTCTGAGTTTGAAGAGCGAGTGAGTCAATCGGTTAGGACACTTTCTTTCCTGTTTTTTTTTTTAACCCAGAATTTCACCCCTCCCCATGGGCCCCTTTAATTGGATTTATGAAAAAACGGTCAAACACATATTTACTTATATTTATGCTGATTTTTTTTCGTTGAGTTTCAAACTCCTCGCCTATGTCGTTTAAGAGATACACTCTTCGTTAAGAATCTTTCAATCCCCACTTTTCACCCTTTTCACCTCATAATATACACCACATCGAAAAACCCTTAGACACGTTTCTTCTTATTTTTAATGATGAGTTTATATGCCGAGTATCACATCCCCCAATGAAACCAATCGGGAGATATTGCTATTCAATGAAATGCAGGTCTACCTCCTTAACACCCCTTTAGAACATGAATATCCAAAAATCCTCCCTTGGTGGGCATTTGCGGCCCTTGAGGAAGCTGCATACCAAATTCCATTCCAATCCGTTCGGTGGTTTCTGAGATTTCGTGATGAATGAATGCGTGAGTGAGTGAGTGGTATTTGACAAATATATAGTAGATAGCGTCAAGTCTTTGTTATGCTAAACTCGGTTGACAGTGCTGTGTGAGCAGTTGAGTAACTAACGGGATTTCATGTAAAGATCCTCATTTTCTATACCGGTAGTGAAGAGCGCAACTGGCATCCAGTCGGCCGTGTCTCGACTTGAGCTATGTTGCCATGGAAATGATCTGCCTTGCCATTCCTTCACGAGTATATTTTATGATTTGATTAGACTGTGCTCGAGTGCAAAAGGGCCGAAATCAGAAGAATGAGAAAGTCTATCGAAAATTCATGTAGCCAGGGGTTCCTTCTGGGTCCTAAACTATGTGTATGCAAAATTTGGTTGAGATTGGTGAAACGGTGTAGATTTGTATACGGAACCAACCCACCCACCCACCCACCCACATACATACATACATACATACAGACTTTCACTTTTATATATAAGATTTAGGGTGATTTCATTTATGTAATATGTATTTTGGATGGGGATTTATTAACGTGTCTGGGATAATCGGATAATGGACCGTCGTCACGGAAAATCATCCGATGATCCGAGGCGAATATGTAACGTGTTTTTCGAGGGGATTTTACGCCACTGGCATACGTCAGTAGGAAGCCATTCTATATATATTTACGCGGCAAATTGTTCAGCCAAGAGAAGTTTTCATGTAACTTATTATTATTATTAACTTATTATTATTATTATTAAGGTATTTATTTGGAGCATTTTTTTATAAAATTATAAGTAATCAGATAGGTTTTCTATGTTATAGAAAATTATATGAATACGGAATTTTTACGGAGTTATCAGTTAGGGTATTTTGAGAGAGATGAGTCACGGGGAATTCGGCTACAGGCTTAATCTTGTCGAGTAGCATGACGCAAGCTGGGTTGCTGCTTCAAGAAAAGGCGAAATGGCCTGGACCGGTTATCGACATCATCGCCGCGCCGAGTGTAATGACCCGGAGGAGGGGAAGATCGCGTGGTGGGTCAGCCAATCAGAGGAGACCGGGTGACTGGAAGACGGCTCCGTAGAGGGGATGCGACGAGTGCATATATGGTTTGCGCGCCGTGGAGGCAAGGCGACTATCTTTGTAAAACTTAACCAGTGTGGTTGTAAGTGTGGTTGGTTCCGATATTCGGACCATAAGTTATCATATCTACAAGTATCTCATCAACTAACGAAGAAGATGACGACGACCAGGAGGCTGTGGGAAGCTCTCTACAACATCCAGTACGAGGGAAATGCTACGGCAATTTCCAGTGGTAAGCGCGAATGACTCAGAACTACGTAATCTCTCGTCTCTTTGTTTTATATTCAGTATTTCAGTAACTTCATAGCTTGGGAATAAGAGTAAAATCAGTAATTTATTCGAATCCGTTTCCACGTAATTTTCTAGCGGTAATATTCAAATCGCAACGCTCCAATTTAAATTCAAAACTTATTATTATTATTATTGTTAATTTTGCAATACTTATTTTATATAATAAATTCACTTCTTTTAACCATGCAATCTTTGCTTTCAGTAGGTAGTATTAGATATAGACAAATTCCTTCTCCTGATACAATTGTTTGTTGGGTTAATGATCAAATCATACCACGATCTGAGTGAAAAGATTCTTGAAGGTGTTCTACCAGAGCTAGGTGTTGTTAAATATAAATTTATATTTCAACATAGCGTTGAGGTCTTGGCGCCCATTAAAACAACATAGACTATCTTAGTCAGAGTAAATATTTCAAAGTGCAAGGCAGAGCTAGTTAGAAACCATTACATTTGTCACGCGATAGTGAGGGCAATAGAAGACCGTTTCAGTACCACTGGTCCGATTTACATGAATTTTACATGGAAGTAGCTGATTTACCTGGTTAACATATAGGTTACTTTTAATTTCAATACTTTGCTCTATTTGAAGGTGGCGACCATTTTAGTGACGTCGCTACACCCTTTGGTTTCAAACTTTCATATTTCCATTTCAAATAAAAAGAGAACCCTAGGAAATAGCAAACTTTTGATGGCATATAGGCTACGAGGTTTAAAATTACATTTTCTATCCGAAAGGTATCTCCAACGTTTAGCGAGTAAAACCTAAATTTGTGCTATAAAACACGGTCAACGCCGAGCGGTGTAGTTGGACAAAATGTTCTATCCTTAATCTCCCTCTGCGCAGCACCTCGCCTATCCCCTGTTTTAACTGTCACCTTCACATTTTAATTTATTTATGACGCGTAGCGAAGCACGGGTACTTCAGCTAGTCAATTATAAAACTCATTACCGTACTTTTCATACATTAAAAAGGTGGATATAGTTTTAATTTGACATATATTGCGTTTCATCTACGAGGTTTTCAATATTATTTTCACGTCAGGATGTACACGTTAGGTTAATTTAGTTTGAGAGCACATTTTAAGTAATCATATTTTTTTCGACAAACGGGTTAATCGTAAAGATGATTTTGTTTGATACTGTGTAGTTGATACATATTTATGTTTATGTACGCCTATAATTCATGTTCGGGTGCTTGGAGCATCGTAAAATTAGGTATTGTAACCATGAGTCAATACACCAATCATTTAGAAAACTCTTCAACGTACTTCTCAGTGAAGGGTGGGTATATGGAACAACTTTGAAAAATATATGGTAAAATAGGCGAAAAATAAAAAATATCCTAGAAGGACGACCAAAGCATATGTTGCGCTTCTCAATGTGAGAAAAAATTCGGGAGTCTATAAAGGGTCTCCGAAAACCACATTTTAAGGCCCTTAAAACAACAGTGTGTGTGATATTACAAGAAAGGTAACTTCGTTCTGATAAACTTATGAAGGAATGACAAACCGCTAACCATTGCAACAGTAGCTCAATTGATAATGTCTGGCGTTAACACAGAACACCGTTCGAAGAACGGGTACTTCTTCTAGTCTAACAATATTACAATGTTGATACGATATAAAATACATATAAAATGGATTAGCTTAGTGTAGGCAGTAAATTGTTGTATTGCTAGGGTGAATAACTAAGATACTTAGAAGTAAATTTAAAAATATAGTAATGTAAGGAAATACTGATAAAATATACGTAGATTAATTATGGTGATGATGCTGATGATTAGTCGTTACTGAAGGAGCCAAGAAACTATTTGAATCATCAGTGCGGAAAGATGATATTCTAACCACTAGACCACAATCGCGGTAAATGAGTCTTCACTTCTGCACGTATCCAGCATAGCCGAGCGTGATAAGTCAAGCTCCACGACTGCAGTGGGAAACTACAGCAAGTTCAAAGATCTGAGGCTTGAAACCTATCGTTGACGACATCCACCCTGAGTTTAGGGTTACCCCAGTTTTTTTTCCTAAACTTCAGGAAAATTCTGAGATGGTATTCAATTCCTGGAGCTTCTTCCCTGATATTATTATATTTGAATTGCAGCCAATAGCCATAGCGGGGTATTTTGAATTGAACGCCCGTAGGCTCCCCATCAAGTTCAATTTCAAGTAGTTCTAACTTTGGCTAAGGGAGATGCCACTGTCACTGACACCTAGCGATGAACGTTGGAACTTGATAGAGCGTTTCTGACCAAATAACCTACAAATTTAGCTACACACTAAACAAGTAGTTACGTGAAGAACTATACAGCATATTTTCATATATCTTACTTATGATAATTGCCTCTATCTACATACAAAATTTCAGCTTGATTGCTGTAATAGATTCGTAGATATTGAGAACCAACTAAATACTTCGGGTGGTCGCTTCGTTAAATTTTATACATGTAGGTCTTAGAGTTATGTACTGTTACATGAAGATTATTGTTTACGTGTAGCATTCAAACTTCAATCGCATGATTAGGACAAAAGAGGTAACAAGGATATTTTAAAATTTCGCACAGCTGCCATCTTGTAGTTATGGAAACAATTAAAATAAATTAGATGCCAGTGGATTAACATTCGTATATGGATTTACTGTACCAAGTTTCACTGCACTCGGATGGTTAAATTGCGAGAAACGTCCATGTGAATATTTATAATTCGCGTCGCCGCCATGTTGGATTTGTGATCACCAGGTTATTTAAAGTCCTATAGGTGAACTTAAGTTCATATCCCCTACGAACATTAAAAAATCAGTTTGATTGCTATAATAGATTCGTAGATATTCAGAGCCATCTAAATATTTCGGATGGTCGCCATGTTGGATTGTTATATGTATAGGCCATAGAGTAATGTACCATTAAAGGAAAATTATTCCGTAGGTTCTTTATTCAAACTTTCACATCGATCGCATGATTACGACACAAGAAATAAAAACTTAATTTTAAAATTCGCACTGCCGCCATCTTGAGGTTATGTAAACAATTGAACTAAATTAGATACCAGCGTATTACAATGTGCATAAACATTTCCAGTACCAGATTTCATTGCGGTTAGAACATTAAATCGCGAGAAAGGTCTATTTAAAATTTTCAAATTCGCTTGGCCGCCATGTTCGTTTTGTAGTTAACCGGTTTTTGAAAGTCTTGTATATGAACTTTCAGTAGTGCCTTTATCACCGTACAAAATTCCAGGGTGATATCGGGAATAGTTTCGGAGATATTGAATGCTGGTGAAATATTTCGCACAGCCGCCATGTTGGATTGGTGAGACGTAACAAAATTTGAAGGGCACGGTCGGGGTCGTCTGGAATAGTGCTATGAACTAACCGAGTTTGATTGAAATCGCTCCAGCCGTTTAAAAGTTATTAGACACACACACACACACACACTCCTCACACACACACTCACACACACGCGCACACACTCACGGACAAAAGGTGATCTCATAAGCCTATTTTTTTTTCAAAATTGAAAATAGGCTAAACATGTAGTGGTAGATTCTTTTACATGTCGTAAATACTCTTAAAAATCCGACAACTTGGACCATGGTTTTGATCTTGGGCATAGCAGTTCAGCATACTACCGACTACTCCACCGAAGCCTTCTTAAGACCCTAATAATTACAGTTAAACACGCTACTATAGTCATCGCAATTATCACAGGTGATCAGACATATACACTGGGTAGATGACCAAGATGCCCCAAGCCCCTAAAGTGAATTAAGGATAACAAAATGAAACGGGCATTACTCAGGCTCGACAGGTAGAACTAGCAAGAGGTGGGTTCCATTCCCGTCTCAGCCATCCAAGAAGTGGTTTTCCGAGTTTTCTCAGTTCTTCTCCAGGCAAAAACCTGGATGGTATCCATTTTAAGGCCATGGCTGCGTCCTTCCCAATCATCGTCTCAAATGTGCATACTACTACAGTCACAGCAATATTATACCTTATCAGATAATTCCTACACACACACCCAACTACACGGGGATGAGCGACCCGATGTCGCAGAGCTCCTAAATAAATCAATAGCTCTTCTGCTCCATGCTCTTTCCGGTCACGGAAGGAGTCCGTTATTTTGTGTAGGCTATAGATAGGTCATGCAAGATCCACCCACTCGTACCTAATGAGAAGGGAAGACCCCCCCACTTTGTACCCGTGGAGCTGTTTTTACCGTAGCCCACATTTTAACCGAGTGTGTGGATCTTGCTGACTTACGAAGACATCTTGGTTTGCAGATGACACTCAAACTTATATTAGCTGCTGATGTGGTGGCTGCTGATCTCGTCATTCGCTTTATAATTAGAGTGGTTTAGGGCCACCAATCTAAATTTTCCAGTGTACATTGACTCAAAAACTTGTTCTATTTTGAATTCTGTATTTTCGTTTTTCCGTAATTTCTGTTTATTATTATAATTATTAGTTTTATTCAATTTTGTTGGTTTTATTAATTTTCGATCTTTTCATATTTCAGTGTACCTCTAAATTCTTAATTTCATTCTACATTTGTATACTTCAATCTGTGTTAAGAGTGGCAACTGACCTTGTAGTTCCTCCCCTTTATACCTCAATAACTAACTGACTAACTAACTGCTGCTCCATGGTTACGGGTAAGTTTAACTCAACGTTACCAGGGATGTAGATGCTGAAATGTCTGTCTGTTTCATTCCCAAGCTTATTGTAATCTCGTCGGTGTTGTCGCAATTAGGCCTACTTAGTTCTCTTCGTAAATGATATAAAACGTTAACTCATCGGAATCTTCATTACTCATATTTTTTATTATTCTCAACATCTAATCCAATTTGATTCAATCAGCGACAGATGAAATTAATCCGCTTTTTGATTTCAGCAAGAATTAGTCTCAATTAGAATTCAAATTCTCTCCGCAGTTATACCGTATTAAATAAAATCACCAGTTTTCTTCCTTCTAGTTCTTGTGGGGAGCCAATAGCCACGCACTCTTCTGTGATTAACGTTTAAACGTAAGATTTTAATCTCACAATTATCTCTGCTTCATTCCTAATGAATGTTGAATGAGCAGGTGAAATTTATGATGGCTAGCTGTTTCATTCGAGGGGTTTGGACATAAAGGTCATTTCTCTCCGAGTACTTGGGTGAGGGTGGATATTTTCCCGATAACCTATGTTATTGTGATGGCTGTAATAGTGTGTGTGTTTGTAATTCAGGCGAAGACTGGGAAGGAGGTGGCCATGGTCTCAAGTCAGTAACCCTCCCAGCATTCACCTGGAGTTGAAGTGGGTAGCCACGGAAATCCGCTTCCAGGATGGCTGAGGTGATAATCGAAACCGCCTCTTCTCAGTTTTGCCTCACGAGGCTGTGTGTATCCCGTTACAGGCCTCAGAGCAGAATTACATTTCTTGGCAGAGACGGGAATCGAATGCGGATCTCCGGGGTGAAAGCCAATACTACTCTAGCCATATGCAATTACTACATAAACTGTGAATTATGAATATATACTTTTTGTTGTTGTTGTTGGTTAATTTGAAGGGCTTGGACATTGTGGTCATTTAGCCTCGTATAGCCTACTTGGGTATATAGAATTTGTCAGATAGCCCGTGGGAGTGTGTGTGCCGTTTTTGTAATTTAGGTGAGGAATGGGAAGTAGGCGACCGTGGCCATTTGTTAGGAAACATCCCTGCATTTGACCCTGGAGTAGAAGTGGAAAACCACGGATTTCAAGTTGGCTTAGGTAAAATCAAGCCCACCTCTTTTCAGTTTTGCCTCACCAGACTGAGTGTATCCCTTAGGAGCCCTTAGAGAATATTTGCATTTCTTGGCAGAGCGGGGAATCCAGTCCGGGCCTAAGTGGTGACAGCTAATAATGCTAGTCAATGCGACACGAGGCGGACAATGTATAACTAATAGTACTTCCGACCGCGGTAGATACGCTGGCTAAGGTCCAGTGCAAAGTCATTCGGTAAAGCTGTCTCCGGACTCGATACACCAACTGTCAACCAACTAATGCCTCTCTTCATGTTCATAGTAAGTTTTGCTTGTACAGTACTGTATTAATTCGTGTCAAAAATATCTAAATACAACAGTAAATAAGATATGTACACCATTTTATTTTCTCAATATGACCATTAGATGCATGTCCATGGTTTAATTATTTTAGCATAGACGCACCACCGTTAACTGGAAACCTATGTTCAACGAAATAATTTGTGCGTCCCGTTCGATTCTGTTGAGGCTGGTTTTACTGTAATAATAATAATAATAATAATAATAATAATAATAATAATAATAATAATAATAATAATATAATCAACATCAAAGCCTGTAGGAGACAGTTGGAATGACGTGCTCCATAGATGGCCTATACGAAATGAATGAATGAATAATGATAATTTAAAAAAAATATACGAGCCTTACAGTAGTCGCATATGATGTGTAATCATGTGGCATGTTATCCTACTATGTGTGTCCCGGGAGCGCAAATCCCTTGTTGACAGTGAACTCTTTTGGTCATTGAAATAACTATTTGTAAAACTCCAGTGCCAAATGCTGACCGTAATAAATCATAATTGTTATTTGCCGAGGCGGAAGCAATCCACTGCCTACTTGATGCGAGCTGCGCTCTATACCGGCCAGTTAGTGAACCCATGCCAGCGATGTTATTGAAAATGGCCTCGTTTTGCCGCTAGAGCGCACTGCCAAGTATAGGCTCGATTAAAAATTAGGTGTGCAGAAGGTATCTTAAATATGTTTCTCCCAGTGATATGTTTAGACCAACGAAGTTTCAATTATTGTTAGTAGTCGGCGTTAATATTCTGAATTCCTACGTTGTTTGGAGTGTTCTTTGATGCGATATAGATTCCACATAGCCACATATCCGACAGTACATCGATTACTTACATTAAATAAGAATACAGCAAAAGTATGAAGATTTAATAAATAGTATTTGTTTTCAGCAAATATCATATAATGAATATTTTCACACCAAAGAACGACAACTTGAAGATGATTTATTGTAGGAATATCTTAAATGGGGTCTCCAAACCTTGAACTAAACTGTTTGCGATATACATTCTCCATAGCCACATGGCCTACAGTACTTCGATGTACCGATCTCCGCCACCACGCGCGCTCTTTGTTTCCGTCCCATGCTCTTCCGTCCCATCCATTTCCGTCCCTTTTCCAAAATCACTCCCACAAAAAATGTCCAGATACCGAGTGGAAAGATGTTAAATTAATTAATTAATTGGTATTCTGCCCGAAGGCAGGTCCAAGCCTCCGAAGAGGCTTCCCCCAGCCGGAGTTTACGTGCGGTAGGGTGGCCAGGGCCTTTCCGCTCCTCCATATGTTGGCCAACAGCGCACAGTACCTAGAACCGGCACACCATCCAAGTTCTGACTGCGCCCAATGTTGCTTAACTGCGGAGTTCACAGGGGATCCGGTGTTTCAACACGGCTAGGCCGTTGGCGGAAAGATGTTACACATCAATAATAATAATAATAATAATAATAATAATAATAATAATAATAATAATAATAATAATAATAATAATAATAATAATAATAATAATAATCTCTACATAGTAGACTATAAAACGAAGTCCCCGATTCTTGGATGTAACGGGTAATATAGAGATCCACTCGATGGATTTTGATGCGGTTTTCACAATTCTGTTAAAGATTTCTCGAGGAAGGCATCTGTAGAAAAACATTCTTTTATGACCTAAGCAAGCCGAGCAGTAACGATTTCAGTTTTATTTTATGTCGTGTGGCCTTGTGATTCGTGGCCTTAACGATTTCAGTGAATCGAGTCGAAGAAAAAAATGCCGTCCGTGCACATTTTAAGATTACGCAGCGTAAACCGTTAAATCTATTGAGCCCGAAATCACATCTGCCATGAGACCTCTATGGCTCATGAGGAATTTACCATCCTTGAGAGAGGCGAAGACTTCCAAGGAGAAGGCACAAGTAGCGCTCATTTGATTTAGTATGAGTTGCCACGCCGCTGATGTATATAATTTTGTATATTCATGAGACCGTATTTATTAACCATTATTGTACATATTTTCGATGCACCGGAGGAAGATTTGACTTATAATGTGAAGAAAACATGAAGACGAAAATCCGCAGAGAATGCCATAGACATTTCACCGTCGCACATTTGACTGATAGCTAGATAGCGCATCCGGCATCATGCTAGCCACCACTCTTACTGCAGGCAAGTAGGGGGGTAAGGCGGTTTCTGCTTCACTCCAGAACCCTCCTTGACCCACTACTAAGCCTCGGCCATGTTAAATATCTCTCGAACGCATGGTCCGATATTGACAAATAAGGTCTCATTGGACTCGAGCTGACGTCCTCTTTCCTATGGACCACTCGTTATATTTTTGAAAAATTTTGTTTTCGAAAGTTGGTGATAGTTTGAAAACCAAACATGGTAGAACGTTGTTCCATAGCTTAAACGAATGGTCTTTATGACCTTTATTTTTTGTTATAAAACTTTTTTATTTTTTATGTTTTTTTGAAAACACTCGAATTTTGAAAATTCTATATTTTGGAAACTAGGAAGTTTACAAAACAGTTTGTTTGACATAAATGAAATGTCCCTATGCCCTCTACCTCCAAAATAAATTTCAAGTCTCTAGAATGAAAACCTGTAGTAGTGTGGTACGGAGAGAGCTGCTACACTTAGCAAGTTGTGAGCCCCTGCGACCTTGGAATGGAAGGAGCCATGCTAGGAGGGCGTGCTTGGATTCGTTTTTTTCGTCTCGTCGTGCTCTTTACGGGAATGTAGGTGTCGAAAAGGTGAAAATCTGGAAACACGGTTTTTTTGGGGGAAAAACGTGATTTTAAACTTTTTGCTATATCTCGCGAACCAATTATGCTAGAGGCGTGTACGACACGTCCAAGGGCTCGGGGTGACGTCCTCTTTGCTATGGATCACTCGTTGTAATTAAAAAAAATTGGAAACTCGATTTTGGGGTAAACACGTGGTTTTTGTGATTTTTGCCGATATCTCAAGAACCAATAACGCTAGAGACGTGTATGAGGTGTCCTAGGACTCGGGCTAATGCCCCCTTTCAAATGTGGCAGATATTTTTTTCCAAAAAATAATTCACAAAGGGCCTAACGCCATACATGTTGAGAAAAAATGTCTTTACCGATACTTGTTTATAATGTTCATGAAGCGTGGTGGTTGAGAGAGACGATACGGCTGGGTGTGTGTGTGTGTTTCAACGAACCTGTCGCTAACCACAAGGACCATGCTTAATAGAACAATCGCTATTTCGGCGGGTCGGTGTATGACAGAGCGAGCGTGCGTTTTCTGACATTTTACCTTTAACGTGTAAACGGTGATGATAACTTGGTTCGATGTTGGTCGAAGCGAGTACAGAAAACAAACTTGCTGAGGAGCAAGAGGTGAATGCCATTTGAGCTTATTGGAAGGCGTTGATCTGACTTGACAACAGGTACAATGGAAAAAATGACCATGACGCTTGAAGGTGAAATAATCTGACCATTGTAGTGGCAGGGAAGAGCGAAATGCATGTGAACATGTGTGAAACCACATGTAGGCTAAACCAGTGACATCCTGTCTTGCTTCGTACGTGACAAAATGCAAGTCCATGTGAAATTTTATCTACCCCAGGTGTTCACCTTGGACGTTATCTGTCCACGTGCACGATAACTGTTAACAAGTTACATCCTGTTTTGCTTCGTGACAAAATGCAAGTTCATGTGAAATTTGATCTACCGCAGGTGTTCGCCTGGGACGTTAGCTGTCCACGTGCCTGATAAGAGAATGTTCAAAGCGTGGGAATCGCTGAATCAGTAAAAAGTATGATGCAATTTGTGGGAATGATGTCACAACCAATAGATAGGCAAGATCTGCGAACAGCAGTGGTGGGTGGTAAAGGGAGGGAGAGGCGGAGGGGTAATGTCTGAGAGAACACAGGTGGAAAGGGAAAGACAAACATGTATGAACATGCACGAAGCGCGGAGCGCTGTACACACAGAGCTATAGGTGGTGTACAACATGTGTGAATAAATTAAAAATTGCACAGGTTCACACAACATGTAATTTATTGATCCAAGAATTAAACGTAGAGTTAAACCCTAACCATTTGATATAGAGTTTATTTCCTTTTTGTTTCAACACTTTTTCCACAAGATAATGCTGAGGAAATGCTGTTTTCTGAAGTTCATGGAGATAAAATCTACCTTTTATGGGTTGATGGTTGAGGTCCTCGAGTAAATAGGTGACTGGACTGTCCAAGTTGACTCGACGAATTCGAAATAGTTCAGTCCCCCACTGTGGCGTGTAGCCCTTATTGAAGGCAGACTTAAATTTGCTCACACGAACAAAATCCCCCATTTTCAGTCGGTGACGTTTAGGATCGGCTGTTTTTATGGGGTTAAACAGTTTATCCAATCGCTGAATATTTTTAGTCACGAGGCGTGGCTTGATCCCAATCGTTCTATGTTTGGTGTCATTGTAACGTGATACTAGCTCAGGTAACATGTCCAACCAGCGATATGTGCCCTGAGCGGTAAACGCTTTCCACATATGGGTTTTCAATGTTCGGTTGAACCGCTCGACCACACTGGCTTTGAGGTTGCTGTACGTGGTGTAATGGTGAATATCCTTAGATTTGAGAAAACTGGAGAAATCCTTGTTGAAAAATTCTTTCCCCTGGTCAGTTTGTAGCAGCTGAGGTTGACGTTTGGAGTGTTGAATAATATGTTGAAAGGCCTTGGTAACTAGTGGACCAGACTTGCGACGCACAGGTTCAACAAAGGCCATTTTGGAATAGACATCAATGACGGTCAACATATAGCGTACACCGTTGTTAACGCTAGCATAGGGTATCATTTCAACCAAGTCAGCCTGCCAAAGTTCATCCACACCTCGTGAAATCACCTTGAGTCGCGGATAGTGACGCCTAGCTGGGCGATGCAACCCGTGAGCAATACCCATTTTAATGGGTGAGGGCTTAAACAATAATTTTGGCATTTCGAAGTTCTTGTTCAATTTCTTGAATTTCCCAATCGTGACCGGTATGGCCAGCTTGACGTGAGGCATGCAACAACTGTAGCCACTGGACGAGCTTATTGGGATTGTGCCAGTAGGTAACATCCACAAGGGGTTTTAATGGTTTAAATGTCACTCCCGAAGCGGACACTTTACGACGAGTACTTTGACTAGTGGGAAACATTTTTGCAATGATGGTTTTATATGTTTGATATATATTGGCATTCACTTGTTGCGTGGGATCATACTGTCTTTTGTGAGCATGGGTATCCAATAAAATGGATTTATATTTGTCAAGGTCCTCTGACGTATAATCATGGGAAGAGGGGGTCCGAGAAAAGAGCAGCTTTAACAGTCCTGGCGTTAATTTATAGTTGATATTTTTAATGACAGCTTTAGTACGAGCAAATTTAATGGATGAATCGCCAATTTTAAAACTATCATCCTCATAGCGAACACCATACGTGGTATCTGTGTTTCCAATAAATAGATCGGTGAAATAGGTTTCCAATGTTGATCCATAATATTTTATTAAAATGGTTTTCAGTTGTGCTTTATGTTGAGGGGTGGCCAAGAGTTGTGAAAACGGAGACGCTCTGGAAGGGCAAGGTGTATCGACCATGGCCAAGGATTTCTTCTTTCTCAAAAACTCTGCAAGGGGTGCGGCCTTTTTTTGAGGCGTCAACACTTGTTCCTCCTCATCCTCAACTTCACTAACACTAGTCAAATCTTCCTGTTCCTCTTCCTCAGGGTCCTCGTGCAGCGTCTGCGTGGCTTGTGAAACGGTGGGTAGCGTTTCAGATGGCTTGAAAGAGGGTTTCAACATGGCTTTTAGTGGAGGTGCTAAATGTTGCTGAATATACAAAGCATGATTTGCACGTGATAGTTTCAATTGACGAAACTTTTGGCGAATAGTATTTTTTGCTCTAATAATATGCTTTTTCAATTGACTTTCTGATAACGCCATGGTGTCTTGACAAATGACTTGCCGGGGAATGAGACAGGGCCTTAAATAGCAATAAAATGATCTAACCCTAAGCGATACCGTCCTTGGTTGAGTTCACTTTGTTTGTCAATCACTAAACAGGCATGACGTTGAGTGTTCCAGCACTTGGCACACAATTCTGTAAACATTTGAAAGGTCATATCCGGATTCACATGTTCATTATAAATGTGACGACTGTTCCTCTCGTCCTGACGAAATAAAACAATGACATTGGCATTGTCACGAATCAACTGTTTGGACATTTTAGAATAAGTTTGTCCAAGATAGAAGCAATCGATATGTTTGTGTCGACCCATGCTGAAATAGCTTTGAATGATACCTTGACGTTCAGTGGATACATCATCGAAAATCATGAGTGAATCAGGCTTTACCTCATCCGGTGAAATCACATTTTCTTGCGTGGAAAATGTAAAATAACCCATATTCTCTTTTTGTAATCCAGACATGACTTGATCCAGAAACACGTAGAGGGGTTGGTAGAGAGATTTTGCAAAAATATAAATATTTTGAAAACGCAGACCATTGGGCGCTGTGATGAGCGTTGGCAAAAGATTAGTCTTTCCACAGCCGGAAGGCCCCACAATGATGCAGCGAATGGAAGATGGAAACAGTGAACCATGGCGTTGTTCACGTGATGTGGGACAGAGATGGGAAACCATGTCCCCCACGGGGAATGACTCTTGCTGCTTAATAATCTTCATTTCAACTAAGGCTTAGACAGGCTAGCAGGCTGTCTATATACAGGACACCGAACCTTGTCATAGAAACAGTAGACTGGTACTACAGGTTGACGATGGATGTCTTTGGACGTGCGTTGATGGCCAAAGCTAGGCCTGTCCCCGTACATGATCCTAAACAGGAAACAGATCCTGCTAATAAACACTATGTGGATAGGTCAGTAGTGCCACGCACAAAACAGGGAGATTATGACTTTAAGGGAAAGCGGTTAACCCATGTAAAACATCCTCAAGTGTCTACAGACGTTACTACGAAAAAGTATGTGGATAACAAAGTGTATGAGTTTTATGACAAAGTGCCCCAGCTTACGGTGAATGGCTATAGCGCTAATCACCATCGGATTATTCACGTGGAAGACCCACAAGACGAAGACGATGTTTGTACCAAGCGTTACATGACCTATGAAATGAAAAGGCTTTATAAATTTATCCCATCTGTATTTTTAGTGTATCTGACAAATGAAAAACCTGTGAATGACAGAAACCATTTACCGCTAGTCCATGATCAGCACTTGACCTATGTGCTTGCTTCGGGTTTAAGCCACTATCGATTACACTATGATGGAACCATTCACATCAAATATGCCATACCTGATGAGAACCATTTACAAATAATGATAAATGGTCATAGGATGAAGATCCATAACCATGAAATGGTCAATGCAGGTGACGAATTATCCCTTCATCTCATGTTGACATGGGATGAAAAGCAAGCGGGAAAAACCATAAACGATTTCCCACTTTATGTGGAATTGGAATATACAGCCATGAAATAACCATCTGACGTTAGTTGTGATTTAAACTTTCTTGTGAAAGGTTGTTGGTCATTATCATCATGGTGAAACAAAGGTAAGCAGTGAGAAAGACTAAAAAAGGTCTTTGTCCTTGGCAAAGCCTGGGCTTACAACATTCGTGGACAAGCCCTTGCGAAAGAAAAAAAGAAAAAATAATGTATTGACCATAAGGAAAGCCCTTCGAGCAACATAGAGACATGTTATTCCAAAACGTCGGCGACAGGTTTCAAACCAAGGGCGAGTGATTCCCGTCCCCAAACGAGCCGGATTTTTACCTGCATTATTTGCCGGTCTGGCTGCTCTGGGTTCACTTTTGGGCGGTGCCAGTGCAGTGGCGAAAACCATTAAAGCCGCGCAGCAGGGCAAGCAACAACTCAAAGAAAGTCAGCGACACAATGAAACGATGGAAGCGATTGCCATGGGGGCTAGAAATGCCAATTTAAAGCCAGCCTTTTATCAACAAGGATTTGGGATTTCACCATTTCGAAATATTAAAAAAAAATAACCTCAGCCATAGCGAGACATGCCCTGGCGCATCAACAAGTGGAAAGCTATGCTAAACAACTAAAGCTTTCTCATTTTCGAGGTGTGTTTATGCGAAACCAATTACCCCCACGACCCTGGAAACAGGAATGTGCTGTTGTCAATTTGGATGATCACCGAGGACCAGGAACGCATTATGTAGCTTATGTCAAAGAGGGATCCATGGTATGGTACTTTGACAGTTTTGGGAATTTGCCCCCGCCCATGGAACTAGTGACCTATTTTGGAAACAGGATCAAGATATATTATAATGTGAAACGTGAGCAAACGTTTAACAGCCAACAGTGTGGACGTTTGTGTTTAATTTTTTTATATATGACGCAGCATAAGCAAAAACGCCCCCAGTATGTCGGCAGAAAGTAAAACGTTTACACTGCATGGACGTGGACCTGAAGTCAGCCTAGACTTTTACCCGGCTATCGAATTGAGTGAAAAACCCTATGGTTTAGGACTTGTTTCTCTTGAAACGTACAATCGAATATACAACATACGTGAAAATGTGAACAACAAGTTTTACTATGATGATTCTGTGCTCACCTTGAACTCTGGTGGATACACGATCGATGACATTTATGAACACATTTATGTGGTGTTGATCAATGAGTATGGTTTAAAGTCATTTCTCGACGGAACGCACAAGTTTGAACTTGAAGGCAATACCAACACTCATTGCTGCAGTATTTTCTCTACCTTCAACATTGACTTTAAAACACGCCCCGATTCCATTGGCCCATTACTAGGATTTAAACCACGTGTGTTGGAGCCCAACAAAAAACATGAATCAGACCATGAAGTGAAATTCATTGAGGACCATCATGTGTCGGTGACGTGTAATATTATTAGCCAAGTGTACACCAATCAGGAACCATCGCATTCGCTTTATGACTTTATTGTGACATCGCCTAATGGCTATATTATTCCTGCAAACCCTCCTGTGGTGCTTTTTCATTCTGTGGCTGTCGATAGTATTAGTAATATAACATTAAGACTGATCAATAGAGATCAACAACTCATTGATCTAGATTCTACCACACCGGTGACTTACAAGTTGGTGCTAAAGCCACAATGAAGTTTGTGTATAAAGCAACAACACCGTCTAGGAATGGTGTTAGTTGTTTGCCACGTGAATACACGTTAACATCTCAAGGCAAGCAGATTTTACAGCATTTGGGTTACCACGTCAACCCTCATAATGAATTCTATCCTAGAGATAGCGAACCGCATCGAGGGGCAACTAGGAGTGGTAAGAATTGATCTCCATTCCTATCAAGCTCAAACACCTGGACTCAATAACAATGATGAAATTCAATTTGTTATCAACAACCAAGATATTTACACCCTACCGCATGAAAGTGTCAATCAGATTGAAGGTCGGCTCACGAAAGCCGATGGCTCTACACCCACCACATCCAAGTTGGCCAACCATGGTTTGGCCTTTCTATTTTCTGAAGTGCGGTATGTCATTAACGATATCGTGGTGGATAGCACTCGAAATGTGGGCATTTCCAGTGTCATGAAACTATACCCCTCTTATAGCGAGGAAGAAGGTAAAACACTTTGCATGGCAGGTTGGTGTCCTGACTCGACCAATGACTGGATGGTACACACCGATGGGACCTTTACTGGATATTTACCTCTTAAACTGATTTTAGGCTTTGCCGAAGATCACCAACGCATTGTGGTCAACGAAAGGCAAGTGCTTTATCTAGTGAGAGACAGGAGTGATAATAATGCACTCAAGGGAGCCGACAATGCCCCCATCGATTCAAAAATTCAACTACAACTCTAGCTATGGAAAGTCCCCCATGTGACCCTTGAAGATAGCAAAAAACTGGACATACTCAAAATGGTAAAGAGAGATATGCCTCTACCCATGGAATTTAGAAGCTGGGCACTCCATGAGTATCCGCTATTGCCCACCACCAACACACACAGTTGGTCTGTAAAAACAGCTCGCTATACAGAGAGACCTCTCTACCTGATCGTGGGTTTTCAAACGAATCGCAAGTATCAACAAACCAAAGATGCCACGCAATTTGATCACCTGCAATTGAGAAATGCACGTCTTTTCCTCAACGGAGCCGTGTTTCCCTATGATGGACTGCATTTGGATTTTTCAAAAAATAAGTTTGGCCCCCTGTACGACTTGTTTTCTAAATTTCGATGGTCGTATTATCAAAAAGAGAACGGCCCCATGCTACTACCCCAAGCGTTTAAGGCAAGAGCGCCACTGATTGTCTTTGACTGTTCATACCTGGAAGAGTCTGTCAAGCCATCCAATATCGACATTCGACTAGATTTTGAAACGCATGACAATGTACCAGCCAATACGGCGGCCTACTGTTTGATTATTCATCACAAACAAGTCAACTATTATCCACTGTCCAACCAAGTGACGAGTGTATAAATAACAGCTCAACCCACGTCAAGCCGCTCAGTCATGTCTTGCTTTAAAGCCTCAAGAGACGTTACATCCATGAATTTAAACTCTGAGGAACAACGTTTCAAGACTTTTGCCACGTGGCCAGTGCCTTTCATAAACCCTCAAGCCATGGCGGCCGCTGGATTCTACTATTTAAAAACAAGAGATGAAGTGAAATGTGCCTTTTGTCCCATCATCATAGACCAATGGCAGGAGGGCGATGAACCCATGCAGGAACATCAGCGCTGGTCACCCACCTGCCCCCACCTGTGCAGAATGGGAGTGGGAAATATACCCTGTCATTCAAGCTATTCCTCACTTGTGTCCCTGAGTAATGAAAAAAAAAACAAGTTATGATACGTGTGGACCGTATGGTATCCATGGTGCTTCGGTGAGCAGCTCACCATCAAAAACGCCTAGTTTAGAGACATTGGGACATCATCGGTGTTATGGACGTTACAAACACAAGAGACTATATTGTTGTATCAACTGGTATCGTCCTTATCCCAAAATGACAAAAGCCTGTAAGACGTGTTATGATAATAAAATGATGTAATACTTAAATTCTTATTTTTGCATGTCCCCCTGTCCTACCCTAACCTCAATTTGAAACTAGCATGGCAGGTAAGTCCATGACATGATCACGCCTGATCGTCAGTCAGTCGTCAGTTGAACTTGGTCCAGGCAAGCGTCAACATGTTGCGCACACTCATTGTGGATTGCCAAGGGTTTAAAATTAGTGACAGCAAATTTATATTTAAACAAGTGGCCATGATCGATTGTACCACGTTTTGGATATCGCAAGCTACGCATTTGCTATTTAAACCACCCCATGCTTTTGATTTGTTGTGTGAAAAAGACCGTAAACAAACCCAGTGGATTGAAAATCATAGGCAACTAGACTGGAATCAGGGAACCATTTCCTATAAATATTTGGACGTGGTCATGAAAGCACACTTGTCCTCGGCCAATGTGGTATTTGTGAAAGGTAATGAAAAACGTCAATGGTTGCAACCATTTTTGGCGTCTTACTGCCAATGTATCGACCTTATGGAGTTGGGCTGCCCCTCCCTGCAAACGCTCATGGATACTTGTTCCTGTGGCAACATTACCCAGACAGCCCTATCGCATGCGTGGCATCTCTTTCATTGGTTAACCACCCATGCCTGCTGGGAGTTGTTGAACAAAATTATAACTCAAGATTTACCTGTGAATGACTCCAGTGAGATTTCTACAAGCGACGTGTAAACATCTACAGCACGTGATACCATGGAGAAAGGCAATGCTACGGACAAAGCCATCGGCAAGTTCTTTGTGTGCAAAAAGAAACTAGACAGTTTTACCAAAGAGGAACTCTTGGCGCTCCCCAAGTCGTTCATTTATTATGTGGCCGCCAACGCGGTCAAAGAAATCTGGCAACATGTACCAAAATCATGGACTCAAGAACCTGTGTTGAGTGAATTGCAACCCTGTACGGATTACGATCACCATAAGCAAGTGGCCATGTCAAAAATACCGTCTATGCGTCAGTGTGCGACTTGCCAGCTAGTGAAACTATATCACGGTCATATAAGTCCATGTAAAGACTTTGTTGAATCATTCCACGAGTGTCATGGCGAGAAAAAGCAACAACAACAACAACAACAACAAACACAAACATCGTCCACAGAGGAGGAGGAGGACCAAACCTTTTTACCATCGATGGAAAAGGATATGCCAGACCTGTACTGGCAATGGCGTCATTGACATAGTGATTCAATACTTACCTTTCGAAATCCATCTTCCAGGTTATCGTTTTTGTGGCCCTGGAACTCGTCTCGAAAAACGTTTTCAACGTGGTGATGTACCCATTAATCTTTTGAATCATGCATGCAAGGAACATGACCTTTCTTATCAACATAGTCATCCTGGTTTAAGACATGTGGCAGATAAATTGTTATTGAAGAAAACTAAACAACGTTTCACATCCAGTGATGCCTCAGTGGGTGAAAGGATGGCAGCCCTAATTGTCATGAGTGCTATGAAAGGAAAGTTGATGATGCATGGACATAAACATTGAGGAGTGAGGAATTGGGATTTGTTTGTATTCTATTTTTCTTTTGTCAATTCACTATGACTATGAAATAAAAACAAAGGTTTACCAGAGCACGATGATTTGTTATTTTTAATTTTAAGAAATCGTGATGTTGATGGCTGATTTTTTCATTTTACACATTTCACACATGATGAATTCCATACACTGTCATTTGCCAATTTGCAATTTACAGTTTTAAAAAATGTTCGTTTCAAGTTTTGCGTTTTTGATTATATGGATTTTTCCAGTTTGCTGATGACACATTTTAAGCAATGTCCGTTTGAAGTTTTTTGAATTTTCAAATTTCACATATGGCCATTTCAATTTTTTTTAAATGTCCGTTTTAAGTTTTGTATTTTTGGTGATATGGAAACATGGATATTCCATTTTGCTGTTTTCACATTTTGCCATTTGGTGTATGTCGAAAGTTGATATTTGACAATGATGTTCATGCAAGTGCTTGACCATGGCGATGCTGCAATGTGTTGATGCGTGTTTGGAGAAACGTTGAGGTCTACAACTACTGCAGGTAAGACTGTTTTTACAAAAATAATGTCTTTTGACTGCCACATTTCAATGAAAAAAAAAAACGAAACCATTGAAAACAAAATGATTATATAAGTGACCACATCCCCCTCCCCACCCACCCTACCTCACCGTGTTTGCTCTGGTCAACCATACACACCAGCTTTCTCTCTCCACTCATACATTCACACCTGTCTTTGGGAACAAACACAACCACATTATATATTCCCAAAAGCACATTCTCGACATGCACACTCGTCCCAAAAGAACTTTTTTTGGTTTACCATTTTACCATTTCAAAAAAAAGAAAAAAAAAGCTACTAAAAATCTTACTTATTTCATATTTACAAAAAAAAACACAACTTTGTACAGCGTTAAAAGAATCACACTATTTACCAATCAAAAATTAAAAAAAAAAGGTTGCATAGAACTTTTTTAAAGAGCAAAAGGTCCAAGTGGGTTGCGCTATTTACAAAATCTACTATTTACAATGGCAGAAACCAATATTTACAAAATACTAAATCTACAAGTTACATAAAGCTATGTCCCATAAACGATTAAACAGTGAAATCACACCTCCTCCTCCTTGCAGGCAGGCTGGTGAGCAGGTCATCAGCCCACACACGTTTGTTATCCATGGAGGCGAGGGTGCGTTTTCTCTGTTCCACAAGATACACATGATGGTTGCTGGATTGTATCCTGCACTGTGTATGAGACATAGCTTTGCCAGTGCGTAAAACCGCTAGATAGTCATCAACACGCAGCGATTTTACCACTGCCCTACCTTCACCTTTTGCTCTTTTGGCTTCCTTACAGTCGAGTGCGCGGTAAGCATACATTTTTGAAGCCAAACCTACGAATTCCGTCATAATGGAATCACCGCATTCATCTTTTAAAACGCCCATTTCCTTCTTGTTTTTTATGGGCAGCTGAAACATGTTGTCAGCGCTATAGCAAGAGGTGTCGAACCAGTCACTATGTTGCCTCATGACGTCATAGGGGTTGCAGTGGCGAATGTGGTAAATGAATGAGTCCGTATCCATATACAAAAGAGAGACGTCCTCAAAATGGCGTTTCGCAAACTCATAGTGAAATCGATACATGACCGATTTAGAAAAGTCTAAAATGACTTGACCCAAGTAAATGGGTTTATCCATGGTCACGCTGGTCTTACTCATTTCAATAGTAGCCAAATCCTCATCGATAATGTTGATCGATTTGAAATTTGGCTTGGCAATGTACCGCCGGGCACCCCACCGCCCCTCCCAGACATTGACCAATTTAATGTCACGGTATTTGCGGACATTCTCCATGGATTTGCCATAGATGCAGTTGTTCATTAATTTAAAAAAAAATAATTTCAAACTGCTGTGTTGCCATTTGTCGGTGCTCTGTGTTGAGTCGCATGTATGGCTCAAGCCATGCTTTTTGAGCAAAAGAAATACCCCTGTGGATTTTCTTCAACACCAAGCCTTGGGCGAGGCATTGCACCAACATTTGGATATGTAGCACATACCGATTTTTGTTGTAAAGTGTGCCCATGAGTTTTTCAATTTTCACTTTACTGTCTGGGGGAACCATTTGCTCAAGGCAGAATGGGAAATCGGCATGTTCCTCATACAAGGATGAGGGATATTCAATATCCACTTCTAGCACATATCCACGGCCTGTTTCTTGGCTAGCCATGTTCACATCAAATTCTGACACTTGTTTGTCTGTCAGCCAAGCAAACTTCCCATAGGGCAAAGGCTGACTCATGGCGTAACCGTACAAATTATTCACGACATAGTACATTAAGTACGCTTCTGGTTTGTCTGGTGAATAATCAGGCATGTAGACATTGTTCGCTTCGGCATGGCGTTGGTTAAGCGACACAAAGCCGCCACGAATGCCCTTTTCAAAAATAGAACCATGTCTACGTCAGTGAGTAAATCCAATTCCACTTGAGTGTATTTCAAAGCGGCATCGAACGAGAGCCCAGGACTCGTATAATAGTGAGCCGGGTCAAGACCAAAAATGTGTTGACACAAGTTACGGAATTTTTCAAACACATCAGTGAGCAGCAATACATCCAGTTTCAGGTAATGCAAAGCATATTCACTTAGCGTCTTCATGCCAAACACTCGCCAAACTTGACATGCATATGCATAGTCTTCATCGGAAACGGTACTGCGTGTTAGTTTCGAGTAAAATTTCTCTTGTGGTGGGAGTTTTCTTTGCTTTAACACGTCCCAGCTATTGCAGAAATCATACGGGAATATACCTTTCCGAATGCACAATTGAAATTGCTTAGGATCATTAAAATGCATTCTAGTATTTTTTATTCCTCCTCATTCAAGCCATTCACAAGGCTGTCTAGCGAGGATGCCATAAACTTAAAGTAATCCAAAAATCGAATGCTTAAGTCGCCCAACCTCCATGTCAGGGCTGTAAAACGCTCATGGTTTTGGGGAATAATTGTAAACGAGCCCTTGTTGACATGGCCCAATTCACGAATCAAAAACTAAATGTCATAATTCGCCAGATTGTGGAAAAAGACACTGATGAAACGAGGAGCTGGAAAGTTCAAATTGCATTTACTATGCGCAGCTCCACGAAACTCCCCCGTAAAGTGCGAGTGATCACGAACGGTGTCTTCAGCACTGATCAGTGGCTTTTCGCAAATATGGCATGTCGTGGCATGCTCATATTGCTGCTGTTGTTCTGGAGATAGGCTCATGGGTACTGGGTGGTCCAGTATTTCCTGTACATCATGAGCCAAATTGACAAGTACATCCAAAAACCATTTGGCACAATCTGGCCCCTCACGGTATTTGTAAACGGATTGCGTGGGGTCATAGGCACACACCACATTAAATCCTATGGCAAAGGGCTCATGTTTTTGAATGGGTGTGGTTGAGATCGTGGAGGGATCTGGTTCACATCCCGCCAGGGGTGTGGTGAGAGCTTCGAAATCTGCATACACCACATAGGGGACAGTGTCACGCTTGTGAATGTCCTTAAACTTTAACACAGCCTTGTCCCCTTGTGGCAATATCAATCTCACCGCTTCCTGAGTAACACAATCTACCCTATGACGTTCCAAAAGCGTAGGGGTTTTAAAATATTGCAAGCATCGATCACAAATATGTTTTGGACGCTTGTCCTTGGACATTTGACTGCTTAGCAATCTACTTAAGCTGTTAATGAGGCAATAGTGATTCACCTCTCCTACAGATAAATATAAAAGATGAATGTGGTGTCGTTTCGGTTCTTTTGTGGCATAAAGAGGACCCACAATCTCATCACCATCAAGGCCATAGACCATGAACGAAAAGTCATGGTTGTCTTGTTCAAACCTATGGATCTCGGTTAAGTCCATAGGGAACGATACTCGAGTTAAATTTAAAGTTTGTTTCAATTCGACAAACTTGGCCTTGTACTTTCCTGGTCGAGAACCATTACGGTCTTGTGCTGACTGCAAATACGCGGCCACACACCACAGGAAGCAATCATTGTCATAATTCTTTATATTCGCCACAGCCTTTTTCAATGCTATTGCTGGTGGTGTTTTAATATAGCTAGACCCAGCATTCAACGGGTTGAAATGACAAATGTTGATTTGTAGATGATGAATTTTGTCTAAGGCTAGACCACTCGGTCCTTGTTGCAGTTTATCAAATTTTGATAGCAAGGCATTCACCACGTGGGTTTCATACCACTGTTCCAAATTGTGGGCTATGAATAGCTCTTGCATTTTACTGCAAATATAGAATGTCTCTTTATGCTCTACGTCCTTCTTTTTATATATGAAATCGCACACCAGTTCTGTATTCACCTTTAAACCTGTATGCAACCTTTGCGCTGTGCAAATTTCAATTTTAAAAATTTCAAAACAAGATTCTAAAAATTCTTTGGGAATCAAACTTTTTCTAACATTGACCACACGACCAGAGCACACACGCGATTTGAAACAAGACTCAAGGGGCTCCCAAGTTAACGTATCCGCAGCAGTAAATGACATTATTTTGAAAGAACACTCTCACCTGCGTTTTCAGCTGTAGACTGCTTGACAATGGTTCCACTCTAAAGCCACTTGGTTTTCAACTGTATTTGCTATAGCAGTGAACCCTTTTTTTCTCCAAATATCTAAAAAGAAATTAAACCACCATAAGTGAATCCATTCCATATAGTTTATGCATTTCATAAACAAAACAAAATCAAACAGGTTATATATATAAAAACAAATCTCACCTTGACGTGTAATGCTTTGCTATATTCCAGTCTCGTGGGCTAGTGTGGAAATGATTTCCTTTTCTAGCTGTCTGTCTTTCTTTAATATATTTCACACAGACACACGACGGGTAGGCTATACACGTTATCTGCAAACAAATAAATAAATAAAATCATTAATTACCTAATCAATAAATAATTGCATGTATTTATATAAAAATCAATAAATATATAAATAAACAAATATATACCTACCCCACAACAAGGTTAAGTATTTTCCACCAACACCAAAACTGATAAACAAGGCCAGGGGTTTCATGCAACGCAGTGTGTTCAAAGGTAGTCACCTAAGTGAGCGTGGAAATGATAACGACATGTCTTTATATATGCTACGTTGCATGTATAATCTTTTTTTTCTTCCCACGCTTTGAACATTCTCTTATCAGGCACGTGGACAGCTAACGTCTCAGGCGAACACCTGCGGTAGATCAAATTTCACATGAACTTGCATTTTGTCACGTACGAAGCAAAACAGGATGTAACTTGTTAACAGTTATCGTGCACGTGGACAGATAACGTCCAAGGTGAACACCTGGGGTAGATAAAATTTCACATGGACTTGCATTTTGTCACGTACGAAGCAAGACAGGATGTCACTGGTTTAGCCTACATGTGGTTTCACACATGTTCACATGCCTTTCGCTCTTCCCTGCCACTACAATGGTCAGATTATTTCACCTTCAAGCGTCATGGTCATTTTTTCCATTGCACCTGTTGTCAAGTCAGATCAACGCCTTCCAATAAGCTCAAATGACATTCACCTCTTGCTCCTCGGCAAGTTTGTTTTCTGTACTCGCTTCGACCAACATAGAACCAAGTTCTCATCACCGTTTACACGTTAAAGGTAAAATATCAGAAAACGCACGCTCGCTCTGTCATACACCGACCCGCCGAAATAGCGATTGTTCTATTAAGCATGGTCCTTGTGGTTAGCGACAGGTTCGTTGAAACACACACACACCCAGCCGTATCGTCTCTCTCAACCACCACGCTTCATGAACATTATAAACAAGTATCGGTAAATAAATTTTTTCTCAACATGTATGGCGTTAGGCCCTTTGTGAATTATTTTTTGGAAAAAAATATCTTCCACATTTGAAAGGGGGCATTAGCCCGAGTCCTAGGACACCTCGTACACGTCTCTAGCGTTATTGGTTCGTGAGATATCGGCAAAAATCACAAAAACCACGTGTTTACCCAATAATCGAGTTTCCACATTTTTTTAAAAATTACAACGAGTGGTCCATAGCAAAGAGGACGTCACCCCGAGTCCTTGGACCTGTCGTACACGCTTCTAGGATAATTGGTTCGCGAGATATAGCAAAAAGTTTAAAATCACGTTTTTCCCCCAAAAAACAGTGTTTCCAGATTTTCACCTTTTCGACACCTACATTCCCGTAAAGAGCACGACGAGACGAAAAAAACGAATCCAAGCACGCCCTCCTAGCATGGCTCCTTCCATTCCAAGGTCGCAGGGGCTCACAACTTGCTAAGTGTAGCAGTTCTCTCCGTACCACACTACTACAGGTTTTCATTCTAGAGACTTGAAATTTATTTTGGGGGTAGAGGGCATAGGGACATTTCATTTATGTCAAACAAACTGTTTTGTAAACTTCCTAGTTTCCAAAATATAGAATTTTCAAAATTCGAGTGTTTCCAAAACAACATAAAAAATAAAAAAGTTTTATTACAAAAATTAAAGGTCATAATGACCATTCGTTTAAGCCATGGAACAACGTTCTACCATGTTTGGTTTTCAAACTATCACCAACTTTCGAAAACAAAAATTTTCAAAAAAAAAATATAACGAGTGGTCCATAGGAAAGAGGACGTCAGCTCGAGTCCAATGAGACCTCATTTGTCAAAATCGGACCATGCGTTCGAGAGATATTTAACATGTCTGAGGCTTAGTAGTGGGTCAAGGAGGGTTCTGGAGTGAAGCAGAAACCGCCTTACCCCCCTACTCAGGCATGGTCCTGACATAACGTTAAAATTTGTGATCGTCAAAAATCGATGAATATCTAGTGAAATTAACTTAATCCGACGAACAGTGATGTTCTT